>CM051234.1:328195980-329428480 GCA_027917425.1 Gastrophryne carolinensis
CATCCGAGATCGGGATGTCCCACGGGGTAAAACCCCCCCAAACACCCCAAATCCCCTTACCTTGCCGCCGCCGCCTCCCTCGCGCCCCTCTAGACGTGCGCGCGCCCGCGCCGGCCGTCTGTCAAGAGTGACGCGCGGGAGGCGGCGGCGGAGGAGCCGCTTGTCCGCGGCTGTCAAAAGACTTGTCCGTCGGCGCTGGGAGCGGGGAGAGGTGAGTTTTTTGGGGGGTTCGGGGGGGTTTCACACAGCGGGGCACCCCGATCGGGGTGCCCCACCGAAGTGGACCAAGACCCAGCATAGTCGAAATCCTGGGTGTTGGTCCACTTTAAGGATCAAAACCCTGAATAGTGAAAATCCCACTTCTTGGTCCACCCATAAAATGTACTTTGTACTTTCTTGGCTTTTGTTTGTCTCTAGGCAAGCATCCGGATTTTCAATGAACTGTGTGTATGCCCCGTGATCACCTTTTCATTGTTCCCACTGCACATGCTCAGGCCACTCAGCCAATCAGTGGCACTTGTTCCATTCAGACTTCCTTTGCCACACTGAGCTCAGTGCAGAAAGGAAACGTGAATGGAGCTCCCACAGCCGGCTGCATCCCCACTCTTCTCTTGTCTAGCTGTTGGCCAGTCAGAATGGCACCTAGCTAGAGGTTGCCCAGGCTTGTAGAATAGGTGACCTGGGGGGTTTCACACAGCAGGGCATCCCACATCAGGATCGAGAGGAAGACCAACCGCTCCAGGAGTGTTATAGACTAGAGGGGGGTTGTTGCTCTTGGAGTTGGAAATCACTTAAAGGGGACCTGCACCCTGAATAAGAGCATATCTTATATGTTTCCCACACCCTGTACATACAGATTGTTCACATTAAAAATAATCCTACCTGCATCTACTGCATGTTATGAGCCTTTAAACATCCAAGATGGAGGCTCATGGAGCAACAGGCAGCCTTCAAACAGGAAGTGTCTTCTGACTGTGCTGCTCTGCATTCTGGGATTGCTGTCCTTTCGCTGACCCCAGCTCTGCTCTGTCTGTCTGTGCTAAGCACAGCTATAACCCGCCCCCTGAACTTTATCCCGCTCTCCTTTCCTCAGTATGTGATGCTTCTAAATCAAGATGGCGGCCTCCATATCCTGAACAGAGTTGCAGCCCGATGGGGGAAAGAATAATAAGTAAGTGACTAAAAACTTAAATATATTAATGTTAGATGCTGGGGAATAGTTCTTTAAGGGTTTGGGCTTTTCATTAACTCATGCTGAAGGTCCGGTTTAATATCAGACCTAAAATGTGGTTCACTTCAGAAAAATGACTCCCCAGCTACGCCCAATTTGGGGAGCGGGTTAAGTATTTGCTTTCTACAATCTATTCATCCATTCGTGCCAGGAGCTGAGCAAAGTATGTTTACTTCTAGACTGCTTATGACCATCAGTAACTCTTTAGTCAAGCAATCACTGTAGCAGCAGGGCCACTGCTTCGCTGCAGTCATTAGGTGCCAGGTGCTCACATTACAGCAGCCAGCACATAGGTTTCTGCTTTCACATTGATCAGTGGAGGATTGCAGTGAGCAGGCAATTCTTTATTGCCCAAATTAGGCGGAATGGGAGGGGGTAAAATAGCTGTCGGGCCACTTTAACCCTTTAAGTGGCAATCTACCTAGAGACTTTGCCACCCTCTGTTGCCAGGCCATTTTTCATGTATGTTTAACAGTGATTTATGAGGGAATGTCCAGGGAATTAAAGAAATATTGAGTGAAACAACTATACTATAAATGCAAAAAATGTGCAGGGAGTTTAATAAGAACCAATGTGTGTTTACGACAATAGTTGTAGCATACAATGATGATGTATTGTAAAGGAAGTGAAACTAGTATTACAAACAATGACCGCTAGGGGGTGCTGTTATATATTCCAGCAACCAGGAAATAGGCACACCTTTAAAGTAGACCAACACCCAAGATTTTGACTATCCTGGGTTTTGGTCTATTTCCCCAGGGCGCCATGTTATGTGAAACCCCCAGATTTCTGTAAAAAACTCACCTCACCCCACTCCTACAACGCATGCGCTGTCGCTCGTCCAGTCAGCGCACTCGGAGCCGTTGTGGTATGCGCGTCAAAGCGCCGTCAAACCCCAGTGTCTCTGAGCACGATGGCTGCCGCATCTCACGCTTCCCTCTAACAGGGAGCGCACCCGTGCCGGCCATTCACAAATGCAGGAGATGTGGCCGCAGCCCGCGCATGTGCCGTTGGACCGGAAGTAAGGTAAGGTTAGCGGGGTTCCGGTGGGGTGTCACACAGCGGGGCATCCCGATTTTCGATGCGCCACGGGGAGGGATCAGAATGGCCTAGGAAAAGATTCCCGGGCTGATCCAGGAGGGTGTTGGTCCACTTGTATATTATATTGTTAATTGTACAGGCAATTGTTTATTATAACCAAAATGAAAAGATAGCACGCAATGAGCAGTAAAACATGGGAAACAATGTAAGAGGTCTGGATGGCCTATATGGCCGCCGACACTCTTCAGCATTAAAAGTAACAAGACCCAATAATGGCAGAAACAAGAGCAAATAGATCAGGCTTACAGGAAGTACCACCAGGTGGACAAGAACTAACCCTCAACATTTCGTTTTTCACCAAGGTGAAAATTATTTTTTTCAGCAGGGTTTGGACTTTAACATAAATGTCTTGTTTGTAATTTTGTTCCATGCTTTCTCAATATTTTTGGGTGAAATATTTTTGAGGGGCAGTCGCCCTTGCGACCAGAGGGTTGCAGGTCAAATTCCTGGCCATGGGACATGACTGAAGAGCTCTTGAGCAAGGCACCTAACCCCCCAACTGCTGCCTGGGCACCGCAATTAGGGCAGCCCACCTGGCATGTGTATATACACTATGCGAATGGGTTAAATGTGGAAGAAAAATCTCTATGTGTGTGCAAGCATACAATGGCGACCAATACCCCTAATAAAAAAAGAATTAAAAATGCAATTTTTTACACGTTGTAGCTTTTTTTTAAATAAAAAATGTAGGTTTCTCAATAAACTTATATTGCGTGGAAAAGCCCCATTCGCCCTGGTTACAATAGTAACAGTAACACCCTTTCCTGCCCAGGACACACCCCAAACTGAAACAGCACTTTAAGAGATTTTCACCCCACAAACTATATATTCTCTGGAAGTACACACCTGGCTGCACAACGTTTCCCTAAAATATTTATTAAAACGCAGAATAAAAAACACATTTTCCTAAAATATTAATATGCAAACAGGAAAAAGACAAGCTACTGCATTGTTCACCCCAGAGGACACACCCCCAAAAAGCTGGGGGAAAATGCCCTTGCATCTTATGAAGCAAAGTTAAAAAAAACACTTATATGACAGCTGCTCATGTGGCTTCTGCAACAGCCCGGGATTCCTTCTGTAGGGGTAATCGCACTTCTGATACTTTTTCTGCTCCCACTCACGTGCAACGACAGGCCAGGGGTTGCAACCGCAGCCCTGGGCATGCTCGTTCACGCTCCATTGGTGTCCCTGTTGTTCACATGCGCACACCCACGTATACCTGCTCGCATTCATTCGCACATAAGAACGGGTGCATGCTAACTTGCACATGCTTTATCTCCGGATCAGTCTGACTACTTGCTCTGGCTCCTGACCTTACGACTCCGTCTGACCACCCATTAATTCCAGCTAGTTCCAGTACTAACCTGTTCCAGTACTCACCAGTTCCTGCCTTTTCCAGTACTCGCCAGTTCCTGCCTTTTCCAGTACTCGCCAGTTCCTGCCTTTTCCAGTACTCGCCAGTTCCTGCCTTTTCCAGTACTCGCCAGTTCCTGCCTTTTCCAGTACTCGCCAGTTCCTGCCTTTTCCAGTACTCGCCAGTTCCTGCCTTTTCCAGTACTCGCCAGTTCCTGCCTTTTCCAGTACTCACCAGTTCCTGCCTTTTCTAGTACTCGCCAGTTCCTGCCTTTTCCAGTACTCGCCAGTTCCTGCCTTTTCCAGTACTCACCAGTTCCTGCCTTTTCCAGTACTCACCAGTTCCTGCCTTTTCCAGTACTCGCCAGTTCCTGCCTTTTCCAGTACTCGCCAGTTCCTGCCTTTTCCAGTACTCGCCAGTTCATGCCTTTTCCAGTACTCGCCAGTTCCTGCCTTTTCCAGTACTCGCCAGTTCCTGCCTTTTCCAGTACTCGCCAGTTCCTGCCTTTTCCAGTACTCACCAGTTCCTGCCTTTTCCAGTACTCGCCAGTTCCTGCCTTTTCCAGTACTCACCAGTTCCTGCCTTTTCCAGTACTCACCAGTTCCTGCCTTTTCCAGTACTCGCCAGTTCCTGCCTTTTCCAGTACTCACCAGTTCCTGCCTTTTCCAGTACTCACCAGTTCCTGCCTTTTCCAGTACTCACCAGTTCCTGCCTTTTCCAGTACTCACCAGTTCCTGCCTTTTCCAGTACTCACCAGTTCCTGCCTTTTCCAGTACTCACCAGTTCCTGCCTTTTCCAGTACTCACCAGTTCCTGCCTTTTCCAGTACTCACCAGTTCCTGCCTTTTCCAGTACTCACCAGTTCCTGCCTTTTCCAGTACTCACCAGTTCCTGCCTTTTCCAGTACTCACCAGTTCCTGCCTTTTCCAGTACTCACCAGTTCCTGCCTTTTCCAGTACTCACCAGTTCCTGCCTTTTCCAGTACTCACCAGTTCCTGCCTTTTCCAGTACTCACCAGTTCCTGCCTTTTCCAGTACTCACCAGTTCCTGCCTTTTCCAGTACTCACCAGTTCCCGCCTTTTCCGTTACTCACCAGTTCCCGCCTTTTCCAGTACTCCCAGTACTCAACTGTTGCAGTCGTTCCTGCCTCAGACTCCTCGGCTTCCTCTGCTGTCATATTCTGCCTGTTCCCCATCTCAGGGATGGTCAGAGTGGGCCTGGCCTGGCCCCGGCAAGCAAGTTAAAGCTTTGACAATCATCGACTCTGGGGCTTGTACTGTTTTTAGATACAAGATTTGCCTCGGAACATTGATTTCCTGTCCTTCCTAAAGCAGTCTCTTAGGACATTTTAGTCAGGGATGGTTACCCGATTAACACTGAACCAGTTTGCTCACAAACCCCTTCCCTTTTGGTGTTCAAGGAACCCAGCCATGCTGAAGCTCTTCAGTTTGACATCCTTCCCTCGGCTCTTTACCCTGTGATCCTTGGCATGCCATGGTTAATAGCCCTACCATCCTACCATTGATTGGACTCAGGGAGTAGTAACTTTTTCTTTGGAATTTTGCACCTAGAACTGTTTAAACCCTCAAAGCACGCCATCTGCACTTGTCCTTGGAAGCTGAATTTTCCATTCCTGAACCTTAATGGTCATATCAAGATCTATTTGATAAAAAGGGAGCCGACCTTTTGCCTCCCCACAGAGACTACAATTGCCCAATTGATCTGCTGCCTGGGTTGGCTATTTCTTTAGACCACCTCTATCCGTTACCTGATCCTGAACTAGCAGTACCAAAGGACTGTATTGATGAAAATCTCAAGAAGGGGTTCATACAGCACTCTTCATCACATTCACATATTTCAACATTTCATCAACGATGTACTCAGGGACCTTTTGGACATTTTCCTTGTAGTTTACTGATATGATATTTTAATCTTCTTTGTTTTCTTGCAGCAACATAGGACTCAGGTTGCTTTAGTTTGCCAATGAGAATCACCTCTACGTAAAATTCGAAAAATGTGAATTCGATAAAGAGTCAGTACAGTTTCTGGGTTTCATTCACTCCCCTTCAGGAACCTCTATAGGACCTAGTAAGAGGTCTACAATTCTAGAACGCCCAAAACCCGGTACCCACAAAGAAGTGGTCTTTTGTAGGTTTTGTAAACTTTTACTGCAAATTCATCTGCAGATTTTCCAAAGTGATTAACTTTCACTTTCATGGACTTAACTAGGAAAAATGTGAATTTAGCCTGGACTGAGTCGGCTCAATCAGCCTTTGAAAAGCTGAGGTCACTATTTACTACTGCTCTCATTTTGAAACACCCCGATGCTAACATACCCTTTGTCCCAGAGGCTAATGCTTCAGAAACAGTGGTCAGCACAATTCTGTCTCAAAGGTCTGGGGGAAATAACTCCCTCCATCCAGTAGCCTTCTTGTCAAAGAAATTAGCCCAGTCAGAACAAAAGTATGCCCTCCTGGGTATCCCTATGGCCTCTGCCCCTGACAAGGCATTGAGAATGCTGGAGGTCTGGTGGCCACACTTTTTTTATCGCACAACATGATGTAAAAGAGTCTTAGAGCCTGAGAGAGCCTGAGAGAGGCAGCCTTGCTAACGATGGGTCTATAAGGAAGGAGAGCATAAGCAGGTCATCAGAGGACTTGGTTAGGAGTGTAGTAAAGTAGTTCAGAGATATAGGTAAGGGAAGAGTTGTAAAATATTATAAAAGGAAAGGAAATGCTTTGTCAGCCCCCACACTTCACCTAATGCAAGTCTAACCTAATGAGAGGGGCAGCTAAAGACTGGAGCACACACACAATGGGGTCAATTCAGAGCCAGGTGAGAATTCTCACTCCTTTTTCTATGAAAGAATATTGACTTTCACTGTATACTGGGTGTACATTTTCACCTGGCTCTGAAACAGCCCCAAGGTAGACAATGAAAGTGAATGGCAATGTTCTCTCCTAAAAAAGGAGTGAGAATCCCCCCCTGGCTCTGAATCGACCCCATAATATGTCTTGCCACAGCATGTATAATGGACTGTAGTGTCTTGTTGGCTTATAAGCGGATGTTATAGTAATAAAACAATAAAAAGAGCGGGGAGGGGGGGCTCTCACTGTTTGTGGGATTTGTTGCAGGCTGGTGGTTTGAGTGCTTGGGTATTCCATGCTTTCTTATGTAACAAAGGGTGTATTGTGTTACACCAGTGCAAGTGTGAGGATTTAGTAATGTTATATATATTAGGAGTAAATGGTCATAGGCTGTGAACTTGTGATGTGAGGTTGGTAGATTGATAGTACAGTACATTGATAGTACAGTACATTTTTGGGGGAGATAGGTAGAATATTCAGGCATTTTAAGGAAAAGTTACCTGTCAGACACCTTTTGTCCCCCGCAGTGCTTCCATCTTAGTCCAGTAGTTTAAAACGTAACTGGTCCTAAGACGGGCAGGCTGATTCATCACTAACGCCAGGTAGCGACAGATGAGCGTCTGTAGCAGGCATTTCAGAGCACCCCGCTAGTAGTCACTGTGTTCGCCCGTGGGTCGCTTGTTCAGAGTGACCAGTCACTGTGCAGCATTGATGAATACATTGTGAGGAGTCGCTATTTGACCAGTACAGCGCTGTATGGGAGCGCATGTTAGTGACTGGTCAGTGCGACCGACTCACAACATATTCATTAAAAAAACAGCCTCACAAAACTCCGCCGCTGAAAAATGCTTCTCCGAAGCCCAGAGCGCCGGAGGCTGTGTGAATAAAATCTGTTTTTTAATATGTATCCACCAGTAACAACGTGAAAACATATGGAATTACATTGTAATAACATTGTAACATGAACACTTTAATGCCAGACCTGTAATGTCAATTCTGCATAAATTTTTAAAACATGCTAAATATTTGAAAAAAATGCTTTTTCTATGCCAGAAGAGGTCACATTATTTGAGCTTTAAAAAAAAAAAAAAAAATCAAAAACCCTATTTAAAGAAAAATAAAAGAACGTCCATTGAAATGTATGGGAGAGCGTCAGGTAGCGAGAGGTCATACCTGGCGCTGAGCGCCGGCGCTGTTCGCTGAGGCTGGGATAATGATGAATCGGACGCTACATGGCGTTATCCCAGCCGCTCAACAGATTCTGCTTGATTAATGTGTAATTGCGTGCCGTGTCCGGCGTTCACCTGTCTCTACCTGTCACAACCTCTCATTTACAAGGCACTACCTGACGCTAACCCTTCATGAATAAGGGCCCAAGTCTTGCAGCTTTTCCTCTCAGTGGGAGCCACGCCCATTCTATCCACTAAAATGGCTAAAAGGGACATGTTAAGCACTGTGACTGACATGGATCCTGGTAAGTTTTGAGGGACCAAAGGTAAGTATGTGTTTTTTCCTATTAATGTCCTATTAGGATAGAGGGTGATAATTCGATAGTTGGGGTGATATGAATGTTATTCGTAGCCCAATGGTAGAGATGAGGCTGCCTAGAAAATAGTATTGCATCAACTACTGAAATTTGAGGTACTCCAACATAATAGTATGAAGTATGATTGAGATTAACCTTATGGGCTCTTGTGGAAACCATGAGGGGGGATAATCCAAGATGCCTAGAGAGCAGAATGTTAGTAAGACAAAGTGGTCAGTTGTGTCAAATGCTGAGAATATACACTCCAGGGATTTAGCATAAAAAAGGTCTGAGGGACATTTAGAATGACCTCATGACATCATAAGTATGATTAATAAAGTCATCAGAACACATCACCTACTTAGACAAGATAATGGAAGCTCATGACTGGCATACAAGTCAAATGACAATGTGATATAACTACCAGGAATCTTGCTGCCCATTAACAGGGCACATCTCTCATTTAACTCAACAATGGCAATGTGCTGACATTCACCTGCCCCTAATTTTAATCTAGTGCCACCAAATGACTGTACACAGTCAGCACATGGATAAACAATGTGTTTATGTCTCCAACTACCTTGTGCTTTCAGGTAAAATGAATTTCTTGAAGGTGAGGCCAGTGGTTTGCTATACCTAGCACTACTCTACAACCAGACCCCAGGCTAAGCTGCACCTAGATTGTTGTTGTTGATCATTGTTGTTATCTCCTACCATTTGTCTAATCTTGCTGCTATTCATATCAACTAAGGATATGTCCTATTTATACAAATCTCACGTTATTGTTCTTTAAAAGATACACTATCACTGTTTTGTATAATAATTACTTGCTACAGAACTGTCTGTTCTGAAAGTTCTTTTCTATAAGCCTCTTGCTACTAACTCAGAGATGCCAAGTCACCCGATTTTTTTGTTTGTCTCCTGATATTAGGCTCCCTCACCAGGTCATCTGGTGATCAGGTGATCTCACCCGGGATTTTTGAGCCACCCGCCATCGTCCCATTAAAAAAATCCTGCTGTTTCCAGCAGAAGCAGCCCTGCCTCCTATTCTCTAGCGGCCCCCACACCTTAACCCATGGAATGCGTCGGCGCCGCAACTGTCATTGGAAGGAACCGGGCAGTGGGGGGGACGTGGCCACAGCGCCAACAATGAACAGAGGAGAGGAGCGCAGTGCTGGCTATCTGCGGGGAGTGGGGGAGGTGCCACCAGGGCTGGTATCTGGGGGTGCAAACATGGTAGTTGCCATGGGCCTCCATACCCTGGCAACACTGAGAGAATGGCCCTGGAGCAGAGCCGAGATTGGGGCCCCAGATTCCCAGAGCTAGTGCTGCAGCCTGTTCAGCTGCTGCGGCCAGAGGAGTAGCTAGGCTTTCTGGCACCCGGGGCAAAGATTCAAAATGGCACCCCCCACCTGTGCTCAAGCCCTCCTTTCGTGCCCCCCTGAACTGCACCCGGGGCACCCAGCTATGCCCCTGGCTGCGGCCAATGGAAGGGGAGGGTAGGGGAGCAGATGGCTGAGCTAATGGAAGGAAGGGAAGTGCTGCCTGCTCTCTCCTGAGATGAGTGTCACATGCAGCACAGACCCCTTCAACTCCAGTGGAGATGAGCAGCAGGCATCAGCTTGCAGCCATAGATGTGAGGGTAGTGCAGTGTGTGTCTGGCTTAACCCTTTCCATCCTGCTGCTGGGAGAATGACATTCAGGATATTTGCTGTCAAGCCACATTCATTCTTCATTCTGTCATTCTCCCAGTCCCAGCAGGATATGAAGGGTTAAGCCAGATGCTCCCCCACAACCCTCACCTAACCCCGTCCCCCATCTCCTGATCGTAGCCCCTCAGCTAAACTTCCTCCTTACCCACTGATCAAAACCCCTGAACTAACTCTACCTACCCAATGACCTGAACCCCTGACCTATGCACCTTTACCCACCTGCTGACCCAAACTGCTCATTTAATCCACCTTCCCAGATGCTAATCCACAACCCTGACCTAACCCCCTTCTTCCTCAGCTGCTGACCCACAACCCTCAACTAACCCCTCTACATCGCCACTGACCCACAAACGTCACCGGACTCCCCTCCCCAGCCACTGACCTGCACTCCTCATCCTAACTCCCTGCCCAAGCTGATGACCCGACCCCTCACCTAACCCCTCTCTCCACACACTGACCTGACCCCCTCTCTCCACCTCTGACTCGAGGGCCCCTCCCCAGCCACTAACCAGAACCCCTCACCTAATCCCTCTACCTGGCCCAAACCCCTCAGAGTTAGGTGAGGGTCTTTGCATGTGGGAGAACATGTTTGGTGAATGGTGTTCAAGTGGACCAATCAACAGGGTTTCCAGGTGTGGGCTCTCTTCCAATCAGAGCTGCCCACTGAAATGACTTATTTTGGCAAGGAAGCTTGTTTGTTGTGAATGGGGAGCAAAAGCGGCCACATTCCCTGCTGCCCCGCACTCGTGCTCATGCCTGTCTGGATGGCTGGGATGGGAGCGTGTGCACAGCCTGAGGATGCGGCCACTCTTGCTCTCCATTCACAACAAATAGAGCTGCCTTGCTGAATTAAGGCAGTTCAGCGGGCAGCTCTGATTGGACGAGAACCCACACATGCATCGTTGGACCGGCGACCAGGGAAAGATGAGTGATTACCAGTGCCCTGGGGGGTTTCACACAGGGCCAGGGCCGGACCCAGTGGGTTTTGTTCCTCTTTAAGCAACTTATATTGGTGTGCATGTCCTCAATTCCCATAATATTCCATCCAAAAAGCCCGCAAATAAGCCACGCCACCAACCACGTCCATCAGCCTGTAATTGGTCCCCAAAGTTGGCATCTTTGCTAACTGTATTTGACTTAGAATATAGACACATCATGGAGGCACTCTGACTGTAAAGCGACAATGTTTTGTATCTACATGTTTTGAAGGGTATTGGTGACCCCCAGTGGAAAACATGGGTATTGCTACCTATCTTGTTATGCTTATTTTCTTTAATGCATGGCACGGCCCGCTTCGGTATTCATAACCGAGGTTATTCCGCCACAAGGTGGCGCAGCAGCACTGCAGAAAGCTGTGGCAGCTCCCGGCTCCCTATAAAAACAGGATTAACCAACAAGTTCCCATTGTTGTCTCTGCAGTGATTCTGCGAAGATAGAAGATGTCTCTCTCTCTTGCGCAGGTGAGCGGGGCAACCGAGCCTGCAGCCCTGCAAGTCTATTTCCATCCGTTTCCGGACCCTCTGTGCCTCCCAGCCTTTGCTGACAGATCGGGTGAAGGTAGAAGAGCACTAGAGTCAAGTGCTCCTGGAGCGCTGCTCCAAGCCGCAGACCCTGTACCACAAAGGGTAGCCGGCCATAGGCTTTATGGCGAGCCTACTAGGGATGCGGAGTTTCTGTCCTGGCTTCTGAAGGGGTGAGTTGTTGGAGACTGTGTCCCCTTATTTTCCTTCAGGGGTCCCTCCCCCTCCCTGGCCATGGCTGCTCGCCGCTGCTTCCTTGTCCCTCTCTTCTCCCCCTCCCCTCTCTGACTTGTTCGGGGGGGTAGCGACGAGGAGTAATATCTGTGGTATTTTGACGTTTTTTGAGCTGCTACGCCGCTTTGTACTACTCTCCACGGCTGTGGGCGCTATAACCTGAGGTGATTTTGCCTTGTCATGGCGCCGGCCGGGTCACGTGAGCGCTGTTTTTGCGCTCTTTGGGGGGGCGGGGCCGCTTGGTGACACGTATCGCGTCGTCTCCCCGCGGCCCGCCCCTCGAGGTGCTTCTGCCGGCGCCATTTTGAGAAAGCGCGTCAGGATTTCTCCCTTCCTGGCTGCTTCTGGCTGCTCATCTGGTGTGTCGCTTCTCCTGTGGCGGTGCCTGAGTGACGCTGTGGTGTCTTTGGTCCGTGAGTCCCCCTTGGGGGTTTTTTTATTGGAGGGTGTATGTGCTGCGGGATGCTCATGTGTCTTTTTTCTTATGTTTTCAGGCGGGATAGCATTAGGTTGTGGCATATCCCGGCTCCATTCCTTCCCTCCCTTCATTCCCCCCTTCACTAATTTCTGGGGGAATCCTGTGGGAGGGCATCCCGGGTGGCCTTTGTATAGCCTTTACCCACCGCTGGCCTATTGTGCCTGTGTTAATCACCATATGGAGGCTGCTGGGGATAGTGTGCTTGGGGGCCTTTCGGGGCAAGCCTGGCTGTGTTCAATGTGTGGGGTATCCCCTGTGAGTAACGGTGTCACAGTGTGCGCTTCGTGCGCTGAGAGGGTCATTGCGCTACAAGCTGGTTTGCCTGCTTCACTTTCCAGCTCAGCACATCCCTCTGCTTCACCTACCCCCCTGCTCCTGCGACTGGGCCACAGTGGGGGGGACGTCAGCAGGGAGTCACACTCTGATTTGGCTCTGCGGGTGGCCAGCGTTGAGAGGCAGCTTGCCAAGTCTGTTCCCAGGAAGGCCTCTGGCAAGAAGCTGCACCTGACTTCCACTCCCTCACACTCTACTGAGGAGTATGGGGAATTGGATGTCACTGCTGGACGTTATTCCCTGGAGGAAGGAGAATTGCCTCCGGATTCTGACTCCTCGGGAGACCAGCAGGAGAGTTGTGACAGTGACGCTGTGTCTGGGGATTCATGGTATCCTGAGGACACTGGTAATTTACTGTCTCATATTTTTGAAATCCTACACATTGCCCCTCCTGTGGAGGCTAAAAGGAAACAGGGTGAGCTGTTTCGTCCTGTTACACAGCGTCTGGAGTTTCCTGAGCAAGGTCATTTCAACTCTATGATACTTAAAGCATGGGGACGTCCTAACAAGCTACCTGCTGTGTCCAAAAGTTTGGATAAGAGGTATCCCTTTTCTGCTGATCATGTTAGGAGGTGGTCAGTTCCCCCTGAAGTGGATGCTCCCGTGCTGGGCTTGTCCAACACTTCGGTCATGCCTTCCCCGGATACTACCACTCTGAGGGACGGTGAGGACAGGCACATGGACCAGTTGGCCTGTCATGCTTTTACCTGTGTGGGGGCTGGATTGTGCCCGACCTGTGCTGTGGCTATTACGGCTATTGCTTTTAAGTCTCTGCTCAAGCGCCTCATGGATGGCACTTCAGCTTGAGGAGAGGGAGAGGAGTTTAGGAATCTCTTGGTTTTCTCTGATTTTGTGACCTTTATTCTTGCCGCTATGGATGATGCTGTGCGGCTAAGTGCCAGGGCCTCTGCGCTCTTGGTGGCTATGCAACGATCTGTCTGGTTGCGCAAATGGGCTGCTGATGCTGCTGCTAAGAAAGCTCTCACTGGTCTCCCCTTCGCGGGGTTGCGGCTTTTTGGAGAGCGTCTTGATGTTCTTGCTAAGGATGGCAAGCTGCCTCAGCATAGGAGGTAGTCTCTGCCATTTCGTGGGTACTCTGCCCCCCTCCCTTCCTTTTGTGTTCCCAGAGGAGGTCGGGGCTCTCTCCTCCATAGTGGCCGTAGAGGTGCTTGGGGCCGTGGTAGAACCCGTGGTCATCCCGGTCTCTCCTGGAACTCCAAACCCAATCCCTCCCCTAAGCCCCCTCAGGCATGAAGGGGCGCCCTCACCCATCCGGGTAGGGGGACGGCTTCGGCTCTTTGCTCACATCTGGAGGCTTCATGTTTCAGACCGGTGGATTCAGGAAGTAGTGTCCTCCGGCTACAAGATAGAGTTTACAGCCTGGCCCCCCCCCAAGATTCGTCAGATCCAGGATGTCTTTAAACCCCCTGTATGCTCAAGGGTTGCGTCTGGCGGTTCAATGCCTGTTAGAGTCAGGAGTCATTTGTCCAGTGCCCCCTCAAGAACGGGGTCAGGGATACTATTCCAATCTTTTCACAGTTCCCAAAAAGGACGGCTCTCTAAGGCCCATCCTGGACTTGAAGGGCCTCAACAAGTTTGTCAGATTCAAGCATTTTCGCATGAAGACGCTACGCTCTGCTGTCAGTACCCTTCACCAGGGCGACTTCATGACCACTGTGGACATCAAAGATGCGTATCTTCATGTGCCTATCTTCCTAGGTCATCATTTCTAAGGTTCACACTAGAGGATCAGCATTACCAATTTGTGGCTCTACCCTTCGGGATCACCTCGGCACCTCGGGTGTTCACCAAGGTATTGGCGGGAGTGATGGCTCTGCTCAGGAACATGGGCATCCGCATCATTCTTACCTGGACGACATCCTGATTGTGGCCCAATCCTTTACTCTACTTTAATCCTTTTCGCCACGGATGCCCTGGCAATTCCTTGGACGGAGTTTCGGCTTCTTTATGTGTTTCCTCCGTTTCCTCTCCTGGGCAGGGTCATACGCAAGATAGTCCAGGAACGAGTACCAGCCATCCTGGTGGCCCTTTGTTGGCCAAGAAGGGTTTGGTTCGCAGACGTCGTGCAGTTGGCAGTAGACAGGTACGTCTTACCCAAGAATCCAGATCTCCTCACTCAGGAGCGGCTACGCCATCCCAATTTACAAACGCTGGCTTTAACGGCTTGGCTGCTGAAACCTCCATCTTGAGGAAAAAAGGATTACCGGCTTCTGTGGTCGATACCATGATTAGGGCTAGAAAGAAGTCCTCGTCTTTCATTTATTACAGGGTCTGGCATGCTTACATTGCCTGGTGTGAGTCTAGATCCCTTCCCTGTCGGGTGTTTTCTCTTCCCAGGATTCTGGAATTCTTGCAACATGGTTTGGATTCCGGCCTTCAACTGAGTACCCTCAAGGGCCATGTTTCAGCTCTGGCAATTTTTTTCCAAAGATCCTTTGCCAACCACCGGCTGGTTAAAACTTTTTTTCCAGGGTGTTTCACATGTGCGTCCGCCACGTAAGCCTATGCCACCAGTCTGGGATCTGAATCTGGTGTTGTCTGCTATGCAGGGGCCTCCCTTTGAACCTATTCGTGAGGCTGCCTTGCCCATTTTGACTCTTAAAGTAGCCTTTTTAGTGGCTATCACTTCTGTAAGGCGTGTTTCTGAGCTAGCGGCGCTTTCCATCAAGCCTCCTTATTTTGAACGGCATCAAGATAAGGTGGTGTTCCGGCTTAAGCCAAATTTCTTGCCCAAGGTCGTGTCTGCTTTTCACCTTAATCAGGACATTAGCCTTGATTCAGAGACACATTCGTCCGGACTTCCGTAGCTGTCTGTGAAAGTTTTGCTGGGTGTTTGTCATTTTTTTGCTTTTTTTCGTCCATTTTCTACTCGCACGAACGTTCGGGAGAATGTGTATATGCGCTTTAGATGAACGGAAGCAAATCGGAACATTTCCAAACAAAATCGGAAATTTTCCGTTCGTTCAGATAACTTCCGTTGATGGGATGGTTTCTGTCTGATTCAGAGAGCTGATTTCCGACGGATCACCACCCTATAAATCCGTTTCATTTATGATCCACTTCCGAGACCTCTGAGTGCTCGGATTGCTATTGTTGAACATGTTTTGTGGCTATGTGGAGGAGTCTGCGCGCCTTTAGCACCAAGGCATTGCATGTATCAGCATGGCCGAGGCCATAAATTGTATAGCAATGCATACCTGAATCAATACATTTCATGTATGCCTTATAGATGCATTTTAATGCTGACCTAAATTAGTCCTTAGCATGTAAACATTTATTTTTCCACACATCCATATAATTGCAATTTTTTTTAGACTTATGTCCTTTGTGAATTATATTTGGATTGTTGAACTTGAATCTTAATGTGTTGTAGGAGTTAGTGTTTTATTTGGTTACCTTTGCTTTGTGTAATTATTTTATATTTGATTGCAGGAACTGCAAGATGTGCCACTCACCCTTGCTCCTGATGCCCGTTCTTTGCCTGCAGAATGCGGGCCAGGGGTTCTCTAATCGGGCACTATGCCAAACCCGGGCCGTGGTGGCGAGGGCCCTATGGCTTTTGAAGTCCAGATTTAGGTGTTTGGACCATACAGGGGGGGGGGGCACTGCAGTATGACCCCAACAAGGTTATACCAATATTTTAATTTACGTTTTTTAACAGGGACCACACGTGCCAGAGTGGCACAACTGAGTGTCAGGGTCCTTCAGTTGGTGGGCGAGAGGAGCTGCGCAACTCTTTGGGGACCACAGATGAAGAATAATGTTCAGTGGCCTGCCATTGCTATGTATTTCGTTTTTTATAGTTGTAAAAATTTGAAATTTACAACATTTTTAAAAATTGAATATTTGATGATGGTATTTAAAAAAAATGTTACATTGTCATTTCATTTACAAACTACATTAACACAAAACTAATGGGCCCAGAAATATTTAAAGATGAATATTCACATGACCGAGAAGTGATTTGGGTAAGTTTTAGGGGGCTAAAATGGAAGAAGAACCTAACCGAGAAGTGGTTTGGGTGTGCTTTAAGGGTCCAAAACGGAAGATGGAGGATAGTGCTAAGTGACTTAGCTAAACATTGTAGTAGAAGTGAGGGTGGCAAATATGTAGGCGAGCACTTTCATGAGTTAAGTTTGCAGTGCGCAGGCGCAAGATCGGAAGGATTCCGTCTGGACGATTATTTTTTGTAAAATGGAAACAGAAACTAATGGGAAACGTAAAGGATTCGTTGGAGGAGACGATGGAAAAAGGGCAAAAACTAAAGCCTACGTTGTAACATGTGGAAAAGTCTGGATGGAAAATGACATCCTCGCAATTCGTAATCTGCCGTACGAACGGACGGAAACTTTACACAAGGTTTTCAATGCATGCATAGAATCGCTCGTACACTCATACGAGAACAGATCGTAAACAGATCGGCCTGAAAACGGAAGTTTTTTGTGTCTCTCTGAATCGAGGCTATTGTCTTGCCTTGCTTGTGTCCTAATCCCGCTAATTCCAAGGAGCGGAATCAGCATTCTATGGAAGTGGTCAGGGCTCTAAAATTCTATTTGGTTGCTACTGAGACCTTCAGGAAATCTGATGCTCTGTTCGTTCTCACTTCTGGGCCTAGAAAGGGTTTGCCTCCGGCTAAATCCACTATCAGCAAGTGGATCTGTCAGGCGGTGGTTCAAGCCTATTCTGCTAAGGGGAAGGAACCTCCCTTTAGAATTATTGCTCATTCCACTCGTGCTATTGGAGCCTCTTGGGCTTTTCAGCACCAAGCTTCTGTTGAACAAGTTTGCAAGGCCGCTACTTGGTCTTCTGTTCATACCTTTTCCAAGTTTTTACAAGTTGATGTTAAGGCCTCAGCGGATGCTGCTTTTGGCCGCAAGGTGCTTCAGGCGGTAGTGGTTTGATCTACTGGCCTTTACTCATTTGGGATCCCACCCTACTTTTGGACACTGCTTTTGGATGTCCCATCATTTATGAATACCGAAGCGGGCCGTGCCATGCATTAAAGAAAAAAGCAATTCTGTGAGTACTCAGCTGTTTTTGTACTTGCATGACACGACCCGCTTCGGCCCACCCTGTTATAATTGTTCTTGGTTGCCTCTTTATGGTGATTGTTCCAAGTTAAGTTGTTTTTTTTTTACCTTTTTTACATTCTTACATTAATTTTTTTTTTTTTGAAATTGTAATTTTTATTAGAGACAAGCGGGTTACAGACCGTGTTCAAGGTACAAAGACAAACACGCAATAAATGAAGTGATAAAACACAACAGGCAGATAAAATATTGATCCGTATGAGATAAACCAGCATAGACATAAGGAAGCAATACAGAAAGAAAATCCAATAATAACCTGGACTATCGTTGCATCTCGTACCTAGTCTCCTGGAGAGCTCTAGAAATGACAATGGCAGATCTGAGGCCTGCATACCCCACCTCCTCTTTCTATTTTGTTAATAAAACAAGGCTATAACTAGCCCAACACGAACCCAACAACACACTAATCAGAAAACGCAAAGGGGTGAACGCACAAAACTAACACATACAAATACCGAACAGGGGGGGGGGAGATGCGAAAGACGAGGGGAAAAACAGGACGGGAAGAAAAAACCGGGAAGGGGGCGGGGGGGGGGGGTGGTAGATTGTTTAGTTCCCAGGGCCTCATTACATCTTCAGGTATTCCAGGTATTCCGCCGAGAGAGTAAAGCGGTCCCACTCACACCAAGTCACCCTATACTTCTCTGAGGTACCCTTCAGCAAGGCCGTGAGCTCCTCCATCCTGCCGATCTCTCTGACTCTTGCAAGCCACAGCGCAGTGGAAGGGGGCTCCCGAGATTTCCAACACGCGGGGATGCAAGACCTTGCCGCAGTCAGGAGGTGGGCAAGCAAAGATTTACTGCGTCTCCGGATAGAGGTAGGAGCAAGATTAAGAGGGTAACCCGCCGGGTCTTCACCCAAATCTATGTCCATCAGGGCCAGGACAATTTTCCTCACATTACCCCAAAACCCGGAGAGGCCCTCGCACTCCCAGAAGACGTGCAACATGGAACCTCTTTCGCGCAGACATCTCCAACACAAGGGGGAGGTGGAGGGGAATATTCTTGATAATCTGGTAGGAACCAGATACCAGCGAGTAAGAATCTTATAGGACGTTTCTTGATATCTGCAGGACATGGAAGACTTGTGGGCCAACTGCGTCATAGCCAGTTTTTGCTCTTCAGTGAAACTCCTATGCAACTCCCTCTCCCACCCCTGTATGAAAGAAGGTGAGAAGGATTCTGGGGGGCAGGTAACCAGCGAATAGGCGAAGGCCAGAGCACCCCGGAAATGGCCGCGCCCCACACAGACCTGTTAAAAAGGGAGTTAGGGGCCTAGAGGTCTCAGCAGCCCTGCCTAATGAGTTCTGAAAGTGTGTTAGCTGGAGAGTGCGCCAGAAGCCAAGAATGGGCAAGGACTCTCTCCTCGCCAGCTCCTCCAGTCCCACCCAGCCTGACCCATCCCGCAGGTGTAGAATCTGAAACCTATTGCGCCTCACCCAAGTCCTAAATGTGCCATCAGAAATGCCTACCGGAAAATCCGGGTGGCCTATCAGAGGGGTCAGGGGCGAAAGGGCGGGGAAGATGTCCAGGCCACAGAACGACCTGCTTGCCACCCTCCGAGTGGGCCCAATCGTGGGGTGCTTGTTTAGTGCAACAGACCTGTCTAGTGTTACCCAGGGCAGCCCCGGAAGGGGGATCGAAGATGCCTCCTGCTCAATACCTGTCCATTGCTTTAAATGGGAATGCCTACACCAATCAATCACCCGGGTAAGGTGAGCCGCGGCATAATAAGATTTCCAGTCCGGGAGGCCTAGCCCTCCCCGTCTCTTAGGGAGCACCAAGAGAGAAGCAGCTAAGCGATGAGGCCTCCCCACCCATACAAACCTTGTACAAATTCCCATCAAAACGCACCTTTATTCCATCTCTGGAGGTCCTCCTCCACCCACCCCAGCAACGGGGGAAAGTTCAGGCTATATAACTTCTGGGGGCAGGCCGAAATTTGTGTCCCCAGATAGGTCACCGCCTCCCTCTCCCACCTGAACGGGAAATTCTCTGCGATCCGCTTCAGTCTCCCCGGGGGAATATTGATATTCAGGGCTGAGGATTTTTGAAAATTTATTGTATAGTTGGATAGCAAACGGAAGGTCTTGAGTTCTGCCAAAAGGTTAGGGAGGGTCGTTTCCGGCCTGGTGATAAAAAATATGTGGTCATCGGCATACGCCGCCACCTTGTGTTCCACCCGACCCGAAAGGACCCCTGAGATATCTGGGTTTTTCCTGATAGTATGCAGAAAGGGTTCTAAAGTTAAAATAAAGATTAGGGGTGACAGCGGACAACCCTGGCGAGTGCCATTAGCCAGGGAGAAGGACTCATTCACCACGACGGACGCCGAGGGACATGAATAGGAAGCCATGATCCAGTGGGTCAGGTTATCCCCCAAGCCGATATGCCGCAGGGTGGCAGAGATAAAATCCCAACCAACCCTGTCAAAGGCCTTCACGGCGTCCGTCGAGAGGAGCATAGCAGCCGAATCATCCATGCGCGCGCGGTGGATCAGGTTGATCACCCTCGTAGTGTTATCTCTACCCTCCCTCGTAGGTACAAAGCCCACCTGATCCCAGTGTATGATGGAGGGGATGAGCGGGGCAAGCCTGTCAGCCATTATTTTATTGAAGAGCTTTATGTCGCAGTTTAAAAAGGAGATGGGTCTGTAGCTCCCGCATTGTGTTGGGTCTTTACCTTCCTTGGGGATAATAGTTATATTAGCACGCAAGGTATCCCTGGGTGGAGGGACGTCATCCCTCAGGGAGCCGAATGAGGCAATAAATTGGGGGCCTAGAGTTTCTGCGAACTCCTTGTAGTACTCTAAGCTGAAACCATCGGGCCCGGGAGCCCTCCCCGGTTTGGTATTTTGAATGGCCCCCAGAAATTCCTCCATCTCGATTCCCTCCTCCAGAGCATCCACCACCTCCTGTTTAAGACGTGGGAGCCCCGACTCGCGAATGTAAGTTTCAATGTCACTCCGATAGCTGGCAGGCTTGTCCCGAGGGAGGTTATAGAGTTTCTCGTAGAACTCCCTGAAGGTCCGGGCAATGTCCACAGGCAGGTGTCGCCTGTTGCCCTCTGAGTCATGAACAAGGGGGATGTAATTTCTACTGCGCTGTGTTTTAAGGGCCCTTGCCAGAGCCCTGCCGCATTTGTCACTGTATTCATAAAAAAACCTCCTGCATCTGACCGCAAGGTTTTGGCCTCGACAAAGCAAATGTCCCTGAGTGACTCCCGCAAACTCACCAACTTGGCCGCCAAAGCCGCATCAAGAGATCGTTTATGTTGAGTTTCAATTTTAAATTTCTCTTGGGTGAGGTGCTCGATTTGTTTGTTCCTTTCTTTCTTAAGGTGGGCTCCGTGCTTGATCAGAAGCCCCCTTATCACACATTTGTGGGCTTCCCACAGAGACATTCGCAACATCCCCTCCGTGTCGTTCGTCACGAAAAACTCTGCAATGGCCTTTTTAATATCCTCTTTTACCCCGGGGTCCTGCAAAAGGGAGCTGTTCAACCGCCATTGGCCTCTAAGGGGAGCGGTGTCAGGGATGGAGATGGTCAGCGAGACCGGAGCATGGTCCGAAACAGTAATCTGACCTATGTCCATACTAACAATGAGGTGGAGAAATCTGTGGGGCACCAGGAACCAGTCAATGCGAGAATACGAATTGTGGGCAGCGGAGAAAAATGTGTAATCTCTCCCCTTGGGATTAAGCGTCCTCCAGGCATCCATGAGCTGGTTTTTAAATAAAAGGGCCTTAAATTTTTTCATCACCGTGGGGGGAAGATGAGACATCCCGCGGGAGGTATCCACCGAGGGATCCAGAACCACATTAAAATCCCCTCCCAGCAACAGAACGCCCTCCGTAAAAGACGCCAGCTTCCCAAGGGCGGAGCGTAAGAATTTGTATTGGTTAACGTTAGGGGAATAGCATGTGGCCAAAGTCACCTTCAAGGAGAAAAGAGTGCCCTTAACGAAAAGAAACCTCCCATCTGGATCTAGGAGCGTCTCGGAGTGAGTCCACGGCAGGCACCCCGCCAGCAAGATGGCCACACCCCTGGTTTTGGAGTCAGGGGAGAGGCAGAGATATTGGGTTTTAAAGGAGCGGTTTGTGAGGTTATGGGACCGTCCCCCCTTTAGGTGCGTCTCCTGCAAGAAGGCGATCTGTGTGCGTAGGCGCCCCAGCTCCCGCAGGATAATGGATCTCTTAAAGGGGGAGTTAAGCCCCTTAACGTTCAGGGAGGTACATTTAACCCTAGACATGTCGGGATCAGTGGAGAGGAGAGGAAGGAAGAAGGGGAAGAACTGGAGGACAAAAGACGGGGGATGGGGTTAGGACAAAACCACAAGAGGTCAAACACTAAACGATTAAACCAGAAATGCAACACTTGTAAGTGCTGCCAACTAACACAGAAAAACCTAAGCGGGAAATACGGTTTGTTTCCCAAATACGAGCCCCGCCACCCCCCACAAGGTGGGCAGAAGGGGCTCAGTCCTAACGTGGGAGCGAGGCGAACCGGAAGGGCAAGAGAGCCCCCCCCCAACCGACCCTGAGCTTAAACAATGAACCCCTCAAGGGAGCCCTTACGGCCCCCCGGGGACCTTGACCTGAGGTGATGCCGATGCACGTCCCAGCGGGACGGGTCCGTCGAGCGCTGACCGAGGGATCTGTGAATTCGGTCCATGATAATTTCCGTGTTGGGAGGACTGCCAAGAATCTCATGGCAGTGTGCAGGAGTTGGTCCGGACCCGTCGCCTCAGGCAGGCCTCTTATTCTGATATTGTTCCGCCTGCTACGGTTCTCCAGGTCATCCAGGTGCAAAACCGCGGCTTGGGTAATGGATCGCTGTGATGCCAAACCCCTTTCCAAGGCCTCAATTCTCTGTGTTGTTGAAAGGTGGGATTCCTCCAGGCCCGAAACTTTGGAATCCAGCCCCGCCACTGAGGTCTGCAGATCAGAAATATCCTTCTTAAAGGAGCTTTCCACCCTTAGAATAAAGGATTCCAAATCCGCCTTGGTAGGCAGGGCTCTGAGCTCAGCCCTGATGACAGCGAGCATCCCGTCACGTGCGTCTGGGGTAAGAGCAGGGACCGTCGCCCGACCGCCCACAGAGACTCCCCGCTGGTCATGGGGCAATGCTCCTGGTTTCGGTATAGGCCTGGTGGGTGCCGACTCTAAGCCTCCCATCGGGGAAGGCTCACCAGTGTTGGAGCAAGGTTCCTGGGCAGAGGGGGCCTCCACGATCCAACGCTGTGACCCCAAGCTAGAGACCGGGGTCAAGGGTAGAGGGGAGTCTGTCCCATCCAGCCCGCGGCAGGCGGACGTCAATTCTGTGGTGGGAGTGAGGGATCCGAAAGCGGTGCAGGAGATCCGGATCCAGCAGGGTACTGAATTCCAGGGGACTCACCGTAGCCCCTGTGTGGGGGGGTATGCAGACCTCCAGACCCCCACATAGAGCCCTCAGGGAGATGAGGGGGCCCCAGCTCTATGAAATCTGATACCTCAAGGGGGGGAGTGCCCTGTCGCCCCATAACAGCATCTCGCAGCCCGCGTCCATCGGGGAACACAGGTGAGAGTCCCTTGTTTCGTCCCTCTGCCGTTCCTCCGCAGCTGGGCCGCCGACCGCCGCCATCTTTGGGCCCTCGTGGCCAGCACTCCCCGGGCGCTCCGGAGCCAAAAATGCACTTATTTTCCTCGTATGAGGGGGCGATGAGGTCTTCCCCCCTTTCCTCTTCTTAGCCATGTCCTCTGCTGGTGAATGGGACCGGGCAATCACCTCAGGAGAGTCGCCAATTCAGTCGGCCGGAGGGAGCTCGAGGCAGACGCGTCCTCACTCCTCCATGTCCGGCCACGCCCCCATTCTTACATTAATTTGCTCCCGGCTTCTTGTCTCACTGCCCGTCTACGCTGGGAACTTGTTGGTTAATCCTGTTTTTCTAGGGAGCCGGGAGCTGCCACAGCTTTCTGCAGTGCTGCTGCGCCACCTTGTGGCGGAATAACCATCAGTTATGAATACCGAAGCGGGCAGTGCCATGCAAGAACAAAAACAATTCTACAGGTGAGTACTCACAGAATTGCTTTTTCTGTGAAGTCTCACCGCTGCTTTGTATATATGAGTTTCACTTGATTGATCATGTCAATACACTTTATTTCAATATTCAATGGCCTAAACTAGTGTATCGGCTGTTTATTTTCTTGGAATCTGCTTAGTCACCAGGGGATTGGTGGAAAAACAGCCAGAACCCTCTAACGCAAAGGTTCTTGCCAGCTGTTTTTTCAAAAAAGAGTGCACCTATGGTCGTACTGTTCTTTTAATTGGTATCTGCACGACCCACATTTCCATAATATGATGGTGTGGTATTGCCCATAGCACCCAGAGAAAGAAAGATGAAATCTGATTGGTTGATGCACAACGTCCACTAAAAAGAGCCTGTAAATCATCTTCAAAGCATCCTACCCAGCTATAAAGTGTAATACGCACCACAGAACACCTTTTATAGTGGAAGTTCATTTACTAGGTAACCCCCCCCCCCATTCTTCCCCCCTTCTCACTGAGGCTGGATGGGGGGTCACAAAAAAAAAAGTTTTAATACTCACCATAAAGTTTCTTTCTGCTGTGCACGCAGAGGACGCAGCAGCTGGACTTTTCATTCTAAACATTAGGTTTTGATAAGATATCTTTTAGAGAATATGGACACTACAAATAAAGTTGTGAGCCTTATCAAACCCTTCTCCAACAGTTGCCAAGTTATAACAAAAGATAACATACATAAGAAAAACTGAACCATATAAAAAACAGTCTCCAATAAGGGCAAAATGCAGACACAAAAACAGAGAGGGAGCTGCGTCCTTCACATGCACAGAAGAAACCATGAGCGCGAAAACGTAATTTTTTTCTCTTGTACTTGGAGGACGCAGCAGCTGGACTTCTCTATTCTAAACAGTAGGATGTCTCAAAGCAGAACACAGTGGGTGAGAGTAAATATAAAAATAGAAAAGCAGTAGTTAAATTGCTGCAAAACAACCACTTCTAAGTTACAACAGCTTGCTAGACCCAATGCAGAGTCGGCAGATGCCAGCTTGTCAATTTCATAAAAACCTTGATATAGGTAGAGGACCAAGCAGCCACCCATCAGTAGACCGATAATGAAAACCCAAGAAGGAACCTATAGACCTTGTGACATGAGTAGTGACCTTCATGGGAGGCTATTTTCTGCTAGCCAAGTAAGAATTAACAATAGCATTTCTAACCCATTTGCTAATAGTTCTTATGGGAGCCAGTTCTCATTTTTTAAGTACCTCAAAGGATACACCAGGAGAATTTATCTTTCTGAACTCATTAGTTCAATAAAAAACAATAATAATAATAATGATCGTAATTATAATAATAATACATTCCATGTGAAGGTAAAAGTTCTGAAACTAGTAGTAGAAGTGATTGCCACAAGAAAAAAATACAACCTTTTGCAATAAATACAGTAAAGGAACAACATCTAAAGATTCAAATGGAGAATGTTGAAGTGGCAAAAGCACCAAATTAAGGTTCCAGGGCTCAAATGGCTTCTAAAATTGAATAGATATATGAGCTGCCCTTGTAAAAAGGTCTTAACAGAATAATCATTCACAACTGGATTCTGAAAAGGATTGTCAAAGCCCTTTCAGCTACTTCCTGACAATGTCTAATCCTGTCTGAAGCAAAGGTAAAATGTTAGGAAAAGTAAAATCTTGTACCAAAGAGTATACTAGCTAAAATATGGTTTTCCAGTGTCTATAATAGATTTTTGTGGAAGAATGCCTCTGTAACCACATTCAACAAAAATATTTTACCTCTATCATTTGATCTTTGAACAGCCATGCTATCAAGAAAGTGATTTTAAATTGAGGCGCAGACTTGCCCCCCTAAAAAAATAGATCTGGAGGTTAAGGGAGTCAGTATGAACGTCCACTGTTAGATTCAACAGATCCGCATACCATGCCAGTCTTGGACAGCTCCATGCAATAAGGATAATGATGACTGATTCTTGAAACAACCTATGAAGCAAATGATGCATGTGTAGAAAAAAATAAGCATACCAACTGTGACCAATGAGTCATCAAGGCGTCCATTCCTAGAGCCTAGGGATTGCTTGAACTATCCACCAATGCTCTCACTTTCCAGTTAAAAGGAAGGTGGGATGAGCTCTTCCAGTCAATGGGCTTGATTTAACAAAAATAGAAAAAAAAATGTTTTGGCTGGAAAATTGGATTGCATGTGAAAAACTTAAAGGAGCACTATTGCAAAATTGTGTAATATTGAAAATTCAATATGAAATATAAACACGTTATCTAATGAGAGGAGGGGTCACTTATACACCCAAACTGAATAACACTCCCACCAAGCTTGTGGTTTATTCTCTCATAGTAAGAATACAATTCAGGGGTGGCAGAGCCTGTCACCCAGATGTCCTTTTCCTTCCATTAAAAGAAAGAAAAACAAGCCTGGCTGGATATCTTTTGATGCCGGATATATAAGTGACCTCTCCTCTCACCATACAGCTTATTTATAAAGATTCTTATCATTGGGCCATTGTTCACGACAGTGCTCCTTTAAGTAACTTCGAGTGAAAATGCAGGTGAAAGATTTAAGTTTCCATACAAAAATGGCTTTAGTAAGCGAACATATCTGGAAAATTGGCTCGAATTTTCCAGCTGAAAATGGTAAATCTCTGAAAGTGTCTCTGGTGAGAGGTTTTTACCCCAAATGGTGCATTTGTTTTCTATACACATCTTTAGGAATGATCAGGTGATTTCTCCAATTTGTGGTGAATTTGTGACAATTTGTGCAACAAATTATTTTGTCATCAAGGATCACATTCATCCATGTAATGCTGCATTTAGTAATCGATAAAGGCAACTGGACATGCTGTTTTCTTTTGCTTCACATGTTTTGTTATTGATCCCACTTTTAGGAAAGGCAGTTGGATGATTTGTGAAATGTGTTGAAGTAAACCAAAAAACGCTGCTACAGTTGCATAGATTTATACATACAGATATGCAGATATGCTCCACATTTGCTGTGCCAGGTATTGCAAAGAGAGTTGAAAATCTGCTTGTTCAGTTCCCACTCTTGGCTCGGCTGTTGTCTGGTGAGAAATTGCGCAGTCAGGTTTGCTACGCCAGTGCAGAATGGGGGATATCACTGCCACCTTGTTGTGTGTGCTACCCTGGCAATTTGGGTAGGCCACAGTCATGACATTGCCCAATTGCACTTATACTGGGCGGCCAGTAAGAATCTTGGAACAATGGCAAAAGGGAAATAAGAACCACTTTCAGTTTCAAAACACTAACCTTTCTTCCCTGGGAGATCATTTGTCAAACCAAACAGCTTGGGTCAAGAGTCCTTACTGGACCCATCCCCAGCCTGTGAATCTGGCATTTGTCATGATAAATATACACTGTACTGGAGGCAGAGAATGACCCATGGTCAGCTTGATCAACTGAAGCCACCAAGTCAACTCGGAACCTCAGTTAATCCTTGTCTTGTCTAGAGATAGTTGAGATCTGTCCCATTTGGAAAGGTTAAAAAAATATAGAAGTCTGGAGTTAATCTAAACATGAACTGCTAACATCAACCCTAGGTCCTTCATGCACTGAATAAATGAGAATTACTGAACTTAGTGCTCTTTAGGAAGAAAACACTTGTGCCTGCGGTGCATCCATTGCCATCTCCAAAAAGGTGATCGATGTGGTTAGAATTACCAATGATTTGTTGTGGTCAACCAACCAGCCAAGTTGCTAGAACCACCTAGACCAGCCGTACTCAACTGGCAGACCGAGGTTTGAATGCGGACCTTGGCACCAGATTTCCGGACCACCCGCCCTTACAGCCCTTCAATCAGTTGCTTCTGTGTTGCTGTGCTCAGCACACCTAACCTCTCCACCCCCACCACTGTCCTCCACCGTTCACCTAATGCCTCCACCACTCACCTAACCCATCCCCCCCGCCATTTTTCTCTAACACTCAACTTACCATTCAACCTCCTGCCACTGACCCCTCCACCCCCTATCGCTGCCCTTTACTACTCACCTAACCCCTACACCCCTTGCCACTGTCCTCTACCACTCACCTAACCCCTCTCCCTGGCAATTGACCTAACCTAGCCGAAGACTAAGCAGCAAAGACCCATCAGCAACTGCAGCAGCAGAGTAGGGGTTGCAAAATCTGGAGGACCAGATGGGTGTAGCAAGTACCAGAGGGCAATCAGACCAAGAATGATCTGAAAGTGGCAGTAAGTACTGAGGCTGACCCACAATGCAGTGCAATGCAGGTAACTGTAAATAAACCTAGCCCAGTGAGCAACCATTTCCAGGCCCCTCTTAAAATAAAGCACCAGGAGAGAAAGGTGGCTCAGAAAGTGTCAGAAGAGGGAGGGTCAAATTATCACTATCCTGGTGATTGTTTCTCTCCAGTGGGGCCTCCCGATTCGGTGTAAAACCACCTTGGAATGCTGATAATTCATACCCTGGTGATCCCATGGTGCATGCTCACCTACAATCAATGCCTAGTGCTGCATTCAGCTTTACTAAGCTAAGTACAGCTGACTGCTCCACTAGCTGTGTGTATAGGGATAGGGATTCAGTGGGCCCTGGAGTCTTTAGGCTCCCTGTGGAGCAGGACCCCTTTCTCACCCAGAGGTCTTGATCTGTAGGAACCTAAAATGCACCTAACTCCTGCCATTTGTGAGCCAGACCAGAAGAAACATTCCTTTTCTATTGATGCTCTGTATACAAGAGGACTAAGAAATGGCTACACTTAACAGTCACACCCTCCAAAGGAAGAAGTGTTGTGCAGTAGTGTGCATCCATTTCCAGGTCCTCTTAGTAATAAGGGTGTGGCGTGGGCATGGGCTAATCTCAAAAAATATTGGAACTGCTTGTGCCTATCCTCTTCCCCATCTTGAGAGGTTGCTTCTCATGAGGTGCCACACCTCTTCTGGGACACGACTCTTACAGAGTGTGCCACTCTTGCCCAAACCAGATGCCCCCAGGGCAAAATCCTGGGTGCACCATCGAGTAGTCTATTCTAGGAGACCCACCGGGAGAGCCAGTTCCCTGTCAATTTATGGAAAAGAGTGAAATACAAAGTAATACCCATAGCAGCATACAGGTGGACAGCAAGGAGTCTTTAACAAGAGCAGATTACAATATTCGAGGGCTTTATGAACAAATGTGAAGCTCCCGAGGAACAATAATAATCTTACTTTGTATAGCACCAACATATTCTGCAGTGCTGGAAAGGTACCTAGACGACCAGAATTCTCCCTTTGTACTCTGCCTGTATGTTGTCATCCTCATGTGGTAAATCATTGCTGTGGTACAGTTATGGGTATTAGATTGCCTATGTCTTGGGCATTCAGATTTGGAATGCCCCACCAATCGCCATAACACTTTTTCCAGGACTCTGTGTTTTTGCAGCACGCGGCCCCATCCCCGGGAGCACGCCTCAGACTAGAGGGAAGCTGGGAATGCGGTCAACGGGCTTGTTACATCAGCCGGCAGCTTGACCTCCTTGAAGGCTTTTGTCTGCTTTAACTGCGATTTTGATTTGTTTGTATTGCTATTACAATGCTTTGCGGAACAATCTGTTTTATATTAATCAATGTTGCCAATATCAGAGTAAATACGATCATACATTGTTCCAATGTCTGCGATGAGAAGCTGCCCTGCTATCAGTTCCAGTGACTACTATCAATTTTTTTTCTACCTGAATACATGCCTATGCTGCCACCTACTGGCTTGCTTTTATATTGCACCAGACTGTTCATTTGTTATATTTGTACATTATATCATAAAAAAATGTACATACTTATATCAGGATACATTCATAAAATCCAATAGGTACTTATTCTACCATGGGAAAACAGCTGTCCCTTTCAAAGTCCATATTGTAAGGGTCTTATTAGCAAAATATGCAGTGTTAAAAGTGGAACAAAACCCAGGATTTTGTCTATCCTGGGTTTTGTCTCATGCCCCGGGCATCCCAAATTGTTGCTGTGTGAAAGCCCCAGAACACCCATACAAGCTCCCCTTCCGCCAGTCCTACGGTGCATGCACGGACTCTCATCCAATCACTGACATTTGTCGTGCATATATAATGCAGCCCTGGAATCTATGCGATAGGGGGTGGATACAACATATAATAATATAAAAAAATGAATGCTTTATTACATATCTAATATATTAAGAATTACATTAATAAAATACCTAACCTTATGTGCCACAATGATTAAGTTAAATCAACCTGGAATTACCGTGCCTCGACATCTTAAAAACAGGACTACCAATCTGAGTGGGAAAAAAGGGACAAATGTAGGGTATGGGCCTCCTCAAATCCCCAAATCCAGGCATTTTTTTATATGGTAGAATCTCTGGGGGCTGGGCTTTAGCTTAACCAGTGCCATGTGAACAATCTATAATACTCTGGCTTTGGATCGATTCTGCCAGAATAAAGACTTGGCAACTAGACTTTGGCTGCATTAATTGTGTGAACGGCATCTTAAACAACCTTAGGTGAAAATAGTGGTTTAAAAAATAGGCAGGTTTGCAATCTAGTCCCCACCTTTTTTAAATTACATTAGACATACGGTAATCTTGAAAAGAGTTGTCCCAAGATGTGGAAAATACAATTCTTTGATTACTCACCTGTAGAATTGGTATTATGAGTATACAGTACGTCCTGCTCCAGATCTAATACTTACAGTTGGGATATACTCCGCCAGATGGCGCTGGACTGCAGAGACATCGAAAACAGGCTCCTCCCGGCCCCTCAAATACCCAGGGACCTCCCACAAATCCCCAGCATTGAAAAGCAGTTAAAGTGGACCAACACCCAGGATTTTGACTATCCTGGGTCTTGGTCCACTTCGGTGGGGCACCCCCGATCGGGGTGCCCCGCTGTGTGAAACCCCCCGAAAAACTCACCTCTCCCCGCTCCCAGCGCCGACGTACAAGCGAGGATCAGGAACGTCTAAGCGGCTGCCGCCGCCGCCTCCCTCGCGTCACTTTTGACGCGCGTGCGCCCGCGCCGGCCATTCGCAGACGGCCGGCGCGGGGGCGCGCACGCCTACAGGAGCGCGAGGGAGGCGGCGGCGGCCGGCCGCCGCCGAAGATAAGGTGAGGAGTTTGCGGTGTTTGGGGGGGTTTCACCCCGCGGGACATCCCGATCTCGGATGTCCCGCGGGGTGGGGGGTGATCGGCCCGGGAATCTTATAGATTCCCGGGCCGATCACCCGTGGGTGTTGGTCCACTTTAAGGAGAAGCCGGGAGAATTAAACAATCCAAACTATCAACTATAACAATGATAACAATCACCATACAGGGGATCCAAGAAAATGCAAACCAAGGGTGGGGTGGAGCAGGACGTACTGTATACTCATAATACCAATTCTACAGGTGAGTAATCACAGAATTGTATTATTCTTAGTATACAGTACGTCCTGGTCCAAAGCTAGAATACTGTGTGCAGTTCTGGAGACCTTACCTGCAAAAAGACATTATTGAAATAGAACGTGTCCAAAGGCGGGCAACGAAAATGGTAGAAGGACTTAAACTTAAAACTTATCAGGAGAGACTTAAAGAACTTAATTTGTACAGTCTGGAGGAAAGAAGGGAGAGGGGGGACATGATTGAGACCTTTAAATATGTGAAAGGATTGAATAAGGTTCAGGAGGGAAGTGTTTTTAAGAAGAAACTTAACGATAGAACAAGGGGGCACAACCTGAAGCTAGTCGGGGGGAAGATCAGGAGCAATGTTAGAAAATATTATTTTACAGAAAGAGTAGTAGATGCTTGGAACAAACTTCCAGCAGAGGTAGTTGAAAAATCAACAGTCACTGAATTTAAACATGCCTGGGATAAGCACACATCTATCCTAAGATAAAGAGTACATACAGTATACACATAAGGGCAGACTAGATGGACCGTATGGTCTCCTTCTGCCGTCAACCTTCTATGTTTCTATGTATGTTTCTAAATCTAATACTTACAGTTGGGACATCCAATAGCAGTGTCCATAAAGTAGGGTGGGATCCCCAAGAAAAATCAGCAGCAGACAGTTTAAACCACTGCCGCCTGCAGAACCTTTCGGCCAAAAACAGCATCAGCTGAGGCCCTAACATCAACCTTGTAAAACTTTGAAAAGGTATGAACAGAAGACCAAGTAGCGGCCTTGCAAACTTGTTCAACAGAAGCCTGGTGCTGAAAAGCCCAAGAGGCACCAATAGCACGAGTGGAATGAGCAGTAAGGCAGAAGGGAGGATTCTTCCCCTTAGAGTAGGCCTGAATCACAGCCTGACGAATCCACTTGCTGATAGTAGACTTGGCAAGAGCCAAACCCTTCCTAGGACCAGAAGGACCACAAAAAGAGCATCAGTTTTCCTGAAAGGTGCAGTAGCCACCAGATAGTACTTCAGACACCTAACCACATCCAAAGAGTGCAAAACCCTCTCCTTAGCATTGCTAGGATTAGGGCACAATGAAGGAAGAACAATATCCTGATTCAAATGAAAGGCAGACACAACCTTAGGCAGAAAGTCAGGTTTGAAACGAAACACCACCTTGTCCTGGTGCCTCTCATAGTAGGGGGGCTGAATGGAAAGCGCCGCCAACTCAGACACACGCCTGACAGAAGTGATAGCCACCAGAAACACAACCTTGAGCGTAAGAATGGCCAGAGCAGCATCCTGCACAGGTTCAAAGGGAGCACCCTGCAAGGCTGACAGAACCAAGTTCAGATCCCAAACAGGCACCATAGGCTTACGTGGGGGGCACACATGAGTGACCCCCTGGAAAAAAGTCCTGATCAGAGGGTGCTGGGCAAAGGACTTCTGGAAAAAAATAGCCAGGGCAGACACCTGACCCTTCAGAGTACTGAGTTGGAGCCCCATCTCCAACCCATGCTGCAGGAACTCCAGAATCCTGGGAATAGAGAACACACGACAGGGAAGAGACTTAGACTCACACCAGTCAATGTAGGCACGCCAAACCCTGTAATAAATGGAAGAGGAAGACTTCTTCCTAGCTTTAATCAAAGTATCCACAACCAAGGAAGACAGCCCCTTCTCCATCAAGATGGAGGTTTCAGCAGCCAAGCCGTCATAACTTGGGATGGCGTAGTGAGCCCTGAGTGAGCAGATCTGGCACCAAGGGCAGTGCGTATTGATCTACTGCCAGCTCTACCACGTCTGCGAACCACACTCTTCTTGGCCACCTGGGGGCCACCAGAATTGCTGGCACCCCTTCCAGAGCAATCTTGCGCAGAACCCTGCCCAGCAGGGGAATTGGGGGGAAGACATACAGGAACTGAAAGTCCTTCCATGACATTGCTAGCGCATCCGAGGTCAGGGCCAGAGGATCCTGGACAGAGAGACAAAAGCTGGGAGCTTGTGATTGTGGCGGGACGCAAACAGATCCACATCTGGTTGGCCCCAACGATGACACAAAGATTGAAACACCCTGCTGCATAGGGACCATTCTCCCTGGCGAGAGGTCCCCCTGCTCAGAGAGTCCGCCAGGCGATTTTCCACCCCCGGGATGTACACAGCTGAAATGCAGGGGACATTGGTCTCCGCCCAAGTCAGGATCAGAGACGCTTCCTGGAGGGCCCCCTTGCTCCGGGTCCCTCCCTGATGATTGATGTAGGCAACTGCTGTCTGGTTGTCCGAGCGCACCTGAGCAGGCAGGCCCCGAAGATGAGTAGTCAAGCGAGCCACAATTAACCTGATCGTCCGCAGCTCCAAGACATTGATAGGTGTGACGGCCTCCTGAGGGCCCCACCTCCCCTGGAACCGCAGGGACTTCCAGAAACCCCCCCAACCTGACAGACTGGCATTCGTGGTGACCGTCTCCCAGGAAGGGGCAAGAAAGGATCTGCCCCCCAACAGGTTCCTGGAGTCCATCCACTACAAGAGGGACCTCCTGACCAGGGGGGAGAGCACACAGACCCTGTCCAGGGACGCTGGGTCCTTGTCCGATACTCACAATAGGTGAAGTTGCAGAGGCCTCAAGTGGAACTGAGCATAAGGGACCGCTTCGAAGCATGCCACCATCAGGCCCACCAGCTGCATCCCCTGCCTGATGGAAGGATGGGGACAAGCTAGGAGGGACTGAGCCTGTGCAATCAGACAGTCCACATTCTACTGAGGAAGGAAGATCCTTGCCTGAACTGTATCCAGAATCACCATACCAAGGAAGGGGACAGTGAGGACTTGGGGTGGTTGATCACCCATCCAAATGACTCCAGAGTGGACACCACCAGCTGAGTATCCAACTCTGCCTGATGTAGAGACTGGGAAGTGATGAGGATGTCGTCCAGATAGGGAAGCACGCGGACGCCCTGACATCTGAGCAGAGACATCACGCCAGCCAGCACCTTGGTGAACACCCTGAGAGCTGAAGTGAGGCCGAAGGGCAATGCCACAAATTGGTAATGTTGATCCAACAGAGCGAACCTGAGGAACCTTTGATGACCTGGGAACACAGGAATATGAAGGTAAGCATCTTTGATGTCCACAGAAGTCATGAAATCCCCTTGGCGCAGGGAACTGATGGCAGAGCGCAGAGTCTCCATGTGAAAGCGCCTGTCCCTGACAAACTTGTTGAGAATCTTCAAGTCCAGGATGGGCCTGACAGAACCATCCTTTTGGGTACTGTGAATAGGTTGGAATAAAAGCCCTTGCCTTTTTCTCTTAAAGGGACCTGGCAGATGACCCCCAGCTCCAGGAGGCCTTGCACTGCTTGCATTAGCTCCTGAGCTGACACAGGGTCCTGAGGAATCCGGGATCTGATGAATCTTGGAGGGGGACAGGCAGCAAACTACCGACACTACCTCCTGAATCCACCGGTCTGAGACATGAAGCCTCCAGACGTGAGCGAAGTGCTGCAGCCGTCCCCCCACCCGGATAGGTGAGGGCGCCCCATCATGCCTGAGGGGGCTTGGGAGAGGATTTAGCTTTGGGACCCCAGGAGGAGCCAGGACGTCCACGTCCTCTGCCTCTACCCCAGAAATCTCCCCGGGCCCTAGGGAAAGACACCCCCCTTCCCTGTCTTGCACCGCAGTAAGGGGAGGAGAAGGAACCCTGACCCCGAAAGGGCCGAGATTGCCGCCTGCGCTGGGGTAACCTGCCTCCCTTAGCAAAAAGGTTCAGGCGGTCCCCAAACAGGCGCAGTCCTTTAAAGGGAAACCCAGTGAGGGCCTTCTTGGCAGCGTTGTCAGCAGCCCACTGGCGCAGCCAAACCGAGCGGCGTATAGCCACCACGAGGGCAGAAGTTCTGGCACACATTCTGATGGTGTCATCCAATGCTGATAGGACAAAATTTACAAACACATCACAACTGGAGAGGACAAAATTTACAAACACATCACAACTGGAGAGTGCATTAAACACCTCACACTTTGAGGGGCCGGGAGGAGCCTATTTTCGATGTCTCTGCAGTCCAGCCCCATCTGGCGGAGTATATCCCAACTGTAAGTATTAGATTTGGAGCAGGACTTACTGTATACTAAGAATATATGAGATTTAAATTAGCTAAATATTACAACTTTCACTAAACATTTTATTATGTAAATAATTACAGATTACACAGCTTACTTCAGCATGTAATAATGCTTTTTGGCAACAGTAAATTGAATTCATGATTGCCAGGGAGACCTTTTTTCCAGTAACGTGGTAAATAAGAGTCAGTGCATCTCCTGACTGGTCCCGTATAGCCATCCAAGGTTCTCAAGTGTTATTTGTATATGAAAATAGTAGTGGAACCTTTCAGCAAGTTCACAGCAGAGATTTTTCCATTGTTATTGCTGCTCGAGGGTTCACATAATTTGTGGATTAGAGGGGAGCAATAACCAACCTATAGTTTATTAGCCTAGTGTCCCCAGTAATTCTTCGGTGCTCTGAGCAGCATAGCAAAAACTGAATGGAACACTAGCCAGTGATAGGCCAGTGGCCTCCTCATGTGCCATGGGAGCACAGAAAAGGTGAGTTTATAAGCAATCTAAGGGATTTCACACATCCCAAATCAGCATACACCAGGGAGAAGGTAACAAGGGATAAGTAAATATTTTTTTTAGCTGCAAGGGATCACTAAAAGTTGGAGGCAGGAACTTACCAGTGTTTCTGTCAACCTACCCATCCTCCAGTCTTGTGTGAAATAGCAAACACCAGGGGACAGAGGACTGGCTGAATTGTACTAAAGCTGCCTGGTTCTGAGATTCTAGTAAGTGGTCCTAGGAGGGCTATGGGCTCTAGCATTGTGGGAGGGGTGCACAAATGTTTTTTTTTGTTTGGTATCCATTGTACCCAATGTTGAGGCCCTGAGTGACCTCCAAACAGTGTCTTTCTACAATGATGATTTAATAAAAGAAAAACTGGGGTAATATATTAACAACTTTGATGTGGGCAGAGCCAACTGTTTGCAGCATCGCACATTTTTCTTGTAGGTAAGTGTTGGAGTAAGAATTAAAAATTTAGAAAAAAATGATGTCTGTGTTGTGCAGCTGGAGACTAATAGCTCATGTTTATGTCTGCTGAGTGTCGGGGCAACACTCTGGCCTGTTCCACGCTGAGGAGAGGGGGAAACAATGTAACAAAGTATCAGCTGTTCAGTGCTGGCAGCCGTCCAACATAAGATAACAACATTGCAAAATTGCCTGGCCAGAACTCATATATCTAAAACAGAGAGAAAAGCTCTAGAAGTAATTTAGCTCATTGGTAAATTCAATGTCTTTGAACAAGAGAGTCATTGGTTCGAATCTCAGACTCACCAGTTTTTCTTTTTTTTGTTGGGGGGGGATATTTTATTTCAGAATTGGATTTTTGGGTTTACATCCTGTTTTTTTGCTCTAAACATTTTTTATTTTGACAGTTTTCCCTTCATGTTGGCTCTGCTGCAGAATCTTTCAGTTTACCATTTTCTCTTTCATATTCTTATTTTTCATTTTTCCATATGGTCTTGTTTTGTGAGCAAAGCCCAACCCAGGATTTTCACTATCTGGAGCTTTGTTTTGTGCCCCTAGGGGCATCCCCCGATATGTGAAATCCCCAAGTTCGCCTGTGAAAACGTAACTTTCCCTGTCCCACAACGCATGCGCAGGCTCTCATCCAATCAGCGCTGTTTGCACGCAGATGGGGAGCCTGAGCAGTAACCTTCCTGGTCGCCCGGCCTGTCTAAATGACTATCTGTGTGAGCGCGCCAGAAAAATGGGGGGATCTGTGGTTATCCAGGGGTCGTTTCACACAGTGGGGCATCCCAATTTAGGATGCCCAAGGGGGAAGGTCAATGGCCGGGTCTTATAGACTTCAGGGTTGGCCACTCAGTGTTTTGCTCTACTTTAATACCTTTAGATTTTCCTGCACAGTTATTCAAAGAAGAATTTCAGTAATTTTCAGTCAGTTTAGCTTATTTTGTATAGATTTTACACATTTGAGTCACCTGGTCTCATAACAAAAGCAGCACCTCACACACACACACACACAGCCGTTACCACTGATTACAGTGTCAGCCTCTGAGGTAAAGTGTTGCTAGGAGACCAGTGGGCTAAATGAAGCAGCTCACTAAATACAACCCAGCAGATCCCCCTATTCAGCAAATGGACTGACCCTTGTCATTATACAATTTAAAAGAAAGGCAGATATTTTTTCCTTTTTCTATCACCACATTATTTATACACATGTTAGAAGCTATTGTGTGGCTATTTAATTATTTATCTTTTTTAATGCAAATTTTGCGATACTGCTCCTTTAAGCACTCGCAGTGTTGGATGAAATGGTGTGCAGCTAGTGAGTACTGTTAATTATGCTGAATGTGTCATAGCACTTACGGTTCACCTTAATAGTTATAAAAACAGCATCTGCCCATTCCCCTGAATGGGCCTGGAGCCCTGGAGGCTGAACAGATTTTATAAAACAAATGTAATGCCACCCACCAGCAATCTGAGGCCAAACTCTTTGGGGATAACATGGATAGACTTATTCAATAAGGCTGGTTTTACACTTCGAAATCACTACTGCTAACACAATCGCAGCTTGCCAGCATTTTAGTAACAATTGTGCTTACGTTCACTATTTGTTTATGGACGATCGCAAGCTTTTGGGTTTTTGCAGGGTAATTGCGATCTTCTGACTACTATGTGAAAAGGCCCATAGTTTTCTATAGGCAGAGCTTTCACAGCAATTGCGGGGTGATAACCCCTCAATCACCATAGTATGAAAGGAGCTTTATACGGAGAACACACCACGAATATTTGTAATAATCTTAAAATGTCAAAAATCTGGGGGTTTTGATGCATGAGTTTTTGAATACCTCAATGGATGATAAAAGGTTACATTAGAAAAATGGGTACAGTACAGTAGCATTAAAGAGACACTTGAGCCACTAAGGATGGAGAGCAGTCTCCCTTTTAAAGTTATACTGCAGGCAAAGATAACTGTTATATCATTGCGTCAGGCTACATTTGGCACTGTCCTTAACTGTTTTTCTTTATTAAATTGAAGCAGAAATGACCGAGATATCAGGGTTTACAGGTTCAGCCAATGACATTCTCTTTTATGCTGTCCCCCAATCAGCTCAGCAGAGTGGGACAGGATTGCTGCCACCACCCTCCTCCAGATTCATCACATGAGCTGATTATTATGCAGCATCACAGATCCAAGGGCCACATCCACGTTTTTCAGAAGAAAAATCATAAGCTGAACCTGTAAACCTCGATATCTAAAAACAGGAAAACAGTTTAGGACATTGCCAAATGTAGCCCGACACAATGGTGTAATAATTACCTTTGCCTGCTGTAACTCTTTAACCTCTCACAGCGCTGAGAGTAGAAATATAAACTCTCACCAGGTCCAGGATTCTAGTGCTGGTCTTGGGCGCATTAACTTTAATGGGGACCAGGACTGCCACTTAGCCAAAATGTTGTTACAAAGTTTGGTACTATTAGCAGTTGCCCCCACCTTCTGTGTCTTTCAAGTTTTGGTTGCCACTGCCGAGCAGCCTTTCATTTGCTGCACCTTCACTTTTAGTCTTCCACTTGTAGACACAAGTTTGATGGTAAGAAGACAAGCCTTACTAAATGCCCCAACACGTTTAATCCACTGGTGCTCCCAGCACCCTCATTGCACATAGTGACATACTTCTCTGTTTCAAAGAGCATCCATACATTTATTTTCCTTGTTTAATTAGCCTGCCATCCAAACAAATGAAAATATTGCTAAATAACAAAATGACTATAAATAAAATGTTTGTTGCTACCACAGATATCAATCTCAATTGTTTTAAGCAACTCTCAGACCCTCATTCCCATTTAAAGGGGGCACTTTTTACCAAAACATTGGCCTCGATGAAGTAAACTTTACTTAAAGGAGCTCCGCAACAATTAGCCAGCAAGCAGCTCATCTAACGACTGTCCTGTGTGCCTCTCCTCCATTTCTTGCAGTGCATGGTAGAAGCTGTAGCCAGGCTCCAAAATTTGCCCTTTGGCAAATGTATTCCTCCAGGACAATGCAAATAATGGTTTCATGGCCACTTTGTCACTTAGTGCTCTCAGTGCGAGTGAGCATGGCAAGCCACAGTGGTCCTGCAGCTGTCTCGGACAACAGCAGAGCATGCTCCAGACTTCTAAAGCTGCACCAGGACACGCCCTTCCCAGCTCAACCACAACCCAGAAACTGAAGCAAATAAAACGGTTTTGCCTAAAAAGACATTGTTTATAAATTGTAAAGCGCTGTGGAATACGTTGGCGCTATATAAATAAAGATTACTATATACAATCAGATTTCCAGGTGCTTTTAAACAGCTTAATATTTATGGTTCCCAAGTGGGAGAAAGTTAGTGTTTGCCTGGACAGGCAATTCTCCAGAAAAAAAAGGGCCATCTAAGGCTTTATTTCAGAATAAGGCATGAGATAATATAAGGTGTGATGCAAAGAAAGAACATTACAGCAGTATAAAAATGCTTAAAAAAACACATCATTTCAGAGATCTTTTCTAAGAGTGTGGTGATAAAAGTAAGAAGCAAGTTTCAGGCCAAATAAGCTAGAACATTCCAGGGCTGTGGAGTCAGAGGAAATTTTGGGTACCTGGAGTCGGCAAACAATGCACCGACTACGACTCCTACAAAATTTTGATTTAGCAAGTTTAAATGTCCCAATTCACAAAAAGTTATAAGTAATGACTTCTCTTGTCCTTGAAGCAGCATGGGGGCTGCGTGCACAGACATTTTTCACTGAGGTTGGCCTGACTGTTGCCCTGGGTGTTATCTTATGACGTGAGATTTAACCATTTATTTTCTCTCTGCTGGCACTTGCATTTATATCATATATTGTTATTGTCTGCACTTTAAAGTCTTATTGGAATGGGTTTCCCTGTGCAATATTAGGTAGTGTTTTAGGTTTATGTGTTTTTCATGTATTTGCACTTTATATATTGATATTTTTTTATTGTATATTCACTGTTTTTGCACATATTTTTGCCATATATATTATTAATATTTTTGTAGTATTGGTTTCATGAATTTGCACATATATTTACATGTGGTTAGGATTTTTTGTGCCGGCACAAAAAGGATGGGTTATGACTATTCTAGGATAATCAATATTATTCACCCATAGGGCAGTTATTTAAGCGGCCCTTAGGGGCCATACACATTGATATAGATACATTTGGCCATACTGGTTGTTTTTAAATTTGTCTTGTGGTGTATGTATTTTAATTCTTTGTTTTTTTGTACTAATAAAATCATTAATATATACTGTTGATTGTAGTGGTGCTTCCTTTGGGAGATTGGTGTGTTCTTTGCACGCCCACTCCAAATTATTATGACTTCTCTATTGTAAGAATAAAGACCAGTGCATGCAGTGCCTCACGTAACCGCAAAACGAACACGTTAAGTGACCGTGAAGAATCATGCTTTTCATGTGCTTCACTATATGGCACGCAACGCACAATTAGAAGCGGCATTACTTATACTTTGCATAGTGTTCTGCTGTAACAGGGAACCCATGGGTAACTTAGCCTCTCACTGATAAGGGATTAAGTAAATATGTTTTTTTGTTGGACTAGAGACACTTGTATAAGTGAAGGGAATGGAGGATCAATAGTTCAAGACTGAAGCTGTACCATTGGAAAAACTGCTATCATTCAGCAAAAGGCTATAAAAACTTGTAAACTTCGATTGATAGCTTAAACTTTAAACATGACTATGGGATTCTACTAGGGAAATCATGTTTTATAATAAAGGCCCCTTTCTGGATCCTCCCACTGCCCTATCTTCAGCAGAAGATCAGCACACAGAAAGGAGAAGGCAGCTTCTGCCCAACTACCTCTCTCTGCTAGAAGTAATGACATGTATGTTGCCTTTCTTTCCTTCAAGGAATGTATAAAATACATTCACATATTAATACAGAGGAGTCGGAACATTTATCTACCGACTCCACAGCCCTGGAACATTCATCTCGCCAATATCTAATTCACAATATAAGGTTGTTAGAGCAGATTGCTAGCTCTTTCCATTCTGTTTTCTGGTTATCAGCTACTTGCTCCATGCCAGATGCTAACTATATGCCAGAATACATATACAAAGCTCAGGTTTTTCTTACACTAACTGATGAGGACTTGAAGAGCTTTTTCTGGCACACACAGCGAATAGGAAAGGTCGCAGTCTGGCTGGCTTTACTCTTGCTCCAAGCCCCATTCAAGTTTTGAAATTCATGGCAGCATGCAAAACCTGGGTTTTGGGCCACTTTAATTGATTGGGATTTAGGAAAAGCCACAACTAATGCATGTCTGCAGTATAATTTCAGAAAATGCACAAAAACAGGACATTATATGCAGCCTTCATTATTCCTGACCCCCTCGCAACACCTAAGGCCAAAAGGGTTTAATATTTAATGTGCAGCCAGCACAGGAGCATGTAGAGGGCGAGATATTTAACCTCAGTTTGTGTCATTTCAGGGTTTATGTATGGTATGCTCACCTTTTACTTCAACATTTCATTTCATTGACTGCCCCACACTACCAGCTGCAGAGCAAAACTAGTGCCATTGGAAAGGCTGCTCTTTTAATTAGGTTTAGGTCTCCGTAGTAGCAATATAGGGCAAACTTTTTGGATGTAAAAACAATCCAGGCAGAATGAGAATTTTATAAAAACAAAGTATAAACACAACACAATCCTAAATTAGATTCAGACAGTGACTTCCCCCTCTGTACTCTCTTCCTCTTCATCTAAAAGGCTATAGGAGGCATGACTCTGGAATGGGCGCTGAAGAGGGTGTGCAAGTAATCTGGCCATGCAGTTGTGAAGCTCCAGTGCAGGTCCAGTTATGGATACCTCATATTTGTAGCTGGTGCCTTTAGGGTCCAAACTACTGAAGAACCCAAACACATCCTGAAAAAGAAGAAGCATACAATCAATGAACATGAGCCTAAAAGTGCCATGCTGTATGGTTCACTAAATTACAGGGCCTATTAACTAGACTGAAAGTCTCAATCACATCCTCACCCCCTTTCTTTATCTTTCAGCTTAATTAAAAAACAAAAAAAAAAAAAAATATATATATATATATATATATATATATATATATATATATATATATATTTCTATTAAAACAGTTGCCTAGAAGTGCCTTCCTGAATTATTAGTGATACCTGTGCCATAGGTTTTGAGGAGCCTTACGATGCAAAAATGAAACAAATCCTCCTGCACCTGACTGGGTATTAGTTTTTTTTTTTAATATTTGAAAATGACAGTCCCGTAGAAGTATTTCGAAACAAATGGCAAGACTGTCCAGGCAATTCTGTATTAAGACGAAGCACCTCTTTTCACTAGGAAACTTTGTTTCTAAACCCTATCTTATAAAAGAAAAAAAAAACCTATAAATAATAAAATATAATTAGAGGCACAAACCACAAAGACTAAACAAGGCATAAAAGACTGGTCGTCTGTATATATGCTCCTCATACAGCACATTGGGTGTTAATAACCCACTGTGGGGGTAATCTCCATGGTAAGTACATTCTGGGGCATATAGTTCAAGCATATTGTACTAACCCAGCAAATCATGATTTGCTTTTTTTATATTATCTGTTACTTATGAAAAATGGCAGTGCACAGATTTCTCGTCATACACTTACCTTCCAGCTCATATCTTCCTCATCAGAACCATTGTGGATGTAGACAACATCAAAGAAAAAATAAGGACACTGCAACATTTTCTAATATAAAGAAAAGCATAAACATGGTGGGCATAGATTTTTGAAAAGAGAACAGAGAGGACAGACAACAGAAACTGAAGAATGGTTGAATTGATGGTCAAAAGGACTGTCCAGGCAAAATGTAAAAAAATAAAATAAAAAAGGAGTTTACCTAGTCATACCTGCCCTCTCCCTTTTGTAGCCTTGCTGCAGCACCTAGAAGCAGAAACTTGCCACTGACTTCTAAACTCCCCCTGTTTCCCTAGCAGTAGATAGTGCTCAACTGGTAGCCAATAACTTTGCCCCCTCTATAATGCAGCATTGTGATAAGGTGTCAAAGTATGCCAATAACTCAAAAACTTCAAAATAAGTTCTCCAGCAGGAAAATAAAACAAGAAATATTAGCTTTAGCGCTATGTGATTATATTGTCTATGTAGTTGCCTGGACAATCCCTTTAATACATTAGAGCAGCTTGTCACAGATATATTTACCTTCATGTTTTCTGTGAGAATAAGTTGTGGCTGAGTAGCTGGCCGGCTATAGATGAGAATAATTCTCACTACATACGGAGGGGGAACCGTCTGAATATTCTCTGTGACTGGGAATTCTGTCCTCTGCTGTCTGCACAAATGTACGGTAAATTGTAAATTGTGTCCTCTGCTCAAATTATAAATTAAAGTCAAATTGTAGTCAAAATGCCTGTGCAGGCAGTTAAAAAATAAATAAATGCCACTTACCTTCCATCTGCAGGCTCGTTCCTACAAAGGACTTCATGTTCCTAGCCTTCAGCTTTTGTGTCGTCAGCTCCCATACCAACAGCAAGCTTCTTCCCCGACTATGCTTGTGTCCCCTGGCTGCCCGGTCACATGGGAGCAGGATACCTCACTGATTGGCAGCAGAGGGCAGCACAAGCATGTCCAGTGCAGCTTTAAAGTGGACCAACACCCAGGATTTTGACTATCCTGGGTTTTGGTCCACTTCGGTGGGGCACCCCGCTGTGTGAAACCCCCCAGAAAGCCCCAAAAAACTCACCTCTCCCCGCTCCCACGTGACCGCGCCAGCCAATCACATCGCTCAGAGCCGCTGTGGTATGCACGTCCAAGGCCGCCTGGACGCGCATACCAGCTCAGCTGGCTCTGAGTGCTGGAGGCCGCGTCTCGCGCTTCCCTCTAATAGGGAGCGCGCCTGCACCGGCCATTCACAAACGGCCGGCACGGGTGCACGCCCTGCTAGAGGGAAGTGCGAGCCACGGCTCGCGCATGCGCCGATGGAACGGGGCTGAGGTAAGGTTTGTGGGCCTCCTGGGGGGTTTGACCCCGCGGGACATCCCGATTTCAGATGCCCCGCGGGGAGGGATCTGATCGGTCTGGTAATCTTATAGATTCCCGGGCCGATCCCCCCTGGGTGTTGGGCCACTTTAATTTACAGTGTAGGCAACAGAGCAGACAGAAGTGAAAACGGAGTGCAGGAGCCAGCATAAATCCACCCGGCAAATCAAACCTGCAAACTGGCCATTTTTTCATCTGCCAGCAACGATCCTTTAATCTCGTCTGCGTCTGCTACCGCATTATTATCGGTTATGGTCGTCTGCAAAAGACAACACCAACAACCTAGAAAAATACTGGCAAGTTGCCTGGTGTCTGACTAAATTAGGTTCTGATGCCTGAGCTTTTAAATATGCAAAAATAAAAGCCTGACTTTTAAAACTGGAAGGGTACCATTAGTATAAAAGAACTCCGAATGCCAGGTTTTAAAAAAGGGCAAATACACTACAAATCTGTCTGTATCCCCCTCACCTTGCCTCCCTTCCCTGGCGTTGAGGAGGGTCACGAAAAAAAAAAACCTCACCGTGATCCAGTGCCAGTTGACTGATTCTGACACGTGCGCAAACATCGTTGATCTGCTGCACAGAGCACCGTCTCACCGGCTCTGTGCTAGTTCACGTCCACTTATACAAGGAAATGGGCAGGAGGGCGTGTGGACAGAGCGGTTAAACTGCTCTGTGCGGCACACCAAAGATGGCTGCACCCAGTGCGGGAATCGCCGACAACCGGGATCCTGGGCAAGGCACGTTGTTTTGTAACCCACCCGCCCTGCCTCAGCACCAGGGGAGGGAGGCAGGATGGGGGTACTGCTGAACACTGCAAACATGCCTGGACTGAAACAACAACACCCTAAGATTAAATCTTCTGCATTTAGATAGTGAACTCGCACTACCCAGAAAAAAAAACATTTCTAACCTTTTTTATTATGTTGAAAAATTCATCTTTCTGATAATGGTGGCCCCTGGACACTGGGCAGGCAAATCGGCGCATCCAGTTGTCTCTGAAAGCGATGGCCAATTGAGAGGGCGTGCGTACCAGGCCTGTCCCCCATCCCAACAGGGCAGCAGGAGCGTTCAACACTTTGCCGGCCAAAGGGGCCAGGGGCTGCCATAATTATCAGAAAGACGGACTTTTCTACAAAATAAGGCACTAAAAAGGGTTAGAAATCTTTTTGGCCGCAATCTGGATGGTGCAGGTGCACTATCCACATGAAGATTTACTTTTAGGGTGGTGTTCTGGTTTAAGGTTGGCCAATGCCTGGTTTTCTTAATGCCTACATTTTCTTTTATTCTTTAACGATGGTTGGTGTTTTCTATTGCATAAATACATTAGATTGACAGTTTTAAGAATTCTTGTTTAAGACTTTTATACCCGATGGGTTTCATATAAGTAACTTACGTTAAGTTAAAAAGGCCTTCAAGATCTAGACAGCTGGATTAAGGAAATACAGTTACAATAAAAATTGATTCATTTCATTCCAAACAGTGAAGTTACCTATTGGTATACAAAATATACAACAACCTAGGTGTACCCATATACCTACTGATATACAAAATATACAACAACCTAGGTGTACCCATATACCTATTGGTATATAAAATATACAACAACCTGTACCCATATACCTACTGATATACAAAATATACAACAACCTAGGTGTACCCATATACCTACTGATATACAAAATATACAACAACCTAGGTGTACCCATATACCTACTGATATACAAAATATACAACAACCTATGTGTACCCATATACCTACTGATATACAAAATATACAACAACCTATGTGTACCCATATACCTACTGATATACAAAATATACAACAACCTAGGTGTACCCATATACCTATTGGTATACAAAATATACAACAACCTAGGTGTACCCATATACCTACTGATATACAAAATATACAACAACCTAGGTGTACCCATATACCTACTGATATACAAAATATACAACCTGTAACAACCCACATAAAAAAGGTGTAAAGTCTGTTTTCAGAGCTTTGGACGAATATTTATAGTCCATTCAAGAGCGCAGCAACTTAAAGTTGAGAATAAGAGAGCAGATAGGCCTAAAAGCTAAAGGTCATTTGACTACAATCAGGTGCACAGAGCATACATGTCCCACTTTGTGTTATCCAAAATGTTTTAAAATGGCCTCATTTGGAGAGCATGAGTTGCATTTAGGCAGGGCAGATGACATCCGCTCCCAGCGCAGACAATCCTCCGATGCCAGGGTGAGCAGTGGAGAGAAGGTGGAGGTGCAGGGGACTCCAATACGGTGTCTCTGCACCCCCCTCCACCAATCACCACCAGCTGTCATCAGATAGGCATGGGACACAGAATCGAAAATCAATCCATTTTAAAATCATTTTTCTCTACTGTTTCTTCTGTACGTTTTTTTTTACAGTTAACTCTTTGTGAACTAGTAAGGGACCCTTGAGACCCATATAACAGTTCACAAGGCTTAGGGGGCTGGCAAGTCATTTGCCATTAAACCTTGGCCCCCATTACCTGCCTTCTCAAAGCCTGGGGGAAGGGGGACAGAAGAGCCCACAGCCCATGAAGGCTATGCGGCTTTGTAACTTTCAGGGCAGAATGCCCACCGAGACGGGCCTCCATGCCCTGATCTACAAGCCCTGCATAGCTGGTGCACTTTGACATTTTTAAGGGTAGGACCTCTTAAAGTGGGTCAAAAGCCGCTACCCTACCCCCGTGGAATATCCTACACTGGATGCCCAGCTGTGAAAACCCCCTGGGCGCCAGTGATCTTACCCGATACCCTGCGCCTAGCCTTTATGAATAGCTGGGAGTGCACGCTCCCGAACAGCGTACTGGGGACGCAGCCAGCTGGCTGTACCTCGTTACAGACACTTTTGAAAGAGCCAATAGGCCCATATATAAAGTGTTTTTGGGGTTTCCAGTTGCTTTAAAATTGGGCATTGGGTACCTGAATTTTTAATTGAAAATCTAACAAAGAGCTCTTCCCACTTTGGGGGGGGGGGGGGGTCTACAGATACATATGTGGTACCGTTGTAAGGGGAGGAATGGGACTTTCACACGCAATATGGTATTTTTGAAATAGTTACATTTTTTAGTTAAAAAAATACACAACAAAAAGTTAAAAACATTTTTTACTCTTTGTACCCCAAAATATTCATAAAACACAGAAAAAAAATACAAACAAAACATTTCACGTTAAAGCGCAAAAAAAGAATATATATAACAATTTTCCTGCAAAAATCACATGGCGTAAAATTGTAAAAAATTACCTGTCAACAACTCAAGTAGGCTGGCAGTTAAAAGTACCAATGCATGTTGGGTATTGTTCTATTTGGGGGGGGGGCTTGCAGTTTTAGGTTTAGCCATTTTTTTCTTGTTTGCATATTGATAGTTTAGGAAATATGTTTATTCTGCCTTTTTGTACATTTTTAAGGGAAACCCCGTGCAACCAGTTCTTTGAGGGATTAGCTCTAGAAAGATGTGCCCACTACAACAAGCTGGGTATGCCTAGAAAGCTGATGGTATGTACTTTCAGGCAATATATGGTTTGTGGGGGTATTTCAAATGTAAAGGGTTGTCTTTCCTGAAAAATCTGCCTCCGACATGTTAAAATGGCTGCTCTAACTGCTAAAAAATACAGCTGGAGCGCTGTTCCCCCACACCCTCCTGCCTGTCGACTACTGTCAGACCTGCCTGCACTACCAGAAAAGCAACCTCCTTGCAGGTGAGATCAAGGATGCCGCTGTGTCCAGATCCCCACCCTACAACAAGAACAATGTCAGATTCCTAAAGGAATTAGTTCAAGTCAAAAGGCTTTGCCCCCAGGGGGAGCCCCATCTGACCAGGGAAAACCAGCCGCGCTGGATCCGATACTCAGCCCAGGAGAACAGGGAGGCACAAGATGGAGCTGCCTTGTACGGTTAGGGAGGAGAAGGAGGGCGGAGCCACGTAACTCGTAAATGTGGCCACTCCGTCCCGTCCACCACTGTAAGGGCTGAGCGGGCCGAAGCCATGCCCCCTGCTGGCGTTGCCTGTCCACCCCCTTTCCGAGTTAGCCAATAGGCAGGCCACATGACCGGTGGCCACATCGGGGGAGGGAGCTAGGGAAGCAATTTACTCTACTTGACTGGAGCTCTGCTTTACCAGCAGCCTATGGGGAGTCCAAAAAGATTTGGAGGGGTTTACTGTTGATGTGTTTGAATACCCTATTATGGAGTGTTATTTCTACAAAAATCTATAGAGCTGAACAATTCCAAGATCCAATCAGGAGCTTAAAGTGATACTGCAGGCAAAGGTAATTGTTACACAGTTGCATCGGGCTAAATTTGGCACTGTCCTAAATGGTTTTCCGCTTTTAAATTAAAGCAGAAATGGACAAGATATCAAGGTTTACAGGTTCAGCCAATGCTCAGCAGAGCGGGGCAGGATTGATGGTTCCTCCCTCTGCCTCTTCCTCCAGATTCATCACATTGTGGTCAGTGCAGATAACTGATTATTATGCAGCATCACAGATCCAAGTGCCACGCCCACTTTTATTTAGAGGAAAAATCCTAAACTAAACCTGTAATCCTCTTCCATTTTTATTTCAATTTGAAAAGGGAAAACAGTTTAGGACAGTGCCAAATGTAGCCTGACACAGTGGTGTAACAATTACCTTTGCCTGCAGTAGCACTTTATTTTTCTATTATGTTGTCTGTTAAGTGAAAAAATTTTCAAAAAATTTTTTTTTAATTATTTTGGATAAACCCCATAAGTTTGGAATTACGATATATGACACTTTTCAATGTAAAATCATATTTTCCAAAATTCTCTGATTCTAAAAGGATACTTGTATACAATACTATAAAAAACAATACAGATCACTGTGAAGTTTGGAAAGGATACTGAAAGACTCACAAACATTTGTTTCCAGGTCATACAAGCAGCTGCAAACTTCTCGTGGGTCAGAGGTAAATCCAGACAACTAATGAAGAGAAGGAGGGAAATAAAGATTGGGTTGTGGTCAAAAACAAAGCTTACAGTTCTGCGGTCACATAAAAAAAACAAGTAAACATATTATATATTTTATTACGAGGACAATACCCTCACCCAGATAAGTTACTAGGGGAAACATCTCCCTATTACAGAGAAGCAGAGTAAACTCCCAAAATGACATGGATGTCTCTCAACAAGAATAAATACAATACCTGCATATTATATGGTCAATAAATAGTTTTATCTTGCTAACCACCCTAATGCAACTCATGTTTCAAGTTCTCAGATCTGTTTTATCTCAGCGAATTACAGTAGTAAGCAAAAATAGCAACAAGGACAAACTTTTCTTTATGAGAAATAGCAATAGCGGCACGTGTGCTGCAGCTTCCTGTCTCACATCACACAAAACCCTTGAGGGGTTATGCCAAAAAGCAGGGTTAGAGGTGGCCAAGTTACATAGTGTATTCCCCTCCTGTCTTACTTTTCTGTTTCGCCCGCCTACCATCTGAAGTGGGTGGATACATCTTATAAGCTTACATTAATAATGCAAATACAATATCCTATTTAACCTATTTAAAGTGGAGAGCTACCCCTAGGGGCATCCCTCATCAATTAAAGGAAGGTCAAAATCAACCAACGAAGTTAGTCGGACAGGCATGCATTGATACCCCTGGTGGATGGAGGTGATTTGTCCGCTTTAAAGTCAGTTAGAGCATCCTTTACTTTGACATACATGTAGAAACACATTTATATTTATATCATAACTAGATGTACAACTATCAGCTTCTTTTGCTTTTTTTCACATGAAAACTGGAGTCATATTCCCTCACCAGGCATTTGTAAATGGCTAGCTGGGATGCGCCATCGGCACACTAGACTACATTTGGCCCTCGGCCAATTCTTAGCCTAAAATAATGAATAGAGTCGAGCGCGCCGATTGGCGGATGCACCATAGGGCCAGGGTAAGGTGAGATTTATGGGCGAATCGGGATGCCCTGGGGGCAAGGACCAAAACCTGTGATAGGCAAATCCCGGGTTTTGGTCCACTTTAAATAGCTGAACATATATATCTATGTATGACATAAGCTTATTTTGTGGTAAGCAGTTGGCAATGTCCATTTGCCCAAAAAACATTTTATTTAGGTAATAGAAGACACTGTAAACTGCCCTTCACTGTGACTTATGGTCTGGTAGTTGTTTATGTAGGTGAAAGTAAGTGTGTGCGCGCGCGCGCACACACACACACACACACACACACACACACACACACACTTTCTGTCATTCTACCAAACACATTTTTCAAAAACTGTTCTGCCCCCAAGTGGAGAAAAATCAAAATCGATACTGTGTTACTAACCAGAAACCATGAAATAAAAAAATGCGACAGCAGGATAAATAATAAGTAGGACTGGACAGAAGAAAGAAAATCCCCATTAATCTTAACTGAGTCCTTCAGTATGACCCCTGGAGACCACTCCCCCTAGGAGGAAACACAAACTAAGTTTAAAAGCCCCACCCCCTCCCCTCCAACTCAGTATTTAAACAAGAAGTCTCTGCATGTTTCACAGCATCTAACAGGCCTGGAATCCTTAGGCTTTTCCTTGGGGGGCTCCTTATCCCAATTTTTATCTATCCTATTTTTTTCTTTAATTTTGGTAGGGTTAGGCTAAGGAGACAATCATAATACATTACAAATGTATACATACCCCCAATGTCAGGAGCAGAAAATAAAAGCCAGGATATCTACATTACCGGCTTATCCTGAGGCATTTCTGCAAGGTGTGGTAAGGCAAGACTGCTGCCGTCACCTGGTTCCCTGGGTGGGCTGCAGGCTTGGAATTTGATCGGGAAGCACAACAAACACCACTTAGGCAGAAAATCTGGCTTAAAACAAAACACCACCTTGTCCTGGTGTCTCTCAAAGTAAGGGGGTTTGATGGAAAGCGCCGCCAACTCAGAAACACACCTAACAGAAGTGATAGCCACCAAAAAAAGACTACCTTAAGAGTCAAAATGGACAAAGGGGCCTCACGCAAAGGCTCAAAGGGAGACCCCTGCAAGGCAGATAAGACCAAGTTCAAATCCCAGACTGGTAACATAGGCTTACATGGAGGACGCACGTTGAGTAACCCCCTGGAAGAAGGTCTTGACCAGACGATGGTGAGCAAAGGATCTTTGGAAGAAAATGGCCAAAGCAGAAACATGACCTTTGAGGGTACTAAGTTGAAGACCCAAAGTCAAACCATGTTGCAGGAATTCCAGAATCCCAGGGATAGAAAACACCCTACAGGGAAGCGACTTAGACTCACACCAGTCAATGTAAGCATTCCAGACCCTATAGTAGATGGATGACGAGGACTTCTTCCTAGCCCCAATCATGCTATTAACAACAGAGGCAGGCAGCCCATTTTCCATCAAGATGGAGGTTTCAGCAGCCAGGCTGTTAAAGCCAGCGTTTGTAAATTGGGATGGCGTAGCTGCCCCTGAGTGAGCAGGTCTGGATCCTTGGGCAGAGCATACTGATCTACTGCCAACTGCACGACGTTTGCGAGCCACACCCTTCTTGGCCAACAGGGGGACACCAGAATGGTTGGCACCCCTTCCTGAGTAATCTTGCGCAGCACCTTGCCCAGCAGAGGAAAAGGAGGGAACACATAGAGAAGCTGAAAGCTCTTTCAAGATATTGCTAGTGCATCCATGGCCAAGGCCAGAGGATCCCGGGACAGAGAGACAAAGACTGGAAGCTTGTGATTGTGACGGGACGCAAACAGATCCACATCTGGCTGACCCCAGCGGTGGCACAGGGAGCAATACACCCTGCTGCTGAGGGACCATTCTCCCAGACGTGAGGTCCCCCTGCTGAGGGAGTCTGCCTCCAGATTCTCCACCCCCGGGATGTACACAGCTGAGATGCAGGGAACATTCTCCTCCGCCCAAGACAGTATCAGGGACACTTCCTTGAGGGCCCTCTTGCTCCGGGTCCCTCCCTGGTGACTGATGTAGGCAATAGTCGTCTGGTTGTCCGAGCGGACCTGAACCGCCCGACCCCGAAGGTGTGGAGTCAATTGGGCGAGAACCAACCTTATCGCCCTCAATTCCAGAATGTTGATAGGGGTGTGGGCCTTCTGAGGGCCCCACTGACCCTGGAATTTCAGGGATTTCCAGAAGCCCCCCCCAACCTGTCAGACTGGCATCTGTGGGGACTGTCTCCCAGCAAGGGGCCAGAAAGGATCTGCCCACCAACAGGTTTCTTGAGTCCAGCCACCATGAGAGAGACCGTCTGGCCAGAGGGAACAGAACCAACACCTGATCCAGAGACCGAGGGTCCCAATCCCAAACTGACAAGAGGTGAAGTTGAAGAGGTCTCATGTGAAACTGATCGTATGGAACCGCCTCGAAGCAAGACACCATCAGGCCCACCAGCTGCATCCCCTGCCGGATGGAGGGATGAGGGCAAGACATAAGAAGCCTGGCTTGGGCTTGAAGACTCTCCACCTTCTGCCTGATCTTGACCTGAGATGTATCCAGAGCCATGCCCAGAAAGGACCTCACCATTGACGGCGACAGGAAAGACTTGGGGTGGTTGATCACCCAGCCGAAGGACTCCAGTGTGGACACCACCAGCTGAGTATCCAGCACGGCCTGCTGGAGGGATTGAGACATGATGAGAATGTCGTCTAAGTAAGGAAGGATGCGAATGCCCTGAGATCTCAGCAGAGCCAGTACGCCCGCCAGCACCTTGGTGAATACCCTGGGAGCCGAGGTGATACCGAAAGGCAAAGCCACAAATTGATAGTGCTGATCCTCCAGAGCGAACTTGAGGAATCTGATGACCTGGAAAGATTGGTACATGAAGGTAAGCATCCTTTATGTCTACAGAGGTCATGAAGTCGCCCGGGGGTAGTGAATTTACAGCTGAGCGCAGAGTCTCCATGCGAAAGTGTTTGAATCTGACAAATTTGTTGAGGCACTTTAAATAGGGATAGGTCTGATGGACCCGTCTTTTTTGGGAACAGTGAAAAGATTGGAATAGTATCCTCTGACCCTTTCCCTCAAAGGCACCTGGCAGATGACCCCCAACTCCAGAAGGTTTTGGACAGCAAGGCACAGACCCCGAGCTGACAGGGGGTTTAGAGCCATCCGGGATTTGATGAATCTTGGGGGCGGCCAGGCTGCAAACTCTATCTTGTAATCCGAGGACACTACCTCCTGAATCCACCGGTTTGAGACGTGAAGCCTCCAGACGTGAGCAAAGAGCCGAAGCCGTCCCCCCACCCAGATGGGTGAGGGCGCCCCTTCATGCCTGAGGAGGCTTGGGTGAGGATTTTGGCTTGGGACCCCAGTGATCTCCACGGGCCCCAGTAAAGGAGCCTCCTCGGCCAGGTCTGGAGCCACAGAAGGATGGGAGAAGGGCACCCATCCCCCGAAAGGACCGGGACGGCCTCCTACGTTGAGGTAACCTACCGCCCCTGGCAAACAAATCCAAGCGTTCACCAAAAAGGCGCAGGCCCTTGAAAGGGAAACCAGTGAGAGCCTTCTTAGTAGCATTATCAGCTACCCACTGACATAGCAGCGTATAGCCACCAACAGGGCAGAAGTTCTACCACACATTCTAATGGCATCATCCATGGCAGACAGAACATATGCAACAAATTCATAGCAAAGCAGGAGAGATCTATACTCTTCTCCTCCCGCGTCAGAGGCCCCCTCTAAGAGACTCTTAAGCAAACCCTTAATAGCAATAGCTGTAATGGCAGAGGTACAAACCGGGCGTAGAGCGGTCCCCACACAGGCAAAAGCATGGCAAGCCAGATGTATTGGACAGCCCCAGAACGGGCGCGTCCACCTCGGGAGGACATGACCAACGCTTAATCACATCAGCAGGAAAGGGATACCTTTTGTCCCAACTCTTTGGCACCCCTGGCAGCTTGCTAGGCCGATCCCATTCTTTGAGCACCAGATTATTAAAGTGAGACTGCTCCGGGAATTCCAAACGTGGTTTAACCGTATGAAAGAGCTCACCCTGCTGCTGCAGAGTCACGGCAGGAGGGGAGATACAGAGCACTTCAAAAATATGAACCAAAAGCCTGTCAGTGTCATCTGAGGACCATAGATCTTCCCCAAAGGGAGACCCTGTACCACCATACACCCTAGGCTGCTCCTCAGATGATTCTGAATCAGAGAACAATTCCCCCTCCTCCAGGGAGAAATAACCAGTAGTGTCAAAAATGTCCTCAGTTTCCACAGGAAAGAGGGAGACGGTGGGAGATAAATGCCGCTTCTTAGCAGAAGCCTTACGCGAGGCAGACCCAGCAATATGTTTCTCAATGCTGGCCACTCGTGCAGCCAAATCAGGCTGAGACTCCCCGCTGGTATGCTCCTCACAGGGGGTCAGATTCAGGTGTAGGGGGGGTAGGGGTAAGCCCGAGGGGGTGCAGGCCCAGCAACAGGTAACCCAGACTGCAATGCAAGTACCTGATGGGCGCAGGAAACACATACCCTGACATCACCGATTGGGGATACCCCACACGCAACACATAGCCGGGCTTGTCCCGAAGGAACCCCAGGCCCATTATCCCCAGAAGCCTCCATATGGTGATTTGAATGGCACAGTAGGCCAGTAAGGGATAACGCTAAAGAGCTACCCAGGATGCCCCAATGAACCGCTAGGGAAGTGGGAGATAATGAGGGGAGAGGGCCGGGAGAAACCACAGGACCGAAGCTTTACCCCGCCTGAAAGACATAATCAAACATTCCCATGAGAATAAGGCATAAGAAAAAAAAAAAAAAAAAAAACAGAAAAAAATCACCCCACCGGGGATACTCACATACCTCAAGGAGCCAGCAGCAACAGGAAGAAGACAAAATGGCGTCCGCAACCTCGAGGGGCGGGCTGTGGAGATATGAGGCAAAATGCATCGTCCACAGAGCCCGCCCACTCCCCGAAGTGCGCGAAGCGCGCCCACGTGATCAGGCCGGCCAGTAGCGGCCCGGCAGCTCTGAGGTGAATGGGGCTGCCAGCCGCGGGGGACAATACAAACGTGCGGCGGCGCGTTTTAATAAAGTGACAAGGCACAACATATGTCTACAGTCTTAAAGTGGACCAACACCCACCGGTGATCGGCCCGGGAATCTATAAGATTCCCGGGCCGATCACCTCCCTCCCCGCGGGACATCCGAGATCGGGATGGCCCGCAGGGTGAAACCCCCCCCAAACGCCTCCCTCGCGCCCCTCTAGACGTGCGCGCGCCCGCGCCGGCTGTCTGTGAATGGCCGGCGCGGGCACGTCAAGAGGGACGCGCGGGAGGTGGCGGCGGAGGAGCCGCTTGTCCGCGGCTTGTCCGTCGGCTCGTGGAGAGGTGAGTTCGGGGGGTTTCACACAGCGGGGCACCCCGATCGGGGGTGCCCCACCGAAGTGGACCAAGACCCAGGATAGTCAAAATCCTGGGTGTTGGTGCACTTTAAACCACTAGACAACCCCCCCCCCCCCCGGAGATCTCCCAAGGGGAGAGTGAGGGAGGATAACGGCAGAATCCCCAGGGAGAAACGGCGCCCAGGGACGAATATGAGGAGTGAGGGTGGTGGGGGAAAATGGGAATAGGGTTTAACTGCACAGGATAACCTGGCAAAAACCATGTGGCAGTGAGGGCATCCCAAAAGGCTCACCATTAGCCTAAACCGCCTACCCTGTTAGAGCAGGGACCATAGTGCTTCAGCACCATAGTGCTTCAATAGCCTACCTTCAGCCGAACCTTATCAGCCGAGGCTGGGAGGCAGTAAATGGGACGGAACGGGTCGGAATAGTCCTGCAGGGCCGCAGGCAATAAGCCCCTCTTGCGCCACCTGCGCCACAAGCGAGCTATCTTCTCAGTGCAGACTGCAAAAAAGAACTGGGGAATTTGTGGGAGGTCCCTGACTTATATAGGGCCGGGAGGAGCCACAAGCTGTTTTCTGCAGTCCAGCGCCATCTTGTGGATGTATTACCCATGTGTAAGGAATATTCTGGAAGAGGACGTGCTGTATACTTTAATTTATATGTGCATTTAATAACTTACCCACATAGCTTCATTGTTTGCAACCACTAGTGCAAACTCATGCCTCTTGTCTATCTTATGCTTTGTTCGGACAAACATTTCAATCATCTTCTGTGAGGAATTAAGAGCATTGGCTTTGGACCTGTATATATGGAAAAGATCAAATTTGGCAGCGCTAAATACTGTAGCTAAACATTTAAAACAAAAGTGCCCATTCATAGTGCAGAGAAATGCAAAACGTATTATCCATAGCATTTCTAGTTCCCTAAAGTTTAACAAGCAATCATTTTGGAAGTTGTAATTAGCAACCCCCCCCCCCCCCCCCCGTTTCATAACTGGAGCTCTAAAGCTCTAAATCTAGCCACTATACATTCCTTACTCTCGTCTTCAATACACATTTAATGTCAAGTAACTCTTACATGCACAACAGTGTAGAAATCAAGACAAGGACTGCATATGTGCAACTGTAGCACACCATTGTAGTATAAGTAAATAGATACATAGCTTATTCAGTGCAATTAGATTGTATAGTGTGTGGCGAGCAGGAGCCTTTGGTTCTTTTTTTTTTCCTGTTTCTTTAGTCTGTCTCAGCTTACGCTTTACCCAATGTAACTGAATTGCCTATTGATGGTTGAACAGTTGACATGTTCTGTTCGCAACTAACTCATGGTGAGTCAGCAGGTACTGTCCGACAATACGATTTCTGTTATCAAAGGTGAATTGCATAGAAACCAACACATTCCAAAAGGGAATTCTCTATAGCTATCCCACACCTAGGATTGGTAATATGTGGCAAACCACCGTTGCTTATTAGGGATGCCTCCCATCCCTGCAAGCCCTTGTCCTTGGAACCCGCAACGTACCTTGTCCTTGCTCCCCTTTGGGGGACCTGGCCCCATGTGACTGCCAGCTGTCAATCGCTACTCCTAAGGGGCCTACTGCGACTGGCCACTGGTCACATGGCTCCTGGGACGTGGGCTTGCGAGGGGAATGCTCCCTTCAGTCAAAAACAGCGGTGCGGGTATGACTTTTAGGATGTGGGTTCATTTTAATATAACAGGTCTTAGAACGGAACAGCAATAACTAAATAACTAAAAAATCCCTGTTGGTCTTACGATAACAGCATTTCTACGAGTCCTCCAGGACGGCCAGGGAGAAGATAAGCCAGTACTTTAGAACTAGGGATGGGGAACTGTCTGTAAGACCCTTCAACTGAAGGTCTGGTCTTTGTCAGATAATAAATCTAGTCTATAGTATTTGAGGAAGGTGTGGGGAGATGACCATGTGGTTGCCTTCTCAATTAAAGCCCCTGATTTCTCCGCCCAGGATGTGGAGACTGCTCTAGTAGAGTGGGCTCTGATGTAAGGCGGGTTGGTATTCATAGATGTATAAGCTAGGGAGATTTCCTGTCTAATCCATCTGGCTTTAGATGCTGCCAGGCCCCTATTCCTTCCTGAAAAGGATATAAAATTGTATGTATGGGTCTGGTAATAAGGAAGGGATGGTTATGTCCTGGGAATGGTAAAAAGGTAGAGGACATCTTAGGCAGGTATAAGGGATCAGGCCTAAGAATCAATCTGGTAAGATGGTGCAATAAGGATCACAGATAGATATAAGCCAAGTCACTAACCCGCCTGGCTGAAATTAGGTCCAGAATAAGTCCCAATTGAATTGTTAGGATCTTGTCTGAGGACTCATCTAACGGTTCAAAGGGAGGCTTAGCTAACCCCTTGAGGACCGGAACTAAAAGGAGGCCAGAAGCACCTGTGGCAGGATCTGAGTTGGAGGGAATGCATAGGCGAGCTGAAATCTCCAAGGTTGGGCCAGGGCATCTACTCGCAGGGCCCCGTCTCCCTGACCCATCGAGACAAAGTGATGGCATTTTGAATTTGTTGCTGATGCAAAGAGATCTATCACTGTTTTGCCCCACCTGTTTACCAATATTTGATATATATGTGGATTTAGGCTCCACTCTCACTCAGAAAATTATCTACGGAGTTTAGGAGTCCCTTGAAGTGGACTGCTCTGATCCAGAGATGTAGAGGCCCCAGCAAGGGACTGTAAGGCTTCTGAGCTGGTGACCCCCTGATGATTTAAATAAGACACGGTCGTCATGTTGTCTGACCAAATCTGGAAATCCCCAACCACTGTCATCTATGGTGATAACTATAGGAGACCAATAGGGGAGAGGGAATAGGTGTAGGAATGCAGACCTGTGCTGGGTCTGTAAGAACCTGACTAGATATCCCTTGGGACAGAGCGGAGGTAGTGTCCCTGGAGGAAGACGCCCCAGCCCTGATCATAGACCTGCAGACATCAAGGGTAGAGGCCACGTCAGTTTGCATATTGCCTATCTGTATAAAGTAACTACCTGTTGTTCCAGCGGTCATCTTCCTAGAGAGGAAACACAATACTGAGGACGAGGGGAGGGGAGAAGGGACGGGGCTTTTAAACTTGTTCCAGATTGTGTTTCCTCTATGGGGGAGGAGCTCACTCTCCATGGCCGTCCTGAAGGGCGAAGGGAAAAACTTAACATGATACTTGTGACCAGTTTAAAACAGTTGACAGTCAAATATCCTCAATACTGGAAATATTGGCCTGTCAACTGGTTTATCACCGGTTGAATGTTACCAGTAACCTTTTTTTTCCAGGCGTTTTTAAATTCCTGGTGAGCCAGTTAAGGCCTACACTAACAGGTCTAATATAATTCGAGGACACCCGATACAAAAATAATTAGGAAATTGAAGCGCAGTTATTGGCAAAAAAAAAGTTTAATTTTGCTATTGCATAATTAAAACATACCCATTAAATGATTCCAATTTCTGAGAGGACATTTCTTCTGACAAATCTAGGCAGATGATCTGGAAAAAAAAAATCCCCATTAGACTTACCGTTAACGAGTCCTTCAGGAGGTCCCACAGAGACACAAACTGAACAGAGGTTAAAACCAAGTAACATAAGGTATACAGTAGGACAATGGTAGGGAACTAATGAGTCGCCCTGAAGGAATCGTAGAAAAACCATTACCGGTAAGTCAAAAAGGGGATTTTCACCCCTTGTTCTTCAGGACGAGCGACAGAAGGATTAGCAATTAATTATACATTAGGGGCGGGAAGCTGCTAGTAAGACCCTTCTACCAAAGGACCGATGTTTTGCAGAACAGAGGTCTAGTCTATTGTGCTTGAGGAAGGTGTGGGGTGAAGACCACATTGCTGTTTTACAGCTTTCTTTTATAGAGGCACTAGTCCTCTCTGCCCAGGAGCAGACATTGTTCTTGATGAATGCGCTGAGACCTGCGGAGGAGGAACTCTAGATGTATAAGCCTGCACAATAGTCTGTTTATTCTACCTGGAAATGGTGGATTTAGAAGCAGCTAGGCCTTTTTATTGCTGCTGAAAATTATCAAAAGCTATCTATTTGCCACTCTCTAGTTCTCAATAAATGATTAGAGCTCTTCGCGCATCTAATAGTGAGAGATCTTCCTCTGCTCCATAGCAGGTAAAGTCGGGAGCACTATGTCTTGGGACCTATTGAATGAGGTAGCAATCTTTAGTAAAAACAAAGGATTGGGTCTTCGTGTGGCCTACTTTCATCGATCAAGCTTGCAGTTCACTTACCCTGGCTGATGAGATATGATGAATATGCAGGTAAGCATCCTTAATGTCCAAATCATAAGATCCTGCTCCATTAGGATGTTCTGAATAAATAGATTCCATTCTAAACTTTTTATATCTGGGTCAGAATCATCAGATAATTTCCCGATGGCTTTTGCACCAGGAAAGCGTTAGAATACAACCCTCTGCATTCGGAATGTGGCACAACTACTTCCATAACGTTCTTTTGGCATAATTCTTGTAAGACTAGCAGAAAGGCTATCAGGTAGTCTTTGTCAGGCCTGGGACTTTGGGCCCTCTGCTACCCTTTCTCTGCGGCCTCTTCTGTGTCCATCTCTTTTTCTGCTCATTCTGTCTGCTCTGAACCTGCCTTATGGAGTTTTTTCCCTTAGTATTAGTGCGGTTTTAAAAATGTCTTACTTGCTCCACTAGTATTTAAGTATTCTCCAAACAGATTACCATGAAATGGAATGCCACACAACTTTGGCTTAAAACATTGTCAGGAGACCTAGTTTCTAAAGCAAAGTGCCCTTCTGGCGCAGGCTAATAGAGTGGCTGACTTAGCCGTGGCCCTGACGGTCTCCTCTGAGGAATTAGCCAAGAAGGAAATGGCTCTAAAGAGAGTAGGTAAGGTCTCAAGAATACTCTCCTTAGGAGTGTCGTTCTTCAAATAACCCTTCAGGTAGTTGAGCCATGTTTCCATACTCCTGATGACACCATCAGCTGCCAGGGCAGGTCTGAATGTGAAGGATGCAGCATCCAAAGCTCTTTTCAGGATGCCCTCTGTTCTGCGATCCATTGGATCACGCATTGTCCCCATATCAGGCTCCCAGGCTCCAGTAAGCCAGCCAACGTCCTCACGGCTAATGCACAAAGCACACCCCGCCACTCTTGGCCGGGATTTAAAGGGGGAAGCGCACAAGTTGTACTATGGAGGACTGACCGAAGATCAAGTGGTCAGCAGGCTTCTCCAGGGGCTCCTGGAGCTGAAAAAAACAAACATAAAAAATTGGCTGCAGTCTATCTGTCCAGTGGTTTCCTTAGGGAGGAGACAAAGAACTGAGGTGGAGGGGAAGGGGTGGGGTTTTAACCTCTGTTCAGTTTGCGTTTCCTCCCAGGGGGTGGGACCGCTCCCTTTGTGGGTCGTCCTGAAGGATGAAGGGAGAAAAACAAACACACTGATCAGTGTTGCTTCTTGAGGCTCCTGCTCCAATGTTACCAGAATCAAAATGACTCAAGAAGTACAAACTAGTCACATGATAAATGTGCTTAGGCCAATATTGCTGATAGACATGACAATACTATCTTTTTTATCAGATATCTTTTACATTTGTCTTAATTCCCACCAGGCTAAACATTTGTTCATCCAATTCTTTGTATTGCCTGTAAAATGACTTTAACAATCAAAAACGTTACTCTCACCTTTTATCCCCTGCAGATGATCGCTGCTGTGTTTCTGGTGATGTCAACACCATGGCGATCACCGACGGCATGTTTTTCTGCCCTTCTTCCTGTTATTTAAACTAAGACATTCCCCCAGAGGAAGTGTGTTCAACACCCGAGGCGCTAGGGGTGCTTTGCATTTACATCACTTGTAAACTCTTATTCTTATTTTCACTTATTACAATGTTGCACTGGTAGGTATGTCTCCTTGATGGTAACCGCTCTCACAAAGGAGGCTATAGGACTTAAATGTGCCACTGCCTGCTACTATATAAGCCATGCCATATTCTAATGTATTTAAGCATGTTATGTCCTTATATGCACCTGTAATTTTATAGTCCAATATATTACAATTGGTGGGCTACCTTATCTGTATGATTATCATTCAATACAAAGTTTATTTCAACAAAAACGTTTTGTGGTGCTTCAGTATTTCCCTGTTGGTATTACTTTGATGACCAGTACTGTACAGGGCTGGTCAGGTTTACTAGAACCCTTGCTTGAGTTCTAATCTTAAGCTTAACCTATCCTATAAAAGGCATGCAATACTTAATACATCTCTTTTTATTAAAACTGACCAAAACCCAGGATTTTGACTATCACTGGTTTTGGTCCTTGCCCTCCTGACCTGGGATCCCTCACTGTGTGAAACCCCCTAGGTTGTCCGGTCTAACTCACTTCTCCCTAGTCCTAGAGCGCATGCACAGCCTCTCGTCCAATCAGCATGCTCAGATTAGCTCGTCTAAGACTTAGCTCCAGCCGCTAAGACGCTGGACGCATCCTCATTACCCTCTAACAGGGAGCGTGCCTGCAATGGCCAAACACAAATGCCTGCTGCAGGCCCACAGCCTGCTAAAGGTATAGCAGGGAGCGGCCACTGCTCGCACATTCACCATTATATATATATATATATATATATATATATATATATATATATATACACAGTCATGGCTGTAAATGTTGCCACCCCTGAAATTTTTCAAGAAAATTATGTATTTCTCACAGAAACGGATCGCAGTAACACATTTATTCCCTTTGTGTGTATTGGAACTAAACCAAAAAAGGAGGAAAAAAGGAAAATTGGACATAACGTCACACCAAACTCAAAAAATGGGCTGGACAAAATTATTGGCACCCTTAACGTAATATTTGGCTGCACACCCTTTGGAAAAAATAACTGAAATGATTCGCTTCTTATAACCATCAATAGGCTTCTTACACCTCTCAGCAGGAATGTAGGACCACTCTTCCTTTGCAAACTGCTCCAGGTCTTATTGGAGGGACACCTTTTTCCAACAGCTATTTAAAGATCTCTCCACAGGTGTTCAAGTAGATTTAGATCTGGACCAACATTTATGGCCATGACTGTATATACATGTGTAAATGCAACTTGACTCAAGTAGCATGAAAAAACAGCGAGCTTTCACCACTTTCACCATTTATACAGTAACATTTAGGACAAATAGCCACCCATGCATCAATCACAGTGTCTGGGGGACGATCACCCCATTCATTGCAAGGGGCTGGGTGCCAAGTCCTGACACGGCCTTCAATTGCAATGACACACAGTGACTGATGCAGGGAGCGACCATTCATCCACCAATGTCACTGGTGGACAGGCCAGGACACCACAAGACAAGGTTAGTTTAAAGCCGAACAAAGCCTGGGATTTCGACAATCCAGGGTTTCCCCCCATGCCCCAGGGGCATTCTGAATTGGGTCCTGCTTGTAGCCTACAGTACATGTGCAGGCTCTCTTCCAGTCAGAACCATTTGTTATGCATATGCAATGTTCTGTTGCGTAATGTTCTGTTCCATTTACATCCAGACCTGATCCAGCAATCAGGAGCACAACTTTCATTTTTACTCATTTTTTTTTGTGATTAAACACTTCTCATGAGTTCAGCATCATATTTAGTTGTGCAAATGTTTAAAAAAAAAAAAAAGATTGCACAGCTAAATATGGTGCTGAATTGTACTATGGGGAAAAACATGAGAAAAGGTGTTTAATCAAAAAATCCACAGGGCTGAATCAACCCTATTGTCTGCTTGGCAGTGGATTAGCAGGTCTAAGAGTTTTCTTCCTCTACAGATATGCTTTAATAAAACCAACTACTGGAAAACACACACATGCAGTATTATCCACAATACTGCAGACAACAGAAACGCATGTCACCATATTAGGCATATTAATAAAGGTTACCCACCACTTTTTCTGGGCAGTTAACTCTTGGAGTTTTTACTTGGTATTCTGGAGGTGGTGGAAGTGCACAGCGGAGAGGAGTAGTGGCTGGTGGAGCTGTATCCTCTACCTGAGCAGCTTCTCCTTCTCCCTCACTTCGACTGCCCACTACAGCTTGCAGGGGTACCGCCCTGTCCTCTGCACCTTCTGGATTGGAGCGTGTGCGGGGCCTTTGCTCTAGTCCCCGCTCGCCGTCGTCTATAGGCCCTGAGGTGTCCATGCTGCATGTTTCCTCTGTTGGGCTCTCCAGTTTTATGAAGGAGGATGTTCAGCTATGAGAAATAATCAGTTAACTTGCACCCTGGGAGACAAAAAAAAAAAGGTTACATTGTTTATATGATGAAATGTAAAAGAACAGTTGCTGTAAGAGGAATGTTATTTTTTAGAAGTCTGTGCCCCCCTGGTAAGATCTAGTCTCACTTTCAGTTTGCTCACCATAGGGTCAATTTAGAGCCTGGTAAAATAATACCGGTAACTGTTTTTCTACGAGTACTTCAGGATGACCCAAAAAAAAGAGCGGCCCCTCCACTGGGAGGAATCACAAACTGAAAAGAGGTTAAGAACACCTCCTAAGTCTTAACCAAGTAACATAAGGTAAACCATAGGACAATGGGAGGGAACTAATGCGTCATCATGTAGGATTCATAGAAAACAGTTACTAGTCTAATGGGGATTTTCTCCCCTCGTGCCTTGAGTACGACCCATGCAGATGATTAGAAAGTAATTATACCTTAAGGGTGGGAAGCTGGTTGTAAGACTCTACCAAAGGACTGAAGTTTTGCAGAAAGTAGATCTAGTCTATAGTGCTTGAGGAAGGTGTGGAATGAAGACCATATTACTGTTTTTTCTTTGTAACCCCCCATCCTGCCTCAGTGCTAGGGAAGGCTGACAGGATTGTAGTTGACTTAAGTTCCGCTTTAGGTGGCCTGAACAAGTGTACATTCAATTACTGGCCTCCATTAAAAAATACTTACATTTTCACAGTATTAAAAAAAAAAAAAATCAATTTATGAGAAAAAAGTACCATTAATTTACATCGTCTTTTTATCTGGCGGTTCAGTAACAGTTAAATTCTCAGGCTTTTTTCTCATAAAGTGTTTTTTGTTTACTACCATGAGAATTGAGACCTATGTGTTATTAACCACAAATGACCCTTACAAGGCCTGAACAAGTGGACACTCAATTACTATTTGTTATTAAACACAAATGACCCTCACTGTCCCTCACTCCAGCCGCTGTCCCTAGCTGCCCTAAAAATGACAATTTAGTTTTCAACAACAACTCCTTTAGTGTCCCTCACTCCAGACACTCTCCCTAAATAAATGCCCTGAAAAGGCAAATTTTGTTTTTTAACAACGCCCTATCAATCCCTCACTCCACAGATGACCTCTCTCACTGTAATGCAGAGCAGTCAGAGAGCGAGGAGATGGGGCTTGCCTATTATACGGCAGGGTCACGTGTCCCACCTGGCCAATCACAGCCATGCCCATTCTGGTGTTTGCTAGAGCAGCAAGAACGTTGATTGGCTGCTGTGCACTCCTAACACTAAAACCTAAAACACAGATTTCTTTTAATCGGAGTTTGCGTACCTGAGCTTGCTATGTTCGCCACAGACCCGAACGTTTCAAGTCGAGTTTGTCTAACCCTAGTGTGAGGCTGAATTGTGACAGTCTTGGGGGGGGGGGGGGGCACCCAGATTGCTTAAACCCTTAATCCCCAGACGAAATGCAGCCACACAATGGTCACGTGAGCCAAGGTCGCTTTCTCTTTCCTGGCCACCGGTCAAACCATGCATGTGACCATTTTGCTGGTGGATCAGACTGAGGTAAGGACTGTATGTAGAGGGGGCTCCAGCAATCTGTATAACCTCCCACAGCCTGTCACAATGCAGCCCCACACCAATTATGTAGACTAACTATGTAAACTAAAAATATTGTGGAGGGCCGGGTTAAAAGGCTGAAATCAATTCTGCATAATATTAATTGTATTTCTTTATAAAAAGCAATACATTCTTTTGGAAAACCCTGCATTTAGCATCTTGACATTTTGAGGGCTAAAGTCCTCTTGTGACAAGGATCATGTGCACTTAGCTGACAACTGGAGTGGAGGGTGATACCGGTTGGTAGGATCCACCAACCGCCTCGCAGGCAGCACAAGCAGAGGGACGCCGAATCACGAGCAGAGGGACTCCGCCAGCCAGCCCGGGCCTGTCAGAGCCAATCAAAGAGCTGTATATGGTCCCCGGGCCTTACAATGCCCAGGTCTGATGTAGACTTAATCCCACAGAGTTCAGCACACTGGTTTTAGTGCGGTCAGCTCTACTACAGACAGTGAGCTCCCATGCTGGCCTTAGTGTCAGCAGCAGTGGATGCTTATGGGATGCCCCCACTTACACCTGCAGTGGACCCCCTATGCATGCTGGGACTAGTCAGGTGCACGCTCTCCGCTTTAGAGCAAGACTGGCTCAGCTTCTGGGATCAAGGTGGGCAGGCAAGTAAGGTTTTTTTCTTTATTTCCCTAACAAGTAATTTCTAGTCACCTAGTCAGTCTAAGGGGCAAATGTTTTACAGGTAAATTTGAGAGCTCACAGTGGAGACATTCCCTCACTTTCAGGCCTGGGGACACAATAGGATAAGTCATAGCTCTCCCTCACTGGGTGGCACGGTCCCCAGGTCGGTAGCGCAGCTCCCAGTTCCGGGCAGCCGCTGTTTACAGGCCAGCATTACCTTCCGATTGTGTGCAGGCTGCGGCCACAGCTCTCATTTCATACCTGGACGTCGCTGCTCAGGAAGTGTTCGCTGCCGCGATGCATACTGGGTAGTGTAGTTTACTGGTCACGTGATCATCAGATAAGTGGGGATACTCGGTGTCTGAGGGAGGGCTGAGCGCGCGCGCGTTCTGTACTATATGTATGCGTGTATTGGTTTTTCACCGCACAGCACAGGCTTTCCAATACAAATCCTGATGGTTAAAGGGGGTCTACCAGCCAATGTGGCTTACACTATTATTTATACACAGAGTGAGCCCTACAGCCTCACTTCATACTCTTTGCCTCATTTGTTGTGTTGGATCAGCTGTGTCAGTGGACAGACTAGTAGAGCAAGGGGAGGAGACAGGTTGTCATAGACAAAATAAAACGTCCTACATAGGTCCCGAGTGTCCCTGATTTGCAGGGACTGTCCCTCGTTGTTTCTGTTTGGCCCTTTTTGAGGTGTAACATGCAGATCTGCATCAATAAATGATTGATTTCCCTATTGAAAGTGTTTCTATTCTATTAACTGTTACAACCTATCTATCAATCAGTGAGGGGGCGTGGCCCAATTTAAAGTGGACCAACACCCAGGGGGGATCCCTCCCCGCGGAGCATCTGAAATCAGGATGCCCCGCAGGGTGAAACCCCCCAGGAAGCCCACAATCCTACCTTTTCCACGTTCCAGCAGCGCAGGCGCGTCCACCGCCTCCCGCACGTCCCTCTAGCAGGGCGCACTCCCGTGCCGGCCGTTTGTGAATGGCCAGCGCGGGTGCGCTCCCTGTAAGAGGGACGCGCGGGAGGCTGCGGTGGACGCGCTCTGATTGTCCGGCGCTGCCTCTCGCTTGTCCGTCGGCGGGGATTGGCTGCAGCGGTCACGTGGGAGCGGGGAGAGGTGAGTTTTCGGAGCTTCACACAGCGGGGCACCCCCGATCGGGGTGCCCCACTGAAGTGGACCAAAACCCAGGATAGTCAAAATCCTGGGTGTTGGTCCACTTTAACAAATGTCCCTCTTTCCCACCCTGAGAATTTGGTAGGTATGGTTCTATGCTATTGTTCAATGAGAACTAGAGCAGATACCGGAATATAATAGATCGGTGCTCTGTAAAGCACCGATATGCGCTGTAAATGCACTTTGAGAGTGCACGCATGGGCATTTAGGAGTGTGCATATGGGCATTTGGGAGGGCACACATGGGCATTTGCAAATTTAGAGTGCATGCATGTAGATTTAAAAGTGCACACATGGGCATTTGGCAGGACACACATGGGCATGAGGGTGAACACATAGGCATTTGAGAGTGCGCGTATGCTCTTCGGGGGAGTGCGCGCATGGGCATTCGGGAGTGCGCACATGGGCATTTGCAAATTGAAGAGTGTGTGCATGGGCAATTGAGGGTGCCTGCATGGGCAAATGGGAGTGCAGGCAAGTTTTTTCGGAGGAGTGCACGCATTGGCATTTGGGAGTGTGCACATGGGCATTTAAGACTGCGCACATGGGTATTTGTGAATGTGTATATGCACTTTGAGAGTGCGCGCATGGGCATTTGGGAGTGCGTGCATGGGAATTTGGGAGTGGCATTTGGAAATGCGCTTGTGGGCATTTGGAAATTTAAGAGTACGTGCGTGGGCATTTGAGGGTAAACACAAAGGCATTTAAGGGTGAACACAGACATTTGAGAGTGCGGGCATACACTTTGGGGGAGTGCATGCATGGGCTTTTGGGAGTGCGTGCATGAGCATTTGGGAGTGTGCACATGGGCATTTGGAAATGCGCTTGTGGGCATTTGAGGGTAAACACAAGGGCATTTAAGGGCGGGCATACTCTTTGGGGGAGTGCATGCATGGGCTTTTGGGAGTGCATGCATGAGCATTTGGGAGTGGGTATATGCACTTTGAGAGTGTGCGCACGGGCATTTGAAAGTGTGCATGGGCATTTGAGGGTGCACGCATGGGCAAATGGGAGTGCAGGCATGTATTTTGGAGGGATGCACATATGCTTATTGGGAGAGTGCAAGTGTGCATGGGCATTTGGAAGTGCGCGCATGGACATTTAAGAGTGCGCACATGGGTATTTTTGAATGCGTTTTTGCACTTTGTGAGTGCACGCATGGGTATTTGGGAGTGCGCATGGGCATTTGGAAGTGTGCAAATGGGCATTTAGGAGTGCTCGCATGGGCATTTGCAAATTTTAGCATGCATGCATTGGCATTCGGAAGTGTGCACATGGGCATTAGGGAGTGCGCACATGGCCATTTGAAAATTTACTATTGCGTGCATGAGCATTTGGGAGTGCACGCATGGGCAAATGGAAGTTCGGGCATGTTCTTTGGGGGGTGCGCGTATGCCTATTGGGGCAGGAAAAGCATGGGCATTTGGGAGTGAATGCATGGGCATTTTGAAGTGCGCACATGGGCATTTGGGAGAGCACGCATGGGCATTTGGGAGAGCACGCATGGGCATTTGGGAGAGAACGCATGGGCATTTGGGAGAGCACGCATGGGCATTTGTAAATGCGTATATGCACTTTGAGAGTGTGCACTTGGGCATTTGTGAGTGCAAGCATGGGAATTTAGGAGTGCGAGCATGGGCGTTTGAGAGTGGACATGGGCAATTGAGATTGCACGCATGGGCATTTGGAAGTGTGCACATAGCATTTGCAAATTTAAGAGTACATGCATGGGCATGTGGGAGTGCGCGCATGGGCATGTGGGAGTGCGCGCATGGGCAAATGGGAGTGCGGGCATGTTCTTTGGAGGGGTGCACATATGCTTATTGGGGGACTGCACGCATGGGTATTTGGGAGAGCACGCATGGGCATCTGAGAGTGTGGACATGGGTATTTGCAAATTTAAGAGTGCGCGCATGGGCATTTGGGAGTGTGCACATGGGTATTTGTCTGTATTTGGGTACTTGCCTGCCTGCTGTGGCGACATCCAGCTGCTTCAGGGCCCAATCCTCACCCCTCGGCATGCTTAGCTGTCACTAACTGACAAGCTCTGCAATGTCCCACAGCAATCTCGCAGCTCTGCAAAGTCTCACAGGACTTCGGGCGACTCCATTGCATCCCTGGGCAGGCGCGAGATTGAGATCGTTCCTGATGGGATGCAAGATGGCGCCGCCCACCAGGAGGTCTTCCGCAATCCGAGGGACCCAGAAGGTGGATCCCCCCGGCCAGGTGAGTAAATACTGCCCAATTGTGAAACCGCGGGGGGGGGTCAGCAGATTGGTGAGATTTGAGGGAAGTTTTAACCAATATGCAGGTTGCAATTGCTATCAGTGAACCCAAGACTTGAACTTGCTTCTCCAAATAGATCTGACATGATCTGATTGTGTTTCTTTGAAGTATTTCTAATTCAACGCGATGCAAGCTGGAAGGTGCGAAAGGTCCTTTAGACCAATTATACGTTTATCATTGTAATTATTGAATAATACTACTTAAAGCGGACCAAAACCCACATTTTTAACCAAACTAAGAATAGTGTACATGGATACACCTCTCAGCCCCCAACATTAAATATGCAGTGTGGGTGTGGTTGCTCCTTTGCTGCTAACCAGACCTCTTCTTAAAGAGGAATTTCAGAGGCCCTGGAGTCTAAAAGACTCCATGGCCATCTGAGTTCCACTCTATCGGGCATCCGAAATTGGGAATATCTGTGTGAGCCCCCCTGGATCCCCCTGTTCCTGAAGACCTCTCTGTGTCTCAGCGCCGCAACCCCCGCTCACCTCTAGTTTCGAACATCACCAGGTCTTTCAGAATGGACGAATCACAGCTAGAGACCCCGCTCGACTCATCTGCTCAGCTCAGTTCAGCGGCTAGGAGAGCCAAGCGAAATCAAGAGCTCCGATTGCCTGAGCCAATCAACCAATCAATGCGATTTGTTTCGGCCACTCCTACACTTTGGTAGTGACAGGAAGGTGAGTTCTCACGGCGACCTGGGGGATGCACACAGTGGGGCATCCCAAATCGGCCTGAGAGGAACTATACCCAGGAAAGTGAAATTCCTGGGTGTTGTTCCTCTTTTAGGCCAGCTTTGTGGGAGTGCAAGGGATCTGACCGCTCCAACGAGGTTTGGGAGGTAGCCCAAGCTGCAACCACCCCTCAGCAACTGGGTCCCGGGTTCATCTGAGGCCCATATTCCTGTGCAGCAATCTGGTACTGTTTGGGGACTCCTTACCACTCATGACACATTTCTGAGCTTCTTTGGGGTCTATAGGGCTGAGCCTATAGGGCTCAGCACGAGATGAGAAAAGTCAGCACTTTGTTAAGAGAGTAAATTGACAGTCACCTTCAATGAAGGCCATGCTAAATATTTGTTGAAGCCAGTGACTTGCAGTGTGCATCATGGTGTGGATTGCAACCTGCATACAAGTTTAGTGTTTAGGCACAAAAAAGTCTTTTTTCTACATTTTCCCCCACAATGACCTGTACCTGTGATGGGACATTTTTACAGGTGAGGTACATCATTTTCCAATGAGGTAAGGGTATTTGTTTTTAAGTTTGGAAACAGAACCCTATGGGCTATGCAGAAAAATTGGTGAAATATTTAGCATAGCCCATAGGGTGCTGTCAGTGGCATGCTTAACCATCACGCAAACCAAGCAAATGCATGGGGCCCCCCGTCTGCCAGGGGCCCCCCAGAACCAGGGTCAGATCAGTGGCAACTTTTTGTCCCAAAAAACAATATATATATATATATATATATATATATATATATATATATAAAATGGCATTCAGCAGACAGGCAGCCTGCGAGGAGTGAGGATGGCATTTAGTACAATGCAGAGTGTGCAGCAGATAGGAAGCCACTGTACACTTACATGAGCCAGCTGCTGCAGAATCAGTGCTCAGCTCCATTCAGTAATGCAAGATCACTGCAGCTAGTGAGCTAAATGGTGCAGAGCAGCCACTGGCTGCATCCCCGCTCTTGCTGGGTGCCCATATCCACCTAACTGAAATATAGCAACGCCTTGAACTCCTTATGCGTCATTTGAAAGAGGTTAGTTGAGTGAGTGGGGGGATTTAATGGGGTTTCACAAGGTGGGGAATCCCAGTTTGGGATGCCACAGGGAGTAGAAATTGGACAATTGTCTATGCCATGGACGGACAATGCCAGGATGCTCTCTGTGTGAAACCCCCCTGGGTTCGCTTGCACTCCCACAGTTCATGAGCAGGCTGCGGCTACAGGGTGCATCAATATTACTATACATTTGTCTATGATTATGGCCCCCAGACACAACTTTGCATGGGGCCCCAGAAATGATAAGCCCGTCCCTTTAAAAATATATCCTTACATCTCTGGAAATTAATGTACTTAAACTGTAAAAATGTGGCATCACATGCACAAATAATTTGGGGGGGGGGGGTTAGGACAAATAATTTTTCTTTTGCACTTTTTTGTGTGTTATCACTAAAAAGTTCACTGGGATGCATGTTGCAATCCACACCACAATGCATACCGGCTTCACCAAATATTTAGCATGACCCCCATTGTTGAAGTGGATGGAAACCCATTTCTGGGTCCTCCTCTCATCCCCCTGCCCGACGTGATGCTGCCAGTGGCCCATGTTTTCAAACACTGAAATCAGCCCCAAGGTCGACAATGAAAGTAGCACTCTCAAAAAGTAGCGCACTTTCCTATACTGGCGCTGACTCGACCTTATTGTAAATGAGGCACATTTTCTAGCGATATCCAGGCTCTATCACCCTATGCTACCTATTGATGCAGTGGTCATATCATTTACTTACACCAGCATATTTTCCTGAGCAAGCATGTAACTGGCAGCAGTTATTTAAGCTGAATTTCATCTGCCTATTTTAAAATAATTTGTAAGGCTGAGGGCAAAAGGAAGGGTTTTTATTAAGAGAGCCATCTGTTCAATGGCTCATTTTCATGGACCAATTTGCAAACAAGAAATCGCAAAAGCAAACACAATCAGACGATAATTGATCCATAGAAATGCCCGCTACAATCAACAAAAATTAGATCACCAGTCGAATGTCATATAGTTTTGACTGACATAATATTTCTAATTTGTCACGGTCCCATCAGATGGAAAAATAAATCAGTCCCAAATAAGACTATACAAATACCCTGAACAGCATCAACCACCCGACAAATCGCCCGAGTCTGTTCACATATGAATCACCCATTCGTTCGCTCGCTCTGTGAGTGGTCAATTTATCTGTTCCTGGAAATGGACCGTTTTTCCTATCCAACAGGCCGAGAGGGATTGAGGGATCTGATTATCTCCACATGGAGGTTGATGGTGCAAGCTTACAGCAAATGATTTACAGGGATCTTCTTGGGCATAGACACAGGCATACAAGGGGGTAATTAACTCAAAATGGTTTATTTTGACATCCACAAAGCGAAACTAAGTAAGCTTTCTTCAGCATATAAATAGGAAACACAGGTCTTCACAATTTCATCTGGCCCTCCAGGCCTACTCACAGTTCATATAAAGGTACTTCAGCCCTGACATCCTTCTCACTTGGGTTAGCAGCCTCTAGCCGTCCTGCTCCTGGTGCCGCCTGCACCCTGTAGCCCACACAGCTACCTGGCTGAGAGCTCACCTTAGCCTGACCATCCGCAGTGCACTCCAACACTCAGCTGCAGGTATCGCATGCACCTCACAAGTCCTGCATCAGCCCTCAGCTGAAGCTCATCAGCCCCCTTCTGAGGCTCATCAGCCTTTTTATAATACCCCTGCACTGGATCAGTACTGGACCGGGCTACTTGGCCAGCAGGACCCACCCAGCTTCCCTTACTGGCCAGACTCCAGGACCATATAGGGCACCTCACCTGCCGAGAGGACATCTCAAAAATATATTTTCTTTTATATCTGGGACCCCTATAGCAATTTACAAGACAGTAATGGCCAACTTGTCACCTGCCAGCAAGGGAGGGTGACATGCCAGATAATTTGGCTGATTTTGATGGTATTCCAGATAGGCTGAAGCCCATCTGGGTTGTATCTAACTTGGCCCGGATGTAAAGCCTATCACTAGTTATCGTTATTGTTTTCCATGGACTGGGACAGGCAGTTAGAACTCAGTAATTCTCCCAAGTAAAATGGAACAGTATGTCCAATAGCTGTCACTCAGATTTTTTTTTTGTTTACAATTGAAGAAAACAGCTCTGGACATACCCCAGTGCCCCTGGCATCTTAAGGGGCGCACTGAACCTTGGAGTTGGCACAGTATGATTCTCCAGGGGCTACCACCCACTGAACCTTTAAGCTGGATAGCGCATTTGCTTTGGGACCAGAGGACAATCAGTGGGAATGAAGAAACTGGTAAGGTGTCAGCTCAGAAGGTAGAAAACACCAGCAGAGGATTGGCAGCAATGCTGGACTCTTCAGTGGCAGCAGAGGAGAAGGTAAAGTCTGGAGGTTGATCAGCAGCAGCAGAGAAAGCAGTAAGGATCAGAGGGTGATTGATGGCAGTGGACTAGGTGACAGGGACCAGGGGCTGATCGGCGACAGAGAAGGTGGCAAGGACCAGAGGAAAACTGGTAGCAGTGGAGAAGGCAGTGAAAGTCAGAGGAGAACCTATTAGTGCTAGTTGAGACACACTGTAAAAGGACTCACTGAGACTCTCGGCCAATGGCGCACATAAAACTAGAACCAGCCTTGGATGAAAATGACAGGTCTGGCAAGATTTTTTTATACATACAGGACTTATAAGTAACCCTTCCACTTGTTTAATAATAATAAGAAATATTTCATACGTTTATAAATGGTAGAGGTCCAAGTCAAACAGTATTTGATTTTACTAAAATATTATTACCTAAATAACTATTCATTTTTAAAAAAATATATTTGGCATAAGAGATGCTTTTGTGTGAGCTGAAATATAGGGGGGGGGGGGGCGAGTATTAATTTTTTATTATCTAAGCCGTCACTAAAAAGTTTGGGGTTCCTGTTTACAGATGAAAAGCAGAGCAAATGTCTAAACCAAGCTTTTTGGAAAATAAAACGTGTTAGGTGAATTATACATAGTTACCAGTTAGTAGATTGCGACTGTCTTTTTATTCTCAGGAAACTCCATCCTATTAGAGGAATGCCTGCGTCCCCAGACCACGTCCTGTTTCCTTCCCTTGTTGTTTAGTTACTTGAGTACTTGTGGATGCCATGGCTGTCTCAGATATAAGACGTAAGTTAGATTCTTACACTATAAGTGTTTATGTATAGTTTAATATATCACTTCTAATATACTGACATTTTATTTTAGGAATAGTAGACAGTTGTCAGCCTGGGGATCGATTTGTAATGTAACGTTTCCCAATTATTCTACAGGCTTAGAAAGTGTGCACTAGATTTAACCTTGTTATCTTTTGTTCTAGAAGTCCTTTTGCTGTTTATAACTTGCAATTCTTTATGATAATGTTGCTAATGTAACTCATTACTGTGAATACATACACTGGAATTACAGCATTGATGTCGGGATGTATGTAATTTGGGCTCCTAAGTTTGTAACAAAAGATGTATCAATGCGATTTGTGCATGGTCTACAATAGGGGGTTATGCTAATTATTTCATAATGCCAGCTTAATTCTGGGTGCACATTTGGGCGTGAATTACTGCCTGCATCTCTGGGAACTTTTGTTAAACAATAAATCTTTATTGAGAAGGACAGGACATCAAGGCATTGCAGGTTTGACAAGTCATCAACAATACACTTTACACGAGCAGTACAGATGTAGATCCATAAATTGACAATACAGCGTTCTCATACCCGCTTTTACATCCAGTATATTTGGCCCACCTATAACCGCCGGCCAGGGCCCCAGGTCGCGTGATCCCTGCCGGGCACCCCAATGTCGCATCAAATGTCTCCTTGGGTAGCTCAGGTCTCATTAAGTAGTCTTTTGCAGTCATCAGATTCCACGAACATGTTCCACTGTAGCCAGAGGCGCCAATGCTTCTCCTCTGTAGGTTTGAGGGTGGCCGTCAGGTCCTCCATACGTCTGATGTCCTCCACCCTTCGAATCCATTCCCTAACGGAGGGTGGCGTGAGAGACTTCCAACGGGCCGGTATGCATGCCCTAGCTGTGTTCACCAGATGGATGGAAAGGGATTTCCTGTATTTCCTAGTTGATCCACTTATTGAATGCAAGAGGAGGGTCTCCGGTAGAACAGGGATGGATTCTCCCGTTATTTTATTAATCCATTTTACAACGTCTCCCCAGAAGCGCTTTATCTTCTCGCAATCCCAGAAGACATGTAGGAAGGAGCCTTGGCTCCTCTCACATCTCCAGGAGAGAGGGGGCACCGACGGGTAGTGACGGTGTAGTGCCTGTGGTACCCGGTACCACCGACTTAGGATTTTGTAGCCCGCCTCTTGGTATGAGTTTCTGATTGATGCCTGTTGCGACAGCTCGAGGATCTTCCTTACTTGGGTTGGCGGGAAGGTAACCCCAAGATTGGCCTCCCAAGCCACCACATAGTTGGGTATGAAAGCCTCGCCTGGGTCCACCAGCAGTTTGTATATGAATGATAGCGCCCCCCTGGATGGCTCCTCTGTAGAGCACAAAGGGTGTCAGCTCTCTACGATACTCTTCCGGGGGTGGAAGCTCGCAAGAAAGTGAGACACCTGCAATGCTCTCCAGTATGACAAACTCAGCGGGTCCCCCCACTCCAGGAGCTCCCTCAATGACTTCCACCTTGAGCCACTCATGAAATCTCGGACAGTGCCCCTACCAGGTGTCTTCCACCTTCCAAATCCCGCATCAAGCTGGCTCGGTAAGTCTAGCGCTCCCATAATTGGACGAAGTGGGCTCTGGGAACTTTTTAACTTTAACATACAAAAAGATTAGAGACAAAAAATGTTTGTTCTAATTTTTCCCCCAAAAATCACCTGCACACATGATGAGGCATTTTTACAGGTGAGGTGCATCATCATTTAATGAAGTATGAATCATTTCTTTTAAAGTTTGGAAACCACCCATATGAGCTATGCAAAAAACATGCAAATACCCCATAGGGTGCTGCTGTTTCCAACCAAAATTTACCTTTCTTCATTGGAAAAATATTGACCATTGCTTGACAATTGATCCTGGACAGTTTGCCTCATCCCCGATAGCAGCAATATCCAGGTCAACTTATCTGGCATGCCACCCACCAGTGCCATCAGATGCTATGCCAGATACCACAATGTGTGAACTGGTTTAGGGGTCCCTTGAAACCCTTAACAGTTCACAGACTGTTAAAATAGAAATAAAAAGCATTAAAGTGGACCAACACCGAGAGGTGATCGGCCCGGAAATCTATAAGATTCCCGGGCCGATCACCTCCCACCCCGCGGGACATCCGAGATCGGGATGTCCCGCTGGGTGAAACCCCCCAAAAAACCCCCAAACACCTTACCCTTACCGCCGCCGCCTCCCTCGCGCCCCTGTAGGCGTGCTCGCGCCCGCGCCGGCCGTCTGCGAATGGCCGGCGGGGGCGCGCGCGCGCCGAAAGTGACGCGAGGGAGGCGGCGGCAGCCGCTTGGACGTTCCTGATCCCCGCCTGGACGTTGGCGGGGATTGGACCGTCCAGTCACGTGGGAGCGGGGACAGGTAAGATTTTGGGGCTTTCTGGGGGGTTTCACACAGCGGGGCACCCCCAATCGGGGTGCCCCGCCGAAGTGGACCAAAACCCAGGATAGTCAAAATCCTGGGTGTTGGTCCACTTTAAACACAAACTCACATCAACAAAAACTCACCTCTCTGTGTCTTGCTCCTCCTATTCCCCGGCGACAAACTCTCTTCAGGTCCTTCGAGTTGGTGGCTTTCTCCTGGTCCAGCGGGCACTGGTACTGTGATGATGGGCAGGGGCTTTTGCAGCCATTGGAGGGGAGGGGCATGGAGGGAAATTCCACAGGAAATACCCATCCATGGCCCTCCCCTCCAGTGACATCACTTTTCAACATAGCACAAAATGGTGAAAAATTAATTAACAGAGGGTGACAAAATCTCAAGTAGGCTGGCAGTTAAAAGTAGCTATGCATGTTGGGTATTGTTCTATTCGGAGGACCTTGCAGTTAAATATTTACCTTGTTTTTTCTTGTTTACATATTGATATTTTAGGAAAATGTGTTTTTTATTCAGCTTTTTTATACATTTTTTTAGGGAAACCCTCTGCAACCTATAGACCTTTGAGGGATTACTTCCAGAAAGATTGGCCCACTACAACAAGTTGGGTACACATCTTAATGTGTGTACTTTCAGGGAATATATCGTTTCTTGGAGGTATTCCAATTATAAAGGGTTGTTTTGGTTGCGCACTTTGTCTGCAGAGCTGAAATTTTCAAGTAACATGACCCTTTACTTTGACAGTAGCTATGCATGTTGGGTATCGCTCTGGTCGGGGGCCTTTTTTTAGGAAAATGGGCCTTTTATTCTGTTTTTTCTATTCTTTCATCAGTGAAACACTGTGCAAAGAATTAATTGAGGCATTACTAACAGAAAACTGTGTCAACAAGCCTGGTACTCCTGGAAAGCTTGAGGTGTTTACTTCCAGAGAATATATAGTTCGTGGGGGATATTCCAAATGTAAAGGGTTGTTTTTCTTGAATAACTGCAAGGTGCGCATAACAGTTGTATTTTATCTGAAAATCCCCTAAAGCTCTGTTTCAGTTTGGGGGAGTCTCCTGGGCAGGAAAGGGTGTCTACCAATACATAGGTGGTACCATTGTAACCGGGAGAAATGTGGATTTCACATGCAATATGATTTCATTGAAAACCTTACATTTTTTATTACAACAAAACACTACATATTGTAATAAATTGATTTTTTAAACATATTTCACCCAAAAATATTGGGAATTAGTGTTTTTGCCCTACCAGCCAGAGAATGTTTTTTACAGTTTATGTTGAATACAACTATATTGTGGTCACTGTTACCAAGATTTTCATGGACTGTTACCGACCCTATCAGGTCATCATCATTTGATCATCATCATTTGATATTACCAGATCCAAAAGTGCTTCACCCCCAGTAGGTGCCTCCACCAGCTGGCTCATAAAGTTATTATGTAGCAAGCTTAGGAATGCTCTCCCCCTTTTAGTAGAAGCAGAACCATGTCTCCAGTCGATTCCTGGGTAGTTGAAATCCCCCATTATCACCATGGCACCAGCCTATGACGCCTACTCTATCTATTTATGCAGCTGACCCTCTATTTCCTCAGCTATGTTTGGGTGCCTATAGATTACACAAAATTGTATTTTACCATTGTTTCCATCCCCCTGCACTTCTAATCACAAGGATTCTACATCTTCACAATCTTCTGATAGTATCTCCTCATTAATATATTGAAATCTTGTATTATATATAGACACACTCCGCCCACTTTCCTATTTGCTCTGTCTTTCCTGATGAAGGTAAACCCTTGAAGATTAACAGCCCAATCATATGTGAAGTCCAGGCATGTCTCAGCCACACCAATAACATCAATATATTCTTCTAGTAACAGGGCCTCAAGCTCCCCCACTTTACTTGCCAGAATTCTGGCATTTGTGAACGTACACTTCAAGTTGCCATCCAGTTAAACACATTCAGCTTTGATATCATTAACTCTTGCTGTGTTGTGTCCACATATGTTTTTACTGCTGGCTTGTAACACATGGATCTCTTTATCCATCATAGTAGTCCTCCACCCACCATCATATGCTGTCCCCTAAGTAACCTGTCTACCCCTTTGCTTTCACTCTTGCCCTCCCCTTCATTTCTAGTTTAAATGCTCTTCCACCCCCTCTAGTATCCTCTTACCCAGCAAAGTAATCCCCCTCATTAAGATGCAAATTATCATGCGGTATAAAAGGTTCCTTCCGCAGCATTAGCTTGCTGGAATGTCAAGGAAGTCCCCCTTCACTACAGATGCCGCAAAGGTGGCTGCAATAACCACTCCCCACCATCAGCAGACCAGTGCCCGCCAGTCCAGGAGGGAGCCCCGACCCGGCTGACCTGAAGAGAGGAAGAGAGGGAAAAGGAGGAGGGAAGGGGGCACTGAATGGCACCGGGGTACTATTGGTTTTCTGAAAACAAGCAACATTCCTACCAGTATGGGACTGCTGACAACACCACTTGGCAAATACTGTAAATGCATCTTAAATTGATGTTCCATTTAAATGTATAATGTATTTAGTGTCTCAAAGAGAGACATGCATTTGCTCACTAGCAGTGGCGTACCTAAATGTGACTGGGCCCTGGTACGAAGCCCTTTCAGGGCTCATACAGTAAGATTTTTCTGTCTTTTAACTCTATTGGATGCAACTAGACGACTAAAGACTGAAACAGCAGAGGCAAATGGTGCTTCCTCTATCTAAATGATTCTAAATGAGCACAAATCTGAAAAATAAAGCAAAGGAGCAACAATTATGGTGCCCCCTGACCTTATGGGCCCTTGATGTGATTAGTATCTCTGCACCCCCTGTTGTTATGCCCCTGGTGGTGACCACTTTACAGAACAGCTGCATGGCTAGCGAGACATACAGCCACCATTCGAACAGCAGACTGCATCCGGTTAATGTTTTATGAATAAGGGCAGGGGCATAGCTAGGGGGGAGCAGAGGGGGCACTTGCCCCGGATGCAGCAGGTCAGAGCTTCAAAGGGGCACAGGTGGGGGTGCCATTTCGAATGTTTCCTCTAGATGCCAGAAAGCCATAGATACTCCTCTGAATAAGGGGCAAAGGCTTTAGTAAAAAGAGAAACACAGGCTGTATTGGTGCACTGGGCTGGGGATAGAAGGGGATGACATACACTTCCTTTCTGAGTATAGGATCACTTTAAAGAAATGTTAGGTATCCCTGTAATAGAAAATGTATCTTGTTCTTTTAGGACACATGAGGGGAGTTTGATGCATCACAGTTTAAAGACAATGGATGAAATTACCAAACCAGATCCTGAAACCCAGTCAGATCCTGGAATTAAAGGTACAAGTACACATAGTATACAATATACGATTGCATGTGGTATGTGTAATCCTATACACTTAGGGGTTTATTTTCCAAGTGTACAGCACAGCCTGTTTCATTTCAATCATTACTTCTGGGTATTCCGCCACAAGGTGGCGCAGTTGACTGCAGAAGACTTGTGGCTCCTCCCGGCCCTATAAAAAGCCAGGAATCACTCATAGACCCCCAGTGTTTCTCTGCAGTCATGACTGCGAAGACCAGAAGATGGCTCTCTATGGTTATTCACAGGCGAGTGGGGCAACCAAGCCTGCGGCCCTGCAAGCCTATTTCCACCCGCTTCCAGACCCTTCTGCCTCCCAGTCTAGGCTGATGGATCGGGTGATGGTAGGGGAGTGCCTGGGTCGAGTGCTCGGTGAGCTTTGCTCCAGATCGCAGACCCTATTTGCTGAAGGGTAGCCGGTCCATAGGCATATGGTGAGCCTATTGGGAAGGAGGAACCACTGCTGCCTTGTGTTGTGCACTTCATGGGGGTGAGTCTTTATTGTCGGGTGTCTGTGGGGGACTATCCTTCTCGGGGGCTTCACTTCCCCTCCTCCCCCCATCCGCCCTCTTCCCTGTTCACTTCCGCACTCCGCACATTTCCCCCCCAACCCGTCTCCCGCGAGCGCTCCACCGCTCGTATGTGGCCTCCTATCCCGCTGCCGCGAGGGCACTGCGCTCCGCGGCGGGAGATATGCGGGGTCTGGGCCTTGCTTCACTGACGCCGGGCGCCATTACATGTGTGGGCGCGGGCATCTCGCGCCCTTTTTGCGGGGGGCAGCGCCGCAGGATGATGCGTTTTGTGTCATCTCCCTGCGGCCCGCCCCTCGAGGTTCCTTCGCTGGCGCCATTTTTACAGGGCTCCGCGCTGCTGCTGCTGGGGCTCTCCGCCTGCCTGGACCCCCATCTTCGCCTGGTCGACCGCCTTGTTGTCTGTCCGACTCCTGCGCGTGCTGCGGTTCCGTGCAGCTGGTCCGTGAGTTGATCCTGCGGGGCTTGTTTGATGCATATGCTGTGGGATGCTCATGATTGCCCTTGCTTATGTCTTGCATACGGGATAGAAGCATTGTGGTTTCTCCCGGTCCAATACTCCCCCCCCCTCCACCTGTCCCATCTCTGTGGGGAATCCTTTGGGGGCATCCCGGGTGGGCTCTGATTTAGCCATTACTCCTTGTGGGCTGACTGTACCCTTTTTTGATAATCACCATATGGAGGCTTCTGGGGATAGCGAGCTTGGGGGCCCCTCGGGGCAGGCTCGGCTGTGTGTCATGTGCGGGGCATCCCCTTTGAGTGGTGGTGGCGCGGTCTGTGTGCCGTGCACCCAAAGTATTATTGCGGATCAGGCCGGGCTGAGCGCTTCTCTTTCCAGTCCTGCACTCCCTACGGCATCCCCTACTCCTCCGTGTCTGCATTTAACCCCCAGTGAGGGGGAAACTAGTGGGGGGTCACAATCAGATCTGGTGCTGCGCGTGGCCAGCATTGAGCGACAGCTGGCCCGACCGGCGATGGGCAAGGCCTCTAGCAAGAAGCGGCACCTAGACGCCGCGTTGTCACTATTTGCCGATGAGGACGAGGGTCTTGACGTGTATGGCACCCATGACTTCCCGGAGGAGGGGAAGTTGTTCCGTGACTTGGACTCCTCTGGGGATCGTCAGGGCAAGTACGATAGTGTCCTAGGGTCCTCCTCTGATGAGGATACCTGGCTCCCAGATGATACCGATAGACCAGGGGTACTCAAATGGCGGACCGCGGTCCGAATCCGGACCGCAGACGCCATTTGTCCGGACCGCTGCCCAGTGTTCCCTGTAAGGTGCGCACCCGCGCACCCGCGACAGCCCCTCTGCTCAGCCTCGCCTGCCGCCCGCGCACGGTCGCTGACGGCAGGGCCGGCACTGGCACTCGGCGGCGAGGTCATCACTGGCACCCGGCGGCGAGGTCATCACATGCTCTGGGGCGGACCTCGGGTTTACTGGCAGACAGCACAGCCAATGAATCACTGATTCATTCAGGCTGTCTGCGCTGCAAAGACGCTGATTGGATGTAGGCGGGACCATCTCTCCCTCCCGCGCCGACTCGCTCCCACCAGCATGCTGACAGTGCTCTGATGTGCGGAGAGCAAAGCAGCAATGACAGAGGAACACATGCTGGCTGACCCTGAACTGCTGTCTGGAGAAGAGGTGCTCGGTGTCTCTCTCCTCATCAGCTTTCCTTCAGGACAGGTAATTGTTTAATGTGAACTTTGCCAAGGGTGCTAGGGACAGGGGCTGGGTGTGGATGCATTCCATCCCTGGAATCTAAGAGATTCTATGGCTGCCCGCTGACTCTCCCCCTGGCCATTCCAAATTGGGATGCCCCACAGTATGAAACTCCCAGAAAACTGCTATTCACTCACCTCTTCTTCTTTCCAATGGCGCATGTGACATAGTTGCGGCAGATGAGAACCCGCACATGGGCCGTTGGAACGAGGAAGAGGTTAGTAAATGGCGGCGTTCTGGGGGCATTCATGCAGTGGGGCATCCCGATTCACGATGCCCTGGGGGAATGGAACAAAACCCAGGAAAGTTGAAACCCAGCCATTCTTCCACAGATCTTAGCTGTCTGAGCCCACGGCACATGTGCGGCCAGCAGCGGCATCACTTCGCGCATTTTCTTTCGGCTGTGCGTGGCCGCACACAGCTGAAGGATGCAAGTGATGCCACCTGCTGCGGATGTGTGTGGCTGGGATTCCATTTAAGTGGATCAAAACCCACAGAGATCATCTCGGGAATCTATAAGATTCCAGGGCTGCTTGATTCCCTCCTCCCGGGGCATCCAGAATCAGGATGCCCCTCTGTGTGAAACCCCCCAGGTCACCCAAAAACTCACCTTCTTTCCCGGTCCAACAGTTCATGCACGAGCAGCGGCTGCATCCCCGCTATCCCTTTAGCAGGGCACGTACCCATGCCAGGCATTTGTGAATGGCCGGCGCGGGCGCGCTCCTTGTTAGAGGGTGGCAGGGGATGCCACCGCCAGCACGCTCAGGCATTGCCCAGCTCCCTCGCCCCACCGGACCTTCATCCCACGGCAGACCCTGGTAAGTGGACCTCCACTGAAAGTAATTGAGTACCCCTGCGATAGACTGTCGTCCTAATAGGTTACCCTCGGTGCCCAAGGGGCTGAATAGAAGGTATCCATTCTCGGCTGATTTGGTTAAGCGCTGGTCGTGCCCCCCTGAGGTGGACACTCCGGTCCTGGGGCTATCTAACACTTCGGTCATGCCGTCCCCCGACACTACCACACTGCGTGACAGCGCGGACCGGCGTATGGATCAGCTGGCTAGTCATGCCTTCACCCTTGTAGGAGCCGGTTTGCGCCCGGTCTGCGCAGTGGCTATTGTGGCCATTGCCATTAAAAACAAGGTCAGGTGCCTTGCTGAGGCCGCTCGTTCTGGTAAGAAAAGGGAGGATTATAAGGACCTTTTGCTTTGCTCTGATTTTATCGCCTTTGTGCTGGCTGCCATGGACGATGCCATCCGGCTTGGTAGTAGGGCCTCGGCCCTGTTCGTTGCTATGCGTAGGCCCGTTTGGTTGCGTCAGTGGGCAGCTGACACTGCCGCTAAGAAGTCTCTCACTGGGCTTCCTATCACGGGACTCCGTCTTTTCGGTGAGCGTCTTGATGTTCTGATCAAGGATGGTAGGCTCCCCCAGCGTAGAAAGCAGGCTCGGCCCTTTCGGGAATCCTCTTCCTTTCGCCCTTCAAGGGGAGGTCGTGGGCCCTCTTTCTCAGGTAGTCACAGAGACTCTTGGGGCCGAGGCAGATCCCGCGGTCGCCCTGGTCTCTCCTGGGGACCCAAATCCCCTCCTAAGGCCCCTCAGGCATGAGGAGGCGCCCTCATCCAACCGGGTGGGGGGACGGCTTCGGCTTTTTGCTCACATCTGGAGGCTTCATGTCTCAGACCGGTGGATTCAGGAGGTGGTGTCCTCCAGATACAAGATAGAGTTCGCAGCTTGGCCGCCCCCAAGATTCCTCCGATCCCGGATATCTCTAAACCCTGTGTCGGCTCAGGGACTGCGTCTGGCCGTTCAACGTCTTGTGGCGTCCGGAGTCATTTGTCAGGTACCTTTTCAGGAACAGGGTCGGGGATACTACTCCAACCTGTTGATGGTACCTAAGAAGGACGGCTCCCTGAGGCCCATCCTGGACTTAAAGGGCATCAACAAGTTTGTCAGGTTCAAGCACTTTCGCATGGAGACATTACGTTCGGCCGTAGGTTCTCTTCGGCCGGGCGACTTCATGACCACGGTGGACATCAAGGATGCCTACCTTCATGTTCCAATCTTCCCAGGTCACCAGAGGTTCCTGAGGTTCGCTCTGGGGGATCAACACTACCAGATTGTGGCCTTGCCGTTCGGTATCACCTCGGCTCCTCGGGTTTTCACCAAGGTGTTGGCTGGCGTCATGGCTCTCCTGAGGAACCAGGGCATTCGCATCCTCCCTTACCTGGACGACATTCTGATTGCTGCTCAGTCTCTTCAGCAGGCCAAGAAGGATACTCAGGTGGTGACTTCCACTCTCGAGTCCTTCGGCTGGGTGATCAACTATCCCAAGTCTTCACTATCTCCGTCTTTGGCGAGGTCCTTTCTGGGTATGACGCTGGATACTTCTCAGGTCAAGGTATTTCTCCCTCAGCAGAAAGTGGAGGGCCTTCAGATGCAGGCGCGGTCTCTGCTTCGAGGCGGTTCCCTTTGCTCAGTTCCACATGAGGCCTCTTCAGTTATACCTCATGTCGGTTTGGGATTGGAATCAGGAGTCCCTGGATCAGGAGTTTGTTCTGTCCCCTCCGGTCAGGCAGTCCCTCTCCTGGTGGCTGGACTTGAGGAATCTTCTAGTGGGCAGTCTGCCTCCGCACTGGACTGGCCACCACGGATGCCAGTCTGACTGGCTGGGGGGGAGTTTGGCAGTGTCTAAAGTTCCAGGGTCAGTGGGGTCACCAGGAGGCCCACGCGCCCATCAATATCCTAGAGCTGCGGGCGATCAGGTTGGTTCTCTCCCAGTTGACCCCCCACCTTCGGGGTCGTGCTGTACAGGTCCACTCGGACACTCAGACAGCAGTTGCCTACATCAATCATCAGGGAGGGACTCAGAACAAGTGAGCCCTCAAGGAAGTGTCCCTTATCTTGTCTTGGGCGAAGGTGACTGTTCCCTGCCTCTCGGCAGTTTACATTCCAGGGGTGGAGAACCAGGAGGCGGACTCCCTGAGCAGGGGGACGTCTCGCCTGGGGGATAGTCCCTCAGCAACAAGATCTTTCACCGCCTGTGTCATCGCTGGGGTCAGCCGGACGTGGACCTGTTTGCGTCCCGTCACAATCACAAACTTCCGAGATTTGTCTCCCTGTCAAGGGACCCTCTGGCCTTCGCCACGGACACGCTAGCTATTCCCTGGAAGGAGTTTCGGCTCCTCTATGTATTTCCTCCCTTTCCTCTGCTGGGTCGGGTGCTGCGCAAGATAGCCCAGGAGGGGGTACCGGCCATTCTGGTGGCCCCTCGCTGGCCCGAGTAGGGTATGGTTCACGGACGTCGTACAGTTGGCAGTAGATCGGTTCGTCCTGCCCGACGATCCAGAGCTTCTCACGCAGGGACAGCTGCGCCATCCCAATTTACAAACGCTGGCCTTAACGGCTTGCCTGCTGAAACCTCCATCTTGATCGGCAAGGGTTTGCCGGCCTCTGTCGTCGATACCTTGATTCAGGCTCGGAAGAAATCTGAAGTTTTTACAGCATGGTCTGGAATCGGGTCTACAACTTAGTACCCTCAAAGGACAGGTTTCGGCTCTGGCAATTGAGCCCTTGTGCAATGTTGCGCTGTCTATAATGACTCTTAAGGTGGCCTTTTTGGTCGCTATTACTTCGGTGCGTCGAGTCTCTGAGCTGGCGGCGCTTTCCATTAAACCTCCTTATTTTGAGCGGCATCAGGATAAGGTGGTGTTCTGTCTTAACCTGGAATTTTTGCCCAAGGTTGTATCTGCCTTTCATCTCAATGAGGACATTGTTTTACCTTCCTATTGTCTTGCCCCTGCTAATTCCATGGAATGGAACCTTCATTCTCTGGATGTGGTCAGGGCGCTCAAGTATTATTTGGTCGCCACTGAGCCTTTTAGGAAGTCTGATTCTCTTTTTGTTCTTCCTTCCGGACCTAGGAAGGGCTTACCTCCAGCCAAATCTACTATCAGCAAGTGGATTAGACAGGCGGTGGTGCGAGCTTATTCTGCCAAAGGGAAGGAACCTCCCTTCCGTGTTACTGCTCACTCTACTAGGTGCTATTGGTGCCTCTTGGGCCTTTCAGCACCAGGCTTCTGTTGAACAAGTTTGTAAGGCCGCTACGTGGTTCTCTCTTCATACTTTTTCTAAGTTTTACAAGGTTGATGTTAGGGCCTCAGCTGATGCTGTTTTTGGCCACAAGGTGCTTCAGGCAGTGGTGGTCTGATCTGCCTGCCGTTACTCATTGGGGATCCCATCCTACTTTAAGGACACTGCTATTGGATGTCCCAAAAGTAATGATTGAAATGAAACAGGCCGTGCTGTACACTTGGAAAAATACAATTCTGTGATTACTCACCTGTAGAATTGATTTTACTGTGTACAGCACGGCCTGTTTCATCCCTCCCTTGTTATCGTTGCCCTTGGTTGCCTCTTTATGGTGATTTGTTTTAAAGTTAGCCTTTTTGAGGCTGTGTATTCTTTTATCATGGTTTATCTCCCGGCTTCTTGCATAACTGCTTTTCAACACTGGGGGTCTATGAGTGATTCCTGCTTTTTTATAGGGCCGGGAGGAGCCACAAGTCTTCTGCAGTCAACTGCGCCACCTTGTGGCGGAATACCCAGAAGTAATGATTGAAATGATACAGGCCGTGCTGTACACAGTAAAATCTATTCTACAGGTGAGTAATCACAGAATTGTATTTTAAGAAACGCTAAGGCCACGTTGTGCCAGATGAGTGTCACATGAGTGTCAGGTCCCAGTCAAGCAGGTGTATTTATCAAGTCAAAAATCCTGAGCGCCTCTGATGATATGCTAGTGCATGTGCCATGGGATCCCTAGGATTTTTGGGATTATATTTATATGCACTTTTTTTGTGCTGTAAAACTTTGATTTGGGCCTTGATAAAGATATGTCATGTTAGTCTAATTCCCATTTTTTATAAAAAAAAAAACCCTGAAAAATAAAAAATAGGGAATCCAACAGGCACTGTGTTCCTTAATTCCCTTTTTTGTGCACCTTTTGGAGCACCTGGTATATTTTTGATACATTTTTTCAGCTTGAGGCGCTCTCGGCTGGCGCTAGGTTTCGCGCGAACGCTGCCTGGCCAGGAACGCTATAGCTGACAGTGCCGGCGGCCAGAAGCCGACGCTGTGGTGTGGGTGCTGCTGAGCGTCTCGGACGAGGTGCTCAAGTGGCGCCCACACAAATAATAGTAAATTATCCTTCCCATGTTGTTTACAGGTAATCATGTATAGTCATCTAAATATAAGATTGTAGCGATAACCCTTATCGCCGGAGGGCTTCACCGCCCGAGACGTCCTTTTCCCAATCGTAAGAGGTGCTGCTGGAATTCCAGAGTCATCCGTGAGGAAACAGGAACAGCCCTTACAAGGGCTAGTGAATTGTAATATAGCGTTTCCCCCAATAAGAGACAGAACTCAGTATTGAGGGTGAAGGTGAAGTGTTTTTATTAGTGCCACTCTAGGCCTTATATACACAAGTCTCCATGCAATGACAACCACACTGACCAATAGCAGCAGGGCACACAATCCCTCAACTCTGCCGGTGACGCAATCAGTAGAACAATAGCAGGCTGTAATATAATTATAATCAATCAGGACAATGCCATTGACTGTGACGTAATCAACAATACACAATGGCAGTCAAAATACAATGACATTGCCTGTAACAGTATCAAAATACAATGACCTAATTAAGAAAAGGCCAGTGAATGACCCGGTGGGCAACTGAATAGTGATGACATCCAAAAGACAGAGCGTCTGTCACAATGCCCCCTTTTTGTGGAACACCCGGCAGACCCGGATTGACCCTGTTCGGGTTAACGTGGGGCTGTCCAGACTCTTGTTAGGGGCAGAGTTCTGTTTGCCGGGATAATCCATCTGCATTACTGTTTTGTCTACCGGGCCTGTATACACACACACACACACACACACACACACATACAGTTATACTCACAGGGTGCTGGTCTTGTCTTTTCTCCCCAATAAGAGACAGAACTCAGTATTGAGGGTGAAGATGATACACACACACACACACGCACACACACAGTTGTACTCACATGGTGCTGGTCTTGTACACACACATGTACTCACAGGGTGCTGGTCTTGTACACACATACAGTTGTACTCACAGGGTGCTGGTCTTGTATACACACATGTACTCACAGGGTGCTGGTCTTGTACACACACATGTACTCACAGGGTGCTGGTCTTGTCTTTTCTCCCCAATAAGAGACAGAACTCAGTATTGAGGGTGAAGATGATACACACACACACACACACACACACACACACACACACACACAGTTGTACTCACAGGGTGCTGGTCTTGTACACACATACAGTTGTACTCACAGGGTGCTGGTCTTGTACACACACATGTACTCACAGGGTGCTGGTCTTGTACACACACATGTACTCACAGGGTGCTGGTCTTGTACACACATACAGTTGTACTCACAGGGTGCTGGTCTTGTACACACATACAGTTGTACTCACAGGGTGCTGGTCTTGTACACACATATAGTTGTACTCACAGGTTGCTGGTCTTGTACACACACATGTACTCACAGGGTGCTGGTCTTGTACACACACATGTACTCACAGGGTGCTGGTCTTGTACACACATACAGTTGTACTCACAGGGTGCTGGTCTTGTAAACACATATGTACTCACAGGGTGCTGGTCTTGTACACACACATGTACTCACAGGGTGCTGGTCTTGTACACACACACTCTTAGCTCTGGTTGCAAGGCATTGAGAAAATGTTCTAGTAAAAACAACTGTAGGCTTCCGGGGTGACAGCGTTCCGGGCTAACAAAGCCTCCTTTACCAGATGGTAGTGTGGTAAGTCCGCATCAGGGATGGCCCGGAAAGCATCGGAAGCTTTCCCAGATAATTTCCCTGATAATATGGTGACCCATTCCTCCGTGGGTACCCGGTGTAAAGCGCACTGCCGTTCAAAATCGGCCACAAATCCATCACTCATCGTCACTTTCCTGGAAGGACTTAAATGCTGCAAATGGAATCTTTTTCCCCCCAGTGTAACTGAGGCTCGGAGACACAGGGCGCTGAGAGGCTGCTGGGTTGCGAGTCGCCGATCTTCCCTTCGCTTACTGGCCTCTGCCTCCGCTGCGGCGAAGACTTGGTCGATCAGTTCTTGTAATGGATTCTGCCATAGACCGACAATCTGTTCCGAACCGCTTGAACGAGAGCAGCGTCTTCATCGATCTCTATATTGGTTTCGGTCCTCACTGCTGCACGATCCATTTCGATCAGCTTGGCTATCAGTTCCTGACGTGGGCGGTTGCTAGCCGACCTTCCCTGGCTCTCGAGTAGATTCTTCAGGGTCAGCCTTTTCAACTTGTCATACTGACTCTCCATCAGGGTAGCACTCTCTCTGGGTACAAAGGACCATCCCACCGCTTGCCACCAATTGTAGCGATAACCCTTATCGCCGGAGGGCTTCACCGCCCGAGACGTCCTTTTCCCAATCGTAAGAGGTGCTGCTGGAATTCCAGAGTCATCCGTGAGGAAACAGGAACAGCCCTTACAAGGGCTAGTGAATTGTAATATAGCGTTTCCCCCAATAAGAGACAGAACTCAGTATTGAGGGTGAAGGTGAAGTGTTTTTATTAGTGCCACTCTAGGCCTTATATACACAAGTCTCCATGCAATGACAACCACACTGACCAATAGCAGCAGGGCACACAATCCCTCAACTCTGCCGGTGACGCAATCAGTAGAACAATAGCAGGCTGTAATATAATTATAATCAATCAGGACAATGCCATTGACTGTGACGTAATCAACAATACACAATGGCAGTCAAAATACAATGACATTGCCTGTAACAGTATCAAAATACAATGACCTAATTAAGAAAAGGCCAGTGAATGACCCGATGGGCAACTGAATAGTGATGACATCCAAAAGACAGAGCGTCTGTCACAAAGATTTTAACCTGTGATAAAATATTGAATAACCACTTGACCCCTGTCACGTCTGTGAGAAACCCCTACTTTACAGGGCTTCTTTACTTGGGCCTGCAGCTTGTCTATGGACTGCTGCCACTTCCACTCCACAATTCCCCAATGAAGAATCCAAAAGCATTTAAGAAAGTAGATGCTTCTAAAATAACAACCTATAACAATTCAACTTTCATACAGCAAATTTTAAATCTATATAGGAGACCCAAACCCAATACACAAATGCCTTTGTGGGAAATGTATTTGTCAGATTATGTTATTCTAAAGATATTGGAGATTCCACACACAGACTAAAATGCTAACAAAATTGCAATGTTTCTTTGTGCTTCATTGTTTTAATTATTTTGTTGTTTTCTCTATTCAGGATATCAGAATGATGTTTTCGTGCAGTTACAGGATGTTATTTCTTCTTTGGAAATGTGTGTACTGTCCTGGAAAAATCCACTTATAGAAAGGTCCAGTAGTAGAAGTGGGGCCAATCTCCTAAGTGAGCCTCTAGGTACTGGCACCATGGTCTCCACCGTTATGCAGGGACTTGCTCAGGTACAATAACTCCACATCCAAACAACTCTCATAATGAGATGTCTAGTGGGGGTGGCTACATATCTACAGGATCTTGCTTAGATGGCCGTACAGTACCTGGTTACGCAGAGATTAATTTGCAGCAGCAACAAACTATTTTAACATATACACTTAGATTTAATATATTTGTAATGCATGTGTAATTAGCTTAAACATTTTAATAATGCAATGTTTTAAATACAGAATTGTCCCGGGACATTATCAAGTGAGGATCATGATGTCCTGAATTCAGAGATAAAATGTTACCAGGAGAAAAATGCTGCCCTCAGAGTTAAACTAAGAGACACAAACAGCGAACTCGATAGGTCAAGAGCCACACTGAAACTCTTTACTGAAGAAAAGGAAAAATTGCAAACAAAGGTGATATCCTAATGGCATGGATTTTATATGTCACCAGAGGATGACGTTCTACCCTAAGCTGACTTTAAATGAACGTGTAATTATATGAACATCACTTGAACTATGACATTTTATTTCTCTTTTTCTGTTCTGCACTACTGAATACAAGGTTACACTCTGGGGAATAGTATAGGAGGTTGGACTCCTGAAAAGTTGTTGTACCTATGTGGCTATACCCTGTTTCCTACTGGGCAAACATTTTAGTTGTTCTCCTGTGACCTGATAGGTGGATGCACCATAGGCTCTCATCTTTAGGTTTGATTGGTAGGGCAATACTGCCCTGCCAGTCTAAGTCTCCAGGTTCCTCCAATTTGGGAGGCATTGGAATCAGTTGGGATAACTTTGGAAGGATCTAGTATTAATGGGACAAATGAAGTGTGTTTTTCAGAGTTGACCTTGCTATAGGCCTGAGTGGTGGCAATCATGCAATGTCCAGCTCAAGAGAAAGTGGCTTAGAAAGCTGGTGAGGGGGCTCCCCTCTAATGATAATCAGCGCCCTCTTGTTTCAGTGATAGCCTTGTTCTTATGGGTGCCTTCTCATTGAGAACACCAATGTCACTCCTACAGTTGTGACTTTTCTTCCAATTTTCTGTTTTGTTTGTCTTTATTGTTTAATGAATGTATTGCCCAGTATAGGTGGGGTATATTCCCTTTGGGTGAAATAACCTACTAGTGTCCAATACTTTATCCCATATTATTTCCTGTCTCCCTTCATGACTGCTATATATTGACTGAATGAGCACATCCTATTTTTCTTTTTGCTGTCTCCCTTCATGAACCTTATCAAAAGATGTAATGATAAATAAACTAATATTGTTAGCCTTCATTTTTGTTTTACTTAGCTAAATCAGCTACAAGGAAACTTTCAACACAATGAGCGCTCTCCTCCTATCTCACCACCTACCAGCCCTATCCCTGAAAAACTGGGTAATATTGTTTCTGATTCTGATTTACCTGGTGATTTGCCACGCTGCATGGTAAGTAAACAATAAAAAAATACTACCTGGCAAAATGCCTTTAATGGTGATAAGTCTTGCTGTGATTATTACATTACTACTGAGTGACCCAGAAGAAATATACAGACAGTAAGTAAGAATCACTGGCCTGCATGTTTCTTTTGCAGCAGTAAAGAAAAGATAAGAGCAGTGCCCTTTCCTGAGTGGGGGAAACTGCCATATAACACAATAAAACACTGTCACGTGGAGGCTAAATTATCACTAGCGCCTCTTAGGGCCAATTGAGTGCCTGTGGAGAGACTCTATAAGCGCTGTTAGTGTTACCCGTGGCGCTGTGTCTTGTTTTTTTCAGTGGAGATAGTGAGGGGGGGGCTTCAAAAGTAATTTGTACTTAACTTGTAAATGAACAACGCCAGCACAAGCGCTGTAAAACCTCGATACTCAGGCATACAGCGCCATGTCCAATACAAAAAAAAGGCTTTAACTGGGGATAGCAGCACAGTGACCAAACGCATGGAATGACATTGGGGACATACAAATGACATAACACATGATTGGCAGGAATGAAAACACAAGTTAGCAGCAGGTAACCTAAGTACAATAATGAATGCAAACAATTCATTCTGAACAGACCAGGGATCCCATGTCATTTAGCTGAGCACAAAAAAAACAAAATTAAAATATGCTAACTAGAAGTCACCCAAAAAAGGGTACTGGAATGGCCAATTGTAGTCTATGGGAGAACGACACTGAGTGCCTGATGTGATGTGGTACTGTAGGGAACACAGTGCCAGCGCTAACCAAACACCTGGTGCTCTTGATACATGGACCACCACATGGCGTTATGTGTGGCGCAAAACATTTTCCCTATATCCAGTCCAGGTCATCCCAGTGATGACATGTGGGGTATTCCTCCCCCAGGGGGCGCTCGACTGCAAGATCAAAAGATGTAGCTCCTCCCGGCCCCCTATAAAGGCACGTGTCCCTCTATCATTCTCCAGTGTTCATCTTGCAGTCTTGGCTGCAGAAGATCATTTGGATACTCTCTCAGACAATGGCAGCAGAGCAGGGCACCCTAGCCCGTCGGCCGCTGCGGGCCCTATTTCCATTGATCCCGTCTGACCCACTCTTGCCTCCCATCCGCTGGCTGCGGGATCGTTACGGTAGGGTGAACGCCGGGATCGGGCATTTGGCAGAGCTAGGCTCTGGGCCACAGACCCTATACCAAAGGGTAGCCGGCCACAGGCTTTATGGTGGGCCTGGGGGGGGGGGGGGGAACCACTTGTTATGTAATGTATCCTCCCTGCCCACAAGCTTTATTGGTGTTTTGGCACTTGTGACTTTTAACTGTGTTGGTTTTCGATGTATGGCTCCTCGCTGGCTCAGCATGGGTCTTGGAGCATGATATACATACCTCCGTCGCTCCCTCATTGCTGCCTGCCGAGGGGTTGCCGTACCCCACAGGCCTCCTTCTTGCCTTGCGGCGCTGTCCGTGACGGGGGAGAGACGCCCTCTGTGCTGGGAGCCCCGCTGCTATGTGGTGGGCTGCAGACCTCCGCGGCCATGTTTTTTACTGGCAATTTGGCCATACTGTGGAGATGGGCGGGCGCGTCTTTTTGCGCCGCCGGAGGGGGCGGGGCCGGATGCTGACGCGTTCCGCGTCATTCCGGGGCGGCGGGCCTTCGAGAAATGTTTTGGAAGGCCCTGGCCGGCTTTGCTTTGGACCATGACCGGGCAGGCGGGCATCCCTGCCCCGAGCCCTTCACTGCCTGTGGCCTCTCCGGATCCTCCGCTGCTGCACTCAGCCCCCAGCGAGGGGGGAGCCAGCAGGGGGTTCCATGCTGATTTGGCGCATAGGCTGGCCAATCTCGAGAGACAAATCTCGCGGATGGCTCCCAAGAAGGCCACGAGTAAGAAATGGCACCTCAAGCCCGTTTACTTGGATAATGACGATTTATTTGATGATCTGGGCTCTGTGGAGGAAGGTGAGTTGCCAGATGATTCCCGTTCCACTGTGGATTAGTCTGCTGGCGATGACAGTATGCCTGGCTCTTCCTCGGATGAGGATGCATGGATTCCGGATGATACGGAGAAGTTGCTTACCTCAGTGTTTGAGACACTACACATTGTTCCTCCCAGAGCGGCTAAGAGGAAGCAGGGTGATTTGTTTAGGCCCGAAAGACAAAGGCAGGTCTTTCCAGAGCAGGCCCATTTTTCTAACATGATTTTTAAGGAATGGAAAAGGCCTAACAAGTTACCGTCGGTGCCTAAGGGCCTGGATAGGCGGTATCCCTTCCCTGAGGAGCTGGTTCGGCTATGGTCTCGCCCTCCTGTGGATTCCCCCGTGTCGGGGTTGTCCAACACTACTGTTATGTCTTCACCTGATACTGCTTCCTTACATGACCCTGCTGACAAGCGCATGGATCAGTTGGTCTGCCATGCGTTCACCTTTGCTGGTGCCCTCTGGTGCCCTCTTTCGCCCTGTCTGTGCCGCGGCGATTGTCTCTCTGGCCATCAGAAAGAAGGTGAGACATCTTGTGGATAGAGCTAAGGCTCGCAAGCGGGCGGAGTATAAAGAAATCAAGGCCTGCTTGGAATTCATTGTTTTTGTTGCCTCTGCCATGGACGATGGGGTCCGCCTTGGTGCCAGGATTTCGGCCCTGCTTGTTGCCCTCCGCCATTCGCTCTGGTTGTGACAATGGGCAGCTGATGCGGCTGCCAAAAAGTCGCTTACGAGTATCCCCTTTGTGGGGCACAGGCTGTTTGGGGAGCACCTGGACCTTTTGGTCAAGGATGGTAGACTCCCTCAGAGACGCAAGCCTGCTCGGTCCTTTCGGAATCCCTCTGCCTATCTTTCCTTTCAAGGTGGAAGAGGCTCTTCATTTTCAGGTGGCCGCAGAGATACCTGGGGTAGAGGTAGGTCCCGCGGACGACCCAATCCCGCATGGGGAGCCAAGTCCAAGCCCCCTGCCAAGTCCTCTCAGGCATGAGGGGGCACCCTCACCCATCCGGGTGGGGGGACGGCTTCTGCTGTTTGCTCAAATATGGAGACGGCACGTCTTGGATCGGTGGATTCAGGAGGTAGTGTCCTCCGGTTACAAAATAGAGCTGCCAGTCAGGCCGCCCACAAGATTTCTCCGATCTCGGATATCCCAAAACCCACTGAAAGCGTAGGGTTTGAGAATGGCGTGCAGCACCTCCTGCTGTTAGGTGTGATTTGCCCTGTACCTCGTCAGGAACAGGGTCAAGGTTTTTACTCCAACCTGTTCACGGTTCCCAAGAAGGACGGAACATTAAGACCAATCCTGGACCTCAAGGGTCTCAACAGGTTTGTAAGAGTCAGACATTTCCGCATGGAATATTTATGTGGGAGAGTGGCGCTTAGTATGGAGCTGCAACCTGGTCAGGAGGCTAGTCTGACAGAACAAAGGTTAAAGGTTTTGGTGTGCTTGAGGGGGGTTCACCTAGGGTGTAGACCTTGGTTTTTCCCTCTCACACTTTTCCACAGGTGCGCTACTTGTTTAGAAGCCCGAGAAGGATGGTATCTCAATGAGTATGTGATTCCTCCTTCTCTTCTTCTAATGCAAACAATTAATATAGGCTGCAAGATTGTTGATGAACAAAGGTTGCTGCCAGTTTGGTGCAAAATTGCAAAGTATTGGCTCAGGAAAGTATGTTGAGACACTTACCCGCCTGGCCCGGGGGTGCAAGACCTGCCCTGGGCCACTGAGTGTGATGCGCTGAGTGATGAAACGTTGCACTGCTTGTGGAGCGTCTGGAGGCATGGAAACCTTAGGGTCGGCGGTGAGATCGCTTCGGCCAGGCGACTTCATGACCACGGTGGACATCAGGGATGCTTATCTGCACATCACGATTTTCCAGGGGCATCAGAAGTTCCTGAGGTTTGCTCTGGAGGATCAGCATTACCAGTTTGGGGCACTTCCATTCGGGATTTCCTCAGCCCCCTGCATCTTTACCAAGGTGCTGGCGGGCATCATGGCCATCCTGAGGAACCAGGGCATTCGTGTGCTGCCCTATCTGGACGACTTGCTGAATGCAGCCCAGTCCCTTCAGCAGGCCGAGAGCGATACTTGGACGGTGTTGTCAGCCCTAGAGGCCTTCGGCTGGGTATTCAATTACCCAAAGTCATTTATCACTCCCTCAACAGTGAGATCCTTCCTGGGAATGACGATAGACACCGCTCAGGTCAAGGTCTTTCAGCCACAGCAGAAGGTTGTAGGTCTACAGACGCAGGTGCAGGCCTTGCTGTCTTGTCAGCGGCCGCCAATACGTCTGGGGATGAGATTGGTGGGCCTAATGGTGTCATGCTTTGAGGCAGTGCCCTTTGCCCAATTTCACATGAGACCTCTACAATTGAACCTGCTGACTGGCTGGAATCGGATGTAGGAATCTCTGGAACAAGAATTTTCGCTGTCCCCCGTGGCCAGGCAGTCCCTCTTGTGGTGGTTGGACTCCCACAACCTGCTGGTGGGCAATCCAGGTTCGCTCAGACAATCAAACAGCTGTCGCCTACATCAATCACCAGAGCGGGACTCGGAGCAAGAGAGCCATCAAGGAGGTGACCCAAATTCTGACTTGGACAGAGGAGAATGTTCCCTGCATCTCGGCATTCCAGGGGTAGAAAACCTGGAGACAGACTCCCTGAGCAGGAGCGCCTTATGTCTGGGGAAATGGTCTCTCAGCAGCAAGACCTTTCACGCTCTGTGTCTCCGCTGGGGTCAGCTGGACGTGGACCTGTTTGCGTCCAGACACAATCACAAGTTTCCAAGGTTCGTCTCCCTCTCAAGAGATCCTCCGGCCGTTGCCACAGATGGTCTGGCGATTCCTTGGACGGAGTACAAGTTTCTTTATGCATTCTCTCCGTTTCCACTCCTGGGCAGAGTGCTGCGCAAGATAGCCCAGGAAGAGGTGCCGACTATCCTGGTGGCTCCTCGCTGGCCGAGAAGGAGTTGGTTTGTGGACATAGTTTAGAGATCAGTGGATCGCTACATCATGCCCGCCTACCCAGGGCTTCTCACACAGGGGTCGCTGCGGCACCCCAATTTACAGACGCTGGCTTTGACGGCCTGCTATTGAAACCTTAATCCTGATGGAAAAGGGGCTGTCTGCCATGGTTGTGCAGATAATGATTCAGGCACGGAAGAAGTCTTCTTCCATGATATACTACAGAGTTTGGCACGCTTATTTTGCCTGGTGCGAGGCCAAGAGTCTCCCTTGCCGCACATTTTCTATTTCTAGGATTCTGGAGTTTTTGCAACACGACTTAGACTTGGGTCTCCAGTTGAGCACCCTCAAGGGTCAGGTCTCGGCTTTAGCCATCTTCTTCCAGAGACCCGTTGCCAGCCATAGGTTGATCAAGACTTTTTTCCAGGGAGTCACCCATGTCCGGCCACCGCGTAAGTCACTATTACCGGTGTGGGACTTGAATTTAGTACTGTCTGCTCTTCAGGGTCCTCCCTTCAAACCATTGTGCGATGCTGCATTGCCTGTTTTAACTCTCAAAGTGGTCTTTTTGGTACCGATCACATCGCTGCATCGTGTATCAGAGCTGGACGCGCTTTGTAAGAAGCCTCCCTATTTTGAGCGGCATAAGGATAAGGTGGTTTTTCGCTTTAAACCTGATTTTTTGCCTGAGGTTGTTTCTCCCTTTCACCTTAATGAGGAAGTTGTCTTGCCTTCCTTGTGTCCAGCACTGACTAATTCTAAGGAAAGGACCCTCCATGCTTTGGATGTGGTCAGAGCCATTAAGTATTACCTGGTTGCAACTGAGTCTTTCAGGAAATCGGATTTGCTCTTTGTCCTAACAGAGGGCTCTAGAAAAAGGTTTGCCACCAGCCAAGTCCACTCTCAGTAGGTGGATCATACAGGCGGTGGTACAAGCATATTCTTCCAAGGGGAAGGAACCCCCTTTTCGGATCACAGCTATCTACCAGAGCTATCAGAGTATCAGTTCATACTTTTACAAAGTTTTACAAGGTTAATGTCAGGGCCTAAGCTGACGCTGTTTTTGGCCAAAAGGTGCTTCAGGCGGTAGTGAGAAGAACTACATGCTGTTCCGCACTGGGGATCCCACCCAAATGGACACTGCTTTTGGATGTCCCACATGTCATTATTGGGGACGACCTGGACTGGATATAGGGAAAAATACAATTCTGTGAAACTCGCCTGTAGAATTGTTTTTGATTATATCCAGTCCAGGTCTTCCCACCCTGCCCTTTTGTTCATTATCTCTTGTTTGCCTGTTATGGTGGTTACCATTTTGTATTCATTGGACTTTGTATTCTTAAGTCTTGTTGGAGAGAGTACAAGCTGAAGCTATGTGAAGTAAGTAGCTAGAAAAAAGACCCAACCAAGGAGACCGTATAAAGCCAGGGCACTCAACTAGGTAACATGTATAGCAATAAGTTTATTATGTAAATTGAGCCATCATATAAAAAACAAGCAACAAAATGACAACACAAATTAAAGTGGACCAACACCCAGGATTTTGACTATCCTGGGTTTTGGTCCACTTCGGCGGGGCACCCCGATTGGGGGTGCCCCGCTGTGTGAAACCCCCCAGAAAGCCCCAAAATCTTACCTGTCCTCGCTCCCACGTGACTGGACGGTCCAATCCCCGCCAACGTCCAGGCGGGGATCAGGAACGTCCAAGCGGCTGCCGCCGCCGCCGCCGCCTCCATCGCGTCACTTTCGGCGCGCGCGCGCCCCCGCCGGCCATTCGCAGACGGCCGGCGCGGGGGCGCGAGCACGCCTACAGGGGCGCGAGGGAGGGGAAGATCAGGTAAGGTGTTTGGGGTTTTTTTGGGGGGTTTCACCCCGCGGGACATCCCGATCTCGGATGTCCCGCGGGGTGGGAGGTGATCGGCCCGGGAATCTTATAGATTTCCGGGCCGATCACCTCTCGGTGTTGGTCCACTTTAAAAACATGACTATAACATACCCGGGAGGTATATGATACAATAAATATATAAAGCTGATATGGATCTAATCAATCACAATATTATTAAGATAATAAATATAATACTAATAGTTCGTATAAGCCAACAGAATATATATAATACATGCGGCTATTCAAAAAATATGGGGCAGCTTCATATACCTGGGATGTATTAGCATTTTACTTGCGGTACCTTTGACTTTACTTCAATTCCCTGTTATTTTTGTGATATTTTGTGATTTTCTGTTTGTTTCTGTGATATAAACGACCAGCTGGTGCTGACCTTCATATGGTTACTATCACATCCCATGTTAACCATTGGAGCTTAGAGATCTTAGCCCACTTTCTTTTACTTTAGTTTTTCATAGTGTATTTATTCCACCAGCACTTTTAACTTATATGTATATCACTACACATAGAGGCTTTTTGTCACGAATTGTATTTTTGTTATATATTAATTCCCTAGCACATTGTAGTTATTAGCAATATTAGAGCACGGTCACTTTATACACTAGTTCTTAGGAGATATTGGTAAATTAATTTAGTATGCAATTATTATATGGTTTAAGAATTTAATATTCAGGGATTTTACATCATTGGAGTATATTTTTTGAATAGCCGCATGTATTATATATATTCTTTTGGCTTATAAGAACTATTAGTATTATATTTATTATCTTAATCATATTGTGATTGATTAGATCCGTATCAGCTTTATATATTTATTGTATCATATACCTCCCGGGTATGTTATAGTCATGTTTTTAATTTGTCATGTCATTTTGTTGCTTGTTTTGTATATGATGGCTCAATTTACATAATAAACATATTGATATACAGGTTACCTAGTTGAGTGCCCTGGCTTTATACGGTCTCCTTGGTTGGGTCTTTTTTCTAGCTACTTGCTATACATATGTAAGGAGCCCGGGTGCACCTTCTGGTTATTTATATTATTCTGGCTTTTTTGCTATTAGTGGTGCCATCACCAACTTGTTTCTTGCTATGTGAAGTAACATGATTTCTTGGCCTCCTGGCCTGTCCTCTTTTTGTTTACTGCTTTTTAACCACTGGAGAATGATAGAGGGTGAGTTTCACAGAATTTTATTTTTTTGGCATCATAAATTTGACTTGCTGGTGGCGCTCACGAAAAACACCTGCTGCTACGTGTCGCTACGTGGAGTTAGCGTTTCTAAAATAAACCCCTAAATCTGACTCTTTGAAAAAAAACTGCTTGAATATGTTAATGAAAATATAATATTTCTGCTTGAATTTCTTTTTTCTAATGGGGCCCCATTCCTTAGTAAAGTGTGGGAAATAGTTAGACCAGCCTATTGATTCCAGTAGGGGTCTACCTGGTGGCCTATAACTGTGATCCTGAGCCTAAGATAAAAGAAAGCTTGAGTCACTTCATATCACTTGCCATCATACTAAGGGGGTTATTTAAGAAACGCTAACGCCACGTAGTACCACGTAGCATCAGGTGAACGTCAGGCACGGTATGTGAAAACCATATATATGAAAGTCAATCTGGTGAGCGCCTCTAATAGCGTCATGTAGCGTCACATGTATCACTAGCAGTTGCTCAGTGTAAAGCATCTGCGCTGTATGTTCAACAGCGCCCTGTAGAACCTGTCGCTCAGTAGCGCTATGCCATACATTTCAATGGTGTTTTATTTGGTTGTGTATAAATAGCGTTTAAATGTATTAATTATTTTCTCAGTTTTAGGATATAATTATTGTGTGACCTCTCCAGGATACCACAACATCACTTGTCCAGCCGCTACGCTAGGTTATAGCGCCAGGCACCTGCTTGCAGCGTCTACTAGTGGACGCTCTATGGCAGTATGGCAATACGTTGCGCTAGTCTTAAAGTGGGCCAACACCCAGGATTTTGACTATCCTGGGTTTTGGTCCACTTCCCCAGGGCACCCCGAAACCCCCCAGACCGCCCGAATAAAACTCACCTCACCCCGCTCCTACCGCGCATGCGCTGTTGGACCGGGAGTCAGGTAAGGTTAACGGGTGTCCTGAGGGGTTTCACACAGCGGGACATCACGATTTTGGATGCCCTGTGGGGAGGGATTGGATCGGCCCAGGAATCTTGTAGATTCCCGGGCCAATCCCACTGGGTAATGGTCCACTTTAAATCAGCCTCCACGTATATACGCATACACTGTGTGTGACCTACCTTTGGTCTCCACCCCATATCCTTTAGATTGTAAGCCCACAAAGACAGGGCCATATCCCCTAGTGTACTCCAGTATGACTGTGTAATTGTGCTTTTCCGTCATTTATTGTATGTTACGGTAGTTTTACACTGTTTGTAATTTCACATTGCACAGCGCCATGGAAGATTGATTATATATTGATTTATATCAATTCCTATATTTGTGTTTAATGTGTGCCTGTATATTTGTAACAGAGCCCTGTAGTAGCACTGAAAAATGTCATCCATCATGTTCAAAGCCTTTCTGGATCCCAGCCATCACTGGCTTGTGCCTCCGATATCCACCAGAATATCATGGAATCTGAAATGAAATTGTTAAAGCGGTGGGTATAGACAGACAATACAATCAAGGAGCTGTGTTACTCTCATGTGTTAATAATCCCCAAAAACAAATGTATAAAGCACTTGATCGGCCTATTGGCAGGAATGTACTAATATGAAGAAGTCCTACTAAAATGAATGAAAGTGCCACAAACCCGATTGTGCCTTCTGTGTGTACATGACCCACTTCTCTCTCTCTCTCGGATATATCTGTGAGCTCTTTATGAGTTTGTGACAGTCAGTACCTACCTGATAACTAGTAATTGGAGAAGAAAAAAAACTTTGGGAACCCCCTAATCCTCCTGAGACCAAATAAATGTTATAGCATCTGTCATTTTAACACACTAATATAAAATATATTAAAGAAATATAATATCAACAGATAGTCTGTTCTGCTTTTACAGGCACCTTGACTGTATTAAAGAAGTGAATAATCAGCTCAGTCAGACCTTAGAAGATTGTAAGACGGATTCAGAAAAACTTAGCATGCACCACGGAAAACTGGAGGCAACATGCACAGCTCTGCGTCTTGCCCTGCAAGCCAGGTGACAGTATGGCAAATAATATATTTACTATATTTAATTCAAACATTTATCACAACCTGCCTTGAAATCGATTAAAAAAACAAGCAGGCTGCATGAATGCCTCCACCAAAATCTTAATAAGCCTTAGTTTAAATGATACTTCTGTCACTTGAGCATCCTTCTATTCATTAGTATAAAATTCCTTATCAGCGAGCATCCCGGGTTGGGTCACTTAATTAAGGTAACATTAAAGTGCCAGTCCCCATCTGTGATCTAAGGAAGAAGAATGCACAAATGGCCTTGTAGTTATGTTGATTGTAAGGGGAGTAAGACACAAGTCATCGGCAGAGGCATCCCTTACTTCTGGCGCCCACTCGTTCTATTGCTTAGGCCATGGACCTGCAGAGGTATTATTATTATATTATTCTGAATTTAATGATGCTGCCTAATGTTGCTCTTTAATGTAGCCAAAGTGATGATTAGGTTTAAGTTGTGATTCCACTTTTTTCAGTGAGAAATGCCTAAAGACATACAGTATGTTGCTGGCCCTTGCAGAAGCGAAAGGGGAAATCCTGCTCAGTCAGGTGTCTTCCAGAGATCTTTCAAACTTGGGTAAATATTTGATGTGAATTCTGTTTATTTGTGGGAGCTTTTGTAGCTTAAAGGGATGGTCTCAAAGTTTAATTAGCCTGCATTCTGCTCACTTCATGCTCCATGTCAGGGGCGCAGCTTTCTACTTGATTCCTTCTGCAGACCTTGTCATATACTCTCCCCACAATAAAATACAGACAGCAGCACTTGGATTACTCAAACTTGCCTGACCAGGTCAGAGAAGTGAGAGAGTTTAATAGGGCTTATAATGAAATGTAAAGCACTGCTAAATGAAAGACATGACCCCTGACATCCAGCACAAAAGGTAAACAGAAAGTAGGATAATTTAACTCTTTGCCAGGACTGTCATTTCAAATTGAACAAACCCCATTTGTGCATCTCCCCACCCTGCAGCATCCTCCCTTGCTCAGCAGGGCTGCATGCTCGTCCTGGGATCCTGGATGAAGGTGAATATACAGGGGCCAGAAGGGGTTCACACTGTTCAGAATACTGAATCAGGATGCCCCTAGGGCTATTACCAGGAAAAGCAATCCCACAGTGCAATATCTCTTTAAAGGGGATCTCCACCCTAATAGGTGCATCTTTTCAGTCAGGTAAAATGTATCACTCGCTACGGTACTTTGGGAGAGGTGATTGGGTGCAATAGTGAACGTAATAGGGTGCAGGTCCCCTTTAAATGTTCACAGCGAAAGTATATCAATGTGGGACAAGCTTCTCCTCAGAACCTTTAAAGGGGACCCCCAGCTCAAGTGGACCTCTGCACCTAAACACCACATCTACCTCCAGGACCTCTGCACAATACCCACATACATTGCCTTGTTGCTGGCTGCCGATTTGCAAGCCATATGGCTACATTGGTTTGCATGGTGGGCATTGGTCAAGTGGGCTCAGGAACCAGTGGCCAACTGCATTGGAATGCTTGTGGATGTGTGTGCATGTGTGGGTATCCAAAACAGGGAGTGCATATCTGCCAGCTATTTCAGTCCTCTGGAAATAACAGACAGTGGTTTGCATTCCAGCCAATTGGGAACTCCTGATATATATATATATATATATATCTGGACCCAGAGTCTTTTAGACTGTATGGGTTGAGATCCCTTCCCCCTGCCTTTATGTCTCTCAAACTCACTTGACCTGCGGCATAGGATGGCCCACCTCACATACAAAAAGACTTAGTGACATAGAACGAGTCCAGAAACTATAAATAATTTAATTAGTACAGCCTGAAGGAAAGAAGGGAAAGAGGTGACAAGATTGGGATCTTTAAATATGTTAAAGCGGACCAACACCCGCGTCTGTTGCTATATGACAGGCAGGGGAGCATCCAGAGTGCTAGAGCCCCCCCCCCCCCTGCACATAATCCCCCAAACGCCCATATATCTGCCTGCCCGGAATCCAGCACAGCCATTGACCACCTGACACTCACCGAATGTCCACCAGAATGTCCAGCACACGTGGGCGCTGGCAGCAATTCACGCCACTGGATTCCGGGCAGAGGACTGAGGGAAAGGTAAGAATTACGGGTGTTTGGGGGGGGGGGTTATGTGCGGGGGGTCCAGCGTTCTGGATACCCCCCAGCCTGTCTTATCCTCTTTAAAAGATTGAATAAGTTTCAGTAAGGAAGGGTTTCTAAGAAAAAAAAATGAATGACAGAACAAGGGGGCATAACTTAAAACTAGTTGGAAAGTAGATCAGGAGCAATGCCATAAAATGTTATTTTACTGAAAGAGTAGTAGCTCCTTTGAACAAACGTCCAGCAGAAGTGGTGGGGAACACAGCAGTAAGTGAATGTAAACATGCCTGGTATAAACATACATCTATCCTAAGATAAAGAGAACAAGTGCACATTAGATGGACCATGTGGTCTCCTTCTGTAAACAGGCCAAAAATCCTGAAAATTCTTGTGTATCCAAAATTGGCACTGGGCAACAAACAAGATCAAGTCTGGGGCAATCTGTAGCAACTGGTAGCACCAGTCTCAATGTACAGCCATGGCATCTGCACAAGATTTGGCCAGAAAAAACTGCCATGATACATCTTGGTGACTACAAGGAGGTGTGCAATGATGACATAGGGGCCAGCAGTAAGAGACAGCAAATAGTCCATGACAATGACAGTTTGGTAGGTAAAAATATCCAGTTCTACGACCCAAGGGAGGAGCAGGGGTTTGGCTACATTCATTTCACAAGTTTAGTGAGAATTTTAGAGCTTCTTAGGGAGGCCAGAGTTTGAACATAGATCTCTGTGAGATTGGGAATAGGGAACAACTGAAAAGGTGAGTATCTTTTTGATGCAAGGTTTGATGATGGTTTGAGGAAGTAGCTTAGGTTTGCTTTAAATACACATTATGTTTATAAGGACGGTTCAGATTTGGTAGCATAGGTACTTTAGTGAGTCCTGTAACAGCAGATACAAGTAAAAAAGATTAAAAATATATATACCGTATGTACTCCTCTGCTGTTACTTTCACACTTAATTACACTTAATGTGTGCAATAATAAAGAGAAGTTTTTTTAAGGTGGACCAAAAGACATGGCGATCGGCCTGGAAATTTATAAGGTTCCCGAGGCGATCGTTTACCTCCCCCCGGGGCATCCAAAACCGGGATGCCCCACTGTGTGGAACTCCCTAGGTCGCCCCATACACTTACTTTCTTTCCCAGTCCAATGGCGCATGCATCTCCGCTATCCCTTTTTGGCATTTGTGAATGATTGGCACGGCCACACTCCCTGCAAGAGGGTAGCGGGGGATGCGGCTGTCAGTGCGCTTCAAGCATGCTGATTGGACGAGCAGCCGTGCATGCTCCATAGGACCAGGAAGAGGCGAGTTTTGGCGACCTGGGGGTTTCACACAATGGGGCACCCCCGATTGGGGCAAGTACCAAAACCCAGGATAGTCAAAATCCTGGGTTTTGGTCCACTTTAAAAAGAAACATTGTAGGTGTCATCATAATATAAAGGTACTCACCTCAACAAACAATAAGCTCTCCTTTACCAAATAGCACCCAATGATTTTATACATTATCTCGGATCAGAAAAAAAAGATTATTAATAACTTGACAAACATTCTGTACATCAATGAATTTATGTCCCTGTCTATTATGTCAGACTTTTGGTCTTGAGCTCCTTTGTTCTTATTAATACTTGTGTACCTGTATGTCGATGTTTTCTTTTTCCTAACCTAACCCGTTTTTAGTGTATTCTGTTAAATAAGGTTGGAATATGCTGCAAAAAGATCTGGAAATAAAAACGAAGCTTTTTATGATGGAACTCAGGAAAAGTTTCCGGAGAAAAGGTGCTATTTCCGAGTCGCAGAAAAGCAGTGCAGACCAAACTTTGTTCAGGTAAACATCAGAAACTTGACATTACATTTCTTTATATATATTCCCTAGGTCCCCATATACTTATTCAGGGAAGATAATGGGGTTGTGGAAGCAGAATCTTATCCTCAGGTTCAGCCATCTATATATAAATAAATGACTTACCTCTGACCCCCAAAATAGTCACGCCCATGCCAATGGTTGGCCTGCATGTAGCCAGGGCCGTATTTGCCACTAGGCCTAGGGCGGGGCTACGTTAGGGGCGGGAGCAGAGACCAGCAACTATTAATAAAAAAAAAAATGAATCTGCCAGCAGGCCCACTATGACTGCCAGCAACCTGAAGCTGTCTCGAACGGCAGCACCCTGCCAGTGTATTGGCCTGCCCCCCTCACTCCCTCACTGATGACAGGAGGAAGACTCCGACGCCTCCCCTACTACGTGCGTTGTTATGGGGGGGGGGGTTGGGTAGCCAGGGCTGTTAGATCCGCAGAAGAACAGTCAGAAGTCTCAGGGCCCTGAGCAATTGAAGCTTACTCCAGTAGGCATAGGTAGCTCAGGGGTTAATACGGCCTCCTTTCCCCCCTCCCCTTCCTCCCCGTCGAGGTAAAGAACTTTACAAAAACTGTTCAATTTGTGCTGCTGTGAAGCACCACGATTTGGGACTTCCCCTGTGTGTGAAGCCTCTAGTGCTGCCAGATTTACTCCATATTCCTACCTGCATGTCCAGGCTGGCATCACTTTGCCCACTGCCCCGGCTGTGTACATCCCTGCCAGTCATTTAGATATAAACAGTTGGTGAGCGTGCAGCAGCTCCTTGCACCAGCACCAGAAAAACACAAGTTTTCTCAGCGACCTAGGAATTTGCCCCATAGATAGGGAGGGCCATATAAAGGGGCATAACTTGGTGCAGAAGGTGCACCCGCATTGGGGCCCAGAAGGTCAGGGGGGGGCCCATAAGTGTTGCTCAGCCACCGTATTTATCATATTTGTGATCACTTACTATCATTTTAGCTAAGAAAAGCATAATTTGTCTCTGCTGTTTCAGTCTTTAGTTGTTTAGCTGCATCTAACTGCAGTTACAATACAGAGCCCCACTTAATCTACACACCAGGACCCTGTCACATTTAGTTATACCACTGGCCATGTGACTGGTGGGTTTTGGTCCACTTTAATGCATATGCTCACAGAAGGTTGTAAAGCCATTGCTGCAGCACATGTCAGTGCACTGCAAGGCTGTGACCCCAATACACAGTTCTCTTTATCCCATTACTATTATATTCCTTCTGTTTTGCCTCTGTTCTTACTTTTTCACCTTCCTTCACATTCCCAGGCTCCGTCCTTTTCTCTGCATTTTGTCCCTTCTCCCCCACAGTAGGGCCAGAAGGAGCTGATAGCGGCAACATATATATATATATATATATATATATATATATATATATATATATATATTATATAGATCTATATAGAGAGAGAATTGACTTGCAAGAAAAGAAGCACAGTACTATGAGATTTAGGCTACTTTCACACCTGGGCGGTCGTAATGCGCTAGCGATTTCCTTTGTAAATCAATAGTGCACATGCAAATGTGTTAGCACAGTGATTTACATTTATATAATGCAGGTCCTGGACCGTTTTTATGTTCTCAGTCCGCCCCTGTATGTGGCTGCCATGGGGCCCAGTCATCACAATATAGGTTTTGGAGGCCAAGACATAATAGGTTGGTTGCATGATCTGGATCCTCTATAACATATATGTGAGGAATGAGCAGTATTGTACGAGGCTGTAGTTTATGGGACCCAGACACAAAAGGTTGTATGATGACAAGGAGACATAAAGAATTGTGCAGGGAAGGCCAGTTTCAAACTGGGGTGTTTGCAGGCAATTGTAGAGCATTGACATTCTGCCTATAGTAGCCTATGGGCTGTTTCACATGTCAGGGCTGCAACTGCATGCCGTGTTTTTGTGCCAAAGGAAATCACTAGTGTAAACTATTTCACTATTACGGTGGTTGGTCCGTTTTTCTGGGCCATTCTAATTTGGGATGCCCTGCTATGTGAGCCCCCCAGATTGTCCTCAAAATTCACCTTTCCAGCAGTCCCAGGGTGCATGTGCAGACTCTTGTCTAATCAAAGCTGTATCTCATGTACATTAATGAATGGCATACAGTTCTGTTTGGAAACAGGGCTTGGCATATAGAAATGGGAGTGAAGGCGTTACTGGTGTCCCTGCGGTCTGGGAGCAGGAGCTCTTCTCGGTGGTTCTGGGGATGCCAACCCATGCCCCGTAGGACTAGCGAGAGGTGAATTTTGTGGACGCTCAATGGGGCATCGCACCAACTAAATAGGGATGCCCCGGAGGTTGTTAATCATCCAGTCTTCTCTAAAAGACTCCAGGGCCGGCCAAATCACTGACAGGTCCACTTTAGGTGTAGTTCCACCGTCACACAGCTGCGAGCAATCTCACGGGAAAGTGATTCCCCCCTCCTTGTGTGAGTTGCTGGGCCAAAAAAAGCAACTTACCTTCCTTCTTCCTTGTAGCACATGTATGTGCAGGTAGCTGCAAGTAGGGGAGATGCAGTTATCCCAAAACAGGATGCCCCCCTCCCTCACTAAAAGGCTTTTTTGGCTGTTGGTCATCTTTAAAGATGAACAAAAGCCTCTTTTGCCAGCCCTATAGTGTTTTAGACCCGATTTGAGATGCCCCACTGGGTGAAATCCCCTGAATCGCCTAGTATACTCACCTCGCCAGTGATCCTGCTGCACATACCGCATGCGTGCCACAACAACAACACTGACTTTCCCCAGTTGACATGTGCATCGGCAGCAGGCATTTCTGACACAGCGGGAGGGGAAAGGTCAGCACTAGCTGCTGCACAAGCACCAGGGGATCGCCAGTAAAGTAATAATTTACACGTTCCGGGATGGCCTCCTTGAGATGAACAATCACCACGATAATGACATTTTTTTGTTACTCTTTAATGCGGGACGACAGTTAAAAATGACTGTAGTTTCACAGTACTACTTAGCAACGGGGCAGCATGACCTGGGCTGCCGCCATTAAAATAAGAAACCAAGTGCTGGGAAATTCACCACTTCCAGGCAGAATCGCAGGCAGGGCTGATATGCTCACCCACTGGCCGCGCTGATAGGCTGCTCTAGGTCACATAGGAGTGTCACCACTGCCCGCGACTCTGATAGGCTGTGCTGCGGCTGCCACAGAATAGGCCTGGAAGTGCCACCTGGTCTCTTATTTTAACAGTGCATGATACGCAGCAGGACTGCCCGGGTCCTTCTGCCACGCTATGAAGTAGTACTACGGAACAACAATCATTTTTTGAGTGTAGTTCTGCTTTAAACCAGATCAACAGGTATCCATACCCCCTTAAAGCCAGCCTAATACCAGGTCTGCATGAATGGACTTCTAGCCAGGAAAAGGACTACAGGTGCAGATATTTTTCAGGTAAGTATGCATATTGTGGTAAATGGGGGGGCGTGAGCACTAAAAGTGCCCTAAATACGGCCCTGCATGTAGCAAGGTAATTAAGAATTTACATTTCGTCTGAGGTTGATCTTAAAATAAAACCCCGGTTTTAATAGATTGTGCAGAAAATATTTTAGATACAGATTACAGAGGCAATCGTTTTAAAGAAATGAAATCAGACACAAAACAAAGCCTTGGAGTCTGCATGGTAATGCACCGTTTTAAAGTGGACCAACACCCAGGATTTTGACTATCCTGGTTTTTGGTCCACTTCGATCGGGGGTGCCCCGCTGTGTGAAACCCCCCAGAAACCCCGAAAAACTCACCTCTCCTCGCTCCCACGTGACCGCCGCTGCCAATCCCCGCCGACGGACAAGCGGGAGGCAGCGACGGACAAGAGAGCGCGCCGCCTCCCGCTCGTCACTGTTACAGGGCGCGCGTGCGCCGGCCATTCACAAATGCCCGGCGCGGGTGCGCGTCATGCTAGAGGGACGCGCGGGAGGCGGCGGGCGCCGCTGGATCGTGGATAAGGTAGGGATTTAGGGGTTTCTGGGGGGTTTCACACAGCGGGGCACCCGGGCCAATCATGGGAGGGTGTTGGTCCACTTTAAACTGGATGGGCAGCGGAAAGAAGCTGATACCCAGAAGGCAATTAAATTATACCCTTGTACCACTGATTAAGTGTAACGCTTAAAGGCAAGCAAAAGTAAAAAAATAAATATCAGTGTAACACTTAAAGGCAAGTCAAAACTTAAAAATCAATATCAATAGCTTACCTTACATTGGGTCCCTCCAGCGCTCTGCTTGCTGCTATGTCAGTTTACTTAGTGAGGAAATAACTATGTGCTGGCAGTAATAACTAGAGGCACAACAAGGCACTTTTTACTATGATATTTGTAAAGCACACAGTGTGCTTACATCACATCACTGTAGCCACACCCACTGTTTCTCCTTATTCTTTCTCTGCATCTCCAGTGCTCTAATACCTTTACCAATATCTTAGGCACTACAGGGTCTTTTTGAAAACAGATTGAAGTTTGGGACAGTGCAACGGGTAGCTCAAGACAATGGGACAACAATCGAGCTTGCCTTTAGTATAACTAATTTCCTTCAAGGTATTGGGTCATCTTCTTTGTGAAGCATGCTTTATCTACTTCTGGGGTATAATACAAAATATTGGGGATCACTGACTGGGAAAGGGCTGCAAATGCATTATCTTGAATATTAATCTGTCCACTGCATCTCTTATTTTACACGTTCCTTCATACCAGTTTATGACAGCATAGCATGATACTTAGAGGCCGATTTATTAATAGCGCCAGGTAGCGACAGATGAGCGACAGTAGCGTGATTTTCACAGCGCCCGCTAGTATTCGCTGTGCTTGCCCGTTGTTCGGCTGTTGACAGCGACTCAGTCGGTGTGCGGTAATGTTGAATACGGGGTTAGGAGTCGCTGTTTGACAGGTTCCGCGCTGTATTGGAGCGCATGACAGCGAATGGCCATAGCGAACGGCTCCCAGCATATTCATTAACAAATCACGCTCCAAAAATTCTCGCGCTGTGAAATGCACGTTTAAACCCCAGAGCGCTGGCGGCGATGGGTTAAAAGTAGTTTTTTAACCCCCAAACAACCATATTTTTGTTAAAAAAAAATAAACATGTTTTTATAAACATTTTGTAATATGAATACATTAATATCAGACCTGTAATATCAATTCTGCACAATTTATTTTTTTTTTTTTTATTACCTTAAAAAAAATATCTAACATTGCAGAAGTGGTCACAGAATTTTTGACATAAAAAAAAAAAAACATTAATATCAATTAATTATGAATATTTAAAGATTTCTCCATTGAAATGCATTGGAGAGCGCCAGGTAGCGAGAGGTCATACCTGGCGCTGTGATGGGATTAGCAGCGGCGCTGTTCGTTGCAGTCCGCTACATGATGAATCCCGCGCTAGCTGACGCTCTCGCCGGCGCTAGCCTCATTTAGTGTGATAAATGCGTGATTGTGTTCGCAGCCTGGCGTTCTGGAGTCGGTAGCCGCCGATAGCTGGCGCTACCTGGCGCTAGTGAGACACTACCTGGCGCTATCCCTTGATAAATAAGGGCCTTAGCTGACTATATTGAGGGTGCCCACAGTATTATAAATGATTCACTATACAAGAAAAAACTAGTTCTTACAACCTTATACTCAGTATGCTTACTTAGGGCTTACAGTTATTGCTATCTATATAGTCTGCATCCCTCCCCTCCACCTCATCACTGAAAACTTTTACAAAGCCTCATCTTTTTTTCTGTGCTCTTTTCTTTCATAACATTGCCCCCCTTTTTGTTTATTTGGCACCTGCCTAGATGGTCAATGAGCTCTCCGGCCCTTAGTTGTCTCACATGCTTCCTAAGTGCCCCCCATACTTAGTTATTTTGTTTCAGACTTTAAAGTGGACCAACACCCAGGATTTTGACTATCCTGGGTTTTGGTCCACTTCGGCGGGGCACCCCGATCGGGGGTGCCCCGCTGTGTGAAACCCCCCAGAAAGCCCCAAAATCTTACCTGTCCCCGCTCCCACGTGACTGGACGGTCCAATCCCCGCCAACGTCCAGGCGGGGATTAGGAACGTCCAAGCGGCTGCTGCCGCCGCCGCCTCCCTCGCGTCACTTTCGGCGCGCGCGCGCCCCCGCCGGCCATTCGCAGACGGCCGGCGCGGGCGCGAGCACGCATACAGGGGCGCGAGGGAGGCGGCGGCGGCCGGCCGCCGCCGAAGATCAGGTAAGGTGTTTGGGGTTTTTTTGGGGGGTTTCACCCCGCGGGACATCCCGATCTCGGATGTCCCGCGGGGTGGGAGGTGATCGGCCCGGGAATCTTATAGATTTCCGGGCCGATCACCTCTCGGTGTTGGTCCACTTTAAGCCATGCAGTGCCATGGGCAAAACAATGGAGTCTTCTATAAATGCATCATAAAAAAGGATTTCTGGGGCACTGGGATGGGAATAGAGAATAAGCAGGAATAAAAAAGGGATTTAATACAAAAAGGTCTTAATTTTAATAATAAGATGTGCTGATAATGTCTTATTTGTTTAAGGCCTTATGCCCCTTGGCTTAGTGAAGAAGATGAGCAAATGCTAAAAGATTACATCCAGTCTCTTAAGTGGGACTTGTCATCCATTACTTTACTGGAAACTTCCCATAATGATGTGCTCTATGAAAAGGAAGTTGCACATATGGCTGACATTATCAAGGTTAAGGTCGATGATGCCATTAAGAGGTCAATGGAAACGTCACATTGCCTTCAAGAGAAACCCACTAGAGCACAGCTTTTGCATGAACTGATGGACACTAGGGTAAGATTTTTTTTTTTTAATGAATGCAATTATGTAGTGGCAATTATCATTAAAGACAAAGTTGTAAGCGTGTTAAAATTTAGACCACTTTATGGTAATACATATCAGACACAAGATTGTGTCTGAAGTTGCTTTAGCTATACTGGTGTCTCGCCTGGCCCATCTATTAAACTGCTTACCATTGGGATGTTACATGAAATCTCGTGCCCAAATACAAAAGTGGTTTGTTTTTAATGGTTTGGGATCTTTGCTGGCATGATAAAATTGTAAATTAGTCCAGTTATAATGGCCAGACAGCATCATCAGGAAACTGGTATATATAGGATTTGAAAACAAACTCTTTTTAAAATAAGGTGTTCATAACAAATAGTTTTAATATGCTGATTTGGAATATGCTGTCTTATTTTTTTAGCAATCAGCCATTCATACTGCAAATGTAAGAAAAAGTGAATATGCAACAGTTTATGAAATGATTTTGTTGTGCTGTTGAAATTAGCCAGTTATTAAAAGATGGGAGACCTTGTTGCCTTGTAATGCAATGATCTTATTTGGCTGGTGAGTTTCGGCTGAGCTCAACGCCACAACACAAGCACAAAGAAAATATTTTCCCCTGCAACTGGAGGGCGCTTAGGAGCCGATTGCATTTTTCACACTTCCATGTGATCGGAAAGGTTACAAGGACCCTGCATGTCCCAGCTTTATGTATACACCCTACAGGTCTCAGGGGAACCGGGGGATGGGCAACCCACATTTTGTACACATGAAAACATGCATGCAATGGAGCAAACACATATATATATATATTTATCCATACCAGGAAAGTCAGGGGGCTTTTATAGGTTTCCCTAATAGCAAAATATATTTTACACAGTCTAGGTTCGGTCTATAAGCCTGGTTATTGTACCAAGTACCTTGCTGGACTGCACACTCAAATCTTGCTGGGTATGCCCCCCCACTCACACAGTAACAGTAGTCAGTAACTCACACCAACCCCGCCCTGCTTCACTATGCATATAGATACATATAGATATACATATGGCCCTATGTATATAGAGCTGGCCTCCCAGCCCCCCCCCCCAAACCCAGATAAAGCAAACACATAAACTTCCCCCTGTCCTCCCCTCCAGTGCTTCAAAGATCAAAAAACGTCCCCCGATCCACTCCCAAACCTGCAACTATCGCCCCCCCCCCCCCTCTAGTATTACAAGCCTTCCCATAAATGAAAGGTATCCTACCCCTGGAATCCCACCACACCCCCATTGTAATATTCATGCATACCTAATTAACTCTCTCTGGACCATCACTTCACCTTGTGGTGTCTCAAAATGGCTCCCTGTGGGTTGTGGCTCCCTTTGTAGGTTGATCCATGCCTTCTCTCCAATTTCTCAGCCCTTCTCCTCCCAATGTGTTCTGCTAATCCTGCTCACCTAGACCTAGACACTTCCAGTGGCAGCTTAAAATGGCTGTCTTAGATGGTGGTTTCTTATACAGGTTTGTAAAAAAAAAAATATATATATATATGTTTCATAGCTGCAGAGAGAAGCAGCCAATCAGGACATCTGGGGAGGGAGTGGGGGGATGTTTCGGTCCTTGGTCCACTGAAGGTTGATTGAAGGACCAGGTCAGTGGGATGGTGATTGAAAGCTGAATGACGAAGTGATCCGACTGGAGAGAAAGTAAAGCGCTGGAGAAACTCAATGAAAGGCAAGCTACTGATATTTATTTTTTTAAATTTTGACTTGCCAATCACTTTAATAAATGCCCCATCCCCACAGACTGTGTAGTTCTCATTATTGCCTTTTTTTGCATTAGTGCAACAAAGGTTACAAAGTGTGTGTGCGTTTTTTTCAGAAAGGGCTGTCTGAACTCAAGGCCTGCTTACAGTTACTACAGACAGAGAAACGGGCACTGGAGCTACAGTGTCTAACCCAGCATGAACAGGAGAAAGCCTACATGCTCATCAGAGACCAGCAACATTTGGAACAGGATGACTGGACGACGATAGAAAAGAATTCTGGGAAGAAAACATTGGAGGAACAGGTGCATGTTGGTATATTACAGAGTAAATACATGTCACTGTCCTGATGCACAGGTAACAGAGCAGTATTCTTGAACATTTTCTATCTCATTAAAGTTATTATTACTGCTCATAAAATATGGCCTCTTTGAGAAGGAAAGAAATGTCAAACCTTGTACTTACTAGGAGTAAGAGCTCTGGATCATACATAAACTATGCCTAAAGGTTTGCCTTTATAGCCCAACTCATGCTTTATTTGCCCCTCTTTCCCCACCAGTCTTGTTCTAGGTGGCCATGCTCATAGCCACTGGATAACACCTGCCACAATGCTGAAAAGTAGCAGGTAGAAACTCTCAATGGAGCTGTAACTCATATCAAGGGTACTGCTTAGAGGTGGCAGTGGGTTTGTCATCTTCTGCCATTGTAGTGTGCTAGCAGCACAACTAGTGTTCAGGCTGATTTTAGAAAGTAGGCCTAGCTTAATTCCTTAAAGTGATTTACCACCCAATAAAAAAAAAACAAAGGAGTACGTACCTTTTGTCCCCCCACAGCTGATCGATCCTAGCCTGGCAATCAGAGACTCACCTGATCACTGGATCCCAGCCTGTGCCACCCCAGGTTAGGTTAATAGACAGTCAATCACTTTAATTTAGTCGCTTTAGAAGAAACAACCTCAAGTACAATAAACAATAAATTGTGGATTATGTTATTGTGAGATGTCCAGGACCAGATAGGGCCACATGCCATAATATTTCCACTACAAAGCTTTCCAAAGGATCTTCAGATTCAAGTGGTCTTTGGTTTCAACAGAAATTACTTTTGGTACCGTGGCAGAATCACGATGTAGCTTATCGTTAATGATAGGTGTCTTGACGTATTAATGGAAAGTGCTCAATCTTACGTGATGATATACTGGTTTAAATATTCTGCACTTGTCAATTTTTTAAGCAGCAGAGCGATTAATTGTTCAGATGCAGCTCACATGCATAGAAAGATGTCGAAGGAGTTAAAAAAAAATAATAGAGTATTTATGGCTGTATTCCTTATATCCATGTATTTTATCTCTTATTATGTGTTTTTCTTTATGCAAAAAAGCACACAGGTCACAAAAGCATTACCCTGGGACATAGCAAGGCCTTTACACCTTCACCAGTCATGCAGCAGCTGCTTGAATCTTTAAAACAGTACGTATGCTTATATTTAATTTAGAGGCATGGTCAACCACAGAAAAGGTTTACAAGGTTTTATTATCTTCTGTGAACCGCAAATAAAGTTTATAGAAACCATTATTAAAAATGGCAGATGAACTTGAACAGTTGGTTACTACAAAGCAACCACATTTGGAATGAATTAGTTGTATAAGCGTGATGTGTGTGTTTTAGAATTTCTGTCTAGGCCAGTGGCAAATAATAAGCATCAACACATAAGGCTCCATTCAGAGAGACAAAAAAAAAAACTTCCGTTTTAGTGCCGATCTGTTTTTTGTGTGAAATGTTTCCGTTCTCGTATGAGTGTGCGAGCGATTCTATGCATGCATTGCAATCCTGTAAAGTTTCCGTCCGTTCGTACGGCAGATTACGAATACGAGGATGTCATTTTCCAGCGTGACTTTTCCGTTTCATTTTCACATGTTACAACGTAGGCTTTCGTTTTTGCCCTTTTCCCATCGTATCCTCCCACGAATCCTTTAGATTCTGTTTCCCTTTTTCAATAAATAATCGTCCAGACGGAAATCCTTACGATCGTGCGCCTGCGCACTACAAACTTAACTCATTAAAGTGCTCGCCTACATATTTGCCACCCTCACTTCTACTACAATGTTTAGCTAAATCACTTAGCACTATCCTCCATCTTCCCTTTTGGACCCTTAAAGCTCACCCAAACCACTTCTCGGTCATGTGAATATTCATCTTAAAATATTTCTGGGCCCATTAGTTTTGTGTTAATGTATTTTGTAAATGAAATGACACTGTAACATTTTTTTTTATTCCATCATAAAATATAAAAATTATAAAAATTTTGAAAATTTCACATTTTTACAACTATAAAAAACAAAATACATAGCAATGGCAGGCCACTGAACATTTTTCTTCATCTGTGGTCCCCAACGAGTTGCGCAGCTCCTGCATCTCGCCCACCAACTGAAGGACCCTGACACTCAATTGTGCCACTCTGGCACATGTGGTCCCTGTTAAAAAAAAGGTAAATTAAAATATTGGTATAACCTTGTTGGGGTCATACTGCAGTGCCCCCCCTGTATGGTCCAAACACCTAAATCTGGACTTCAAAAGCCAGAGAGCCCTCTCCACCACGGCCCGGGTGCCCGATTAGAGAACCCCTGGCCCGCATTCTGCAGGCAAAGAACGGGCATCAGGAGCAAGGCAGGAGTGGATATCCAGAATCCCCTGAAAGAATGTAAAAATACTAACATAAAATACACATTCTAAGCTACAATATTGTTTAACATGTCATCAAGGGCTAAAAACAGCCATAGGTTAAGACATGAGTCATCAACTATATTCATTGCCATACAGTGAAAATGGATTGATGGAATGTGAGCAAACTTACCCTGGAGCCATCCACCAGATAATTCTCCTGACTCAAACTGACGAAATAAGCCGGAGCTCTGCAATATATAAGCATCATGGGACGACCCTGGATGCCCTGCAAGAACACTGAGGAATCGCATAGCTGGACCAAACACTGCTTTTATGTTGTGTGAGTGGCACATCTTGCGGTTCCTGCAACCAAATATAAAATAATTACACAAAGCAAAGGTAACCGACTAAAACAATAACTCCTACAACAAATTAAGTTTCAAGTTCAACAATCCAAATATAATTCACAAAGGACATAAGTCTAAAACAATATAGCAATTATATGGATGTGTGGTAAAATAAAGGTTTACATGCTAAGGACTAATTTAGGTCAGCATTAAAATGCATCTATAAGGCATACATGAAATGTATTGATTCAGGTATGCATTGCTAAACAGTTTATGGCTCGGCCATGCTGATACATGCAATGCCTTGGTGCTAAAGGTGCGCAGACTCCTCCACATAGCCGCAAAACATGTTCAACAATAGCCCTCAAAGGTCCCGTAAGTGGATCGGAAATGAAACGGATTTATAGGGTGGCGGTCCATCGGAAATCAGCTCTCTGAATCAGACGGAAACCCATCCCAACAACGGAAGTTATCAGAACGAACGGAAAATATCAGATTTTGTTTGGAAAATGATCTGAACTAACGGAAATGATCCGATTTGCTTCCGTTCATCGAAAGCGCATTCCCGAACGTTCGTACGAATGAAAAATGAACGAATAAAAGCAAAAAAAAGACTAACACCCACTAAAACTTTCACAGACAGCTACGGAAGTCCGGACGAATGTGTCTTTGAATCGAGGCCATAGAGTGTAGAAACCCATAGCCATTAACTGCTATGATGAATATGCAAATATGGTATTATACAGCCAATATTACAAATAGGAGATAGATGTCCAGCACTCCGGGTGGTTCCATGAAACATAGCGTTTAATAATAAATGTAAAAGTTGAAGAATGCAAATGTTTGTATGTCAAATACTTTCTTTGTGCATTTTATAATTCTAGGAGCAATGAAATAAAAGAACAAGTCAGATGTCTGACATCACAGCTGGACAAGTTAGCTGCTAAAGTCCGTTCGCTGAATAGTCAATCTTCACAAAATATTCAAGATTTCTTTAAAGCCCACAGGTATTCACTAGAAATCCAACTGCAAAAGCAAATGTACCCAATCGAGTCACATCATTATGACCACTCCCTACCTAGGGGTGAACCTAGCCTCTCTGTTGCCTCAGGCGAACTTTAGAAAGACACCTCCCTTATCAAATAGTAAACTATTATCAAAACAATCATACACAAAGAAACACAGAGCAATATATATAACAGATTTTCAAATTTAGGTCAGCTTATGTTTCCTATATATGTCCACAAATCTATAGTGTCCTCCAATAGTAAGTAATGCTTTTTATCCTGCTATCCCGAGGTGCATGTGCTTCTTAACTTGATTTGACAATAGAATTATTCCAAAATATCCACTGTGTGCCAGTAATACCGTTTAGGTATTTTCACCTTGTGCCCACCACCTTCTCTAGTTACTCCTACCAGATAGCGGTGTGGGTTTGTGCCTTAATAAAATTCCTTTTTAATTTTTCCGTTATGCTCCAATCAGGCATAGAAAACTTGCTTTTCAATCATATTTCAGAATTCACTTTTAAAGTGTCCCATTGCAAGCAGGGCATGTAAATGAAACCAGTAAAAGAATCTAGCGTAATATCGTTTTAATAGCGTGCTCAATTTAAGTTAAAAGTGCACTCATATTAAAAACAGTATAGTAACAGCCTTAAAATCACCAGGCGAGGCTCTCACCAGTCCTTTTCTGCAGCTCGGCCGATCGATGCTTTAAGAGGGGGGAGGGTGCAGAGTGCCAGGAATGATTCCTCTCAATGTGTTGCTGAAGGTCCGCCCGCCGCCGTTGACGCGTTTCGTTGTTTGGTACAACTTTATCAAGACTAGCGGCGCGGCGGTTTGCGCTGCCTTTTAAATGTTTGGGTTGAGGCGGGGTGGGAGGCTGAGAGGGAGTGTGGTGTCGCGTCATTATGACGCCGCCCAATGATATCTCCATGAATAGTGCGCGTCAAAATGGTCAGTTTCCTTCTATAGAGTTTACCAAGGCTTGCAGCATTAGTATTCACCGCGCCTCTTAGTGGGCGTTCACAAGCTTACTGACCTATTGATGCAGCAAAAAATGGCTGTATGTAATGCTTTGCATGTATTCATTTAGAAATACAGGGGCAAGTCGCTATTTTAAACTATGCCATTAATTAGCAATGATTTACATTTGAGACCCTCCAAAACCAGTGACCCCAATCATACAAAAGAATTCAAAATAACTAAAAGTATATCTTGTAATATGGCGGGAGTGGTTTACCTTATATGGTGCCCATGTGGCCTTCAATACGTAGGCAGGACCATAAGACCACTTAAAACACGCATACGGGAACATCTATGCAATATAAGAAAAGGACTGGAAACGCACAGTCTTTCTGCGCATTTTAAACAGTGTCATTCCCAAGATCCAGGGCAGGTATCCTTTATGGGATTGGAAGGAATAGAAAGACATTGGAGGGGCTCCAATTTAGTAAGGGCCCTTTCACGTAGGGAAAGTTATTGGATATACACGTTGAATTCTCTAACACCTAAGGGGTTAAATGTTGAATTTGACCTAAATTGCTTTGTAGACACCTCTTAATTTTCACATCTTTACACACGGTAGCTACTGTAATTCACCTAGTTCAACACTTATCTATTAAGATACACGCACATGCATCAGAGCCACCTTCCCCCTTTTTCTTAGTTAGCCACTTTAATTAGCTCTAACAACACATAGACATTTATATCACCTAATAATTTTATTTCACATTAATATATACTTTTCTATCACTGGTAATCAAAGACAAATAGGACCCATTAACATCCCCTATGATTCGGTACAACTGGGGAATTGGGACCATATACTCACCTGACTATGAAGTAGGGTGTCCTTTATTCAATCAAGTAAGAAACCCCATTTGCCATATCAACATAAGAAAGCAGGGACATATTCCAATATGAAGGACATTTTAGATAGGACATTTTGATAAATACATTGATTAATTACTGTTCACATTTTTAAAATTTCTATTAATATGTTTAATAATGGTAAAATGATCTGTAAACAGGAGAGACCCTCACCGGTGCCTTCTCTCCACATCTCAAATGTAAATCGAATAAAAAAATCATTGCTAATTAATGGCATCGTTTAAAATAGTGACTTGCCCCTGTATTTCTAAATGAATACATGCAGAGCAGGCTTCTTGATCCTTTCTAGGGTTTAACCCTTTCGCTGCCAGCCTACCTGCAGCATTTGCCACTCCCTGTTGCCAGACTGAGTTTGACTGTTTTGCGCTACACATGTTCAACTGTCATTTTCGAAGGGATTTCCAGGGATTTCCCAGGAAAATTATATATTGTTTTTTTCAACAGAGTCTGGGCTTTAACATGAAATGTCTTGTTTGTGTTTTTTAGGTGTATTCTCAACATTTTTGGGTGAAATGTGTGAAAAAAAATAAAAAAAATATATTTTTTTACAATTTGTAGAGTTTTTTTGTAATAAAAAATGTAAGTTTGTCAATAAAATCTTATTGCGTGAGAAACCCCAATTTCTCCCGCTTACAGCGATACCACATATGTATAGGTAGACACCCTTTCCTGCCCAGAAGCCTTTTATAGCTGCTGGATGACAAATGGTTAATTAAAAAAAAAAATGACATAGGGTCCCCCTTCCCGGGGAGGGGGACCCCATTTTTTTTTGGATTTTTAAGGGTTAAAAACCCTTAAAAATCCAAAAAAAAAAATGACGTGGGGTCCCCCTTACCCAAAGTAACCAGCCCGGGACCAGCTATGGGGGCTTGTAGGCACAGAGTGGGGGGGCCAGCTTTGGTGGCCCCCCCACCCTGCAGCCTACGAGCCCACATAGCCTATGTGGGCCCGGGCTCTTCTGCCCCCCCCTGGCCTTTGGGGAGGCAGGTAATGGGGGTGCGGGGGTTAATGGCAATGCCACCCCCCCAGCCATGTGAACTGGTATAAGGGGTCTCATGGACCCCTTACCAGCTCACAAAGGGTTAACTGTAAAAAAAAAAACACCACACAATAAAAAAAAGTATTTTATTAAAAAAAAATAATTTTTTTTTACTGTACTTACCTTCGATTGCAAGCTCTTGTCCCTCGCCGCTCAGCTGACAGATGCCGGTGATCGGTACAGGAGAAGGAGGAGACAGGAGATCAGAGGATCTCCTGCCACCTCCTTACCCTGTGCCGATCACCGGCATCTGAGAAGTTGAGAAGTGTGAAGCCAGATATCGGGGGCCAGGATGACGTCATAAGCCCCGCCCCCAAGGGGGCGGGGCTTAGCGGCAAGATGGCGGCCGCCATCGAGGATCAAAGGGGAGAGAGCCTCTCAGGCTCTCTCCTGAAGATCGGTAAGTCCTGGGGGGGGATCGGAGGCCCCCCAGGTGAAGAGGAGGGACAGCGGGAGCCAGCGCACATGGAGGTAAGTGAATGTCATTTTTATTTTTTTTTTTTTTTTACAGTTAGCAGCTGCTGCTGCAGAAGCGGGGGGGGGGGGCGGCCTATTCCGGGGGCTCTCCTGGAGCCATCCGACCCCCCACGGGGGATCGGATGGCACCAAATTAAAGGGGAGACCCGGCCGGATCCAACAAGGGGTCAGGTGAGTATTTTTTATTTTTATTTTTTAAACTAGAAGCGATCAAAGTCAAGCACGTAACACCTACGGGCTTGGCACTTAAGGCCCAGCCAAGCCAGCACGTAGGTGTTACGTGCTTGGCAACAAAAGGGTTAACGGGCAAACCCAAAGAAGCCAGAGTAATACGCAATTGGAATATAGGCATATGCTAATTAAGAGCCATTTTTTGCTGCATCAATAGGTCAATAAGCTTGTGAGCGCCCACTAAGTGGCACGGCCTTGGTAAACCTTATAGAAGGAAACTGACCATTTTGACGCGCACTATTTAATTAGATATCTTTGGCAGGCGTCATAATGACGCAACACCACACTCCCTCTCAGCCTCCCACCCGCCTCAACCCAAACATTTAAAAGGCAGCGCATACTGCCGCGCCAGTAGTCTTGATAAAGTTGTACCAAACAATGAAACGCGTAAACGGCGGCGGGCGGACCTTTGGCAACACATTGAGAGGAATCATTCCTGGCACTCTGCACCCTCCCCCCTCTTAAAGCATCGATCGGCCGAGATGCAGAGAAGGACTGGTGAGAGCCTCGCCTGGTGATTTTAAGGCTGTTACTATACTGTTTTTAATGTGAGTGCACTTTTAACTTAAATTGAGCACGCTATTAAAACGATATTACGCTAGATTATTTTACTGGTTTCATTTACATGCCCTGCTTGCAATGGGACACTTTAAAAGTGAATTCTGAAATATGATTGAAAAGCAAGTTTTCTATGCCTGATTGGAGCATAACGGAAACATTGAAAGGAATTTTATTAAGGCACAAACCCACACCGCTATCTGTAACTAGAGAAGGTGGTGGGCACAAGGTGAAAATACCTAAACGGTATTACTGGCACACAGTGGATATTTTGGAATAATTCTATTGTCAAATCAAGTTAAGAAGCACATGCACCTCGGGATAGCAGGATAAAAAGCATTACTTACTATTGGAGGACACTATAGATTTGTGGACATATATAGGAAACATAAGCTGACCGAAATTTGAAAATCTGTTATATATATTGCTCTGTGTTCCTTTGTGTATGATTTTATGTACGGTCCACGGGGATAATTGGACTAACACACGTTGAGCAACAATTAGTATATTGTAGTAACCTTTACTAAAAATATCTAGCGCGGTTTATTCCTCATTTGTATTAATATTATCAAAACAACCAGTAACCCCTATGGCCCTTGGGTAAAACAATGCCCCATAAAAAATGTGCTACTGCACTACTAAATTAATAGAAATATAACAAGAATTTTTATTGAAATAAAAACTAATGCTCAATATATAATTATATACAATAGCAAATCCTAAGATCAATAATGTGTATATATTGACTATGTAATTCAAATAACATCCAATAATCAGTTCACATAATGAGCAAATAACATGTAGTAACCCCATTGCAATAGCCCAATATCACACATGGACTACAAGATCCACTACAAGAACCAGTTTAAATCCGTTAAGGCGAGGGGGGGGGGGAATTTTGGAGGGAGGGTTTACTCAGGGAGGGGTGGTAGCCCCTTTTTTGATCTTAAATGTCTTTGTGACTGTGTAGGTGTCGTGATTTGTTATTGTAATAAAAATTCTTGTTATATTTTGATATATTCAGTAGTGCGGTAGGAAATTATTGTGATGCATTGTTTTACCCTAGTGGCATAGGGTTATTGGTTGTTCGGAGGGTTTGGGCCCCATATGCACCTGCACACTAGTTATTTCTACTTTGATTTGGTGTGCCACCATTGTGTTTTTTTTCTAGAAATCAGTCAGAGTTTACTTAACCTCATGACAACCGTTGGTCCATCACATACTCAGCTTGTTCTAGGATCCCTGCTAGTGAGGGCTAACAGAACAGAGGATGTGGGACAAATCACTTTGCCCTATCACTATCATTGAGCTGTTATGGGATCCCAGAATGAGTGTATACTGCAGACTGGGGGGGGGGGGGGGGGGGTTACATTATGGCACTTCCTGATTGGGGAAGGCACCCTAAGGAAGTATTTGACCCTGATTAAAGTCTTTTAGATTTTAGTCCAGGATGCACCCCCATCTCTGATCCACTTTATCTGAACCCCCCTTCTCTTTCCTCGATCTATACTGTACCCCAATCTCTGTCTCTTTTTATCTGCACTCCCATCTCTGTCCTGTTTTTTCTGCACTCTCATCTCTGACCTGCTTTTTTCCACATCCCCCATATTTGCGGCGCTGTTTGCTGCCCAGACAAGTCCCCATGGGTCCTGGGGGTAACTGAATGAGACACTAGGTGGGACATAGAGTGAGAAGTTGTAATAGGTAGCATAAGCTGCACAGCATGAAACGAATAAGAGCTGCCGACGTTCTCTGCACAACTCGAACTTGCCCTTTCGCTTGGACCTGACGCTCAACCCCCAACTGCTGTTTTCATACACTTCTGGGCCCACTAGGACCTGCCGCCACCCCCCACTCAACGCACCCATTACTTCCTTGTGTGTAGCTTTTTTAAAATATTTGCATGCCATGATTTGGCTTTGTTGGTGGCATAGGTAAAATGGGATTTTTATTGGCTTTTGGTCCAAGTGTGGCAGTATTTCTGAAACTTTGCAGGTGGTGAAATGTTTGCCTGATGCTGTGGTAAAAGTGGAGAAATGGCACCATTGTGAATGAGCCATGTGGAAACGATCGAGCACCACATGCTATTTATGGGAGCCTGATTGTTTCCATCCTAGAAACTAGAAATAAAACTGCCCTGAAAAGACAATAAAAAATCAAAAACCCTCTTCTAAGCAGCAAATTAGCTGCTTGGAAGGTAAGCTGAGATCCAGGTTAGAGTCCCTTAATTGGACAAGACATCCTGCCATAGAACAGTGTATTGCCAAAGCTTGTTACTATTAAAAACATGGGAGATGCTATTCACCTGCACTCATCCTTAATGTACAGCCAACATCCTGAGGAGATATGGATGGATCAGCTGAGGATAACTCCCTAGTTACATACATAGGTTGCTTGTTTTGTCCTTGTGACAGTCCTGGCTACCACTGCTGAGGTTGGCACACAGAGACTACCCAGTACCCAAGCTCAACCCTGCAGAAGCGGAGTCTATGGGCCACCCCAGTCTTCTGTAGAGCCTGCAAGGGAGGATAGGTTTGCTGCTTGGGTGGTCCCTGGTCACTCCCTGGGGAGACAAGGTCCTGAGCAATCAGCAGTGGTTACCTGGACAAGAAAGTGGCAGACGTTGTGGATGGCTAAGGTCAAGGGTCACAAGAAGAGATGCAGGGTTGAGAAAGTAAGCCTGGGTCTAGCACATAGATCTAGCACGTGGTTTCAGTCCAAAGTGAGGGGTAATTTGAGAGGCCAGCTGGAGGTCATACACCACCTGCATCGGAGCTCCTGACACTGGAGGGGAAGCCACCAACCGGGACCCAGCAAGCGCCAGCCCCGAGCGCAGTAGGGACACCGTGTCTGACCCCCAGGGAGTCTTCTTCTTTGTCTGTTGAAGAACACCAAGTAAATCTATGCAGGGTTCAATTCTGCCTTAAAAATTGGTTACTATGTACACATACTGGACCTTAAGGACTTTTCCCATTTGCTTACTTGTTCATTAAACCGGACCAACAGCCTGGTACAGTTGGAAAAAAAAGCTACCCCAAACTCTCTTGCCCCATCTGCATGCATGATACTGAAGCATTGTCAGCACTTACATTTGCTTCTGCATCCTCTCAAAGCTGAAACGGAACATCACAGATTTTCTAGTGGTAGCAGCCAATTTGGAGCTTCCTCTCCCAGCATCTCAGCCATGCTGCCTGAATTCAACTGGCATAACTGACAATGCCAAAACCCAGCAGCACTTCCTGTTTGGAGGGATGCATATGAGCGCTGTTAGTTGTGTTGGTCCGAGTTAAGGTATTTTTGACTGTTGGTTGCTTTAAAGGGAAACTTCAGACAATGGTAATAATAAGGCAGCAAAGAGTTTACCTGAAGTCTGTCCCATGTGCCTCTCCTTTTCTGCAGTGCACAGATCACGTAGCATGCCTCTAATAGATTTAGCCCCGCCTTTCAATTGCATTGCTTTATGACTACCTCCAACATGACTGCCCCGCCCCCAACACTGGCACCGTAAGTGAGCCTGGGAATCCATGACCATGAAAGGAAAGGAGGGGTAAGCTTTAAAGACCTGCTTCTGCATTTACATTGCAGGAAATGAAGGAGAGGCACGTGGGCTAGTCTTTAGATGAGCTCCTTGCTAACTTATTATCACCATCACCATGGATTTATTAACACTTGTCTGTTTGTTATACGGTAATTATTTGTGTCTAGAAGGTAAGGCAAATATGCTTTGATTCTACACTTGACCTTGGGAGGTTCTTTAAAAATAGCTGGATGTGAACTAGCATGGTCTAAAAATTGTGTGTGCTTTTTTTTCAGAAATCTTTTTCTTACATACAAGAATGCCTGTCGGAAGTACCAGGAACAGCAGAACAGGATGGAGGCTCAGACAGCTCTGATCTCACAGCATCAATGTCACCAAATACAGAAACTCATGGAAGAAATTCACAGTTTACAGAAAAAGAAAACCGAGAGGGATGCAGGGGAGACTTCCTTATAACAGAAAACCTCTGCATGTTCTGAGTACAATCTTGTGCCGTAATATTATTATCATTTAATATAATTATTGATTTCTATAGCACCATGTACTCTACAAAGCCTGTACAAAATAAGGGTTACAAATATAGGTTATATGAGTAATTCAAAGACTATTAGATGAAAACTGTATGGTGAAGGATACAGTAGTGACAAATTATTGTGTGAAACGCCTGGGAATGCCAATAGACTTCAGGAATCGATCCCACAGCATGTGCGCGGCCTTCCGAGGCATCCCCAGCAATCCTTTTTCTGCTGAGCGCAGCCCCACCAGCGTATCTGAATGGCCAATGCAAGATGTTCCATTCAGAACACCACATTCACCATGGGCACGTGGATCGGGTGCGTAAACAGGCCGTTCCAGGGGGCCTCACACACAGGGGCAGCGGACCAAAACCCAGGTGAGTGAAAAACCAGGGTTTCGTTCAGCTTTAAGGAGCAATGCCATGCCTAATTTTACTACTGCCACTGTCTGTCCTATGAACCATGGAACATTTTTAGAGGTTTTAAACAGTATACAATGGACACATTTGTAATAAAGTACAAAAAGTAACCCTTATTTGTATGTGTCATATTGTAACTTGATATTTTTTAATAAAAGAAATGTATTTTGCACTGCTTATATAACCCACCAATAAATACAGAACGGTGATGTAAATCTATTTTTATATATTTTATATTATCTACTTTCAGCGTTCTTCCTTAATGTTTATTATACATGTTTTCCACTGATTGTTTTATCGGTACCAGCAAAGGCGACCCTTTAAAGTGGACCAACACCCAGGGGTGATCGGCCCGGAAATCTATAAGATTCCAAACCCCAAAAACATCTTACCTGATCCGCCGCCGCTTCCGCTGCCGGCGCCTCCCGCGCGCCCCTCCAGACGTGCGCGCGCCCGTGCCGGCCCTCTGTGAATGGCCGGCGGGGGCGCGCACGCGCCGAGAGTGACGCGCGGGAGGCGGCGGTGGCGGAAGCGGCTTGGACGTTCCTGATCCCCGCCTGGACGTTGGCGGGGATTGGCTGCAGCGGTCACGTGGGAGCGTTGAGAGGTGAGTTTTTTGGGGTTTCTGGGGGGTTTCACACAGCGGGGCACCCCCGATCGGGGTGCCCCGCCGAAGTGGACCAAAACCCAGGATAGTCAAAATCCTGGGTGTTGGTCCACTTTAATGAGCATTAAAGATGGATCATTGGCTTGATTGATTGGTGGATTGCCAGTTTTCTAGAATATTGATATATAGGGAGGAACATATTCTGAATTCACTTATTTTTTCTATATATTAAAGGATCAGTCCTGGCAATAGCAATAATAAAGTAACAGGGAACTCACATGAAGCCTTTCTTATGTGTATCCCATTTCCCGCAGCCCTCTGTAGATGCTGTAGCAGGTCTCCAAAGTTTGACCATGTGGGTACACGGCAGCCCAGTGGTAATGCTTGCCTGACTTGCTCACTGTTGGAGTGCGAAGGGCAGCTGTGCAACCACATTTCAAGCATGGTCTAAGAATAAGGTAAAGGTGGGGGGCACCTTCATCATCTTCAGTGTGGAACATGTTTCAGATGACCTCTCTGTTTCCTTATTATTGCCATTGCCTGGAATGTCCCTTGAATAATAACTCTTATGGTATAGTTTTCATGTCATAGTTTATTTCTGAATTTGATTACTACTATTTATTTTTTGAGGAAACAGAAATGTCTCAAAAAAAGTGGTATCACTCTAAAAGTGGCATGGCGGGAGGGCAGCACACTATGGGGTTTCTTCAACCCCTTTGGAATTCCCTTGCTTGAAAGTTGTTGGCCATTCTAAATACTTACCTCTGAATCTTGATTGTATAAGGAGGGGTTAATAAGTATTTGCAACGTGTGGACCAATTGGAACTTGTGGATTATATGAACTTGAGACAAGAGACCAAGAAGGAAGCAGCAGGACCTGGCAGTGGAGGAATCCAGGGGAAACTGGCAGTGGGAGGGTGAAAAGTGGACCCAGTGGCAGCAGTGGATGCAGAAAGGAAGATGCTGAGGTGGCAGAACATAAGACCCAGAAGGGACCAGAGATGACAGCAGAGACAGTGGCATCTGCTTGTTGCATTTAAAGTGATCCAAAATTGATGCCCCCCCCCCCATGCGGAGACAAAACGGGATAACAAGATAAAAACTCACCTGGTCCCGGTGTCAGCGCTGTCCATCTGCGCTCTAAAGCAGGGCTTTATAGGGTGGCATCCTCTGCTGTATGCTCATGGCCGTATACCAGTTTATGTACTGGTGGGTGCATGCACATAACAGGGGATGCCCCTCTGTAAAGCTGGTAGCAGGAGCGCCCAAGACCAGCACTGAATCTAGGGACCAGGTGAGATGTTTTATCTTTTTTAACCTCCTGTCCTACCTCAGTGCTGGGGGCAGGGGCTGGGGAGAGGAGTTAAAAGACACACTGCTCTCCAGCCATTGAGACTATTCAAGCTTGGCCATTTTTTCACATTTATGTTGGCATGGCAGCAACGATCTTCATAGACCTTATTATGGATCCAGCTTCCACTTCCTGGGTTAGTAAGTGAAATGAAACCTAAAACAATGTGCCTATAATTTAATGAGCTATAATGTAATGATGTTTGGGTAGTGGAAGTTGAACACGTGTAACAAGGTAGACCGTGTTATGCTGTCAGGCCACTAGATGGCAATCTTGATGCTTCTTTTCAGTGGGTGGGGAGAAATAGTGTAGGCAGAAGCTTTCTATAACTGATTTGTTTGTGGAGGACATTTTTAGAAGGTGGAAAGGGACTTCCTGTGCCCTGACAGGAGCACATCCGGATGGTGTCCAGGCTAAAGAAAAATGCAGTCATTCACCACTGCTCTCTCTGACCATACATATGGTGATATAATCTTTTGATCATTCGGCAAATCGACGGAATGATAACAGTCAAATTCAAATATGAAGGGTTTTAGTATTATTTTAGTTTGTGTTGATAAATGTTTAATGAATTGCCGTAGTAATTTATGATCCTATTGCCAAATGTCTGGGCCCTGACTAATCTTTTCTTAGAATTTGCTGAGTACACATGTACTATAAGTTTTATAAAATCATGCTCATGAAAACCGCTCCGAATTGTCAAAATATATTGTGAATCATTTACATTTAATTGTTTCTATGATCAAATGACAATAGAAGCAGTCAGAGTTTACCATGTATCACCACAATTGGTGCTGGAGCCCAAAATTCATGGCTGGCTACAACAGAGCCTGCCACACCTCCACATCACCCACTGCCTCCAAGCACCCATATTACCCACTTAGCTAACAGGGTCGCCAAACGGGCCTACTTAACTTAAACCTGACCTAGACACCATGAAGGCACACAGAACAAAACTGGTATAGGGGGTGGAACTAGGAAGAGCTTTGGTATTGGTGAACCAATTGTGCTAGAGGTGAATAAGAAGGTGCTTTTAGAGGTGAAAGAAAAGTTGTTAGTGGAAGGAAAAGTTGATTGTTGTGGAGGAAAAAAAAAACGATTCATGGCAGTGGGACAAGGCTGATATTTGGTAGGGTAAGAGAAGACTGATTGCTACCAGGAGAGGAATGCTGCTTTCTGGTGGGTAGGTTGATTGCTGGCAATGGGGATAAAGCTCATTTGTAGCAAAGGTTGTAAGGCTGTTGGCAGGGGAGAAGGCTCATTGCTGGTGGTGGAGTGTGCAAAGCTGATTTATGGTGGGGGAAGGTGGTTTATTGGTGGTTGTGGGGTGTAAGGCTGATTTATGGTGGGGATGAAGTGCCAATGAGAGAGGGCGGAGGAGTTGGAAGGATGATTTAGTGGCTGGGTGAGAGAAGTCCAGTTGGTGATAGGAGGAAGCTTTATTGGTGGCTGATTTGTGGTAGGGGGGATGAAGTGCCATTGGCTGTGGGGACCTAAAACAAAACCTTACCTACCATCCCCCAGCACCTGTAAACCCAGCATTAATCAGATACTTTCCTTATTTTGCTGTTCTCTACCCAACGGAGACCAGGACACCCTGCAATAGAAACAGTGTGATGCTACAGTGTTCGGCCAATTCTGGGTCCCAACATCAATTCTTGGGGGATCACCAGAGAAAATCATTCTTGGGGGACAACCAGAGGAAATCATTTTTAGGGACGCCTTGGAGGAAATCTTTAGACTCTTCAGCTATATAGAAATATTACACAGTATAAAGTTTGATGTTTACTAGTTAAATAACAAATGTAACTTATTTAATAAATGACAAACTTACAGAACACCTCAGACATGACTAAAACAAAATCGCTAAATCGACCACAATCAGACAAGAATCAGTGGAAATGCCTTCTGCGATCGAACAATGAATGAGAATTTGTTCATTGAACATCGTGTCATTTTGGCCGACATGACATTTCATGTTCGTCGTATGACTTGATTAGTGAAATAAGAAATCAACCACAAATAGGACTAATACACAATCAGCAGACAAATCTGGGTCTGAATGCAAATTGCCTGCTCGCATACAAGTCGTATGTTCATTCACTCACTTAGTGAAAGGTCATTTTATCGGTTTATGGAAATGGGGCATTATTTTTAGAACCTTCTGTACTGCCTTGTTGGTGGCCTTGGGTCAGTGCCTGGGGACCGCCAGAAGATCCTCTGGTGGGCCATTCTGAAACTAAATCTAGCCTTTTTTTTTGTAAGAATTGAGCATGGGTTTCGATACCAGTTTTTACACGGGGGCAATGAGGGCATCCACCCCCAGAACTCTATTGAAACAAAATGGGCCTTAATAATAGTAATTTTACCTATACACCACAGCCTGTAATCCATAATGGTTAAAAACCTTGGCACATAGCAGAAAGCACTTAAAAGCACCAAAAACTTAGCTTATGCACTTTGGGGGTGACCAGCTATAGTCTTACCCCTGAAACACATCACCTATATCTTTGGAGTTTTCTGTTATGTGCCAATGTTTCCGACTGTGTGAACCCCTCAGATCACCTGGCATCCCTGCAGTTGTGTGTGCTCCCGCAGAGAAGAGACTTAAGAGAATAAGCAAACTGATAATTTACTGTTCAGAATAGTAATGACCTAAAAGTAGGCTTTGTTATGTATCTTGGCTGCTATGCAGTTACCAGGTATATATGTATATAGGCTGATTTGTGTCTTTTCCCTGGAGTTAAAAAAACAATTATTTCTGACTTTTTTTTAGTCATGTCTCTTTTTCCATGCAGTCATTTTGGAACATTGTAAAAAAGAAATAATAATGGTCTATAGCCCATATCTTAACTCTATGAGCCTCATTTATCAAGCACCAGTCAATGCAGAATTGTATTGGCCCCCAGCGCAGTATCAGCCCCAGCCACAGCAGTGGTCCATCTCAGCCTGAATCAGATCATTTTTTCTCTGTTCAGCATGCGGACCTCGGCTATGTTTTTCTCCCAACATCCCCAGCTCGGTGTCTCCTGAAGTCCTCGGCTATGACACTCTTCTGACAGTCGCGCCAACAGGATCTCCCTTGAACTCTCCTGACCTTGCACCCGACACCTCAGAAGCCTGGCAGAGGCACACACACCTGCCGCCTTAGAAGCTGGAGTCCCCCACAGTTACCCATGTGCAGAGAAACAGGCTCTGCCAGCCTCGGAGAAGCCTTCTGGAGCAGGTAAGGTTTTTTCAATTCCTTTAGAGATGAGCGATTAATTCGACCCAAATTTCTTGGAGGAATTCAGCGAATCATCTAAATCAAATTTTTAGGAAGTTCGCTCATCTCTAGTTCTGACTTATTATGCCCACAAATTCTATTAACTGGGGCTGTGGTATTGGTGCAGAAGAACAAAATATCGATGTACCTGTGTCACAATAATAGGGGGCACACGTTCATCTCCAGATTATCATTGATTCACAACCTCCCCGCCCACCAACCCAAGTACAGGTTGGCGAACGGAAACAACTGCTATAGTTGTTTATTAAGTGAAAGCAGTGTATGAATATTAACAAGGTCAAAATAAACCCATTATGAGCCCACAGATCTATCACTAATTCCTAAAATTAAGTACTTACTGCCTCTATTGCTATTTCTTGAGGGATGCTGGAATACAGGGCCTTCATATTGAGGGTGACCAAAGTAGCCCCATGGGGAAGGACGAGATCATCCAGGATTTGGAGAACGTGGGTTGAGTCTCACATATAAGGGGAGCTCCTGAACAAACGGCTCTATATTGATATGCTTTTTCTGTTAATGATCCATTGCCGGACACTAAAGGTCATCCCGGTAGATATTTGACCGACTTGAGTACTTTTGGCAAGCAATAAAATGTCTGGGTAACTGGGTGCAGCACATCCAGGAACTCCCACACCTTTTTAGTTATCATTTGATCATTGAGTGCCCTATCTAGGAAGACTTGTTATTCCCAGGTGTTTTTGGACAGCCTTGACATGGAGACCTAGCGAAAACAGTTTTAGTTGTTTAAGAGTTTTATACACATTTTCTTTTCAATAGTTTTATTGTTTCATAAATTGCAACTACAGTAAGCTTGTGCATATCATGAAAACAAAACATAGAAACTAAATAAAGGGAAGAATACTCCCTATTGAAAATCCTCAAAGAGACACCACTTCTCCACTTACTTCGGGGGGTGCATCATGCTTATACCCGTGTAATCTTTATTGTTCATTACTACAGTACCCCCATCCGTAATTGCAGTTTTGATAATCATATGATTGCTATCCTTCAATGCCTTTAACTGGGGTTTGGTGGTTTTGGCTGTAGTTCATTTCCCTAAACTGTAACTCGTCTATCTTGGCAGTCACAGGATTAATAAAGGTTGTTATGGTTGGATTAATGAATAGTGGGGGAAATATGACTATTCTAAGTATACAGTACGTCCTGCTCCAGATATAATATACACTTGGGTTATCCTCCAGCGCTGTGCACTGCAGACATGCAAAAACAGGCTCCTCCCGGCCCTTCATATACCCAGGGACCTCCCACAAATCCCCAGATTTCTCTGCAGTGCTGACTGCGAAGACATGAAGTATCACTCTCTCGCAGGTGAGCGGGGCTATTACAGCCTGCAGCCCTGTTGGACTATTCCCACCCGTCGTCCTTTTTTTCCTGGATTGTTCTGGTCCCTTAGGGGGACTGATGCCCCTTGGGGTTTTGTGGGCACCTACCTCTGTATGTGCCTGATCTCGTCTGCTTCCAGGGATTAAGCGGCCCTTGGCCTAGCCTTTACTTAGATGGTTTTTCCTTCTGGTCCGAGGGAAGATTTGGCTTCTTCCTGGACTATTGTTAGCTTTTGGTCTTGTCAGGCTGTTACTCAGGCCTATTCCTTTGAAGTGATGAGTTCTCTCTTCTGATTCTACTGGTGACTCGGCATCCTTCGCCTTTCACCACCAGGTTTTGTGGTACAAGTTTGCTAAACCGCTACTTGGTTTTTGGTTCATACCCTTTCAAGGGTTTTTATGATGTTGGCGTTGGAGCCTTTGCTCATGTCGCCTTCGGTGACAAGGTTGCAGGTGACAGTGTCTCGACTGTCTGCTGTGCCTTTTTTGTTGGGGATCCCACCCTACTAATGATAACAATAACAACAATCACCATACAGGGGATCCAGAATAATGCAAAAAAACAGGGTGGGGTGGAGCAGGACGTACTGTATACTTAGAATAATACAATTCTGTGAAGTACTCACCTGTATTATACGTATACAGTACGTCCTGCTCCACCCCACCCTGTTTTTTTGCATTATTCTGGATCCCCTGTATGGTGATTGTTGTTATTGTTATCATTACCAGTTGTTTTTGGTGGTTGGATTCTCCCGGCTTCTGGTTCACTGCTTTTCAATGCTGGGGATTTGTGGGAGGTCCCTGGGTATATGAAGGGCCGGGAGGAGCCTGTTTTTGCATGTCTGCAGTGCCACAGCGCCCTCTGGTGGAGGATAACCCAAGTGTAAGTATTGTATCTGGAGCAGGACGTACTGTATACGTATAACACCAATTCTACAGGTGAGTACTTCACAGAATTGTATTTTTTTTCTTAGATTTAGTTCTCTATTTTTCATATATTACAACTGCATTCAGTTCAGATGTGATTTGTGCTTCATATACTTATGAACCTGACATAACACCAAAGAAGAAAGGGACTGCACTGCACTACCAATAACCTCTAACAGGTGCTAACCCCTAGGACCCTCATTACAACTTCCTAATACCAATAGATGGGATTCCAGGGCTAACCCACCTCTATGTCCTACTTTAAGAGGCTGCACACTGATGTAAAAATCAATTCATTTATTATTCCAAAAATTCATGTGATAAATAGTTCATGTGGTACACATATGAAATATAAAACATAGAAATCCACATATAACAATTACTTGACAACACATAACATTACATCATAAAATCATTACTCTAAAAACCCTATAAAGTGGGGAGGACCTCGCAGGGCTTAAATCAATTTAAATGTACTTTGGTAATCCTGACACCAGGATCAAATATATATTATTATCATGGCAATTAGCCTATGAAGCAAACATACATATATAGCCGCTTAGCAGAGTAAAGTGCAAGTGCTTACTAAATATATATTCCTCTAACTATAGCCTGATGAATCAATCAAAGATCCATAAAAAATCAAAAATCCAAAATTGTGCCTAACAACATGCAGTGCAAAAACTTAAATCAAACTACTCTCTCATATGTGTTTAAAGATAATCATGCATTTAATCCGTGCTCAAAGTGCTAAGTGCAGAAAGTGACTAAAAAGATACTGTCTCCTAAGTGCCTTTGCTAAGCGTCTATACACACATGCATATTGACCAATATTCACAGCATAATTATCCAAAGTCTGTATGTAAGTAATAACACGCCCTTATCGTCCTCCCCACTTACCTCACCTACGCGCTGCGTGGTTTACAACCACTTCTCCTGGGTGCCTGAGTGCTGACTGTTTGTATCTACCTTTATACCTGTAAGGCGTGCGGGCCGGATAGAATTGCTTCCACCTGTGTGCATTTGTAATGAGCCACATAGCGTTCGTGAGGGCGGAAGTGACGCGGATCCCTCCCGCCCCACTTCCGCCCCCTGGAACGCATTATACATCGGCTTCCTATACTAATAATTGCGCATGCGCGCCTTCAGATCATACTGGCGCCTGCGCACTGCCCCCTGTATGTGCCGGGATGTGCTGCTAAGAATAGCAGTCACTGTGACATTTCTCGGCATTGAATGTATTTATATATGCACCGTGTTGTTCTGTGCCTCCCATCTGACCTCGTCACTACTGACATAAGCGGCACATATCCTTGGGGTGTCACACATTATAGGGGCGTGCCCCCAGCCTATATTATAGTCAGCTTTGCTCAGCTGGTGTTACCAACAGAATAACAGCCCAATCCTCTTACAAACAAATGATAATTACCACATTCCTTCTATGTCATATATCACTACATGTCCACATCTCTATATTATTTACAATGCTCTATATTTCCTTATATGATAGGGAGTAGCTAATATCGCAACTTTCTATATCTATAGCCGGATACCCAGCACATATACCTTGTCTGACATATTATTTGTAGGGGTTTAATGTATACTTAGATAGATTCATAACAAGCAACGATCTACGTTACTATCTCCATTTTATCTCTTGTAATTTTAGATCTTCTTTCTTTGATGGACCTTCTGCCTCATTCTATTCCTCCTTCTTCCTTTCTATCTTCGATGTATTGCTGCCCTCCTCCAATCTCATCACTTATGAGCTTCATCATCTTTATTCTTCTTCACCTTCCTATCTTTTTCAATTTCATCATCTTTATCCTTCTGAACTGCAGTTGCCTTGTTCTATTGTATCTTGTCATCTTTCTTTCTTTCTTTGTATTCCAACAAATTTCTTCGAGGTGTTCTATCTGCACGTACTATTGCTTTATCAATGACCCTCCTAGGGTATCCTCTCATCCGGAATCGATCCTTCATATTCTTTGCCTCCAATTTGAATTCCTCGTCTCTTGAGCAATTGCGACGTGCTCTCAACATCTGTCCCACCGGTATTGCTTCCCTGGTTTTCCTGGGATGAAAGCATTACAAGAGATAAAATGGAGATAGTAACGTAGATCGTTGCTTGTTATGAATCTATCTAAGTATACATTAAACCCCTACAAATAATATGTCAGACAAGGTATATGTGCTGGGTATCCGGCTATAGATATAGAAAGTTGCGATATTAGCTACTCCCTATCATATAAGGAAATATAGAGCATTGTAAATAATATAGAGATGTGGACATGTAGTGATATATGACATAGAAGGAATGTGGTAATTATCATTTGTTTGTAAGAGGATTGGGCTGTTATTCTGTTGGTAACACCAGCTGAGCAAAGCTGACTATAATATAGGCTGGGGGCACGCCCCTATAATGTGTGACACCCCAAGGATATGTGCCGCTTATGTCAGTAGTGACGAGGTCAGATGGGAGGCACAGAACAACACGGTGCATATATAAATACATTCAATGCCGAGAAATGTCACAGTGACTGCTATTCTTAGCAGCACATCCCGGCACATACAGGGGGCAGTGCGCAGGCGCCAGTATGATCTGAAGGCGCGCATGCGCAATTATTAGTATAGGAAGCCGATGTATAATGCGTTCCAGGGGGCGGAAGTGGGGCGGGAGGGATCCGCGTCACTTCCGCCCTCACGAACGCTATGTGGCTCATTACAAATGCACACAGGTGGAAGCAATTCTATCCGGCCCGCACGCCTTACAGGTATAAAGGTAGATACAAACAGTCAGCACTCAGGCACCCAGGAGAAGTGGTTGTAAACCACGCAGCGCGTAGGTGAGGTAAGTGGGGAGGACGATAAGGGCGTGTTATTACTTACATACAGACTTTGGATAATTATGCTGTGAATATTGGTCAATATGCATGTGTGTATAGACGCTTAGCAAAGGCACTTAGGAGACAGTATCTTTTTAGTCACTTTCTGCACTTAGCACTTTGAGCACGGATTAAATGCATGATTATCTTTAAACACATATGAGAGAGTAGTTTGATTTAAGTTTTTGCACTGCATGTAGTTAGGCACAATTTTGGATTTTTGATTTTTTATGGATCTTTGATTGATTCATCAGGCTATAGTTAGAGGAATATATATTTAGTAAGCACTTGCACTTTACTCTGCTAAGCGGCTATATATGTATGTTTGCTTCATAGGCTAATTGCCATGATAATAATATATATTTGATCCTGGTGTCAGGATTACCAAAGTACATTTAAATTGATTTAAGCCCTGCGAGGTCCTCCCCACTTTATAGGGTTTTTAGAGTAATGATTTTATGATGTAATGTTATGTGTTGTCAAGTAATTGTTATATGTGGATTTCTATGTTTTATATTTCATATGTGTACCACATGAACTATTTATCACATGAATTTTTGGAATAATAAATGAATTGATTTTTACATCAGTGTGCAGCCTCTTAAAGTAGGACATAGAGGTGGGTTAGCCCTGGAATCCCATCTATTGGTATTAGGAACCTGACATAACACATCACTGTGCTTGTGACAGATCCTAAGGGTCTGTATTGGGCCTCTAAAAGTACTTGACCATAAAAAGTATGCATCAGGCACATTACAGTCTGTACTACCCACCTCCTATAAAGTGCATAAAGCCTCTTTGCTTTTAGGTTGCATAGGTAGGCAGCTGTAAATGGCATATGTCAGACATAGAAATCTTTAAACACTACTAGGAATGCTCTGTAGTGGCATCTCTCACATTCAGTACATTCAATATTTAAAGGGCAAGTCTAGTCTAACTAATTCTTGTTGTTCATGGGAGCAGCCATAATGGAATTACTGCATAATGCCGGACCCCTGCATTAAGTAGTGAGTAAATACGGTGCTGAATCAACCCTATAGCGTAAAAACAGTCCCAATCCTAGAGAGCTATATACCAGTCCAAAGGGCGGGGACTGGAAAGTCACCTGCCAGCAAGTGGGTGACCTGCCATTAACCCCCACCCCATAACCTGCCTCTCCAAAGCCCAGGGGGTGCAGAAGAGGCCATGGTCCATATGGGCTATGCGGGCTGGTAGCTTTCAGAGCCCCCCTGGTTTAACATCCTACATAGCTAGTGCCTGGGCTGGTTTTACTGGAAAGGTAAAACATGGCGTTCCCTCCTTGGAGGGGGGGGACTCCATAAATATTTTTGTTTCATTTATAAGGGTTTAATCCTTTACAGTGTGCATAGTATTTATATTTGATTTGAAAATATGATTCTGATTCTCTGGCTTGGATATGGACCCTTTCTCTGACAATCTAGTTTTGGATACCGACCCCGCTTTGGCTCTTAACCTCTTGCTTGCATGACTACCTTTTTGGGCTCTTTGGTTTCTGGCTTTGGATTACAACATTTTCTATGGCACTGTTGCATCACGTTTCCTCAAAACCTGGACTGGACTTTTCCCATGTGGGATTCTGGGCTCACTGGCCTCTGGTAACAGTAGTGGGACCCCGGCTTTGGTGAAAATCAGACCTGTTGGTAGACTTCCCATGCTGGAACCAGTGCATGGTGTAGCACTTCACCAATTGCTAATTGCTGCCTCCCTCCAGGTACAGTCAGCTCTGCTTGGCATTCCTGACTTTTCAATTCATGTAGTTACCCTAGTATCCATTCTCTGGGGAAGCTGCAGGTGGTACTGCTAAGAGCTGACTGTATCTACCTCTGCCTAGTCTCCAATAAGTCATGTGACAATTTGCCCCATAAGATGCACCCCCCCTCCATTCGGAGGACTATAAAGTGTGTCTTACATGGTGAAAATACAGTGTAGTTTTCCAGGGAGATCCCTGGACATTCCTTCAAAAATCACAGTTAAACATATATAGCTCAAAATTGTGAAAAATGGTCTGGCAAAATCTAGGTAGGCTGCAGGATGGCAGTTAAAGAGTTAAACTGCCTTCTAATCATACTGATTATTTAGAGGTGAAACTGATGCCTGCCAGTTGTATCTGTAATGGTGCTACGCTACATCTGTACATTTCTGTCACTGGCGGACACATTCAATCATGAGCTTTTCATGTAAAGTGAGACTAGACAGTAAAGAGAACTATCTCGTATGACAAAACATTTCTGGTTTTTCAAAATTTGGGCTCCTTGGCTAAAATATGCTAATGTCCCAAAAAGTGTATAAGTGGTTTGAATCATAGATTGTTGGAGCCCCCCTCTCCTTTTTTACATTAGCTTCTTAGGCCCTTTCTCAACCTCCACTTTTGTGTCACTTATAACTCATAGCTCAAGGAGCCTATATACAATACCATGTACCAACCAAATTTAAACCATTCCTGGTCTCTGTAAGGCTGTTTCATCATTGAATGTATGCTTCCATGTTGATGCTTTTAATTATTTCACTGCTTCCTCATTCTCTCACTTCATTGGCTGTAATATACTGTATAAATCAATGCTGCATCATTTGTAAAGGAATTTTGCAATAAAGCCCCTTTAAGGAAACTTTCTTGTATTAACCCTTTAAGTGCCAGCCTACCTGGAGTTTTTGTCACCCTTTGTTGCCAGACCATTTTGCACTATTTTGCTCTCCCCATGTTCAAATGTGATTTTTGAAGGGATTTCCAGGGATTTCCCAGGAAAATTATATATTGTTTTTTTCAGCATAGTCTGAGCTTTAATATGAAATGTCTTGTTTGTCATTTTTTAGGTGTATTCCCAAAATATTTTTGGGTGAAATATGTGCAAAAAACAAAAATCTATTTTTTACAATTTGTAGTCTTTTTTTGTAATAAAAATGTAAGTTTGTCAATAAAATCTTATTGCGTGTGAAATCCCAATTTCTCCCGGTTACAATGGTACCACATATGTATAGGTAGACACCCTTTCATGCCCAGGAGACTCCCCCAAACTGAAACAGAGCTTTTCAGATAAAATACCACTATGCTATGCACTATGCTATGCACTATGCACACCTTGCAGTTTTTCCAGAAAAACAACCCTTTACATTTGAAATACCCCCAACAAACTATATATTCTCTGGAAGTACACACCTCCGGCTTTCTATTTGTACCAGGCTTGTTGATGTGGCCATAGTTTTCTGGAAGTAATTCCTCAATGTATTCTTTGGTTGCAAAGAGTTTCCCCTAAAAAAAGGATAAAAAAGCAGAATCAAAGCCACATTTTCCTAAAAAAATCTATATACAAACAAGAAAAAACAAGTTTAATCTGAAAAAGCAATATGCCCTGAACAGAACGATACCCAACATGCATAGCTACTGTCAAGGGAAGAGTTGCCAAACACCCCAAAGTAAAGCATGTGCGTAACGGTAATTTTACTTGAAAATTTCAGCTCTGAAGACAAAGTGCGCACCTTGCGATTTTTCAACCAAAACAACCCTTTACATATGGAATATCCCCTATAAACCATATATTCCCTGAAAGTACACATGTTAAGCTTTCTAAGCGTACCCAACTTGTTGTAGTGGGCTCATCTTTCTGGAATTAATCCCTCAAAGAATTCTTTGGTTGCGCAGGGTTTCCCTAAAAAATGTATAAAAAAGCTGAATAAAAAACACCTTTTCCTAAAATATAAATATACAAACCAGAAAAAACAAGCTACGTCTGAAAGCGCAAGGTCCCCGGAACAGAACAATACCCAACATGCAGAGGTACTATTAACCCTTTTAATTGCCAGCTTACTTGAGATTTTGTCACCCTCTGTTGACAGGTCATTTTTCCCCTTTTTGCGCCATGTTTTGCGCCATTTTTGCTGGAATTTTCAGGTAAATTATATATATATATTTTTGCAGCAGAGTTTAGGCTTTAACATGAAATGTCTTGTTTGTAAATTTTATTCTGTTTTTTACAATATTTAGTAAAAAAAAAAATATATATATATTTTTTTTAGAAAATTGCCTTCTATATTTTCAATAAAAAATGTATTTAATTAAAGAAAACCATATTGCATGTGAAAGCCCCATTTCTACAGATTGGAACGGTACCACATATTTATCGGTAGCCCCCCGTTCCTGCCCAGGAGACCCGCCAAACTGAAACAAGTACTTTATAACATTTACAAATTAAATTCAACTACCATCCACACTACAAAGAGTTAAATCGAGAAAAAAAAAATGACATAGGGTTCCCTCTCCAGGGTTAAAAACCCTTAAAAATCCCCCCAAAAAATGACATGGGGTCTTCCTTAACCGAAGTAACCACCCCGGGACCAGCTATGCAGGGCTTGTAGGAACAGGGCGCAGGGGCCAGCTTTTGTGGCCCCTGGCCCTGCAGGCTATGAGCCCGCATAGCCTGTGGCCACGGGCTCTTCTGCCCCCCCTGGCCTTTGGGGAGGCAGGTAATGGGGGTGCCGGGGGTTAATGGCAAGTCACCCGCTAGCCGCAGGTGACTTGCCATCCCTCAGCCTTGTGAACTGGTATAGGGGTCTTATGGATCCCTTACCAGTTCACAATGAGTTAAATGTAAAAAAAAAAAAAAAAAAAACACAAACACATACACAGAGAAAAAAATATTTTATTTTTTTTTGTTCTTACCTCCCATCCATCCTGGAGCACTGTGTCCCTCGGCAATCACTGGCTTCTGCTCACCTGCAGGAAGCCTTTTATAGCTGCTGGGTAACAGAACATAAGGGGTTAATTTAAAAAAAAAAGACATAGGGTCCCCCCTCCCAGGGGGGGGCAGTTTTTTTGGATTTTTAAGGGTTAAAAACTTTTGTGGCCCCTGGCCCTGCAGGCTACATGCACGCATAGCCCGTGGCCACGGGCTCTTCTGCCCCCCCGGGCTTTGGGGAGGCAGGTAATAGGGGGGCTGGGGGTTAATGGCAAGTCACCCGCTAGCCGCAGTGCTTGGCACTTAATGGTAGGAGAAGCAACAACGTAGAAACTACATGCTTGGCATTTAAAGGGTTAAAGTAATTGACAAGTCAAAAGTTAAAAAAAATATCAGTAGCTTACCTTTCATTGAGTGGCTCTAGCACTGTGCTTCCTGCTCTGTTTGTCTTCTTAGTGAGGGAAATCACTTCCTTATTCAGCTTTCAGTTCCCACCCCGCTGACCTGGTCCATCAATCAACCTTCGGTGGACCAAGAATGGAAGCACCCCCCCGGAAATCCGGATTGACTAACTTTGCAGCTCTGAGTCCTCTCATACTCACAGTGTGCTTACATCACATTGCTGTTGCCACACTCACCGTTTCTCATAATTTTTCCCCGGCATCTCTTATGCTCTAATATTTTTAGCAGTAACTTGCACTGCAGGATCTTTTTGAAAACGGATTGAAGTTTAGGACAGTACAACATGTAGCCCGAGACAGGGCTTGCCTTTAGTATAACTTTAAGGCCTACATTTAAAAAGATTATTCTTATTAAAATAAATGTCATATTAATGTGGATTTAGTTCCACGGTTGAGCGTTGGTTTTACAGTCGTAGTGTAGTTTTAAGGCTTAAATTTCACTTGAGGACCCTACATTCATTGCCAATCCTTTTTTTCTGCGTTTAAAACAAAATTTCTCTTTAAAAATTGGTTGAGATTTTCTCAGATGTTAAAACCCCTGGGGTCATTGCACAGCTGACCAAGGTCAGAGACCTGTCACCAGGGCAATGGGAGTCTCAGCTGTTTGGAAGGGGAGACGAGTGACAGCTAAAGCAGAGCCTTTGTGCTGCCTATTGAACAGTTCAGATTTATCTGGCTAGGGTCGCGCTGGCTGATCTGGGTCCTGAGCAGCTGTGAGTTTCAGAAGGGATGCTATGCTGCCAAGTGCATTGCCAGAGGGAGGAGTGTGTGCCACTGCAAGCATGCTTTAATTAATTAGTAGGCCATGAAGATGGCTGAACTGAACTGACACACTATAGAGTAAACAGAAATCTCATTGTTATTATAAATAGCATAAAGAAGATAATATCACTATGCTGCAAGGGGTCATGGGCTAGGATTTAAACAGGACCAAAAACTAATCATTACATTTATTGACCAAATTAAACAAATTATTTTGAATAAAAGATTTGAGTTTCTAAGATAAAAGTCAAAATATATTAACCCTCCCCCCCCAAGTGTTACATGGTATTCAAGAAATTTGCATCTGTTCACATGCCATGATGATGTGTTTTCATTGCAGCATATGCACAGCAAAGAATGACCATGTGAAGCCTAGGCCAATGCAAAACCATTTGAAACCGTTTCTTTTTTCAATAGCACACAAAAACTCACAGAAGTAAATTATTGAATTAGCCTTAGTTCACTGTTTTGTGTAAGGCTTTAATTATATCCTGGCATTTGGACTGCATCACATTTTTGAAGGCATGTTGCATTTCAATGCCTTCATTAAGCCCAAAGCTAAACACTAGTTTTGGTAACAAAGGGGAATGGTTGGAACATGTTGATGCTTTCTTTTTGCTGTGTAGACTTTTCACATTCTGAATACCTTTCGAACCTTTAAAAGACTTTTGCAGGCTATCAATACAAGGTATGCTTTACTTACCTCCCATGCAGATGATTGCTCCTACTTGGTTGTCTCACAAAGTACCCATTAGGTAGATTGAGATCCTGGTCTTCATCCTTGTCCTTATTATTATTGTTTATTTATATATAGCGCCATCAACTTTCATAGCGCTTTACAAGGTATGATTACAGACAGGGTAAAACATATAGTACAGAGAACAATACAAAATTAGATGCCAACGGTTAAAACCAAGTGTTGTGAGCACAGGAGACAATAGGGAGGAGTGCCCTGCCCTTGCGGGCTTACAGTCTAAGAATGGGGGTGGAGACAAAGGGGCGGGGTCACAAGTGGTAGAGCTTGAGTTGGGCTGCATGTGCCATTGAAGGTTATAGGAGTTGCTTAAGCCAGGTCATATGCTTGTCTGAGAAGTGCACTTTTAAAGTCTTGAAGGCAGGAGTGCGAGGAAGTAACCAAGGAAGAGGACAGGAGAAGCGGAGGTTGCGCTTGGGTTGGTAACGCTGGAGCAGAGATGTCATGTAGGAAGGGGCCTGGTTAGAGAGAGCTTTGTAGGTTAGCATTAGAAGTTTGAACTGAACTCTATGGGAGACAGGTAACCAGTGGAGGGATTGACAGAGGGGGTTAGTACTGGAGAAACGAAAGGAGATGTGGATGAGGCGAGCAGCAGAGTTTAGAATAGATTGGAGGGGAGCCAGTCTGTTTGTTGGCAAACCACAGAGGAGGGTGTGTAGTAGTCCAGTTGGGATATGACCAGGGCGTGCACTAGCATTTTAGTGGTGACAGGTGAGAGGAAGGGACGGATGCGGGAGATATTTTTGAGTTAGAGACGACAGGAGGTGGCTAGGGAGTGAATGTGAGGTGTGAACGAGAGAGAGGAGTCCAGAATGACGCCCAGGCACCGAGCTTGATGGGTTGCAGTTATTGTAAGATTTACAGAGATTGTGGTGTTAGAGAGGGGAGGGGAGTGAGATGGTGGGAAAATGACCAGTTCTGTTTTGTCCATGTTTAGTTTAAGGGAGCGAGATGTCATGAAGGAAGAGATGGCTGTTAGACAGTCAGGAAGGCAAGAGAGGAGAGAAGAGAGATTCGGACCAGAGAGGTAGATCTGAGTGTCGTCTGCATAAAAGTGATATTGGAAGCCTAGCGAGGTTATTAGTTGTCCGAGACCAGAAGTGTATACTGAAAAAAGTAGGGGTCCTAGGACTGAACCTTGTGGTACCCCAACAGACAGAGGCCGGGGAAAGGAAATGGTGTTTGAGTAAGATACACTAAATGTGCGGTGAGAGAGATAGGAGGAGAGCCAAGAAAGTGCGAGATCTTGGATTCCAAGAGAAAAAAGACTATTGTGGAGCAGAGCATGGTCGACAGTGTCAAAAGCAGATGATAAGTCGAGAAGAATGAGAGCAGAGAAGTGGCCTTTGGATTTGGCTGTCAGCAGATCATTGGTGACTTTGGTGAGGGCCGTTTCGGTAGAGTGACATGAGCGGAAACCAGATTGGAGGGGATCTAAGAGGGAGTTTGTAGACAGATAGTTGGTAAGTTGTGTATGGACATGCTATTCAAGAAGCTTGTATGAAAAAGGGAGCAGAGAGATTGGGCGGTAATTGGGGAGGGAAGAGGGGTCCAGAGAGGGTTTTTTGATGAGTGGAGTTATAACAGCATGCTTATAGGTGGAGGGAAAGGTACCAGTGTAGAGGGAGAGGTTGAATAAAGGTATTAGGGCTGGAATGACAGATGGAGACAGTTAAGGGATAATGTGGGATGGAATAGGATCAAGGGAGCAGGTGGTCAGGTGAGCCTTTGAGACCAGAGACCTTGAGCAGTTAACTGTGTGAAATGAGTGGGACAGAGGGGATGTTGGTAGGAGAGAGGTGTTCTGAGGGGTGAAGCCACTTCGAATCATGTCGATTTTGTCTTTGAAGTATGTGGCAAATTGCTCAGCTGTTAGCTGTGAGGATGGAGCAGGTGGCGGTGGGCGGAGAAGGGAGTTGAAAGTGTTAAATAGCTGTTTTGGATTCCGGGCCTGTGCTGATATGAGTGATGTGAAATATTCCTGTATAGCAGATGAAAGGGCAGTCTTTAGTTCCTGAAGGGCTTTCTTGTATAACAGGAAGTCCTCCTTGGTTTTGAATTTCCTCCAATGCCGTTCAGCAACTCGAGAATGCCGTTTCAATGTTGCAGTGTTAGTATTAAGCCATGGTTGTCTTTTTTTGGCCTGAGGACAGCTGTAGTTAAGGGGAGCAACAGAGTCAAGGGCAGCAGTTAGTGTATTATGGTAGTATGAAGTGGCAGTGTCTACATTGGTAAATGAGGGCAGGGTGTGAAGGGGATGTAAAGCATCGGAGAGAGATTGAAGGTCTAGGTTTCTGAGATTCCTGAGAATAGCAGGTTTGTGTGCAAGGGGGGGTAGTGGTAAGGGAAGAGAGTGTTAGTAGGTTGTGATCAGAGAGGGGAAGTGGGGATGAGGAAAGACTAGATACAGAGCAGAGGTGAGTAAAGAGTAGGTCAAGTGTATGTCTATCTTTGTGGGTGGGGCTGGTAGACCATTGTTTGAGACCAAAGGAGGTGGTTAGGGATAGTAGTTTGGTGGTTGCAGGGTTGTTGAAGTCCCCCATGATTATAGCCAGGATGTCAGAGGACAGGAATTGGAGAAGCCAAGTTGAGAAGTGGTCCAGAAAGAGAGTGGCAGGTCCAGGAGGGCGATAGATAATGGCAATATTTAGGTGACCGGGAAAGTAGAGACGGACACAGTGAACTTCAAAAGAAGGGAAGAAAAGGGAGGGTAGAGCAGGGTTTGGGTTAAATGAGTAGTATTCAGACAGAAGGATGCCAACACCTTCACCCTGTTTGTTGCTTGATCTTGGGGTGTGGCTGAATTGTAAACCCCCATATGAGAGGGCCAGCGGGTGAGGCTGTATCAGAGGGAGTGAGCCAGGTTCCAGTAAAGGCCATGAAAGTGAAGAGGTTGGTAGTGAAGAGGTCATGGATGTATGCAAGTTTGTTGCACACTTAACGTGCATTCCACAGTGCGCAGGTGACAATGGGGGGAGTGCGTGGGGAGGGGGTGATTGTTAAGAGGTTGGCTAGGTTTTGTGTGTGTGCTGGTTTGATACTACGGTGAAGGTTAGTCCTTATTGGCCCATCCAGCCTAGGTTTTCCAAGAGCAGAGCTGTGGGCAAAATACCACAACTCGCTGTTGTCACAATGTGGGCGTCTATTTAATTAATGTTGACCCCGAGTCAAAAAAAGAAAGTTTAGTCAATTGCTTCCCTAAACCTCCTCCTCTTCTGATGATCAGTGACGATGATCAGTTTGCAGTGCATCAGTTGCAGTGCTCCTGGACTGTATGGGAGTGGCCATCTTGTTAGACACCTGACAGCCCTGCTTACACATAAACATGAGGGCAGAGAGCTGTGCCAGCAGCAGCCCACACCAGAGAGCTATATGTCTCAGAAACACTGGGCAGCTTGTCTGTCATGCCACACACACACACACTGGCTAAACAGCTGCTGTAGCAAAGCAATTGTGTCTGAGGGGGAAGCTGTTTGTATTTGCCATAAAGTTTTTTTCTTCTGGGCATGTTGAAGATGCAGCTCCCCCCTTATTTTAATCCTTGGCTACTCAGTTTTTATTTTTGTTATTTCCGTATTGACGGATGTTATCAGTTACTGCTAGTGCTACAATTTTATTAGTAGTGTCCAGTTTCTCCTATGAACACAACACAGGTCAGAATTAAGTGATGCTGCATCCACCACATGCTCAGAAGAAAAAACATGAGTACTAAAAACTTATTTTGTGATTTTTGGTTACATTGTTGTTTTTCAGATCAGAACGGTTTATTGTTTTACTTATTCTATTTTTAGTATAATGTTTTTTGTTTTTGATGTTGTTTCTTTCTAGCATATATATTGCTGTTTGCGATTCACATAAGTGTAAATAAACTTGACCAGCTGTGAATAAGAATGGATCTTACCTGCCAGCCCACAGTCTCAATCCCATGAAGTCCTACATGCTGGAGCTCTACAGTTCATGCTTCTTTCCTGGGTCTCAGCGCCCTGCATTGAATTTAAATTAGTGCCGCCTGACGTGCCCTCTGCTGCCAATGAAGGCAAAGCTGGGAGCCGACAGTGGTGAAGCCAGAGAGCTGCAGCGTACAGGCCTCCTGTACAGGGGTGACTAGGCAAAATAACTATAAGGGAATCCCTAACTGAACACACACTGCAATATATTGACTAGATTGCTGAGTGATTGCTTAACCAGGTTGCCTAGTGTATGGCCAAATTAAAGGTCAGCTTTTTTATTTACCATTTACGTTATTTTATAACAAAGGGCTGCTTTGTCAGGTGATTGCTGTCAAACGATCTCCAGCTGGGAGACGATGTGTTTGTTTTCCAGCACCAGTTACTAAGAAGCCTTCCCCTAGCAAGTGTTCTCCTTTGTGTTTGCTGATCACTGCTTTATGAAAGGGCACAAAAACAGTCCTTGCTGCCTCAAGGCACACTTCAACAGAGCACACAGCTACACCCTCAAGTCCGAAAGGGCTTCTGGTGAGTTTACTGCAGGTGGATGGAAAAAGATCTAGCCACACCTAAATGATGTGCAGTGTATAAGTTGTGTATGGCACTGTCCACCAGAGACATGTGACCAGTATACAGCTGATCACCAGTCACCTGCAAGTAGTATATATTATGCATGCAATACCCCAGAGGCCACCAATGATCTGCAGCCAGCAATTAAAAAATAATTTGAAAAATAACCCACCAGCATTTAGCGCTTAAAATCCTTACCAGTACTTTGGGTCAGTCTGACAATGCTATAAACTTCATTTAGGGCCCTTCCACACCTTTCCATTTGTGTTGTGTTGGAGTAATAGCAATGAAATTGGGGACAGAACTGTGTCTATTTAAACGGTAATTCTACTTTCAATGGCATTTTTAAAAGTTTCCATTATTGGCCTCGATTCACTAAGAGTTGAAAAAGATTCTCATGGTAGTAAAAAATTCAATTCATGAGAAAAAAGCCTGAGAATTTTACTTTTACTGAATCACCAGATAGGAAGACAATGAAAGTCAATGGCACTTTTTACTACAGGTAAAAAGGGGTAAGAAGTTTAATACTTTTCTCAGGAGCAAGTGCCATTGACTTTCATTGTCTTCCTGTCTGGTGATTCAGTAAAAGTAAAATTCTTAGGCTTTTTTCTCATGAATTGAATTTTTTACTACCATGAATTTTTTTTCAACTCTTAGTGAATCAAGGCCATTGTGTGGCAAAATGAGTTCTTCAATGTACTACGCTTATCTGTTATTTTTTTAAATTCTCTATTTGTTTGCAACTGTGTGTTATAAAAGAAAACAATTTTCCATAACAACAATGTGTTTACCTTAGCTATGTACATCAAAGTGGTGATTTTGAGTAGATATCATAGATTTCATCACTCTAGCTTGCTAATCATCTGATTGGCTAATGCATGGGTGACTGGTTTAACCCATTCTGCTGAAATTCAACTTCTTCAGTTTGGAAGGATTGCAGTCTTGTGTTCCAGTAGTAAACTGTTAATGGATGGGTTCTCAGCTGAATAGGGCATCATTGCTAAAGATTGTTACATTGGAAGAATTGTGGGACTTGTGGGACATGTTTTTTACTCAAGGTCATGGAAACCACTCCCACTGTAGCAAAACAGAGTCTTAGTAATTTGAAAATAATGGAAACAGCATGCTGATAAGTAAATCTCAGGTATGAGGGCACAATCCTAACACAAATGATTATTTTACATTCCAAAAGACGAAAACAATAAGGCAGAACACCAAAAATCTAACAAAAAGGGAAATCAATGAGCTCTCACACATCTATAGGCTATGTTGGGATGCCTTTGGAACAAATTGCATGCTGTTTGAGTGCAACGTAACCCATAGAAGTCTAAAGTGCACGTTAAAGTGCACGTACTGCTCTTTACCTGCATCCTATTGCTGTTCTCCACGGTCTGCTTCAGGTCTTGTCGCTATCCTCTTTTCCTCCCTGGCACAGAGCGGCATGCTACCTCTTTATCTGCTGCTGGACCTGCTGTAGCTGCACCCTGTGGCCCCCTACAATAGGAAGGGGCTGTGGCAGCAGCAACCCTCGAACCACCCCCTCTTATACTGGGGAGAACATGGCGCCCACCATGTGCCACCTAACAACATCAGTGCAGCACTTTTGAGATACAGTAACTAGGAAACCATTGCCTCATCTATATTTGATACATTTTTTGATAAAACAAAATGATCATCTTTAAAAAGTATTCAATCAAATCCTATAAATAATCACACATTTTTACTTAAAATGATACAGCACGCAAAGGTAATGTTATACCACTGTGTCTGGCTATATTTGGCTACATTGGGGTTTACAGGTTCAGCCAATGACATCCTCTTTTTCATCCCCTCCTCCAATCAGCTCAGCAGAGAGGGACAGGATTGCTGGTCTCTCCCTCCTCCTCCTCCATATTCACATTGCTTGCAGCGCTGAGCAGCATTTCAAGGGCCCAGCCCACTTTTTTCAGAACATAAATCATAAAGTGAAACTGTAAACCCCGATATCTCAGCCTTTTCTTCTTCAATTTAAAAATGGAAAGCAGTTTAGGACAATGGCAAATGTAGCCCAACGCAACGTTATAACAATTAGCTTTGCTTGCAGTATCAGATCAGATAGTAGGCAATTACCTTTGCCTACTATCTAAGTCTAAGGACCAAAACCAATTCGGCCCAACCCTAAATCTAAAGGACTCTAGGACCAGGCCATTCCATGGCCCTGGGACTTTGGTCCTTTTTAAAGTTTACCTAAAAATGAATCAAGGTCACAAAAGAAGCCCGAATTGGACATGTATGTGTTTCAGAAGCTGCACATCCCCTTCTCACACATCTTCTTCACATCCCCTTCTTACACATGCCGTAGATGCTGCTGCACATTCACACCCCTGAGAAACCTTATCGGATGCCTGCCGTCAGATTGAACGGGGTGAGTACTCCTGACCCATTATCAGCTTCCTACAGCTCTTTACAGGGAGGGGAGGGGCTTCGCATTGGGGCCCCATCACATTTAGTTATGCCACTGGATGTGAGATCAGCATCAAAGTGTGGACCAGGTGAGTAATCCAGCCCCATTTAGGCTTCCTACTGATCTATATTTGAAAGGGCATTCCATATAAGAGACCATGAGCATTTTCTTATTTTTAGATCCACTTTAAAATAAATACATTCAAATGTTCCCCACATTCATTTTTTCAACAGGAAGGCAGTGGTCATCTGTCTGCTCCACCAGACCCAGACCTAAAGCATCCGATCAATTATATGAGAGAGATCAATTATATGGAGAGTATAAGGTATGCAATGGAATAGCTTGCAGGATCTAATGAAATCTGTAAGGAATTCCGTCAAGCAGAATAAAATATTAAGGCTCATTTAGCACCATGAGTTTTTTTCTCTTTTTGTCAGAAAATGCTTTTTATCTTGATTTTTCTCTCTGCAATTCAGCACCATTTTCAGCTGTACAAATGTTTAAAAAAAATTGCATAGCTGAAAATGAAGAAAAAAAAAAGATAAAAAGTGTTTTCTCAGAATAAAACATGAGAAAAACAGCCGAATCAGCCATATTATCAGTTATTACGGTGAGAAGAAAAATAAATAACATTTTATTAAACACTCTTGGTGTATTCCATAATTAACATGTATTTGTTATGTCTCCGTCACATCTGAACCATCATACCCCGTATATAAGTATATTATTTGTCTTACCCTGCCTGCAATTTGCATATTGTACAGTGCCACAGAAGATGATGGTCCTTTAATATAATCATGTAAAACTAATAATAATAGTAATTATAGCCTCAATCTCTCTTTTAGGATCATGCAGCAAGGTATGCTCAACAGGTAGCCCACAATCGCTCCTTTCTCTGGGATTGACTGGTGATGATATTGACCTAGCGAGGGTGAACACAGGGTAAAGACGTTCCCAGGCTAATATGGCAGATGTTATTGCCACCCAAACATTCCCAGAATCCCCCAGCCCTATTTTCGGCTCTGCGTTCCGCCTTGCCAGCTGAGAGGGAGGTCACAGGTTAAAACCAGAACAGGGAGGGGATGGAGAAGGGTGAGGGAGAGGGGGCAGAGGTTAGAGTGCTGGAGGAGGAGGAGGAGGGGAGGCAGGCAAGTGCTTGTGAATAGCATGCCCAGCACTAGGAAAAACTAAAGGTGACACAGGGGCCTTGACTTTCTTTTATAATCATTCAGGCTAATAAACAGATGCAGCAGTAGAGCAAGTGGTTAATGTTTACTGTGTGCTGGGCAAGATCGGTTATGATGATGTGTAACATGAAACAACATAGCTGGAGTTTCCCTGTGGCGGAGTGCTGGAAGGGAGACACAATTTTTATGACCTTCTAATTCTTGGACCCCTAATATTAATGCCGGGATCATTCTGTTCTTTGTGTCCAGCTGCCCTGAGAACTCTGTCGCTGTCATGGCACGATATTTACAGGCATAGGAAAGTGTCAGGTCTATGCAGCGCCACCCCTCCCATACATTGCAATGTCAAATGTCACCAAAAGGTCACTTGAGAGGTGCCAAGAATGGAGCTGCAAAGTTCACTTGCGTGAAGCTTATTATTTTCCATAGCTTTGTTCTACTTGACATGACAGGTCAGTGAGGAGAAAGCAATCACTTGAGGAAAAAATAGGTATGCAAAGCATTGTTTCAGTATAATCAATATAGTGCTCCTGCCAATTTATTGAGAGGTACAAATACCTGATTTGGAATGCACAACTGCAGGATCACCCTAAGCAGTCGTGGACTGGGGCCAAAAATCAGCCCAGGTTTTTTCTGGCCTGACCAGCCCATAACATTCACTCCGAGCCCCCCCAATTTACTTCCTGTCCATTCAATGAGTGTACTCTAAGGTTGAAGCTGTAGCATAGCAGGAATAGGTCATGAGCAGGGGTGGATATGGCTAAATTGATGGTATCGGGGGATATGCCCCCTATGCATTGGGTGCAGAACATGAGAGGGGGTTAGGGGGACTAGCTAGACAGGTGTCAGGTGAGGGTGCAAGAAGCAGCAGTCCAAAATGTCCAAAAGCCCCCAATGTGGGCTCCATATGGCCTGCCCCCAGGATGACCACGTTCCAGAGCTGTGTGCGACTCACATGACTGGCAAACCCTATTGGATGCCAGTTCAGGGGTTAAGTAGTTATGGCTTAATCATTTGCGATGACCTGCAGTGTGAAATCCATATATATACACCTCAATCTTCAAACTCAAACTCAAAGAGACTGATGGTCAGGCAGCACACACTGGAAGAAGTGGTTATGCTGTAGACACTCTCGAGCTGTTGAATGGCTATGGCAGAAAACCAGAACCAATAAAGACTTTCTTCTATATAACCTTGCCTTTCAGGAACTCAGGACTTTCAACTGCTAAATAAGCTTTCTCACCTCTCATAATTACAAAGACACTCAAAGAGTCTCAAACTACTGCTCTCTACACCACCATATCATCCAACCCCTCCTAAATCACCACAGAGCACCTTGTCTTTAAAGTGAAAGAAATGTAAGTGTAATGCCCCGCTGTGTAAAAACCCACAGGGAGCTGCAAACTCACCTTCTTCCTGTCTTCTTCTCAGCATCTCTGGGCTGTGGCCCGCTCCTGTACCCACTGGAGATGGCTTAGCCCCACGATTGGAGATGGCTTAGCCCCACGATTGGAGATGGCTTAGCCCCACGATTGGAGATGGCGTGGCCCCACGATTGGAGATGGCTTGGCCCCACGATTGGAGGTGGCTTGGCCCCACGATTGGAGGTGGCTTGGCCCCACGATTGGAGGTGTCTTAGCCCCACGATTGGAGGTGGCTTGGCCCCACGATTGGAGATGGCTTGGCCCCACGATTGGAGGTGGCTTGGCCCCACGATTGCAGGTGGCTTGGCCCCACGATTGCAGGTGGCTTGGCCCCACGATTGCAGGTGGCTTGGCCCCACGATTGCAGGTGGCTTGGCCCCACGATTGCAGGTGGCTTGGCCCCACGATTGCAGGTGGCTTGGCCCCACGATTGCAGGTGGCTTGGCCCCACGATTGCAGGTGGCTTGGCCCCACGATTGCCGGTGGCTTGGCCCCACGATTGCAGGTGGCTTGGCCCCACGATTGCAGGTGGCTTGGCCCCACGATTGCAGGTGGCTTGGCCCCACGATTGCAGGTGGCTTGGCCCCACGATTGGAGATGGCTTGGCCCCACGATTGGAGATGGCTTGGCCCCACGATTGGAGATGGCTTGGCCCCACGATTGGAGGTGGCTTGGCCCCACGATTGGAGGTGGCTTGGCCCCACGATTGGAGGTGGCTTGGCCCCACGATTGGAGGTGGCTTGGCCCCACGATTGGAGGTGGCTTGGCCCCACGATTGGAGGTGGCTTGGCCCCACGATTGGAGGTGGCTTGGCCCCACGATTGGAGGTGGCTTGGCCCCACGATTGGAGGTGGCTTGGCCCCACGATTGGAGGTGGCTTGGCCCCACGATTGGAGGTGGCTTGGCCCCACGATTGGAGGTGGCTTGGCCCGATTGGAGGTGGCTTGGCCCCACGATTGGAGGTGGCTTGGCCCCACGATTGGAGATGGCTTGGCCCCACGATTGGAGATGGCTTAGCCCCACGATTGGAGATGGCTTGGCCCCACGATTGGAGATGGCTTGGCCCCACGATTGGAGGTGGCTTGGCCCCACGATTGGAGGTGGCTTGGCCCCACGATTGGAGGTGGCTTGGCCCAACAATTGGAGGTGGCTTGGCCCCACGATTGGAGGTGGCTTGGCCCCACGATTGGAGGTGGCTTGGCCCAACAATTGGAGGTGGCTTGGCCCCATGATTGGAGGTGGCTTGGCCCAACAATTGGAGGTGGCTTGGCCCCATGATTGGAGGTGGCTTGGCCCCATGATTGGAGATGGCTTGGCCCCACAATTGGAGGTGGCTTGGCCCCACGATTGGAGGTGGCATGGCCCCACAATTGGAGGTGGCTTGGCCCAACAATTGGAGGTGGCTTGGCCCCATGATTGGAGGTGGCTTGGCCCCATGATTGGAGATGGCTTGGCCCCACAATTGGAGGTGGCTTGGCCCCACGATTGGAGGTGGCTTGGCCCCATGATTGGAGATGGCTTGGCCCCACAATTGGAGGTGGTTTGGCCCCACGATTGGAGGTGGCTTGGCCCCACGATTGGAGGTGGCTTAGCCCCACGATTGGAGATGGCTTGGCCCCACGATTGGAGGTGGCTTGGCCCCACGATTGGAGGTGGCTTGGCCCCACGATTGGAGGTGGCTTGGCCCCACGATTGGAGGTGGCTTGGCCCCACGATTGGAGATGGCTTGGCCCCACGATTGGAGATGGCTTGGCCCAACAATTGGAGGTGGCTTGGCCCCATGATTGGAGGTGGCTTGGCCCCATGATTGGAGATGGCTTGGCCCCACAATTGGAGGTGGCTTGGCCCCACGATTGGAGGTGGCTTGGCCCCACAATTGGAGGTGGCTTGGCCCAACAATTGGAGGTGGCTTGGCCCCATGATTGGAGGTGGCTTGGCCCCACGATTGGAGATGGCTTGGCCCCACCATTGGAGGTGGCTTGGCCCCACGATTGGAGGTGGCTTGGCCCCACGATTGGAGATGGCTTGGCCCCACGATTGGAGGTGGCTTGGCCCCACGATTGGAGGTGGCTTGGCCCCACGATTGGAGGTGGCTTGGCCCCACGATTGGAGGTGGCTTGGCCCCACGATTGGAGGTGGCTTGGCCCCACGATTGGAGATGGCTTGGCCCCACGATTGGAGATGGCTTGGCCCCATGACTGCAGGTGGCTTGGCCCCACGATTGGAGGTGGCTTGGCCCCACGATTGGAGGTGGCTTGGCCCCACGATTGGAGGTGGCTTGGCCCAACAATTGGAGGTGGCTTGGCCCCATGATTGGAGATGGCTTGGCCCCACGATTGCAGGTGGCTTGGCCCCACGATTGCAGGTGGCTTGGCCCCACGATTGGAGGTGGCTTGGCCCCACGATTGGAGGTGGCTTGGCCCCACGATTGGAGGTGGCTTGGCCCCACGATTGGAGGTGGCTTGGCCCCACGATTGGAGGTGGCTTGGCCCCACGATTGGAGGTGGCTTGGCCCCACGATTGGAGGTGGCTTGGCCCCATGATTGGAGGTGGCTTGACCCCTTAAATCTATTCACCCCACCTGTCTTCCCCAACCCATTTCAGTCTGTTATCTGGAAGTGTCCTCCCTCATCTCTGATGCCCACTTTGCTCCTTGCTCCCCAGCTGACCTCATCTCTTACTATAGGGCTGATTTGGCACGGGAGAATTTTTTTTCACTTTTATTTTAAATCTTGATTTTTTTCCCTCAGTGCAGTGCATTAGCTGTGGTAATTATTCAATCATTAGCACAGCTAAAAAAAAGTTGGACAATGCTCTCCACTAACTTGTTGAAGGGCGGCGGCGGGTGAATGCCCTTCCTGTGCCGCATGCCCTCCCACTCGCCCCCTTTAAGTGGAGCAGAATCTGCGGCATTGCCCAACTTTGCCGCTAAATTTGGGGTGCAGGAGTCTTTCCTTTTGTCACCCCACAAAAATCCTGGGCTGGAGTGGCCCATTAAGGTAGACTAAAAACTGGGATTTCTCTATCCTGGGATTTGGTCTGACCCCTAGACACCCCAGTTTGGGAGGCCCCAATGTGTGAAACCCCCCAGATAGATAGCTTTTCTTACCTTTCCTCGAGCCTGCGGCACATATGTGGTGGATGGCAGCATCACTTGCATCCTTTGGCTGTGGCCGACTACGCCAGCCGTTTAGTTATGGCAGATGTGACCGTGCACAGCCAGATAAGGATCCAAGTAATGCCACCTGCAGTGCATGTGCGACTGGTGGGTTCCAGGGGTCAAAGCCACTTTTATAACATTGGAATTCAAGGTCTCAGGAGGTGTAACAGGTAAATACAGTGCATTACTACGACGGCCATTGTTATCTGGGGGTTCTGCTGGGGGAACGGTCATTTAGTGGTAGGGGTAGATGCCACTCTTTGGTCTAGTGGACGCACAAAGTAGCATTCTGAAATGCCTGAAGGATGGAAGAAGGGCAAACAAATTGTGGCCTGGATGGGAGGAATCTGAGATTATTCTTCTGGTACGTGACCATATCTCCCAACTTTTTATGGTAGGAAAGAGGGACAATTATTAAATTAAGCCACAGCCCCTTATTGGGGGATGGAATAGTTACAACTAAATAAACACTTTGGATAGGCAAATGAATCATTTATTGTTGCAGATCTGCATGTTACACCTCAAAGAGGAACAGAGGAGAACAATGGGAGAATCAGGGGCAGCTGGGATGTATGTCCGTGACACGTCTTTCATACAGATCAGAGATTTTTGGTAGGGAGGCATCTATGATCCTCTCTGCAGTTTTAACAATACTTTAATTATGTGAACTTATTGTGAATTCTTCCATCTCCAAAGGACCTGTCCAGCCCAGACTGTCCATTGTTTAACTTGCATTTTAACACAAAAAATGTGCAAAAAAACAAAAATATGTTCAAAATATTTCCCCCCCTAATCACCTGCACTTTCAATGGGGCATTTGTTACAGATGGGGTACAGAATTTTTTCAATGAGTTAAGGATATTTTTAAAAAAGTTTGGAAATGACGGCACCCCATAGGGTGCTGTTATCTCTCTAAAAAAAAAAATAAAGTACCCTTACCTCATGTAAAAACGCCCTATTGCAGGGGCAGGTGACTTTTGGGGAATAAGTAGAAAAAAATTTTGGGTGTTAAAATTGCAAGGCTTAGATGCTGGTTGCAAGTCACACCACAAAGCACACCCAGAGTGCACCATGCTTCACCAGATAACTAGCATGACCCCCAGTGTCCCTCCACGTGCCTCATTGTGGTGGCAACAAGGCAGAAACTCATTCAGTGCCTGACCTCACACCAATTCAATATTATATATCGCTGGACTGACTTTCATTTGGCTGCAGGTTTCTCTGGGTTAGATTGCTCAAGGGATCATATGGTTAGTTTTGATGAGAAGTTTCAATACACAGAGTAAGATGAAGGAATAGGAATGTAAATGTATGTATGAAATACTTCTAACCTTACAATATGGCATTGACAGACATGCAAGCTTTAGGTCACCGTATGGCCTTGATTCAAAGGTAGAAAAAAAATTCTCATGGTAGTAACAAATTCAATTCATGAGAAAAAAGCCAGGGAATGTCACTGTTACTGAATCACCAGATAAAGACAATGAAAGTCAATAGCAGCGTGTAGAAAGGAGTAAACGGTTCTCTACTTTTCTTAGGAATAAAAAAGTGCCATTGACCTTCATTGTTTTCTTAGCTAATGATTCAGCAACAGTGAAATTGTCAGACACTTTTCTCATGAATCGAATCTTTTACTACCATGAGAATTTTTTTCTACCTTTATTGAATCGAGGCCTATGTCTGCAGTATGGCATAATGTTTCTGTGCATGGGCCCTGAATATAAGCCAATTATACTGTCTCACACTGTATACCGTATATACTCGAGTATAGGCCGACCCGAATATAAGCCGAGGCACCTAATTTTACCAAAAAACCTGGAAAAAGTTATTGACCCGAGTATAAGCCGAGGCGGCTTTTTTCAATTGGAATTGGAGTTGATTTGAGGAATCACCCCTGACCACGCCCCCAGCCATCACCTAAGAATTAAATAAAAATAAATAATAATAATACAGTGAGGGGCATCCCTTGTTACAGCCAGTTAGGGGCATCCCTCATTACAGCCATTCAGGTGTAACACAGCACACACACAACATACACACAGCACACACAACACAAACACAACACAGCACACAATACAGCACACATACACACACAACACACAGCACACAACACAGCACACAACACACACACTCACCAGTTCAGCTCCTGCGAGGCTCCTTCCAGCCAAGGCGACGGTGCGGGACAGAGTGAGGACGGCGCGGGACGACGGCATGGGACGCGGCCAGTCGCCAGTCGCAATGGCGACCCCTATAGCTACGCCCCTGGACGCGGGGCAGAAGAGCCGCCTCGGAGGCTTCAGAACTCGGCGGGGAGATCAGTACACCCAGTGCGAGGTGGGTGTACCAAGATGGCGGCCGGCGCGCTCCGCGCCGCCACGTCACTGAGGCCCGGGCCGCCATCTTGGTACACCCACCTCGCGCTGGGTGTACTGATCTCCCCGCCGAGTTCTGAAGCCTCGGCGGCTCTTCTGCCGCCTCGGAGGCTCTTCTGCCTCTTCCTCCGCCCCCTCGCTCAGGTAAGTCAGGTTACTGACTCGAGTATAAGCCGAGGCTGCTTTTTTCAGCCCAAAAAGTGGGCTGAAAAACTCGGCTTATACTCGAGTATATACGGTATGTATTTTACAAAAAAAGCAACAGAAACATGCCAAAAAGCTATTTAAAAACACTCACATAGCTGCTTGAGCCCAGGCTAGTGGCCATTTCCGGCTTCTGGGCATGTAGAGCCAAATTGTGAGTCACAGTATTGACACCCTGTCATTGCAGCAGCAAGGCCAAAGTGACTGCAATGACTGGGTGACAAGGCAGTCACTCATTATCCCCAGAAACCCACAGGCAGAAAAAAAAAAAAAAAAAAAACAGGACACCCTGCTCCACTTCTGCCAAAGGAGCGGAGAAGCAATGATATTTTATTTTATACGTTTAATTGGGAGGGAAGAATCAGAGATTTCAAGGGTTAGGGTTACTCCTAAATGCTCTACAATTTATTTAAGCATTTTGGGTAAAGTGCATTTTTTTTAAATACACATCACCAAATTGCCCAGTTGGGAGCTGCCCCATTAAATGGTAGTATGTCCGCATGTGTGCATTGTGAAATGAACATTCCACAATGCCCAAGACTGGAGTCACCTTCACCCTGTCTACAGCTCTCATCTCGCACTGCAGCTGGGAAAGTGTAGTATATTTTATTTTTTTAATTGCTTGGACGTTGGAGAGACATCGGACCTAAAATAAAAATGGGGCACCCCCCCCCCCATCGGCCTCTACTTACCTTTTGGATGTCGCTGATGCAGCAACATCAGGCTGCCACAAGGCCCGATCCTCTGCCCTCTGCAGGCTTAGCCGTCTGTAAGTGACAGCACAGTTTTAGCAGTGCTGTTCAATGTCCTGTGCTGCTCAGCAAAGTCTTGCAGGATTTCGGACGCTCCATTGCATCATATTCACGAGCACTGTGCAGGCACAAGATCTGGAGCCGCGCGCAGTGCCTGATGGGATGCAAGATGGTCCCGCCCGTCAGAAGGTCTCTTGGAATCCGAGGGACCCAGAAGATGGATCCTCCAGCGAGGTGAGTAAATAGTAAAAAGGTAAAACTGAAGGGGTGGCAGCAGATCGGTGAGGTTTGCTGGAGGTTTAAACCTTCCCCGATGTTCCTTTTTAAGTATATACATTGTGAAAAAAAAACGTATATCCTGTAAGTTTACAGGAAAAGTCCACTTTCAAGATTTTCTTCTCCCCCTGGTTTTTATAACCCCCTGAGGGGCATCCCTATTTGGCCTGCCCTGATTTGTAAATTCCCCCTCAATTTATAATTTCTTAACCTTGATCCTTGGTGCATGCCTAGGCCTCCAGCGTCTTCCCTGCATTGGATGCTTAATGTGCCAGACAGACCTGAATGGCTGCCAGCAGCACTGACAGAACCAGGATGCCATGGGGTGATACGGCAATGGCTTAGGTCTGCCTGTAGTGGTGAGCATGCAGTAAAGGCTGCCACTGGAGGTTTTTGCCTGTGCTGTGAGCAGGGGCGGACTGGCCATAGGCAAATGCACAGCTTTGGGGCAGTCTGGGCTGCTACCTTTACTAACACTCCCATCCAATCCCAGCCCCTTCACCACACTATGCCTACCCTATCCCAACACTCGCCCTAATGATATAGCCTCAGCCTTGGAGCACACTGGTTGAATGCCCCGGAAGCAGCAGAGATGCCACTGGCTGGTCATGTGCAGGCCAGGTTCTGGTAAAATCCAGGGCTGATTTTTGGCCCCGGTCCATCACTGGCCGTGAGATTGATGATACTCATTCCAGAGGGGTTTGACAAAGTGGGGAAGCCCAAATACGGATAGAAGAAACAAAGGAGGGATGGCAGCCGCTCAGACCATTTTATAACTAGCCTGGGAGGTACACGCGAGCAGGGCTTAAAGGAGCCACAGCACTCAACCCTGTTAGCTTGCAAATCAACCTAAAACCTGTCTCTAAAAACAGAGGTCTCGGTCACACACATCTGCAGAAGTATAGTGAAGCTGTACCACCAGCGCCAAGGTGCCTCTGTGAGGCGCAGTCCTAACTCTAATCTCTGAGAGCCCCATTTGGGACAAACCTGAGGTTGCCTTATAACCTCGAGTACAGCCCATGGGGTGGAAGGGTCGAAGACCTTGCGGTACAGCCCCATGTGCCTGCACAAAATATCTGGGCCTGTATTCTTTTTGACACTGGAGCCAGGATTGCAAGGTCTTGGTCCGCTTTAAAGTGGACCGTCACCCTCGTGTGATCGGCCCGGGAATCTATAAGATTCCCGGGCCGATCACCTCCCTGCCCACGGGACATCCGAGATCGGGATGTCCCGCGGGGTGAAACCCCCCCAAACACCCCAAATCCACCTACCTTGTCGTCCGTGAATGGCCGGCGCGGGCGCGCGCACGTCAAGAGTGACGCGCGGGAGGCGGCGGCAGAGGAGCCGCTTGTCTGGTCCTGTCAGACCGATCGGGGGTGCCCCACCGAAGTGGACCAAGACCCAGGATAGTCAAAATCCTGGGTGTTGGTCCACTTTAAAGAGATATTCAATGCCGATTCAGGTTGCTCTTTGGGTATCAGCTCGGTAAATCAATACTTATCTTCTCCAAGTTCCACACCCTATATGACTTCAAACAGCCTATTGTGTTGTGACCACAAACTTGATAAGCTTCTGGTGGACACTTGAACTTCTCCTGAGGGAGGGATCGTGAAAGGAGTAAGTATCGGCAGCCCCAGCTTCGGGCATGCCAGTCACCCCCAGTGGGTCATCTTTACGCACTCGTGCTGCAAAATTAAAAGCTTCTTGTATTATATAAATGAACTTGTGCTGCAAAATTTAGAGCTTCTTATATTATATAAATGAACTGGAAGTTCTACAAGTAAACGCCAGCAAGCTATCAGGCCAATACTTTGACCACAGATAAATGATTGTGAGCTTGGGTTGAGACTTTTCTTCCAAGTCATTGGTCTGAATTAAGCTGCTTTGCTGTGGTAACAAAAGAGTTAAGTCACTGTGAAGCAATGCCAGTGTTTGGGAGGGGGGTCAAAGATCAAACAGTGTCCACTGCAGCAGTGTACTATCAACACAAACTTAGCATGAGGTGAGGGGGAAGGGCGCTCACAGGATCACATTACTACAAGAGCCTTGTTCAGGCCCTGCTCTCACACAGTAAAAAGCAAGCAATATGGCCGGTTACAAAGAATTCGCTGCATATTAATATGAAAGAAGGGAAACAGAGGGCAACACTATGACGAAAAATGAGTCAAACTGGGCAAATAATGATTAACTAAAGAGCACATGTGGGAGGAACCGTTACCTCAAAGTGCGTAAAACCACATTCCACAGCTCAGAGTCCTGCTAGCAAAAACAAAAAATGGAGGGCTTCAAACACATTAAAATATCAATACAAAATAACAACAATTTAAGGCTTATTACATATAAAATCCATGTTAATCTACAATTTAGTCAATTGTATTTGTGTCTCTTGTCAATTGTGCTTGTCTCTTTTTACCACACACCAACCGACACACAAACTATAAGGCCGCACAGAGATTTTATTTGGTGTGTTTCATGCTTGAAGGTGAAGGGCCTTTAGTAAATAATCAATTTAGACAGTTAATGCCAGATCCTGTACACATTATCTCTCTAATGTTTCTCTGAGATTGTGCCCCCCTTCTTCTATCATTAAAGTGGCCCACTTGGGGCATCCAGATTCGGGATGCCCCATTGTGTAAAAACCCCCAGGAGGCCGAGAAACTCACCTTCTTTCCTGGTCCAACGGCGCATTTGCGAACAGCGACCGCATCTCCGCTATCCCTTTAGCAGGGCATGTGCCCGCACCAGGCATTTGTGAATGGCCAACATGGGCACACTCCCTGTTAAAGGGTAGCGGGGGATGCGGTTACCAGCGCTCGGATCTGCTCACTCTTTTGGACGAGAGGACGGGAGCGGATCTGAGCGTGCCGACTGGACATGAGGCAATCTGGGGGGTTTCACACAGCAGGGCATTCCTGATCGGGGTGCTCCGGGGACAAGGACCAAAACCCAAGATAGTCAAAATCCTGGGTTTTGGTCCACTTTAAGTTTCTCCTTAAAAACTCTTCCCTTATCCAATCTTTTCTTGATCAACTCTCCTCTTTCTCTTCCCCCAGACTGTAAATGTAAAGTGGCTCAAACCCCTTCTAACTACCCCTGTGTATATCCCAACCACCCTCCCAAATGCAAGCTGGCTGCCGAGGTCCCCGCCCACATGGCATTTTTGAGATTGCTGAATGGCTGATCTCAAGAATGCTGGCTGACATGACCATACCTGGTTTACGCCCCCATCCTACGTAGCTGGGCCAGGGGGGCGACCCACAGCTATAGGGAAGCCGGTGATGCTTCATATGGCAAAGATTGTGACCCCGGGGGTTTCCCAGAGCCGCACATCTGGCTTTTGAGACCCTTTTTAGTTGACCAAAACCCGGGATCTTCCCTATCCTGGGTTTGGGTCCATCCCCCTGGGGCACCTGTTTTTGAAGTGTCCCATTGTGGGAAAGCTTGCTATTTTCAAGTAAACTCACCTCTTCTCGGTCCAACTGCGCATGCACAGCTGCTTGTTCAATCAGCTTCTCCGGCAGCGAACATTAATGTAATGAAATCCCAGCCGCACACATCGACAGCACGCAGCATCACGTGCGGCCACGCACAGCCATTTAGTTGCAGTGGGTGTGGCGGTGCACAGCCAAGAAGAGATGCAAGTGAAGCCATGTGCCATGGGCTTGTCGGACAGGTAAGGATATCAGGCAACTCATGGGAATACCCCATGAAAAGAAAGTCAGACAGATTTGGTCCACTTTAAAGGGTAATTCCACTTTCGATGGCATTTTTAAAAGTTTCCATTATTATGTGGCAAAGTGATGTTGTCAATGTGCTAAGCTTATCTGTTATTTGTTTTATTTTCTATTTGGTTGCAACTCTGTGTTATAAAAGAAAACAGTTTTCCATAACAACGTGTTTACCTTAGTTTTGTACACCAAAGTGGCGAGTACACATCATAGACGTCGCTATAGCTTGCTAATCATCTGATTGGCTAAGGCATAGGTAACTGGTTTAACCCATTCTGCTGAAATTCAACTTCTCCAAAGCTACTAAAGAGTTCACCTGTTACATTGGAAGAATTGTGGGACTTGCAGTCCATGCTTTTTACTCAAGGCCATGACACCCCCACCCCCCACTGTGGTTTTAGCCCTTCCACAAATGTTGTAGTTCACCTATGAACTTCTATTTTAGCAATGTCTTTTTGAAGGTGAGGTTTCCAAATCTGTCTACAGTAATCCAGTTGTGCCCTCACCAGATTCTATATACCAGCATAACAACCTTGAGAATCCTGCTTGCTTTCCCCACTGCATGGCTACACTGTCCACTCATCTTGAATCTGTCAGAAATCAGTATCCCTAAATCCCTCTCTCGTCCTGGGTAACAAAAAATCTTTTAGTCAACGGCAAACAGGGAAACTTTACCTACCAAGTCTACGTCACTTACACTGCAAACACATTAAAAAGAATGGGCCCCAAGACAGAACCTCTTTGTACACCACTAGACACGCACTTCTCCTCCTAGTGCACACCATTAATGACGACGCTTTGATACCTATACTTTAGCCAGATGTAAATCCACTGAACTGTGGTTGGGGGTACCGCCAAAGTGTACACATACCCTGCTGCTGGAAATGTTTCAGACCTCAGATTGCAACAAGGCGCTGGAAGAGACAGGCTCCTCCAATGCTCTGCTTCACACCTCGCACTGGCCTGGGCACAGGCTGCACTGCCGATGGGGTGGAGTCATCTGTTGAGCCACCAGGGGCTTTCCCTTTGCCAAAGATGGGGGTGAGGGGTGGCACAGCATAGCACGGTGCAGGCTTACCTTAGATTATGGTGCAGGGGCCCTTGGCGTATACCTCTGGGGTTACCTACGGCGGGGCAGGTAGGTAACTCCGCGGGTTGGTGGGATGCCAGCATGATCCTGGGACTGTCCCACCCAATGTGGGATGGTTAGAAGGTATGCGAGAATGGATATCACATGAGATGGGATACCTCCAGCTTTCAATGTAAATATAGTGCGTAGTGCAACATACAGCCTCATAAACTGATCGTACTGCTGATCAATACACAATACGCCATGAGTGGATCACATGTACTCTTCTGTAGTAGAACTGCAACACCCAGCATGACCACTCTAATCACAGGTCAGAGGCTAGCTGGGCTCGCTCACACTGAGAGCACCAATGGACTTGGACTGTTAGACCACTTTTTTACATGGTCTTGGAGAAATAAAATTGAAAGGGCAAACTTTGGAGTCCTGCTATGACTTCAACCCTGCACTGCAGGAAATAGAGGAGAGACACATGCGACAGGCATCATGTGATCTGCTTGCTGCCCGATTATTGCTGTTGGGGCCACAGTCCGCATTGCTGGCTAGGTGAGTATACATGATCATTGAGGGGATCTCACACAACAGGGCATCCCAAACGGAGATGCCCTGCTGGAGAGAAACAAAACATAGGTGTGACAGAGGCTCTGTCTTTTGGATGTCATCACTATTCAGTTGCCCACCGGGTCATTCACTGGCCTTTTCTTAATTAGGTTCCAGACAATGTCATTGTATTTTGATACTGTTACAGGCAATGTCATTGTATTTTGGATTGTATTACAGACTGCCATTGTGTATTGTTGATTACGTCACAGTCAATGGCATTGTCCTGATTGATTGTATTACAGCCTGCTATTGTTCTACTGATTGCGTCACCGGCAGAGTTGAGGGATTGTGTGCCCTGCTGCTATTGGTCAGTGTGGTTGTCATTGCATGGAGACTTGTGTATATAAGGCCTAGAATGGCACTAATAAAAACACTTCACCCTCAATACTGAAGTTCTGTCTCTTATTGGGGGAAACGCTATATTACAATTCACTAGCCCTTGTAAGGGCTGTTCCTGTTTCCTCACGGACGACTCTGGAATTCCAGCAGCACCTCTTACGATTGGGAAAAGGACGTTTCGGGCGGTGAAGCCCTCCGGCGATAAGGGTTATCGCTACAATAGGATTGTAAAAAACGGAAATTTGTGTACTCACCGATAAATTTATTTTCTCTTCTGCTTATATTCGGGGGCACCACTAGCAGCAACACGTGGGTTTATCTCTGCCGTAGGCAGGAACTGCAAGATAGAAAAAAACTAGAACCTCCTGGCCTATATAGCGCAGGCTTTGGCAGGATCTCCTCAGTTAATTAAAAAGCAGTTCAGCCACCGCCTCGGGAGGGGAGAAACACTAACCTGTACATAATGCTCTAGAAAACAGTGCAACAAAACTAAAACCATGATGAAGGCCTCAGCCGTCACTGACACAGTCATAACACAACAGTAGGGCGGATGTGGTGCCCCGGAATGGAAGTGGACAAGAAGGTAAAATTTACCAGTAAACAAATTTCCCTTTTCTCATCTCCTCCATTCCGGGACACCACCATTACCAACATAACCAAGAACCACAGCACTGACACCTCAAGCTTAGACCCCCGGAGAGGGGTTCACCATTGTCTGAAACACCTTATGCCGCAGAGGAGCATTAGCAGATGCCCTAGCATCGAGTCTATAAAACTTGGTGAAGGTGTGGAGAGATGACCAGGTCACCCCCTTGCAGACCTGTTCCGCCGACGCCTGGTGTTGGAAAGCCCAAGATGTGGCAATTGCCCTGGTGGAGTGAGCGGTGACCCGGAAGGGCACCCCCTTCCCCTTGCAGGCATAGGCTTGTATGACCACCTGCCTGATCCATCTGGCAGCAGCCAGGCCCCTCCTTGGTCCTTCTGGGATCACGAACAAGACATCCATCTTACGTACCTCTCGAGTAGCGGCCAAGTAATACTTTAATGCCTTGACCAAATCAAGGGAAAGCAGGAGTCGCTCCTTATGGCGAGCAGGGCGTAGGTACCACTAGAGTAGCACTTTTTAAGATGCTTCACATGAAACACTGCATCAAAAAGGGTGATCTGATCGAGAGCACTGCCATCTTTGAAACCCAACGAATGGAGGTTGTCGCCACAAGAAAAGCCAACCTTCAACATGAGCGTTGCCAAGGAAGCCTCTGCCATGGGTTCAAAGTAGGCCCCTGAAGCACTGATAGGACCAGATTAAGATCCCAGGGAAGAACTAGTGACCACTGCGGGGGTCAAACATGCGCAGCGCCCTGCATGAAAGAGCGGACTAACCTATGCTCAGCGATCATCCGTTACTCCCTCAGCCGCTACTTACTTCTTAGGGTGTAGAACTAGAAATTGATATTTTCACTTTTCGAATTGTCGTGGAACTCTCTTTGAGATGGCAGGTGATCAGTCATTGCATAGGTGCGGCAATGTCATCACTGCCACACACAACAGTCACAATGAATGGAGCAGGCGGAGCTTTACAGCTAAATCAGGCAGCATTATCTGGGATTAGAGTGAAGCAAGAGTAGTGAAAATTGGCAAAAGGTGCACTACATAGGGGGAGAAATTCAGGGGATGCTAGTTAAAAATGTGGGTTTTGGTCCACTTTAAAGGTGCTGGGCTGTTGGTCAGCGTTCAGGCCCTACTGCAGGAACTCCAAAATTTGGGATACCAAGAATCTTCTACAGGAGTGGCCCCTAGATTCACACCAAGACACGAAGGTGCACCAAGTCCTGTATTAAACTGGATGAAGACGTGGAATGGATGTTTTCATGTTCGAACCAAGGTCTGAATGACCGCGGTGGACAAACCCCTCTTCTCCAATATGCTGGTTTAAACAGCCAAGCCACTAAAGCCAGCGCTGGAGAATTGGGGTACGGAGGACCCTGTTGCAGAAGATCTTGGCGGCTGGGCCAGTGTGGGGCAATCAGGATGATCGGAATCGGCTTGCTGTTGATCTTATTTAACACGCAACCCAGAAGTGGCAGGAATGCGTAGAGCAGGCTGTACCCTGACCAGAGGATGGCCAGTGCGTCGACAGCCATGGCCAGCGGGTCTCGCACCCTGGACACGAACCTCTGGACCTTCCGATTGTTCTGAGAAGTCAGACTGATTATACGCATTTCGTCAAGTGGCTTCTTCAGTACTCCGGCACTGAAGGCTCACTCACTCTTACACATGCCAAGCAGCAGTGATCCCTCGCTCCACTCACCTTCTCCCTAACCTCTTGTTGCATCTCAGCACCGCATCCTCGCCAGGCCTTTCTGAATGGGCGGCGTGGGCAAGCTACATCTAGAAGCTTAGCGGGGGAAATGGCCGGCTGCTCTCTTGGCTCTGTTCGGCTGCTTAGCCGTTCAGGCGGCTTAGCTGCTATAGGATCCAATTGAAATTGAGTGAGCTCACATAGTTTTGGCGGAGCCTGCGCCGTGGGAACAGGAAGGCGAGTTTTTACAGCGACCTGGGGGATTCCCCACCCGATTTATTATACTAACCCTGTCCTGTTCCTGGCGCCCCAGCTGCAAGCATAGGAGACTTATCCAAATCTGCTACACTTTCACCCACACCAATTTCTTCTTACAAACCTGGTCCTGATCTCCCCCCTACTCCTGATTTATTTCACTGATCCCCCCCTACACTGAGATTTCTTTTACTAACCCTGTCCTGTTCCTTACCGCCCCCCCTCCCTTGATTTACTTCACTGACCACCCCAAAAGCCGTAGTCAATATCCCGGGTTTTGTTCTGCTATAACCCCTAAGTATGCCAGTAGTTGCCGGTAGCTGAGTGGTGAATAGAGTTTGGCCACCTTGGTGTGCGGCACGCGTATCATCAGGCTTCTGCTGCCAGCACTGAAGCCGCTTCCGCCATTCCGCCAGCAGTGCGGGGCCCCGCTGACCAGCTCTATGGCTCTCCTCCTCCTCCTCCTCCTCGGCCTCTCTGGCCAGCGCCTGCCCCGCTGGTGTCACATGGTGGGCGGGGCCTGAACTCTCCGCCCTCTCCGCTCCCATCGGCCGCACTCTCCGGACCTGGCATGGGGCGAGCGCACACGGGCTTCACCGGGTAACTGCACCCCGCCGGGGGGCCTCACTCACACCCGCTTCGGCCATTAGGCGGAATAGCTGTGGCGCTGGGCGGTAAGGAAGGCGGCTGTGTGGGGGGAAAGTGTCTCCCATAACTCGCCCAGACACTGGCAGCCCTGAGCCCTACTGCTGCTGCCACCACCGCACACCGGCCCCATTCCCCGGCGCTAAACTTCAGCGTGCCGCCCCCTCCCAGCACCCCCCGGGGCCTCATTCCGTACAGGCGCCTGTCACCCGACTGGTCTGTCCTGTTTCCAAGATGGGCGAAGTCTGACCCGGCTCACCTGGCCCCAGCATAGCACACTTACCCCGATCTCTTATACTCACCTGGCCCCAGCATAGCACACTTACCCCGATCTCTTATACTCACCTGGCCCCAGCATAGCACACTTACCCCGATCTCTTATACTCACCTGGCCCCAGCATAGCACACTTACCCCGATCTCTTATACTCACCTGGCCCCAGCATAGCACACTTACCCCGATCTCTTATACTCACCTGGCCCCAGCATAGCACACTTACCCCGATCTCTTATACTCACCTGGCCCCAGCATAGCACACTTACCCCGATCTCTTATACTCACCTGGCCCCAGCATAGCACACTTACCCCGATCTCTTATACTCACCTGGCCCCAGCATAGCACACTTACCCCGATCTCTTATACTCACCTGGCCCCAGCATAGCACACTTACCCCGATCTCTTATATTCACCTGGCCCCAGCTGCAGCATAGCAGACTTCCCCCCGATCTCTTGCACTAACCTGACCCCCAGCTACAGCATAGCAGACTTCCCCCGATCTCTTGTACTAACCTGACCCCAAGCTGCAGCATAGCAGACTTACCCTGATCCGTTTACTAACCTGACCCCCAGCTACAGCATAGCAGACTTCCCCCGATCTCTTGCACTAACCTGACCCCCAGCTACAGCATAGCAGACTTCCCCCGATCTCTTGTACTAACCTGACCCCAAGCTGCAGCATAGCAGACTTACCCTGATCCGTTTACTAACCTGACCCCCAGCTACAGCATAGCAGACTTCCCCCGATCTCTTGTACTAACCTGACCCCAAGCTGCAGCATAGCAGACTTACCCTGATCCGTTTACTAACCTGACCCCCAGCTACAGCATAGCAGACTTCCCCCGATCTCTTGTACTAACCTGACCCCAAGCTGCAGCATAGCAGACTTACCCCGATCTGCTACACTTTTCCCAACCCCTGATTTATTCTAACACTGTCCTGTTCCTGACCTCCCAGCTACAGCATAGCACACTTACACTAATATCTTGTACTAACCTGACCCCCATCTGCAGCATAGCAGACTTCCCCCGATCTCTTGTACTAACCTGACCCCCAGCTACAGCATAGCAGACTTCCCCCGATCTCTTGTACTAACCTGACCCCCAGCTACAGCATAGCAGACTTCCCCCGATCTCTTGTACTAACCTGACCCCCAGCTACAGCATAGCAGACTTCCCCCGATCTCTTGTACTAACCTGACCCCCAGCTACAGCATAGCAGACTTCCCCCGATCTCTTGTACTAACCTGACCTCCCAGCTACAGCATAGCACACTTACACTGATATCTTGTACTAACCTGACCCCCAGCTGCAGCATAACACACTTACCCCGATCTGCTACACTTTTCCCAACCCCTGATTTATTCTACTAAGCCTGTGCTGTTCCTGATGCCCCAGGTGATTCATAGGTGATTTGCTACACTTTCCCCCACCCCAATTTCTTTTTACTAACCTTGTCCTGTTCCTGATCTCCCCCCCCTACTCCTGATTTATTTTCCCCCTACCCTCAGATTTCTTTTACTAACCCTGTCCTGATTTGAACCCCCCACCCGTGATTTATTTCACTGACCACCCTACCCCTCCAGATTTCTTACTCCTGACCCCAAAAAGCAATGTGGATAGTTGGGTGCTAGCAGCCATTCCAGCTCCTTTATTGGGCTTGTTTCAGCACTCGCATTGATTTTGGCGCTGTTATGGCCATGGTGTCCGGGGGCTGGGGAGACCCCAATGGGGACACTAATGGGATGGGGAAAGGCTACCCTAGGAACTCAGAGGAGGACGAGGCCTCCCCACCAGGGGGGATCAGTGACCCCGAGCAGGGTGACGAGGAGCGGCCCGGCATTCAGGTGGACTGCGTGGTGTGTGGCGACAAGTCCAGTGGCAAGCATTACGGCGTGTTCACCTGCGAAGGCTGCAAAAGCTTCTTCAAGAGGAGTGTGCGGAGAAACCTCAGCTACACCTGCAGGTGGGTAACACTTTGCTATATTTTATAGTGCTGACATATTTATTGTAGGGTACCAGAGAAGCATTCATGGCCATCCCTGACCTTCAGGGGAGCTTGCAATCTCCTACTAATCACATGCAGACTTTTTGAAATAGTCCTAAACTAAGTTTGAGTAGTCCCTCAACCAAAGAACACAATGGTAGGTTATCTAACTCACTGCCCGCTCACCTAGAATTGGACAGAGCTCTATGGGATAACTATCCCCTTAAAGAGGAAGTAAAAGCCAAAAAAGACTTTACTAGCTTTCACCCCTGCAACATGAGGCGTTCAGATTTGGGAAGCTCTGCATCTACCTTCGGCACGAGCCTGAGACAGCCACTACTGGCCTGTCAGACTGCCACACCATGTGACCACTGCTGACCAATCATTTTTATTAGGTAGCCATGCCGATGCATTGTGAATGGGACTGGTATTCGAATGGCGGTCACTGACTTGCTGCAAAAGAAGACGCAGCATCCAAATCTGAGATCATTTTTTATTTCTAAAGCGTGGTCATTTTCTGTGGCGCTGGACAGAATGTAAATAATGGGAGGGTGAAAGGAGTAACATACTTAATTTAGATGATCTCATGCTATGGGGGGTGAATAGAAGGCAAGTTTTTTTACATTACTTATTTTGGATTTAAATTGGATGCTTTTCACTATCCTGATTTTGTGATGCCCCACTGTGTGAAATCCCCATAGTTCACCCAAAAACTCATCTTTGCCTGGTTCCACAGTGCAGGTACAGGATCTTGTCCAATCAGTGCCTTATTCTATGCATATTAATACTCGGCATACAGCCCTCTGCATATAAGTCTCCCTGCGGCATGCTCCCATGTCCTGCCTGTTTGTATGAACTTCACCTACAGGAAAGCTGGGAATGCAGCTGTGACCAGCGAGCGCAGGGTGGGAGAGCTGGAAAAGGTGAGCTGTCTGAATGGCTAAGCAGCTGGCCGCATTTCCTGGCTCGGATTCTAGCTGTGGCGTGCCCGTGCCATCCATTCAGAGAGGCCTGGCGCAGGTACGCACACAGCTAGAGGTAAGGTATGTGGCTGCCGCGCATAGAAGTGGCAAGGGCTCAGGGAGCAGGTGAGTGAAACTTGCTGTCTGGGGGTTTCACACAATGGGGCATCCCAGTTATACCTTAGGGGGGTGGAATTTGGATGGCCCTGGAGTGTAAATTCCAGGGCCTCCGAGGTTCCCCTTTTAAAGACAGAAAAAATGTCTTGGATGAGCCTCGAAAGGGCCCCATTTAAAGTGGACCAACACCCAGGATTTTGACTATCCTGGGTTTTGGTCCACTTCGGGGGGGGCACCCTGTGAAACCCCCCAGAAAGCCCCAAAAACTCACCTCACCACGCTCCCACGTGACCGCGCCGTCCAATCCCCGCCGACGGACAAGACAGCGCGTCCGCCGCCGCCTCCCGCACGTCACTCCTACAGGGCGCGCACCCGCGCCGGCCATTCACAAACGGGCCCCGTCACATTTAGTTTCGCCACTGGTTGCTTGTTAAGGTTTAGGTCTGCTGTAAGCTATCGCTCTAAATTTTGGTTTGATGTCTACATAATTATGGGGAGAACAAACAAAATATACAGATGGTGGATAAAACTGGGTGCAGGCATCAAATAAACGATATTCACTGGACTGCTGTCATATTTCACACAAATTGCCAATCATTCAACTTTTGACACATTGCTGAATCAGCCAAGAAGATGATCAAACAGGTTGTCATTTATGGAACGGCTATGTGGTGTGGTAGGTTTGTAGAAAAGTGTGTAACATGGTACATGCTGCTGCTTACCTAGGGACTCTTGGGATAAGGTAAAGCAGAGGGAGTGGCCATTGAGCCTAGTTTTTATTGCATGACTGATCTTTATTGGTTGGCTGTACCCAGCTTTCAGGCCAGATTCAGAAACCTTCGCCACTGCAAACCATGTAACATTTTATTAATCTAGAATACCATGAATTCTTTTTTTTCTGGACAAATGCAAAATAGGAGAGATGCAAAATGATTTTGCCCAAGGCAGCCCTAGAATCCCTTTTTCACGCCCCACCAGGCAAAAGCTACTATAACCATCTGCTGCGGTAGTAGGTAGGGTGAGCCAGGCAGGTGCTGCTTGTGTAGTGATCTTTATTCTAGATTGGTCTAAAGCTCCTTCATCTTTTAGCTCCATGACCCCAGTTTGGACAACTAGCTCTCTTTTGTGTGTGATCATTGGGCACACGAAGTTCAGAATTTTGGACGGCCAGTGATACCCTTCTAGACCTTGTGTCAGTCATGGCTCTGTTTTGAATTTTCTATAAGACAGTTGAGTGCCTGGCTAAAAACAAGAAGGCCAGCAGAAATGCAATAGGTGTCACTAAGACTTAAAGCGGAAGAAAACCCAAATCGGGATGCCCCGCTGTGTGAAACCTTGCACCTTATCTTTCCACGCTCTGACGGTGCATGTGTGGGCTCTCGTCCAATGAGAGCTGCCTGCTGTGACTAAGTCATTGGGCAGGCGGCTCTCATTGACTTGAACAGGGAGAGCGCATCTCCTGCATGGTGTAGTCACAGCATTTTTGGGTGCCCTGGGGGGTTTCTCACAGTGAGGCATCCCGATTTGGAGAAAAGCCAGTGGCCAACCCTGTAACCTTTTAGATTCCAGGCTTGTCACTGGTGGGTTTTGTCTCGCTTTAGGAACAGTCCAGGCAATAGCAATAATAAGGCAACAAGGAGCTCACCTGAAGCCTGCCCCTGTTGTGCCTCTTTCCGATGCCGCAGTTGATCGCTGAGGGATCCTAGAAGTTGGTCAGTATGCTGGTCAGGTTTTTCTTGGCATGACACTGCCATGGAAAAAGTATTTCACTTATGACTTTTGGTCTGTTTTATAATGTATCCAAAGGATGACCATGTACAACCCCTAGGCAACTTGGCAGATGTTTTATAAATAATAATGCTAGAGGAAAAAATGGAGCTCTTTAAAGTGGGCCAAAACCCACAGTGATCGCTAAATCTATATGATTCCTGAGCTGATCTAATCCCCCCCCCGGGACATCCAAAATTGGGATGCCCCGCTGTGTGAAACCCCCCAGGTCGACCATACACTTACCTTCTTTTCTGATCCAACGGCGCATGCGCAAGCCGTGGCCGCATCCCAGCTATCGCGTGCCTGCGCCAAGCATTTTGAATGGCCAGCGCGGGCACGCTCCCTGTGGCGGGGGAATGCAGCCCCGTAGGCAAGGTCCAAAACCCAGGATTTTGACTTTTCACTTTAAAGTCCCTGTCCAGACATTTACTAACTTTCTCTTTCCTTATCCCACTGTGGGAAAGGGGGAAATTTAGCTATTTTAAAGCATCCCAAAATCTGATTTTATGTAAATACCTTATACATGCTGAACAAAACTGCTGGATTTGTTTCCATTTCTGGGTGTGTTTGAGCCAGGAAGGGCATACCATGGCAAAGCTTTGAGTCACATGTTCGCTGTGCTCACTTGTGATAAGAGCTGAGACAGGGTGTCTTTTTGGGGAAAAAAACGACACCATAGAAAAACTGGAGCAGCTGCATCCCAGGTCTGCCTGCGCCTCAGCTGCGAGGCACATGAGTTTTGCCAGCGATCAGTAATGGGATACACTGTGGGTAGGTAGTCAACCAGCCCTGGAGTCTTAGATTTCATGGCCGCCCATAACTCTGATTTGACTACTTTAATTATAATTTAAACTGGACCTTTAGCATAATTTAAGAAAAAGCCCAAAATGTATTTTACGTTTTTAGTCACTTATTATTCTTTCCTGCTACTGGGCTGCAACTCACAACTCTAGGATATGGGTGCTGACATTTTGGCTCAGAAGCATCACATACTGTGGGGGGGATGTAGGGGGGCGGGTTATAGCTGTGCTCTGCACAGACACAGCAGTGCTGTGGTCAGGAAAAGGACAGCAATCCCACAATGCAGAGCAGCATGGTCAGAAGACACCTCTTGTCTGCAGGCAGCCTGACACTCCATGGGCCGCCATCTTGGATGTTTAAAGGCTCAGAAAAGGCAGTAGATGCAGGTAGGATGATTTTAAATGTGGGCAGTCTGTATGTACAGGGTGTGGGGAAACATATAAGATAGGCTCTTATTCAGGGTAAAGGTCTGGTTTAAAGTTTACCTCCAGCCTAAGGAACCCCCCCCCCCCCCCAGACATCCTGATTCATCCGGAAGCCCCATAAAAAGTGGGCAGCTCACCAAAATCCTGCGCCATGTCCTGCATTACAGTGAACAATGGTGTTTACTGTGTGTGCATCAGGGCTGTGGGGTCAGTATGCCAAAGTTCCCACTCTTCAACCTTGGCCAACTCCTTCATGAATATCCATATTTAGTGATTGAGACCAAAGAAGATTGTACAGCAAATGGCATGTCCTCCATGCTCATGGGGCTTCTCTGAGTGCATAAGATATTAGGAAGCAGACTCGCTTTTTCTTTCTCTGTACAGTGCATGGTAGCTAGTCTCCACCCGACCGAAACCGCAACCAGGTATTCAGCAAGCCCAAAGGCAAACTGCTATAATAAAAAAATAAATAAATAAAAAGCCAGATGCAGGTAATACAATGGCCAGAAACAAGGTTGTTGCTCATCTAAACAACCTGGACTAGTGATTGATTTAAAGTTTGTTGTAAGGTTACTGTGTTTTGGTTTTGTCTAGCACTTCTGAGTTGACTGCAGGGACACTCCGTAATAGACTTTCTCTTCTTTAGAAGAGGAACTTATTACTGAGCATGTGCAGTACAGTTTCAGACATTGTAACTAAGAGCTTTGGGTGGAAGCATGAAGATGGTATAAGGGACAGGGGAACTTATTATCACCACTAGAGCCCCCTGCTGCTGCTGCTTATCACTGATTTTTATAAACCATGGCCTTAGATTGAGAACATAAAAAATATATGATTAAAGTGGACCAACACCCAGCATTATCGTCCCAGGGATCTATAAGATTCCCGGGCCTATCCGATCCCTCCCCTCAGGGCATCCAAAATCGGGATTCCCCGCTGTGTGAAATCCCCCAGGACGCCCAGAAACCTTACTTGGATCCCGATCCAACGGCGCATGCGCAGGCCACATCTCACGCTCCTCTCTAGCATCCCCGGTCGGGTTGCCACCAAGACCCAGGATAGTCAAAATCCTGGGTGTTGGTCCACTTTAACATCTTCCTGTGAACGTTAAATTAGTTACTCTATTAGTACGAGTTTATTTTTTTTAGCAGTATGTCCTGCTCCAGAAAGATTACTTACAAGTGGGTATTACTCCGCCAGATGGCGCTGGACTGCAGAGACATTGAAAATAGGCTCCACCCGGCCCCTCAAATACCCGGGGACCTCCCACAAATCCCCAGAATTTCTCTGCAGTCTGGACTGAGAAGGACGAGAAATGGCTCTCTACTCGCAGGTGAGCGGGGCTATTAGCCTGCGGCCCTGTAGGACTATTCCCACCCGTTCCATTAGTAATATGCCTCCCAGCCTTGGCTGCGCTGGTCGGGTGAAGGTAGGCAGCACCGCTGTTGGTGCTTAGAAGCGCTGCTCCACCGCAATCCCCCACCAAAGGGTAGGCGGTTTATTTGGTGAGCCTCTATGGGATGCCCCTCCCGGACTATTGCCCCTGCCTATCGGTGGCCGCTGTCCTCCCTCATTCTCCTGGTAGCCTTCGGGGGAAAAGGGGGGGGGGGTGTAAATGTGTATGCTATGCATTCTGTTTTCTTACACCTTATATTTTATTCTCTCTGCCTTGTGTCAGCCGCTGAGCTGGCTTGCTTTCCCTTACTGCCGGCGCCGCACCTTTTATGTCACTATGTTGCGCACTTGGTGGCGGCGTTACCTCAGGCGCTTGTGCGCTGTTATTGGCTGCTTGTCACGTCCTGGCTTCGCGCTCTTCAGGGGGGGCTGTCTATGGCGCGCTCCGCGTCATCGCTGATGCCAGCCCGCCCCTCGAGGTGTTCCGACGCCATCTTTAACCTGCTTGGTTGGCCCATGCGCGACGGACCTCTACCTACCACGGTCCGTAAGTGCCCTCACGGGCGGCTGTATTTTGCTACCTTTTTTATTACTGTGTGCTTACACTCTCCTCCTCTTATGTCTTTCAGGCTGGGCGAACCCTTTGGCTTCTCCCGGCCCTCTATTAGTTATTAACTTGTTAGGCCTTGTGTAATACTCCCACTTCCTAGGCGGGTTATTGGGGCATCCGGTGTTGCTGTATAGCGTTAATCCCCATTGGCGTATAGCGCCGCTATAATCACCATATGGAGGCATCCCAGGATAATGTGACCGGGGTCCCTTCGGGACAAGACCTGCTGTGTGTAGCATGTGGGCAGCCTCATGGTGACGCTGACAAGGCGCGGGTCTGTGTACCCTGTGCTGAGCAGGTGCTTGCATTGCAATCTGGTCTGCCAGTGGCTGCACCTCGTTTCACTTCACCTACTCCCCCAAGCTTAAACCCCACTCCTACCGAGTTGCATACTAATGGGGATTCTCAGCCTGATGTGTCGTCTAGACTGGCTACTGTTGAGCAGTTGATTGCTAAGTCTTTGGCGCGTTAGGCCCCTGCTAAAAAGCGGCACTTAACGCCTAATGTCACTATTTTCCCTATGGAAACTTGAGAAGTTTTGGAATCTTTGTGGCTATACCCCTTCTGAAGGGGAGCTTTTTTCTGACTCGGGCTCATCTGATAAGAGGCCAAGGGGTCATGACGATTCTGGCTCTGACCCCTGGGGCCCGGATGACACTGACAGATTATTGACCCAGATTTTTGAGGGGGAGCTTTTCCATACAACAAAATCACTTTTGGAATTTCCCGGGCAGGCTCATTTCCATAACCTTGTGCTCAAGGAATGGGAGCGCCCCAGTAAACTTCCCGGGGTTCCTAAAAGTTGGGATAGGAAGTATCCCTTTCCTGTTGATGTGGTAAAGTGTTGGTCATCCCCTCCCGATGTGGATGCCCCGGTCCTCAGGCTATCCAACACCTCTGTCATGCATTCCCCTGACTCTACTACCCTGCAGGATGCTGAGGACCGATGCATTGACCTACTGGCGTCCCATGCTTTTGCATGTGTGGGGACAGCGCTGTGCCCGGTCTGTGCCTCTGCTATTACTGCTGTGGCCACTAGAACCCTTATCAGAAATATACTTGATAGTGCCCCTGATGATTTGCCTTGTGAGGTGTTCAATGCACTCTCCAGTTGTGATGTTTTTGTAAATTTTGTCCTCTCTGCCATGGATGACACCATCAGAATGTGTGCCAGAACCTCTGCCCTTGTGGTGGCTTTACGCCGCTCGGTTTGGCTGCGCCAGTGGGCTGCTGACAACGTTGCCAAGAAGGCCCTCACTGGTTTTCCCTTCAAAGGACTGCGCCTGTTTGGAGACCGCCTGGACCTTTTTGCTAAGGGAGGCAGGTTAACCCAGCACAGGTGGCAATCTCGGCCCTTTCAGGGTCAGGGTCCCTTCTCCTCCCCTTACCGTGGTGCCATGCAGGGGAGGGGGGTTTCCTTTCCTAGGTCCTGGGAGATTTCTGGGGTAGGGGCAGAGGCCGTGGACGTCCTGGCCCCTCCTGGGGTCCCAAAGCAAAATCATCCCCCAAGCCCCCTCAGGCATGATGGGGCGCCCTCACCCATCCGGGTGGGGGGACGGCTGCAGCACTTCGCTCACATCTGGAGGCTTCATGTCTCAGACCGGTGGATTCAGGAGGTAGTGTCCTCCGGTTACAAGTTGGAGTTTGCTGCCTGTCCCCCTCCAAGATTCATCAGATCCCGGATTCCTCAGGACCCTGTGTCAGCTCAGGAGCTAGTGCAAGGCCAGGCCATCTGCCAGGTCCCCTTAAGAGAAAAAGGCAAGGGCTTTTATTCCAACCTATTCACAGTACCCAAAAAAGATGGTTCAGTCAGGCCCATCCTGGACTTAAAGATCCTCAACAAATTTGTCAGGGGCAGGCGCTTTCGCATGGAAACACTGCGCTCTGCCATCAGTTCCCTGCGCCAAGGGGACTTCATGACCTCTGTGGACATCAAAGATGCTTACCTTCATATTCCTGTATTCCTAGGTCATCAAAGGTTCCTCAGGTTCGCTCTGTTGGATCAACACTTCCAGTTTGTGGCATTGCCCTTTGGTCTCACTTCAGCTCCCAGGGTGTTCACCAAGGTGCTGGCTGGCGTGATGTCTCTGCTCAGATGTAAGGGCGTCCTCGTGCTTCCCTATCTGGACGACATTCTCATCACTTCCCAATCTCTACATCAGGCAGAGTTGGGATACTCAGCTGGTGGTGTCCACTCTGGAGTCATTTGGATGGGTGATCAACCACCACAAGTCCTCACTGTCCCCTTCCTTGGTAACTCCGTTCCTAGGAATGAATCTGGATACAGTTCAGGTAAGGATTTTCCTTCCTCAACAGAAGGTGGACAGTCTGATTGCACAGGCTCAGTTCCTCCTATCTTGTCGTCCTCCCTCCATCAGGCAGGGGATGCAGCTGGTTTGCCTGGTGGTGGCATGGCATGCTTTGAAGCGGTCCCTTATGCTCAGTTCCACTTGAGGCCTCTGCAACTTCACCTATTGTCAGTATGGGACAAGGACCCAACTCTCCCCTCTGGTCAGGAGGATACAGTTCAGGTAAGGATTTTCCTTCAACAGAAGGTGGACAGTCTGATTGCACAGGCTCAGTTCCTCCTATCTTGTCCTCCTCCCTCCATCAGGAAGGGGATGCAGCTGGTGCGCCTGATGGTGGCATGCTTCGAAGCGGTCCCTTGTGCTCAGTTCCACTTGAGGCCTCTGCAACTTCACCTATTGTCAGTATGGGACAAGGACCCAGCTCTCCCTCGGGTCAGGAGGTCCCTCTTGGGGTGGATGGACTCAAGGAACCTGTTGGGGGGCAGATCCTTTCTTACCCCTCCCTGGGAGACAGTCACCAGGGATGCCAGTCTGTCAGGTTGGGGGGATTTCTGGAAGTTCCTGCGGTTCCAGGGGAGGTGGGGTCCTCAGGAGGTCCACACACCTATAAATGTCTTGGAACTGTGGGCGATCAGGTTAGTGCTGGCTCACTTGACTACTCGCCTTCGGGGCCTGTCTGTTCAGGTGCGCTCGGACAACCAGACGGCAGTTGCCTACATCAATCATCAGGGAGGGACCCGGAGCAAGGGGGCCCTCCAGGAAGCGTCTCTGATCCTGACTTGGGCAGAGACCAATGTCTCCTGCATATCAGCTGTGTACATCCCGGGGTGGAAAATTGCCTGGCGGACTCTCTGAGCAGGGGGACCTCTCGCCAGGGAGAATGGTCCCTATGCAGCAGGGTGTTCCAATCCCTGTGTCACCGCTGGGGCCAACCAGATGTGGATCTGTTTGCGTCCTGTCACAAGCTTCCAGCCTTTGTCTCCCTGTCCCAAGATCCTCTGGCCTTGACCACGGATGCTCTAGCACTGTCATGGCAGGACTTTCAGTTTCTGTATGTCTTCCCTCCGTTCCCCCTGCTGGGCAGGGTTCTGTGCAAGATTGCTCTGGAAGGGGTGCCAGCGATTCTGGTGGCCCCCAGGTGGCCAAGAAGAGTGTGGTTCGCAGACGTGGTGCAGCTGGCAGTAGATCAGTACACTCTGCCCTTGGTGCCAGATCTGCTTACTCAGGGCTCTCTACACCATCCCAATTTACAAACTCTGGCTTTGACGGCTGCTGAAACCTCCATCTTGATGGAGAAGGGGCTGTCTTCCTCGGTTGTGGATACTTAAAGGCTAGGAAGTCTTCGTCTTCCATTTATTACAGGGTTTGGCGTGCCTACAATGACTGGTGTGAGTCTAAGTCTCTTCCCTGTCGTGTGTTCTCTATTCCTGGAGTTCCGGCAACATGGGTTGGAGATGGGGCTCCAACTCAGTACTCTGAAAGGGCAGGTTTCTGCACTGGCTATTTTCTTCCAGAAGTCCTTTGCTCAGCACCCTCTGATCAGGACTTTTTTCCAGGGGGGTCACTCATGTGCGCCCCCCACGTAAGCCTATGGTGCCTGTTTGGGATTTGAACTTGGTTTTGTCAGCCTTGCAGGATGCTGCCCTTGCCATTCTTACACTCAAGGTTGTATTTCTGGTGGCTATCACTTCTGTTAGGCGTGTGTCTGAGTTGGCGGTGCTTTCTATTCAAGCCCCCTACTATGAAAGACACCAGAACAAGGTGGTGTTTCGTTTCAAGCCAGACTTTCTGCCTAAGGTAGTGTCTGCCTTTCATTTGAATCAGGGCATTGTTCTCACTTCTTTGTGCCCTAATCCTAGTAATGCTAAGGAAAGGGTCTTGCATTCTTTGGATGTGGTTAGGTGTCTGAAGTACTATCTGGTGGCTGCCGCACCCTTCAGGAAAACTGATGCTCTTTTTGTGGTCCCTTCTGGGCCTAGGAAGGGTTTGGCTCCTGCCAAGTCCACTATCAGCAAATTGATCCGTCAGGCTGTGATTCAGGCCTATTCTGCTAAGAGGAAGAATCCTCCCTTCTGCCTTACGGCTCATTCCACTCGTGCTATTGGTGCCTCTTGGGCTTTTCAGCACCAGGTGTCTGTTGAACAAGTTTGCAAGGCCGCTACTTGGTCTTCTGTTCATACCTTTTCAAAGTTTTACAAGGTTGATGTTAGGGCCTCAGCTGACGCTACTTTTGGCCGAAAGGTTCTGCAGGCGGCAGTGGTTTAAACTGTCTGCTGATATTTTTTCTTAGGGATCCCACTCTACTTTATGGACACTGCTATTGGATGTCCCACTTGTAAGTAATCTTTCTGGAGCAGGACGTCCTGTATACTAAGAATAATACAATTCTGTGATTACTCACCTGTAGAATTGGTATTATGAGTATACAGTACGTCCTGCTCCACCCCACCCTTGGTTTTTGCATTATCTTGGATCCCCTGTATGGTGATTGTTATCATTGTTATAGTTGATAGTTTGGGTTGTTTAATTCTCCCGGCTTCTCGTTAACTGCTTTTCAATGCTGGGGATTTGTGGGAGGTCCCTGGGTATTTGAGGGGCCGGGAGGAGCCTGTTTTCGATGTCTCTGCATTCCAGTGCCATCTGGCGGAGTAATACCCACTTGTAAGTAATGTTTCTGGAGCAGGACGTACTGTATACTCATAATACTAATTCTACAGGTGAGTAATCACAGAATTGTATTTTTTTGCTGTCGTTTCTACCAACCCCTTCCAAAACTACATTAACTTCATGACTGACTTCACAGACCTGGTATGCAGAGCAAACACATTTCTAGTGAAACCAAGGGCTTCAGCTTCCCTGTAGCCAGGGGCGGGCTGGCCATAGGGCATACCGGGCAATACCGGGCAAAACTCCTTTCGACAGGTGTTGACTAACATGATGGGTAAATCTATTTTCGTCATGTTTTTTATAAAATGGCTTGGTAAATACACTTGTTTGTTCCTAAACAGAACACCTAAGGCTCTAGTCACACTGATCTGCTTGTGCTACATTGGGTAACGCAGTAACCACACAAGAGAAACCGCTGCCCATCATTTTAAATAGAACTGTTCACTTGCATGCGTTGGTAAAATATTGCCCGCAGTATTTTAAAGTAATGTTGGAACAGGCCAGTGGAAGTCTTTGTCAAGGCAGATGTAATGCAGCAAGCCATGGACGTTACCATTAACCTGTTTTTGTTTCGAAAATGCAGCGTATGACAACGCATGCTTTGTGCAATGGATAGTTGCGAGTATTGCCTAAACAGCAACAGCTGGCTAACAAATTACAAGTTTGGAATGCTTGACTGCCAACCAATATAACTGAATTTCAGTTCACAACAAAGACAAAAGGAATTCAGAGGTAGCTGAGGTCCAGTAAACAATTCAAGCTTTATTTTAAATTCAGTATGAAAAAAGCTTGTTTTTTTATTTGGGACCCAGGCCATCACTGGGTATTGTCTTTGTTATAATAGTATGTTATTTTTATTTCATTGTTTTCTGCACTGAGGACCGTGTTGGTGCCTAAGTGTTAAGATAATGTTCATTACCCCACGCTTAAACCGGACCTTCAGCATCATTTAATGAAAAGTCCAAACCCCTCAAAAACGATTCCCCAGCATCTAATATTAATATATTTTACATTTTAGTCACTTTTTATTCTTTCCCCCACTGGGTTGTAAATCTGTTCAGGACTTTAGGTTACAGGTGCCATCTTGCCTAAGATGCATTACATACTGAGGAGAGGTGAGGGGGAAAAGTTCAGGGGTTCGGGTTGTAGCTGTGCTTTGTACAAACATAGCAGAGCTGGGTCAGGTAAAAGGACAGCAATCCCACAATGCAAAGAGGCACAGTCGGAAGACACTTCCTGAGACTCCTTGGGCCGCCATCTTGGATGTTTAAAGGTTTAGAAAATGTATTAGATGCAGGTAGGATTTTTTTTATGTGAGCAATCTGTATATACAGGGTGGGGGGGACATGATGAAGCTCTGGGTTAAGTGTTAAAAGCAAAACAAAACCTGGGAATTTGACGTTCCAAGCCCGGGGGCATCCTGGATGCTCCGCTGAGTGAAACTCCATAGAAAGCCGCTTTTCTATCACCTCTTCGATGTTCCAAAGGCGCATGTGCGGGTTCTCCTCAAATGAGAGCCATCTGCCGTGACTCTGCCGTATGTCATTCAGCAAAAGGCTCTAATTGGCTCGAATGGCTGGGGTGGGAGTGCGCTCGTGCTGCCAGGGATGCAGCCCATTGACCACAATGAGAGCCCTTTGCGGAATGACATAGTCACAGCAGACGGCTCTCATTGGACGAGAGCCCGGACATGTGCCAGTGGAGCATGGAAAGGTGAGTGTTATAGGTACACCGGAGGTTTTTTACACAGTGGGGATTCCCAATTCAGGGAAGGCCAGCAACCGCCCCTGAAACTTTAGATTCCAAGGCCGACCTGGGTGGCTTCTATTATGCTTTAAAGTGCAGCACTCGCCTGCTTCTAGAAAGCTTGCACTAACTGAAGGAGGAAGTGTGTAAAGAGTTAAAGCAGCGTTTTAGCATTTCAGAGATCACAGAAGGTTGCCCATAGCCTTAGGAAAGATTCCCGTGAACCAGATCTTGGTTTATTCTATGCTTTGTCCCTCATGTTTGCTGTATATCAAAGTAGAATTTCCAGTAGAAAGGAATCCGGGCACCTTTCTGTAGCGAGGCCTGTCCCCAGCTGAGAGAAACATTATTACTGTTGACCTTTTGCAATGTGTTTATTTAAGATGAAGTTCTATCCCTCTTTGCTTCTGTCTTTATTTACCTAAATGCACGTGGATGTCAGAGTTAACTCCTTGCCTGGGTGTTGTGGCTGCAGCTGTGCTTTTCCTTTGTCTTTGTATTTATAGTCTATATGCGCCTGTTTTAGCGTCTTTTTACTGGAGTAGAGCTGGAGGCCGGGGTCCTGGTCACGCTGTGCTCCACATACCAGCACACTCTTTCAGCTGGTAATTGATACAACACAAACAGACATAAACACCAGGAATGAGAGAAAAAAGGAGGGGGTGAAACTAGTATGATCTTTAGCCCAAAGTTCAAAACTTGCCACTGGCAAACCCCCCCCCCCCCCCCAAAAAACAAAACCTTGCCAGTTATTTTTCTGATATTCTGATTGGTGGTACATTCAGCTAGTGACAAGATGTGTTATCAGCACTGGCCACTGAGCACTGAGACTGTTGGGGGTTGCACTCTGCTGGATTCTTTAATATATTGTGGTATATGGTGTGGAAATAAAAGCTAAATTGGGAAAGAACTGAAGCTATACTGGGGAGATCTTGTTTCAGGAGCCAACGCTGGGTGATCCACGAAGTACCAGCTAGTGACATATGGATGTAAACGAAAATAAACTGGACACAAATTTCACTTCAAGAAATACCTACCCTTTGCCTTTTTTTTTTTTAACAATAAAGCTTTATTGATAAGAGCAGAAACAACAAGACAGGTCACAGTTATCACATTAGGCAAATCAGACATACAGACATAACTCCTGAATATTGTACGTATAATATAACATTTAGATTCTTTACCACCGCTTTTAAGAAATACGCTATGTGCAAGTCCTGTTCGTCATCTATGACTCAGTCTAGGACCGTGTCTTGTCGCTCCCCGCCCTCAATTTTTACTATATTGAACGGGGGAAGAGGAGGGGGGGCAGAAGTGTTTTGTGGGGGAATGGGGATGAAGAGGAAGGAAAAGGGAACGGGGGATAAGAGGGAGTGCTAAAGAAAGCAAGGATTAGGTCACAAGATAGGAAGGAAAAGGAGGGTGGAAGGAAGGGTGGCAAGGAAGGGAAGGCACAGGCAGCCCAAGGACCGAGATCAGCCCCATGTTCCGCCCCCCCCCCCCAGCACCCCCCCGGCTGAGGGGGACAAAGGCCCCCATATTCCCCCATCCACAACCCCGCGGAGTGCATCTGCGTCCACGCCCAAACGGGGGACAAGCCAGGGGGGAGGAGGACAAGCCCCCCCCCCCCCCCGAACAGGCGGAGGAAGGGAGCCAAGCCGCAACGGGCAGGGGACTGCAGCATCTGGTCCGGGCCGCGCACTCCAGACCAACATCGATTCTCAGATATCTCCCAGCCAGCTCAGGTCTCGTCCCGTAGGGTCTTGCCTTCAGCCGACTCCATGAACAGGGACCACGGCATCCACCGGAGTCTGTGTTTCTCTTCTGTGCGCTGAAGGAGGGCTGTTAGGTCCTCCATTCGGCTGATGTCCTCCACCCTCCTAATCCATGAGCCAACGGTTGGCGGTGTAGTTGATTTCCATCTGGCGGGGATACATGCTCTGGCAGCGTTCACCAAGTGAATTGTCAAAGATTTCCTGTATTTGCCTACCGAGCTTTTGGTGGGATGCAGCAGGAGGACCTCCGGGGAGAGCTCTATGGACTCTTCTGTTATCTTCTGGATCCACTTTACAATCTCCTCCCAAAAGCCTCTTATTTTTGCGCATCCCCAAAAAATGTGCGAGAGGGAGCCCGGGGCATCCTCGCATCGCCAACACTGAGACGGCACTGATGGGAAGAACCGGTGTAGCGTCTGTGGCGACCTGTATCATCTACTAAGTATTTTGTAACCCGCCTCCTGGTACTGGTTACTTATTGAGGCCCGCTGTGCTAACTCCCAACATTTTCTTTACTTGGGTTGGAGCAAATGTGACCCCGAGCTCCGTCTCCCATGCTGTAATGAAGCTTGGTATTTGGTTATTCTTAGTATACAGTACGTCCTGCTCCAGATATAGTACTTACACTTGGGTTATCCTCCGCCAGATGGCGCTGCATGCAAAACAGGCTCCTCCCGGCCCCTCAAATACCCGGGGACCTTTCACAAATCCCCAGATTTCTCTGCAGTGCCGACTGCGAAGACATAAAGTTTCACACTCTCGCAGGTGAGTGGGGCTATTAAAGCCTGCGGCCCTGTTGGACTATTCCCACCCGTCCTCATTGTGTTGTGCCTCCCAGCCTGGGCTGCGCTGGTCGGGTGAAGGTAGGCAGCACCACGCGTGCTTATGGAGTGCTGCTCCTCCGCAGTCCCCCACCAAAGGGTAGGCGGTGTAGGCTGATGGTGAACCTCCATGGGATACCCCTCCCGCATTACTGCCCCTTGCCCCATGTAGCGGTGGGCCACCATCCTCCTTCGTTCCCCCCGGGGGAGGGGAAAGAAAGGGGGGGGGGTGTGCCTGTGTGGTCTGTATAGGATATTTGCACGTATATGGCCTTTGTCTGTCTTTGGACTCTTAGAGATATGGTGTCAGCCGCCACGCCCTTTTTATCTATTTTACTTGTATGACTGCCGCCGCCGCACGCCCTTTTTTCCTTCGTTGAAGGTTCCGCGCCGGGCGGCGGCGGTGTTACCTCAGACACCTCTGTGTCCTCATTGGCTGATGTTGGACTTCGCGCTCTTCAGGAGGGCGGGGTCTGGTTTGGCGCGCTCCGTGTCATGGCACGCTCTGGCCCGCCCTTCGAGGTACACGGCGCCATTTTGTCCGTGCGCGACGCGTGGGGCGTTCCTGCTTACCGTGGTACTGTAAGTGCCCTCTCGGGCGGCTTATTCTCATTGTAGTGTTTTTCGGTTCTGACACCATTTTCTTCTCATTGTGTCTTTCAGACTGGTGAACACCATTGGCTTCGCCCGGTGTAATTTATAGCGGGCCTTGTAAAATTCTCCCACTTCCCTAGCGGGTCCTTGGGGCATCCAGGGTTGCTTATAGCGTAAATCCCTACTGGCATATTGTGCCTAAATAATCACCATATGGAGGCATCTCAGAATTATGTGACCGGGGTCCCTCTGGGACAAGACCGGCTGTGTATAGCGTGTGGACAACCCCATGCTGATGCTGAGAGGGCACGGGTCTGCGGACCCTGTGCCGAGCAAGCACTGGCTCTGCAATCAGGCCTGCCAGTGGCTGCACCTCGCTTCATTTCACCTATTTCCCCATGCTTAAATCTCACTCCTGCTGAGTCGCATACAAGGGGGGATTTGCAGCCTGTTGCGTCTTCCAAACTGCCTAAGGCTGAACAGATTATTGCGAGGTTGTCAGAGCGCAAGGGCCCTGGTAAGAAGCGGCACTTGACGCCTCCTGTTACTGTCTTTCCTATGGGAACTGAGGAGTTTTCTACTCCGTGTGACTATTCCCCTTCTGATGGAGAGCTATTCTCTGACTCAGGCTCATCTGATGAGCGGCCGAGGAGTCATGACGATTCTGGACCTGAATACTGGGCCCAGTATGACACTAACGATTTGTTGATTAAGGTCTTTAAGGCTCTCTCTATCTCTCTCCCTGGTGAGGCTTCCAAGCCGAGAGGGGAGCGTTTCCATACAGCAACAGCACGTTTGGAATTCCTAGAGCAGGCTCACTTCCATGCTCTTGTTCTCAAGGAATGGGAATGCCCCAGTAAACTTTCAGGGGTCCCAGGGGACTGGGATAGGAAGTACCCTTTTCCCCCTGAGGTGGTTAATTGCTGGTCATCCCCCCCCCCCCCCCTGTCTGAGGGTCACTTGCAGATTGCCCTTAACTAACAGAGGCAGGGGCCACTACACCAACCTTTCCACAGTCCCCCAAAAGGATGGGTCAGTCTGGCCCATTCTGGATTCACAGGTCTCGGCAATTCTCCAGTTACAGGCAGTTTTCTGCATGGCAACTCTGAGATGGGCCATCAGCGCCTTGCGCCCAGGGGGCTTCTTGCCGTCTGTGGAGCTCAAAGATGCTTATGTTCACATCCCTGTGTCTTCAGGACACTGAGACTCTTCAGTTTCGTGTTGGAAGTCCAACACTGCTAATTTTGTGGCCTTGTTATCTGGCCTCTCTTCAAGCCCCCAAAGAGTGCTCACCAAGGTGCTGACGGGGGTGATGTCTCTGATGAGACCAAGGGGCGTCCGCACGATGACCTACCTGGACGTCCTTTTTCACTTCCCAGTCGCTACGTCAGGCTAAGTTGGTTACTCGGCTGGTGGTGTCCATTGGGAGTCATTTGGATGGGTGATCAATCACCCCAAGTCTTCATTGTTCCCTTAATTGGTAACTCCATTCCTAGGAATGAATCTGGATTCGGTTCAAACAAGAATCTTCCTTTCTCAACAATAAAGTGGACAATCTGGTTGCATGGGCTCAGTCCCTCATTGCTGTTCCAGTCCCCTCACCAGGAAGGGATGCAGCTGGTGGGCCCGTTGGTGGCTTGCTCAGAAGACGTCTCTTATGCTCAGTTCCCCTTGGGCCCTTCTGCGACTTCTATTGTTAGTACAGGACAAGGATCCAGCATCCCTGGAGCGGGGTCTGTGTGCCTTCCCACCTGGTAAGGAGGTCCCTCTTGGAGTGGATGAACTCAAGGAACCTGTCTGGGGGCCCTTCCTGGAGACGGTCACCATGGATGCCAATCTATCAGGTTGAGGGGGGGGGGGGTTTCTTCTGATAATCCCTGCGGTTCTGGGGGAGGTGAGGCCCTTAGAAGGTCCATACACCTATCAATGTTTGAAACAGTGAGCGTTTCGGTTGGTTCTATCTCGCTTGACTACTCCTCTTCTGGGCCTGCCTCTTTGGGGGCGCTCAGTCTGTCTGACGACAATGGCCTACATTAATCATTTGGGAGGGGCCTGGATCAGGAGGACCCTTTAGGAAGTGTCTATGATCCTAATCTGGGTGGAGACAATGTTCCCTGCATATCAGTGATATTCGCTCCGGTGGGAGTCCTTCTGCGACAGGATGTGCTAATCCCTGTATCACTATGGGGTCCAACCAGTTGTGGATCTGTTTGTGTCCCGTCACTATCACAAGCTCTCGGCCCTTGTTTCCCTGTCCCAGGATCCTCTGACCGTGGTCCGGATGCCTTAGTAACGTCATGACTGGACGTTCTGTTCTGTATGTCTTTTCTCCATTTCCCCTGCTAGGCAGGGTTCTGCGCAAGATTGCTCTGGAAGGGGGACCAGCGATTCTGGTGGCCCCCGGGTGCCCTAGTAGAGTGTGGTTTGCTGACGTGGTACCGGGGGGAAGTTCTGTACTTTCTGCCAGGAGTGCCAGCTCTGCTCACTCAGGGCACCTTTACGTCACCCCAATCTACAAACTCTGACCTAGACGGCCTGACTGCTGAAACATCCATCTTGATGGAGACAGGCTTATCTGTCTCGGTGATTGAGACTATGGGATGACTAGGAGCAAGCTGCTTCTTCTTCTTCTTCCATCTGTTATAGGGTATAGCATACCCATATTGATTGGTGTGAATCTAGGTCTCTTCCCTCTTGAGCGTTCTTTCCCAGGGTTCTAGAGTTATTACGGCATGAGTTGGAGTTGGTTCTCCTACTCAGTATTCGGAAGGGTCAGGTTCTGCCCTGGGCGCCTTACTTTTAGAAGTCTCTTGTTCAGTTTTCCTTGGTTAAGACTTCTTTCAGGGGGCATTCATGTGCGTTCCCCATGTAATCCTATGGTCCCCGTTGGGATTTGTATTTGATTCTGTCTGCCTTGCGGGGTTTTTTCCCTTGGCCCTATTCAGGATGCTGTCCGGCTGTTCTTACTCTCCAGCTTGTCCTTCTGGTGGCTGTTACTTCGGTCAGACGTGTGTTTGGCGGGCGGCTCTGTCTATCTAGCCCCCTTTCTTTGAGATACACCAGGATGGGTGGTGTTCCGCCTGAAGCCGGACTTTCTGCCTAAGGTGGTGTCTTATGTTCATTGTTTCAAGATATTCTTCTTCCTTCCTGCCTTCTTCCTAGCAACACTGAGGAAAGGGTTCTGCATTCCTTGAACAGGTGTTGGAAGTTTTTTCCTTGGTAGTCACTGTGTCCTTTAGGAGAACTGATGTTCCTTTGGGTCTACGGCCATTCCATCCTGAATGTGCCCGATCTCGTCTGTTTTCGGGAGTTAGGCGGCTTTGGCCCTGGTCATTACTTGGATGGGATGGTCCCTTCTGGTCCTAGTAAAGGGTTTTTGGCTTCTGCCGAGTCTACTGTTAGCGATTGGATTCGTCAGGCTGTTACTCAGGCCTATTCCACCAAGGGGAAGATTCTTCCTTTTCGCTTTACTCCTTATTTTACTCGTGCCTCTTGGGCTTTTCAGCACCAGGCTTCTGTTGACCTGGTTTGGTAGGCCGCTACTTGGCTTTTTGTTCATACCTTTTCAAAGTTTTACAAGATTGATGTTAGGGCCTCAGCTCATGCTGTCTTGGCCGCATGGTTATGCAGGTGCCAGTGGTTCTAAACTGTCGGCTGTTGTCTTTTTGTTGGGGATCCCACCCTACTTTATGGACACTGCTATTGGATGTCCCAAGTGTGAGTACTATATCTGGAGCAGGACGTACTGTATACTAAGAATGATACAGTTCTGTGACATACTCACCTGTAGAATTGATATTATTTGTATACAGTACGTCCTGCTCCACCCCACCCTGGTTTTTGCATTATTCTGGATCCCCTGTATGGTGATTGTTACCATTGTTATAATTACCAGTCTTGGTTAATTCTCCTGGCTTCTTGTTCACTGCTTTTCAATGCTGGGGATTTGTGGGAGGTCCCCGGGTATTTGAGGGGCCGGGAGGAGCCTGTTTTGCATGTCTCTGCAGTCCAGCGCCATCTGGCGGAGGATAACCCAAGTGTAAGTACTATATCTGGAGCAGGACGTACTGTACACAAATAATATCAATTCTACAGGTGAGGATCCACCAGCATTTTGTATATTGTGGATAATGTACCCCTATTTGTTTCAGTTGTCGCACATAAACGCTCGAATGGAGTCAACTCTCTAGTGAATTCCTCGGGCGGGGGTAGGCTCGACAAAAAGTGAGACACCTGTAATGCCCTCCAAAAAGACAGATGGGGTGATCCCCCCCCCCCAGTTCAGCAGTTCCTGCAGGGACTTCCAGCCAGAGCCGCCGAGGAACTCGCAAGCGAGTTCAATCTCCACGATTTTTTTTTCGGGGAATTTGGGGTTTAACATGAAATGTCCTGTTTGTAATATTTTTCGTGCTTTCTGAATATTTTTGGGTGAAATGTAAAAAAAATATTTGGTTACTTTTTGTCATGTATTTTTTATTCTTTTCCTCCCAGTTACAATGGTACCTCATATGTTTAAGTAGACACCCTTTCCTGACCAGGACACACCCCAACCTGAAACAGCACATTAGGAGATTTTCAAATAAAATAAACAAAACTATATATTCTTTAGAAGTATACACCTCTAGCTTTCTAGGCATACCAGGCTTGTTGTTGTGGACACAAACCCTCAAGGAATTCACTGGTTGCACAGGGTTTCCCTAAAAAAAAAAATAAAGGGCACAGTAAAAACCATATTTTCCAAACATATCAATCTGCAAACAAGAAAAAAAAACAAGCTAAATCTGAAACCACAAAGTCACCTGAACAGAACAATACCAAACATGCATTGGTATGTTTAACCCTTTTAACTGCCAGCCTACTTAAAGCGGACCTTCACTCTGAATAAGAGTCTATCTTATATGTTTCCCACACCCTGTACATACAGATTGTCCACATTAAAAATCATCCTACCTACCTGGACGATCTGGGTCATGTTTAAAAACTCTGCTCAGTACAAAAGGCTATGGGATCCCTGAACCTTGATAGATAGACACAAAATAGGAATGGCGCCGCAATGGATTAGCAGGGCCTTGGTCCTGTCTAGGAGACCTAAATTTAGTGCAGGGGGCTGTCCCCGGTCCTGCGCCCGCCCCCCCCCCCCCCCCCCCCCGGGGTCCCTATATGGGCTCGCTACAGCCGATTAGACGGGCCTCTCTCTCTTTCTTCCTCAAACCGTTCTTCCCTTCCTTCTTCCTTGTCCCCCCACCCCATCCGCGGATGCCCCCCAAGTCGCCCTAAATTGGGGGCTGGGAGGCTTCTGTGGTAAATATGTTATTTGTGAGGTGTCTTCTTATCCACATGTCCAATATTAAGCACTAATTTGCCTATCTCAACACTTGCAAGAGCTGCGGGGAGGGATGGAGGAGAGCTACCCTGGACTGGGCGGTTTCCTGCATGCCGGGGTGGGGGGGGTGAGGGGTTATTCCCCCCCTCTCCCCCTCTACATTCCTCCATCTAGAACCCCAGAGAATATATTTGATTATACTGTTTTACACTGTATATTCCCTTGCTTGATTCTTAACAGTAGTCATTCACTTTAACCCTGCTTCTCATGCCTATTCTGTAATGAATATACGCTGTATTTTTTATGTATACATTCTTGCTGGATTGTTAGACGCAGACACTCTATGTATACCCTGTACTTCCCTTTGTTGTACTGAACTCATCAATAAAAACTGAGTATGTTAAAAAAAAAAAAAAAAATCATCCTACCTGCATCTACTGCATTTTATTAGCCTTTAAACATCCAAGGTGGCTGCTTATGGAAGCCGCCATCTTATCAGGCAGCCTGCAAACAGGAAGTGCCTCCTGACTGTGCTGCTCTGCATTCTGGGACTGCTGACCTTTACCTGACCCCAGCTCTGCTCTGTCTGAGCAAAGCACAGCTATAACCCGCCCCCCTGTACCTTATCCCACTCTCCTCTCCTCAGTAAGTGTGATGCTTCTGAGTCAAGATGGCGGCGCCCGTATCCTAAATTCCTGAACAGAGTTGCAGCCCAGTGGGGGAAAGAATAATAAGTTAGTGACTAAAAACGTAAAATATATTAATTTTAGATGCTGGGGAACCGTTTTTTAAGAGTTTGGGCTTTTCACTTTTGTCACTTTATTTATTATTTAAAGAAAAAGTACATTTTCCAGTCTGGATTTGCCACAGTGGTGATCTATATCCGCTCACAAGACCTAAAACTGAACAACTTATTTGTTTCTAAAAGCTTACATTGTTGATTTTTAGTTAACATAACTTGTGGCCCAGCAGGAAGGAATCAACTCGTAATTGTGCTTTTGTAGCAGGAACGTAACCCACACTGCTATTGGTTACCACCAGGGGCATGCTCACTACTTTGTATTTGCTCTGTGTTTTTCTTCAGTTTTCTTAAACATGATTTAAAAAAGGAAATTGTATGTGATCCTCAAAACTTCTTTTTGATCAATATATTGTGACAGTAATGTCGTCCTAATCCCAATCTTATGTTCTTGGTATACAGGTCTAATCGTGACTGTCAAATTGACCAACATCACCGAAACCAATGTCAGTACTGTCGTCTCAAAAAATGTTTCCGAGTGGGCATGAGGAAAGAAGGTACGGCAAATATGTTTTAGGAGCCAATACCAATATTGCTATTGTGCCTTTAGTAATCTGTGAGATGCAGTTGAGCCAGTGCAGAAGTAACAAAGAATCTGACATGGACAGATTTTCTTTGGGCTTACAGAAATGATTTCTGCTTGTGCGCCTCCTAAATGGGGTCTGTCTGAAAAACTTCTCACTGGTCTTCTTCAGGAGTTCTCCACCTAGTATCTCATATGCATTTTCAACTGTAGTTATAAGGACCAGAGACTTCACTGTTCGTATGGAATAATGCATTGGTGATAAAACCTTTATGATGCCTTCCCTAATCCCCGAAGATCCAACCCATTCATATTTGGCTGCTTGCCACCTGTTTGAAGAGTCCCGCAGGCCAGCAGTAGCCGTCATGTCTGTTAAAGTAAGGGTAGATAGATGGTTAAAAGACGTTAACAATTTAGGGATCAGAAGGTTAGGCCCTGCACTCCTTTATGAGGAAGGGTATATTCTGGTCCTTCGATAGCGAAAGACTAAAGGGAGGGGAATCTTTTGTGGATATAAGGTGATATTTTTGTAGGTAACAGTTTATATTTAAAGGTAAGCTTTGAGAATACTTGGTTCTTTATCAGGCATGATCCTAACATTTTTGCTGACTGCCTCTCTCCATTGATTTGCCTGAGGACCTTTGCATTTCATGTAATTTGAGTGAAGGGGTTAAACCGCCAGGGGCAAGGGAGTAAGCAGCAGGTGACATCCTGCAACAGCCAGTTTATCACATGACATATGACCTCCTTGCAGATAAAGGTCATGGTTGTGTACTTGTGATTACTGTGCAAGTTCAGAAGAAATAGTTGCTTGTAAAGAGCTTAACGATAACCTGTGACCAGTTTGCTCTATTTTTTTTTTATAGTGGGGTTTAGTTTATATATTCAAAACATGCTGCCGTTACTACAGTCACCTAGTAACATCTCAGATCGTTCATATAACTGGAACTAGCAAACATTTTCATAACCTGGCCATGTTCCCAAGTACAGTTATTTTTAAAGTGTTGCTGAAAGTGTAAGGGCATAGCACAGGGTTATTGTTATGCTCGCACAACAAAGCCTTGTAATAAAAGTATATAATAATTGGAAATAATAGGAGAGGTAAAAAATGAATGGGTGTTTTGTTTAGGACTGATTGGACTGAATTGTGTGCATAGTATACAGATTTGGCAGCACTACTACTGGGTTGTTCTGTTACTATCTATCTTTAGTATGGGCTCATTTGTGTGCTTTTATATTTCTTTATGCTATTCCTTGTTGTCACCTTGGTTATTTGCTATCTCTTATGGAGCTCCGTCCCTCACCACAACGTTATGGCTTTTTGCCCTAGATTTACATGTAGCTATTGTCATTTAATCTGCAACACCGTGCATAAAAGTGTGTGTCAACATGCTGAAATGCCTGCTTTTTGACCATTGTTCTCTTCCTATCTCTTCTGTAGCTCGACTTATTTTTTTTTGATGAGCTTAAAGCTCTGCCTTTTCCCTGCTTGAGTGAATCCCAAGCGCCCATTCAGGCATCTGAAAATAAATAAAAGCTCTTTTCTTCCCCCCCCCCTCACCTCCCTCTTTTTGCTGCCACTTCCTCAGTTCAGCACATTCCAGCCAGGGCTCAGCAAATATGGAGTGAACCAAGAGCAGAGCTTAGGGGGAGCATTGGTGACCTAAATGCACATGAGGCGCGGGATGTCAGTGCTGTGGGGGGAATGCTTTTTTTATATATCATGTAGAATTGTGACAAAATAAATTTACCATAACAAACTGCAAAATGTTGATTGTATACAGAAATGTCTGTAATACGCATGTCCGGATTATGAAAATAAAAATGAATAATAATAATTAAAAAAAAAGGAATATATTATTTATATTTTAACATTTTCAATGAATCTAGTTTAGAAAAAGACACATTCGGGTCGATTCAGAGCCTGGTGAGAATTCTCACTACTTTTTCAGGAGAGAAAACTGCCATTCACGTTCATCGTCTGAGTGTAAATTTTAACCTGGCTCTGAATCAGCCCCAAGGTAAACAATGATAGCGAATGGCAGTTTTCTTACTTGAAAAAGAAGTGAGGCTCGGAATCGACCCCATTGTGTATGTTATGTATCACTAGTGCACTCAGCAGTGTCATACTAATATACAAAGAACCCTATTGTATATTGATATAGACCCAACATTTAATTTGCCAGTATGTGGCCCTAAACTGTTTATAGCATCTTTTGGGGCTGTATGCATCTAGGAAGGTGGGTGTCCATCTTGTTTCTGCACCCAAAAGGAATATGTGCTTTCAGTTTGTGTGTACAGAAAGGACGTTGATGTGTAGTGTCTTTGTAAAGGTTTTGGATGCTAGTGGTCTTTGTAGTGTTCATGGACTGGCTTTACTTTAATCTACATAGGAAAGGGTAGAAAGGGTCAGCTTGTACGTGAGGGGAGGAGGCAGGCTGCTCAGAACAGCTTGTGTGTGTGTGTACTGAAAGGAGGGTAGAGGTCAGTGTTTTTTTCTTTCTGCATGGAATGAAGATTTGTTGCATGTTTTTAACGACAGCCTAGCACTGTGACTGCTTATTGGTACTGCTAGTGTGGAATCTCTTGTAGATATACAGCAAGCAGTGGGCTTGAAAAGTGTTTTATATAACAGGAGGCTATAAATTAACATGTTGCTGTTTGTACCCGCAGAGACAAGGGGTAGGATGTCCGTGCCGTGATTAGTACATTGGAGTGGATGCACTTTTCTTTGCATGTATCAGGATATTAACACAATTACATCCTTGCACAGCGGCACTTTCTGGACAGTCTTTTTTGGGAAAAGTAACGGTTAGGACACATTAATGTGACTGTATGGTGAAAAATAAACTGGAATGAAAACACAGTTGAAACTGTAGTTCAGGGTTTGAATCTCTACCCATGTCAGTATATGGGACCTTTCACATGCTAGAAGCTAGGACATGGCAACACTTTCAGCGTTACACTGGCGTGGGCAGCGGTTCCAAACTTCATTTGCGCTGCATGTAGACCAAGCAACACGCATGTCACACCCCGCAGTGTGAACATAACCTTTCAAGCTTAGTCAGTGTGAGTTCGCCTTTATTTTATGTGGCACACAAGACTAATCAGATGGAGAATAAAATGACTAAACTGTTTTGCCCAAAACGATTACGCATTCATTCATACTCTTCATTAAATGATGCTGAAGGTCCGGTTTAATATTTTGCTTGAAAACCGAACTTGACTAAAACTGGAATATAAGCCCAAACTCTTAAACTATTCCCCAGCATCTAAAATGTATATATTTTAAGTTTTTAGTTGCTTACTTATTATACTTCCCCCCACTGGGCTTCAACTCTGTTCAGGACTCCAGGATACTGGTGCAGCCATCTTTCCTCAGAAGCATCACATATTGAGGAGAGGAGCGGGGTAAAAAGGTCAGGGGTTTATAGCTGTGGTTTGCACAGACAGAGCAGAGCTGGGGTCAGGAAAAGGACAGCAATCCCAGAATGCAGAGAAGCATAGTCAGAAGACACTTCTGTGTGCAGGCAGCCTGAGACTACATGGGCCGCCATCTTGGATGTTAAAAGCCTCAAAAAACTCAATAAGTGCAGGTAGGATGATTTTTAATGTGTGCAATCTGTATCGTGTGGGGGAAACGTATAAGGTAGGTTCTTTTTCAGGGTGAAGGTCCGGTTTAAGTTTGCATCCACTTTTTCACCCCCCTTTTTTTCTAGTTTGCTTCCCATCACAGCTACTACACAGCTTGTCACACTTCAAAGTGTAGCTCTCTTTGAGATCTTTTGGAGGCTGGCCACTGTTTTCTAACAGGTCAGAGCATTGCAAGACCTGATCTCTAAAATGGTACATCTGCATCCCCCCACCCTCTGCTCAAGAGCCGCCAATAGCGCTTGTTTTGTTGACCGTATAGTTCTGCTACTGAACTAATTACTTTTACTGAATCAACTCTGCACAGCTAGAGTTGAAAATAATTCTCTTGGTACTAAAAAATTCACTTTAGGTTAAAAAGCCTGAGAATGTCCTGGTTGCTGAAACACCAGCTAGGAAGACAATGAGCATGACAAAGTAGTGACCTTTCTACAACTTTTTACACTGTAGTAAAATGTGCTATTGACTTTCATTGACTTCCTAGCTGGTGATTCAAGTTAACTGCTTCAATGGGAAAAAAGGAGGAGTTTTCTGTATACAATATATTTCTTTATATTGAGAACAAATTATTAGTGTAGTAAAATATTTTGTTTTTCTTTACTATTTAAGCTGTTCAACGAGGACGGATTCCTCCCGCTCACTCCAGTGCTAGCCCTACCGCTGCTCCAGGAGGTGGAGAGTTTTTTAATGGACAGCCTGTTTCTGAACTCATCGCACAACTGCTTCGGGCAGAACCTTATCCAACATCACGCTATGGGTCTCAGTATTCCCAACAGGGTAGCGTTATGGGCATTGACAACATCTGTGAACTGGCTGCAAGGCTTCTTTTCAGCACGGTGGAGTGGTCCAGAAACATTCCTTATTTTCCCGAGCTTGCTATGGCTGACCAGGTTTCTCTGCTGCGTCTGAGCTGGAGTGAACTGTTTGTGTTAAATGCAGCACAATCGGCTCTTCCGCTGCATATGGCTCCCCTATTGGCTGCTGCTGGCTTCCATGCTTCTCCGATGTCTGCAGACCGGGTGGTCTCCTTCATGGACCAGATACGGGTCTTCCAGGACCAGGTGGAGAAGCTTAATCGTCTTCAAGTAGACTCAGCAGAGTATGCCTGTCTGAAAGCAATTGCACTCTTCACTTCAGGTAACACATCATTGTCATCCAAATTCTCAACTGTATCTTGGATTGTTGGTTCTTGTTTTACGGGTTCTTCTGCATAATGTTTTTTCTAAAAACGTTTTTGTTTTGTAAAACCTAAGCCATGTTTTGTGTCATTTTTTTCAGATGCTTGTGGCCTAACTGATCCAGCCCATGTGGAGAGTTTGCAAGAGAAAGCCCAAGTGGCACTCACGGAGTATGTAAGAGCCCAATACCCTTCTCAGCCTCAACGGTTTGGACGCCTCCTTCTACGCCTACCTGCCCTCAGAGCTGTGCCTGCCTCCCTCATATCTCAACTCTTTTTCATGAGGCTTGTGGGCAAAACGCCAATTGAGACACTTATTCGGGACATGCTTCTTTCTGGGAGCTCTTTTAACTGGCCATATTCATCTGGCCAGTAGCCGCTAGAATAATCCTGAAACCAACTGCATTAGAAGAAACTCTACACATCTATATTCCTTTTTTTTTTTATTTTATTTTTTTTATTTTTTATTGACCGTGCCCCATCATTACTGCTTCAGAAACAAAGGCACTTCCAAGATATATAGAGAAAACTATGATATTTCCAAGTTACAATGAATTGCTGACCGTGGTCCTAACTATTCATGAAGCCAGTCTCCTTGAGTGTGAGCTGGTAATCAATAATTAAAGCACTAATTGGTTTTTTAGTAGCTCCTTGTGGCTCACTAGATCAGTTTTTTCACTAACTGTTCCAATGATTAAACTAGGTGATTAACTTGATTTTTCAGTGTATAGCATAGACTATATGATTTCTACCTCCAAAACACCCATGTTCAATGTCCTAGCAGAACGCTGCTGTGATTTTTTTTTTGTTGTTTCTGCTGTTTTTAACGGCAGCTTATTGTGTAGCAGAACTTGGCATTTTGTCCTCTTATTTCCTATAAAGTGCCACAGAAAACTACATGATCAATAATATCTGCATCTTTGAATGTGATGTTTTCTACTGTACTCCTATCATGTCAGGCTAACTTTTTAGTATTCTTTACCTAATCCAGTTACTTTTGTGTGTTGTTTTGAATAGTAAGAATGTTTAGTTATTTTGCCATAAAACCTGTGCAGTCATTCATTTTATTTAAAGCCCTCCTGTGACGCTGTCCTATGATTGTTGCCTGACTAGTGAAAGGAAAGTGGTGAGAGTGTACTCACATGTGCTGCAATCAAAACTGCTGCTTGTGATGTCCAACAGGACTACACCTCCCAGAAGCCTAGAAGTAGAAACCTAGAAGCCCAGAAGTGGAGGGCAGTTAAAAGCATGCAGAGAATTGAATTTCACTAAAGTCTACCAGAAGAGATTACGGAGGGTGTTGCAACCACCCAACACTGTACTAAAATACACTATTCTGCAGATTTATTTAATATATAAAGCTGTTGTAGTGTAGATTATGTTTAAAAGTATGGTTTTACTTTAACTGTTCTCTTTATAAAAATGTAGTCTGTTTTTCTGTATGCTGTATTACAAAAAGGAAATAATGAGCCATCTGTGACCATCATCACGCTAAGGTATGTCACCCAATTCTTGACTTAAACCCGACCAACAGCCTGGCACAGTTGGAAAAGAAAATGAGTAGCCGTTTTGGAGCTTTCTCTCCCAGCATCTCAGCCATGCTGCTGCCTGGATTCAACTGGTGTAACTGACAATGCACAGTAACAGGAAGCCCAGCAGCACTTCCTGTTTGCAGGTGGCCTACAAATGCAAGAGCCGCAATTTTGTTTCTAAAATTGACTTTTATGTGTAGCACTCTAAATTGCCCTGGGGAGGGATGCATATGAGCACTGTTTGTTATGTTGGTCTGGTTTAAGTCATTCTTGACTGTTGGTCCAAAAGAGTAGCAGCATGCTAATAAAATGTTGGTCATTTGAAATCGTTAGCAGGGGGCTTCTGGTCTTCTGGATGCCCTGCATTCTATGCTGATCAGAAAAGCACAACTCCTTGCCTGAATGCTCACCTACTTCTGTGATCATGATTGCTACCTCCATAACACCAGATCACGTGACCACCACACAGCACTGTGCAAGCAGGCCCTGTGAACTTTTGGGATCTGGAGATCACACAGAGCTCTGTGGGACCAAGGAAGTAAGTGGGTAATGGAAATGGCTTCCTGGCCGGTATGCAGTGTGGTTCATGTATGAATTGGATGCACCCTATTGGTGATCTATGCCTTGGGGTAGTGTTTCCCAACCCTCTCCTCGAGAGCTACCTACAGGTCAGGTTTTGCAGATCTCCACACAGATGCACAGGTGAAGTAATTTGTGCTCAGACAGCTATAGATCCTGCTATGTGGAGATAGCACAAAACATGACCTGTTGGTGGCTCTTGAGGAGAAGGTTGGGGAACATTTCCTTAGGGTGTTATAAATCCCCCGAAATCCTGCAGGTTCATGTTGATTTGCTGAATGTTAGATAGGGGCAGTGCTCTGAGAATAAAGAACATTTTCATTTGCACATCTGTAATCCTATGGTACCTATACTGGGTACATATTTAATTAATAAATGCATTATTAAAGTGGGCCAACACCCAGGGGTGATCGGCCCGGGAATCTATAAGATTCCCGGGCCGATCACCTCACACACGATCTCGGATGTCCCGCGGGGTGTAACCCCCCCAAAACCCCGAAAAAACCTTACCTCTCCAGCCGCTGCTTCCGCCGCCGCCGCCTCTCTCGCGCTCCTCTAGAGGTGCCCGCGCCGGCCGTCTCTGAATGGCCGGCGCGGGCGCGCACACGTCAAGAGTGACGGTCGGGAGGCGGCGATCCCTTGTCCGTCGATGGACGTCACTTGTCCGTCGGCGGGCATTGGACAGCGCACTCACGTGGGTGCGTGGAGAGGTGAGTTTTCGGGGTGTTTGGGGGGGGTTTCAGGTAGCGGGGCACCCCAAATCGGGGTGCCCCGGGGAAGTGGACCAATACCCAGGATAGTCAAAATCCTGGGTGTTGGTCCACTTTAATGAACAGTGGAAATTTGATCAAAACAACAAGTGCTGATGTTATATATCAGTAAAAGATTATCAATCTTCATTTAAATATTTATTTTCTTTTAAATGACCCCTAAAAAAAAGTGCTGGTATTTTTTAAAACCTAATTCTGGTAGATTTAATTATGGTATGTCCCATAGTATAAATCTAAAGATTGAATAGTGCATTGCATTTATCACGCTTCTTTATGCTGGAATTGCAATGTAGGGCCTGCTCACATTTGTGCATTATATGGCTTCACCCAGGTAGAGAAGGGCCCCCCTTCAAAATAAAGTCTGAAAAATTGGTTCACACTGCTACACGGCACTTACTTCTGTTCACATTCAGCCCCATAGGAGAGCATATTTATCCCAAAATCTATTGCAATTTATATTTTAGGAGAATAATGCAGAATAAATTTGAAAAAATTACTGTAAGCACGGTAACTGTACTATAAATGTATGTATTTTAAGATCAATAATGTGAATTAAACATTTTCGTTTTTCTTAATGCTCCTAATGGTACTCTGCCCATAGCTTTTTATGTTAACAGTTTATATGTTGAAATCGGAATTGCATCTTGACTTTTATTATAATGTTTAACAATTTGTTTTGTCCTTAAATATTTCAAATTGGATTGGTAAGTATAATTTTGTTGATTTAAAGCTACAGTTTGTGTTGACAAGGGGAGTTCTATTTCAAGTGTTTGCAGAACCATTGTTCATCTATGTGTATTTCTTATTTTATCTGTAAACCTTCTGCTAATGCCAAAAATGGGTGTAAGGGAAAATTGCCAAAGAAGGAATGTCTAAATAAAACAAAAAATGGTGATTTGTGTGTGCTCTTATTTATTACTTGCCTGTTCTACCATTAGCCATAGAAAATTAATACAAACTAAAGCATTAAAAGGACTGTAGGAGCTAAAAAAATTTAGTGTTTAGTTGTGCACTGGCACTGTGACAACCGGGGCAGCATCTGACAGCGAGCATTGGTCAGGTGCCTGGGCTTAGGACCAGTTCTCAGACAAGTGAATGTTACAGGGTGCCATCCCAGAAGGAAGCTGATGTGGGGGAGAAAAGGTGGCTGGTTTGACCTGACAAAGTCTGCATTGAGTACCAACCACATGCTCATGACTGACCCTTGTGCACATGTGAATGTCTCCTGCTGCTGGCAAATCATCAGTGGACAGTCATGTCATGCATTCCCTGCTGGCAGTCAGTAAGTGAGCTTGACTCTCCTGGCCACAATATGATTGGCAGAGGAACTGATGTCTACAGCAGAGCCGATGGCACTGAAACTGCAGCAGTCCATGGGAACCTGTCTGCAGATTGGGTGGGTAAGTAAATGTTTTATGGTCAAAAAGGGTCCATCACATGAAGATGGTGCAAATTATTCCCTAGACTCCACTTAAAGTGGATCATGGGAAACATGGGATTTTTACTACCCCGAGTTTTGGTCCTTGCACCTGGGGTATACAGATTTGGGATGTCCTGCTGTGTGAAACCATCTGGATTGCCCCTAAACCTTGCCTTCCTGACATTCCCTCAGCACGTTAATTTTAATTTACAGCATAAGGCCCTGTTTTGAACAAAGCTCCAGCTTGTGGAAGTAGGAGTAACCGCATCCCTGGTCTTACAGCACACTCCTGCCCCCAGCCGTTGGATGGTTGAGCGCAGGAGCAGGGAAATTGAATGTCTGGCTGGTAATCTGGTGATTGGTCCTCTTTAAAGTGGCCCTATTTTCTGCTGAACAACTTTACCCCAGTGATATATTTGTGGAGGAAAGGCCAGTTCGGGTAGATTCTGAGCAGAAGAAAAACATGAGCAGGGCAATGAAGGAGAATGAGTAAAGCCATGGATCTCTGCTATGGTGGTAAATGGAGTAGACACCAGGGACAAAGAAGCAAGTATGTAATTGTAGCATGCAGATAGCTTGCACATTTGAGGAATGGAGGAACAAATGTGTAGTAGAAAAGTTGTGTACCCAGTTACCAGCCATATAAATGTATTAGGAGTAGTTTGGATTCACAGTATTTCTCTGAACATAAGACCATGGCGTCTTGAATTGGATTTAGCCATGGGGGGGGGGGGGGGGGGGTGATGAGTGCCACTAGCTTCTACATATACAGCTTTACGTTTAACATTGCAGCTCTATCAGCCAAGGAGTGAGGTGTCAGGGTTTTCCAACCCATACTTATTTAAATAGTTTGCTCTGTGACATGGGAACATCAACACCAAACATTATTTGGGGAAACCTGGGTATGGAGGATACAGAGTAAATATCACCGATCTGAAATTATTCTAAAAAGAGAATGCGCACCCACAGAACTGCAGTAATTCTCACAAGTATTGGATGCACAAGGTATTCAGTATCAGGCTTATAGGACCTTTGAAAAGTGCATATTTTTATCTGGTAACTGGCAAGAAAGGGAAAAGTATGAAGGCCTTAATCCTTCTCTGAGACTCCCTTTTCCTTATAGAGACATGTACATGTAGAGACATATACAAAATGTGGAGAAAGGAAGGGAATAATAGTGGTAAATTGCAATATGTAGAGAGATAACATCTGTAAAGCCAAGGTCTTGTTTCACTACAGAGAAGGTCTATGGGATCATGCAAAGGCTGTTCCTGACCCCTTCTGTGGAAAAGAAACATACACTGTAGACTCTCATAGTGAAACTAGTATCTAAAATTGGGGCTGCAGGCGGGGGGATATCGAAGATATTTTAAGGGTGGTTGGAGCTTTATTTCAAGAAAATTTTTGTCTTCTGAAACGTAACAAAACTGTAACCATAGAGAGCTCCCCTGCCTACTTGAAGTTGTATAGCCCTTGGGTACAAACATTTTTTTTTTTAAAGGGATTGACTAGTCAAACTTCGGTTTTCCAGGCAGCTTACCTGATGCAGTGTATGTTCCATGGCAATATTTGGCTGCTGTCTTTCCTATGAAGTCTTTCAATGTGGAGTTGTTCCTGTGAGTTTCCTTTAAAGGGATTGTCTAGTGCAGCTTCATCTCCCTGGACCCAACGATGTACCTGCAGCTGCAGTAAATGGAGTGATGTGCTGGGGAGCATAAACCTGAAACGTTCATGGCCACCATCTTGGACGGGAGACAACCTCCAGGGGCATTCTATAGCCGATCTTGGTAAGTTATACATCAGCGGTCCTGGCGGTGGAGCTGTGCAGGATAAAAGGTAGCTTTTCCCTACATCCAGTACAGGTCGTCCCAAAGTAATGACATGTGGATATTCCGCCCCCAGGGCGCGCTCGACTGCAAGATCAAAAGCTGTCGCTCCTCCCGGCCCCCTATAAAAGCAGGTGTCTCTCTATCATTTCCCAGTGTTCATCTTGCAGTCTGGCTGCTGAAGATTGTTGGATACTCTCTCCTGGATGTTGGCAGCTGAGCGGGGCCTCCTAGCCCGTCGGCTGCTGCAGACCCTATTACCACTGATCCTGTGGACCCACTATTGCCTCCCAGCCGCGGCTGATTGGAACTGTGACGGTAGAGAGCATGCCGGGGTCGGTGTTTGGCAGTCCTAGGCTCTGGGCCAAAGATCCTGATTAATGGGTAGCCGGCCATAGGCTGATGGTGAGCCTATAGGGGGGGGGGAACCACATTACTGCCTACTGGCTTCATATCCCTCCCTGACCAACGAGCTTTATTGTGCTGTGTGTGTGTGTTGTCACTTTACTTTTACTTTGCGCACTCTTATACTTACCTCCCTCGCTCCCTTGAGTTTGGCTCAGCTCCCTCTCCCCTCCATCTTGAGGCTATTACGCTGTGAGGGGACGGGACGCCGCTTGCGCGGTCTGCCTGACAGGTGGCGGAGGTGTGTCGCCGCCGTGCGGCCCGCCCCTTGAGGAACGCGCCGAGCTGCTGCGTGGTCGGCTGTCTGCGCCATCTTGCCTGCTGCGGTTACTACCCTCCTGCCTGGAACCCCTCCGGTGTCGTGAGTGCCTCTTGCTATTATTGATTTTTGAGTATTGCGCATGTGCTGTGGGATACTGATGGCCACTCTTGCTTGTGTCTTTTACGTGGGCCCATTGATTGAGGGTTGTGGTTCCTCCCGGACTCCCTGCCCCCTCTCCCTTTTATTAAGAGGGATCACATAAGAGGGACTATAAAAGAGGGATAATTAGGTTTGGGCCATCAGTGCCTCCAAACTTGCATACCAATTTTTGTCTAATCACCATAATGGAGGCATCTGGGGATAGTGAGCTAGGGGCCCCTTCTGGGTGGGTGAAGCTCTGCCCCTTGTGCAGTGCAAGCCCTCTGGGCGGATTCAGCACGGTTTGTACCACTTGCGCCAAGAGCATCTTTTTGGACCATGATCGGGCGGGTGTACCTGCCCCTAGCCCTTCATTGCCTGCGGCCTCTCCAGATCCTCCGCTGCTGCATTCAGCCCCCAGTGAGGGGGAAGCCAGCCGGGGGTCCCATGTTGATTTAGCGCATGGGGTGGCCAGTCTCAAGGGACAGATCTCGCGAACGACTCCTAAGAAGGATCGGTGGATTCAGAAGGTGGTGTCCTCCGGTTACAAAATAGAGCTGGCAGTCAGGCCACCCACAAGATTTCTTCGGTCTCGGATATCCCAAAAACCATTGAAGGCACAGGGCCTGAGATTGGCAGTGCAACACCTCCTTCGGTTAGGTGTGATTTGTCCTGTACCTCGTCAGGAACAGGGTCAAAGGTTTCTACTCCAATCTGTTCATGGTTCCCAAGAAGGACGGAACGTTGAGGCCTATCCTGGGCCTGAAGGGTCTCAACAGGTTTGTCAGAGTCAGACATTTCCGCATGGAAACCTTACGTCAGCAGTGAGCTCGCTTCGACCCGGCGATTTCATGACCACGGTGGACATCAGGGATGCTTATCTGCACATCCCGATTTTCCAGGGACATCAGAAGTTCCTGAGGTTTTCTCTGGAGGATCAGCATTACCAGTTTGTGGCACTGCCATTCAGGATATCCTCAGCCCCCCAAGTGTTCACCAAGGTGCTGGTGGGCATCATGGCTATCCTGAGGAACCAGGGCATTCGTGTGCTGCCCTATCTGGATGATTTACTGATCTCTTCAGCAGGCTTAGAGCGATACCAGGACGGTGTTGTCCACTCTCACAGACTTCGACTGGGTAGTCAATTACCCAAAGTCTTTTATCACTCCCTCAACAGTGAGGTCCTTCCTGGGCATGACGATAGAAGATTTTGGGCCTCCAGACGCAGGTGCAGGCCTTGCTGTCTTGTCATCGGCCATCGATCCATCTGGGGATGAGACTGGTGGGCCTAATGGTGTCATGTTCGAGGCTGTGCCCTTCGCCCAATTTCACATGAGACCTTTTCAGTTGAACCTGTTGACTGGCTGGGACTGGATGCAGGAGTTGCTGGAACAGGAATTTTCACTGTCCCCCCTGGCCAGGCAGTCTCTCTTGTGGTGGCTGGACTCCAGGAACCTATTGGTGCGCAAGTCCTTTCTGACTCCCCGATGGGAGATAGTTACAACATATGCCAGTCTGACCGGCTGGGGTGGCGTTTGACAGATGCAGAAGATCCAGGGTCAGTGGGGTCCGCAGGAGAACTGCTTGCCCATAAATCTCCTGGAGCTGAGAGCGATCCGGTTGGTACTTCTTCACTTGACTCCACATTTAAGGGGTCATGCGATCCAGGTTTGCTCTGACAATCAGACGGCTGTTGCCTACATCAATCACCAGGGCGGGACTCGGAGCAAGCGAGCCCTCAAGGAGGTGACCCAGATTTTGACTTGGGCAGAGGAGAATGTTCCCTGCATCTCGGCGGTTTACATCCCCGGGGTAGAAAACCAGGAGGCAGATGCCCTGAGCAGGAATGCCTCACGCCTGGGGGAATGGTCTCTCAGCAACAAGATCTTTCACGCTCTGTGTCTCCGCTGGGGTCAGCCGGACGTGGACCTGTTTGCGCCCAGACACAATCACAAGCTCTCAAGGTTCGTTTCCCTGTCAAGAGATCCTCTGGCCTTTGCCACAGACGCTCTGACAATTTCTTGCACGGAGTTCAGGCTCCTTTATGCATTCCCTCCGTTTCCACTCCTGGGCCGAGTGCTGCGCAAGATAGCCCAGGAGGGGGTACCAACCATCCTGGTGGCTCCTTGCTGGCCGAGGAAGGATAGTTCAGATGTCAGTGGATTGATACATCATGCCCGACGATCCAGGGCTTCTCATTCAGGGGTTGCTGCGGCACCCCAATTTACAGACGCTGGCTTTGACGGCCTGGCTATTGAAACCTCAATCCTGGCGGAAAAGGGGCTGTTGGCCACGGCTGTGCATACCATGATTCAGGCATGGAAGAAGTCTTCTTCCATGATATACTACAGAGTTTGGCACGCCTACATTGCTTGGTGCGAGTCCAAGGGTCTCCCTTGCCGCACATTCTCTATCTCTAGGATTCTGGAGTTTTTACAACACGGCTTAGACTTGGGTCTCCAGCCGAGCACCCTCAAGGGCCAGGTCTCGGCCTTAGCCATCTTCTTCCAGAGATCCATTGCCAATCATAGGTTGATCCAGACTTTTTTCCAGGGAGTCACCCATATCCGTCCACCGCTTAAGTCAATGATACCGGTGTGGGACAATTTGGTGCTTTCTGGCCTTCGGGGTCCTCCCTTCGAGCCATTGTGCAATGCTGCATTGTCTATTTTGACTCTCAAAGTGGTCTTTTTGGTAGCGATCACCTCGGTGCGCCGCGTGTCAGAGCTGGCCGCGCTTTGTATGAAGCCTCCCTACTTTCAGCGGCATAAGGATAAGGTGGTTTTTCGCTTTAAACGTGATTTTTTGGTCGTTTCTCCCTTTCACCTTAATGAGGAGGTTGTCTTACCTTCCTTGCCTCCAGCACCAACTAATTCTAAGGAAAGGACCATCCATGCCTTGGATGTGGTCAGAGCCATTAAGTATTACCTGGTTGCGACTGAATCCTTCAGGAAATCGGATTTGCTCTTTGTCCTAACAGAGGGATCTATGAAAGGTTTGCCACCTGCCAAGTCCACTCTTAGTAAGTGGATCAGACAGGCGGTGGTGCAAGCATATTCTGCCAAGGGGGGAATATGCTTTTCGTATTACCTCTCATTCTACTAGAGCTATTGGTGCCTCCTGGGCTTTTCAGCACCAGGCATCTGTTGAACAGGTTTGTAAGGTCGCCACTTGGTCTTCAGTTCATACCTTTACCACGTTCTACAAGGTTGATGTTAGGGCCTCAGCTGATGCTGTCTTTAGCCTAAAGGTGCTTCAGGCAGTAGTGAAATGAACTACATGTTGTTCCACACTGGGGATCCCGCCCTAATGGACACTGCTTTTGGATGTCTCACACTTTGGGACGACCTGGACCAGATATAGGGAAAAATACAATTCTGTGAAACTCACCTGTAGAATTGTTTTTGAGTATATCCAGTCCAGGTCGTCCCACCCCACCCTTGTTCATTATCTTCTGTTTGCCTGTTATGGTGATTATCATTTTTATTCTTGGACTTGTTGTCCTTAAGGTTTTTTTTGTTGGAGAGAGTGCATGCTGAAGCTATGTGAAGTAACGTGGTTTTTTGGCCTCCCGGCCTGTCTCTTCTTACTGCTTTTTAACCACTGGGAAATGATAGAGAGACACCTGCTTTGAAAGGGGGCCGGGAGGAGCGACAGCTTTGGAAAGACCTGGACTGGATATACTCAAAAACAATTCGCCAGGTGAGTTTCACAGAATTGTATTTTTTTGTCTTTTGCTGGATAATTCCTTTAAAGGTGTTATTTTTTGCTACAAGCTCCTGAGGTGGGCTATATAACTAGAGCAGAGGCGCACAACCTTTTTTTTTCTTTCTAGGGGCCACATTGCCTTATTGTTCCACTTCAAGGGGCTGCAGAAACAGGTGTGGAGTGGGAAAAGGTATGGCAGGGAAAGGTCATTTCAGCAGAGGTTAAGTGGAAGGAGGTGGGGCAGGCAAAGCTGGGCAAAGGTGAGATGGTAAGAGAAGCAATAGAAAGATAAGAGGTGGGAAGGAATTGGCAGAGGTAAAGGTGGGGTGAAATGAAGTGGAAGAGGTAATGTTACCAGAGGTGAGGAGGAGTGGGCAAAGGTAAGGAAGGGAAAGGTCATTTCAGCGGAGGTAAAGTGGAAAGAGGTGAGGTGGGCAGAAGTGAGATGGTAAGAGAAGCAATGGGTAGAGGAGAGATAGGAAGAGGTGGGCGGGAAGGAGTGGGCAGAGGTAAGGCAGGGAGAGGAGAATTGAGGTGATGTGGGTGAGCAGAGGTGAGATGGTAAGAGAAGTGATAGGTAAAGGTGTGTGGAGTAAGATGGGACAAGGCGGAATGAGGTAAGTAGAGGTAGGCAGAGGTAAAATGAACACAGGTAAGGCGGAAAGGGGTGAGATGGGATGAGTCTACTTGGGCATCTCCAGACACAGCCAACACAAACACTCCAGTAGCACATGTGTGTCATCTACCTCTAGTGATCAGCCGTTTGCACTGCAGGGGGACTCAAGTAAGGGCAGTTCTGGGATGCAGGTTATGCATCCATGATCTAGAGCAGGGGTCCCCAACCCTGTCCTCAAGGCCCACCAACAGGCCAGGTTTTGCAGATCTTCACACAGATACACAGGTGGAGTGATTAGAGCTGGCTATGTGGAGATCCAAAAAACATGAGCTGTTAGTGGGCCTTGAGGACAGGGCTGGGGACCACAGATGTAGAGGATGAATTGCTTTGTCTAGTGTCCAAGTGCTCCTTGTCAATAGACATAACCCAACGATACCCCATTGACTGCTGTGTCCCATGAAATTTAAAAAATAAGATTTCACAGTTGGTACACTAAAATCTTTTTTTTAGTAGGCTTTTAAAAGAAAATACAATAATAGTGAAATTCTATGTACAGTACATCGATGCTATTTACAGTTTAATGAGAACAAGATAATCATAACTGTTGTGAATATCAAGGACTACATTTAGTTTGCCACAGTTTTAGGCAAACCTCTAAAGTTAGCCATACACTAGACAGCCTCTATCATTTTTTAATCTACTGTAGGCAAAACTAACCATTTAGTTGGTAAGTCATTAACATTGTGTTTGTTGCTTTGACCCAGCGTGTAATGTGTATAACCAACGTAAAGCCTCACAACCCAAGGAAGCAGAAGCAGTGTGAGCAGGCTCAGATAATGATGGTCAGAGAAGCAGAATACATTTTTTTTTTTTTATATGTAGCCTGGCTATAGGTGAAATGCAGTTGCCTACAAAAAAACTAAAATATTAAAAATGCATTTTCCACTCCACCCAACAAAGCCTAAACTTCTTTAGCAGTATAGAAATGGTAGCATTAACAATGGTGCAGCCAGTAACTATGGGTACTGTTTGTCTATTATGCTGTAGCCCTCACCTACAGCATGGATTGAGCTACTGGCCCTAAAGGCAAATTCCTGCCATTCATACATTTTCAGCAATCATACTTATGGCCTGTCACAGATTGGGCTGATAAACTATTAGAAACCAACTGTCTGAAACATCTCCCTTTAAAATTGTATCCTCAGATCAGAAGCTCTTGCAGGGGCATTCCCGAGTTACATGGCACAACCTGACGTATGTCTATCTGGAGGGCTTTCAGAGATGTCTGGATTTACCCTTACAAATGACCATCCAGTGGCTGTGCCTAGCCTACCTGCGAGTGATCTAGCTAATTTTCCTCTACACTAACCATAAATTGGTCTTTTGTATCACATAATCTAACACCAGTAACTTAAAGGGAAAATCCACTTGCTGGCTTGTGTCTACACATTCAAAAATGCCATTGAAAATGGACTTACCCATTACTGTGGACCAAAACCTACCTTGGAGTCTGAGACTCCAGGGCAGGCTTACCCCCCCCCCCAGGCATACAGTTTTGAGATGCCCCACTGTGTAAAAAAACCCAGGTCGCCCAGTAAACTCGCCTTCTCCCTGATGCAATGGCACATGTGTGAGTTGCCTGCTATACTTTTCACAAATGGTGCGTCCGCGCTAGGCAGTGGTAAATGCCCAGTGTGGCACACTCATTGTTAGAGGGTAGCAGGGATGTGGCCACCAGCTGCGCTCGTTTCTCTTACATCGGTCTAAGATGATTTGATGAGTGCGCTTAGTGGACAAGAGGCAGTGTATGTGCTGTAGAACTAGGGAAAGGTGGGTGACCTGGGGGGTTTCACACAGCTGGGGGCAAGGACCAAAACCCAGGATAGTAAAAATCCCAGGTTTTGGTCCACTCTAACCCCAACAACAATAATTAGCCAGCAAGCAGCTCACCTGATGCCTGTCCCATGTGCCTTTCCTGCCGCGTAGGGTAGAAGCCGTTGCAGGGCTCCAAAGTTTCCTTTTTTCAATTTTATTCCTGAAAGACTATGCAAAAAAAGTGATCCTGCAGCCACTTTGCCTCTTCATGCTCTCAGTGTTAGCAAGCACAGGAAGACAAAATGGTCCCACAGCTGCCTCTGACCACAGCACAGACTCAAAGCTGCACCATGACACGTGCTTCCCAGATCGGCCACAGAAATTGAACTGAAGAAACAGTTTTTTGCCTAGAATACATGGAGATATTTACATATATCAGATATTTTATGGTGCTTTGAAATGACTTATTTACTGTTCCTAAGGAGGAGAGGGTGGGATAAACTTAGTGTTTGCCTGGACAGGGGCTTTAAGTTTGTGACATTTACTAACCGTGCATTCGTACTAGAGTACAGTGCTGGAAGACTGGACTCCCGTAGGCATTCATTCTCATACTACAACATATTACCAACTTCCTATTATTATTAGAGATGAGCGAACTTTTGAAAAATTTGATTCGGCTGATTCGCCGAATTTTCCGGGAAAAATCGTTTCGGTCCGAATTTATTCGCAACGAATCGCTATTAAAAACGGCTATTTCTGGGCATCGGAGAGCCTCCATAGGGTTACAGAACGTTTTGCTTGGCTGTAACATGCATAGGATGCATGCTGGGTTAGTGAAATACTATTGTAAAGAAGTAGGACATGCAGATCAGAGGCGTCACTATTAGATTCGCTGACGCAGAGCGGCACAATTACAGAGCCTTGAGGTGGCATCAGCATGATGAGCCCATATATTGCCTGAAAGACACACAGTGGAGTTGGCAGCAGCATAGGGAGCCCATATATTGCCTAAAAAACACACCCTGAATTTGGCAGCAGCATAGGGAGCCCATATATTGCCTGAAAAACACATTGGAGTTGGCAGCATTAGGAGCCCATATATTGCCTGAAAGACACACCCAGGAGTTGGCAGCAGCATAGGGAGCTCATATATTGCCTGAAAGACACACCCAGGAGTTGGCAGCAGCATAGGGAGTACATATATTGCCTGAAAACACATTGGAGTTGGCAGCAGCATTGGGAGCCCATATATTGCCTGAAAGACACACCCAGGAGTTGGCAGCAGCAGCATTAGGAGCCCATATATTTGCCTGAAAAACACATTGGAGTTGGCAGCAGCATAGGGAGCCCATATATTGCCTGAAAGACACACCCAGGAGTTGGCAGCAGCATAGGGAGCTCATATATTGCCTGAAAGACACACCCAGGAGTTGGCAGCAGGATAGGGAGTACATATATTGCCTGAAAAACACATTGGAGTTGGCAGCAGCATTGGGAGCCCATATATTGCCTGAAAGACACACCCAGGAGTTGGCAGCAGCAGCATTAGGAGCCCATATATTTGCCTGAAAAACACATTGGAGTTGGCAGCAGCATAGGGAGCCCATATATTGCCTAAAAGACACACCCAGGAGTTGGCAGCAGCAGCATTAGGAGCCCATATATTGCCTGAAAAACACATTGGACTTGGCAGCAGCATAGGGAGCACATGTATTGCCTGAAAAACACACCCAGGAGTTGGCAGCAGCATAGAGAGCTCATATATTGCCTTAAGGACACACTCTGGACTTGGCAGCAGCATAGGGAGCTCATATATTGCCTGAAAAACACATTGGACTTGGCAGCAGCATTAGGAGCCCATATATTGCCTGAAAGACACACCCAGGAGTTGGCAGCAACAGCATTAGGAGCCCATATATTGCCTGAAAAACACATTGGAGTTGGCAGCAGCATTAGGAGCCCATATACTGCCTGAAAGACATGCCCATGAGTTGGCAGCAGCAGCATTAGGAGCCCATATATTGCCTGAAAGACACACCCAGGAGTTGGCAGCAGCAGCAGCATTAGGAGCCCATATATTTGCCTGAAAAACACATTGGAGTTGGCAGCAGCATAGGGAGCCCATATATTGCCTGAAAGACACACCCAGGAGTTGGCAGCAGCAGCATTAGGAGCCCATATATTGCCTGAAAAACACATTGGACTTGACAGCAGCATAGGGAGCACATATATTGCCTGAAAAACACACCCAGGAGTTGGCAGCAGCATAGGGAGCTCATATATTGCCTGAAAGACACACCCTGGAGTTGGCAGCAGCAGGAGCCCAAACATTGCTTGAAAGAGACACTGGAGTTGGCAGCAGGAGCCCAAAAATTGGCCTAAAGACACACCCTGGAGTTGGCAGCAGCAGTAGCCCAAACATTGCTTGAAAGAGACACTGGAGTTGGCAGCAGCAGCCCAAAAATTTGCCTAAAGACACACCCTGGAGTTGGCAGCAGCAGGAGCCCAAACATTGCTTGAAAGAGACACTGGAGTTGGCAGCAGAAGCCCAAAAATTGGCCTAAAGACACACTATTGCCTGAAAAACACATTGGAGTTGGCAGCAGCATTGGGAGCCCATATATTGCCTGAAAGACACACCCAGGAGTTGGCAGCAGCAGCATTAGGAGCCCATATATTTGCCTGAAAAACACATTGGAGTTGGCAGCAGCATAGGGAGCCCATATACTGCCTGAAAGACATGCCCATGAGTTGGCAGCAGCAGCATTAGGAGCCCATATATTGCCTGAAAGACACACCCAGGAGTTGGCAGCAGCAGCAGCATTAGGAGCCCATATATTTGCCTGAAAAACACATTGGAGTTGGCAGCAGCATAGGGAGCCCATATATTGCCTGAAAGACACACCCAGGAGTTGGCAGCAGCAGCATTAGGAGCCCATATATTGCCTGAAAAACACATTGGACTTGACAGCAGCATAGGGAGCACATATATTGCCTGAAAAACACACCCAGGAGTTGGCAGCAGCATAGGGAGCTCATATATTGCCTGAAAGACACACCCTGGAGTTGGCAGCAGCAGGAGCCCAAACATTGCTTGAAAGAGACACTGGAGTTGGCAGCAGGAGCCCAAAAATTGGCCTAAAGACACACCCTGGAGTTGGCAGCAGCAGTAGCCCAAACATTGCTTGAAAGAGACACTGGAGTTGGCAGCAGCAGCCCAAAAATTTGCCTAAAGACACACCCTGGAGTTGGCAGCAGCAGGAGCCCAAACATTGCTTGAAAGAGACACTGGAGTTGGCAGCAGAAGCCCAAAAATTGGCCTAAAGACACACTGGAGTTAGCAGCAGCAGGAGCCCAAACATTGCTTGAAAGAGTCACTGGAGTTGGCAGCAGGAGCCCAAAAATTGGCCTAAAGACACAACCTGGAGTTGGCAGTAGCAGCAGGAGCCCAAACATTGCTTGAAAGAGACACTGGAGTTGGCAGCAGCAGCCCAAAAATTGGCCTAAAGACACACCCTGGAGTTGACAGCAGCAGCAGGAGTCCAAACATTGGCTGAAAGAGACACTGGAGTTGGCAGCAGCAGCCCAAAAATTGGCCTAAAGACACACCCTGGAGTTGGCAGCAGCAGCAGCAGGAGCCCAAACATTGGCTAAAATAGACACTGGAGTTGGCAGCAGGAGCCCAAAAATTGGCCTAAAGACACACTGGAGTTGGCAGCAGCAGCAGGAGCCCAAACATTGCTTAAAAGAGACACTGGAGTTGGCAGCAGCAGCCCAAAAATTGGCCTAAAGACACACCCTGGAGTTGGCAGCAGCAGCAGCAACAGGTGCCCAAATATTGCTTGAAAGAGACAGTGGAGTTGGCAGCAGCAACCCAAAAATTGGCCTAAAGACACACCCTGGAGTTGGCAGCAGCAGCAGGAGCCCAAACATTGGCTGAAAGAGACACTGGAGTTGACAGCAGCAGCCCAAAAATTGGCCTAAAGACACACCCTGGAGTTGGCAGCAGCAGCCCAAACATTGCTTGACAGAGACACTGGAGTTGGCAGCAGGAGCCCAACAATTGTCCTAAAGACACACCCTGGAGTTGGCAGCAGCAGCAGGTGCCCAAACATTGCTTGAAAGAGACACTGGAGTTGGCAGCAGCAGCCCAAAAGTTGGCCTAAAGACACACCCTGGAGTTGGCAGCAGCAGCAGGAGCCCAAACATTGCTTGAAAGAGACACTGGAGTTGGCCGCAGCAGCCCAAAAATTGGCCTAAAGACACACCCTGAAGTTGGCAGCAGCAGCAGGAGCCCAAGCATTGCTTGAAAGAGACACTGGAGTTGGCAGCAGCAGCAGCCCAAACATTGGCTAAAATAGACACTGGAGTTGGCAGCAGGAGCCCAAAAATTGGCCTAAAGACACACTGGAGTTGGCAGCAGCAGCAGGAGCCCAAACATTGGCTGAAAGAGACACTGGAGTTGGCAGCAGCAGCCCAAAAATTGGCCTAAAGACACACCTTGGAGTTGGCAGCATCAGCAGCAGGAGCCCAAACATTGCTTGAAAGAGACACTGGAGTTGGCAGCAGGAGGCCAAACATTGGCTAAAATAGACACTGGAGTTGGCAGCAGCAGCAGCCCAAAGATTGGCCTAAAGACACACCCTGGAGTTGGCAGCATCAGCAGCAGGAGCCCAAACATTGCTTGAAAGAGACACTGGAGTTGGCATCAGGAGCCCAAAAATTGGCCTAAAGACACCCTGGAGTTGGCAGCAGCAGCAGGAGCCCGAACATTGCTTGAAAGAGACACTGGAGTTGTCAGCAGGTGCCCAAAATTGGCTGAAAGAGACACAGGAGTTGTCAGCAGGAGCCCAAAAATTGGCCTAAAGACACACTGGAGTAGGCAGCAGCAGCAGGAGCCCAAACATTGCTTGAAAGAGACACTGGAGTTGGCAGCAGTAGCCCAGAAATTGGCCTAAAGACACATCTTGGAGTTGGCAGCAGCAGCAGGATCCCAAACATTGCTTGAAAGAGACACTGGAGTTGGCAGCAGCAGCCCAAAAATTGGCCTAAAGACACACCCTGGAGTTGGCAGCAGCAGCAGGAGCCCAGACATTGCTTGAAAGAGACACTGGAGTTAGCAGCAGGAGCCCAAAAATTGGCCTAAAGACACACCCTGGAGTTAGCAGCAGGAGCCTAAACATTGGCTGAAAGAGACACTGGAGTTGGCAGCAGCAGCCCAAAAATTGGCCTAAAGACACACCCTGGAGTTGGCAGCAGCAGGAGCCCAAACATTGTTTGAAAGAGACACTGGAGTTGGCAGCAGGAGCCCAAAAATTGGCCTAAAGACACACCCTGGAGTTGGCAGCAGCAGCAGCAGCAGGAGCCCAAACATTGCTTGAAAGAGACACTAGAGTTGGCAGCAGGAGCCGAAAAATTTGCCTAAAGACACACTGGAGTTGGCAGCAGCAGGAGCCCAAACATTGCTTGAAAGAGACACTGGAGTTGGCAGCAGCAGCCCAAAAATTGGCCTAAAGACACACCCTGGAGTTGGCAGCAGCAGCAGCAGGAGCCCAAACATTGCTTGAAAGAGACACTGGAGTTGGCAGCAGCAGCCCAAAAATTGGCCTAAAGACACAACCTGGAGTTGGCAGCAGCAGCAGGAGCCCAAACATTGGCTGAAAGAGGCACTGGAGTTGGCAGCAGGAACCCAAAATTGGCCTAAAGACACACCCTGGAGTTGGCAGCAGCAGCAGCAGGTGCCCAAACATTGCTTGAAAGAGACACTGGAGTTTGCAGCAGCAGCCCAAAAATTGGCCTAAAGACACACCCTGGAGTTGGCAGCAGCAGGAGCCCAAATATTGCTTGAAAGAGACAGTGGAGTTGGCAGCAGCAGCCCAAAAATTGGCCTAAAGACACACCCTGGAGTTGGCAGCAGCAGGAGCCTAAATATTGGCTGAAAGAGACACTGGAGTTGGCAGCAGCCAAAAAATTGGCCTAAAGACACACCCCGGAGTTGGCAGCATCAGCAGCAGGAGCCCAAACATTGCTTGAAAGAGACACCGGAGTTGTCAGCAGAAGCCCAAAAATTGGCTGAAAGAGACACTGGAGTTGTCAGCAGGAGCCCAAAAATTGGCCTAAAGACACACTGGAGTTGGCAGCAGCAGGAGCCCAAACATTGCTTGAAAGAGACACTGGAGTTGGCAGCAGGAGCCCAAAAATGGGCCTAAAGACACATCCTGGAGTTGGCAGCAGCAGCAGGAGCCCAAACATTGCTTGAAAGAGACACTGGAGTTGGCAGCAGCAGCCCAAAAATTGGCCTAAAGACACGCCCTGGAGTTGGCAGCAGCAGGAGCCCAAACATTGTCTGAAAGAGACACTGGAGTTGGCAGCAGCAGGAACACAAAAATTGTCTGAAAGGCATACCCTGAAGTTGGTATCAGCAGGAACACAAAAATTGTCTGAAAGGCATACCCTGAAGTTGGTATCAGCAGGAACACAAAAATTGTCTGAAAGGCATACCCTGAAGTTGGCATCAGCAGGAACCCAAAAATTGTCTGAAAGGCACACCCTGAAGTTGGCATCAGCAGGAACCCAAAAATTGTCTGAAAGGCATACCCTGAAGTTGGCATCAGCAGGAACCCAAAAATTGGCTGAAAGGCACACCCTGAAGTTGGCATCAGCAGGAACCCAAAAACTGTCTGAAAGGCATACACTGAAGTTGGCATCAGCAGGAGCCCAAAATTGGCTGAAAGGCACACCCTGAAGTTGGCATCAGCAGGAACCCAAAAATTGTCTGAAAGGCATACCCTGAAGTTGGCATCAGCAGGAGCCCAAAAATTGGCCTAAAGACATAAATATTGTGACAGACTCTCTGCCTTTTGGATTTCACCACTATTCAATTGCCCACCGGGTCATTCATTGGATGCCCACTGTTCCTTTTTCTATACGGCCCATGGGACCCTACTTGGGCATATTGGATTTTAAAGGCACTGTTTCTGCCCCTTGGACTTTACATAGATTCATTACTTTCATTTTCTTAAGCATGTTCCAGACAATGTCATTGTGTTGTTGATTGTGTTAGACTGTCATTGTGTTGTTGATTGTGTTACAGACTGCCATTGTGTTGCTGATTGTGTTACCGGCAGAGTTGAGGGATTGTGTGGCCTGCTCCCATTGGCTGTACGTTTGTCATGCAGTTCTCCATCAGGTCCACAGGGGAGGTCCCCTTGCATGGAGACTTGCATATAAGGCCCAGGGTGGCACTAATAAAACTAGGTCATCTTCACCCTCAATACTGAGTTCCGTCTCTTATTGGGGGAAACGCTATATCGCCATTCACTAGCCCTTGTAGGAGCTGTTCCTGATTTCCTCACGGATGACTCTGGAATTCCTGCAGCACCTCTCACCATTGGGAAAAGGACGTCTCTGGCGGGGAAGCCCTCCGGCGATAAAGGTTATCGCTACAAATATGTTTTGCACCATTTGGAAAGTGTAAAACGTGGCACCATGCTGAATCTACTCGCATGTATCAGCCATCGGTGGGTGGAAATCCTGGCTGATCCATCCCTGATTCATTTTAACAAAGGTGAGTCTCTCCACATTTTCAGTTGACAGACGAGTTCTCCTCGGCGTTACTATGGCACCCGCTCAGATGGCACGCTACTGGCCGGGCAGGACAACTTTTCCAGGGCAAACTCTGCTAGTTGCGGCCACAAGTCAAGTTTGGCTGCCCAGAAGTCCAGTGGATCCTCAGGGTGTGTGTCAGGAATCGGCGCTTACCTGGGCCCCGTTCCAGCGCCGTCTCCGGGCGGCCGGCCGCAGCAGCAGTTCCCGCTCGGCGGCCGTCCTTCCTCCTGCCTCCCTGCATCGTGCTCGAGCGCGTGCGCGAGCATGTCCGTCTTATGCCCTCCGGCGGCGCTGCTGTCTGCGCGCCCGCCGGAGGAAGAAACCTTAGACGGGCTCAGCCAGGGGGGAAGTTCCCCCCTCACAGTTATGGGCCAATGAGCCCAGAGTTCAGGACTGGGCCAATGAGCCCTAAGTTAGGGAATATTAGGCTAGACGCCCTGATCCAATCACACGCCGCATCCCATGTGCGCCAATCACACTCCTATCCTCCATCTGTCTGTCCCTATAAAAGTTTCTGTCGGTCAGTTGCTCGGCGCCTGTGATAGCGCCTTGTATCTAGTATTGACCTCTGTGTATTTGTCATTGCTCTCGTTGCCGACCACCGCCTGAACTGACCATTCTCGATCTGAAGCCCTGTTGCCGACCACCGCCTGAACCGACCATTCTCGATCTGAAACCCTGTTGCCGACCACCGCCTGAACAGACTATTCTCGATCTGAACTCCTGTTGCCGACCTCCGCTTGAACCTTGACCACGAGTTGCCTAATCCTTTGTACCGCCACGATCTCTGTCTTCCCGCTGTCGACCTCTGGCCTGTCTCTGGACTTCCGCTTCTAACGCTCTAGCCATTAGGTTCTCCAGACCTCCTTCCAATAAGCTCTCATCCTTTGAGCCATTGAAGTCCTGGGGGCAACCGATCCCGGGCAGGCGTATTCTGCGTCCCGGCAAGCGGGGGCTCCTACAGGTGAAGCTGGCTGCGGAGATTGGGGGTTGAGGGCTTATCTGGAGGGCTGGAGTACCCCCGAGCGTGACATTATCACAGGCCCAAAGATGGATGACCTTGTACAGCAGGTGCAAGCTATGGCTACGGCGATAAACCAGCTCGCTCAAAGAGTGGCCACTCAGGAGTCTCGTCAGTTACCGGCATCCTCTGTACCACCTCATATCTCAGAACCAAAGATTCCACTGCCTGAAAAGTTTTTTGGAGAACGAGCAAAATTTTCCAATTTTAATAATGCCTGCGAACTGAGACCCATCTCCTCAGGCACTGAGTCCCAACGAGTAGGCCTAGTCATTTCTCTGCTTCAAGGAGACCCACAGTCCTGGGCCTTTAGTTTACCATCTCATGATTCTGCCCTACAATCCGTTACAGCATTCTTTAATGCTATGGGCGTTTTATATGCTGATCCTGATCAGCAATCTACGGCAGAGAATAGGCTTCGGGCCTTAAGACAAGGACGGAATTCGGCTGAAGATTATAGTACTGAATTCCGCCGCTGGGCCATCGAATCGAGGTGGAATGATCCCGCTCTGTGTAGTCAGTTCAGGGTGGGGCTGTCGGAAAGCATCAAGGATGCTTTGGTAAATTTTCCTCCACCCGCAGACCTAGACCAATTAATGCAGGTCTCCATTAAAATAGACAGGCGTCTTAGAGAGAGGGCTAGGGAGAGGGCCAGGGCTCCCATGTCCTTCAGGTCCTTCCAGAATCTTAGTTCCCCGGCTACCCGCGGGGAAAATACCTCATCTCCTTCCCAGGAAGAACCCATGCAATTAGGGAGAACCCGGTTATCCCAAGAGGAAAAGCAGCGTAGGCGATCCAAGGGGTTATGCCTATATTGTGGGAACTCGGGACATTTCGCTGGGTCCTGTCCAAACAAGGGGAAGCCGGCGGAAAACTCCCACACCTAGATCAGAGAGAGAGTGCTGGTCTAGGTGAGTCGGTTTGCAACTCTCGCCAAAATAAAATGCTAGTGCCTATTGACCTGTTTTGGGGTTCTTCGAAACAAACAGTTTCCGCCTTTATCGACAGTGGTGCGGCGGGAAACTTTTTGGACAGGAGTATGATCTCCATTTTAGTTATCCCTTTAGTTCCTCTTGAACGATCCCTACAAGTTTTGGCTATCAATGGGAAGGCTATCCAGGGGGGACCAATAAATACCAAGACCCCACCTCTTCGGTTAATTGTCGGCTCTTCCCACTCTGAATTTTTAGAATTCTTTATCTTTGATTGTCCAGAAACTCCGGTGGTTTTGGGATACCCCTGGTTGCAACTCCATAACCCAGTGTTAGATTGGCGGGCTGGGGAGTTGATCAAGTGGAGTGATCATTGTAAATGTCACTGTTTCACTACAGGCCTCAGAAGCGTTCAAGTGTTACCTCAGGAATTACCTCAGCCATATGCTGATTGGGTCGATGTATTCTCCGAACGCTCAGCCGATACTCTTCCTCCACATCGGTCCTATGACTGCCCTATTGACTTGCTACCTGGTACTATTCCTCCTAGGGGAAAGATCTATAACCTTACTCTGCCCGAGGAGCAAGCAATGAGGGAGTATATTACCGAAAATTTAAGAAAAGGATTTATCCGTCCCTCTACCTCGCCTGCTGGGGCCGGTTTCTTTTTTGTAGAGAAAAAAGATGGTGGCCTGAGACCGTGCATAGATTATCGGGCTTTGAATAAGATCACTATTAAGAACCGATACCCTTTACCCTTGATTGGGGATCTGTTCAATCAAGTCACGGGAGCCCGAATTTTTTCCAAATTGGATTTAAGAGGGGGGCATACAATGTGATTCGCATCTGGCAGGGGGATGAGTGGAAGACTGCATTTAATGTGAAAGATGGGCATTACGAATACCTGGTCATGCCCTTCGGTCTTTGTAATGCGCCAGCGATCTTTCAAGACTTTGTTAATGATGTATTCAGGGAATATCTCGGTAGATTCGTGGTCATCTACTTGGATGATATTCTCATTTTTTCTAATTCCTTATTGGAGCACAGATGCCATGTTAAGTTGGTACTACAAAAATTAAGAGAGAACAACTTATTTGCTAAACTTTCTAAATGTGTGTTTGAAGTCACCACTGTTCCTTTCCTAGGGTATGTTATTACCAACCAGGGTTTGGAGATGGACGCGGGGAAAGTTTCGGCATTTCAGGATTGGGTTCAACCCAAGACCCTAAAAGAATTACAACGTTTTCTAGGTTTTGCAAATTTTTATCGGCGTTTCATCAAAGGCTTTTCCCATGTTGTAGCACCTCTTACCAACCTTACCCGCAAGGGGGCTTTTACTGCTAACTGGCCTCCTTCTGTCTGTGAGGCCTTCCTGACCTTAAAACGGGCCTTTACTTCGGCACCTGTGTTAGTGCATCCAGATATTCATAAAGCTTTCATTATTGAAGTGGATGCTTCTGAGCTGGGAGTGGGTGCAGTTTTGTCACAATATTCTGGTAACCCTGAGCGTCTCCATCCATGCGCTTATTTTTCTCGTAAATTCAGTACCGCGGAACAAAATTATGATGTTGGTAATAGGGAACTATTAGCTATTAAACTGGCATTTGATGAATGGCGACACTGGTTGGAGGGTTCATTACATCCTATAACTGTGTATACTGATCACAAAAATCTCGAATACATTGGTTCTGCCAAGAGGCTGAATTCTCGTCAGGCACGTTGGGCATTGTTCTTCTCGCGCTTTAATTTTATTATTACTTTCAAGCCGGGTGTAAAAAATACCAAAGCTGATGCTCTATCCCGCATGTTCGGTGAATGTAAGGATCGGGGTGATACTGGTGAACCGATCCTACCCACGGGTTGTGTGGTCGGGGCGTTACTTCCTGATCTCTCTAATACTTTGGCGCCGTTCCAAGATGAATCTCCTAGTGATGTACCCTTAGGTTGCCAGTTTGTGCCGCCGCACTTGCGTTCAGATGTAATTCGCGAATTTCACGATGCTTAAACTGCAGGTCATCTGGGTAATCGTAAGACGTTTATGCTTGCCCGTCGACATGTATGGTGGCCTACCATGAGACGCGATGTTACTGCCTTTATCGACGCTTGTGCTATTTGTGCCCGAAGTAAAGGGGTTCACAAGGCTCCTTGTGGCGGTTTGGTTCCTCTTGAAATTCCTGCCGAACCATGGACTCATATTTCTATGGATTTTATTGTAGATTTGCCTCTCTCACGTGGTAATACTGTAATTTGGGTGGTCGTAGATCGTTTCATTAAGATGGCACATTTCATTCCGTTGACCAAGCTTCCATCAGCTCCTGAGCTTTCGCGGCTATTTACTTCGCATATTTTTCGTATTCATGGTATTCCGTCTAATATAGTCTCCGATCGGGGTGTCCAATTTACTTCCCGTTTTTGGAAACACTTCTGTTCACGGTTGGGAATTCAGATCTCTCTTTCCTCTGCTTATCATCCCCAGTCTAATGGGCAGACGGAAAGAACAAATCAAACTTTGGAGCAATACTTAAGATGTTATGTCTCGGATGCACAAGAGCAATGGGCGGAATTTATTGATTTTGCTGAGTTCGCTTACAATAACGCACCTAGTGAGAGCACTAAGATATCTCCTTTCTTTTGTAATTTGGGGAAAAATTCTAGAGCTTCTTCCCTTTCAGGGTCACCTTCCAATTTGCCGGCATTGGAAGAGTGGCTTCAAGAACGGAAGAATATCTGGACCCGCGTTCAGGAGACTCTAAAAACCACGGGCTTGAGATATAAGAGATTTGCCGATCGTCGCAGGTCGTAGGAACCAGTTCTGCAGGTGGGTGATCTAGTTTGGATCTCCACCAAAAATATTGCGCTCCGTCAGCCTTCCAGTAAATTAGGTCCCAAGTTCATTGGACCTTATCCTATTATTAGGAAGTTGAATAATGTGTCTTTTAAGGTGCAACTCCCGCCGACTATGAAAATACCTAATTCTTTCCATGTTTCGCTCTTAAAACCAGCTAAGAATGCTCCTCCTGCTGGTCCTTCGCCTATTCTCGTTGATAATGAGCCAGAATATGAAGTGAATAAAATCCTTGATTCACGTAAAGTGCGTAATTCTTTACAGTATTTGGTGGACTGGGTTGGCTACGGTCCCAAGGAAAGGTGCTGGGTAGCAGCAAAGGATATGCACGCCAGTGCTCTTGTAAAGAAGTTTCATCGTGACAATCCAGGGAAACCCGATAAGGGTCCGGAGGCCCATCGTGAAGGGGGGGTAGTGTCAGGAATCGGCGCTTACCTGGGCCCCGTTCCAGCGCCGTCTCCGGGCGGCCGGCCGCAGCAGCAGTTCCCTCGGCGGCCGCGCCGAGCGGCGGCGGCTGCTGCTGCAGGCGCGCGCACGGCCGTCCTTCCTCCTTCCTCCTGCCTCCCTGCATCGTGCTCGCGCGCGTGTGCATCTTATGCCCTCCGACGGCGCTGCTGTCTGCCGGAGGATGAAACCTTAGACGGGCTCAGCCAGGGGGGAAGTTCCCCCCTCACAGTTATGGGCCAATGAGCCCAGAGTTCAGGACTGGGCCAATGAGCCCTAAGTTAGGGAATATTAGGCTAGACGCCCTGATCCAATCACACGCCGCATCCCATGTGCGGCAATCACACTCCTATCCTCCATCTGTCTGTCCCTATAAAAGTTTCTGTCGGTCAGTTGCTCGGCGCCTGTGATAGCGCCTTGTATCTAGTATTGACCTCTGTGTATTTGTCATTGCTCTCGTTGCCGACCACCGCCTGAACTGACCATTCTCGATCTGAAGCCCTGTTGCCGACCACCGCCTGAACCGACCATTCTCGATCTGAAACCCTGTTGCCGACCACCGCCTGAACAGACCATTCTCGATCTGAACTCCTGTTGCCGACCTCTGCTTGAACCTTGACCACGAGTTGCCTAATCCTTTGTACCGCCACGATCTCTGTCTTCCCGCTGTCGACCTCTGGCCTGTCTCTGGACTTCCGCTTCTAACGCTCTAGCCATTAGGTTCTCCAGACCTCCTTCCAATAAGCTCTCATCCTTTGAGCCATTGAAGTCCTGGGGGCAACCGATCCCGGGCAGGCGTATTCTGCGTCCCGGCAAGCGGGGGCTCCTACAGGTGAAGCTGGCTGCGGAGATTGGGGGTTGAGGGCTTATCTGGAGGGCTGGAGTTACCCCGAGCGTGACAGTGTGTTGGCATGGTCATGTCAAGGTATGACACGACCTGCTGGTTCAGGTGCTGCTCCAGGTCTTCCTGCTGCTCATGAGTAGCCTCACTATGCGGGTGAATAAAGCTACTCATTAGCGACTGAAGACTGAGGCTGCTGCTGATGGAGCTGCTACTGCTGCTCCTGCCACCCCCCCAGCAGCCATGGCAGTGGAAGGTGAGCGCAGAGGTCCCCCCGAGTCTGACCTGCGAGAGTATGGACCATGGCGCAGATAGGCATCGGCCAACTGACTATGTAGAATGTCTTTGTAGTAGTTCAGTTTGTCCTCCCTTTCGGCGGGTTTAAAAAATGCCCCCATTTTGTGCCAGAAGCAAGGGTCCAATAAGGTGGAGAGCCAGTAGTCATCCCGCAGAAAAATAAAAACAGTTCTGTGGTCACTACGCAAGCACATGAGCATGCTTCGTGCCATTTGTGCAAGTGACTCGGAGGGACTACCTGTCTCCATCTCCACTGCATACTGCCACGGTGTGTCTGGGTCCTCTGTCCCGCCTTCCTCACAACCCTCTAGCTACTCTGGCTGCTCCTGCTCCTCCTCTCCTGTCAGCTGACTAGATAAACCAGCCATTTCGCCAAGCCTAAACTGTGCTTCACTGTGCCCCTCCCCCTTCTCCTCCAGTTCATCTCCAACGGGGTTCATGTGGCCGTAAGATGTAGACGCCATGTCTCCAGTGACCTGTACATGAAGCAGTGGAATCAAGTCGTTCATCCCGTAATCCTGGCGACTGACAAATAAAGTGGCTTCCTCAAAGGGCCTGACCAAACGGCAGGTGTCACGTATGAGCTGCCACTGGTTGACATTGAAGTTACACAGGGGAGTCCCCCTATCCGCTGGATTCATCAAGAAATACGTGATGGCTTTTCTCTGTTTGTATAGTCGGTCCAACATATGGAGGGTGGAATTCCAATGGGTGGAAACATCGCAAATCAGACTATGTTGGGGGCTACCGTTCTGACGCTGAAGCTCAAGAAGGGTGTGCTTGGCGGTGTAGGATTGGCTGACGTGCATGCAAAGTTTCCTTGCCGTTGTTAGGATGTCTTGCAGATGTGGGGAAGACTTCAGAAACCGCTTGACAACCAGACTGAAGACGTGAGCCATGCAGGGCGCATGGGTCAGGCTTCCTTGTCGCAGTGCAGACAAAATGTTCTTCCCATTGTCGGTAACCATGGTTCCCATTTTCAGTTTTCTTGGAGTAAGCCATGTTTGGATTTCTTGATGAATACATTTTAGCAGTTCCTCCCCTGTGTGACTCTGTTCGCCAAGACAAACCATGTGAAGCACAGCGTGACACCTCCGTGCCCTGCACACATGGTAGACTGGAGGGGCACTGAGACTTGACCCTACAGTGGAGGGTGAGGAGATGGCGGAGAATGAGGAGGCCGAGTCGCACGGTGTCACAGGCACAACGCCCAGGGAGCGGCATGACCTGTCCAAGTTGCTGCTGCTGCAAAGGAACCACATTCACCCAGTGGGCCGTAAACGACATGTACTGTCCCTGACCGTAGTTACAGCTCCAGACGTCGGCGCTGCCATGCACTTTGGTACACACCGACAGGCTCAAGGACTGGCCCACCTTCTGTTAAACAAAATTGTGCAGCGCTGGTACTGCCTTCTTGGCAAAGAAATGATGGCTTGGGACTCTCCACCTCGGCTTGGCACAAGCCATCAGTTCTCTGAAAGTCCACCACCTGAAAAGGGAGCGACTGCAGCACCAGCAACTTGGACAGGAGCACATTCAGCTTCTGCGCCGTAGGATGAGTGGGCGCATACTGCTGTCTCTTGGACATGGCTTCGCTGATGGATTGCTGGCGGGATGCATGACTTGGAGGAGGAGGAGGAGCAGGAGCATCTGGAGCGACAGAGGATGGGTATGACGCACAGCTGCCTTCGGCTGAGGTGCTGGAGCCTTGGCTGGCAGAAATTTGGAGCAGCGTGCCACTTGGTGAGGAAGCAGCCTGGACCACCTCTTCGGAGCCTCGATTGTCCCAGGCAGCTTTAGGGTGACACAGCATATGTTGACGCAGGGCCGTGGTGCCAACATTTGGGCCCTGGCCCGTTAGATGAAATCGGCTTTAAGAACTGCTTGTGTGTAACAGATAGGGTTATATGTGCCAACATGGGATGCCCAGTGGCCAGGGGTTTTTACAGCAGACACAAAAACAATTAAAACTGTGCTCTAGTTAGATGAAATCAGCTTTAAGACCTGCTTGTGTGTAACAGATAGGGTTAAATGTGCAAACATGGGATGCCCAGTGGCCAGGGGTTTTTACAGCAGACACAAAAACAATTAAAACTGTGCTCTAGTTAGATGAAATCAGCTTTAAGACCTGCTTGTGTGTAACAGATAGGGTTAAATGTGCAAACATGGGATGCCCAGTGGGCAGGGGTTTTTACAGCAGACACAAAAACAATTAAAACTGTGCTCTAGTTAGATGAAATCAGCTGAAAGACCTGCTTCTGTGTAACAGATAGGGTTAAATGTGCAAACACGGGATGCCCAGTGGCCAGGGGTTTTTACAGCAGACACAAAAACAAATAAAACTGTGCTCTAGTTAGATTAAATCAGCTGAAAGACCTGCTTGTGTGTAACAGATAGGGTTAAATGTGCAAACATGGGATGCCCAGTGGCCAGGGGTTTTTACAGCAGACACAAAAACAATTAAAACGGTGCTCTAGTTAGATGAAATCAGCTTTAAGACCTGCTTGTGTGTAACAGATAGGGTTAAATGTGCAAACATGGGATTCCCAGTGGCCAGGGATTTTTACAGCAGACACAAAAACATTTAAAGTTGTGCTCTAGTTAGATGAAATCAGCTTTAAGTCCTGCTTGTGTGTAACAGATAGGGTTAAATGTGCAAACATGGCATGCCCAGTGGCCAGGGGTTTTTACAGCAGACACAAAAACAATTAAAACTGTGCTCTAGTTAGATGAAATCAGCTTTAAGACCTGCTTGTGTGTAAAAGATAGGGTTAAATGTGCAAACATGGGATGCCCAGTGGCCAGGGGTTTTTACAGCAGACACAAAAACAATTAAAACGGTGCTCTAGTTAGATGATATCAGCATTAAGACCTGCTTGTGTGTAACAGATAGGGTTAAATGTGCAAACATAGGATGCCCAGTGGGCAGGGGTTTTACAGCAGACACAAAAACAATTAAAACTGTGCTCTAGTTAGATGAAATCAGCTTTAAGACCTGCTTGTGTGTAACAGATAGGGTTAAATGTGCAAACATGGGATGCCCAGTGGCCAGGGGTTTTTACAGCAGACACAAAAACAATTAAAACTGTGCTCTAGTTAGATGAAATCAGCATTAAGACCTGCTTGTGTGTAACAGATAGGGTTAAATGTGCAAACATGGGATACCCAGTGGCCAGGGGTTTTTACAGCAGACACAAAAACATTTAAAACGGTGCTCTAGTTAGATGAAATCAGCTTTAAGAACTGCTTGTGTTTAACAGATAGGGTTAAATGTGCAAACATGGGATGCCCAGTGGGCAGGGGTTTTTACAGCAGACACAAAAACATTTAAAACGGTGCTCTAGTTAGATGAAATCAGCTTTAAGAACTGTTTGTGTGTAACAGATAGGGTTAAATGTGCAAACATGGGATGCCCAGTGGGCAGGGGTTTTTACAGCAGACACAAAAACAATTAAAACTGTGCTCTAGTTAGATGAAATCAGCATTAAGACCTGCTTGTGTGTAACAGATAGGGTTAAATGTGCAAACATGGGATACCCAGTGGCCAGGGGTTTTTACAGCAGACACAAAAACATTTAAAACGGTGCTCTAGTTAGATGAAATCAGCTTTAAGACCTGCTTGTGTGTAACAGATAGGGTTAAATGTGCAAACATGGGATGCCCAGTGGCCAGGGTTTTTTTACAGCAGACACAAAAACATTTAAAACGGTGCTCTAGTTAGATGAAATCAGCTTTAAGACCTGCTTGTGTGTAACAGATAGGGTCAAATGTGCAAACATGGGATGCCCAGTGGCCAGAGGTTTTTACAGCAGACACAAAAAACAATTAAAACTGTGCTCTAGTTAGATGAAATCAGCTTTAAGAACTGTTTGTGTGTAACCGATAGGGTTAAATGTGCAAACATGGGATGCCCAGTGGGCAGGGGTTTTTACAGCAGACACAAAAACAATTAAAACGGTGCTCTAGTTAGATGAAATCAGCTTTAAGAACTGCTTGTGTTTAACAGATAGGGTTAAATGTGCAAACATGGGATGCCCAGTGGCCAGGGGTTTTTACAGCAGACACAAAAACAATTAAAACTGTGCTCTAGTTAGATGAAATCCCCTTTAAGAGCTGCTTGTGTGTAACAGATAGGGTTAAATGTGCAAACATGGGATGCCCAGTGCCCAGAGGTTTTTACAGCAGCAACAAAAGCAATTTAAACCTGTGATCTGGCTATTAAATCAAATGAAAATAAAAAAAAAAAGCTTTCTCTGTCACTTTATCTGCTGTCCCTGCCTCAATCTTTCCCTGGCTCTCTGTCTTTCCCTGTCTCTACCCAGCTCCGTTCTCGCCGCAATACAACACTGAAATGCGCACCAGCAAAATGGCCGCCACTTATATACCGCTGTGACGTCACCGGGGTTCCTGGCTGCTGATAGGCTGCATGTGACCTTCCCATGATACCTTGCCCCAGGGGATATGTCCAGACACGTCCCTCCACCATTTTACAATGCCTGTAATTGCAGTAAATGGAGTTTAAAGAAAAAATTTGATCGCTCGAATCGCAGGGAAATTCGGATTCGTTCAGAATCGAATACTTCATGAAATTCGGAACGAATTTGGGTTCGTCCGGATCGATTCGCTCATCTCTAATTATTATATCTATTAAAAAGCCACATTTTTAAACCATTCAGAAAATTACTGTGTGCACATAATGTATTTTTTTACAGATTGCGAAACAGATACTTGTTTACTGCTAAAAAACGATACCACCATAGTAAAAAAACAAATAATAATAATGGTAAGAGAAAAGCTGACAGATTTTTAACATCACTTCTCCCCACCAGTTTTTTCTAGTATATTGTGCTCAGATTATTTCAAGTGCTGCATAAATAAAATATAAACAGGTTAATATTTTACGATTAGCAGAGCTTTCATCATTGCCTGCAGTTATAGTCTATTCAATATTTACAGTGTAAAGTTACCATTGGACCTTTGCCTCTTGATTTCCTGCATGAATAAGGCCATTGTCTCCTAAATATGTAGTCAGTCTACAACGCGAGAGTGAGCATACAGCTGCCTCATACAGATGGCTATGAAGATGCCGGTGCTGTATAGAGTATGGGTATGAAGATGTCGATGCTGTATAGAGTATGGGTATGAAGATGCCAGTGCTGTATAGAGTATGGGTATGAAGATGGTGGTGCTGTATAGAGTATTGGGTTGATTCAAAGAAACATGTAACAGCTTGGATTTTGCTCACGATCATCCTATTTTTTACGTCCGCTCGTGCGTTCGTATGAACTTGCGAGTGATTCAATAAGCAAATACGTTTCTATCCTAAAAGATACGTCCGTTCGTATGATATCTCCCGAACTTGCCTCAGTCAGTTGCCAATCGTAAAAATCACGTTCATGTGCTCACCTGTTGCGGCGGCAGCCTGTTTTGTCGGCGGCTTCCATCGTCCAGCTCTTCCAATTACTTGCGTTCGTATGTTTATAAGATCTTGCGCATGCGCACCCTCAACCAGAAACTTACATAAACACCGTAGCGGCTGCATCCAACTTCATTTCTCGGTCCCTCAAACTTACCTAAACCCCTTAGCGCCTGCATCCAACTTCATTTCTCGGTCCCTCAAACTTACCTAAACCCCTTAGCGCCTGCATCCAACTTCATTTCTCGGTCCCTTAAACTTACCTAAACCCCTTAGCGCTTGCATCCAACTTCATTTCTCGGTCCCTCAAACTTACCTAAACCCCTTAGCGCCTGCATCCAACTTCATTTCTCGGTCCCTCAAACTTACCTAAACCCCTTAGCGCCTGCATCCAACTTCATTTCTCGGTCCCTTAAACTTACCTAAACCCCTTAGCGCTTGCATCCAACTTCATTTCTCGGTCCCTCAAACTTACCTAAACCCCTTAGCGCCTGCATCCAACTTCATTTCTCGGTCCCTTAAACTTACCTAAACCCCTTAGCGCCTGCATCCAACTTCATTTCTCGGTCCCTCAAACTTACCTAAACCCCTTAGCGCCTGCATCCAACTTCATTTCTCGGTCCCTTAAACTTACCTAAACCCCTTAGCGCTTGCATCCAACTTCATTTCTCGGTCCCTCAAACTTACCTAAACCCCTTAGCGCTTGCATCCAACTTCATTTCTCGGTCCCTTAAACTTACCTAAACCCCTTAGCGCTTGCATCCAACTTCATTTCTCGGTCCCTCAAACTTACCTAAACCCCTTAGCGCCTGCATCCAACTTCATTTCTCGGTCCCTCAAACTTACCTAAACCCCTTAGCGCCTGCATCCAACTTCATTTCTCGGTCCCTTAAACTTACCTAAACCCCTTAGCGCTTGCATCCAACTTCATTTCTCGGTCCCTCAAACTTACCTAAACCCCTTAGCGCTTGCATCCAACTTCATTTCTCGGTCCCTTAAACTTACCTAAACCCCTTAGCGCTTGCATCCAACTTCATTTCTCGGTCCCTCAAACTTACCTAAACCCCTTAGCGCCTGCATCCAACTTCATTTCTCGGTCCATAAAACGTCACCAAACCACATAATGTACATCTGTCTTTATTTTTTTTAGTGTGTATGTAATTTGGTGTGTAGTTGTTTTTTGTTGCGCATATTAGAAAAGACACATTTGTGAAGGCTTAAAATATTTTTTTATTTTAACAGTAATTTGGTAAAATGTTCTTTTTTTTTTAAAATTATTAAAATTTGGAGTTCCTTTTTAAAAAAAATTTTTGTACTTAAATAGTTCTATGTGAAAATATTTTTTTTTTTTGTTTTTGTCTTTTTGATAAGTTAAATTATTTGTCTAACATTTAAAACCTATAAAATTTGGCTAAAAAACAGTAAAATGTATCCAAAAATTTAAACAAAGTAGCCAGGACCAAGGGCACTATTCATCCTCCTCTTCGTCATCTGTTGGCCCCAACGTCGCCTGTATGGCCAGCAGCTCGGCCACCAACTCCTGGATCCTTTTTTTTTTCTCTGCCTTGGTTTTTGGCATAATCCCTGTAAGCAATAGAGAAAAAAACCTAAATAGGAGTACCAGACCGGTTGGTATGCTGTAAATAGATTTGTGGTTAATCCAATACATGTAAATGCATGACATATGTCATTCTTCCAAGGGCTAAAGTTAATGCATTTCCAACAGGTAAGTATTTAAACTCCTTAAACCGGACCTTCAACATTATTGAATGACAACCAATACCTATTTCTAAATGATTATGCACCAGATCAAAGTACAGTTTTGACGTTTATGGCTTGCAGCGCCGCCATCTGAACTCTGAAGCCTAACAATTAATGAGGAGTGGAGAGTTGGATAAAGTACAGGGGAGTACGTTACAGTGGTGCGTTGACAATCCAGAGCATAGCTGGGTTGAGGGAAAGGTCATCAATCCCACAATGCATGCCAGGACCTTACTTTTTACAATCTGTATCCCATGCTGCCTGTAAATATTGCGCATTCCATATTCCGCAATATGGGCTGTTTTCACGCTCCTAACATGCATTAGATGGCTGAAGTCTGTTTTACAAAGTTTCCAATCTGTAGGTACAGTGTGTTGCCTAATTATTAGCTATGTTCTTAATACGAGTTAGGGTCCGCTTTAAGCTAAAGAAGTGGCCACATGAAAGTGTTAACTACACATTGGCTAAGCCTTTAGTTATGTGTGTGTTATTAGCTTACAAAACATTAATCTGAATCATGGCATGGAGACTTACGGAGTTGGTGGCCGACAGATGGCTGGTTGGGGCCAACAGGCTGCCCTTGGTCCTGGCTCTGCTGTGAAGAAGTCCCTGGAGAAACATGTGACATTTGGTTAGTCTTTGTAGAGAGTCACTATCCCCAACATATCTTGCTCCCAGTCTGGCTGACATCACTCACCTTCGCCAGGATCGACTTCAAGCATCTCTGCTGCCTCCTCCTCCACTATCTCACCCGCTCCTGAAGCTTCTACAAATACATAATAAAGGATAACTTAGTTTTTGGCCTGACATGTATATCTTTGTGCCTATACATGAAGAGTGACATACCAGAGCCTTCCCCATGCGTGGCCAGGTATGACTCCACGCCCACGCGCCTTGGCCCCTCCTCTGTGGTAAGGTCCAGGGGCTGGTCTGAGGAGGCCACAGAGGAGGGGTAGGTCCGTCGCCCGGGAGATCCACCACCTTCACTCACAGATGCAGAGTCATGCAGCACTGGTCGGCCTGTACGTCTCCGGGTGCGGCGAATTCTGAAATCCATTTCCAACACTACCAAAGAAAAGTCATTATAAATAAAGGCATAACTTAGACATTTGGAACATCTAACATGCAATTGCTTGGTACTTACTTGGGAAATGGATCCCAAAAAACCTCCGCACCCGGGGCATGTGCAGACGCTTCAGGTCCGACCAATGCTGCATGATCTGGGTGTGAGTGAAGGTGGTGCTGGTGACACGGTGGATCTCGGCGATGATCTCCCGGGCGATGTCCCTTTTCTCGCACACATTGGGCGCGAAGTCATACCGGCGCTGAAGCATGATCTGAAAAACATAATGGACACAGAGCTTGTACTTTTACACACAGACCCATATGTGTTGCATCACAAGTTGAGTAGTTAATGTCATTAACACACACATTTCGAATGGCCGCCATTTTTGGGGAGTGCCTTAAAGAGGACGTTGACTGTGATTGACAGTCTGGTCTTATGTTATATGTATCACACACCATGTACATACAGATAATAGCCAACATCAACAATCAGGCCACCTGCATCTATGGCATGTTAGGATGTTTTAAAGATCCAAGATGTAGCCTAATGCTTAGGCTTTTGGCCCACGTGTGTGGCTTCCCGTTGTGTTTTTATGGCTTAGGAAAACAGTGTTCCGCAAACATCCGCATCAAGGTCCGAGACAGGCCAGGTTTGACAGCTCGCCCCGCTACTCCACAGGTTAATTAACTGTTGCTAAGCCGGAGCAATTGGCCGAATTAGGACATCAGCATAGACAGGTGAAAACGTGGCCAGGCTCGGCCCTTGAGGATGAAGTGTGAGGAGCCAGTGATTAAACATTAAGAGACCCCAAACTAGTTCCCAACGCATCATTTACATTTAGGCCATCATTGACTATTCTATTAAAATGCACAGGCAGCCACTTACCAGCATGAGGATCTCTTCCTGTTGACGGGTGAAGATAGTGGGCGCCATCTTTAGTCTTCTTCCAGGCAGCAGATAAGTGAAACCCCAGCGGTTTCCTGGTTCCGCACGAACGTACGTCCGTACGAGCGCGTAGTCGTGCGCATAGGCGTCAGACGCTGTGCGCATGATTTAAAGGTCCCTGCACCCAAAGCTCATTCTCTTTGAGCTTTTGGACAAAATGGCACCAAAAAAGGCAGCAGCTAAACGCGGCCAGCAAAGCCAGACCTCTGAGGGCCCAACAACCAGGTCCCAGCAACGACCGAAGAAGCTAAGGTCCCAGAAGGCCCAGAAGGCAAGTACCACCTCGGCCCCACCAAGGGACACTGGACCCTCCCTTTCCAAAAAAAGGGCCCCAAAGGCACGTGCCCCTGCGGCCAAAAAACAGGCCACAGCAGCCACCACCACCTCTGCCCCCAGAAGAGGCCGCCCAAGGGAGCCCACACCACCCATGGTTTCAAGCCGGGCACTTAGCCAACCCAGGCCCCACAGCAGTGCCCGAAGCACATCCAGCCCACACAGAAGGGCCCGAAGCCCCTCCAGCCCACGCAGAAGGGCCCGAAGTCCATCCAGCCCGCGCAGAAGGGCCCGAAGTCCATCCAGCCCGCGCAGAAGGGCCCGAAGCCCATCCAGGCCGCGCAGAAGGGCCCGAAGCCCATCCAGGCCGCGCAGAGGGGCCCGAAGCCCATCCAGCCCGCGCAGAAGGGCCCAAAGCCCATCCAGCACGCGCAGAAAGGGCCAAAGACCATCCAGGCCCCACAGCAGTGCCCGAAGCACATCCAGCCCGCACAGAAGGGCCCGAAGCCCCTCCAGCCCACGCAGAAGGGCCCGAAGTCCATCCAGCCCGCGCAGAAGGGCCCGAAGCCCATCCAGCCCGCGCAGAAGGGCCCGAAGCCCATCCAGGCCGCGCAGAGGGGCCCGAAGTCCATCCAGGCCGCGCAGAGGGGCCCGAAGTCCATCCAGGCCGCGCAGAGGGGCCCGAAGCCCATCCAGGGGCAGAAGAACCCCATCCAGGGCCAGAAGCCCAGCCAGGGCCAGAAGCCCCTACAGGGCCCGAACCCCATCCAGGGCCAGAAGAACCCCATCCAGGGCCAGAAGCCCCTACAGGGCCCGAACCCCATCCAGGGCCAGAAGAACCCCATCCAGGGCCAGAAGCCCCTACAGGGCCCGAACCCCATCCAGGGCCAGAAGAACCCCATCCAGGCCCAGAAGCCCCCGACCTGGCACCAGCCGGGAACAGAGCCCCCGACCTGGCACCAGCCGGGAACCTAGCCCCCCAAGAGGGCCCCGAATTGCAACCATGACCACATCTACACCTGGAAGTTCGGTGGCCAGCCACGCCAGAACACCCAGTCCCTTGGCCAGTCCAGTCCAGTCATTGGGAAGCCACCAATCCGGCCATTCCCCTACCCAGCCCCAGGCCATAATGTCACCACATGTGTCTGCACACATGGAGGAGCAGCCAAGCCAACCATCTGGCCGCACATTGCGCCGCGGCCAGTTGAGTGGGAGATTCTCCCATGACCAAAATATGGCATTGGCTAGTGGCCTTACATTATACTATGACGAGCTATATGGGAGCAAATCCAAACACACCACCAAGCAGCGCAAGATGGAATTGTTTGAAACCATCCTCCGACAAGTAAATGCAGCGGGGGAAGAGAGGAAAGATGTGTCCCAAATTCAGAAGAAAATCTCTGATCTGAAGTATGCTGTACGGCAAAAAGAAATTAAAAGGCATAATTACAGGTAAATAAATGTTTTGGCGAAATATAATGTTTGGGATGTGCTGTATGCCCCTTTTCTGAATTCCAAACGATTTTCTCTTTTCAGCATGAAAACTGGAGGTGGCTTTCCATCTAAATTGGAGTTTACCCCTGCTGAGGAGATTGTGCTTGGACTTCTCCATCCGGTCGCGGTCGGTGGACATGCTGGTCTAAGGGACACAGACTCCCCGACCCGTACCCACGGTGAGTACTCTTAAATCTGCATGTTTGCCTGTTTGCTAAATAATCTACAGTTCACTAGTAACAAGATAACGGGATGCCCCTATGGTTTGCCTTGCTTGGCCTCGCACTACTGTGGCTGTTTGTGTCCTCTTTTGGTCCCTGTGAATCACACATTTAGGCCCACAGCCATTATGGCAAAGATCAAATGTCCAATTGTATTGTTAAAGTCATGAAGTTTCGCAAGATAAGTGAGATATTTAGAATCAATCACAAAACACACATCATTATGTATGGGTTGCCTTTTGGTTGTGTGAGTTGTGTTTGAGTTAACAATTTAATTAGCCACCCCCAAACATATCTGACCTAGAGCAGCGAGACTCAACTGGCGGCCCGGGCTCCCAATGCGGACCTTGGCACCACATTCAAGGCCCCCTGCCCAGACAGCCCTGCACTCAGTTACTTCTGTGTTGACGTGCTCAGACCTGCCCCCTTGATCGGCCATGTAGTGGTTGGTCTCCTGCCCAATGTCATGGCTCCCTGAAACATAGCATTGCAATATGAAGTACTGCACAGGAAGTGGCATTGCAAGGTACACAGTAACTTATTTACATTTTCACTGGCCACAATCGTGTCCCGCTGCCCCTGCTCTGGCCCATGTGCCACAGTCCCCCCATGCCCCCCCCCCCACATAAGCCCCATACATTTGTAACAGATTGGCTCCATCCATCCCATCACCATCAATACGTTAACTCCCCCCTTTAGACATCCAATCCCTGTCCCCTCAGCTCTGGCCCATCCAGCCCAGCAAGGGCAAGCAGCCTTTATTAGTTGGCACTTTGAAAGCTCCAGCCCCTCCACCAGTGTCTTTATTTTTAACTAGACACCCCCTGCGTCAGCACCATGGCCAGACATTCACCTCTCACCACATACCTTTAAATGGGCGTTTCAAACAATTGTTGGAGTACCCCGGACCTAGCGAATGGTAGGCTAAATCCAAAAATGTGCCATGAAAGTTGGATGCTGACTGGGTACACTTCATGACTTAGAAATGAGGTCACTTAGCAGTTTGTCCGAGCCATTGCACCTATGTAAACTTGCGTGGGTTTGAACAAAGGTCACCATTGCTCTAGAGTTGAATAATATTACAAATAGAGCTATATTTGATTACCTATCAAAAAAAAGGTTATGTGTGTGTGTTTACGTGGTATTTTTTTCTCTTCTTCAGCCCAGCATGATCCCTCAGCAAGGGTAAACTCACCCCCCAGTTTGGTTATGCCTACCAGGTCCGTACAGCATCGGAGCCCAGATCAGAGATTTTCGGTAAGTTAATTTAGTAGCATAAATACTAACAAGTGCTTAAGAATGTGTTAAACTGTTGAAATCCTAAATTGGGACGCAAACTTAGCCTTTTTTTTTTTGATATGTCCCTACAGACCCGCACACTCATGGAAGAGATCCAGGACATGGAGGAAGATGATGATGTCTCCGTACAGGGCACGTCGGATGAACTCCCCCTGGGTCCCAATTTGGAACTGCTCGATAATGTTTCTCTGGCCAATCCTCAGCAGCAGAGTGAATCTCCATCCATTGTGCTTGCACATGGGGAGACTGACACTACAGTCCCCAGTGTTCACTCTGCTGCTGAGGATTTGCAAAGCAGGCCGGTTGCTGTTGAGGGTACGACACCACGCGGCAGGGCACGCCCAAGAGCCAGGGTAATTGTGCGGCGGACGCCATTACGCCGCCCCACAATTTCCCAGGGGAGGCAGAGTGCCCTGCTTCAATTATGGACCCAACAAAGGGACTCTTATGACGCCCAGCTCGTTACAGAGCGTGAGCAAAGGCATGCCGACATGGTGAACATCCATACCAGTCTACAGGGCATCCTCGCGGAGTTGCGTACCCTCAACAGCAACGTGGCCAATGCAAGTAATGGCATCCAGTCAGCCATGGCTGAGATGACCAATATGCAGAGAAACATTGTGGAGCAGTTTCAAATTCACAATGCTGCCATGGCCCAGGCTAGGTCCCATTCCCATGGACCTCCACCTGGACCTCCACCTGGGTATTATGGGCAGCCACCCTATTAAGCCATGGGTGTGTGGGACATCTTTTCTCTTAACCCCCACTGTATTTACTTGTCCTTTGAGGTTTCAAACAATCCATTTTGTGTTGCTCTGGCAGGTTGTGTTTTGTATTTGCTCCCATATAGCTCCTTAGAGTAATGCTTAAGGCCACTAGCCAATGCCATAGGTCTATGTGGAGTTTATCTGGCCACTTATGGCTTTACCTATGTATTTGGTTGGTGCTCCTCCTGTTTGCAGACATGTTTGTGTGACATTATGGCCATGCCCAAATATCCCTGGGCACAGGCAATATTAATGACTGGACTAGGCTGGCCTTTGGACTGGGTGTCCTTGTTTGGTTGTGCCACTCACTTCCAGGTGTAGATGTGCTCGATGTTTTTTTTAATGTTATCCATTTGTTACCACAGATGTATGTGGACTGATTTCTGTTAACCACTATAATTTTTCATTTGCTAAGTAAAACAAAAATTTAACTTCCAATACTTGTGGCGTTTTTAGTGGGAAGACTTTTGTAACAGCTTGGCCTAAACCAGATAATTTTGGTTGGAAGAGGTGTAACAATGCACAGCGAAAGCTAAGGAAACTACATGAAATACATTAGGCAACAATTAAGGTCGAAATGTTTTACTTAGAGGTAATGCCACATTAGGGCAAAACAACATATGTTTCCAAAAGGATAACACAGACATACAGAATGGTGAGACAGGGAAAAAAGTTAACTAAAATGCTGGCTGATCAGGTTGGCTCTAACAGATTGGCCAGACTCACTGGGGGGCCCCTCAAAATTCTCGGCTTCATCCTCGACGGCTGAAGAGGGCAGGCTGTCCACATAACGTGGGACACGTTCCAGGATGGCAAAATTGTGCAAAACAGCACATGCCATTATAATGTCGATCACTTTCTTGGGATCATATTGCAGGGCCCCCCCAGTATGGTCAAGGCAACGAAAACGTGTCTTCAGCAGACCAAAGGCCCTCTCCACAACAGCCCGGGTCTTGCGATGCGCACGGTTATACGCTTCCTGAGAGGCATCCTGGGGCCGCAGCACAGGCGTCATGAGCCAGGGTAGAAGTGGGTACCCGGAATCACCTTAAACAGAGAATTAAATGTAATCAAAATTAAAAAGGCAACACAACCAACACCAAAAAATTCACAGATATCATAATGATGTAAGGTAAAGTGTTCCCCAAAAAAAACAGGGCACATTAGGGCCCCCAAAAATTGCACTAAGGTATAACCTAAATAAAAATGGAACTTCTATATACCAATTAATTAACAAACATCTGCACGGCCAAGGGTATTTGTATTTTACATATATTTGTAGTTTTCAGACATGTTACAATTAGGATGCTGCTGAGGGCCTATCCACATTTCTCTTGAAACTACAATGTATGCATTTTAAGTCCACTTGGACATTTAACGACCAATAGTACAAAAGGAGCCAAATGTCAAAGATCCCTAGCCACATTTCACTGGAAACTACAATGTATGCAGTTTAAGTCCACTTTGACATTTAACGACCAATAGTACTAAAGGAGCCAAATGTCAAAGATCCCTAGCCACATTTCACTGGAAACTACAATGTATGCAGTTTAAGTCCACTTTGACATTTAACGACCAATAGTACTAAAGGAGCCAAATGTCAAAGATCCCTAGCCACATTTCACTGGAAACTACAATGTATGCAGTTTAAGTCCACTTTGACATTTAACGACCAATAGTACTAAAGGAGCCAAATGTCAAAGATCCCTAGCCACATTTCACTGGAAACTACAATGTATGCAGTTTAAGTCCACTTTGACATTTAACGACCAATAGTACAAAAGGAGCCAAATGTCAAAGATCCTTGGGTATAAACTCCAAACCAATATATTTAGGCACAAGGAACTTACAGACATCCTAACTAAAGGGAAAACATTCTGAAGGCCAAAGCGAGACAAGGATTTTTTGGGTAAGTTCCTAATATATGAGCCAAGAAAAAGGCAGTTGGACGCTTCTGTCAAGTTTGCCAAAACAAACATATCAACAAATACAAGATTAATGCCACATTTAATAACACAAAAATAGGACACACTTACCAAGCAGCCATGCCCCCGAAAATTCACCTGCCTCAAATCTCCGAAACAACCCAGATCGCCGGAGGATATAGGAGTCGTGGGACGATCCGGGGTAGCCGGCAAGGACACTCATAAACCGCATATCCGGACCAACCACGGCCTGGACATTAAGTGAGTGTCCCATTTTACGATTCCTTAAGGCAAAAACATACAAAAAGGGTAATTGATATTTGACCCAAAATAATAAATTAACCACAAAACATGTCTGCACTCTATTGGGAAATACTAATGAAAAGCCGAGATAAAGCAGCTACACAAATGAGGGATAAACAAATATGCTGCCGCAAAGGAAAACAGGTGACATGACACGTTGGGCAACATAATAACCAATCTCAATACCTATATATATACTCGTCGGCTGCCCTAGGTACGAGTGCCACATGTGTGCAGTCAATTGCACCAATAACGTTGGGCATGTCGGCCACATTATAAAACCCAAGCTTAATGGCGTTTCTGGCTGCCATATCATCAGGAAAATAAATATATTTTTGAGTTATGGCAGCCATGCCTTCCAAAAATTTAGATAGTGCGCGGCTCAGCGTAGGCTGTGACATCCCCACGGAGAGGGCACCCAGCCTCTGGAACGAGCCGTTCGCCAAAAATTGCAGGCAGCCAAGCATCTTGGTCATACCTGAAATTGCATGCCCCTTCCTTGTGGTGCGGGCTAACCATGGCCGCAGCTCACTATATAATTTATGGAGGGAAGCGCGATTAAGCCTGGTCAGCTCGAACAGCTCAACATCATTCATGCTATCGATGTTCATGCGACGACGCAGGGGCAATCTGCTCTCAGACATCTCGATCAACTCAATGCCAAAAAGCATAAGCCCTTGATGTGCCACAAACTCGCTCCGCTCCATCCTACTCCCGAGGCCAAATAGCTGCCGGCAAACATTTCGTAAAGCAGCTCTTTAATGGGCTTCAAAACAATTAGCAATCACCTCTCTGAATTGGGCGCAAGCCCATGTGAAGGACGTAAAAAATAGGATCGGACGCAAATAATACGATTTGGACGGGAAAAACACACGAACTAACGCAAATAATACGATTTGGACGGGAAAAACACACGAACTAACGCAAATTATACGATTCTCGTACGAAATGCGTATGTTCATATACGTCTATGCGCGAACGATCGTACGAATACGAAATGGCCAAAAAAACCAGAAAAAATGACAAACACCCACCCAAACTTACGATTCTCGATACGAAATCACTTAACTTTTGCTCTTTGAATCGAGGGGTATGGGTGTGAAGATGGCGGTGCTGTACAGAGTATGGGTATGAAGATGGTGGTGCTGTATAGAGTATGGGTGTGAAGATGCCGGTGCTGTATAGAGTATGGTATGAAGATGTCGGTGCTGTATAGAGTATGGGTGTGAAGATGCCGGTGCTGTATAGAGTATGGGTATGAAGATGGTGGTGCTGTATAGAGTATGGGTGTGAAGATGGCGGTGCTGTACAGAGTATGGGTATGAAGGTGCCGGTGCTGTACAGAGTATGGGTATGAAGATGCCGGTGCTGTATAGAGTATGGGTGTCAGGACTGTACCGAACACCCGTCTGTCTTGAGCTGGTAACCCCCAATCTCCACCGCCTCTTCTGCCTATAGACAAGCCCCCGCTTGTAGGAGACGCGGGTAATGCCTCTCTTAGTCGGTTGCCCCCAGGACTTATAGGGCGCAAAGGATACCAGCTTAAGGTGCAGACAGATGAATGGCAGGGAATCCCGAATGAGGATGCCGGATGGCAGAAGTCCAAATACAGGCCGAGGTCAAACCAGGAGGTCACAGGGCGTGGTATCCGAAGGAGGTAACAAAGGGGTAGTCAAACGAGCCGAGGTCAAATCCAGGAGGTCACGGTGCGAGGTATCAGAGGGGTCAGGCAGAATCGTGGTCAGGCAAAGCGAAAGGTCAGGGCAGGCAGCAAGCAAGGGAAGTCGAGGTCCAAAAGCCGAATAATAACAGGAGACACTGCAACGCACATCCAGAACCCAGAGGCTATAACGGGCACTGGGATGATGGAGCAGGAAAACTTTATAGGGAATACTGGCCAGTAGGGAAGGGGGCAATTGGAGGAAAGGACAGTGATTGGTGCATACAAAAATAATGGGAACGGTCCCAGGAGCTGGACGGCCCAGGCCAGACAGGCCGACCAGTCCCTGGGTCCGATCCCAGGATCCAGCCGCAGATTGGCCACTTTAAACTCGCCCCCGGCGGGCGCGCTGGGGAAAGCGCCGCCGGGAGGCATAAGAGAGACGTGCGCGCGCGCGAGCACGATACGAGACAGGCGCGCCCCCGCCTGGAGGAGGCAGCGTCACGCCACCCGGAAGCCCAGCAGGCCGGTGCAGCCGCGCGGAGCGGGACCCGGAACGGCGACAAGGTAAGTGTCTAACAATGGGTATGAAGATGGTGGTGCTGTATAGAGTATGGGTGTGAAGATGCCGGTGCTGTACAGAGTATGGGTGTGAAGATGCCGGTGCTGTATAGAGTATGGGTATGAAGATGCCGGTGCTGTACAGAGTATGGGTATGAAGATGCCGGTGCTGTACAGAGTATGGGTGGGAAGATGCCGGGGCTGTACAGAGTATGGGTGTGAAGATGCCGGGGCTGTACAGAGTATGGGTGTGAAGATGCCGGTGCTGTACAGAGTATGGGTGTGAAGATGCCGATGCTGTACAGAGTATGGGTATGAAGATGCCGGTGCTGTACAGAGTATGGGTGTGAAGATGCCGATGCTGTATAGAGTATGGGTATGAAGATGGCGGTGCTGTACAGAGTATGGGTGTGAAGATGCCGATGCTGTACAGAGTATGGGTGTGAAGATGGCGGTGCTGTACAGAGTATGGGTGTGAAGATGCCGGTGCTGTACAGAGTATGGGTGTGAAGATGGCGGTGCTGTACAGAGTATGGGTGTGAAGATGCCGGTGCTGTACAGAGTATGGGTATGAAGATGCCGATGCTGTACAGAGTATGGGTATGAAGATGGCGGTGCTGTACAGAGTATGGGTGTGAAGATGCCGGTGCTGTACAGAGTATGGGTGTGAAGATGCCGGTGCTGTACAGAGTATGGGTGTGAAGATGGCGGTGCTGTACAGAGTATGGGTGTGAAGATGGCGGTGCTGTACAGAGTATGGGTGTGAAGATGCCGGTGCTGTACCGAGTATGGGTATGAAGATGCCGGTGCTGTACAGAGTATGGGTGTGAAGATTCCGGTGCTGTATAGAGTATGGGTGTGAAGATGCCGGTGCTGTATAGAGTATGGGTATGAAGATGCCGGTGCTGTACAGAGTATGGGTATGAAGATGCCGGTGCTGTACAGAGTATGGGTGTGAAGATGCCGGTGCTGTACAGAGTATGGGTGTGAAGATGCCGGTGCTGTACAGAGTATGGGTGTGAAGATGCCGGTGCTGTATAGAGTATGGGTATGAAGATGCCGATGCTGTACAGAGTATGGGTGTGAAGATGCCGGTGCTGTATAGAGTATGGGAGTGAAGATGGCGGTGCTGTATAGAGTATGGGTGTGAAGATGTCGATGCTGTACAGAGTATGGGTGTGAAGATGCCGATGCTGTACAGAGTATGGGTATGAAGATGCCGGTGCTGTACAGAGTATGGGAGTGAAGATGCCGGTGCTGTACAGAGTATGGGTGTGAAGATGTCGATGCTGTATAGAGTATGGGTGTGAAGATGCCGGTGCTGTATAGAGTATGGGTGTGAAGATGCCGATGCTGTACAGAGTATGGGTGTGAAGATGCCGATGCTGTACAGAGTATGGGTGTGAAGATGCCGATGCTGTACAGAGTATGGGTATGAAGATGCCGGTGCTGTACAGAGTATGGGTATGAAGATGTCGGTGCTGTATAGAGTATGGGTGTAAAGATGCCGGTGCTGTACAGAGTATGGGTATGAAGATGTCGGTGCTGTATAGAGTATGGGTATGAAGATGCCGGTGCTGTATAGAGTATGGGTATGAAGATGCCGGTGTTGTATAGAGTATGGGTATGAAGATGCCGGTGCTGTACAGAGTATGGGTATGAAGATGCCGGTGCTGTATAGAGTATGGGTATGAAGATGCCGATGCTGTACAGAGTATGGGTGTGAAGATGCCGGTGCTGTATAGAGTATGGGTATGAAGATGCCGATGCTGTATAGAGTATGGGTGTGAAGATGCCGGTGCTGTACAGAGTATGGGTGTGAAGATGCCGGTGCTGTATAGAGTATGGGTATGAAGATGCCGATGCTGTATAGAGTATGGGTGTGAAGATGCCGGTGCTGTATAGAGTATGGATATGAAGATGCCGGTGCTGTATAGAGTATGGGTATGAAGATGCCGATGCTGTATAGAGTATGGGTATGAAGATGCCGGTGCTGTATAGAGTATGGGTGTGAAGATGCCGATGCTGTACAGAGTATGGGTATGAAGATGTCGGTGCTGTATAGAGTATGGGTATGAAGATGCCGGTGCTGTATAGAGTATGGGTATGAAGATGCCGGTGCTGTATAGAGTATGGGTGTGAAGATGCCGGTGCTGTATAGAGTATGGGTGTGAAGATGTCGGTGCTGTATAGAGTATGGGTGTGAAGATGGCGGTGCTGTATAGAGTATGGGTATGAAGATGTCGGTGCTGTACAGAGTATGGGTATGAAGATGTCGGTGCTGTACAGAGTATGGGTATGAAGATGCCGGTGCTGTATAGAGTATGGGTGTAGCGATAACCCATCGCCGGAGGGCTTCACCGCCCGAGACGTCCTTTTCCCAATCGTAAGAGGTGCTGCTGGAACTCCAGAGTCGTCCGTGAGGAACCAGGAACAGCCCTTACAAGGGCTAGTGAATTGTAATATAGCGTTTCCCCCAATAAGAGACAGAACTCAGTATTGAGGGTGAAGGTGAAGTGTTTTTATTAGTGCCACTCTAGGCCTTATATACACAAGTCTCCATGCAATGACAACCACACTGACCAATAGCAGCAGGGCACACAATCCCTCAACTCTGCCGGTGACGCAATCAGTAGAACAATAGCAGGCCGTAATACAATCAATCAGGACAATGCCATTGACTGTGACGTAATCAACAATACACAATGGCAGTCAAAATACAATGACATTGCCTGTAACAGTATCAAAATACAATTACATTGTCTGGAACCTAATTAAGAAAAGGCCAGTGAATGACCCGGTGGGCAACTGAAAAGTGTAGCGATAACCCTTATCGCTGGAGGGCTTCACCGCCCGAGACGTCCTTTTCCCAATCGTAAGAGGTGCTGCTGGAATTCCAGAGTCGTCCGTGAGGAAACAGGAACAGCCCTTACAAGGGCTAGTGAATTGTAATATAGCGTTTCCCCCGATAAGAGACAGAACTTCAGTATTGAGGGTGAAGGTGAAGTCTCTTTATTAGTGCCACTCTAGGCCTTATATACACAAGTCTCCTATTGCATGACACACACACCGACCAATAGCAGCAGGGCACACAATCCCTCAACTCTGCCGGTGACGCAATCAGCAATACAATAGAGACGTCTGTAATACACTCAATCCGAACAATGCCATTGTCTGTGACGTAATCAATTAACACAATGGCAGTTTATAATACAATCCAAACTACAATGACATTGCCTGTAACAGTATCAAAATACAATGACATTGTCTGGAACCTAATTAAGAAAAGGCCAGTGAATGACCCGGTGGGCAATGGAATAGTGATGACACCCAAAAGACAGAGCCTCTGTCACAAATAGTGATGACATCCAAAAGACAGAGCCTCTGTCACAATGCCCCCTTTTTGTGGAACACCCGGCAGACCGGGATTGACCCTGTTCGGGTTAACGTGGGGCTGTCCGGACTCTTGTCATGGGCAGAGTTCTGTTTAAGGACAAGTCTGCAAATAGTGAGTAACCGGACTGAACATTGACGTGGGCTGTACATAGGAATCGGTCATGGGTGGGGTCCAAACACTGGCGTTGGTGAGTTCAGCACCAAAGTCCTTGGTTGGATGTGTGCACAGGTACTTTGCTTTCTTATAGCTGGCCCAAGTTTCAATCTCTTTCCATGGAAGCTGATCGGAGAATCCACAATTTTCTGCACATCTACATCATCGTAAAAGTAGACAAAACCATAACCCTTAGAAACGCCAGAGGCATCCCTAATAATTTTGACATTCTTTACAGCGCCATACTTTGAAAAAACATCCTTAATTTCAGGCTGATTAATCCGACGGCCAATGCCCCCAACAAAAATAGTGTTTGGCATAAGTTTCCCTTCTGGAAGGACGTAACCTGACGGCTGATCCTCTTCTTGACTTCGTGTAACAGACATGACGTGATGCATACAAAACCCCTGGGTCTCCCCGACCAGTGGGCTGGAGTCGGCAGCCCGGGCTGGAGCCTGGGTTGTAACAGGGTTGACGCTGGCTGGTCCAGAGGTAGCGTAGGCAGAAGTCATTGGTCCTAGATCATTTCCCAATAGTACTTCTGCTGGTAAGTTGTCCATAAGTCCCACCTGTACCCTGCCGGATCCAGCGCCCCAGTCAAGATGTACTCGGGCGGTGGGGAGTCGCAACACAGCTCCTCCCGCCACCCTTACTGCAACGGTGTGTCCAGTGCGGTCTTTGTTCTTGACCAAATGAGGTTGGAGCAAGGTAAGTGTGGCTCCGGTGTCGCGGAATCCTTGTGCGGTGCGCCCATTGACTCGTACCTCCTGGCAATGGTGCTGTCGGTTGTCTTGGATGGCCGCTTGTACGGGATCAGCTTCATACAGTACCCCCAGATACTCTTCCGAACTGCTCTCAGCTTCCAAACAGTGTGCCACAGGAGTACGGGAGGTGGAAGGTTGCTTTTGCCCCCACGTTTCGGGGAGGCTCTAGGGCGCAATCACTGCGATAATGTCCCCATTGTTTGCAACGATGGCACTGAACTGTGGAGAGGTTCGGTTGCTGCGCTGGCCTATGTGGCCCAGAGTCACGAGTTGGCGCTGAAGCCACAGGTGCTTGAAATTTGATGGGAGGTGGTGGTTTTGGAGCGGACTGTTCTGTCTGGCGAGCATCGGTGTACTTGTCGGCTAGACGAGCAGCCTCAGGTAGCGTTAGAGGCCTCCGGTCACTAACCCACTCTCTTAGCTCTGGTTGCAGGGTATTGAGAAAATGTTCTAGTAAAAACAACTGTAGTACATCCTCAGCGGTCGTGGCTTTGCATCCAGTGACCCAGTGTGATGCTGTACGATGGAGGCGACATGCCCACTCTGTGTAAGAATCCCCTCCTTTCTTTTGGGATTCCCGAAATCGTCGCCTGTAGGCTTCCGGGGTGACAGCGTACCGGGCTAACAAAGCCTCCTTTACCAGATGGTAGTGTAGTAAGTCCGCATCAGGGATGGCCCGGAAAGCATCGGAAGCTTTCCCAGATAGTTTCCCTGATAATACGGTGACCCATTCCTCCGTGGGTACCCGGTGTAAAGCGCACTGGCGTTCAAAATCGGCCAAAAATCCGTCAATCTCGTCGTCACTTTCCTGGAAGGACTTAAATGCTGCAAATGGAATCTTTCTCCCCCCAGTGTAACTGAGGCTGAGAGGCTGCTGGGTTGAAAGTCGCCGATCTTCCCTTCGCTTACTGGCCTCTGCCTCCGCTGCGGCGAAGACTCGGTCGATCAGTTCCTGTGATGGATTTGGGCCATAGACCGACAATCTGTTCCGAACCGCTTGAACGAGAGCAGCGTCTTCATCGATCTCTATATTGGTTTCGGTCCTCACTGCTGCACGATCCATTTCGATCAACTCGGCTATCAGTTCCTGACGTGGGCGGTTGCTAGCTGACCTTCCCCGGCTCTCGAGTAGATCCTTCAGGGTCAGCCTTTTCAACTTGTCATACTGACTCTCCATCAGGGTAGCACTCTCTCTGGGTAGAAAGGACCATCCGACCGCTTGCCACCAATTGTAGCGATAACCCTTATCGCCGGAGGGCTTCACCGCCCGAGACGTCCTTTTCCCAATCGTAAGAGGTGCTGCTGGAACTCCAGAGTCGTCCGTGAGGAACCAGGAACAGCCCTTACAAGGGCTAGTGAATTGTAATATAGCGTTTCCCCCAATAAGAGACAGAACTCAGTATTGAGGGTGAAGGTGAAGTGTTTTTATTAGTGCCACTCTAGGCCTTATATACACAAGTCTCCATGCAATGACAACCACACTGACCAATAGCAGCAAGGCACACAATCCCTCAACTCTGCCGGTGATGCAATCAGTAGAACAATAGCAGGCCGTAATACAATCAATCAGGACAATGCCATTGACTGTGACGTAATCAACAATACACAATGGCAGTCAAAATACAATGACATTGCCTGTAACAGTATCAAAATACAATTACATTGTCTGGAACCTAATTAAGAAAAGGCCAGTGAATGACCCGGTGGGCAACTGAATAGTGATGACATCCAAAAGACAGAGCCTCTGTCACAATGGGTGTGAAGATGCCGGTGCTGTATAGAGTATGGGTGTGAAGATGCCGGTGCTGTATAGAGTATGGGTATGAAGATTCCGGTGCTGTACAGAGTATGGGTATGAAGATGCCGGTGCTGTATAGAGTATGGGTGTGAAGATTCCGGGGCTGTATAGAGTATGGGTGTGAAGATGCCGGTGCTGTACAGAGTATGGGTGTGAAGATGCCGGTGCTGTATAGAGTATGGGTGTGAAGATGCCGGTGCTGTATAGAGTATGGGTGTGAAGATGGCGGTGCTGTACAGAGTATGGGTGTGAAGATGCCGGGGCTGTATAGAGTATGGGTGTGAAGATGCCGGTGCTGTACAGAGTATGGGTGTGAAGATTCCGGGGCTGTACAGAGTATGGGTGTGAAGATGCCGGTGCTGTACAGAGTATGGGTGTGAAGATGCCGGTGCTGTATAGAGTATGGGTGTGAAGATGCCGGTGCTGTATAGAGTATGGGTGTGAAGATGCCGATGCTGTACAGAGTATGGGTGTGAAGATGCCGGTGCTGTATAGAGTATGGGTGTGAAGATGCCGGTGCTGTATAGAGTATGGGTGTGAAGATGCCGGTGCTGTACAGAGTATGGGTGTGAAGATGCCGGTGCTGTATAGAGTATGGGTGTGAAGATGCCGGTGCTGTATAGAGTATGGGTATGAAGATGCCGGTGCTGTATAGAGTATGGGTGTGAAGATGGCGGTGCTGTACAGAGTATGGGTGTGAAGATGCCGGTGCTGTATAGAGTATGGGTGTGAAGATGCCGGTGCTGTACAGAGTATGGGTGTGAAGATGCCGATGCTGTACAGAGTATGGGTGTGAAGATGCCGGTGCTGTATAGAGTATGGGTATGAAGATGCCGGTGCTGTATAGAGTATGGGAGTGAAGATGCCGGTGCTGTACAGAGTATGGGTGTGAAGATGCCGGTGCTGTATAGAGTATGGGTGTGAAGATGCCGGGGCTGTATAGAGTATGGGAGTGAAGATGCCGGTGCTGTACAGAGTATGGGTGTGAAGATGCCGGGGCTGTATAGAGTATGGGAGTGAAGATGCCGGTGCTGTACAGAGTATGGGTATGAAGATGCCGGTGCTGTACAGAGTATGGGTATGAAGATGCCGGTGCTGTATAGAGTATGGGAGTGAAGATGCCGGGGCTGTACAGAGTATGGGTGTGAAGATGCCGGTGCTGTATAGAGTATGGGTATGAAGATGCCGGTGCTGTATAGAGTATGGGAGTGAAGATGCCGGTGCTGTACAGAGTATGGGTGTGAAGATGCCGGTGCTGTATAGAGTATGGGTGTGAAGATGCCGGTGCTGTATAGAGTATGGGTATGAAGATGCCGGTGCTGTATAGAGTATGGGAGTGAAGATGCCGGTGCTGTACAGAGTATGGGTGTGAAGATGCCGGTGCTGTATAGAGTATGGGTATGAAGATGCCGGTGCTGTATAGAGTATGGGTGTGAAGATGCCGGGGCTGTATAGAGTATGGGAGTGAAGATGTCGGTGCTGTACAGAGTATGGGTGTGAAGATGCCGGTGCTGTATAGAGTATGGGTGTGAAGATGCCGGGGCTGTATAGAGTATGGGAGTGAAGATGTCGGTGCTGTACAGAGTATGGGTGTGAAGATGCCGGTGCTGTACAGAGTATGGGAGTGAAGATGCCGGTGCTGTATAGAGTATGGGTATGAAGATGTCGGTGCTGTACAGAGTATGGGTATGAAGATGTCGGTGCTGTACAGAGTATGGGTGTGAAGATGCCGGGGCTGTATAGAGTATGGGTGTGAAGATGCCGGGGCTGTATAGAGTATGGGTATGAAGATGCCGGTGCTGTACAGAGTATGGGTGTGAAGATGCCGGTGCTGTATAGAGTATGGGTATGAAGATGTCGGTGCTGTACAGAGTATGGGTATGAAGATGTCGGTGCTGTACAGAGTATGGGTGTGAAGATGCCGGGGCTGTATAGAGTATGGGTGTGAAGATGCCGGGGCTGTATAGAGTATGGGTATGAAGATGCCGGTGCTGTACAGAGTATGGGAGTGAAGATGCCGGTGCTGTATAGAGTATGGGAGTGAAGATGCCGGTGCTGTACAGAGTATGGGTGTGAAGATGCCGGGGCTGTATAGAGTATGGGAGTGAAGATGCCGGTGCTGTACAGAGTATGGGTGTGAAGATGCCGGTGCTGTACAGAGTATGGGTATGAAGATGCCGGTGCTGTATAGAGTATGGGTGTGAAAATGGCGGTGCTGTATAGAGTATGGGTGTGAAGATGCCGGGGCTGTATAGAGTATGGGTGTGAAGATGCCGGTGCTGTACAGAGTATGGGTGTGAAGATGCCGGTGCTGTATAGAGTATGGGTGTGAAGATGCCGGTGCTGTACAGAGTATGGGTGTGAAGATGCCGGGGCTGTATAGAGTATGGGTGTGAAGATGCCGGTGCTGTACAGAGTATGGGTGTGAAGATGCCGGGGCTGTATAGAGTATGGGTGTGAAGATGCCGGTGCTGTACAGAGTATGGGTGTGAAGATGCCGGTGCTGTATAGAGTATGGGTATGAAGATGCCGGTGCTGTATAGAGTATGGGTATGAAGATGCCGGTGCTGTACAGAGTATGGGTGTGAAGATGCCGGGGCTGTATAGAGTATGGGTGTGAAGATGCCGGGGCTGTATAGAGTATGGGTGTGAAGATGCCGGTGCTGTACAGAGTATGGGTGTGAAGATGCCGGGGCTGTATAGAGTATGGGAGTGAAGATGGCGGTGCTGTATAGAGTATGGGTATGAAGATGTCGGTGCTGTACAGAGTATGGGTGTGAAGATGCCGGTGCTGTACAGAGTATGGGTGTGAAGATGCCGGGGCTGTATAGAGTATGGGTATGAAGATGCCAGTGCTGTATAGAGTATGGGTATGAAGATGCCGGTGCTGTATAGAGTATGGGTATGAAGATGCCGGTGCTGTATAGAGTATGGGTATGAAGATGCCGGTGCTGTATAGAGTATGGGTGTGAAGATGCCGATGCTGTACAGAGTATGGGTGTGAAGATGCCGGTGCTGTATAGAGTATGGGTATGAAGATGCCGGGGCTGTATAGAGTATGGGTGTGAAGATGCCGATGCTGTACAGAGTATGGGTGTGAAGATGCCGGTGCTGTATAGAGTATGGGTATGAAGATGTCGGTGCTGTATAGAGTATGGGTGTGAAGATGGCGGTGCTGTACAGAGTATGGGTATGAAGATGCCGGTGCTGTACAGAGTATGGGTGTGATGCCGGTGCTGTATAGAGTATGGGAGTGAAGATGCCGGTGCTGTACAGAGTATGGGTATGAAGATGCCGGTGCTGTATAGAGTATGGGAGTGAAGATGCCGGTGCTGTACAGAGTATGGGTGTGAAGATGCCGGTGCTGTATAGAGTATGGGTGTGAAGATGCCGGTTCTGTATAGAGTATGGGTATGAAGATGCCGGTGCTGTACAGAGTATGGGTATGAAGATGCCGGTGCTGTATAGAGTATGGGAGTGAAGATGCCGGTGCTGTACAGAGTATGGGTGTGAAGATGCCGGTGCTGTATAGAGTATGGGTGTGAAGATGCCGGTTCTGTATAGAGTATGGGTATGAAGATGCCGGGGCTGTACAGAGTATGGGTGTGAAGATGCCGGTGCTGTATAGAGTATGGGTGTGAAGATGCCGGTGCTGTATAGAGTATGGGTGTGAAGATAGCGGTGCTGTATAGAGTATGGGTATGAAGATGCCGGTGCTGTACAGAGTATGGGTATGAAGATGCCGGGGCTGTACAGAGTATGGGTGTGAAGATGCCGGTGCTGTATAGAGTATGGGTGTGAAGATGCCGGTGCTGTACAGAGTATGGGTGTGAAGATGCCGGTGCTGTATAGAGTATGGGTGTGAAGATGCCGGTGCTGTATAGAGTATGGGAGTGAAGATGCCGGTGCTGTACAGAGTATGGGTATGAAGATGCCGGTGCTGTATAGAGTATGGGTGTGAAGATGCCGGGGCTGTATAGAGTATGGGTGTGAAGATGCCGATGCTGTACAGAGTATGGGTGTGAAGATGCCGGTGCTGTACAGAGTATGGGTGTGAAGATGCCGGTGCTGTATAGAGTATGGGTGTGAAGATGCCGATGCTGTACAGAGTATGGGTGTGAAGATGCCGGTGCTGTACAGAGTATGGGTGTGAAGATGCCGGTTCTGTATAGAGTATGGGTGTGAAGATGCCGGTTCTGTATAGAGTATGGGTGTGAAGATGTCGGTGCTGTATAGAGTATGGGTGTGAAGATGGCGGTTCTGTATAGAGTATGGGTGTGAAGATGTCGGTGCTGTATAGAGTATGGGTGTGAAGATGTCGGTGCTGTATAGAGTATGGGTGTGAAGATGGTGGTGCTGTATAGAGTATGGGTGTGAAGATGTCGGTTCTGTATAGAGTATGGGTGTGAAGATGTCGGTGCTGTATAGAGTATGGGTGTGAAGATGGTGGTGCTGTATAGAGTATGGGTGTGAAGATGTCGGTGCTGTATAGAGTATGGGTATGAAGATGCCGGTTCTGTATAGAGTATGGGTATGAAGATGGCGGTGCTGTATAGAGTATGGGTGTGAAGATGGCGGTGCTGTATAGAGTATGGGTATGAAGATGCCGGTGCTGTATAGAGTATGGGTGTGAAGATGCCGGTACTGTACAGAGTATGGGTATGAAGATGCCGGTGCTGTATAGAGTATGGGTGTGAAGATGCCGGTACTGTACAGAGTATGGGTATGAAGATGCCGGTGCTGTATAGAGTATGGGTGTGAAGATGCCGGTGCTGTATAGAGTATGGGTATGAAGATGCCGGTGCTGTATAGAGTATGGGTATGAAGATGCCGGTGCTGTATAGAGTATGGGTGTGAAGATGCCGGTGCTGTATAGAGTATGGGTATGAAGATGCCGGTGCTGTACAGAGTATGGGTATGAAGATGCCGGTGCTGTATAGAGTATGGGTGTGAAGATGCCGGTACTGTACAGAGTATGGGTATGAAGATGCCGGTGCTGTATAGAGTATGGGTATGAAGATGCCGGTGCTGTACAGAGTATGGGTGTGAAGATGCCGGTGCTGTATAGAGTATGGGTGTGAAGATGGCGGTGCTGTACAGAGTATGGGTGTGAAGATGCCGGTGCTGTATAAATTATGGAGGAGAGGCAAAAGGGGAGTATAGATTTTTTTTATTTTAATGTCTAGAAAGGGACTTTAAAGCACTGTCTGTTCTACATACATGCATACATACATTGTGTCACATACAGCTCTATCTAAACCTCATCCATCAGCAGTTTAACACATTTAAAGGAGTAATATTGTGAGAAATTGATCTAATAATAAAAATCCACATCAATGTAATGCGTTAAAGCGGACCAAACCCCACATTTTGAACTAGTGTCCCCTGAATTGCTCCCCCTTTGGATAACACCTTTTGGCAATTTGTAGTGATCCTCCTCCACTCTAATCCCAGATAGTGACCTTTGTTTTAATTCTCGCCTCCTCCATTCATTGCTATAGTTGTGTGTGGCAATGATGTTATTGCCTTACCTATGCAATGACTGATCCTCTGTCCTCTCACACTGAGGGACAGCAAATAAATCCATGTTCCAGGACAATTTGAAAACAAAAATATCCATTTCTAGGTCTACACCCTAAGAAAGGTGTATCAGCAGGGGCTTTTTCCAAATGTATTTCACAAGTTTGGTGGGTTTTGGTCCACTTTAAGTTCAACTGCGTTGACTTATCTCTACAGATATCAAACATCTGACTGATATAGCCGTGTATATAGCTGTGTATATAGCCGTCTATATATAGCCGTGTATAGCTGGTTGAATCATACCATCCATAGCATTTGTTGGAGTACCTTTCAGATTTCAGATCCAGCCATGAGAGAATAAACCACAAGCTAGACGGGAGTTTTATTCAGATGGGGTGTATAAGTGACCCCTTCTCTCATCAGCCAATATGTTTATATAGATCTTTACACAATTTCCTAATAGTGCTCCTTTAAATACTGTTATTTTTGAAGTATGTACCACCTTCCTATATTGTGTCTGTGTGGCCAGACAGAATCTTTAATAATAGTGTTATGTCTTAGTTCTAGGCAGTGGCAGTGGGCACTACAAAGCTGCAGATGCCCAATAGCAAAAAGACAATTGATTTCCCTGGCTAACCGTTTCATGGGTGGGTAAATCACAAAGGAGAGAAGGACTTGCCTGTCTTTTTGGATTAGTGTTGCAAGACAAAAGAATGTATGCGATTTGAGAATGTATGAGATTTACGTGCTAACCTTTTCCTGGACATAAGACATCTGATTTGTTGCCAATAGATGGCATGATGGGGGTGCTTATGGACTGGGGAACTATATCTAATCTGGTTTCTTTCTTGACTGCTCCAGCTTTTACTGGGTGGTGGGGGGAAGTATTGCCCTTGGCATTTTTAGCTTTTTTTTGTGTTGTGTTTTAAGCATCTTTTATGTGGCTACTAATTAGCTTTGATTGTTGAACTAGGTATTAGCCGGCCCATGTCAGCGCCTGTTGGACCTGCCAGGCGATTATCCCAGCGCCAGTGAGGGCCACTTTGTACTGCCTTTTTCTAGCACTCCCCAGCATATTTCTGATCTTTTTCCTCCTTGAAGTCGTTGGCGCTGTATTTTTCCAGCGCTGATCAGCTTTTTTTTATTACAAATAAAAGAAATCACTGCTAGGGACAAACTTTACAGTGCATTTTGGTGTCCTAATTATACATTGTTAAGCAAAAAGTACCCATTAAAATCAGTTTTAATAACTGACAAGCCCCCTGCGTTTCAATTACTGACAAGCCCCATTGCAAGTACTGTACAAATAAATGTGTGTAATATCATTTATAAGCATTAAACACTACAATCCAGTTCTGCCTATTGTGCTCTATGGGATATTGAGCTACAGCTCCATGAAACGTGGCGCTAATACTACCAGAGCGCCCTGCATTGCATCATTTTCGGTGATAGTGTAAAATAAAAAGCTAGCCGATGGCCGCACTGGCGCTGCCATTTTTTTCTTTCTTAAATTCCATGCTGAGTGCCATTAAGCCTAAAATGTGCGGCTAACGCTTCTTAAATAAGGCTCCCCATCATGGCACCAAAATCAATATATACATAAATCCAAATATAAGCAACAGACGGAAAGTTTCATCAACTATAGTTGAAAAAATTCTCTAAGCTTGCAGTCTATGTAGGAAACAAAAGGCAGTACAAAAAAATATCAAATCAAATATATAACATGTATCTTGCACACTTCCTCCCCCTAAGTCCTTTGAAAAGGTAGGATTTCATCCTTTGATGTCGCGCGCCCTCTTGTGGTTATCTTTAATATTGCACGGCTGTTTCTATATTAACCCCTTCTTTTGTCATAAGCATTCACCATCCTTTTGATGTGAAACAGTTTGTTCCGAAGCTGCTTGGTTTCACTCTTCTTTGTTTGGTAGTCGGGAGTCTAAATAAAAAAAGGAGATACTATATATGTCCGGTTCACACTGGTGTCAAATATAAGGTGCTCAATGGACAGTCTACACATGTTGTATCCACTTGCATGTTGTATCTACATGTTGTATGCCACAACAGGCTGATTCATTACTAGCGGCAGGCACTGACAGGTGAGCGTCTGTAGGGAGGCATTGAGAGCGACCGCTAGTAGTCGCTGTGATCGGCTATGGTTTGCTGTTTCAGTGCGTCTCATTTGCTGGCCGGCATTGTTGAATATATTGTGTGAGTCGCTCTATTGGAGCGAATGGTAGCGCCAGCTCAGTGCGACCGACTCACACCATATTCATCAAAAAAATAGCCTCACACAGCAATAGCGCTGTAGCCCAGAGCGCCATACGCTGTGTGATTAAAGTCTTTTTTTGAACATGTATCCACTAGTAACAAAGCGAAAACACATGGAATTACATTGTTATTACATTGTAACATGAACACTTTAATATCAGACTTGTAATGACAATTCTGCATAAAAATATTATAAATCAATAAAGTTTTCAAAAATGACTTTAAATAGGCCAGGAGAGGTCACACAATTTTTTGATAATTAAAAAAAATAAAACCCTGTTTAAAGAGAAGAAAAGGTAACGTCCATTGAAATGTATGGGAGAGCGACAGGTAGCGACAGGTAATTCCTCTGGAAGCCAGACCGCCGGCAGTATAAGGTAAGCAGTCTGTGATGATGAATCGGTCGCTACGTCTCGCTGTTAGAGTCGCTCACCAGATTCGCTTTGATAAATGTGGTATTGCGTACAGCACCCAGCGTTCACCATTCGCTACCTGTTGTTATCTGTCGCTGCCAATCGTTACCTGGAGCTATGGCTTGATGAAAAAAGCCCTAAATTGCACACCCACTGCCATGTTTTATAAGGATCAGTTGGCAAACCTCCTGCTTTAGCATCTTACTCCAGACTATAAACCTAGCAGTATATATATATATATATACACCGGTATATATATATATACACAGACACACACAGAGGCACCGGATGTTTACATAGCTGAGGGTGCCAGGAAGCAGGTGAGTTCTGCGGTTCCCCCGGGGAAGGACAGTGGCTGGCCCTGGAATCTTTTCGATTTTAGGGCCGGCCAAGTGGGTTGTGTTCTGCTTTCAGAGTCCTGGTCCCTATCTTGTATGTGCTTCAAATATTTAAAGACAGAGACAGAGTACAGCTAGAAGAGCCAGAGAGCGACAAACACATTGCTTAAAGGGAAAGTCCACTTCTGATGGCTATTTCGAAAGTGTATATTTTTTGGTGATCTTTAAATTTTTTTGTTAGTTGTGTTTTAAGGGAGCAGTTTTCTCTACCTCTAATCTGTTGCTTTTGGCAACTGTACACCAAGTCTGTACACCATTTCTACAAGAAGAGATAAATGAGTCCTGTACACAGCTGCTATGGCTGCTGCTAAGGTGAGGGAGCTCCTTTAAACTTACACATGCCCAGCAGCAGTGTTCTGGGTGTACAGGGCTAATTTCTCAGCTCTTGAAGATCTTGGTTTACAGACTCTGTGTACAGTTGCCAATAGCAACAGACTGCAGGAAGTGAAAACTGCTTCCATTAACAAACATTTGCCAGCATAAGAAAACCTAAGAAACAATATTAGATCAGCTCAGGACATCATTTTGGCACACACAAAAAAATATACTGTTTCAAAATGCCAAGAAAAAGCTATGTAAAAAACATAGACAGACTCCGCGGGTAATAAGCCAAAAAGATTAATCAATCCTCTCCTTTACAGTCTGTGGAAGTAAATTTCACCAACAGTGCTCCAATGATCTCACTCTGTGCACCAACCACCGGAATTTAAATACACGGACCAGAATGATTCTTTAGTTCAAGCCTGTCTCAATCAATACTGCCAAGGGTTAAACCCTAATAACGACCATCCATCCAATTGTTAAATCCTCCGTAGTAATCGTATGCTCATTGGGGGGAAAGGGCAAACAAACCATACATAGTGTAACACAGTTTTTATCAAAGATTTAAAAGACTTTTATTTGCGCTTACCATACACATTTTCAATCAAAGCGTATCTCATATACTGTAACTGGTGTCCCAGAGATCTGCCTCCTATCTAATGTAATAGCAATATTTCAAAAAACGCACCTCGCTGCCCTGGCCGTAGGCGGAAGAGGTGAAACCGAAAGCACGCAGCTGCCAGATAGAGCGTAGTGACGATGTGGTAGGGTCCCGCCCAATGCGTTTCATCTATACTGACTTTGTCATTAGGCTGCGGGCCCACCACGTCGTCACTAATTTATTCACTTCACTTGGTGACGTCTCTCCGGAGTGTTAACTGCTTTATTTCCGTTTTTCGCAGTAGCGCTGTTTCCTATCCTTAATACTTAATACACAGCGTACATGTGTTTTGTCAGCTTTGTACATACAAATCCTTAAAAATTATTCTCATAAATAACTGTTCTTTTTTTATTTTATTTATTTCTTTTTTTAAAGGAATAAGAAATAAAAGGCAAGATCTACCTTCACATAAAGAAATACACTTTATACAATACTGTCATGCAAAAAACACTAAAACAATTAATTCTTATCTTACTAATCAATACAGAATATTCAATTATATTATTTAAATAGATATAAATTTAACCTCCCTGGCGTTGTGAAATAGACAAATGCAATGGCAACGAAAGCGTTACCATTGCATTTGTCTCTGACGCACGGCTCCGCCCCCCACGAGCCTCTGCGGCTCACAGAGACGGAACCCGGAAGCGGAGACGGACGCCGCAGCCGCGGCTCTCACCTGCGATCGCGGCGGAGACATCGCTGGATCACAGGGAGAAGGTAAGGAGGCTGCGCCGCCCGCTCTTGCTCCCAAATCGATCCCAAGCGTGACTCGGGGTCACCGCCACTTACAGCGCAAATTAACCCCGAGTCACGCTCGGGATCACCGCTAAGGGGGTTAATATAACATTTTACTAAAATAAAAAACCATTAAAATGTACCCCACAATTAAACAAACATATAAAAGGGGACACCACCTAAAATTCTACACTTTAAAAGGTTATTCATCTTAAAAGAAGAAGTTTTAAAGATTTTACATCAAGGACCACAGGGGAGAAGTATAAAGTGAACAATTTTCTTACCTGCAATAGCGTAAATGTGGTGTATTTATTGGAGTGCCCCTGTGGGCTGCAGTATATTGGGAGAACAGGCAGAACATTAAAAACAAGAATTAGAGAGCATCTGTATAGACACACACAGTGTGTCAGCACATTTTAAATTAGTACATGGGTGTAATCCAGAAGGAATCCGTTTTATGGGAATTGATGTGGTTAAACGGGGTCTAAAGGGTGGAAATATTTTAAGATCCCTCTCCCAGGCTGAATCCTGGTGGATCTTTAAAATGAAGACAATGAATCCACTTGGATGAAATATAGAGTTTGATATAAACTGCTTCATTGGTAAAAATTGATTTTAGAGTGTAAGATCATGTGATTAGAAGTGGGTCTTTTAAGATGAATAACCTTTTAAAGTGTAGAATTTTAGGTGGTGTCCCCTTTTATATGTTTGTTTAATTGTACAAAGCTGACAAAACACATGTATTAAGGATAGAAAACGGAAGGGAAGGAGTTAACACTCCGGGGAGACGTCACCAAGTGAAATGAATAAATTAGTGACGACGTGGTGGGCCCGCTGCCTAATGACAAAGTCAGTATAGACGAAACGCATTGGGCGGGACCCTACCACATCGTCACTACGCTCTATCTGGCAGCTGCGTGCTTTCGGTTTCACCTCCTCCGCCTATGGCCAGGGCAGCGAGGTGCGTTTTTTGAAATATTGCTATTACATTGGAAAAGGAGATAGGAGGCAGATCTCCTCAACCTGGGACGCCAGTTACAGTATATGAGATACGCTTTGATTGAAAATGTGTATGGTAAGCGCAAATAAAAGTCTTTTAAATCTTTGATAAAAACGGTGTTGCGCTATGTATGGTTTGTTTGCTCTTTCCCCCCAATGAGCATACGATTACTACAGAGGATTTAACAATTGGATGGATGGTCATTATTGGGGAGTCTGTCTATGTTTTTTACATAGCTTTTTCTTGTTGCTGCTAGAGACTGGACTGACACAGTTTTTTGACTCCTTGCGCAGGATTAAAATTGTGAATTTGTAGAATAATTTTAGATAAGGTTAAAGTTTTATATGTGTTTTTTTTTAAATTTGCGCGGCTTTGGGAGTGAAAGATTTCATCCCTCTAGAAAAATGTTTCAAAATGCCATTGAAAGTGGACTGCAGCACAGCTAGGGAAAGCTAGAGGAATAGAAATGGTTGCAGGGTGTTGGTAAAAGGCTGTACCTAAATGTTCAAAATAAATGGCACACAACGAGAGTGACAGATTACGTGAATGCAAAAACAGAGGACCCTTGTACACTTTGTAGCAGGACTAAGGCACGTTAGGCTGGTTTCACACCAGCGCAGATATAGAGCGCTAGCGCTTTTGGGCGAGCGCCCTGCATCCACCTGTGACAAGCTGCCCAAAGTGTGCTATGGTGCTTTCACATATCATATCATTTAGAAATCCACTGTTGACCAATAGGGTTCGCTGCCCGGATGTGCACATGTTATTCATGGCTCTGCCTGAATCTCATTAGGTGGCGATCAAACCCTGCGGGAGCATAGACCTGGTATCTTTGCTGATTTTTGGGTCTCCTAAGGGGCATTAAGCAGATGGACATCTTGAATCAGGGTGCTTGGTTGGGGGAGGGGTTGGAGAAATAGTGGTCCTGGTATTGCTTTAGTGGTAATTTATAAGTACATTCTAACACTTTCTACATTTTCAATATTTCCAGTGCAAGTTTTTGTCCTTAAAGCAGATCAACACCCTCCGGGGCGAGGGTGTTGGTGGCCACCGCTATATAACAGGCTGGGGGGGGGCATCCAGAATACTGGAGCCCCCCTTGCACATAACCCCCCATGATACCCATAAATCTTACCTTTACCTCACCCCCCCACCGGGAATCCAGCGCTGCAATTAGCTGCCAAACACTCATGTGTGTAGGAGATACACACACTGCCCATGTAAGTGTCAGCCAATTGCAGCGCCAGATTTCCTGGGGGGAGCGAGGTAAAGGTAAGATTTACGGGTGTCCTGGGGATTATGTGCAGGGGGGCTGCAGCATTCTGGATGCCCCCCAGCCTGTCATATGCCGGTGGCCACCAAGACTCTAGCCGCGGAGGGTATTGGTCCGCTTTAACATCAGTTCATATTTTCTTAAAGCGGACCAAAACCCACAACCACAAACCCACAACCCTGAATTGCTCCCCCCATAAAGAGCACATTTTGCCAATTTTCACTGCCCCTACTTCACTCTAATCCCAGATAATGGCGCCTGTTTTAGCTGTAATGCTCTGCAGCTCCTCCATTTATTGCCAGTGTTGTGTGTGTGCGCAATGACTGATCGCCTGCCATCTTACAGAGAGGGACAGCAAATAAAACAGTGTTTCAGGAGGATTCAAAAAGTGAAAAAATCCATTTCTAGTTCTACACCCTAAGAGGGGAATATTGCCAGGGGCTTTGGCAAATGTATTTCACAAGTTCAGTGGGTTTTGGTCCGCTTTAACATTCCACTTCACACTTTTTTTTCCCCCATCTTAAAGTTAATGATATAATTAAATTGTTAAACACATTGTGAGTAAATGACTTGCACAGGAATGACTTACCCTTTTCTGATCTTTGAGTCTGTTGTATTCCTCTGCCACTCCCTGCAATCACAGCATAGAAAAGGTTAAAGCAATACAAATGACAATGTTTCAGATGAAATGTTCTGATAACAGAGATGGATTAAGTGTGAAAGCACAGTGCCTCCAGTGTGAGGTTATATTGGGCAGTACCTGGTACTGGGCCGAGCCCTCGGTCAGTCCATCTAGCTGCTTATTCAGCTGCTGCAGCTGGTTGTTAATATCATCCATTTCTGAGCACATCTTCTTATATCTGCGTAGGTCAGAATCAAACTCCCGCTTATACTCGTGCCGCTGGCCGTCTGAAGTGATCGGTGGGTACAGACTAAAGAAAAAGAAAATCAGCCTGCTGTTATGGGCAGTTACAAATGACAGGAAATGTGTTCTAGTGTGTAAGACTAAGGCCCTTATTTATGAAGGAATAGCGCCAGGTAGCGACTGGTGAGCGAACGGTAATGACGGTCACCGCCACGAGAACGCCGGCTCCCCACCGCAATCACACATTTATCAAGCCAATCCTGCTTAGCGACTGAGATAGCGCCAGATAGCCACTCATTCATCATTATTCCAGCCTCAGCCCACAGCGCCAGCGTCCGACCTTGAACAGCGACAGGTATGACCTCTCGCTACCTGGCGCTCTCCAATGCATTTTAATGGAACAATCTTTAAATATTCATAATTAATTGTTATTAATGTTTTTTTTTTTTTTTAAATGTGAAAAATTCTGTGACCACTTCTGCCATGTTAGATAATTTTTTTAAGGTAAAAAAAAAAAAAAGAAAAAATGTGTGCAGAATTGATATTACAGGTCTGATATTAATGTATTCATATCACTAAATTCTTTAAAAAATTTATTTTTTTTGGTTTCCAAAAATATGGATGTTTGGGGGTTAAAAAAATACTTTTAACACATCGCCGGCAGCGCTCTGGGGTTTAAACATGCATTTCACAGCGCGATAATTTTTTGAGCGTGATTTTTTGATGAATATGGTGGGAGCCGGTCGCTATGGCCAGTCGCTATCATGCGCACCCATACATCGCGGAACCTGTCAAATAGCGACTCGTCACCCCGTATTCAACATTGCTGCACACCGACTCAGTCGCTATCAACAACCGAACAATGGCCAAGTACAGCGACTACTAGCGGGTGCTGTGAAAATACTGCTACAGTCGCTCAACTGTCGCTACCTCCCGCTATTAATGAATCGGCCTCTAAGTGTGTAAGACTATAAAGGAGAACTACCGTATTTTCATTGCATAAGATGCACTTTTCTTCCCTAAAAGGGGGGGGGGGGAATGTCTGTTCATCTATTGGAGCGAATGTGCAGCTGGTAAAGGAAAACTCCACTCACCTTGCCCCTGACAGGACAGGACAGGAGGTCCGTCTCCCTGTATATTCCTGCCATTCCAGCCAGCTTCAAGTGAATTGGCGGATGGGTGCGATCACAGTGCAGGAGATGCGCTCTTGGCAGCATGAGTGGCTAAAGCAAAGATGGAGGCCTGTCTCAGCCTTAGGGAAGTGTGGCAGGTCGGGGGACCCTACAAAAAGGGCCACCTGGCTGGAATGCCCCTTTAACTGCAGTTGCCCTCCTTTTGTCAGCCATGCAGCCTATAGATGAGTCCTTTGCAATGCTAATTGTTGGTAAACATTATAATCTTGCATTTATAAAGCTGCATCCAACGCTTTCTTAGCTCAGTAATAACTAGGCTTTGTTTTTTATCTTATTTTGTATTTTTCGTTTTGATTCACATTTGCCTTAGTGGCTGCTTGAATGAAAGCTTTATCAGCCACAAAAAAAGCAAAAAATAAACATAATAAGCTAGCCCCCGGATACTGTATGCTGAGATGCTTTGAGCTATTGGGGAACAAATTTAGGCCACACTGCAGCAGAGAGCTATAAGATGTGGCCTTATCACCACTAGGGGTAGAACTATTCCCCGCTGCACACGATGTTCAGAAAAACAAGAGCAAAGGAAACAAAATGCCATTTTCTTATAAGCACAGAATAGAACGTTGAAGGGGCTTATTAGAATTATGGAATGATAACTTCATTTCTTCGTCATTCTGCAACCATTTGGTGTGAAACATTTCAATCCCAAATATATCTGGATGTGTGCACAATTATTAGGTAGGTAAGTATTTTGACCATATCATCATACTTATGCATATTTTCCAATTCCAAGCAGGAGTGTCCAGAAGTACAAAGTGTTTGGTGCTCAGAGACATGGCCAAGGTAAGGAAGCCTGAAACCCACTGAACAAGTCAATATGTGGAAACCTCATAAGAAGGCCAAGAAATATCTAGTATTTTCAAAGGTTTTTTTGGACTGGTGAGATGTGATTGAATCCAGATGGATGGGCCAGTGGTCCACTTCGACTCCAGTAAGGTGGAGGTGTGGTACTGCTATGGGCTTGTATTATTAAAGAAGAGCTATTTGGACATTTTTTTAGTTTTCGACGATGAAGTCAAAATCAACTCCCAAACCTACTGCAGGTTTTCAGAAGACACTTTCTTCGAGCAGTGGTACTGGAAAAAGTCTACATCTTTCAAGAAAACAATGATTTTATGCAGGACAATGCTCTATCACATGCATCAAACTTAAAGGTGCACTATCGTGAAAAATGGCCCATTGATAAAATTCCATATAAATAAGCTGGATGGTGGGAAGAGAGGTCGCTAATACATCTGACAACAAGAAATATCCAGCCAGGCAGGAAGAGGAAATCAGAGGTGACATGTTCTGTCACCCCTGATACATTAAACCTGTTACCCCTGGATTATATTACTATCATGAGAGAATGAACCACAAGCTTGGTGGAAGTTTTATTCAGTTTGGGTTTATAAGTGACCCCTCCTCTCATTAGCCGATGGGTTTATTTGGGTTTTTAATATTACACACATTTGTGATTGTGCTCCTTTAAGTACTTCACTGCATGGCCAGTCAGTAAAGGCCTTAATAAGGAACAACACACATGAATTTGACTTTCCTGTGTGATGTTCCTCTCTGCGGCGCATCCCTGATTGGGATGCCCCGCTGTGTGTACCCCCCCCCCCCAGGTCACTCACCTTCCTTCCGCTACCACGGCGTGGACTTGGGCGAGAGCAAGTACGCTGATTGGTTGAGTGGCGCTCGCTGTCACTCGGCTATCTTTGGTGGCAAGGACGGCTAAACAGCCGAGCAGCGCCGCCAGCCACATCCCCCGCCCACCTGGCAGCCGTGGCGTGACCGCGCCGCCCATTCAGGAAGGTCGGGTGCAGGTGCTGTATTCCTGGCGGAGGATCGAGGCTAAGGTAAGAGTATCCAGCGTTCTGGATGCCCCCCCAGCCACCAGCATGGGTGTTGATCCACTTTAACAGATGCAAATAAACAAGTGTGATGGGATAATGTTCCTTTTTTCCTTTTGTTACATAATAATTCTGCACACTAGTAGTTACCCAATAACGACTAACACATCAGTATTCTCATAAGAAGCCAAATCCTCACTTTTACGCTCTAAAGTTAAACAACAATCATAATTGTGCACACAGTGTACAGACAGGAATTCTCTTATGCTTTAGCTTGGTTTTCTGGTTACAGTCTAGGCTTACCTGTCCCACTCCTCCAGATCTCTGTCATCTCCAGATTCCACTGCTGTTGTGTAATCTGTTTCAAACTGAGACTCGTCAAGTTCCGGATTCCTCCTCAGCCTACGTCCCCTGCGGGCTGGAGGTCTGCTTCTGCTCTGTTCCTGGGTCTCAGAAACCGATACAGGAGGGCTATTAATAACATGACATAAAACAAAAGACAAATAAAAGAAATGCAACAAAAGCTAACAAAAACAGTATGTTATTGAATGAATTTCGTATGTTAATGAATTATTGATTCTTTCTCAAAATAGATAGATCAATATCTGTGGTTCTAGATGTGGTAAGATACTATTATACTATTAAACAACCTGTCACACCTGTTAGAGGTGTGTTTTCCAGTGCCCATGGCCCCACCATACAAATCATCTTTAGAGACACAGATACCTGCCACTAAACATGAAAATAAAACTAAAACCCAATTTCAACTGTTTTGTGAAAGCTTAAATGCACCAAAACCCACCGTGGAGTCTATGAGATTCCAGGGCAGGTATACTCGCTCCCCCCCCGTCCCCCCGATTGGGAGTGCCTCACTGTGTGAAACCCCTCAGGTCGCTCAAAAACTCACTTTCGTCACTGGTCCATCCAGTGGCACATGCGCAAGCCACAGACGCATCCCTGCTAGCAGGGCACGGGCACGCTCCCTGTTAGAGGGTAGCGGGGGATGCAGCTGCCAGGTCACTCGGATCCGCTCACATTAGAGGCGCTCCTAGATGAAGGGGCTTGAGCGGATCCAAGCACACTGATTGGATGAGCAGCCGCGCATGCCTCATAGGACCGGGAAAAGGCAAGTTTATTCGGGCGACCTGGGGGGTTCCACACAGCGCGGCCCTGGGGGCAAGGACCAAAACCCAGGATAGCCTTTAATTAAAAAAAATACAGTTACAAAGTGAAGTTATTTTTAAGTTGGTGCTTAAAAGCGATTGTCTAGGCACACCTGAAAGTATTCCCATTGTGTATGGCTACACATGGAAATGTTCACATTTTTTTCCTTTTTGAAAACAAAGCTATATTGCCCGAGTAATTATAAAATAAAATGTTCCCATGTGTTCCTCATGTCTTCTGTGATGGGAATAGCAGGGCAGAGTGATAAAAACCCACTGTTTGCATTGCTTTGGAGTGAGCTGGGATTTACTGACAGTGTGGAGGGCCCTATTCTAGCCTAGCACTAAGACAGGGGGTGTAAACTTGACACAAGTGCCAGAATTGTATTTCTGGTCTGGATCAGGAGAGAGGCACTGGAGGCAGCAAAACGGGACAGAAAATTCCTCTTCCTTTCTTCTACCAGATCATTGGACTGACACTGCATCAGGTAAGCTGCGAGGCCAATGATTTGAAAGTATGACTGGTCTATCTATGAATACATGCCTACCGTACCTGCTGCTTAGCGGGGAGTTTAATCGTTCTTCAAATTCCTGAGCTGCAGGTTTGTAGATGCTGCTGTTGCTCAGGGCCTTGACAGGACTCTCTGACTTCTCTGAGTAAATCATGGTTGCGGTTTCATCAGGAGGACCATCTGGAACATTTTTTACCTAAATAAATGAAAATAGGAAAAGGAAATAACAGGCACATGAGATCATTCGTATTTGTCATCTCAAAGAAATGCCATTTACAAAACAATTAAGACACTTAAGCTATTACCCTTTTTTTTACTTACATTGTTTTGATAGGAAAGTAGCATAATAAATATGCTATTTTATTCTTACCTTAAAGTGGAATCTATAAGATTCCCAGGCCGATCACCTCCCTCCCCGCGGGACATCCGAGATCGGGATGTCCCGCGGGGTGAAACCCCCCCAAAACCCCCAAACCCCCTCCCTCGCGCCTCTCTAGGCGTGCGCGCCCCCGCGCCGGCCGTCTGTGAATGGCCGGCGCGGGCGCGTGCGCATCAAGAGGGACGCGCGGGAAGCGGCGGCGGAGGAGCCACGGACAAGCGGCTGTCAAATCGCTTGTCCGTCGGCGCTGGGAGCGGGGAGAGGTGAGTTTTTCGGGGTGTTCGGGGGGGTTTCACACAGCGGGGCACCCCAATCGGGGGTGCCCCACCGAAGTGGACCAAGACCCAGGATAGTCAAAATCCTGGGTGTTGGTCCACTTTAAATGTATGATTAAATCAACTTTTTGGGGGGTGCATTTTCTAATAAACATTATTTAAGGCGTGAATTCTAATATTTCCAAGAAAGGCTCCTCTAATGGCTGAATGGTGGTTAGCAGTGGCGTAACTAAATGTGACTTGGCCCTGGTGCGAACATGAAATGGGACCCTTTTCCCGGCTCATACGGTAAACTTTTTCCTGTATTTTAATTCATTTGGAGGCAGCTAGACAACTAAAGACTCAAACTTCAGAGGCAAATTGAGCTTCCTAAATGATACCAAGTGAGCACAAATATGTTAAAAAAGGTGGAGGAGCAATAATCATGGTGTCCCCCTGACCTTCTTGGGCCCGATTCAGTTGCACCCCTTCAAGTTACACCCCTGGCGGTAAGTGGTTGGCAGGCTGTGGTACCAGAAATGGTAAATAAAACTACACCTAAATTATCAATATTTTTTAAATGTTAATACGGGTCAATCAATGTTGAAGCATTCTGAGGCCGTATATACTCTCTAATACTCTCTCTAATACACTAGAGAACGTACGGGTAATTTACTGATTGTAATTTGGTCCAACGATCTATACTACTGACTTTTTGATGTGAATGGTCAATTATGGCTGGCAAATAGCAGATCTATTCCTATCCTATCCAGGTGCTACCTACCAGTTTTCTATTGAGGGCCTTCTAGGCTAAAAAGTGTCAGGGCAAGTGAGCAACGGCAGTGTTTCTCGTTTTCTGGTGGCAAGTACTTTTGCTTGGTCAATAATTTCTGAAAGATAGGTGTAAATTAAGAGTTTCACTTCCAATTACCAGTTCCAGATTAGAGGAAAGCTGGCTATGCATTTGCTTGTGCTAAGAAGTCTTGAGATCATCAAACTTTGCCCGTAAAAAAAAATTCTCGCACACTTAATAGCACTTGGGCAAGAGCTACTACCCAATTTTTTTAACAAACTGTTACCATGCACCAAATCCATCCCGATGTGTCCCGATCCATCCTTCCATAACTCTCTAGAACAGGGGTTCCCAACTTTTTTCATTAATAACCACTTTCTATTTTTCCATGTGTGCATGTGGGTTTTCAGTAACCTAGAATTGTTGTAACAACTCACTAAATGGCAATTTAAAATGAATGAAACACACAAAATGCACATAAATAGTTGTCATTACCTACTGGAAATGTTTTGTCAAGTGTGGTTGCAGGTGAGTCTGCCGCCTTGTTGAGTACCACCTGAAAGGATCTTGTGTAACACCAGTAAGCATCCCAGTGGGGTGCAGAAGAACCCACTGCCCATAAGGCTTCAGGGCCAGGAGCTTTAAAGAGGAAGTTGATGCACTTTATAACACTTCACGCATTCCCCCCTCCTTCTATGCTAAACTCAACTTGGGCAATAGCATAGAAAACAACTAACTGGGGGTGGGCAATCTGCATGGAAGCTGAAGCTGGGACCTTCAGTTACAGGTCAATCACCCAATCCCAGGTAACAGTGTGACTGTGCTTTCCTGTAACTTAAACTGGACCAACACCTATTTTCCTTTAACGGGTGTTGGTCCTGCAGACAGCTAATCAGAGCAAGCTCAGGGGGCATCCAGAATGCTGGAGCCCCCCCTGCACATAACCCCCCAAAACGCCTGTAATCCTCACTTTCACTACCAGCCAGCGCTGGGAAGGGAGTCCCGCGATAGACTGGTGGGTGGTCATGGGGGCAGGTTGTTCCGGTGACCGGCACTGAGAATGTGACCATGGCCCATCTGCGCGCCGGTGGCCAATCGCGGGACTCTTTTCCTGGCTGCCTTGTAGTAAAGATGAGTATTACGGACGTTCTGGGGGGTCATGTGCGAGGGGAATCCAGCATTGTGGATGCCCCCAAGCTCGTTTAATTAGCTGTCTGCGGGACCAACAACCGTTAAAGAAAAAACGTGTGTTGGTCCGGTTTAAGTTTGAGGCTGCCATGCATAGTCACGCCCCTGCTTGCATTAGGAGAGGATTTTGGTGATCAGACAAGTTTTTTTATTATTTTAACTCCCATCAGGCTTAGCACAGTGGAAGGGCGGGCTTGTTGGGGGTTGAAAAAAGCTTGGACTTCCTCGTTTTTTTTCCTGACAGTCAATAAAAAAGATGGACCACTTTCTATATAACCTCACTGCTTGGTTAAGACCAAAAAGCAGGCTTATATCTAATTTAACAGAAGCGTGGGTCATAATATATAATTTATTTTTGCTCTGGGCACAGCAGAATACACTCCTTGTATTCAAGTATACGGGGGCCTTTAGCTGTCACTCATGCAATTATACAACTGAAGGGTCAGGTTGGACTGGTAATTGGCATTGTGTGATTCCAGAACTGACACACAATTTACTGTTCATGTTTTCACATAATCCCTGGTGACGTAGCAAATGGTGCCATAGATGTAAGGATGGTCCAGACTGTTTACCAGCCATCTTGTAACATCTTATTTCCAGCCTAAAGGAGTACCCCTTCTCCACCATGACCATGTAATGGTTCATGGTGACTTTGCTCATGGCTTTTATGTTTCATCTTGAAAGTCCAGAAAACATCTTTATAGGGAAAAAACAATGTGCATTGTTTTAATCTCACAAAAATATAAACAGTTCATGGTTTTTTTCAGCATAGAAGCAATCACAGGTTGATATTGGGGGTCTATGCTAATACAGTCTATGCTAATAGCCCATAAGATGCACCTGCCCATAAGACACACCTAGGATTTGGAGGAGGAGAATAAGAAAAGAAATATTCTAAACCAAATGTTGTGCTAAAACACCCCATTACAGATAGTGTGGCGTCCCCCCATCCCATACCCCATGGGCAGTGTGGCATTCCCCCCTCCCATTCCCATAGGCAGTGTGGCATTCCCCCCCTATTCCCCATAGGCAGTGTGACATCCCCCATCCCATTCCCCATATAGGCAGTGTTGCATTTTCCCCATCCCATTCCACATAGGCAGTGTGGCATTCCCCATCCCATTCCCCATATAGGCAGTGTGACATTCCCCTCTCCCATTCCCCATATAGGCAGTGTGACATTCCCCCCTCCCATTCCCCATATAGGCAGTGTGGCATCCACCCTCCTATTCCCATAGGCAGTGTGGCATCCCCCCTCCCATTCCTATAGGCAGTGTGGCATTCCCCCTCCCATTCCCATAGGCATTGTGGCATCCCTCCTCCTATTCCCACAGGCAGTGTGGCATTCCCCCCCCTCCCTTTCCTATTGGCAGTGTGGCATTCCCCAATCCCATTCCCATAGGCAGCGTGGCATCCCCCCTCCCATTCCTATAGGCAGTATAGTACTCCTCCATCCCATTACCATAGGAGGTTTGGCACTCCCCCCTCCCATTCCCCATATAGGCACTGTGGCAATACCCGATCCCATTCCTCATATAGGCAGTGTGGCATTCCTCCCCCTCCAATTCCCCATAGGCAATGTGTCATTCCCCCTCCCAATCCTCATATAGGCAGTGTGGCATTCCCCCTCCCATTCCCTATATAGGCAGTGTGGCATTCCCCCCTCCCATTCCCAATATAGGCAGTGTGGCATTCCCCCTCCAATTCCCCATATAGGCAATGTGTCATTCCCCCTCCCAATCCTCATATAGGCAGTGTGGCATTCCCCCTCCCATTCCCTATATAGGCAGTGTGGCATTCCCCCCTCCCATTCTCCATATAGGCAGTGTGGCATTCCCCCTCCAATTCCCCATATAGGCAATGTGTCATTCCCCCTCCCAATCCTCATATAGGCAGTGTGGCATTACCCCATCCCATTCCCCATATAGGCAGTGTGTCATTCCCCCTCCCATTCCCCATATAGGCAGTGTGGCATTTCCCCTCCCATTCCCCATATAGGCAGTGTGGCATTTCCCCTCCCATTCCCCATATAGGCAGTGTGGCATTCCCCCTCCCATTCCCCATATAGGCAGTGTGGCATTCCCCCTCCCATTCCCCATATAGGCAGTGTGGTATTCCCCTCCATCCCATTCCCTATATAGGCAGTGTGGCATTTCCCATCCCATTCCCCATATAGGCAGTGTGGCATTCCCCTCCCATTCCCTATATAGGCAGTGCGGCATTTCCCTATCCCATTCCCCATATAGACAGTGTGGCATTCCCCCTCCCATTCCCCATATAGGCAGTGTGACATTCCCCCTCCCATTCTCCATAGGCAGTGTGGCATTCCCCCCTCCCATTCCCCATATAGGCAGTGTGGCATTCCCCCTCCCATTCCCTATATAGGCAGTGTGGCATTCCCCCCTCCCATTCCCCATATAGGCAGTGTGGCATTCCCCCTCCCATTCCCTATATAGGCAGTGTGGCATTTCCCATCCCAATCCTCATATAGGCAGTGTGGCATTCCCCAATCCCATTCCCATAGGCAGTATAACACTCCTCCATCCCATTACCATAGGAAGTTTGGCACTCCTCCCTCCCATTCCCCATAGGCAGTGTGGCAATACCCCATCCCATTCCTCATATAGGCAGTGTGGCATTCCCCCTCCCATTCCCCATAGGCAGTGTGGCATTTCCCATCCCAATCCTCATATAGGCAGTGTGGCATTCCCCCCTCCCATTCCCCATATAGGCAGTGTGGCATTTCCCCTCCCATTCCCTATATAGGCAGTGCGGCATTTCCCATCCCATTCCTCATATAGGCAGTGTGGCATTACCCCTCCCATTCCCCATAGGCAGTGTGGCATTTCCCATCCCAATCCTCATATAGGCAGTGTGGCATTTCCCCTCCCATTCCCCATATAGGCAGTGCGGCATTTCCCCTCCCATTCCCTATATAGGCAGTGTGGCATTCCCCCCTCCCATTCCCCATATAGGCAGTGTGGCATTCCCCCTCCCATTCCCTATATAGGCAGTGCGGCATTTCCCATCCCAATCCTCATATAGGCAGTGTGGAATTACCCCTCCCATTCCCCATAGGCAGTGTGGCATTTCCCATCCCAATCCTCATATAGGCAGTGTGGCATTTCCCCTCCCATTCCCCATATAGGCAGTGCGGCATTTCCCCTCCCATTCCCTATATAGGCAGTGTGGCATTCCCCCCTCCCATTCCCCATATAGGCAGTGTGGCATTCCCCCTCCCATTCCCTATATAGGCAGTGCGGTATTTCCCATCCCAATCCTCATATAGGCAGTGTGGCATTTCCCCCTCCCATTCCCCATATAGGCAGTGCGGCATTTCCCCTCCCATTCCCTATATAGGCAGTGTGGCATTCCCCCCTCCCATTCCCCATATAGGCAGTGTGGCATTTCCCCTCCCATTCCCCATATAGGCAGTGTGGCATTCCCCAATCCCATTCCCATAGGCAGTATAACACTCCTCCATCCCATTACCATAGGAAGTTTGGCACTCCTCCCTCCCATTCCCCATAGGCAGTGTGGCATTCCCCCTCCCATTCCTCATATAGGCAGTGTGGCATTCCTCCCCCTCCCATTCCCCATAGGCAGTGTGGCATTCCCCCCTCCCAATCCTCATATAGGCAGTGTGGCATTCCCCCCTCCCATTCCCCATATAGGCAGTGTGGCATTTCCCCTCCCATTCCCTATATAGGCAGTGCGGCATTTCCCATCCCAATCCTCATATAGGCAGTGTGGCATTACCCCCTCCCATTCCCCATAGGCAGTGTGGCATTTCCCCTCCCATTCCCCATATAGGCAGTGTGGCATTCCCCCCTCCCATTCCCCATATAGGCAGTGTGGCATTACCCCTCCCATTCCCCATAGGCAGTGTGGCATTTCCCATCCCAATCCTCATATAGGCAGTGTGGCATTTCCCCTCCCATTCCCCATATAGGCAGTGCGGCATTTCCCCTCCCATTCCCTATATAGGCAGTGTGGCATTCCCCCCTCCCATTCCCCATATAGGCAGTGTGGCATTCCCCCTCCCATTCCCTATATAGGCAGTGCGGTATTTCCCATCCCAATCCTCATATAGGCAGTGTGGCATTTCCCCTCCCATTCCCCATATAGGCAGTGCGGCATTTCCCCTCCCATTCCCTATATAGGCAGTGTGGCATTCCCCCCTCCCATTCCCCATATAGGCAGTGTGGCATTTCCCCCTCCCATTCCCTATATAGGCAGTGCGGTATTTCCCATCCCAAGCCTCATATAGGCAGTGTGGCATTCCCCCCTCCCATTCCCTATATAGGCAGTGTGGCATTACCCCATCCCAATCCCCATATAGGCAGTGTGGCATTCCCCCTCCCATTCCCCATATAGGCAGTGTGGCATTTCCCATCCCAATCCTCATATAGGCAGTGTGGCATTCCCCCCTCCCATTCCCTATATAGGCAGTGTGGCATTTCCCATCCCAATCCTCATATAGGCAGTGTGGCATTTCCCATCCCAATCCTCATATAGGCAGTGTGGCATTCCCCAATCCCATTCCCATAGGCAGTATAACACTCCTCCATCCCATTACCATAGGAAGTTTGGCACTCCTCCCTCCCATTCCCCATATAGGCACTGTGGCATCCCCCCTCCCATTCCCCATAGGCAGTGTGGCAATCCCCCTCTCAATCCTCATATAGGTAGTGTGGCATCCCCCCTCCCATTCCCCATAGGCAGTGTGGCAATACCCCATCCCATTCCTCATATAGGCAGTGTGGCATTCCTCCCCCTCCCATTCCCCATAGGCAGTGCGGCATTTCCCATCCCAATCCTCATATAGGCAGTGTGGCATCTCCCCTCCCATTCCCCATAGGCAGTGTGGCATTTCCCATCCCAATCCTCATATAGGCAGTGTGGCATTTCCCATCCCAATCCTCATATAGGCAGTGTGGCATTTCCCCTCCCATTCCCCATATAGGCAGTGTGGCATTTCCCCTCCCATTCCCCATATAGGCAGTGTGGCATTCCCCCTCCCATTCCCCATATAGGCAGTGTGGTATTCCCCTCCATCCCATTTCCTATATAGGCAGTGTGGCATTTCCCATCCCATTCCCCATATAGGCAGTGTGGCATTCCCCCTCCCATTCCCTATATAGGCAGTGCGGTATTTCCCATCCCAATCCTCATATAGGCAGTGTGGCATTTCCCAATCCCATTCCCTATATAGGCAGTGTGGCATTACCCCATCCCAATCCCCATATAGGCAGTGTGGCATTCCCCCTCCCATTCCCTATATAGGCAGTGTGGCATTTCCCATCCCAATCCTCATATAGGCAGTGTGGCAATCCCCCATCCCATTCCCCATATAGGCAGTGTGGCAATCCCCCATCCCATTCCTCATATAGGCAGTGTGGCATTCCTCCCCCTCCCATTCCCCATAGGCAGTGTGTCATTCCCCCTCTCAATCCTCATATAGGTAGTGTGGCATCCCCCCTCCCATTCCCCATAGGCAGTGTGGCAATACCCCATCCCATTCCTCATATAGGCAGTGTGGCAATCCCCCATCCCATTCCTCATATAGGCAGTGTGGCATTCCTCCCCCTCCCATTCCCCATAGGCAGTGTGTCATTCCCCCTCTCAATCCTCATATAGGCAGTGTGGCATCCCCCCTCCCATTCCCCATAGGCAGTGTGGCAATACCCCATCCCATTCCCCATATAGGCAGTGTGTCATTCCCCCTCCCATTCCCTATATAGGCAGTGCGGCATTTCCCATCCCAATCCTCATATAGGCAGTGCGGCATTCCCCCTCCCATTCCCCATATAGGCAGTGTGGCATTTCCCATCCCAATCCTCATATAGGCAGTGTGGCATTTCCCATCCCAATCCTCATATAGGCAGTGTGGCATTTCCCATCCCAATCCCCATATAGGCAGTGTGGCATTCCCCCTCCCATTCCCCATATAGGCAGTGTGGCATTCCCCCTCCCATTCCCTATATAGGCAGTGTAGCATTTCCCATCCCAATCCTCATATAGGCAGTGTGGCATCTCCCCTCCCATTCCCCATAGGTAGTGTGGCATTTCCCATCCCAATCCTCATATAGGCAGTGTGGCATTCCCCCTCCCATTCCCCATAGGCAGTGCGGCATTTCCCATCCCAATCCTCATATAGGCAGTGTGGCATCTCCCCTCCCATTCCCCATAGGCAGTGTGGCATTTCCCATCCCAATCCTCATATAGGCAGTGTGGCATTTCCCATCCCATTCCCCATAGGCAGTGTGGCATTTCCCATCCCAATCCTCATATAGGCAGTGTGGCATCCCCATCCCATTCCTCATATAGGCAGTGTGGCATCCCCCATCCCATTCCTCATATAGGCAGTGTGGCATCTCCCCTCCCATTCCCCATAGGCAGTGTGGCATTTCCCATCCCAATCCTCATATAGGCAGTGTGGCATTTCCCATCCCAATCCTCATATAGGCAATGTGGCATTCCCCCATCCCATTCCTCATATAGGCAGTGTGGCATTTCCCCTCCCATTCCCCATATAGGCAGTGTGGCATTTCCCATCCCAATCCTCATATAGGCAGTGTGGCATTTCCCATCCCAATCCTCATATAGGCAGTGTGGCATTTCCCCTCCCATTCCCCATATAGGCAGTGCGGCATTTCCCATCCCAATCCTCATATAGGCAGTGTGGCATCCCCCATCCCATTCCTCATATAAGCAGTGTGGCATCTCCCCTCCTATTCCACAGGCAGTGTGGCATTCCCCCCCTCCCTTTCCAATTGGCAGTGTGGCATCCCCCCTCCCATTCCCATAGGCAGTATAGCACTCCTCCATCCTATTACCATAGGAGGTTTGGCACTCCTCCCTCCCAATCCTCATATAGGCAGTGTGGCCTTCCCCCTCCCATTCCCCATATAGGCAGTGTGGCATTTCCCATCCCAATCCTCATATAGGCAGTGTGGCATCCCCCATCCCATTCCTCATATAGGCAGTGTGGCATCCCCCCTCCTATTCCCCATAGGCAATGTGGCATCCCCCATCCCATTCCCCATATAGGCAGTGTGGCATCCCCCCCTCCCATTCCCCATAGGCAATGTGGCATCCCCCATCCCATTCCCCATAGGCAGTGTGTCATTCCCCCTTCCAATCCTTATATAGGCAGTGTGGCCTTCCCCCTCCCATTCCCCATAGGCAGTGTGGCATTTCCCATCCCAATCCTCATATAGGCAGTGTGGCATCCCCCCTCCTATTCCCACAGGCAGTGTGGCATCCCCCCCCCCTTTCCAATTGGCAGTGTGGCATTCCCCAATCCCATTCCCATAGGCAGTGTGGCATCCCCCCTCCCATTTCCGTAGGCAGTATAGCACCCCTCCATCCTATTACCATAGGTGGTTTGGCACTCCTCCCTCCCATTCCCCATATAGGCATTGTGTCATTCCCCCTCCCAGTCCTCATATAGGCAGTGTGGCATTCCCCCTCCCATTCCCTATATAGGCAGTGTGGCATTACCCCATCCCATTCCCCATATAGGCAGTGTGTCATTCCCCCTCCCATTCCCCATATAGGCAGTGTGGCATTTCCCCTCCCATTCCCCATATAGGCAGTGTGGCATTTCCCCTCCCATTCCCCATATAGGCAGTGTGGCATTCCCCCTCCCATTCCCCATATAGGCAGCGTGGCATTCCCCCTCCCATTCCCCATATAGGCAGTGTGGTATTCCCCTCCATCCCATTCCCTATATAGGCAGTGTGGCATTTCCCATCCCATTCCCCATATAGGCAGTGTGGCATTCCCCTCCCATTCCCTATATAGGCAGTGCGGCATTTCCCTATCCCATTCCCCATATAGACAGTGTGGCATTCCCCCTCCCATTCCCCATATAGGCAGTGTGACATTCCCCCTCCCATTCCCCATATAGGCAGTGTGGCATTCCCCCTCCCATTCTCCATAGGCAGTGTGGCATTCCCCCCTCCCATTCCCCATATAGGCAGTGTGGCATTCCCCCTCCCATTCCCTATATAGGCAGTGTGGCATTCCCCCCTCCCATTCCCCATATAGGCAGTGTGGCATTCCCCCTCCCATTCCCTATATAGGCAGTGTGGCATTTCCCATCCCAATCCTCATATAGGCAGTGTGGCATCCCCCTCCCATTCCCCATATAGGCAGTGTGGCATTCCCCAATCCCATTCCCATAGGCAGTATAACACTCCTCCATCCCATTACCATAGGAAGTTTGGCACTCCTCCCTCCCATTCCCCATAGGCAGTGTGGCAATACCCCATCCCATTCCTCATATAGGCAGTGTGGCATTCCCCTCTCCCATTCCCCATATAGGCATTGTGGCATTCCCCCTCCCATTCCTCATATAGGCAGTGTGGCATTCCTCCCCCTCCCATTCCCCATAGGCAGTGTGGCATTCCCCCCTCCCAATCCTCATATAGGCAGTGTGGCATTCCCCCTCCCATTCCCCATAGGCAGTGTGGCATTTCCCATCCCAATCCTCATATAGGCAGTGTGGCATTCCCCCCTCCCATTCCCCATATAGGCAGTGTGGCATTTCCCCTCCCATTCCCTATATAGGCAGTGCGGCATTTCCCATCCCAATCCTCATATAGGCAGTGTGGCATTACCCCTCCCATTCCCCATAGGCAGTGTGGCATTTCCCATCCCAATCCTCATATAGGCAGTGTGGCATTTCCCCTCCCATTCCCCATATAGGCAGTGCGGCATTTCCCCTCCCATTCCCTATATAGGCAGTGTGGCATTCCCCCCTCCCATTCCCCATATAGGCAGTGTGGCATTCCCCCTCCCATTCCCTATATAGGCAGTGCGGCATTTCCCATCCCAATCCTCATATAGGCAGTGTGGAATTACCCCTCCCATTCCCCATAGGCAGTGTGGCATTTCCCATCCCAATCCTCATATAGGCAGTGTGGCATTTCCCCTCCCATTCCCCATATAGGCAGTGCGGCATTTCCCCTCCCATTCCCTATATAGGCAGTGTGGCATTCCCCCCTCCCATTCCCCATATAGGCAGTGTGGCATTCCCCCTCCCATTCCCTATATAGGCAGTGCGGTATTTCCCATCCCAATCCTCATATAGGCAGTGTGGCATTTCCCCTCCCATTCCCCATATAGGCAGTGCGGCATTTCCCCTCCCATTCCCTATATAGGCAGTGTGGCATTCCCCCCTCCCATTCCCCATATAGGCAGTGTGGCATTTCCCCTCCCATTCCCCATATAGGCAGTGTGGCATTCCCCCTCCCATTCCCTATATAGGCAGTGCGGTATTTCCCATCCCAAGCCTCATATAGGCAGTGTGGCATTCCCCCCTCCCATTCCCTATATAGGCAGTGTGGCATTACCCCATCCCAATCCCCATATAGGCAGTGTGGCATTCCCCCTCCCATTCCCCATATAGGCAGTGTGGCATTTCCCATCCCAATCCTCATATAGGCAGTGTGGCATTCCCCCCTCCCATTCCCTATATAGGCAGTGTGGCATTTCCCATCCCAATCCTCATATAGGCAGTGTGGCATTCCCCCTCCCATTCCCTATATAGGCAGTGTGGCATTTCCCATCCCAATCCTCATATAGGCAGTGTGGCATTTCCCATCCCAATCCTCATATAGGCAGTGTGGCATTCCCCAATCCCATTCCCATAGGCAGTATAACACTCCTCCATCCCATTACCATAGGAAGTTTGGCACTCCTCCCTCCCATTCCCCATATAGGCACTGTGGCATCCCCCCTCCCATTCCCCATAGGCAGTGTGGCAATCCCCCTCTCAATCCTCATATAGGTAGTGTGGCATCCCCCCTCCCATTCCCCATAGGCAGTGTGGCAATACCCCATCCCATTCCTCATATAGGCAGTGTGGCATTCCTCCCCCTCCCATTCCCCATAGGCAGTGCGGCATTTCCCATCCCAATCCTCATATAGGCAGTGTGGCATCTCCCCTCCCATTCCCCATAGGCAGTGTGGCATTTCCCATCCCAATCCTCATATAGGCAGTGTGGCATTTCCCATCCCAATCCTCATATAGGCAGTGTGGCATTTCCCATCCCATTCCTCATATAGGCAGTGTGGCATTTCCCATCCCAATCCTCATATAGGCAGTGTGGCATTTCCCATCCCAATCCTCATATAGGCAGTGTGGCATTTCCCCTCCCATTCCCCATATAGGCAGTGTGGCATTTCCCCTCCCATTCCCCATATAGGCAGTGTGGCATTCCCCCTCCATCCCATTTCCTATATAGGCAGTGTGGCATTTCCCATCCCATTCCCTATATAGGCAGTGCGGTATTTCCCATCCCAATCCTCATATAGGCAGTGTGGCATTTCCCAATCCCATTCCCTATATAGGCAGTGTGGCATTACCCCATCCCAATCCCCATATAGGCAGTGTGGCATTCCCCCTCCCATTCCCTATATAGGCAGTGTGGCATTTCCCATCCCAATCCTCATATAGGCAGTGTGGCATTTCCCATCCCAATCCTCATATAGGCAGTGTGGCAATCCCCCATCCCATTCCTCATATAGGCAGTGTGGCATTCCTCCCCCTCCCATTCCCCATAGGCAGTGTGTCATTCCCCCTCTCAATCCTCATATAGGTAGTGTGGCATCCCCCCTCCCATTCCCCATAGGCAGTGTGGCATCCCCCCTCCCATTCCCCATATAGGCAGTGTGGCATTCCCCCCTCCCATTCCCCATATAGGCAGTGTGGCAATCCCCCATCCCATTCCTCATATAGGCAGTGTGGCATTCCCCCTCCCATTCCCTATATAGGCAGTGTGGCATTCCCCCTCCCATTCCTCATATAGGCAGTGTGGCATTCCTCCCCCTCCCATTCCCCATAGGCAGTGTGGCATTCCCCCCTCCCAATCCTCATATAGGCAGTGTGGCATTCCCCCTCCCATTCCCCATAGGCAGTGTGGCATTTCCCATCCCAATCCTCATATAGGCAGTGTGGCATTACCCCTCCCATTCCCCATAGGCAGTGTGGCATTTCCCATCCCATTCCCTATATAGGCAGTGCGGCATTTCCCATCCCAATCCTCATATAGGCAGTGTGGCATTACCCCTCCCATTCCCCATAGGCAGTGTGGCATTTCCCATCCCAATCCTCATATAGGCAGTGTGGCATTTCCCCTCCCATTCCCCATATAGGCAGTGCGGCATTTCCCCTCCCATTCCCTATATAGGCAGTGTGGCATTCCCCCCTCCCATTCCCCATATAGGCAGTGTGGCATTCCCCCTCCCATTCCCTATATAGGCAGTGCGGCATTTCCCATCCCAATCCTCATATAGGCAGTGTGGAATTACCCCTCCCATTCCCCATAGGCAGTGTGGCATTTCCCATCCCAATCCTCATATAGGCAGTGTGGCATTTCCCCTCCCATTCCCCATATAGGCAGTGCGGCATTTCCCCTCCCATTCCCTATATAGGCAGTGTGGCATTCCCCCCTCCCATTCCCCATATAGGCAGTGTGGCATTCCCCCTCCCATTCCCTATATAGGCAGTGCGGTATTTCCCATCCCAATCCTCATATAGGCAGTGTGGCATTTCCCCTCCCATTCCCCATATAGGCAGTGCGGCATTTCCCCTCCCATTCCCTATATAGGCAGTGTGGCATTCCCCCCTCCCATTCCCCATATAGGCAGTGTGGCATTTCCCCTCCCATTCCCCATATAGGCAGTGTGGCATTCCCCCTCCCATTCCCTATATAGGCAGTGCGGTATTTCCCATCCCAAGCCTCATATAGGCAGTGTGGCATTCCCCCCTCCCATTCCCTATATAGGCAGTGTGGCATTACCCCATCCCAATCCCCATATAGGCAGTGTGGCATTCCCCCTCCCATTCCCCATATAGGCAGTGTGGCATTTCCCATCCCAATCCTCATATAGGCAGTGTGGCATTCCCCCCTCCCATTCCCTATATAGGCAGTGTGGCATTTCCCATCCCAATCCTCATATAGGCAGTGTGGCATTCCCCCCTCCCATTCCCCATATAGGCAGTGTGGTAATCCCCCTCCCATTCCCCATATAAGCAGTGTGGCATTTCCCATCCCAATCCTCATATAGGCAGTGTGGCATTCCCCAATCCCATTCCCATAGGCAGTATAACACTCCTCCATCCCATTACCATAGGAAGTTTGGCACTCCTCCCTCCCATTCCCCATATAGGCACTGTGGCATCCCCCCTCCCATTCCCCATAGGCAGTGTGGCAATCCCCCTCTCAATCCTCATATAGGTAGTGTGGCATCCCCCCTCCCATTCCCCATAGGCAGTGTGGCAATACCCCATCCCATTCCTCATATAGGCAGTGTGGCATTCCTCCCCCTCCCATTCCCCATAGGCAGTGCGGCATTTCCCATCCCAATCCTCATATAGGCAGTGTGGCATCTCCCCTCCCATTCCCCATAGGCAGTGTGGCATTTCCCATCCCAATCCTCATATAGGCAGTGTGGCATTTCCCATCCCAATCCTCATATAGGCAGTGTGGCATTTCCCATCCCATTCCTCATATAGGCAGTGTGGCATTTCCCATCCCAATCCTCATATAGGCAGTGTGGCATTTCCCATCCCAATCCTCATATAGGCAGTGTGGCATTTCCCCTCCCATTCCCCATATAGGCAGTGTGGCATTTCCCCTCCCATTCCCCATATAGGCAGTGTGGCATTCCCCCTCCCATTCCCCATATAGGCAGTGTGGTATTCCCCTCCATCCCATTTCCTATATAGGCAGTGTGGCATTTCCCATCCCATTCCCCATATAGGCAGTGTGGCATTCCCCCTCCCATTCCCTATATAGGCAGTGCGGTATTTCCCATCCCAATCCTCATATAGGCAGTGTGGCATTTCCCAATCCCATTCCCTATATAGGCAGTGTGGCATTACCCCATCCCAATCCCCATATAGGCAGTGTGGCATTCCCCCTCCCATTCCCTATATAGGCAGTGTGGCATTTCCCATCCCAATCCTCATATAGGCAGTGTGGCATTTCCCATCCCAATCCTCATATAGGCAGTGTGGCAATCCCCCATCCCATTCCTCATATAGGCAGTGTGGCATTTCCCTCCCATTCCCTATATAGGCAGTGCGGCATTTCCCATCCCAATCCTCATATAGGCAGTGCGGCATTTCCCTATCCCATTCCCCATATAGGCAGTGTGGCATTTCCCATCCCAATCCTCATATAGGCAGTGTGGCATTTCCCATCCCAATCCCCATATAGGCAGTGTGGCATTCCCCCTCCCATTCCCCATATAGGCAGTGTGGCATTCCCCCTCCCATTCCCTATATAGGCAGTGCGGCATTTCCCATCCCAATCCTCATATAGGCAGTGTGGCATCTCCCCTCCCATTCCCCATAGGCAGTGTGGCATTTCCCATCCCAATCCTCATATAGGCAGTGTGGCATTTCCCATCCCATTCCCCATAGGCAGTGTGGCATTTCCCATCCCAATCCTCATATAGGCAGTGTGGCATCCCCATCCCATTCCTCATATAGGCAGTGTGGCATCCCCCCTCCCATTCCCCATAGGCAGTGTGGCATTTCCCATCCCAATCCTCATATAGGCAGTGTGGCATTTCCCATCCCAATCCTCATATAGGCAATGTGGCATCCCCCATCCCATTCCTCATATAGGCAGTGTGGCATTTCCCCTCCCATTCCCCATATAGGCAGTGCGGCATTTCCCATCCCAATCCTCATATAGGCAGTGTGGCATCCCCCATCCCATTCCTCATATAAGCAGTGTGGCATCTCCCCTCCTATTCCACAGGCAGTGTGGCATTCCCCCCCTCCCTTTCCAATTGGCAGTGTGGCATCCCCCCTCCCATTCCCATAGGCAGTATAGCACTCCTCCATCCTATTACCATAGGAGGTTTGGCACTCCTCCCTCCCATTCCCCATATAGGCAGTGTGTCATTCCCCCTCCCAATCCTCATATAGGCAGTGTGGCCTTCCCCCTCCCATTCCCCATATAGGCAGTGTGGCATTTCCCATCCCAATCCTCATATAGGCAGTGTGGCATCCCCCATCCCATTCCTCATATAGGCAGTGTGGCATCCCCCCTCCTATTCCCCATAGGCAATGTGGCATCCCCCATCCCATTCCCCATATAGGCAGTGTGGCATCCCCCCCTCCCATTCCCCATAGGCAATGTGGCATCCCCCATCCCATTCCCCATAGGCAGTGTGTCATTCCCCCTTCCAATCCTTATATAGGCAGTGTGGCCTTCCCCCTCCCATTCCCCATAGGCAGTGTGTCATTCCCCCTTCCAATCCTTATATAGGCAGTGTGGCCTTCCCCCTCCCATTCCCCATAGGCAGTGTGGCATTTCCCATCCCAATCCTCATATAGGCAGTGTGGCATCCCCCCTCCTATTCCCACAGGCAGTGTGGCATCCCCCCCCCTTTCCAATTGGCAGTGTGGCATTCCCCAATCCCATTCCCATAGGCAGTGTGGCATCCCCCCTCCCATTCCCGTAGGCAGTATAGCACCCCTCCATCCTATTACCATAGGAGGTTTGGCACTCCTCCCTCCCATTCCCCATATAGGCATTGTGTCATTCCCCCTCCCAGTCCTCATATAGGCAGTGTGGCATTCCCCCTCCCATTCCCCATATAGGCAGTGTGGCATTCCCCCTCCCATTCCCCATATAGGCATTGTGGCATTCCCCCTCCCATTCCCCATATAGGCAGTGTGGCATTCCCCCTCCCATTCCCCATAGGCAATGTGGCATCCCCCCTCCCATTCCCCATATAGGCAGTGTGGCATTCCCCCCAACCATCCAGAAAAAAAAGGTATACTGCTGTGGCTTCCTGTGCTGCCACTGCCTCTCAAGCAGACACGCTCTGACACAAACACTCGACTGTCAGCGTGCACCAACCCAAGAGGCGGTGGCGGCGCAGGAATCCAGAACAGGGATGCTGTCTGCCCCCGCTTTGGCTTACAACACCACTGCCTGTCGGGTGTTTGTGTCAGCGCATGCTGACCGAGAGGTGGAGCTGGAAGCGGGGGCGCTGTCTGTCCCCACTCTGGCTTGCGGGGGAGGTGCGCACGAGACTTATGTAGTATACTTTTTCCCCTTTTTTTAACATTGACACTGAAATAGTGCGTCTTATAAGACAAAAAAAATAAGGTAGATTTTTGCAGCTGGAAGCCCTTCCACTTTTGCAGGACATGGCCTAGCTAGACATGCTCCCTGCTTCTCTTTTGTAATCTATTATACTTTGTTGTGGGCAATGTGGCAAAATGATGATTTGATGTAACATAACCACCAGGGCTAAGAAATATTGTCAATAGGCGAATTAATCCTAAATTCCTGCATTCATCTCTTTATAATAAAATGTCACTCATCAAATCAAAGACAGGTGAAACCAATTTTCCGTAATCAAGGTACAATCATTTTACATGGGAATAACTGAGTTGTAAATAAGCGAACATGAGTCCTGCATCTAAACAGCACTGCAAAATTATGCAAGCCGTAGGGTGAATGCTAAACGGGTAAGTACACTTTCAATAGCATTTTTGAAGATGTATATTTCTGACAAAATGATGTCCTCAATGTGCTGAGCTTATCTAGTATTTTTAAATGTTAGCAAATGTGTGTTTTATGAAAGAAGAATTTACTACCTGTTATCTGTTGCTATTTGACAACATATACCAAGAAGAGAGAAGTGAGTCCTGTACACACAGAACTGCTGCTATGGCCGCTGCAGAGGTGAGGGCGCATGCCCAGCAGCACTGTTCTGTGAGTACAGAGCTCACTTCTCTTTTCTTGGTTTACAGATTTGGTGTATGGTTGCCAAAAGCAACAGGTTGCAGATAGTGAAATCCATAAAACACACATTTGCTAACATTAGAAAAATAAAAAAAAACTAGATAAGCTCAGCACCTTGAGGGCATCGTTTGGCACACAAGTATATACACTTCAAAAAATTCAGTTGAAAGTGGACTTTCCCATTAAAGCCCTGCACTAGCTCTGTCATCATACGTTATTTCAATTCAAAGACAGTTAAAAACAATAGAAAACAATTTTACCAGAAAAAACGAAAATTACATTTTGTGACATCTAGGTCCTGCGTTTCCATTACTGACTAGTCACAACGCAAGTTCTGTACAAATAAATGTGTGTAATATTAATTATAAGCATAAAACACTGCAGTACAGTTCTGCCCATTGTGCTCTATGGGATCTTAACATACAGCGCTACTATTGACCAATGCAGTATAAACAAAAGTGCCTGATGCTGCGGGTTCAGGCCACATGTTTGTTAAAGACACAACACACAGGAATTTCCATGTATTGTTCCTCTCGGTGGGGGGGAGGCATCCCAAATTGGGATTTGTGTATTCCCCATGTCACACATTCATTGAGGGATGCCTCTTACTGCCTGTAATGAGGGATGCCCCTTGTAGCGATAACCCTTATCGCCGGAGGGCTTCACCACCCGAGACGTCCTTTTCCCAATCGTAAGAGGTGCTGCTGGAATTCCAGAGTCGTCCGTGAGGAAACAGGAACAGCCCTTACAAGGGCTAGTGAACTGTAATATAGCGTTTCCCCCAATAAGAGACAGAACTTCAGTATTGAGGGTGAAGGTGAAGTGTCCTTTATTAGTGCCACACTGGGCCTTATATGCTATGCTCCATGCAATGACAACCACACTGACCAATAGCAGCAGGGCACACAATCCCTCAACTCTGCCGGTGACGCAATCAGTAGAACAATAGCAGGCCGTAATACAATCAATCAGGACAATGCCATTGACTGTGACGTAATCAACAATACACAATGGCAGTCAAAATACAATGATATTGCCTGTAACAGTATCAAAATACAATTACATTGTCTGGAACCTAATTAAGAAAAGGCCAGTGAATGACCCGGTGGGCAACTGAATAGTGATGACATCCAAAAGACAGAGCGTCTGTCACAATGCCCCCTTTTTGTGGAACACCCGGCAGACCCGGATTGACCCTGTTCGGGTTAACGTGGGGCTGTCCGGACTCTTGTCATGGGCAGAGTTCTGTTTAAGGACAAGTCTGCAAATAGAGAGTAACCGGACTAAACATTGACGTGGGCTGTACATAGGAATCGGTCATGGGTGGGGTCCAAACACTGGGATATTGTGGCGTGAGTTCAGCACCAAAGTCCTTGGTTGGATGTGTGCACAGGTGCTTTGCTTTCTTATAGCTGGCCCAAGTTTCAATCTCTTTCCATGGAAGCTGATCGGAGAATCCACAATTTTCTGCACATCTACATCATCGTAAAAGTAGACAAAACCATAACCCTTAGAAACGCCAGAGGCATCCCTAATAATTTTGACATTCTTTACAGCGCCATACTTTGAAAAAACATCCTTAATTTCAGGCTGATTAATCCGACGGCCAATGCCCCCAACAAAAATAGTGTTTGGCATAAGTTTCCCTTCTGGAAGGACGTAACCTGATGGCTGATCCTCTTCTTGACTTTGGGTAACAGACATGACGTGATGTAGACGAAACCCCTGGGTCTCCCCGACCAGTGGGCTGGAGTCGGCAGCTCGGGCTGGAGACCGGGTTGTAACAGGGTTGATGCTGGCTGGCCCAGAGGTAGCGTAGGCAGAAGTCATTGGTCCTAGATCATTTCCCAATAGTACTTCTGCGGGTAAGTTGTCCATAAGTCCCACCTGTACCCTGCCGGATCCAGCGCCCCAGTCAAGATGTACTCGGGCGGTGGGGAGTCGAAACACAGCTCCTCCCGCCACCCTTACTGCAACGGTGTGTCCAGTGCGGTCTTTGTTCTTGACCAAATGAGGTTGGAGCAAGGTAAGTGTTGCTCCGGTGTCGCGTAATCCTTGCGCGGTGCGCCCATTGACTCGTACCTCCTGGCAATGGTGCTGTCGGTTGTCTTGGATGGCCGCTTGTACGGGATCAGCTTCATACAGTACCCCCAGATACTCTTCCGAACTGCTCTCAGCTTCCAAACAGTGTGCCACAGGAGTACGGGAGGTGGAAGGTTGCTTTTGCCCCCACGTGTTTCGGGGAGGCTCTAGGGCGCAATCACTGCGATAATGTCCCCATTGTTTGCAACGATGGCACTGAACTGTGGAGCGGTTCGGTTTCTGCGCTGGCCTATGTGGCCCAGAGTCACGAGTTGGCGCTGAAGCCACAGGTGCTTGAAATTTGATGGGAGGTGGTGGTTTTGGAGCGGACTGTTCTGTCTGGCGAGCATCGGTGTACTCGTCGGCTAGACGAGCAGCCTCAGGTAGCGTTAGAGGCCTCCGGTCACGTACCCACTCTCTTAGCTCTGGTTGCAGGGCATTGAGAAAATGTTCTAGTAAAAACAACTGTAGTACATCCTCAGCGGTCGTGGCTTTGCATCCAGTGACCCAGTGTGATGCTGTACGATGGAGGCGACATGCCCACTCCGTGTAAGAATCCCCTCCCTTCTTTTGGGATTCCCGAAATCGTCGCCTGTAGGCCTCCGGGGTGACAGCGTACCGGGCTAACAAAGCCTCCTTTACCAGATGGTAGTGTGGTAAGTCCACATCAGGGATGGCCCGGAAAGCATCGGAAGCTTTCCCAGATAGTTTCCCTGATAATAGGGTGACCCATTCCTCCGTGGGTACCCGGTGTAAAGCGCACTGCCGTTCAAAATCGGCCAAAAATCCATCAATCTCGTCGTCACTTTCCTGGAAGGACTTAAATGCTGCAAATGGAATCTTTCTCCCCCCAGTGTAACTGAGGCTGAGAGGCTGCTGGGTTGAAAGTCGCCGATCTTCCCTTCGCTTACTGGCCTCTGCCTCCGCTGCGGCAAAGACTCGGTCGATCAGTTCCTGTGATGGATTCGGGCCATAGACCGACAATCTGTTCCGAACCGCTTGAACAAGAGCAGTGTCTTCCTAGATCTCTATATTGGTTTCGGTCCTCACTGCTGCATGATCCATTTCGATCAGCTCGGCTATCAGTTCCCGACGTGGGCGGTTGCTAGCTGACCTTCCCCGGCTCTCGAGTAGATCCTTCAGGGTCAGCCTTTTCAACTTGTCCTACTGACTCTCCATCAGGGTAGCACTCTCTCTGGGTACAAAGGACCATCCGACCGCTTGCCACCAATTGTAGCGATAACCCTTATCGCCGGAGGGCTTTACCGCCCGAGACGTCCTTTCCCAATGGTGAGAGGTGCTGCTGGAATTCCAGAGTCGTCCGTGAGGAAACAGGAACAGCCCTTACAAGGGCTAGTGAACTGTAATATAGCGTTTCCCCCAATAAGAGACAGAACTTCAGTATTGTACAGTTGTATAGCACAGAGCAGCAAACTTCTTAAAAAATAGACAATGCTATATAGGCTAAATGTCCAATAGTTTAAACCAATCCGGTGTCAGCCCACAGGTGCATGCACAATTTCATTGGTGACTCTGTTCCATCCACTGTGATTACAATCGATCCTAGTTAAACCACCAGGTGCCCATCACCTTATAAATTGAAGGCTTACCAGATATAAAATCGATTAAACGCCTTAGTTATTAACTCCAGATATCTTCTCATGTATTGATTTAAACTTCACCTTCCACTCATGCAAAAGCTTACAGAGCTTAGATCTTAAGCTTAGCTCAAATCCAGCATGAAAGCATAAGAAAGGGAAGAGGAGAGAGGATCTAGTGTAATACGTTCTTTTAATCTTAAAAACCTTTTATAAAAAGTGCCAAGTGCGCACTTACAATAAAATCTAGAAGAAGTTGCCGACGGCAACGAAACGCGTTACGGTGGACGGCGGCAGAGACATCACCCCTAGAAACACCAGTGCAAGCGGAGTGCTCACCCTCCCCCTCACCATCGGCCGAGGTGAAGTAAAGGTTGGGTGAGAACCGCTTGTGTACACACTGCTTGTTTTTACAGGATTTTATTGTAAGTGCGCACTTGGCACTTTTTAATAACTAAGGCGTTTAATCGATTTTATATCTGGTAAGCCTTCAATTTATAAGGTGATGGGCACCTGGTGGTTTAACTAGGATCGATTGTAATCACAGTGGATGGAACAGAGTCACCAATGAAATTGTGCATGCACCTGTGGGCTGACACCGGATTGGTTTAAACTATTGGACATTTAGCCTAGATTCCCGGTAGGCCGGCACATGGGAAGGAGGAGGAGGTGTGGTGGCCGATGAGGAGAGAAGTGGAATGGGTGGAAGCTGCTCTACCCGCCGCCACCGGCCCCGCTCTGACACACACAGTAATGTGGTAATGCAGGACCGACCTGAGGCCACCCCTCACACTAACTTGAATTTGGGAGACTACAAGCAGTGCTTTGTTCTGCCTATCAAAAGCGCTGCTTGCAATGTGTCACACGCCGGGGAGAAGAAGCCTGTGACAGGCAGCCACCCTGGCCAATCAGGAGCAGTCTCTGTCCTCCACGCTTCAGAGAGGAATTTAAAAGGCAACAGGCGGGTTTTCATGCCGGAGAAGGAAGGAGAGACACTGATAACTGTGAGGTGATAGTGGGCTGGGGGAGGTGTGTCATGAGACAAGACTCTGTGCTGCACACATCAAGGAACGGGGAAGGCCGGCCTGACTGACAAGCCAGGGACCTTGTCCCCAGAGGATCTGTTCTGGTCCTCTGTAGCTGAAGGGGTTAATGATTAGAGCAGCAGTGGCTGGGAGCTGGGCTCTCATTAACCCCTTGCTGGCAGTTGTACTGAATTAGGAGCAGCCCTGACGCCACAGTCTTCTGTATTTGATATTTAGAGTGGACCAAAAGTAGACTAAGACTCTAGGGCTGCCCAGTTCCTCACTTTCCTTTATGTGTAAAAGCCCCCGAAACTCTGAGTTGACTTACCTATCTGGCCATCCCATGCCGGCCAGCTGCTCCCGCACTAGGCCTATCTCAATGGCCTCAATCCAGGGGTTTCACAAACTGGGGCATCCCAAGTCAGAATGCCCCAAGGTCACTGACCAAAACCCAAGTAAGGCAAAAGCCCAGGTTTTGTTCCACCTTAATTTGCACCCTCCAGCCCGAAGTGAAGAGAAACCCATTTCTCAGTGGGCTCCATAAGGACTGGAAGTTGCAGCACGCACTGCAGTAACCAGCACCTCCTTCAGTAGAAAGCACTGGCTGCTGCATTGTGAAATGTGACTTCCAGTCCGCCACCAGAGGCAACCTTACTGTTCAGCTAGGGGAAATGGGGAAAGGAAAGCCCGTGCCATAGGCTGCCAAATTATTGTAGGTGTGCTTTAAAGAGGAACAACCAACTCCCTAGTGTCTATAATACTAAAGGGCTGGTATACTGCCTCTTTAAGGGGCACCCCAAATTGGTGTCTCCCCAGGGATGGTCCAGTGCTCTCTCCAATGCCATGCTGCATGCGGGCTTTACCTTCAGCCCAGCATGTACCCCCCCCCCCCCCCCAGGTATTTCTGAATGGCCGGTGCCAACTCTGCTATAGGATCTGCAACTATTAAAGCAGGTTCAAACCCTTTAGTCCAGACCGGAGTGTAAAAGGCCCCAGGGCCTAGGATTCCCTGTTTCCAGGTCAGAATTCCCCACTCTATAAACCCCCCCAGTCACCCAGTGTACTGACCAATCAGCCAATCCCACAGCGCATGTGTTGGTCATGGCCACATCACCGGCTTTCACCAGCTAATGCCATTTATGAATGGCTGGTGTGGGCATCGGCTACAGTGAAGCAAAGGCGGACACCTGGGTCTTTCCTCATTAAGAATGGATTGCCGGTTAATGCACATGTGCCATGGGATCGCTGCTGAGGTAACAATTCTTGGTGAACCTGGCGAGGGGCATCACCCTTCTCACTCTCACTTTATTTACTATTTTCTGCATTCCCTCAATCTCTCAGTTGTCCTCTCATCTATTTTCCTTCCATCTTCTTTCTACTTCTTTCCATCTGCCATTGTTGTGTGAATGCATACCTCCCAACTAATTTGGGCAGGACCGTCCCAGGATCGCACCAACGTTCAATTGTCCCGTGCCGTCTCCATGTGTCCGGCCCCAGGTGTGCAGCCGAGCGCATGGCGGGACTCCAGCAGGAAGGAGCCTGCTCACATCACTTGGGTCCTGCTCGTGTGCAGGAAAGAAAAATGTGTGTGTGTATGGAGGGATGACCCTCACTGGCTATAGTATATGTGTGTGGGGGGCTTGCCTGTAATTATTATAAATAGTAATAATAATAATATGTAATTATTAGGTGGTGTTTCCCTTTAAGGGTGTGGCAGGGGCATGGTTTAAGTGCAAAAAAATGTCTTCATGTGTCTGTCTTTCCAGTTTTCAAAAGTTGGGAGATATTATATATATATATATATATATGTGACATTATTATACTATACTGGGCCAGGAAAAAAAGTACAGCAGGGCCGGTGTGCCCCAAAAAGTCCCGGGCCGTTTTTTAGTCCCAGTCCGCCCCTGCCTGCTGCCCTCTTCATGACCCCTCTGTGAGGAGTGACGCTGGCACCCTTTGTATACCTGAAATACCCTCTCTGTGTGATGCCCTGTATTCCTGGTAAGCTTTGTCTATCTGTCTGCGTGGCTACTAACTCATTCATTACTTCCCTGCACTCAGTGTGTCTCTCCATCTGTAACTTACTGGACTTTGTCACCTGTCTGTTTCTCCAGGAGTTCTCTGATTTTACTTTCATTACTGTTCAGGACATTTACCAGCCTTGGCATCCAAAAAAAAACCAGGGCTGGCTGTTGCTCTTTGGCAGGGCATTTTGATTGCCCTGCCCTGTGAAACCCCCAGGTTCACCACTAATTCTTACCTGACCGGTGGCGCAATGATGCATGCACAGGCTCACCACCAAATAGCGTGGCTGTATCTTCATTCATGTTTCTTTGCTGCATTTGCATAAGAGCAGCTAGGAAACATAAATGAAGATACAGCTGCGCTGATTGGTGGAGAGACATGCATGCACCATTGTGCTGCCGGTCACATAAGAATTAACAGCAAATCCAGTAGTGGCAGGGCATCCCAAATCAGCATACTCAGCAGAGGAGGAATATCCAGCCCTGTTGTCATTTAGACACCCCTCACCCATCCATCCCCATCCCCCTTATTCCCAGCTCTGTCCCATCCAACCCTCAAAAGCTGCTGTCCCTTTTTTCCCTTCAATGGCCAATACAGATAATGCTGGGGGGGGGGGTTTATTATTTAGGTCTCCTAATAGAATATATAGCACCGGTGCCCTCCCTGGACCTTCAACAGGCCACGATTAACTGACCTCTACTAAAAGTTCTTGAGTACCCCTGTACTATGTGATACTTTGTGAATAATAAATTGTAGTTATATTACTCTTTAATACTATTTGGTGGTGCTGTTAATGTCCTGGTTTCTGACAGGGGATTGTGGGGTCCCCTATTTGGTTGACTTAAATACAGCTATTACACACAGTAATATCTGGGCCAGGTGTACTAAAATACATATATATATATATTGGTGACAGTTCCCAAAGCTGTACAAGATGCTATTTAAATGAGGATTTAGGTCTGCTGAATATCCCCTAGAAAGGGGTTTCAAAAACAAAAGTTGCTTTTTACACTTTTATTTGATTGAAATAAATAAATAAATGCTGGTCTTATAAACAGTTTGTTTTTATCTAAACAATCAACCTTTGCATAATGTAATAATCTCCCAACCACCCGCTATAAAGTTCCTGGGAGGGTATAGGCCTATTTTAGAGCACCTGTATGCTAGAGTACTAGCCCTGGATGTGATCCAAGTTTCCTCACTAGCAAATCACACTTACAGGTACTGAACTGCAACAGAAAATGGACCTCCACTGCATATTACAAAACTACATTTCAAACACACAAAGGCAATCTAAGATGGCTTAAAATAATCCAATACAGTGTACCAGCCAAGAGAAATGGGAACACACCACACTTATTAATGTGGAGCAGAAAATATTGCTGTCTACAACCATAAAAATTGTGAAGATTTGGGCCCTGGTTTACCATTTACGACACCAGGCTGAGCTGTTCCCCATCCTCTGCTCAAGAGCCACTAACAGGCCTTATTTGGTGGATCACTACATAGGGTAGCCTACATGGACTCCTTAAAAGAACTAATACTAACCATCTGTGGTCAATGAATGCACAGACGTTATGACACATTCTCTCCAGCACATGTAAAAGCAAAGATATTTGCACCATACTACTGGAAAAAAAATAAAAATAAAATAGGACACTGCTAAACAAGTATATAACCCCGTCCTCAACTACTCACCAGGTCAGGTTTTGTAGATCTCCACAGAGATATACAAGTGAGATCAATAATGCTTCAGTAGTACTACACAGGTTCCGGTGTGGAGATCAAAAAAACATGCCCTGTTGGGGGTAATTGAAGACAGGGTTGAGAAACACCATCCTACTTCTCCCACAAAAGTGTGGTGCTTTTGCATGTGATATAATCCTTTTTTGCAGTGCCCTATTGTTACCCTCATTCTGGAGGGTGTTGTGTGACCACTGCTCATGTCTTTTGGGGGGGGGGGGGGGGGGCATCCGGATTGGTGATACTCCTGCAACCAAAGACCTGGACCACAAAACGTTTTCTGGGACTGGTTCCACCAGCGCCCTGTCCTAAACCTGAGTAATTGCCAGTCCCCAAATGCTATGGCCACACTGGTGGTCATGTGGATCGAGAAAGCAGAAGTGAATTTTGGGGGCTGGGCTTTTGGCTTGCATGGGGCTATGCAGACTGGTACTGACCCCCCACAGTGTGGAATTGCTTGGAAGTGCTTGGATACTGTCCTTGGAGACCTAAAAGAAAAAATCACCTACTACTTTTTCAAGGCAGTTGGAGCACTCTCTATTAATAACAAAGCAAATCTCAGGCTTGGCCAAATTGAAAACCAATCTATGAAGATTCATTCAGCACCACTACCAGTCAAAACATTGGCTGTACGAATTAATTTACCATTCCTGCATGCCATTTTCAGCTGTACTATGTTTCTTAAATATATTTGATTGAAATCTGAAGGAATTTAAGTGTACCCAGGACCATTCAGGACCATACATTGGTCAGTGTCATGTTGCAAGGTCAACTTTTGTCTGAGCTTTTGACAGACACAGACTTATATTACGCTAAAGCGCCCTTTGGTACAACCTACACCCTTGAGGGCCTACACCCTTGTTAAATCCCTTGCCAATGACAAAGCATTCAGGATTTTAGCTGTATTCAGAAGGGTAGGCAGATATGCCTTTGGTCAGCAGAAAAAGGCACAGTGGGAAACAGGCCTTTGTACGATGTACAATATTTATGAATAGTTAAAGTGTGATAGCCAGGACATGTTCAATAAAAAAAAATCCATTTTGAAGTGTGCAGCATTACAATGATACACACAGTGACATTGGGGAAAAAAGTTTGGAGCTTTTTATTTGATCTGAGGTTACTCTCTCCTCCCTGATAATAAAGTGTGGCAGTTACATACTTGATTGTTCATATTAGTGAGTGTTAATGAGTCACTAAGCTGAAACCGCTCATATCTTTATGTAAATATGCACACGGAAAGAAACTGGCAGGTACGCAGGATTTAGCACACATGACACGGGGGATTATTTGAGTGATTTTTGGTATGAGAGGGGGTAAGAGACTGTCAGTGTTTTCTCTCACTTTGCACAAAATAAAATGAAATAAAAATGTTTTCTTTATATTAAAATCAAAATTCCCCACAGCTGTGATGGAGATACACCTGAGGGGAAAGTCAATTATTGACAAGCTCTTAAAATTGTTTAGACACATTTAGTAGTATTACAAAGTTTGCTGATTATTCGATTGTATGAAAACACTTATTATAGAAATATAAATGTGTGCAGCACTTGACAATCTTATGTATAGGGAACTGATAGTTAAAATTTTGAATCCCTCTGTCCGGATCGTAGTAAACTCACCTCACCACGCTCCGCTGCAAGACATTATTGAATGGCTAGAGAGGGGGACCCGCCCAGCAGCGTATGCTCTATTCACCTTTTCTTGCTGCTCTGAACTTAAAGCAGCATAATACAAACTTAATGGAGCAGGGAGAGTTCTGGAGTATTGAACAAAACCCAGAATTGGGAAAATCACAGGTTTTGTTCCTTTTTAGTGCATGAAAAGTAGGAAACTGAAAGTCACATTCATATTCTGACCAGTAACTAAAAGACTAACTAATGTACAATTTGCTCTTACCCATTCCTCCACATTAGGTCCCTCTTGATAGGCCTCAAAGGGTTTTTCCCAAATGATATTAGGATCTCCATAACGCCATATTTTGCTTCTTATCTTTTGGGCAAAGAAGGATATGACGCAGAGAAGAATGACTACGATAAAACCGCATACAATCGCTATAGCCTAAAAAAACACATGGAAATAGTTGGGTGTGTTTATAAAGCATGCACATTGGATGTTTCTGTTATCGGTGTAAAAAACATTGTCTTACCTCCTGAGGGTCCACCATACAATAATGGTAGAGGTACTGATTCATTAATCCCACTCCAGATGACATAGGGCTGTACATTTGGTTACACATTGCCATTAACTGACTGTAGTAAATGCCACCACTCATTTGAGCCCTTGGGTTGACTCCAACAATATACACAATAGAGGCAATAAGATCCAGTGTAGCTAAAACTGCACTTAGTACCACCACAACCAAGAAAAACCTACGTGACCGCGATCCACTGGATTTTGTTACACTTGCGATAAAAAGTCCCAAAACAGCTATAAAAGTCAATACAGACATGGCCATCATGAAACCACTTGCTGCTTGAGGGCTGGTCATCCCGTAGTTACCATAGCCATATCCACCCATGTATCCACCACCATAGCTGCCCATGTATCCACCATAGCTGCCCATGTATCCACCCATACCCATGTATCCATAGTTATATTCCCAGGCCAGGGTTGAGGCTACACAGGCAAAAATTGCTAAACACAAAAAAACAACAATGCCTTGCAGAATCCGGACGATTCCAGGGGGAGAGTTCCACTTGTAGAAGTTTTGAGGTGGTATATCTTCCTGGTAGAATGAATCAGGATGGCCTGACTTCACGTGATAAGCATAAGATCCAGGACCATAGCTGTTTTGTTGAATGTAGGTAGGTGGACTGTAATCTGGTGGGTTGTCGTAGCGTTTCTGGCTGTACATGTTGCTGTTTGTTTCCTGCAGTGTGAAATTACAAATATTAGGGATAGCAAACCACAGGAGACTAGTAGTCTTTAAATCCAAGGTACATGGAAATCTGTAAGTGCGATCAGCACAGATCAACAGTATTAATTGGTCTATGTGCCAGTGACAGCATGTTGGACCCTGTGGTACATGTGTCTTTTCTATTAAATTAAATATTTGTTTACTGCTTATAGGATGCTGGGTTGTATGCCCCAAATGTGGATCATAGATAGCAAAAATAATTTTTCATTGGTCCCACCTCAGTCTAACAAACCTAATAAAATATTTTGGCTAACGATTTTTTAGGCTTTAGGTTTTCTTACTTTCAATTCCAAGGGTAGACCTACGCCAAGACAGTTAGTAGCATTAGTTGTTAAGATGATGTTATGGCTCAGTCTGAATTTCGAAGATGAAGTCACCTTATGCTGCAGCGGTCCCAGTAAAAGTTAGGTATTCCAGCAGGAGGAGGTGTTCCATATCTGCAAAAGTGAAACACAGGGTGGGGTTTGTATTATTTTAGACATCTGTTGGACACACACTTTCTCCTAGAGTTTCTGGGATTACTACAAGTCCAGAAGCCTAAGCTAAAGTTTGTCTTATGTATAGATTAATTCTTAATTCCCACTTGTCCTCAAGTTTAAAACCCATGACTTTGCCACTTCCATGCTCTCCGAGAGGGTATGTGGTTGGCTGGCCAAATGCTGGATTTGGTGAGATTAATACAAATTCGCCCAGTGTTGTTCTTTGCAGGTCCATTTGGATGTCTGTGTACCTGGCTTTGTGGACCTAAGAAGTTCAATGCTATTGTTGTTGGGCCACAGCTGCTTTTCTTAAGCCTTTTCACTGATACCATATAGGAAACACCAGCTGAACATCTGGTCAAAACAACAAACACACCAAAATTAAAGTGCCAAAAAACAAACATACCATCCTCACGAATTAAAACAATCTTAGGTAATTATTTAATTCATATTATTGATACATCATTTTCATTAATAATAATCCGTCAGTTTATAATAATTGATCTGGGTGGCTTTTCCCCAGTTAAATATAAAATGTACTGTAATAACACTTTGTTGCACCCACGTCTTCTAAAGACACATAGGTTACTTTTATCCTAAACATCATTAAGATGGTTATCCATATTAGCATCCCCTGCTCCTGCAATGGGACAGTTCTATGGGTGAGGGCTAGAATTTCTCCAGTGAGGAAGATTTTTGTAACAAATGTACAAATAATATTAGGAACAGCAAAGGTTTAATGCTCTACTGCATGAGGGGCAAGCCCAAGCAATCCAAAAGAAAGGTTAAGTGTCCGCACCCCCTAGAATAAAATGTCCTTTTATTTAAATTATTAAAATCGTTTCCAATGATATGCAAGCAAGCCTCTGAAACCATGTAATGCTAAAGACCTGGTGACAGCGATGTTCAGGGGTCCTCTGACGCGTTTCGGACAGTTACTGGTTCTTAGTCATCAACATCCTCTGCCATCAAGTCTTTAGCATTACATGGTTTAAGAGGCTTGCTTGCATATCATTGGAGATGATTTTAATAATCTAAATAAAAAGACATTTTATTCTAAGGAGTGTGGACCCTTCACCTTTCTTACAAATAATAGTAGCCTACAGTATTCGGAATTCAAACACATTAACATGAGCCTCACCAAAATAGGCTGCTGTTATTTTGAAACATTAAAATCAAATATCCACCTCATTGGGAACAATCTATGCCTTACTAGAACTATTTCAACACAGGTGCACTTTTTTTGCCCTGGGTATGCTGCGTAACTGGTTGGGGTTCCAGGTTCATATTAAAGTGGAAGAAAACCCAATGCCCCCCCCTCCCCCCAGGCATACGCTGCCTTTCTTTATGTTTTTGAAACTGCAATGATCTTCTGTTAAACTCCTTGTTCGGACATGTAAATATATATATTCATCTCTTTTCCCCTGATAACCTACCAAGACCATGAGAATATGTCTGTCAGCAAATGACAAACGAACAGGCGGCAGTGGTGTTGCAGTTTAGTGATTGATTCAGAAAAGGCAATTATTAGTTTGGAGGTCACATGCTGATTTTGGTCTTATTTTCAATGATGCTTGAATTCCCCAAAGGCATCTGTTATGAGGAAACTGAAATAAAAAAAGTATTTTCTTTTTACTAGTGTAACGAAGAGGGAACTTCTGGAGCCTTTCACTGCCTCTCAAGCTGTAAATGGGTATCTCCCCTAACCTCCTACTGACTTGATCCCACACCTCACTGCCTAAACATCTGAGTATGATTGGCTCGGTGGTATCCCCTCCTCCAGGATCGCCTGATTTACTGACCTTTTCCAGGAGCCCCTGTCATGTCCCTGCGGCTTCGGCCGCATTCCCTGCATACCCCCAGCTGCGGGCTCACCTGAGTCAGGCCTTTCTGAATGGGCAGCTAGAGGCAGCTGGTGGCACTCGCTCAATTCAGATTTCCTTGGAAACATTATTCGAGTACCATAAACACTACAGATGGCTGAGTGGACCCATCGCCACGTGGGAACTAGAAGGAGGTGAGTTTTTCAGCAATTGCGGGGGATACACACAGGGAGGAACAACATCCTAGAAATCCTTGGGTTTTGCTCCTGTTCAAACTTTGCCACAGCTGCCAGTGGCTGTACTCTCCATCCTGCCCTGTGGTGGCTTTGGCTGCAGGTTGGCAAAAACAAAAACAAAAAAAAGGTACGGGGGCTCCTACTGCTGCCGATAGCTTTGTTGCTGGCCCCGCGGCCCGTCAGACCAAAGGCTGAAATGCCTCCTGGACCAGACCAAAGGTTGGTGGAGGCCCCCTTTGCAGGGCAAGTGGTGGAGGCCCCAGGGCGCACGCTCCTTTTGCCAGGGGCGTAGCTGGGGGGCAGGGGGTGCTCTTGCCCCGGGTGCAGCAGGTCAGGGGGTCTCCAAAGGGGACCTGGGAACAAGTAGGGGGCACCATTTCCAATCTTTGTCCCGGGTGCCAGAAAGCCTAGCTACTACTCTGCCTTTTGCCCCCCTCATAATCCGGCCCTGGGAGTAAATATTCTGGATCGAGGTGAGTACCGTGTGGGTTTTCACATTGCTAAATGCCAGGATGCCCGGGGGACAGGGAATCGCACAGAGAGTGCATGCTGGGTTTTTATTTCTCTTTCCTGTTAGGTGGTTCAAAACATATGCATCAGAAATGCTCTTAGCTGGAAAGCCCTTTTAACAAATAAATCTCTATTGGTCTTTCTGGTTCACCTTTATCACATTTTTCCTCTTATCACAATCTGGTGCCTTACTCCACTGTACATTCTCTATTACACCCAATTTATTTGTTCTTTCATTCACTCCTTGTTTGTATTTCACTGCTTATCATTTTTCCTTTACCTTTTCAATTCAGTTGGTTGACTTCACCACATTGTTTTGTTCTCGGTCTTTCCTGCTAGTCCATATCTCCACAGTCACTGGATCTCACAGAAACTGTTAGAGCTTGCTGGTTGAATTTGATCTCTCCTGGCTCCTGCCTGCTCTGAATAATTGATTTCTATAGTGACTGTCTGTCAGCAGGCTCTCACCAGCAATGCGATGCCCAACCTGCTTTACTAACGTTACTATCACTGCAGCTGCTTGGCTTCCTTCTCTGCAAGGGAAAAAAATACTTTCATGGGATGCTGCTGGCATGCGACCTCTAGATTCCTCCTAATGTCACATTAGAGCTTCCTGCCAGGGAAAAAGCTTGTGCTGTATTACACTGCATCAAAGCCACATCATCTAGCACAGGGGTCCCCAACCCTGTCCTCAAGGGCCACCAACAGGCCAGGTTTTGCAGATCTCTACCCAGATGCAGAGGGGGATATGTGACACATGCCGAAGCCTCCTCATCAAGGTCCACCAGGCCAAGTTTTGCAGATCTTCATACTGACAGGTGAAGTAATTAGCACTCAGAGCTATAGACCACACCTGTGCATCAATGTGGAAATCCTCAAAACCTGACCTGTTGGTGGCCCTTGAGGAGAAGGGTTGAGTACCACTGATCTAGTAATTGACTAGTGTTACTGCTCCACCCAGCCTCAAGACTCCCACATCCAGCCAGTCCCACCCACTAGGGGACCAATAAGATACAAGGGTGCCCAGCAAAAAATATCATAACCTCTCCATCACATTGTATGTTTCAGATGGGGCTCAGTGTCATATTCCTATTAAAGTCCACCTAGAAAATGCTCCATCCATCCCACTAAGATAGGAGACTAAAAAATAAGCATTCACCTTATCCCACAATACTCCTTTTTCTTTTATGGGAGTCAAGAACTGAAGTCCCAGCTTCCACATTGACCGGGCTGGGTAATCTAATCATCACCTAATCATTGCAACAGTCAGGCCGCTGATGCAATAATTGATCGATGACAATCACAGAAAACCAGCATACAATGCCCCATTTCTGACATAACAGTTGATTGTTTTTCTTTTCATATTCCAGATTGAGCTTTGTGGGGAGAGGGCACCCAGAGATGTATTTCCGATTAGGCCCTTGAGAGCCAGTGCCTAGGGCAGCACACCGTAGGGGGCAGTAAGTCTAGGTCAGGGGTTCCCAACATTTTTTCATCAAGTACCATTTTCCATTTTCTAATTAAATCAAGTAATGCCTGGGTGGTGTGTGAGCATTGCCAGTCACCGGAAACCATAATCAAACACACACAAAAAAGCCATTTAAAGTGAATGAATAAGACAAAAAATGGCCAGTTTTTTACATATGGTGCAAATCAGGCTTGAGTTGCAGATGGCAGCATATCAGGTTGGGGTACAATGCAGAAAAAGTCTGCAGCATTGTCGAGTACCACCTGAGAGGACCTCAAGTACCACCAGTGGCATAAAGACCTCAAGTATCAGCAGCTCAAAATGACACCTTTTGGGAACCCCTGCTCCAGATAAAAGTACCTTTATCCTGTTTGTAATCTTGCTCACCTTAAAGCTGAACAAAACCCACCCAGCACAGCCCTGAAATCTAAAAGATTACAGGGACAGCTGCTGGCCTACACTTGTGGCATCCCAAATCGTGATGCCCTGGGGTGCCTGTAGACACTCACGTTTCCCTGGTCCAATTGTGCTACGCCATTTGGCAATCGTCTCTCACTGTTGTGAATGGGGAGCGTGCACTGGTGCATCCCTGGCAAAATGTGTGCGTTGCCACCTCAGCCAATTGGATAGGCTGGGGCTGGAGCACGCACGACACTGTGGACTTCCCAGGTTTTGTTCCACTTTAAACTACTGAACGTCTGCATTGAAATACACTGTCAAAGTGGGGGCGAATTCAGATGTATATAGGCAACCTGCTGATCAGCTTTAAACCCAGATGCTCAAAACAGTCTGGTCTCTTGTCCGGACAACATTTTGCCTCTTCATTCTGCATCTTTCCCCAAGTATTGCCCAACTGCAGTCCTTTATTTGTGGATTTGCACTTTAGCCAGTAGTCATGTTGGGTGGGAACAAAAAAGGGATGTGGTCAATAATGTGTTAGTTTGGCATAAATGGTATAATGTTTAACGGAACCCTCCGTAAGGGTGTCAGAAGGCAGAGAATTTTTTAAGAGGGACCAGTTTGGGATGCTTGAATTGTGACAGCTTAAACTGGACCAACAGCCTGGCACAGTTTGAAAAGAAAGGTAGCGGCCATTTTGGAGCTTCCTCTCCCAGCATCTCAGTCATGCTGCTGCCTGGATCCAACTGACAAAACTGACAATGCACAGTAACAGGAAGCCCAGAAGTACTTCCTGTTTGCAGGAGGCCTGCAATCACCATCTTGTTTTTAAAATTTACCACAGCAATTGTTAGAAAAAGGTAAATGAATGTTTATGTGCAGCAATCTAAATTGCCCTGGGGAGGGATGCATATGAGTACTGTTTGTTGTGTTGGTCTGGTTTAAGTCATTTTTAACAAATCACTAGATTGACTTTTGATAGTGACAGAAATGGTCACACTTCATACAATATGTGTTTCTATCACAAAAAAAAACTAGAAATATGTTAAGTTGTCACTGAATCATTAATAACACCAGGTATCGGCAGATGCGCGTCTGTATAGCGGCAATTAGAGCAACCGCTAGTAGACGCTCATGTGCGGGTATCAGGCGCTGTAACTAAGCGCCTCAGTCGCTGTAGTAACCTGGCCCACATTGATGATTGAGATGTATGCTGGGCGCTGTAACACCAGTCTAGCGATGTAGAGAGCGAGAGGTAGCGCCAGCTCAGTGCGTCCGGCACTCGGTGCTCCACACAACGCATTGTTGTAATATTGTGACATTAACACGTTTGTGCGAGACCTGTAATAAGAATTCTGCATAAAAATATGAAAAGTCAAAAAAGTTTTCAAAAATTACTCTTTCTAGGCCAGGAGAGGTCACACAGTCATTTGAGAGAAAAAAAAAACCCTGTTTAAAAGGAAGAATAGGAACAGCCATTAAAATGTATGGGAGAGTGACAGGCAGCAACAGGTAATATCTGGTGCTCTGGAAGCTAGAGCGCCGGCGCTATACGCTGAGCCACCTGTAATAATACATGGCTCTGTTAGAGGCGCTCACCAGATTCGCTTTCATAAATGTGGTTTTCCATACAGCGCCCAGTGTTCACCAGACTCTGCCTGCCGCTACAATCCACTACCTGGCGCGATCACTTTATGAATAACCCCCATAAACATCCCAAATTTGTCCCTGCAAAAAATGGTCAGCTTAGGTGTCAGGCAGCCTAAATACTTTTATGCCTACACCCAAAATGAATGACTGTGCTTTACCTCCTAGCATGTCAGATATCTGCTCCCTCATCGACTCACTCATACAGCAAACAGCAGCGGGATGAATTCAGCCCCCAGTCAGCAGCACACAGTCATGTGACAGTGCATCCTATAGGAGTAAAGCCGGTGCTCAGAACGACGCGTGCTACAATGGCTAGCAAATGATTTGGCAACAAACATCAGCTGCTTACGGCCAGGAATTAGCCTGTCTATGACCAGTCCACAACATCTCTTCTGAGCACCCCGACAGTCAGTGAGGACACTTCACACCTGAGGCTATAACATTGCAGACACAATTTCTCCTCAAGCGGACCAACCACATCCTATAGGTTACATTTAAAAAATACAATGAACTGGATGAAAATGCTCAAATACGATATTCTTAGTATAAAGTACGTCCTGCTCCAGATTAGATTGCTTACACTTGGGTATTACTCCGTCAGATGGCGCTGGACTGCAGAGACATCGAAATTGGCTCCTCCCGGCCCCTCAAATACCCGGGACCCCCCACGAATCCCCAGATCTCTGCAGTCTGGACTGCAAAGGACAAGAAGATGGCTCTCTTTTCTCACAGGTGAGCGGGGCTATTAGCCTGCGGTCCTGTAGGACTATTCCCACCCGTTCCATTATTAATGTGCCTCCCAGCCTTGGCTGCGCTGGTTGGGTGATGGTAGGCAGCACCGCTGCCTGGTGCTTAGGAGCGCTGCTCCACCGCAATCCCCCACCAAAGGGTAGGCGGTATGGGCATATGGTGAGCCTCTATGGGATGCCCCTCCCGCCCTATTGCCCCTGTCTATCGGTGGGCCCTATGTTAAGTGGCCGCTGTCCTCCCTCGCTCTCCCTTGTAGCCCTCGGGGGAGGGGGGGTGTGTATGTGAATTTGCCTTGGTGCTTCACTGTATTATGTGCTTATGGTTGGTGTCAGTCGCCACGCTGACTTGGTTGCACTGGTTGCTTTTTTACATTTGCCGCCACGCGCGCTTCCACTGTGTTCCGTGCTTGGTGGCGGCGTTACCTCAGGCGCTAGTGCGCAGTTATTGGCTGCTTGTCACGTGTGCGGCTTTGCGCTCTTCGGGGGGGCGGGGCCCGCGGTTGGCGCGTTCCGCGTCACTGTCCCTGCGGCCCGCCCCTCGAGATATACCCGGCGCCATTTTCTCTTGGATCCGGCATATACCTACCGTGGTCCGTGAGTGCCCTCGCGGGTGGCTTTATTTACCATTTGTCATTCGCTTGTCACTTACGGTTCCCCTTTGCTTATGTCATTCAGACAGGCTGACCCCTATTGGTTTCTCCCGGCCCTACTCCCTCTATTTAGTTATTTAACTTGTAAGCCCTAGTGTGTAATTTACTCCCACTTCCCTAGCGTGCTATTGGGGCATCCCAGGTTGCTTTTATAGCGTTGATCCCTATCGGCCTATTGTGCCGCTATAATCACCATATGGAGGCGTCTCAGGATAATGTGCTCGGGGTTCCTTCGGGACAAGCCCGGGTGTGTGTAGCTTGTGGGGTGTCCCCTACTAGTGCTGACAATGTGCGGGTCTGTGTACCTTGTGCACAGCAGGTGCTTGCGCTGCAGCCTGGTTTACCAGTAGCTGGGCCTGCGCCTCGTATGGCTTCGCCTACTCCCCCAAGCTTAAATTTGACTCCCATTGAGTTGTATACCAGTGGGGATTCTCAGCCTGATGTGTCTTCCAGACTGGCTAGTGTTGAGAAGTTGGTTGCTAATACCTTGGCGCGTAAGGCCTCTGCAAAAAAGCGGCACTTAACGCCTGATGTCACTCTTTTCCCTATGGAGGCTGATAAGTTTTTGGAACTGTCTGGCTATACCCCTTTGGAAGAAGGGGAGTTATTCTCTGACTCAGAGTCATCTGATGAGAGGCCCAGGGGTCATGATGATTCTGGCTCTGACCCCTGGGCCCCAGATGATACTGATAGGCTGTTGGCTCTGATTTTTGAGGTACTGTCTATCTCTCCCCCGGTTGCAGCTCCCAGGCAGCAGGGGGAATTGTTTCATACTGCTAAGTCACGTTTGGAATTTCCTAAGCAAGCCCATTTTAATAATCTTGTGCTCAAGGAATGGAAGCGCCCCAGCAGGCTTCCCGGTGTAGCTAAGAGTTGGGATAAGAGGTATCCCTTTCCTGCTGATGTGGTGAAGTGTTGGTCATGCCCTCCTGAAGTGGATGCCCCGGTCCTAGGGTTATCTATCACCTCTGTCATGCACTCCCCTGACTCTACTACGCTGCGGGATGCTGAGGACCGGCGCATTGATCAGCTGGCGTCCCATGCCTTTGCATGTGTGGGGCGCTGTGTCCGGTCTGTACCTCTGCCATTACTGCTGTGGCTATTAGGACCCTGCTCAGAAGTATCCTTGATGGTGCCCCTGATGATGTGTCTAGTGAGGAGTTTAATGCACTCTCTTGCTGTGATACTTTTGTGACTTATGTCCTCTCTGCCTTGGATGATACCATTAGAATGTGTGGCAGAACCTCTGCCCTTGTGGTGGCTATACGCCACTCGGTTTGGCTGCGCCAGTGGGCTGCTGACAACGCTGCCAAGAAAGCCCTCACTGGTTTTCCCTTCAAAGAACTACGCCTGTTTGGGTACCGCCTGGACCTGTTTGCCAGGCAGGTTACCCCAGCGCATGCGGCAGTCTCGGCCCTTTCGGGGTCAGGGCTCCTTTTCTTCCCCCTACAGTGGTGCCAGACAGGGGAGGGGGGTCTTCCTTACCGGGGCCCGAGGAGACTTCTGGGGTAGGGGCAGAGGACGTGGACACCCTGGCTCCTCCTGGGGCTCCAAGCTTAAAGCGGACCTTCACTCTGAATAAGAGTCTATCTTATATGTATCCCACACCCTGTACATACAGATTGTCCACATTAAAAATTATCCTACCTGCATCTACTGCATGTTATGAGCCTTTAAACATCCAAGATGGCGGCTTATGGAAGCCGCCATCTTATCAGGCAGCCTGCAAACAGGAAGTGCCTCCTGACTGTGCTGCTCTGCATTCTGGGACTGCTGACCTTTACCTGACCCCAGCTCTGCTTTGTCTGAGCAAAGCACAGCTATAACCACCCCCCCTGTACCTTATCCCACTCTCCTCTCCTCAGTAAGTGTGATGCTTCTGAGTCAAGATGGCGGCGCCCGTATCCTAAATTCCTGAACAGAGTTGGAGCCCAGTGGGGGAAAGAATAATAAGTTAGTGACTAAAAACATAAAATATATTAATTTTAGATGTTGGGGAACCGTTTTTTAAGAGTTTGGGCTTTTCATAACATCACGCTGAAGGTCCGGTTTAAGTCTTCTCCCAAGCCCCCTCAGGCATGAAGGGGCGGTTTCAGCACTTTGCTCACGTCTGGAGGCTTCATGTCTCAGACCGGTGGATTCAGGAGGTAGTGTCCTCCGGTTACAAGATAGAGTTTGCTGCCTGCCCCCCCCCCCCCAAGATTCATCAGATCCCAGATTTCTCAGGACCCTGTGTCAGCTCAGGCTCTAGTGCTGGCAGTGCAAAGCCTCCTGGAGCTGGGGGTCATCTGCCAGGTCCCTTTACGAGAAAGGGGCAAGGGCTTCTATTCCAACCTCTTCACCGTGCCCAAAAGAGATGGGTCAGTCAGGCCCATCCTGGACTTGAAGATCCTCAACAAATTTGTCAGGTGCAGGCGCTTTCGCATGAAAACTCTGCGCTCTGCCATCAGTTCGCTGCGTCCAGGGGGACTTCATGACGTCTGTGGACATCAAAGATGCTTATCTTCATATTCCTGTGTTTCCAGGTCATCAAAGCTTCCTCAGGTTCACTCTGGAGGATCAGCACTACCAATTTGTGGCATTGCCCTTTGGTCTCACTTCAGCTCCCAGAGTGTTCACCAAGGTGCTGGCGGGAGTGATGTCTCTGCTCAGGTCTCAGAGCATCCGCATGCTGCCCTACCAGGACGACATTCTCATCACTTTCCAGTCCCTACATCAGGCAGAGTTGGATACTCAGCTGGTAGTGTCCACTCTGGAGTCATTTGGCTGGGTGATCAACCATCCCAAGTCTTCTCTGTCTCCCTCCTTGGTGACTCCCTTCCTGGGAATGAATCTGGATACAGTTCAGGCAAGGATTTTTCTTCCTCAGCAGAAGGTGGACAGTCTGCTCGCGCAGGTTCAGTTCCTGCTATCTTGCCCTCATCCCTCCATCAGGCAGGGAATGCAGCTGGTGGACCTGATGGTGGCATGCACCTCTTGTCAGTATGGGACAAGGATCCTGCGTCCCTGGACCAGGTCTTTGTGCTTCCCCCCTAGTCAGGCGGTCCCTCTCATGGTGACTGGACTCCAGGAACCTGTTGGGGGGCAGATCTTTTCTGGCCCCCTCCTGGCAGACGGTCACCACGGATGCCAGTCTGACAGGTTGGGGGGGTTTCTGGACGTCCCTGCAGTTCCAAGGGTGGTGGGGCCCTCAGGAGGCCCACACACCTATCAACAGTTCTGGAACTGTGGGCGATCAGGTTGGTTCTGACTCAGTTGACTCATCACCTTCGGGGCCTGCCTGTTCAGGTACGCTCGGACAACCAGACGGCAGTTGCCTACATCAATCATCAGGGAGGGACCCGGAGCAAGAGGGCCCTCCAGGAAGTGTCTCTGATCCTGGCCTGGGCGGAGGCCAATGTTCCCTGCATATCAGCTGTGTACATCCTGGGGGTGGAGAATCTGCAGGCAGACTCTCTGAGCAGGGGAACCTCTCACCTGGGAGAATGGTCCCTCTGCAACAGGGTGTTTCAATCTCTGTGTCACCGTTGGGGCCAACCAGATGTGGATCTGTTTGCGTCCCGTCACAATCACAAGCTCCCGGCCTTTGTCTCCCTGTCCCAGGATCCTCTGGCCTTGGCCACGGATGCTCTAGCAATGTCATGGCAGGACTTCCAGCCCCTGTATGTCTTTCCTCCATTCCCCCTGTTGGGCAGGGTTCTGCGCAAGATTGCTCTGGAGGGGGTGCCAGCAATCCTGGTGGCCCCCAGGTGGCCAAGAAGAGTGTGGTTCGCAGACGTGGTGCAGCTGGCAGTAGATCAGTACGCTCACTCAGGGTCACTTACGCCATCCCAATTTACAAACTCTGGCTTTGACGGCCTGGCTGCTGAAACCTCCATCTTGATGGAGAAGGGACTGTCTTCCTCGGTGGCTGATACCATGATAAAGGCTATGAAGAAGTCTTCCTCTTCCATTTATTACAGGGTTTGGCGTGCCTACATTGACTGGTGTGAGTCTGGGTCTCTTTCCTGTCGTGTGTTCTCTATTCCCAGGATCCTGGAGTTCCTGCAGCATGGGTTGGAGATGGGGCTCCAACTCAGTACTCTGAAGGGTCATGTTTCTGCCCTGGCTGTTTTCTTCCAGAAGTCCTTTGCCCAGCATTCTCTGATCAGGACCTTTTTCCAGGGGGTTACTCATGTGCGTCCCCCACGTAAGCCCATGTTGCCTGTTTGGGATTTGAACTTGGTCTTGTCTGCCTTGCAGGGTGCTCCCTTTAAACCTGTGCAGGAGGCTGCCCTGGCCATTCTTACTCTCAAGGTTGTCTTTTTGGTGGCTATCACCTCTGTTAGGCGTGTGTCTGAGTTGGCGGCGCTGTCCATCCAGCCCCCCTACTTTGAGAAACACCAGGACAAGGTGGTGTTTCGCTTCAAGCCAGATTTTCTACCTAAGGTTGTGTCTGCCTTTCATTTGAATCAGGACATTGTTCTTCCTTCCTTGAGCCCTAATCCTAGTAATGCTAAGGAGAGGGTCTTGCATTCTTTGGATGTGGTTAGGTGTCTAAAGTACTATCTGGTGGCTACTGCTCCATTCAGAAAAACTTATGCTCTTTTTGTGGTCCCTTCTGGTCCCAGGAAGGGTCTGGCTCCTGCCAAGTCTACTATCAGCAAATGGATCCGTCAGGCTGCGAGTCAGGCCTACTCTGCTAAGGGGAAGAATCCACCCTTCCGCCTTACTGCTCATTCTACTCGTGCTGTTGGTGCCTCTTGGGCTTTTCAGCACCAGGCTTCTGTTGAACAAGTTTGCAAGGCCGCTACTTGTTCTTCTGTTCATACCTTTTCAAAGTTTTAGAAGGTTGACGTTAGGGCCTCAGCTGATGCTGCTTTTGGCCGCAAGGTTCTGCAGGTGGCAGTGGTCTGACCTGTCTGTTGTTACCTTTGGGGATCCCACCCGGCTTTATGGACACTGCTATTGGATGTCCCATGTGTTATGAATCTTATCTGGAGCAGGACGTACTGTATACTAAGAATAATAATGTGATTACTCACCTGTAGAATTGGTATTATGAGTATACAGTACGTCCTGCTCCACCCCACCCTTGGTTTTGCATTATCCTGGATCCCCTGTATGGTGATTGTTATCATTGTTATAGTTACCAGTTTGGTTCTATTTAATTCTCCCGGCTTCTCATTAACTGTTTTTCAATGCTGGGGATTTTGTGGGAGGTCCCTGGGTATTTGAGGGGCCGGGAGGAGCCAATTTCGAAGTCTCTGCAGTCCAGTGCCATCTGGCGGAGGATAACCCAAGTGTAAGTAATCTAATCTGGAGCAGGACGTACTGTATACTCATAATACCAATTCTACAGGTGAATAATCACAGAATTGTATTTTTGGCTTCAAATGAAAAATTGGGGGAAAAATTGAATCTCCTTTTGCCTCTTATCTTGCTTCCTTCAATAGTCACTAATTGCTCCCAGCATGAGATTGTGAGCAGGGGGGCTTAAATAGCTAGTTTAGAACAATGGTATCCTGTCAGAAACCAATGGCATACAATGACATACCTTGGGAAAATGAAAATCACTATAACAGGAATAACAAGCAGCAATGAGGGCAGCAAACATGTATCTGGGAGCAAAATAGATTGGGTTGTTTCAGGGGGGTTTAGTCCACTTTAAAGTGATACTACTGAAGCTTTAGTGGTAGATAATGTGGCAAAGATGATGCTATAGCATTAAATGCAGATCGGGAAGGGATACTGTGGGGAGATTTCCAAAGCAGGGATTGAATAGAGTTGACCAGCAGCCGAACAGCAGAGGAGTCCCCACAGACCTCCTATTAACCAGTCTGCCCCAGGCCAGGGTATGGGTGTTGGACTCACAGGCCTCCCTTTTGGGTGTAGACTCACTTTCATTTACATGGCTGCCTTTGCTCTTGAAGCAGGGTCCAAAGACCAGAACCAAAACTGTGCATCATTATATATCGCCTTTTATTTTGTATAAATTCTAGTTTTTATGAATTCTTTTTCTGCACACTAGATTCTAATGACACCAACAGCCAAATTTATGGGTGCTAATGGCAATCCCTCGAGAGGGCAAGAGTATATTTCTTATTATAGACAAGATACCTCACAGAAATAATATTGCTAAAATTGACCCAGTAATAAAAATCCACATACATATGCTACATAGCAAGAGGAGGGGTCACATACATCCTGCATCCAAAAAATTCCAGCCACCTTTTTTCATTATCTTACTGGATGGGAAGAGGATTAGGGTTAAAGGCTTTGAATGTGCCATTCTGCTTTTTTAGGGGGGGTAGCTAAACTAACAAAGTATACCCCAAGCCAGTCTATGCTGGAGCAACAGAAATCTATTGCTGCTGCAAATCCTCCAATGAATGTGGATGCTTTTAACCATCATGCAATGCTTTTAGCAAATATTGGTGGTTATTGGTACTGTTCCCGACAGACAGGCCCCGGTCAGTTAGTTACAAGTGAGCAGTTCTCATCTGTTAAAGTGGAATGGTACACTCCAAAACCTGTCAAAATCACACGCTTCTGGGATTTTTCATTTGGGGTGTGTACACATTTAGACATTGTGATACAGCTCTTTATAATAACTATTTTTTTTTCGGAAAGTCAGACCTGTCAGTTAATATGTATTTATTAGGCTTTAACATAAAATACTGAAAACTAAATTTAAGACCCAACTCTAGTTAAACATTTTATAAACTTGGAATAGAGTTGGACAAGGATAAAATCACTTTAGGGCCATGCTAAAGGCATAGAAGTGCTGCCTTGTCTCCACAACTGGGTTGCAGCCAGCAGAAGAATACAGAAAGCTATAGAAAACAATGAAACGTATACACATCTTGCCTCCAGCAGCCTTGAGCCACTACTAGGACAAGCTGCCGAAACCTAGCAGCTCTACCAGTAATAGCATGAGGGCTGACATTACCCTCCCTAACGTGATCCAAAGTGTGCTCCAACCAGCCATACCAAGATTGGAATCAGCACACAATTGCATACTGAGAAGTGCACTGTGCATAGGGTGTCAGCAGTCAACAATGCATGAGATTAAAGGGACAGTCCAGTCTAAATAACTCTTGTGGTTCATGGAAGCAGCCATGATGGGATTACTGCATCTGCTGCTCCACTGACTTGTTGAGAGCAGAACGGAGGTGGAGTGCTTTTTCTCATACATGTCAATAGAAGTCAATGGAGCGGCAGCCATAGGTAATCCCATCATGGCGGCTACCAGGGGCCACAATAGGTATTTAGACTGGGCTGTCCTTTTAACCCTTTTGTTGCCAAGCACGTAACACCTACGTGCTGGCTTGGCTGGGCCTTAAGTGCCAAGCCCGTAGGTGTTACGTGCTTGACTTTCCTCGCTTCTAGTTTAAAAAATAAAAATCAAAAATACTCACCTGACCCCTTGTTGGATCCGGCCGGGTCTCCTCTTTAATTTGGTGCCATCCGATCCCCCGTGGGGGGTCGGATGGCTCCAGGAGAGCCCCCGGAATAGGCCACCCCCCCCCCCGCTTCTGCAGCAGCAGCTGCTAACTGTAAAAAAAAATAAAAAATAAAAATGACATTCACTTACCTGTGTGTGCGCTGGCTCCCGCTGTCCCTCCTCTTCACCTGGGGGGCCTCCGATCCCCCCCCAGGACTTACCGATCTTCAGGAGAGAGCCTGGGAGGCTCTCTCCTCTCTTCTTCACGATGGTGGCCGCCATCTTGCCTCTAAGCCCCGCCCCCTTGGGGGCGGGGCTTATGACGTCATCCCGGTCCCGATCACCGGCTTCAGCTTTCTCAGCTTCTCAGATGCCGGTGATCGGTGCCCTGGAAGGAGGTGACAGGAGATCCTCTGATCTCCTGCCTTCTCCTTCTCTGGATGCCGATCACAGGCATCTGTCAGCTGAGCGGCGAGGGACAAGAGCTTGCAATCGAAGGTAAGTACAGTTAAAAAAATTTTTTTTTTTTTGAATAAAATACTTTTTATTGTGTGGTGGTTTTTTTAACAGTTAACCCTTTGTGAGCTGGTAAGGGGTCCATGAGACCCCTTATACCAGTTCACAAGGCTGGGGGGGGTGGCAAGTCACCTGCCCTAACGGGTGGCTTGCCATTAACCCCCGCACCCCCATTACCTGCCTCCCCAAAGGCCGGGGGGGGGCAGAAGAGCCCGGGCCCACATAGGCTATGTGGGCTCGTAGGCTGCAGGGTGGGGGGGCCACCAAAGCTGGCCCCCCCACTCTGTGCCTACAAGCCCCCATAGCTGGTCCCGGGCTGGTTACTTTGGGTAAGGGGGACCCCACGTCATTTTTTTTTTTGGATTTTTAAGGGTTTTTAACCCTTAAAAATCCAAAAAAAAATGGGGTCCCCCTCCCCGGGAAGGGGGACCCTATGTCATTTTTTTTTTTTAATTAACCATTTGTCATCCAGCAGCTATAAAAGGCTTCTGGGCAGGAAAGGGTGTCTACCTATACATATGTGGTATCGCTGTAACCGGGAGAAATTGGGGTTTCTCACGCAATAAGATTTTATTGACAAACTTACATTTTTTATTACAAAAAAACTCTACAAATTGTAAAAAAATATATTTTTTTTAATTTTTTTCACACATTTCACCCAAAAATGTTGAGAATACACCTAAAAAATACAAACAAGACATTTCATGTTAAAGCCCAGACTCTGTTGAAAAAAACAATATATAATTTTCCTGGGAAATCCCTGGAAATCCTTTCAAAAATGACAGTTGAACATGTGTAGCGCGAAACAGTGAAACTCAGTCTGGCAACAGGGAGTGGCAAATGCTGCAGGTAGGCTGGCAGCGAAAGGGTTAAGGTTGCCAAAAGCAAGCTCTGTATAAATTCTTTTTCTTTTTACCTACTGATGACCTCATGTTTGTTGGCTGCCTGTTTCCCCATTTTGAAAATTACACCTGACTTCCTGTCTATGGTGAAGTCAGTGCAACCATAAATGTAACATATTACCATAGTTAGGTGTCACTAGGACCAAAGGGATGTCATTAGCAATAAAAAAAAAAATATCTTGTTTTCAGTAGCTAAATTGAGACTAGGGGGACAATTTAGAGCCAGGTGATAGTTCTCACTCCTTTCATAGGAGAGAAAACTCCCGTTGACTTTCATTGTCTTCCTTGGGGCTGATTCAGAGCCAGGTGAATATTTACACCCAATAGACAGTGAATGGTAGTTTTCTCTTCTAAAAAAGGAGTGAGAAATCTCACCTAGCTCTGAATAAACCCCTAGATCTTCTAAATTCATAGACAGCAAAAATAACAATGTAGGGTTTTTAACCATAGACCACGCTATTAGAAACTAAAACGATAAATTGTCTGGATCTGGGATTTAAACTAAACTAAAAGTCAACACTTAGCTTAGAAGGATTCCTAAGGGATATACTTGGGTGCAGGCTGTCCCACAATCTGAATTGCAACATATCCCCTGGTCCAAGCTGCATACTTACGTCTTTGGGATCCAGTGCTATAAACAAATTGCTGCTGCATCTGGATGCCCCCAAATCGCAGCGCCCCCTAGAAATCCTACTAACTGCACCAAAAGTTTATTTTCATTTTTGGTCTGGTCTGAGTGTGTAACAAAATAGACATGGTACACACCTCGTGGAGTATTGTGCTCTGTATATAGGTGTCCAGCAAACTCTGCTCTTACTGATCAAACATGCTCTTACTGATCAAATAGTAAATAGGGCCTAAATATCGAAATAAATTAGTGAAATCTCATAAAAAAAAGTTTTGTCATACATCATTTCTAATGTATTTGGCCTTTTGTGATGTAGTGGTGGTGGTGCAAGGCATCACACTCTAAAAACTTTAAAAAAAGAATGTTGCATCAACAAAAAGCAAAAAGTTAGCAAAACCAGCAGCAAAGATGTTGGTAGGGAATACCTACAGGGTGGCAATTTACAACACAGCTACATAGTGTAAATATATATATATATATATATATATAATTTTTTTGTGTATAGTGAAACAAGAAAAACATATTGAGACAATTTTATGTTTTACATTAGATTACTGTATCTGTTTTATGTCAGCATGCAATTCTTTCTATCAAACCTCCACGCTTTGGCCACAAACCACCGGAAAATGTAAATTAAATTGATGTTAGCCCCTCCGTATTCTTTCCAGATTTTGGTTTTAATTTCTGTACATTTATACATCCCGTCAGGTATATATGTAGATTATACAGCTAGCCTACCCTTATGCTATGATGCCATAATAAAGAGTCGACTTTATGGAAATAAAACTTTTAGGAGTGTTGCATTTCTACAGTTGAACGGGGCTATGAAGTTGGGTGAAAACTTTTAAGAACATACGATATTGTAATGTTTACTGAAGGGCAAAGTGCAAGGAAACAGCAGTTATTGAATTAACTGCCCGTGTTTAATGTATACTAAAAAACTATGCGGGATCATATACTACATACCAGCTTTGCATATCTATTCTCCCACCCTGCCACCTCCAATATGCCTATTGATTGTAGCTTTTTCCATACTACCCACTCATTACCTTTCTTCTCCGGTTGTCAGAATCTTCCCAGGTATGCGTTTGCCGTATGTTTTCCGAGCATGCACCTGCACACTGTTCCTCACTTTCTTGCCTCTTTGTTGTCTGCTTAATGGCGTGCCTGGGATTAATGATTAGAATCCAGCTCTGCCCACATTCTCACTCAGAAATCCTCCCCTCGGGGCTGGTCAGCAGTTGGAAAACTGCCCTTTTCCCTGGCTGCACTTCCAGGTCTGCTGCTCATACCTTTAACCTCTCCATGCCCAGCCAGGGCTGTATTTCAAGTCTATGCTGTCCTAGGCACCCTTCTCCCCTAATAGTGCCATTACCTGAAGCACCCTCTAATATTGTATTACCATCATTTAAACATAAGTGTGTTCCCTGCTTGTTTAACCCCTGCTGCAACTACAGCCATAGCAGGTGCACCAGAACAGACTACAACCATAGCAGGTGCACCACAACAGACTACAGCCATAGCAGGTACACCACAATAGAATACAGCCATAGCAGGTGCACCAGAACAGACTACAGCCATAGCAGGTGCACCACAACAGACTACAACCATAGCAGGTGCACCACAAGAGACTACAGCCATAGCAGGTGCACCACAACAGACTACAGCCATAGCAGGTGCACCACAACAGACTACAGCCATAGCAGGTGCACCACAACAGACTATAACCATAGCAGGTGCACCACAACAGACTACAACCATAGCAGGTGCACCAGAACAGACTACAGCCATAGCAGGTGCACCACAACAGACTACAGCCATAGCAGGTGCACCACAACAGACTACAACCATAGCAGGTGCACCACAACAGACTACAACCATAGCAGGTGCACCACAACAGACTACAGCCATAGCAGGTGCACCACAACAGACTACAACCATAGCAGGTGCACCACAACAGACTACAGCCATAGAAAGTGCACCACAACAGACTACAGCCATAGCAGGCGCACCACACCAGACTACAGCCATAGCAGGCGCACCACAACAGACTACAGCCATAGAAGGTGCACCACAACAGACTACAGCCATAGCAGGTGCACCACAACAGACTACAGCCATAGCAGGTGCACCACAACAGACTACAGCCATAGCAGGTGCACCAGAACAGACTGCAGCCATAGCAGGTGCACCACAACAGACTACAACCATAGCAGGTGCACCAGAACATACTGCAGCCATAGCAGGTGCACCAGAACAGACTACAACCATACCAGGTGCACCAGAACAGACTGCAGCCATAGCAGGTGCACCACAACAGACTGCAGCCATAGCAGGTGCACCACAACAGACTACAGCCATAGCAGGTGCACCACAACAGACTGCAGCCATAGCAGGTGCACCACAACAGACTACAGCCATAGCAGGTGCACCACAACAGACTACAGCCATAGCAAGTGCACCACAACAGACTGCAGCCATAGCAAGTGCACCAGAACAGACTACAGCCATAGCAGGTGCACCAGGACATACTGCAGCCATAGCAGGTGCACCACAACAGACTGCAGCCATAGCAGGTGCACCAGAACAGACTACAGCCATAGCAGGTGCACCACAACAGACTACAGCCATAGCAGGTGCACCACAACAGACTACAACCATAGCAGGTGCACCACAACAGACTACAGCCATAGCAGGTGCACCATACTGCAGCCATAGAAGGTGCACCAGAACAGACTACAGCCATAGCAGGTGCACCACAACAGACTACAGCCATAGCAGGTACACCAGAACAGACTGCAGCCATAGCAGGTGCACCACAACAGACTACTACAGCCATAGCAGGGGCACCACAACAGACTACAGCCATAGCAGGTGCACCAGAACAGACTGCAGCCATAGCAGGGGCACCAGAACAGACTACAGCCATAGCAGGTGCACCAGAACATACTGCAGCCATAGCAGGTGCACCAGAACAGATTGCAACCATAGCAGGTGCACCAGAACAGACTACAGCCATAGCAGGTGCACCAGAACATACTGCAGCCATAGCAGGTGCACCAGAACAGATTGCAGCCATAGCAGGTGCACCAGAACAGATTGCAGCCATAGCAGGTGTGTGAGCCGTGTACCGGTGTGGGCTCCCCAGGATACAGCGAAACCACGTGCGGGAAAAGTGACACTGACACCAGTGTTTGTAAATCAAATTTTTACTACGAAAGAGTATCAAACCCACTTCAAAAAGACAAATTGGAGGAACAATAACACTTGATTACACACACTCAGCTTGGGCTGAGAACCCCTGTGCTACACAGCCAGATGACCCTGATTGGATGTTACAGGAAGCACTGGTAATTTCACCTACTAGTGGGCGCACTAGAACGTCCCACCATACCTATTAATACCCTATGGCTGGAACGGATGTTTGTGTGGGTGCGCACTGAGGGGTCATCGGCGGTACAGCACAGCAGCTTACAATCCTATAACCATAAAATGCAGAAAAACAACTCTCCCTACCCAGCACTAGCTCAGAACCCAAAAGAACAATGTTGCTCTCGAAAGAGTGAGTGATCCACTGACTGAAGATGGAGATGTGGAGCAGTTGTCAGCTCTCACAAGCAAACTGTTCCGTTAGTTCAGAAATCCAGGCAGAAAACAGGGAAAAGGAAAACTCTTTGGGCCTATGTAAATCCTATCTAACTAACTAATAGGCCTAGTCTCAGTCTGTACAGTTAAGCATGCATGCTGTATGATTACTGACCAATGATGTCGCAGCAAGTCTCTCTCTCATTCATGAAGAATAGCAGGCTGGCTCCACAGCCCTCGGTAGCTGAACTCGAGGAATCCTCTGCTACAGGGAAAGATCCGGATTCAGTCCTGCTATACCACATCTCTGCACGACACGCAGGACTCCTCACACAGCCTTCTGCTCTCTTTCAAGATGGAGGTCGTTTTACTTCCTTGTTCTTGTTCCACACACACCAGCAGAGTCATTTCCTCCCTCTGATTGTAAATCAGTGTGGGGGAAACAGCGGCCCCTTGTGGCAAAAAAACAACACAACAGTCTCCAGGTAATGACATTTGCTTCACTCTCCTACATGCCACCCCACTAGAGGTTGTCGTCCTCGGCAACCCTCCCCATACAAACTCCTCCTGGGCATAGCGCTGTGGGGGCACGCCGGCATTGGACCTCGCTGACCTCCTCATAGTGGAGGCCTCAGGGGTATGGGGTATGTCAGGCATCTCTATCAGGGGAGAGGCCACCATTTGTTCAGCCCTCTCTCTGGGTGGCAAACCTGCCCCACCTGGGACACCGGTGGGTACCTGAGCAGGGGCGACCCACCACTCTTCTTCCTCCTCTGAGGAGCTTTTTCTGAGGAGGCATCTCCTCCACGTGTACTGGCTCATCAAAGTTACGTCTTAGCATGTTACGGCGCAAGTTACGTGGGGGTCCCCCAGTCCCTACTGGCTCCACCTCGTAGACTGGAATAGCAGGGTCGACCCTACTTTTCACCACATATGGAACCGCCTCCCACCACCCATCCAGCTTCCCAGACGGTCGTTTAGCTTTGACCATCACTCGATCACCCGGGGCATACCCATTCCTCTGCACTGGTCTTGTGTCAGGATGCACCATCTGTCTCAGGCGCTCCCCCACAACTTTGTGGACCTCTCTCAGTCGTCGGCGGTGCTCTTGCATCCATGCAGTGGTGCTTATTGGTGGTGGTTCCTTTGGGTTGGGCATGTGGAGGTCTTCCACCTCTCGTCTGGCTCTCCCAAACATGAGCATATGTGGGGAGTATCCGGTGGTACTGTGTGCCCTGTTGTTATAGGCCCACATCAGTTCAGGTAGATATTCGGGCCACCAAGCCTTTTGGCCATCCTCCAGAGTCCATAACATCTGAAGCAAAGTGCGGTTAAAGCGCTCACACGCCCCATTTCCCTGGGGATGATATAGTGTGGTATGGGAGTGTTCGATTCCATACAATTGGTATAGCTCGTTCATCATATTACCCTGGAAACATGCTCCCTGGTCTTTGTGTATTCTCCGCGGACAAACAAAGACCTGAATAAAGTGTTTGCAGACCGCTTCGGCAGCTGACTCCGCTGTCTGGTCTCTGGTGGGTACAGCCACCGCATACTTCGTGAAATGATCTGTCATGACTAGACAGTACAAGTGTCCCGAAGTAGAGGTCTGGATGGCCTGGACAGGGGCCCGTTGTTCAACACTCTTGCTCAACCCGCAAGGTCGACACTTCAGGCAAGCCTCGGCCACCATGTCTGCCAGATCTGGGCAGTACACCATACGTTGGAGCCACTTAAACATTTTCTCACTCGCAAAGTGGGCACCCTTCTCGTGAGCTTCCCGGGCAGCCTCCGGTCCCCAATGACATGGGGATTACAATCTGTTGTCGATACCGCAGCTCCGTCTGTAGGTAGATGGTCTGACACAGGAGGCCCTGGGTGACAGTCAGCTTATCCCACTGCCTCAGTAACTTTTGGCCCTCTGGAGTCAAAAGGGCCCTCTCTTCCGGCCGAGGCCAAGTCTTGGTCCGGACCCATTTCCTCACTTTCCACAGGTCTCGGCAGCTATTCTGAACTCACTCCCAATCAGCCGTCTTCCCCAAAATCATGGGCATCCCGGATGCCACCCCACTTAAATGTGGTAACCGGCCAAATGGGTAACTGGCCAAGATCAGGAGTCTCGGTGTCCTCTAACTCCTCATCACCCTTCTGCGGCGGGGTCCCCACGGGAACTCGGGAGAGTGCATCAGCATTACTGTTCTCTCTACCAGACCGGAACTTGATGCGATACTGGAACTTGGAAAGGCAAGCCAACCACCTCTGCTCTCGCGCACCCAGCTTGGCATTCTCCAGGTGGGCTAACGGTTGTTGTCCATCATCACAGTCACTTCTACGCCCGTCAAGTATTCTGCGAACCTTTCAGTCATGGCCCATACCAGCGCCAACAGTTCCAGTTTGAAGGAGCTATAGTTGTCAGGGTTGCACTCTGGTTCCCTCAGAGACCGGCTCCCATAAGTGACGACCCTCTCGTGTCCATCCTAGACTTGGGATAAGACGGCTCCCAACCCGTGGAGGCTTCCATCAGTGTACAGCAGGAATGGAGTGTCGAACCGTGCATAAGCCAGAATCGGGGCACTGGTTAGCGCCTCCTTCACCGCCGCAAAGGCCTCTTGTTGCCAGGGCCCCCAGCCGATGCGACGATTCTTCGGACCTCCTGCAGTGCCCCTCAATAACTCATTCAACAGACTCACCAACTGCGCAAATTTGGGTATAAATCTTCTGTAGTAGCCGGCCAGTCCCACGAATGCCCATACCTCTCATAGTATGCTCGGCTGGGGCCTTTTATGGACGGCATCCACCTTGCTGGGGGTCGGTTTTACCCCCTCGGAGGTGTCCCAAGTACTGTTGGCGAAACAGTTGGCACTTCTTTGGCTTGAACTTGAGCCCGTGGTCTCGCAGTCGTCCCAGGACCTGTCGCAGCTTTTGAAGGTGGTCTGCAAAGGAGGCCCCAAACACTACTATGTCATCCAGGTATATCAATACTGACTCGAAACTGAGGTCCCCCAGACAGTGCTTCATTAACCGCAGGAATGTCCCTGGGGCATTGTTGAGGCCGAAGGGCATTCGGTTAAACTCGTACAGTCCCATAGGTAAGATAAAAGCTGTTTTCGCTTTGTCTTTCTTCGCTACCAGTACCTGCCAATATCCACTGGCCAGATTGAGGGTTGAGAAAAACTTTGCCTGGCCCAAGGCTGATAGCGACTCTTCAATCCGCGGGAGAGGGTACGCATCACGGACGGTCTGGGCATTCAATTTCCGATAGTCCACGCAGAACTAGAATCTCCCATCCTTCTTTTGCACCAAGACTACTGGAGCTGCCCATGGACTTTGACTCTCCTGAATCACCCGATTTTCCAGCATGCTGGCGACCATATCCTTCACCTCCTGATACATTTTAGGTGGGATCTGCCGGTAACGTTCCCTAATCAGCGCAGCATTGCCCGTGGGGATTTCGTGTTCACTAGAAGAAGCATACCCGAAGTCCTCATCGTGCCTTGAGAACGCCTCCTAAAACTCCCAGAGGGTATCTTCCAGCAACTTCTGTTGTCCTGGAGTCAGAGCCTTACAGTCCACCCCAACCCGGTCATGATCACTCTACCATTCCATTCCTCTGTCAGGGCTTCTTTCTGCTGGACCTCCACAGCATAAGTCCAGGCTGCTCTTCCATCAGGCTGTAGGGTGAAGCTTTTACCCCCCTTGGACACATAAATGTCTGCCAGGACGGCGTTGCCAAGGACGGTTATCTCGCAGTCTGCCACATTCAAGCAGCGTACCGGTACACACCCATTCGTCACAATGGCGAGGGCCCGAGCTGTCAATGGGCGAGCCTGGGGTTCCTCTTGATGGGTTGGCTTGATCAGGACCTCTAATCCATTCAGTCGTCGTCCAGCCCCCACCAGCAGCATCAATATTTGTTCTTGTCGCGGTGGGATCTTCACCGGGGTCCCCCCGGCACCTTTGCTCTTCCGATGGGTCGACCGGAGAGGTTACTCTTTTGCAGATTACAGCTTCTCACCATCTGCTGAAGAACCCTCTGAGTCAGCTGGTGGGTGGTGGCTTGTTGCCAATACTTTGGCCCTTCTCTGACATAGAGCTGATGGTCTAGGTCTCTCAGCACGTTCATACCCAGCATCACATCCACCCTGCTTCGAGAAGAATCATCCACCAGCACGACCCCCTTCTTGCCCACATCTTGCCCAAGCACTCTGACCCGCATCCAGACTATCCCTCGGACATCTATCTCCTTATTGTCGTCAGCCGTCAGCCTGATGACGCTTCCATCTTCCGACGCCATCATATGTCCAAAATGTCTTTCAAAGAACTGTAGGGGCATAAGGGTGCACTCTGACCCTGTATCAACTAGGCAGCGTACCTTCTGGCCTTCCAACTCGGCTTCCATGATGGGGCTGCTGGCATACAGGTCATGATCCTTCCGCACGGGGCTTAGCTGTTGACGTACCGCCGCAGGGCGCCCAGTTACTGCGGCAGTCGGAAGTTTATCGGCTGCTTGGATTCCATCCATTCAGGGCATTCTCGGGCTATATGGCCATGCTACCGACAACCCCCAACAGAGGGGACTTCTTCTGACAGGTCCCCGCACCTGGCTCCTCATGCATGGGGTGGTATGGCGTGCTGTAGTCACTTCTGGGGGCTGGGAAGATTTTGTCTTCATCTTGGACACCTCCAACCGCAGTTCCCTTAATTCAGTTCATAGGGCCTGGACCACTTCCTTTAGGGACTTGGTTTCTTCGGATGCCAGCTGTTTCTTGGGAGCCTGAGTGCTGCTCACTGCTCTCGCTGCCACTGGTAGGTTCTCTTCCTCTCTCTCCATGGCAGCCTGGTAGACACTATAGAATGACATGTTAGCTGTCACCCAGGTCATTTTGCGCAGCTTATCCTGCAGGAACTTATTGGATAGCCCCGCTATAAACTGTTCTCTTAGCAGCTGATCCACTTCCCGGAAGGCCCCCATGGCCCCTGGGTCTCGCCGCTGGATTTCATTGAGCATTTTTTGTAGTGCATTAGGATACTGCATCACAGTCTCTCCCTCTTGTTGCGGGCGGTTGAAGAAGCAGCTCCTTAGCTGTACCACTTTATCATGGCCCCTTGCACTATCTCCAGCAGGGCCAATATTTTCTCTAGGGTGTCAGTCTCAGATTCGGTCTGCCTAAAATCGCCCTCAAGCGCTCCCAGCGCAACCTCTGCCTGAAGTTCAGGAGTTAGGTTACACATTTTGACCGCACTCCGCACCCTCTCAGTCCAGTCTTGCAATGTCATGTTTTTGCCATCAAATTTTGGCCGATGGCGCAACAGCGCCCCCACCAGAATATATATCCTACTGGGGCGGACATGGTGCTACAGCTAGGCTGACCTTGCACAGGCGTACCCTGAGCTGGGTCCTGATCCGGTGCCCCTGGCGCCGGGGGAAGATCTCCCGCCACATTCCCATCCATAGTGAATGCTGTATCCTGCCGACTACGCCAAGATGTGAGCCATATACCTGTGTGGGCTCCCCAGGATACAGCGAAGCCACGTGTGGGAAAAGTGACACTGACACCAGCGTTTGTAAATCAAACTGTTACTACAAAAGAGCATCAAACCCACTTCAAAAAGACAAATTGGAGAACCAATAACACTTGATTACACACACTCAGCTTGGGCTGAGAACCCCTGTGCTACACAGCCAGATGATCCTGATTGGATGTTACACGACTGGTAATTTCACCTACTAGTGGGCGCCCTAGAACGTCCCACCATACCTATTAATACCCTATGGCTGGAACGGATGTTTGTGTGGGTGTGCACTGAGGGGTCATCGGTGGTACAGCACAGCAGCTTACAATCCTATAACCATAAAATGCAGAAAAACAACTCTCCCTACCCAGCACTAGCTCAGAACCGAAAAGAACAATGTTGCTCCCGAAAGAGTGATCCACTGACCGAGGATGGAGATGTGGCGCAGTTGTCCGCTCGCCCACAGGCAAACTGTTCCGTTAGTTCAGAAATCCAGGCAGCAAACAGGGAAAAGGAAAACTCTTTGGGCCTATGTAAATCCTGTCTAACTAATAGGCCTAGTCTCAGTCTGTACAGTTAAGCATGCATGCTGTATGATTACTGACTAATGAAGTCTCTCTCACATCCATGAAGAATAGCAGGCTGGGTCCACAGCTCTCCGTAGCTGAACTCGAGGAATCCTTTGCTACAGGGAAAGATCTGGATTCAGTCCTGCTATACCACGTCTCCGCATGACATGCAGGACTCCTCACACAGCCTTCTGCTCTCTTTCAAGATGGAGGTCGCTTCACTTCCTTGTTCTTGTTCCACACACACCAGCAGAGTCATTTCCTCCCTCTGATTGTAAATCAGCGTAGGGGAAACAGCGTCCCCTTGTGGCAAAACAGCAACACAACAGTCTCCAGGTAAGGATATTTGCTTCACTCTCTTACAGGTGCACCAGAACAGACTACAGCCATAGCAAGTGCACCATAACAGACTACAGCCATAGCAGGTGCACCAGAACAGACTACAGCCATAGCAGGTGCACCAGAACAGACTACAGCCATAGCAGGTGCACCACAACAGACACAGGTGGGACCACACACAATCTAAGCACAAGTGTAAAACAAGCAAGACAATGAACTTGGCTGCTTGGTGCATTCACAGCCTTCTCAACAAACGTTCCCCTTTTTGTTAAGAAAAAAAAACACAACAATCTCATTAGTATTGCCAGGGAAGGGAAAGGTTGGAAAAAGGAGGCGGGACAGGGAGTTGAAAGGAGGTTGGAAAAAGGGAGGGGTGTCTGACAATAACTAATTCCTGGACAACATTCCCGCACCTACGTCAACCTCGTCCCTAGTTCCTGATACTCACAAAGACACCCCCCATGGATTAACATGACTTAAAACAAAGAAGGGCATGAGGAGGAAGGGCATCATGATCACTGGGGGTACCACAGACAGGAAATAGGGGAATCGCTGGCTTTACAGCCTTTTAAAGCCCCCATGCCTTCCAATTTTCTGCTCATCACTTCACTCTGTCCCCACCCCGTAAACTAATAAAGGGTTTGACCACCTATCTAAAAAAACAAAATAGTACTCACCTTTGTCCCCTGCAGCTGATCAGTCCTACTCTGGTGATCAGCAACTCTCCCAATTGCTGGATCGCATCCAGTGATGGCAGTGTTGGAATTCTATTCACTGACACTTGGTATTGTGCCATTCTGCCATCATTTAAAGGGGTACAACTACATCCTCTCGATTCACTGCAATGGAGCGCACGTGTCAGGACTCGGCACACCCCCTCCATTGCAGTTAATAGAGAAAGTGTTGTCACATCTCTGTGATTGATGGTGTGGGGGCACAATCCCGACACAGAAGTGCTGGTGAATGTTCCGACATGGTCGATGCTGGATGCAATTCAGTTATTGATCAGGGTAGAACTGATTAGCTCTGGGGGACCGAAGGTGAGTAACATTTTGTATTACCCCCCTAACTCTCTTATCCCACTTAATAATACACTAAGAGGCCGATTCATTAATAGCGCCAGGTAGCGACAGATGAGCGACTGAAGTATGGCGCTATGAGCGCCGCTAGCGTACGCCGCGGGTGGTAGCGATTCGCTATAGCAGGCCTCCTCAGTCGCTACCTGAATATGATGTTGGAGCTCAGCTTTGTAGGCGCTGTCAGTCAGTTTGACCACGCTATTCAACACAGCGCCTGCGCTTTGCTTTGCTGTGGGCTTGAAATCAAGTACCTTCAGAATTAAACACATTGCAACATGTTTCTTTAGTTTTTTTTTATTTTGTGGTGAAAAGGAAATAAATTAAACAGAAATTTGAAGGAAAATGAAAATAGCCGTCATGGTGCATCTCGGGGTGCCTGAAAAAGATTAAAAAGTGCAGTTAGTATATATATTTAAATTGGCTTTTTCGCTGTAAAAAAATATTGCATTAATTGGTAACCAACATTTGGGTCAAACTTGCACACCAACCCTAATTGTTATGTTGTTCAGCTTCCACCCCCCCCCTTAGAGTGGTTTTGGTCATCTTACACCCCCCTTAGAGTGGTTTTGGTCATCTTACACCCCCCTTAGAGTGGTTTGTGTCATGTTACACCCCCCTTAGAGTGGTTTTGGTCATCTTACACCCCCCTTAGAGTGGTTTTGGTCATGTTACACCCCCCTTAGAGTGGTTTGGGTCATCTTACACCCCCCTTAGAGTGGTTTTGGTCATCTTACACCCCCCTTAGAGTGGTTTGTGTCATGTTACACCCCCCTTAGAGTGGTTTGGGTCATCTTACACACCCCCTTAGAGTGGTTTGGGTCATCTTACACACCCCCTTAGAGTGGTTTGGGTCATCTTACACACCCCCTTAGAGTGGTTTGGGTCATCTTACACACCCCCTTAGAGTGGTTTGGGTCATCTTACACCCCCCTTAGAGTGGTTTGGGTCATCTTACACCCCCCTTAGAGTGGTTTGGGTCATCTTACACCCCCCTTAGAGTGGTTTGGGTCATGTTACACCCCCCTTAGAGTGGTTTGGGTCATCTTACACCCCCCTTAGAGTGGTTTTGGTAATCTTACACCCCCCTTAGAGTGGTTTTGGTCATGTTACACCCCCGTTAGAGTGGTTTTGGTCATCTTACACCCCCCTTAGAGTGGTTTGGGTCATCTTACACCCCCCTTAGAGTGGTTTGGGTCATCTTACACCCCCCTTAGAGTGGTTTGGGTCATCTTACACCCCCCTTAGAGTGGTTTGGGTCATCTTACACACCCCCTTAGAGTGGTTTGTGTCATCTTACACCCCCCTTAGAGTGGTTTTGGTCATCTTACACCCCCCTTAGAGTGGTTTTTGCAAAATTATGATGGGAGGTCAAATAAATTTACCCGGTAGTGCAGTACTTGGATTAGAGTGAAGGGTAGTTAGCTTACCGCAAAAAAGGAAGTGATCATCCTTTCCCTTAGCTCATCGCCAGTCTGGGTGTCCTCACTTCTTTCTGCGGGCAAGTTGGGGATTTCGGGCACCAGTGCTGTCTCCTCAGGGGATTGAATTCGGTGGCATATACAGATATTGTGGAGCACACAGCAGGCGAGGAGGATCTTGGAGACCTTCTGTGGGCTGTACAGCATCTCTCCTCCTGGGCGTGCCAAACATAGAAAGCGTGCTTTCAGCAGGCCGATGGTTCTTTCCACAATGCTTCTGGTCTTGCGGTGTGCTGCATTGTAGCATTCATGGGCAGAGGTCTGTGGGCTCCTGACCGGAGTCAGCACCCACGTTCTCTGTCCATATCCCTTATCCGCTGTTGAAAAAACACAAGGAGAGAGACAGCAATTAGTACTAGTACATGTTTTGGTTTTCATTTTTTAGAATTTGGCTTACTAGGCCACATATTTGAGTCCAAATACTTTGACATGGTTAATTATTTACCCAGTAGCCAGCCAGCTGGCATTTCATTGTTCTCAAACTTCCGGCACAGGACTGTCCGCTGCAAGACGTAAGAATCGTGGCATGAGCCGGGGAACCCCGATCTCACCGCCCGCAGCTTCATCTCATGGTCACAGACCACCATAACGTTAAAAGAATGAAATTGTTTTCGGTTTCTGTAATACAGCTCCTGTGCACGGGGAGGGCGGAAAGGGATATGTGTACCATCAACGCACCCTAGCACATTCGGGATCCCTCCCATTAGATAGAAAGCATGTTTTATTTTGGCAACCTCCTCCTCATCCTCAGGAAACTTGATGTAAATTGGGATTAAATCACAAATCGCCAGAACTACCTGGATTAATATGCGGCTCATAGTAGCCTGGCTTATCCCGCTGAGGAGGGCAGAGGTTGCCTGGAAGGTCCCTCGTGCCAAAATATTAAGAGTGGCACACAGGCGTACTATGCCTGGAATGGATTGAGTGCGTTTGGTGGATGGCTCAATTTTGTGCTTAATCTGATCATATAGGGACTGTAGTGCAGCACGATTCAGACGGAAGCGGCTCCTGATCTGCTCGTCACTTAAGTCCCATACTGAAAGGCAGATTCCAAAGGAGCGGGGTGCCCTAAGCCTCACAACACCCCGCTCCCTGTCCTCCTGCTCTTCCAGCATACGCATACATCCATCCACCCAGACACCATACATCACCCTCTTATTCATCACACACACTCAACAGATATACAAAATCAAACAAACAAAAACAAAAACCACAAACACACCACACACACAAACAATCACACTCCTCACACACTCACTACAATGCAGCTCACCACAAAACCAGAAGTATAGTGGTCCAAACCACCAGCCTGCTGAAAAGCAGCTTTCTAAGTTAGGCACAACCAAGAGGGGAGTTGCTGCACAGCCCACAAAAGGCCCCAAAATCAAGCCTCACTTGCTGTATGCTCCACAATATTTGCATATGCCACCAAAATCAATCTCCTAAAGAAACAGCACTGATGTCAGAAATCACCCAACAAGCCACAGAGAGTGAGGACAAAACCCAGACAGAGACTCAAATGAGCTAAGGGAAACAAGCACCACACCACAGCCTTTGCCACAGTGTAACAATACCAGAAGCTTTCAAATTCCTTCCATTTATACTTCACTTTGAAAAAGGACAGGTCCGCTTTGCCGCCTTTTGCGTTGCTCTGCTATTTCCGGGCGCCAATTAGCTGACCCAGGTGTGCGTAACACGGAGTGCGCACGCGCACGCTAGTAGCGCTACTAGCGTACGTGAGCCGAAACTTGCGTGCATTAACGGACATGGCAGAAAATTCAGTGGTGGGCCAATGAAAGGTAAGCTGCTGTTTATTTAAATAGCCGTTAGGATAGCCACATGTCACAAGTGTTTCATATACATGAGTCCATTGTTGTATTTGGTTGTGTGTTGTTTGGTTAATGAGGTCTGTAATTAGTTAATTGGCTAACACACATGCTTCAGTCAGTGCAGTGGAGGTGTGGCTACAAGGACCTGGGCAGTATGTGTGAATCTATTAAGTGGCCTGGTTTGTGATTGGCTGTTAGAGCACATAAAACCTGGCCAACCCAAAGAGAGTGCGATGCCATTCTGTAGTCTGCATGCGTGCTTGTTGGTTGTGTATTGGTGTGTGTGTGTGCAGCTACAGGATGGAGCCAAATTCAGGACATCTGCCGGCCACAGCAGGCCCAAGTAGGAGTGTGGTGGGTGCTGTGCGCAGACCTCCCTTACGGAAAAGGGCCCAGCCTGAAGGTGGTGCAGCACTCCAGGCTAAGCGCCCAGGTGCCAAGAGGGAGCCTGAATTTAATTTGGCGGAGAATAATCATCTTGTGCGCCTTACCCTTGCTCTTTGGCTCCCAAAGCAAGTCAATAGGCAAACAAGAAAGAAGCAAACTGTGGGATGCCATTGGTGTTGAGCTTAGTAGCACTGCTCAACACCCACGTAGTGGCCCATCCTGCAGGAAACGCTTCTACACTTTGAGAGGGGCCCTTATCAAAAAGATGAATCACGATCTTGATGTGGACAGTGGGACCATCCAGGCTCCAAAGAGTACCTACAGGCCGTGTGAGGAGATGCTGAAGGCCAAAATTCCACTGGCTCGGCTGCAGGGTGGGGATCCTGGGGATGACACCACAGGTTGGACTGAAGGTACATATTTTCTGCATTTTTTAAAAAATTAATGTTAATGTATGTGATTTGCATTTTCTCTTTCTGCCCAACTAACAGTAGGACCTGTGAAGTAGTACATTATACCTCATACATTTTTTACTTTCCTGTCTGTTGCTTTCTGCATAGGTGCACATGGTGCTGTCCAGGATTTGCCTCAGGACACACAAACTTCTGCCCTTCAACCAACCTCAAGCCTAACCCAGTCTGCCATTGAAGGTATTTACCACTAATTTAGGTGCTGGTTGTTTGGGGACCAAATGGGTGTGGGAGCAGCTCCAACAATCGAGTGGGGCACTGTTGAGGATTAATAATATGGACCTGCGGCCTAATTTCACGCCCACTTTAACCCTCACAGCAACTAACTAACAAGGCCCTAACATGTGTAGCTATGTTGGAAGGCAGAGATGTGTGGCCATATATCTGCATATACATGTGTAAGCCACACTGGGCTTGATTAGTGAATATTAGTGAATGAGCTGCTCACACACACCTTAATGCATGTTTGATTTTTGACCGCACATTACCAATGGGTCAATGTTTGCTTGGTTTTTGCCTAGCTGCCCCGCCATTGGCCCCAGCATCTCCTCAGGAGCCAAGCTACTCTTTGGATGTCGGTAAGTGCATGTGTCAACCTTGCTTTATCCGCTTTAACCCAAGTGCATGTGTCTAATTCCTCTTTTTTATTTGTAGGCCAAGTGACTTTCTTTGGACCCCACTTCCGATGTTGCAGGTCAACAGGACCCTGTTGGTGTGTATAGCAATACATAATGTATCCTTTATGCTGTTTATGTTACACTGGTTCTATTTGGTTAGTCTAATAATCTACATGTTTGCTCTGTCAACTGGAAGTTGCCTCTTTTGAGTGCTTATTCCCTCCCCAGGGTCAGTCTAATAGTTTTTGGAGTGATTGCAATGCATTTTGTTTGAAATATTTTTAGACAAACATTCACCCTAGTAGTTTGAGGAATATTTTGAGCCATTAATTGTGTTTTTTAGTTGGCCAGAATATCGGAAGTGGCTGTCCGGAAAGGGCCCTTCACGTTCAGGCTGCCAGAGATGAGGGTAAGTTGTTTTGGCTGGATCTAGTATGTATTTTGGCTCTACTTTTGTGGCACTTTCTTCAGGCAACTTGTGTTTCCACATGTATTTTCAAGGTCCAAGCTCGAGTGAGGGCCCCACTCCAGACATCTGGGAGATTGCGGGTATGTGTAATTTTAGCAATGTGTCTGATCTTATTTGGCCCATTTATTGCCTCTTATTCCTCTAACATACATGTTATCAATCTGAGTTTAACAGATACCTTTTGGCTAGTGTGTAATTTGACACTTTGTGGAGGTATGGCCTCGATAGGCTATCCATGTTACATTTGAGTTTTGTCCACTGACCTACTAACCTGACTTTCCTGTTTAGCATATGCCAACTTGCCGGAGATCTCGGATGTTGATTTGCCCCTCTCTGGCAGCGATACCCCGCTCCTACCTGTGCCGGACGACACGGAGGTAACATGGCTGATTTAGAGGACCAATAACCACATTGCCATGTTCGTGGGTAGTGGATGAAGCAACATGTCACATTTCCTTTCTTGGTCGTTTTTGCAGGAGGCGGAACCAGAACCCCAAGCTGGGACCTCTTCCCAAGTCCCATGTGGCCAAGCTTCCGAGGCTCAAACAAGGGTAAGTTGTATTGTGACAGTTTTGGCAAATGATTTGGAGGGGCATACCTGCATTGGTTCGGTTTGACTAAAATTTTGTTTTCTATTTTGTTAGCCTCAAACCACAGCAAGAGGAGGTGTGGCACCAACCAGTGCGGATTTTTATGAGCTAGGGGTCCGGATGCTGGAGGACTACAGTCGCCAACAGCCGCGTGATGGAACTAATGAGCGCATTGCGGCGTTGGAACATCAGGTGCTGATGTGTCAGCAACAAAATGAGGCCCAGCAGCGCCAGATCGACCAGTTGCTCCTAAACCAACAGCAGAACCAGGAACTTGGTCGCCTGGGCAATCTAATGGAGCAATCTCTCCAGCGCCAGGAACAATCTCTACAGCGCCAGGAAGAATGTCTCCAGCGGCAGGACCAAACTTTGTTGTTGATACAACAGCTCATACAACAGCAGTCTATATTTTTTACTGCACTGTAGTCCCCCAACACCGCCCCTAGCAATGACTCCCAACCTCCCCGGCCACCCAGCCAAGAATATTAATTTGTTTGTGTTTTTTTTTTTCTGTAAATATATTTGATTAACCCACCTCTAAATTGTGTTTTTCCTAAGACATAGCTAAAAACACAGTCAGGGATGAGTATCTTGATCTACATATGTAAATGTATTTCTAAATTTATGCCACACATTTGTGACCATAGCTTACTATGGTTTACACATTAAATGGCTCCAAAGGTATGGCAAAATTTACACACAAATGGGTTTGGAGACAGTTAATCTATGCTTGACAAGGCACAACACTGTAATTATGAAAATATAAAATGTTTTATTCTAAAGGTGGCCAACAGGGCCAACATTGCCCCACAAAGGGCCTCAAACAAGGGGCCAGTCATCCCCCCACCCTAACGCCGCCGCCGCCGCCTCTTCTTGGCCAGCAGCATAAGCTTCAGACGCCTGATCTCCCGCCACAGTCTGCGATGCTGGTTTTCACAAGCTGTAGAGATGTAGAAAAAATAATAATAAATGGAATGTGACCTCAACAGACACAGATGTAGCAATGTAATGTCAGTGTGTCCAATTAGCTGACACTCACATTAACATTGTTGCCCACTGTGCCCTTAGTTGTTAACATTATATGAGTACTATTGGCTGGCTGAAATTTGGCCACCACATCCAAAGCATACATTTACTCTTAACTCTTGGGAATCAAAGAAGGTATAAGTCCCAGTGTGGACATTTATGTGTTTAGTCACAGCCAAACATCCGGGCCTAAGTCCTAACGAGTAAACTAGTTTTGACAAGAATCTTAGAGGTCACAACCTAAGCAGCCCCATTTGGTTGTGTCGAAACCACAAATTGTCTCTATGTGGCAAACTCAAGAATGTGAGGCAACAATCAAGCATGCAGACAGGCATGTAGGATTGTTGACCAAACACATGTAACCTAGATGTGTGTTAAATTAACACATAGGTACATTGTAAATGTCTGCAGATTTGACTAGAAGACATAGGGTTCACAAGTGCATATGAAGTGGGATGTACTCACCATCGCAGCTGTGGCGGGGGCCCATGCTGCTGGCCGTCCCTGGAGCTGGGGTGGGGAGGATTGGTCACTGGCTCCATCTGCGTAGCAACATCTGTCAGGAGAAAGCAAAAGAGAAAAGCAAAATTAGTGGGCCAATGACACCTGACTATTTGACATCCATCTGGTTAGGGAGTCTGAAAAATCAAATGCTTGCATGGTTACATACATGTTGTCCAACATTAGCATATTTCCTGGACCATGAGTTCATGTAAATTATTTATGGTTGCAACATGGACCCCTAAAGATAATGTGCCAATAACCTTGACAGTGCAATGTTAAGGACTAATTTGCAGTTGATTGTCGAATGTTACTAGTGTGCAACATGTGTTAGCCGGAACAACTTAACCAAATAACACATTTGCTAGCCCCCATCATGGTGTGGGCAGAAACATAGGGGTGGTTGCCAGTTGGCTAGCACTGTAGTGGGGTTTGTGATGTTAATGTACATTATCAAACCACCTTGTACTATGGACCAGGAAACATGTGTCTCTTAAAAGTGGGCCAAGACCCAGGATTGATACTATTCTGTGTTTTGGTCCACTTTGGCAGAGCACCACCATTTGAGTGAGACACCGTCCGCCGCCGCTGCCTTCCGCACATCACTCCTTCAGTGTGTGCGCACGCGCAGGCCATTAGGAAACAGAGAGCGCAGGCGCACACACATCTAGAGGGGCACGCAGGAGGCTGCGCCGGTGGCTTCTGCCACCCCCAATGAGGTAAGAAGTTTGTGGGGTTTTTTTGGGGGGGGGGGCCCTGGGTGAGGGAGGTGATTGGGCAGGGAAGCTTCGAGATTCCAAGCACAATCAACAATGGGTGTTGGTCCACTTTAAGGAATGTCATAACATAGGGAATGTGATGGATAACAACAAACACTTACCATGACTATGCCCGTGGAGAAGGCGTTGCCAAAAGGCCATGGAGGTGCCGCCTATATGATGCCCTGCAAATTAAAGAGGAATGGCAAGGGCTAAGTACAAATGGGCAGATGAAACCTGTCACAGACTAACAATGACAAAATGTGCACTCACCAGGGGATGATCCGCCACTTGAAGCCCAGGGAGGGCTCTGAGGAGGAGGCGGGGAGCCTCAGCTCCTCACACTCTGCTCGGAAGATCCCCCCAGCCAAAGGGCCACCCTCCTCCCTCTCACTCCCTGCTCCTTCAGGGAGTGTGGGAGAGTCCATTCCTTCCACCCCACTTGGACTCCCCACTTGAGAGTGGCCCCTTGGCTGGTGAGACTCCTCAGAGTCAGAGTGTGAGGAGCTGAGGCTTGATCCTGCCAGCCCCCCAGCAGCACACTCCTCTGGGGCTCATCCCCTTCCTCCCCTGGGTCCTCCAAATAGGATCCGCGAGCGGGACCCTCCCCCGATGACTCCCCCGAGTCCGCCTGCCTGGTTCGGGGGAGGAATCCCTTCCCACGTTTACCCAGGGGAGGACGCTTATCTATGTTGAGGGGGTGAAAGAAAATAATTAATATTACGACCACAAATGGACACAGCTTAGCAGATGATTTAAACTAAAGTATAAACATAGCATAAGCTTAAACTTACCTGATGCGTAGGCATCATATAGGCGGTACACGCCTTCAGGGTCCCGGCGCTTGAAGTCAGACCATTTCTGTTGTATTGCTCGGATGGAGAGCTGGGTGTTGAAGCGCCGGGACACTGTGGCCTTCACCTCCATGGCTATTCGTTTTTTGCCCCCACGGGCATAGTCATATTGCATCACGCAGAAGTCCTATGAGAAATGAAAAACAAACACAAATCAATACATGACATCAGAACAATGGCATAAACAGTTATACTGAGACCAGAGTAAAGTGGACCCACACCCGGATTATCACTATTCTGGGTTTGGGTCCACTTTGGTGGGGCACACCAATCGGGGGTGGGCCGCTGTCTGAAACCCCCTTGGAAGGCCAGAAAAACACCACTGACCACACTCCCACGTGACTGCGCCAGGCTAGCACAGCGCTCTGCGCCGCTGTGGTATGTGCATCCAAGGCCATTTGGACGTGCATACCAGCTCAGCTGCCTCTGAGCGCCAAAGGACGCGTGTGGCGTTTGACTCTAACAGGGAGTGCGCCTGCGCAGGCCATGAACAAATGTCTGGCGCAGGGGACCACCCTGCTAGAGGGAAGCACAAGACGCATCCGCAGCTCACGCATGCACAGATGGGACGGGGCTGAGGTAAGGTTTATGGCCCTCCAGGGGGGTTCATCCTCGCAGGACATCCAGATTGGGGATGCCCCGCGGGGAGTGATCAGATTGGTCCTGAAAACTAATAGATTTCAGGGCCAATCCCCCCTGGGTGTTGGTCCACTTTAAACATAAAATGCAAGAAAAACATACTCACTTTGACCACCTGGCAATTAACGTGGCTGTCCACTCTAAATCTTTTTTTTTTGGCATGCCCAGGAGGGGAAGGGGTGGGAGGGGTGCTAGGTGGGGGAGGTGAGGTAGGTGGGGGAGGTGTGGTGGGGTCTGATTCGGAGGAGGAGCTGGGGAGGCGCTGGATCCGTCTCCTGGGCAGCATGGTGGAAACGCTAAGGAGGAAACAGGAACCGGATATGACCCAAACGACAGGGACACCAAAAAAAAATTTTTAAAAAATAAAACGCTCCGCGCACCAGGCACAAGCTAATATCAGCTATGTGCAAGCTAAGTGGCGGAAACAGTTAATTGACACATTACAACAAGCTATTGGCAAAGACGCCATTATTTATTAGCTTGATTTAGCTGGGGGTTCAAGATACTGTAATGCATAGGCCCTTGAAAACCAAAAAACTTGGTGCTGAAAAAGACAAATCTTATTCCTTCATAAAATCATCACACAATAAAACTATCCAACTACATGATAATGTGGCACACATGAGAATGCATAACGGGTTGTTATGAGCTTGTACGCCTGAATAAATCCTGCATAATGTGGACATGCACGCTCACAACTACAGTGTATTCATTAAGAACGACTGGGGTCGCGGGAAGTGAATTCCTTGCAAATGGCAGAAGGGCACATGTATGAACAGCACAGCGCCGCACAACGCAGCACAGCGAAGCACAGCGACGCTCGCGCCGCCACATAGCGAATCAAAACAGCGACTGCACAAACTCTGACCACCACAGATTCATCAAGGACAGGGCTGCCGAATAGCTTGGGCGCTGACAAACGTGACCGCCAAACAGGACTGGCTAAAAAGTAGCTTTACAAGCCCCGTGTGTGGTGAAAACAAGCGATTTAGAGCCCAATGAGTTTGGTGGGAGGAGATGCATTTTAGATGTCACTCACAACATTACAGTCTAAAAATTACTACTTTCTCCAAAAAAAGAAAAATAACAAGCCAGATTAATAAAACATATCCCAATAAACATGTGTTGAATTTTGTGCCAAAGACAAGAACACAAAAACCACTTAAAACAATCATTGCAGCATCTGCCATTGAAATGTATAGGAGAGCGGCAGGTAGCGCCAGGTCATACCTGTCGCTGTGATGGGATTAGCAGCGGCGCTGTTCGTTGCAGTCGGCTACATGATGAATCCCGCGCTAGCCATCGCTCTCGCCGGCGCTAGCCTCATTTAGCTTGATAAATGCGTCATTGTGGCCGACGCCGGGCGTACTTGAGTCGGTAGCCGCCGTTAGCTGGCGGTACATGGCGCTCGTCAGACACTACCTGGCGCTAGCCCGTGATAAATAAGGTCCTTAGACGTTGCTTACTATATCCTGTAGAAAGACATCAGGTCCTGCAGTTGTTTGTATACCATCTACATTCATATTATCCTTCATCTCAGGTCAACGTAAATTGACCTATGAATGCTGCAATCATGCTTGTGGCGAATAAGGATGTCATGTATGGTAAGGGACCCAAGCTGATGGGCACAGGGAAGGGGCGGGACAGGAGGGACTGCCAAGTGTGAAGCCCGCTGTGTTAGCGAGGATGAGAGAAAGTAACCTCTCCCAGCTGGGGGGAGTATGTCTATCACTATCCTGTCACAGGCTGGCGCCCACTCCATTGGGCGAGCTTGCAGTAATCTCCTCCTGCATTACTAAAGAGATATATCATTCAATCAAGTAAGCGTTTCACAAGTAAGCGAACCTGTATTAAGATGGGGAACACAGCGCAGGCCTGTTGGTGAGAAAGGAAAAAGAAAATTGAAATTTAAACAATTGTGATTAAAACCAATGTCAATGGGTATATGTATCTGGGCACAGGAATAGAAAGCGCCCCTAATGTTCAGGAGAGCTATAACACATAATAAGCACCAACACAACTATATACAAAGAGGCAACCATGGACAAACATTGTGAACTATATAACAAAGTCAGTTCGGCATCAGTTACATGCCAACTTAAGGTGGACCTAAACTATAGCTCAGAATCAATCATCTCGGGCATGCTGGAAACAGGCACTTTCATCTTGGGCAAGCCAAACACAGACACTTCCTTCTTGGGCAAGTCGGACATAGGTTCTTTATGCTGCCGGCTGGTAGCAATGGCATCAATGGTCCTCGTGTGACTATGAAGCAGAAAGGGCAGTAGGTGGAGGCACGGTATCATAGACATGGATAAAGATACTGATTGGGGTGGAGTCACCAGTGGTATGGCTCGGTTGGCTGTATTCTCTGTGAAATGAAATTATTAGGAGCAAACCTTTGTTTGTTTTTTTTTTGTTTTAGCCTTTTTCACTGGGGCAATTGGTTCAGCAGGAGATTAGGACTTCTGGGCTGGAAAAGCGTAGTAAAAAAGCTCCAATTTTAGGAACTTAACAAATTCAAATTTTCTATGGTTAAGCCATACCTCAGCTCAGAAAAACAGATTTCCCTGTTGGCTCCAGGTTGTCATGGGTGACTGCTGCGTGTAATGCTCCTGCGCTAATTTGGCAGCTGCCAGGAGAAACTGAGGCTTAGCCAGGGTGAGATCTTGATGATGAGGAGGGGAAACAAAACTATATCAGTCTGTGAGAGCTGCCAAGCTGTTAGAGAGCATGCAGACACATTGGGATTTTGCAGCTTAATCCAGACTTCTGAACACCAGGAATCCCACTATGAATGGGCTGGATCCCTTTGTCAGGCCCGCGTGAATTTAATCACAGGGTGGTAGAGATGAATTTTCCTGGTTTAGGAATAGGGACACAGGACACAGAGGCGGCTCTAGGCCAGGTGGCAGATTCTTCCCTAGATGCCATTGCATCAGTATTAGTACTGGACGTCTCAGATACAAACTACAGATACAGTCCAGGAATAGGGGAGTCACAGGCTGGGAACAGGTGAGCAAAGTCGCAGGCTGGGAATAAGTAAGCAGAATCCCAGGCTGGGAATATGTGAGTGGAATAATGGGCTGGGAACAGGTGAGCAAAGTCATAGGCTAGGAACAAGTAAATGGAATCTCAGGATGGGAACATGAGTGAAGTCATGGGCTGGGAACAGGTGAGCTTAGTCACAGGCAGAGAGTAGAGTCACAGGATACTGACAGGTAAGCTGAGTCACAAGTGAATGGAGTCATAGGCTGAGAACAGATAACGCATTAGGAACATACACACAACAGACATACATCCTGGCTATGTCACCAGAGAGACAAACCGTCAACCATCTGGGGCAAGTGAGGTCTAGTACTCAGCGGAGAGCCCATAACTAACCCACATCTTCAGCCAAGCTCCCGATGGCGGAAACTGCACAAGGCTCCACACAATGATCGCAGACTTGGATAAGGGAAAACAGAGGGCAGACAGTACACAGCACAACTGACAGACATACAGCAGTTATCATGGGACTGGAACTAGCAGGGAGGATAGGGGGCAGCCTAAGACCAACATAGACAAAAGAGGAAATGGGTCCCTCTACAGCAAACATAGGGCTAGACCTAAAAGCAGAATGGTGCTAAAAGGATAACAGAAGGATGGAGAGCACATGTACACTCAGGCAGTGTAACATAAGGATCCAGCACGGAGACAGGGCCACTTAGATACCAACTGACAGTGCCCCAACATGCCAACTGACAGTGTTCCTAGCTTCTGGAAGGAGCCTAGAAGGCAGCCAACCAATTTGGTCATACCACCAATTGCATTCCCCCTTCTTGTCACGGGGGCCAACCATGGCTGCAACTCTGAGTAAAGCTTCTCAAGAGAAAGGTTCAGTCAGGTCAATTGGAAAACCTGGTGATCGGATATCTGATTGATATCCAGGCGACTGTGGGTACACCTAAGCTCTGGAAGGTACATGGTTAACAGTAGAGATGAGCGAACTTCTTGAAAGTTCGATTCGGGCGATTCGCCGAATTTCCCCAAGAAATTCGGGTTCGCCCGAATCGAACTTTCACGAATCGCTCATCTGGAAAAAAAAAATGCCGGCATGGTGGGAGCGGGCAGGCCGGCTACGCCTGTCAGCGGGCCGCTGCCGGCCCGCTGACAGCGTAGCCGGCCTGCCCGCTCCCACCATGCCGGCATTTTTTAAAAAAGCAAACACTTACCTGCATGGTCGGAGCGTGGAGGCCGGCGCCGCTCTCAGCTGTCATCAGAGGACGCGTCATCAGAGGGCGCCTGAGAGCGGCACCGGCCTCCACGCTCCGACCATGCAGGTAAGTGTTTGCTTTTTAAAAAAATGCCGGCATGGTGGGAGCGGGCAGGCCGGCTGCGCTGTCAGCGGGCCGGCTTCCGCCGCCCGCTGACAGCGTAGCCGGCCTGCCCGCTCCCACCATGCCGGCATTTTTTTTTTTATTTCAGGGAAAATTCGATCGGCACGAAACAAAAAAAATTCGGGTTCGTGCCGAATCGAATTCTCCCTGAAATTCGGAGCGAATTACGGTTCGTCCGAACCGGTTCGCTCATCCCTAGTTAACAGCTCCCACTGCTACACATGCTCATACTCTTCACAGAACTTGTCAAGGGACTCTATCATAGGTGTGGATGATGTAGGCTGTATTTTCATTAGCAAAAAGAGGCCATTCGAGTCAGAGTCCAACAACTCACATATCAGGGCTCTGAATCAAGCGCAAGAACTCAGTTTGGCGTACACATACCTGCAAAAAAGGACAACTCGGCCAAAAAACAAGGCTCTCCTGTTACAGAAAAGAGACCGATGTGGTCCTTTGATGTCACCCCTGCTGGTGGGAATGCGTGTAGGAAAGGCTCTAAATCAGGCCCAGTGTATTGCTTTTTCATGGAGTCATATGGGTCTTTGGTTTGACTGCAGTTGCACTATAAATAAATCAACTATGAACTAAATCCTGGGGAAATCATGTCTCTTTGGGCTGACATTACATCTAAACACAAAGCAGAAATGCAAAATGCAAGTTTAGGCATGATAGGTTGGGCTCTCCCTATTTTGAACTAGTTGCTTTTGTATATGATGAATGCCTATAGCAGAAATTGGGGGATCTCACTAAGTGTTCATTTTTTGGAAAAACATGCCTAAAAAGCCCCTCACCCTAAATTAGGGGAACATTTAACATATCTAAAATCTATTTTTAATTTTGTATAGAATCTTCTCAACATGGTCAATTGGAAACAGGATCTGGTTAAAGATTTGGAATAGACAATGCGCTTGAAAAAAGTGACTGAACACTATAATAACCTAATTTGAAAGAATACTTTAAATAGCAAATACCCACTATAAGACGAGCTACGTTATATTATAATGTTTCTCTGTAATACTTCAGCGGCTTTCTCCAAATGTGGTGGGTGGGAAATTTGTGGAACAATACGTTCAGTGTATTAGTCATAGTTATGGGCTACAGGATACATCAGCCCTCTTGGGTGTCTTTGCTCTATGAGCCAGTGGGAGACATTTCCAATAGCAAACAGTAATATTTTATTCTTATGGCAGTAAAACTCACGATAACAAAAGCCTTGAAGTTGCTTAGCCTGAAAATGGAGGCTCTCATTGGTCAAATTAACTAGTTCATGGTAATAATAATGTAGCCTATTGATAGAGTGATACATTGGAAGATATATAATGCCTTTATAGCTGGCAGAGATAGCAAACTTAGTGGGGGGGGCACTTGTGTTTCTATCTTTTTCTCCATTATTTTCTTCTGTTCTTCTTAAGTTCTTCTTTTTTCTCCATTCATGAAGCAGCACATTTGGTCGGGGGAATCCAAAATCCAAATTTCATTCTTGCTAATTTTTAGAGCCTTTCTCATTCAACACAGTTAAAGGGACATACTAGGTGTAAATGATCCTGCTTTCTGCTTCTCCCGTGCTGGCTGTCAGGGGATGCGTCCAGCTTTAACTTATCCCCCTTTATACTACTCAATAATTTTCAGTTCAACTGAAGCAGGAGCAGGGCCTCCTCAGCAGCAGAAGGTGACTTATACATGCATTTTTTAATGTGTCTCTCCAGAAGTCAGCTTAAGGGGCAAATTCTATAGGGTTTATCAGTAAAGTACTGAGAAATCAAAAATGCCATCACAGACAGACGAACAAAAAGCAGGCAAATTTAACCCCTTGCACGAAATGTTAAAATTTAGGTATAGGATTTTTAGAGAGGTTGATGGGAAGGGGCATCGGGGACATCAAACCCCTCCATTTTAAGACTGAGGTTTTAAAAGCCAAGCAATTCCAAACCCCCTCCAGGGTTCTTGAATGAAGGTAAAAGAAGAGGGAACAGGCTGCAACTTTCCAGTTTAGTAGTATCTCCTCCCGCCAAGCTGACATACCTGCTATTTGGCCTGTGATGATACTGATAATGACTAAGCCATCCAGTTCCCAATATTGGCTACCTTTTCAGACTCAGTCTATCTATGCAAAAGCAGCCACCCCAAACCCTGTGTGTAAGTTTACAATTGTCAGCAGGAAGTCTTCTTTGGCTGCTTTGACCACCATTATCACTATGTTGTTGACATTTTGATATTAGAAGAAACAGTTGTATTAGTTAGGACCTTATTGCTGTTGAAAACAGACTCATTCCATAGCTGCAGCCACATGAAATACAATCTTCCATTTACCCTGATCCCAATCTGCCTTCTGATCACTTGAACTGGCCTTGATACAGTTCAGATGTGTTTTCTTCCTGATTGTTTTATTTGAGAAAAAAACTGAAGTAGAAAAACAGTTAAAAGAGCACTATCGCGAAAAAACGGACCAATGATAAAAATCCATATAAATATGCACGATGGCGAGAGGACAGGTCACTTATACACACGACATCATGAAATATCAAGCCAGGCTTGTTTCTTTTATTTTATTGGGAGGAAAAGGACAGCCTAAACCTGTCATACATGTATTTTGTTCCTACCATGTGAGAATAAACCACAAGCTTGGTGGGAGTTTTATTCAGTTCGGGTGTATAAGTGACCCCTCCTCTCATTAACCAATGTGTTTATATGGATTTTTAACATTACAAATTTCGAGATAGTGCTCCTTTAAGCTGCCGAGCTGCAATTAATCCTGTTTAAAGTGGATCCTAACCCCTAACCGGTCCAATTATATTCAAACCCCTGCTGTGGAAAACCTGGCCAGCTACCCGATATACTTACATGACTGGTGCACCCACAGAATATGCGCACCCGCGGTGGCATCTCTTGCATCCATCTTGGGCTTTGGGCAGCCGAGCACAGCCATAGGGGGATGCAGGGGGAGCCGCATGCTGATTATGAGTGCAGCTAAGCTCCCATTCAGTTTCTTTAGTCAAAAGCCAAAGAAGCTGCCCCCTGCCTGCACCGTTCTTCTGAGTGTTATATGTAAAAAAAAACATGAATAGCCTGCTAAGTAGTATACTCAAAACCTCATATGCTGTAGCATACAGCAAAACTGAACAAATCGTTTAATATTTTTTATGGTGGGGGCAGGGCTGTGAAGTCAGTAAGCCAAAGTTCTGACTGTACAGAAGCTGTAATGTACTCTATGATCACGGGGGTTTCTAAGTGCATAAGAGAGCAGACTTTCCTCTATTTTCTCTGTACAGTGGATTGTAGTTAGTCTCGACCCGCTGTGCTTGAGAGAACTGCAACAAGAAGTTCAGAAAACACAAAACTGATACAACATGCCAGATACAAGTAATTCAATGGCCAGAAATAGGTTTGTTCCTCATAAACACACTGGACTCAAGTTTGTTGAAAGGTTAATACTTACTGTGTTTCTGTTCTGTTCTGTTTAGCACTTCTAAAATGACAGCAGGCACACTCAGTGATGAACGCCCTCTGATCTTTAGAGGAGGAACTTTCTACTGAGCATGTGCATTTAGGCATTGTAACTAAGAGCCTTGGGGCCTCATAAAGATACAGAGTAAAAGGGAAAGGGGAGATTGAAGAACTCATTATCTATCACCATTAGACCACCACCCGGCTGCTGCTTCTGCTTATCACTGATTTTCATAAATAGGGGCCTTAGATTAAGAGAACATAAAATCTATTTATAATCAACATTTCTAAACTTCCTTTAAAGTTACATTAATTATACAATACTAATAGGAGATTTTCTTTTTTTTAATCCTGCCTCCAGCCAAAACAAAAAAAGGCATTGCAGGCTATGTATGGCATATTTCTGTAAAAGTAAAAGATTTCCTAATCTAAACTGTTAATATATTATCAGACCAACGCCACTGTTGTGTCACATTGCACTTTTACAGTTTTAATGTTAAGGATAAGGAGAAGTTAACCTTAAAATGAACATGTTCTGTAAGGTCACAAAGAATAATAATGTGCGTTCTTGAAAGACATCATGCATAATTTTATATGATATAGTGGTCTGGATTATATTTTCTTTTGTGTCATGTGTGCGTAATTCTTAAATTTTGTCTAATGTCATTGTTCACTAAGAGAATAAATCACTAATTATTAAAGAAATGTCCTACACAACTGCAGAAGAAAAATATTTTACAGTTAGCACTAGAATATTTTTTGTGTGTTGTGGTGGGTGCAGGACTTTTTGGACCTTATTTAACAAGGGATAGCGACAGGTAGCGCCTGGTGAGCGACCGGTAATGACGGGCTCTGCCACGAGACCGCCGGCTCCCCACCACAATCACACATTTATCAAGCCGATCCTGCTTAGCGACTGAGATAGCGCCAGATAGCGACTCATTCATCATTATTCCAGCCTCAGCCCACAGCGCCAGCGTCCGACCTTGAACAGCGACAGGTAGGACCTCTCGCTACCTGCCGCTCTCCAATGCATTTCAATGGAACATTCTTTAAATATTCATAATTAATTCATATTAATGTTTTTTTTTTTTTTTTTTTTTTAAATGTGAAAATTTCTGTGACCACTTCAGCCATGTTAGATTTTTTTTTTAAGGTAAAAAAAAAAAATAACCTTGTGCAGAATTGATATTACAGGTCTGATATTAATGTATTCATATTACAAAATGTAATTAAAAACTTGTTTTTTTTTGGTTTCCAAAAATATGGTGGTTTGGGGGTTAAAAAACTACTTTTAACACATCGCCGCCAGCGCTCTGGGGTTTAAACATGCATTTCACAGCGCAAGAATTTTTTGAGCGTGATTTGTTAATGAATATGGTGGGAGCCGGTCGCTATGGCCAGTCGCTATCATGTGCTCCTATACAGCGCGGAACCTGTCAAATAGCGACTCGGAACCTTGTATTCAACATTACTGCAAACCGACTGAGTCGCTGTCAACAACCGAACAATGGCCAAGCACAGCGACTACTAGCGGGCGCTGTGAAAATACTGCTACAGTCGCTCAACTGTCGCTACCTGACGCTATTAATGAATCGGCCTCCCCGTCTATCTCTTTACTTGTGAGAGATACCTACTTTTCCTGGGGGCATCACTGTGGGAAGAATTGGAATAAAAGGTGCTGCATTTTCCACAAGACTACAGTTTTAGCCAAAAGTTTCCCACTGACAAACATTTTGGTTTTCACAAAGGTTGCTGTTCTGGCTGTTCTGGTTATATTGGCAGTTTGCATTCAACTCAGATTTTCATAAAGCATGATCCAGAACAACTACAGTTCTGCTGAATTTCATTTTTCCCCCTAAATTAACAATTGGTCAAGAAGAGGTGTGAAAAAGGCCTTAGAGCATCCAAGAAGGTTCTACAAGTATCAAAACCATGTTCTAATGAGGATTCAGCTAAGAGATTGGGACTAATGTGGAGAATGGCAGCAGGTGGGTTGCTTTTGAACGCTGGTCAGGTGTCAGGGAGGGCAACAAAGAAATCACTTGTCTTCAAGACAAAACATCAAGGAATCTTTGACATTCTGCAGTAGAAGTACAGGGACTGGACTGTAGAAGAAAGTTATTTTCTCAGAAGCCCCCTCAAGACTAGGTCATCTGGAAGAATGATTGTCAGGACTGTATGTGTCATGTCAACAGTAAAGCATCCTGAGACTATTCATGAGTGGGGATGTCTATCATGCCATGAATGGGCTTATTTACAGTTTTGGCTCATAACACAGCTATGAATAAAGACGGGTATCTAAACATCCTCCAAGAGCAAGTTCTCCCAATGATTCAGAAGTAGGGATGAGCAAACGGTTCGGAAAGTTTGGGCGAATTGAGTAAAAGTTTGGGTTTGGGGGCCCGAACCCAAATCCCATTGAAATCAATAGGCACCCCAGCTTTGGGGGGTGGCTGTGGTGGGTGGGCACAGAGTTTACAGAAGGAAACGTTGCTATAGAAACCTACCTGAGCCCTGCCCTGGCAGTGCTGGCACTAGGAGTGTTCTCACACATGGGGAGTGGCGGCCATTTTTATGTGGCCCCGCCGTGGACCATTTCAAATGCCGCCACTGACAGAAAAGAGATTACGGGGCTCAGTTGAGTTACAGCAGCTTCCTGCTGCTGCACCCTTAGGTGAACTGCTCATCAGCCCATCAACCAGCTTTTCCATGTTCTGGCTGGACACTGAAGCTTTTGTCTGAAGTCTGTTTTTGCAGTTTCAGGTCGACCATCACTATTCAGAAGCAACTTGGAGATTTTTCTTAGCATGATGGGGCATCAGCTTACAGAGCAAAAGTGGCTAGGTAAACAAAACTGAAATTTTGGCACCATGGACAGGAAAGATCTCAATCCCATCGGGAACCTGTGGTCATTAAAATATAGAAATTGTGGTCAGTTCCAAGCACTGATTAGGCAAGAATATGCTGCCTTGTTGCCTTCATTGAACCTGTGCCCAGTCTTCAAAAACAAAAATATAGAAATTGTGATCAATTTTAAAGCACTGATTAGGTCAAAATACACTGACCTCATTAAGGATTTAACCCAGGGGCTGATCTCCAGCATGCAAGGGTGAGTCACAGAAGTATGGAACAATAATAGGCAACATACTATTTATTCTTTACATAAACTTGATCTATGTATGATGATTAAAAACTAATGAATTGCTTATACCTGTACTGTTTTACTATGTTTACCATGACTGTAGAAGTTTTTTTTTACGTAAACCTCTTTTTTAAACTTTATAAAAGTAGACCCACATCCTTACATACAGTACTTGAAGTGGCCTCAGGGTTGCTATGTCCCTCGTCCCTGGATCACTTGTAAGCATCGTAGAGCCTAAACTGGACCTTCACCCTGAATAAGAGTCTATCTTGTATGTTCCTCGCCCTGTACATATAGATTGCTCACATTTAAAAACCTCTGAGCCTTTAAACATCCAAGATGGCGGCCCATGGAGTCTCAGGATGCCTGCAGACAGGAAGTCTCTTCTGACTATGCTGCTCTACATTCTGGGATTGTTGTCCCTTCCCTTCTCTGACCCCAGGTCTGCTCTGCTTGTGAAAAGCACAGTTATAACTCACCCCCTGCACTTTTAACCCCCTTCTCTTCTCTGCAATATGTTAAGCTTCTGAGGCAAGATGGTGGCGCTGTATCCTAGAATCCTGAACAGAGTTGTAGCCCAGTAGGGGAAAGAATAATACCTAATTGACTAAAACTTCAAATATATTAATATTAGATGCTGGGGAATAGTTTTTTAAGGGTTTGGACTTTATATTAAATGATGCTGATGGTCCAGTTTAACTTCCTTTGCACCGCAGACCCTCCACATGACCCATAGACAACCAATAGTGTTTTTGCCTTAGCATGCACATTGCCTGTCAGGTTTTGTTGTATTTTTCTTGAGGAATTACAGATATATTACCCCTAGGGATGTTGGTAGCTAAAGTTATAATCGAGTACAATTCTATATATATACATACACAAAATATGTTATAACACTGTACAATAGCTTGTGCAAACGGCAATAAAGTGATATTTGAAACGTTAATAAATAGACATGTGCCTATGACAGTCCCAGCACACTGCATCTAGTTTTTCCTGTAGTGAGGATTATACACGGGATATCTGGCCAGTTGCTATAAGCAACAATGTCTTTCCTCTTTTTGTTTTACAATCCATCACATAAATACTGTTTTAGTCCCATTAAGTATATTCATTATGTATCACAGTGTAGGGATCTCTGTGGTTGGAGCTGCTTTGCACTTAGAAGAACACTGAACCATCATTCCGATCATAAACTTGGATCTGCTTCTTGATGTGGCTGAGTTTCTCCTTTAAATAGGCACAGCGTTCCTGTTTCTCCAAGAATGCAGGGTCCTGAGGGCAGGAAAAAGAGCAAAACATAGTAATTACTGAATGGAGCACATCAAGCTGTCATCAGAGTAGTCAGCTGATTTCTAGGAATGGTTCAGTGCATCACAGTTCACGGGTCATTCTTCAGATCATTCTAGCACCAGGAAAGCATACTCTGGAACCGCCTTTTAGGAGTAATGATTCTCACTTCAACTTATATGGATTTGATAAATATGTAGAGGATGCTACATTTCCGAAGTGGAGAAATCAATGTCTGAGGATGTTTGTCATGAAGCTTTGAGTTTAGGCTGCTTAAAACAGATCTGAAATAAGATATTACCCCCATTAACCCCCTGATTTGGGATGCCCCTCAATTTATAAGTAGGTTAGATTACATCACCAGGTTGTTACTCCTGCACACCCTACCACCCCAACTCCATGCCAAGAAGGGTTCTGATTTACACTGATACTACCTCACCTAACCCCTCATGCCATCAGTGAGTCTTGCAGTAGAGAGATACTCACTTTTTTCTAGCAGAGCTCTATCTGATGGGGGACAGGAAAAGGTAACAAACACACATGCAGCAGCCACATCTCCGCCTCACCGCACTACACAGCTACTACCTGTCCCCTTATTAGAGTTTGGCTTCCTAGAAACGGGGAGGCTGATTTATTAATAGCGACATGTAGCGACAGTTGAGCGACTGTAGCGGTATTTTCACAGCGCCCGCTAGTAGTCGCTGTGCTTGGCCGTTGTTCGGTTGTTGACAGCGACTCAGTCGGTGTGCAGTAATGTTGAATATTGGGTGAGGAGTCGCTATTTGACAGGTTCCGCGCTGTATGGGAGCGCATGATAGCGACTGGTCAGAGCGACCGGCTTCCACCATATTCCTCAAAAAATCACGCTCAAAAAATTCAAGCACTGTAAAATGCATGTTTAAACCCCAGAGCGCTGGCGGCGATGTGTTAAAAGTAGTTTTTAACCCCCAAACCACCATACTTTTGGAAACCAAAAAAAAAAGTATTTTAAATAATTTAGTAATATGAATACATTAATATCAGACCTGTAATATCAATTCTGTACATTTAAAAAAAAAAATTTTTCCCTTAAAAAAATTATCTAACATGGCAGAAGTGGTCACAGAATTTTTCACATTTAAAAAAACAAAAACATTAATAACAATTAATTATGAATATTTAAAGATTGTTCCATTGAAATGTATTGGAGAGCGCCAGGTAGCGAGAGGTCATACCTGTCGCTGTTCAAGGTCGGACGCTGGCGCTGTGGGCTGGAATAATGATGAATGAGTCGCTATCTGGCGCTATCTCAGTCACTAAGCAGGATCGGCTTGATAAATGTGTGATTGTGGTGGGGAGCCGGCGTTCTCGTGGCGGGGCCTGTCATTACCGGCCGCTCACCAGTCGCTACCTGTCACTATTCCTTCATAAATAAGGGCCATAGAAACTTAGGGCCTTATTCATGAAGGGATAGTGACAGGTAGTGCCTGTTAAGCGGCAGGTAGTGTCAGGTAGCCGGCACGCAATTACACATTTATGAAGCCGAATCTGGTGAGCGACTAGAACAACGCCATCATTATCCCAGGCTCAGCGTACAGCGCCGGCATTCAGCCTTGCAGAGCGCCATGTCTTGTTACTAGTGGATACATGTTCAAAAACAGCCTTTAATCACCCAGCCTCTGGCACTATGGGCTACAATTACATGATTTTGAGTGCCGGCTATGTTTGAGGCTGTTTTTCTGATGAATGTGGTGTGAGTCAGTCGCACTGAGCTGGCGTTACAGTTCGCTCCCATACAGCATAGTATTGCGACTCACAAATCATTTTCATTAATGCCGGACAGGGACTGAGGCGCTCTGAAACAATGATTCATGGCCGTGGACAGCGACTACTAGCGGGCGCTCTGAAATCCTCTCTACAGACGCTAATCTGTCGCTACCTGGCATTAGTAATGAATCAGCCTGCCAGAAGGTTGACGGCAGAAGGAGACCATACGGTCCATCTAGTCTGCCCTTATGTCTATACTGTATGTACTCTTTATCTTAGGATAGATGTGTGCTTATCCCAGGCATGATTAAATTCAGTGACTGTTGATGTTTCAACTACCTCTGCTGGAAGTTTGTTCCAAGCATCTACTACTCTTTCTGTAAAATAATATTTTCTAACATTGCTCCTGATCTTCCCCCCGACTAGCTTCAGGTTGTGCCCCCTTGTTCTATCATTAAGCTTCTTCTTAAAAGCACTTCCCTCCTGAACCTTATTCAATCCTTTCAACCAAATTGAATCTTTTCATTTCCTTTTCCTAGAGATCTTTGAATGTATGGGCAAGCCAAATTAGGATCCCCTGGGGGGTTATTTTTTAAAGTGACCTCATTTTTCACCGGGGGTCTGCTTTAGAACATTTTACGCCCGCTCAGCTGCGATATCACTGCACTAACAGCTGCTGACCATGTGATCCGTCAGCGCAAAGTTTTATCCAGTCTGGTGGAGCACAATGCATAGACTGGAGCTGCACTTAAATAGGAACAAAACCCAAGTTTAGAGTATTGCCCGGAATGGCAAGACGTTTTTTTGTTCCAGGTCAGCAAATCAGCAGTCCATGCTCCTTTCAGATTTTCCTGGGAATACACAGGATGCCCCATAAAGAGGGAGGACACATGCCCTAGAGTCTTATAGACTGAGCAGACCCAAGCTCCATCTTGCAACTCTGTGGCATAGTCCATAGGGACACTAAACTAACCTAACCTACCCCCTAACAATATTCTTTAGCCCTGCATGAGAGAGATAGGCCCTTATTTATGAAGGAATAGCGACAGGTAGCGACTGGTGAGCGGCCGGTAATGACGGGCCCCGCCGCGAGAACGCCGGCTCCCCACCACAATCACACATTTATCAAGCCAATCCTGCTTAGCGACTGAGATAGCGCCATATAGCGACTCATTCATCATTATTCCAGCCGCAGCCCACAGCGCCAGCGTCCAACCTTGTACAGCGACAGGTATGACCTCTCACTACCTGGCGCTCTCCAATGCATTTCAATGGAACAATCTTTAAATATTCATAATTAATTGTTATTAATTGTTTTGTTTTTTTTAATGTGAAAAATTCTGTGACCACTTCTGCCATTTTAGATAATTTTTTTAAGGTAAAAAAAAAAAAATGTACAGAATTGATATTACAGGTTTGATATTAATGTATTCATATTACAAAATTATTTTAAAAACTTGTTTTTTTTTTGGTTTCCAAAAATATGGTTGTTTGGGGGTTAAAAAACTACTTTTAACCCATCGCCGCCAGCGCTCTGGGGTTTAAACAAGCATTTCACAGCGCGAGAATTTTTTGAGCGTGATTTGTTAATGAATATGGTGGAAGCCGGTCGCTCTGACCAGTCGCTATCATGCGCTCCCATACAGCGCGGAACCTGTCAAATAGCGACTCGTCACCCCGTATTCAACATTACTGCACACCGACTGAGTCGCTATCAACAACCGAACAACGGGCAAGCACAGCGAATACTAGCGGGCGCTGTGAAAATACTGCTACAGTCACTCAACTGTCGCTACCTGGCGCTATTAATGAATCAGCCTCCCCGTCACCTATTCATAGCAGAGCTCCAGTCTACAGAGCTCCAAGTTGAAAAAAGTGAGTATCTCCTGAAATCAGGGTTAACAGGGAGCTAGAGTAGATGGAATTATCTGCAGAACTGGACCTTACCTAGCATAGTGCCCCCCAACCCTGTACATACTTTCAGTGCACACTTACTTTTTTTTTCTTCTCAATTTTTTCGGCAATAACTTGGATTCTCTCTGGTGCCTACAAAGATAAGAGCAGAAAGTCAAAGGTATGACTTTCATCATTGTAGCTTTAATAGTTAATGTCTTTCCCGTGTTTGTCTACAACAAATTATTCAGCATTTGTGTAATGGAGGGTTTATCCTGAAAATATTAGAGGTAGATGGGCCAAATATTCAGCTTAGTTTTACACTTAAGCAAACAATTATTGGCAGCTCACCTTCTTACTCGGAGGTCCGCTAGTTAGTTTTTCCATCATGCTGTCCAGCTCTTTGAATTTCAGTAATGAGGCTTTAACCTCACTGTAAAGCTCCTTATACTCTGCATATTGGTCATTAAAAACAGCTTTATATTTCTCTCGCTCCTCTGCGCTCCGGATCTCGGGGTATTTTCTGTAAAGTAGAGGGCACGTCATTTTCTTGTAACCATTTATGGGTATTATTTATCCACTATGGTGTGGTCATGTAATATTGCACTCAAATAGTTTGAATAATGCAGCTGGGTGGGAAAGGCAGGCTGGCTAAATGATGGGCTCAGAAGAACAGATTAAAGTGGACCAACACCCAGGATTTTGACTATCCTGGGTTTTGGTCCACTTCGGTGGGGCACCCCCGATCGGGGGTGTCCTGCTCTCTGAAACCCCCCAGAAACCTCCAATCCCCGCCGACGTCCAAGCGGGTGACAGCGGCGTCCAAGACAGCGCGTCAGGTAAGGAGTTTGGGTTTTTTTGGGGGGTTTCACCCCGCGGGACATCCCGATCTCGGATGTGCCGTGGTGAGTGAGGTGATCGGCCCGGGAATCTTAAAGATTCCCGGGCCGATCACCCCTGGGTGTTGGTCCACTAGAGCAGGGAAGCGAACTGTATCACTGTAGCATGGCTGGTCTTATGGGTGTGTGACCTGCGTGGTCGCCATGCTAAACTCTCTATAAAGGGGTGTCAATAGACACCATTCTTCAGGGTGAAACCTCTCAGGTTGCTATGCCAAGCTCTATTAAAGGGGCCCCACTGGACACCATTCAGGCATGCCTTCAAGGTGAAAGCTGGATCATCATTTGGCTCTTTTACAAATTTCCTCCATCTCTCTCTTTTGCACAGTGTCCCCATTATTATTTTACGCTTTCCCTGTCCCTTCGATTTACCTTTTACGTTTTTCTTCCTAGTTCATCTCTTTCTTATTGGCTTTACCTGTCTCTATCTTTTGAATGCTCCTCATTTTCATTTCCACAGTTCCCCGCCTTCCTTTGTGCATGTTTTTTTCTCTCCTTTTTTCTCCACATTCTTTTTTTCCTCTTTCTGTTTTACACCTTTTCCATCTCTCCTTTCCACATTCCCCTCTGTTTTAACCCTATCCATGTGATCCTCCCTTGCCACCTCATTTCTTTTTGTCTTTTGCACTTTCCACATTCTACCTCCCCCTCTCTTTCTTTTACATGTTGATATTATTATTTTCTTTCACTCTTTTTTCATTTTTATTTCTTTCTTCCTCTTTTTCCATGTCGTCCTCTATTTATGTATTCTCCTTTTTTTCATCTGTTTTCCACATTTCCTCCATCTGATTTTTTTTAATCCCTCTCTTTTTTATTTTCCCTTCATTATTTTCTTATCACTTCAATTCCCTCTCTATTCATCCTTTTCTACCTGTCTTTTAACCTTCCCTTTTTCTTTTCCTGTATGCCACATTTTCTTTTTCACTATTCTATATTCCCTCCTTCTCTCCCTGCTTCTCTCTTTTCTCTAATCTTTCTTTCTTTTGCAGCACTCCCTCCTTTTTGCTTGCTCTAGTCATTGCTCTTTATCTTCCCATTTTATGTCTCTCTCACTCTTCCTCTATCTCTCTTTTCCTTCATTCCTTTCGTCTCCGTCTCTTTCCCCTCTGCCCTCTGCCTCTCTACCCTAAGGCTGGCCCTGAAAAAAGGTTATATATTTTGGTCCAATGAGAAGAGAGGGCCGGGTTTGGACCGTTTTCATTGCTCAAAGGAATTAGCCAATTACCCATTAGACCATGACAGGCAAGGTGAGAAAAAAGCTATTAACTTCCACCCAAACAATGCATATAGCTTTACCTGTTTCCTGATGGCGCTCAGTGCATGCTTCTCTTGCCCTTCTTTATTATGGTTAGACTTTTTCTAATGTATGCAAATCTATAGTGAAAATAATGAGATGCTTACAGAGCATAATCTGGCACCATGTGAGGCTTTGGCCGGTAACCTGTGGGGACCGAACGGTTAAGAGCTCCAGAATCACTGCCTTTCTCAGAGAAATGGATGGTATTGGTGACCTTCCCTTGTACGCCCTGTAAATGTTGAACTTCATCTTGAAAGACTATTCTCCTGGGTCTGTCTGTTGTTCTCTACAAAAAAAGAAAAAGAAAATCAAATATTGCAAACAAATGTTCTTTATTTAAGGTTGACCTCTTGCTCCGCATCCTAATTTAGGACAAGCCACCAATTAAACAGTGAAGGGTACCCTGAAGACAGGTAAAAGTGTGGTACCTGGAGTGTGATTAGGGCCCTTATTCATCAAGCGATAGCGCCAGGTAGTGTCTGACGAGCGCCAGGTAGCGGCAGCTAACGGCGACTACTGACTCAAGTACGCCCGGCGGCGGTCACAATGACGCATTTATCAAGCAAAATGAGGCTAGCGCCGGCGAGAGCGACGGCTAGCGCGGCATTCATCATGAAGCCGCCTGGACCTCACAGCGCCGCTGCAAATTCCCTCACAGTGCCAGGTATGAGCTGTCGCTCCCTGGCGATGTCCAATGCATTTCAATGGAGCAATCTATAATTATTCCTAATTAATTGGTATTAATTTTTTATTTTTTTTTTTTTAATGTCAAAAAATCGGAGACCACTGCTGCAATGTTAGGATTTATTTTTAAGTCAAAAAAAAAAAAAAAAATATATGTGCAGAATTGATCTAACAGGTCTGAGATTAATGTATTCATATTACAAAATGATTCTAAAAACATGTATAATGTTACATTCAAAAAATATGGTTGTTTAGGGGTTAAAAACTAGTTAATACACATCGCTCTGGGGTTTAAACAAGGAATGGACAGCGACAGCACATTCGGAGCGTGATTTGTTGATGAATATGAAGCTAGCCGTTCGCTCTGGCCATTCGTTGTCAGGCGCTCACATACAACGCTGGACCTGTGAAACAGCGACCCCCCAGCCCGTATTCAACATTACCGCACACCGACTGAGTCGCTGTCATCAAGCTAATGCCGGCCAAGCACAGCGAATACTGGCTGGCGCTGAAAAAATCACGCTACAGTCGCTCATCTGTCGCTACCTGGCGCTATTGATGAATCGGCCTCCCCGTGTGGCTGCAGACAGGGAAAGGTAAATATTTGGGGCTTCTGTTTAACTTGTAACTGGAGACGTCCCAAATCTGGGGGTGGGCATGTGAATTGTTTTACTATCACAGAAGTCTTTAATTTCATTGCCCTAAAAATGGAGCAATTGTCCACAAAAAGTTGAGGTTGAGGTTTCATTACCTATTGATACAAGTAAGGCTTCCATGAAAAAAAGTATTAAATGCAGTTTACTTACAGACCTTACCTATTTATTGTTGTCACCTACCCTTCGCTAAAGGGAAAAGCCCAGCCCCCCCGTATTTGACCAGATACTGGCTAGAACAGTTCTAGTAGTTCCCACCCTTGACATTCCACATTGTCTTCTATTTTAATATGGTCCCCAGGTGGTCCAGGTTTTAGTTTCTTACTGATATAATATTTAACCCCTTCCCACAGTAAGACTTGGAATTACATTAGTTTGAATGACCTTAAGGGGAATATATTTCATAAACCCCCCAAAACAAGGCCCTATATTAAAACTATACTCTTCAACATATGCAAAACCCATGTGTGGGCAAGCTCACAATAGCCAAATAAATACATATTATTATATTAAATTATAATCAGCAGTAAAATCTGGCCAATATGCTCCACACATCAAAATAATAGGCAATTTAAAAACATACTGGAGTTGCTAGGTGCTCTTCAGATAGACGCAGACATTTATTTTATTTCCAGCCATAATATTGACAAGCTGATGAAAAGCACAATCTGAAGAGCACCTAGCAAACACTTTTCCTGGTATGTTTATATACCTGGACTGCTTAGTGTAAAAGAGCTCCATAGAATATAATGGCTTCTCTGATCAACATCTGCAATGTGTACCAGTCCATAGAAGGAAGCACAGGAACTACAGGCGGTGCGGAGGTTGCAATCACATCAGGGCCCAATTGTTGTCCAATCATTTTATCTAACTACTTTGTGACCACAAAAACACCATTAGCATGTTGTGATTCAGCGCTTAAGTCTAATTCTAACCTTTTGGCATCCTAAAAGAATGAAAAGGGTACCATAGAAGCAATAATGGAGCCCCAAGCAATGCCTACATCAGGGCCCAGTCAGGTTTATAGGAAGAACTGAGGGATAAAAATTGACCAAGAGATTCTCTGACAAAACTGGAAAACACCACACACAGAGCCTCACAAGAGACCTCTTAGGTCTTCCCACAACATCCCAATGCTTACAGCTTCTTATAACAGCAGAACTTTGCTACTAGAAGCCTGAATCCACTAGAACCATTGGCACTGCATGCTACTACTTGCTACAAACATCTACTTGCTACAACTGCATCATGAACAAAGACTTGCGGGGAGGCCGATTCATTAATAGCGGCAGGTAGCGACAGTTGAGCGACTGTAGCGGCATTTTCAGAGCGCCTGCTAGTAGTCGCTGTGCTTGGCCATTGTTCAGTTGTTGATAGCGACTGAGTCGGTGTGCAGTAATGTTGAATACGGGGTGACGAGTCGCTGTTTGACAGGTTCCGCGCTGTATGGGTGCGCATGATAGCGACTGGTCAGAGCGTCCGGCTCCCACCATATTCATCAAAAAATCACGCTCAAAAAATTCTCGCGCTGTGAAATGCATGTTTAAACCCCAGAGCGCTGGCGGCGATGTGTTAAAAGTAGTTTTTTAACCCCCAAACAACCATATTTTTGGAAACCAAAAAAAAAAAAATTTTTAAAGAATTTAGTAATATGAATACAATAATATCAGACCTCTAATATCAATTCTGCACAATTTTTTTTTTTTTTTTACCTTAAAAAAATTATCTAACATGGCAGAAGTGGTCAAAGAATGTCAGATTTAAAAAAAAAAAAACATTAATAACAATTAATTATAAATATTTAAAGATTGTTCCATTGAAATGCATTGGAGAGCGCCAGGTAGCGAGAGGTCATACCTGTCGCTGTTTAAGGTCGGACGCTGGCGCTGTGGGCTGAGGCTGGAATAATGATGAATGAGTCGCTATATGGCGCTATCTCAGTTGCTAAGCAGGATCGGCTTGATAAATGTGTGATTGTGGTGGGGAGCCGGCATTCTCGTGGCGGGGCCCGTCATTACCGGCCGCTCACCAGTCGCTACCTGTCGCTATTCCTTCATAAATAAGGGCCTAAGACTGTGCATGAGCTAAGCCTTGCCAGAAACAATTTGCCTGCTACAACTACCAACCTCCTGTGTGAATTACTACTTACCCAGCACCACTATTTTACAAATGCCTTCTGAGGAAGCTGTATCAAGTCATCCAGGCGCTAGGTTATGCTTGACATCTCTTTTGCACTATTCCCTCTCTGGACTAATGCCTCCCCATATAGACAATGACAATAATTAGCCAGGAAGCAGATCACATGATGCCTGTCCCATGTGTCTCTCCTCCATTTCCTGCAGCACAGAACAGAAGCTGTAGCAGGGCTCCAATGTTTTTGTCAATTTTATTAGTCCAGGACAGCCACTTTGTCCCTTGGTGCTCTCAGTGTGAGCAAGCACAACAAGCCAAAGTGGTCCCACAGCTGACTATCCTGTCCCCCAATTGGGGGTGCCCCGCTGAGTGAAACTCCCCAGATAACCAAAGTTAATTTACCTCTTCCCGGTCCTACGGCGCATGCGCGGGCGCTCGTCCAATCAGCACTCTCAAAGCCGCTGATGTCACTTCATCTAAGGCCAGGGGCTCCGAGCGTGCTAGGGGCTGTATCCCCCGCTTCCCTCTAACAGGGAGCATGCCCGCGCCGGCCATTCACAAATGCCTGGCTCAGGCAAGCGCCCTGCTAGAGGGATAGCGGGGATGCGGCCGCAATGCTGTTGGACCGGGAGGCAAGGTAAGTGTTTGGGGCGAACTTGGGGGTTTCACACAGCCGGGCATTCCGATTTTGGATACCCCGGGGGAGGGAATCGATCGGCCCGGGAATCTATAAGATCGCGGTGGGTTTTGGTCCACTTTAAACATTCCATTAATAAGTTCGACAAGTAGTAAACTGTTGGCCATCTAATAAAATATCTTGTAAATCTTTACACACCAGATCTCTAGACTCCGGACAATTTTTATCCCACAGTTCCTCCTATCAACATTTAATTTAATTTTTTTTAATGCATAGATGGCTATTGTATGCTTGCGCACACATAGGAATTCGTCCTCCGCATTTAACCCATCTGTGCAGTGAGTGTACACATGCCCGGGGAGCAGTTGCGGGGTTAGGTGCCTTGCTCAAGAGCACTTCAGTCATGTCCCAGGACCAGGATTCGAACCTGCCACCCTTCGGTCACAAGTACGTCTAATTTAGGTGGGATTATAGTAAATACTCTAATAGCTTTCAGGGCAATCCCTCTCTGTCTCCTCCTACTCAGTCAATCTTTAATGAAACAGGCCCTTAAACATTGCCAACATTGACTTTACCAGAAAGCACAATCCTTGGGTGCTCCGTGTGTTTAGCAACCCTTTACATCCTGTTTTGCTGTACAACATTTTCTGGGACAAATTGTAATCAGCACCAAAATCTGCACATTTGAGAGATTATTAATAGAAAAGTGGAAACTCAGGAGTCACAAAGTGGTATTGCCAGATGTCCACACACTTTGGACAAATAAAACATTGGTCTCACCGATTGGGGATGCCCCTCCTCTTTATATGCCCCCTTTCCTCACACTTACTACTCCCAAGATACCCCACAGGGACTTGGGCCCATATTACCCCCGTCACTCAATCAGGTTTGCTGGATAGGATAGCACATAAGTGTGTGTCCATTCAGTGAACACAATTGGCTACCTCCTAGAATGGGGTTTGAGCCGGGCTGTATTGGGCTTGCAGGTAGATTTAAGCATGGGGAGAGGGGGGGGGGGCACCAGGAGGCAAAGCGTCCCCAATGTCATATTTAAAAATAGAAGTAAAAGAAATTCCAGCAACATGTAGACTGACTCCCACACTAGAAAATGATGCTTGGGATTGTTACAAGCAGCTCAGGTATTCAAATAATGTGACTTCTGTGTCTGGATTAAGTGTGGTGGCCCATCAGGCCAAAGACTGAAAAGCCTCCTGGACCAGACCATAGCCCAAAGGTTGGTGGAGGCCCCCTTTGCAGGGCAAGTGGTGGAGGCCCCGGGGGATCGTGCCCCTTGCCCCCCCCCTCATAATCCGGCCCTGCCTGTACTTGCTCGCTGTTGATTCCCAAGTTTATTGCTGGCGCACGCTCTTGCAATGCTTCTTCAGGTGGACCGGGTAAGTGGGAGCCGCTGTGGGCCATCCAGAGCTTCTGGAGGCCCACGGTGGCTCCCATTCAACCGATATGTGGCTAGAAGCTGGAACTTTCATTAAACTAGAGGGCCAGCAGGCAGCCAGTGCAACATAGGCTGCAACCTACCTATGATGGCCGATTGGCACATCATGATGCCCAGGCTCTGCCTCCCTCATGCTGCTGCTGTGTTGCTGCCCAGCTGTCATAGGTTCCTGCACAGAGCCCGGGCAACTTGCAGTCGCGAGCCCTGGCTTCCTGCAGGGGCCTGGGAGGGGGAGGTTCTGACTCACAGCATGTTATGGGGGGAATTCTGCCAAACAGCCTGTTATGGGGGGAATTCTGCCTCACAGCCTGTTATGGGGGGGTTCTGCCTCATGGCCTGTATGGGGGGTTCTGCCTCATGGCCTGTTATGGGGGGAATTCTGCCTCACGGCCTGTTATGGGGGGTTCTGCCTCACAGCCTGTTATGGGGGGAATTCTGCCTCACAGCCTGTTTTGGGGGGAATTCTGCCTCACAGCCTGTTATGGGGGGTTCTGCCTCATGGCCTGTTATGGGGGGTTCTGCCTCATGGCCTGTTATGGGGGGAATTCTGCCTCACAGCCTGTTATGGGGGATTCTGCCTCACAGCCTGTTATGGAGGGGGTTCTGCCTCATAGCCTGTTATGGGGGGGTTCTGCCTCACAGGCTGTTATGGGGGTTCTGCCTCACAGCCTGTTATGGGGGGAATTCTGCCTCACAGCCTGTTATGGAGGGGGTTCTGCCTCATAGCCTGTTATGGGGGGGTTCTGCCTCACAGGCTGTTATGGGGGTTCTGCCTCACAGCCTGTTATGGGGGGAATTCTGCCTCACAGCCTGTTATGGGGGGTTCTGCCTCATGGCCTGTTATGGGGGGAATTCTGCCTCACAGCCTGTTATGGGGGGTTCTGCCTCATGGCCTTTTATGGGGGGGAATTTTGCCTCACAGCCTGTTATGAGGAGTTCTGCCTCACAGCCTGTTATGAGGAGTTCTGCCTCACAGCCTGTTATGGGGGGTTCTGCCTCACAGCCTGTTATGAGGAGTTCTGCCTCACAGCCTGTTATGGGGGGGTTCTGCCTCACAGGCTGTTATGGGGGGGTTCTGCCTCACAGTCTGTTATGGGGGGGTTCTGCCTCACAGCCTGTTATGGGGGGGGTTCTGCCTCACAGCCTGTTATGGTGGGGTTCTGCCTCACAGCCTGTTATGGTGGGGTTCTGCCTCACAGCCTGTTATGGGGAGGTTCTGCCTAACATCTGCTATGGTGGGGTTCTGCCTCCCAGCCTGTTATGAGGGGGGTTCTGCCTCATGGCCTGTTATGGGGGGTTCTGCCTCACAGCCTGTTATGGGGGTTCTGCCTCACGCCAGCTATGGTGGGGTTCTGCCTCACAGCCTGTTATGAGGGGGGTTCTGCCTCATGGCCTGTTATGGGGGGTTCTGCCTCACAGCCTGTTATGGGGGGTTCTGCCTCACACCTGCTATGGTGGGGTTCTGCCTCACAGCCTGTTATGGGGGGTTCTGCCTAACATCTGCTATGGTGGGGTTCTGCCTCCCAGCCTGTTATGGGGGGGGGGGTTCTGCCTCATGGCCTGTTATGGGGGGTTCTGCCCCACAGCCTGTTATGGGGGTTCTGCCTCACGCCAGCTATGGTGGGGTTCTGACTCACAGCCTGTTATGGGGAGGTTCTGCCTCACAGCCTGTTATGGGGGGGTTCTGCCTCACAGCCTGTTATGGGGGGGTTCTGCCTCACAGGCTGTTATGGGGGGTTCTGCCTCACAGCCTGTTATGGTGGGGTTCTGCCTCCCAGCCTGTTATGAGGGGGGTTCTGCCTCATGGCCTGTTATGGGGGGTTCTGCCTCACAGCCTGTTATGGGGGTTCTGCCTCACGCCAGCTATGGTGGGGTTCTGACTCACAGCCTGTTATGGGGAGGTTCTGCCTCACAGCCTGTTATGGGGGGGTTCTGCCTCACAGCCTGTTATGGGGGGGTTCTGCCTCACAGGCTGTTATGGGGGGGTTCTGCCTCACAGTCTGTTATGGGGGGTTCTGCCTCACAGCCTGTTATGGTGGGGTTCTGCCTCCCAGCCTGTTATGAGGGGGGTTCTGCCTCATGGCCTGTTATGGGGGGTTCTGCTTCACAGCCTGTTATGGGGGTTCTGCCTCACGCCAGCTATGGTGGGGTTCTGCCTCACAGCCTGTTATGAGGGGGGTTCTGCCTCATGGCCTGTTATGGGGGGTTCTGCCTCATAGCCTGTTATGGGGGGTTCTGCCTCACACCTGCTATGGTGGGGTTCTGCCTCACAGCCTGTTATGGGGGGTTCTGCCTAACATCTGCTATGGTGGGGTTCTGCCTCACAGCCTGTTATGGGGGGGGGGTTCTGCCTCATGGCCTGTTATGGGGGGTTCTGCCTCACAGCCTGTTATGGGGGTTCTGCTTCACGCCAGCTATGGTAGGGTTCTGCCTCACAGCCTGTTATGGGGGGTTCTGCCTAACATCTGCTATGGTGGGGTTCTGCCTCCCAGCCTGTTATGAGAGGGGGGGTTCTGCCTCATGGCCTGTTATGGGGGGTTCTGCCTCACAGCCTGTTATGGGGGTTCTGCCTCACGCCAGCTATGGTGGGGTTCTGCCTCACAGCCTGTTATGAGGAGTTCTGCCTAACATCTGCTATGGTGGGGTTCTGCCTCCCAGCCTGTTATGGGGGGGGTTCTGCCTCATGGCCTGTTATGGGGGGTTCTGCCTCACAGCCTGTTATGGGGGTTCTGCCTCACGCCAGCTATGGTGGGGTTCTGCCTCACAGCCTGTTATGGGGGGTTCTGCCTAACATCTGCTATGGTGGGGTTCTGCCTCCCAGCCTGTTATGAGAGGGGGAGTTCTGCCTCATGGCCTGTTATGGGGGGTTCTGCCTCACAGCCTGTTATGGGGGTTCTGCCTCACGCCAGCTATGGTGGGGTTCTGCCTCACAGCCTGTTATGGGGATTCTGCCTCACGCCTGCTATGGTGGGGTTCTGCCTCACAGCCTGTTATGAGGAGTTCTGCCTAACATCTGCTATGGTGGGGTTCTGCCTCCCAGCCTGTTATGGGGGGGGTTCTGCCTCATGGCCTGTTATGGGGGGTTCTGCCACTCAGCCTGTTATGGGGGGTTCTGCCTCAGGGGGTTATGCCACACCGCCTGTTACAGGGGGAGCTCTGCCTCACAGCCAGTTATGGGGGGTTCAGCCTCACAGCCAGTTATGGGGGGTTCAGCCTCACAGCCAGTTATGGGGGGTTCAGCCTCACAGCTTGTTATGGGGGGTTCAGCCTCACAGCCTGTTATGGGAAGAATCTGCCCCTCAGCCTATCATGGGGGGGTTCTGCCACTCAGCCAGTTAAATGGTTCTGTACACTGGCTTTTATGGGGGGGGGCGGGCTGAACACACTGCAGAAGAACCGGTGTGACCAGAATAGTCCCGGGTGATTTTCTAACCCCAGTCTACCCCTGCTTTTAGGGTGCAGAGAGAAACCCCCCTCTCCTACATATAGTCGTTTCTGCTGCACAGTGAAGTTTTCAGCTCTGAGGGCTGTGTATAAAGATTGGTAAGTACTGAAAAGTCAAGACTAGGTGATACGTGTTGCAGGGGTGGTAAGGTGAGAATATTTTGTTTGTTATGTCCAGTGGTGCAACTAAATGTGACAGGGCCCTGGTGCGATCATCAAATGGGGCCCATACAGTAAACTTGTTTTCAGTTTTTTTAACTATAGTCAGCTGCTTGTCTCACTGTATCTGTATCCTATATGCAGTCAGTGATTCTGTTCCCAGTATGTGTCTCAGCTGTGTTTCTAGAGTGTTATTGAGAATGTCTTATGTATCACCTCTGTAAACCTGGTTCCAACCCTGTGAGCATCAAGTTCCTCACCCTCTGCAGCAGCCTGCAGATCCCTACTATATCAGAATTAAAGAACTGTAAATAAGAATATTTCACTGAATATGAAATACATAGCAGAGGATGCTGTGAATACAAATACAATACAATAAAGGGACAAAAGAATGAAGGAAAAAAGCCATCTCAAGAAAATTTAACTCATTAAAATATCTCAAATACAAAATCTGACTTATAAGGTAAGTAATAATTTCTGGCTGAAAGCCATCCCTCTCACCTTACCAGCCTGTCTTCTCCTTTCTTCATGTCGCCACATTTTGAGGCACACTAGGGAACTGGACAGGTACAGGAACATGTTGAAAAAGAGGAAAGCTATAGCTGCAACTTGACCCCCTTCAACCCTACAGAATGCCACCATTAGTGGGTTGACTGCAAACACAGAGTAGCAGAGGCCCCCACGATTTAAGTCATTGACATAAGCAATGCCTGCAGCCATGTACACAAGAAACATAATAATGTTAATAGCAAACTCAGTGAGAGGCCACCAGCTGGAGTCAAGCAGAATGGTTCGATAGTACATGGTCAAGCCCAACCCCAACAAGATCAAAGTTACAAACCAAACCAGACTGGCAACAACTATCACAAATGGAGTCATTGGGCCATAATAACTGTAGCCACCAGGCAACGTTCTTTGGAGTTGAGTACCAAAGAGGTTGTACCACTGGTAGTCCTTCTGGAGGTACACACATGTGCAGGCAAATGCCATACCACCTAATATGAGTTGTATTCCAGCCAGAATCCTTAGCAAACCAGGCCAGGACTTCATGTAGGAGTATTTCAAATTGTATGCTTCTACCTTTTCTCCATAACTTGAGTACATTTGATTCTTCATTTCTAAAGATTCTGAAGCTTTATTTTTCCTAATGCCATGAGTAGCTTGGGTGCTGATTGATGACGCAGTCCGAATATCACTTTTATCCTCAGTACTCGAGTGTCTGCTAACATTTATAAGTTGTGTAAATGGTGGTGAGTTGTCGCCAGCTTTTAAGTTCTTTAGCATCAAAGGTTCTGCATTTGTTTTGCTTTTCCTCAAGAATCTTTTCCAGGAGTCAGGAACAAAGTGTCTAACAGGTTTTATATTATTAGATTCCTGTTGTAGCGTATCAGCTTGATCTGATAATGTTCCAGTCTTCTTATAGGGATTATGGTCATAAAAATCAAAAGAGAAACTTGGTGCATCTCCCCAGTTTGATGATTCTGATGGGCGCACAATTGGTCTTCTGTTCTTTTGTGTTTCTGGAAGTGAAGGGAAGGAAGACATTGCAGCCAGGTTAGTCTGACCTCGTCAGAAATGCTGTGGAAAATGTATCCGGACGCTTTCGTTCTTTTCTAATTTCCCCTAGGATAAATTGCTCTAATTTACGAACCACGTGGCACATATACTTTCCCTTCACAAATAGAAGAGAGACACCAAAGAATAGAACAATCAGGAATACTTTGCCGCTTTGTTCTCATTGTCCTTGCTCTGGGAAAAAAACACAATGGAATAACATAATTTGATTAACAAAAAGATAAAAACAACACCAAAGAAAGAAAATATATATATATATATTTATTTATTTTCTTTGAGAATAAATCTTAGTATATAAGCAGTAAAATATAACAAACATAATTTATGATGTTTCTATTCGAATTCAGGGTAAAGTTATAGTCATCCTGAATGTTGCAGATTTTAAAATGAGGGTGCCAAACTGGACGGGAAATCAGCAGTATATCTTTAGGTAAAGACAGGCGATTCCCTTATATATTTTTATATGGGAAACATACAAAGCAAGCCCTATTTATAATAAAACTGCATTGCTAGAACTGTTTTAGTGTGAAACAGAAGCCATCTATAGATTAGGAGCTCTGGTTCACAAATAGTTTAGGCCTCACAAAGGCACTATGCTGTAACAGCACTGAGGCTGACCAATGCCCCCCCCCCCCAAGGTAAAACGCTGAGGTGCTCCACTATTTCCTTTTTTTATTTTATCCTTATTCTTCTGTATCCTGTTTTGATTTCCCTTCCATACACAATTTACTGAGCCCCACCCACCAGAAAGAACTTCTTGTTTGTATGTGGGACGGGATTAGGTCTAGTGTAGGCCCCTATGCATAAAGTCTAGAGGAGGCTCGCTTTAAGTTGTAGAGGCCCGGGGTTGAGATCCATGGATCACATCTCCTATTATATATGTATATACTTGGCAACAAAAACGTATTCTTATTCTGCAAAAACAAAATTAGCCAAACTGCATGAGAACCAAACAGGCAGAGGTTAGGAACACTATTAATAATATAATGATTGTATAAGGCTCCTGGTAAAATAACAGCCCCGCTGACTATCAAAAGCAGAAGGCAACAGGTCTTTTAGAAATGATAGGGCTTAACAAGGGACAAAACTCAACATTTTCTCTATCTAGAGTTTGTTCCTCCTGCCTGGGGAATCCCAATTTGAAAAGGTTTTAAAAAAAGATATGCATCTTTTCAAAGATTCAGCAGGGTTAGTAACTTCAACGTCCATATTTCCAGGTCAGAGATATTGAATATCAGCATAAAGAGCCAACCTACAGTGTAGAAGCTAAGAGAAAACTTTCCTTTCAGATGGTGCAAAGAGGACATAAAATATCTGGGGGTGCTTATCACAGCTGATCCCATGTCTTTATTTCGATTGAATTACGACCCCCTACTCTGGATGCTGAAAACGGACTTAGAGTCATACTCAAAAAAAGGCATATCATGGTTGAGCAGAATTAATGATCTAAAGATGGATAGACTGCTATATGTCTTCCAGGCTGTTCCGCTATATGGCAGTAAGCAATAATTTCGGCAAATTAGGTCAAAATGTATAAAGTTTGTATGGGGAGGGACACCACCAAGGCTCAGCTTTCGTAAGCTCTCGAGATCTAAAGATAGAGGAGGAGTGGGGTTGCTAGACGTGGAAATGTACCACAGGGATGCTGTTATAATGAGGTTGGTAGACAGGCATCACAGCGGGGAGTCTAAACAGTGGTTGGCGTTCGAGCAGGACATGCTAGCATGGAACCTGAGCTCCCTGCCTTGGGTGGAACCTAAATTGCTCACAGGTAGTGGCGGGATTCCTTTCCTGACCGCCCAGCTACTCCTGATGTGGGAGGACTGCCTTAAGAATGCGAGTATCTCGACGAGGTCAGGACCCATGACCCGGCTATTCAGCAACCAGGAATTAACACCGGGGGGGGGGTTGGAGCCTCCAGGTTTCTAATTTGGGAAGCCTCTTCAAAAATCAGACTTAGACACGTCTTGGCATAGGGTAGGAACCCTACGGTTCAGGAGCTGAGGGTGATAGGGAGGGGCCAAGCATCTAGGTTGGCCGTGAACCAATTACACAACTAACTGTGAACATGGCATGACCTGGCGGTGCTGATGACAGACCGCACCAAATTTGAGGATTTGTTAGAGGCAGCGGAGTGGCCAACAAGGGTGATTTCGGGCTTGTACAGTATGCTGCGGCAAGAAACAGGCCCCGTGATACCGGACTTCATGGTAGAGTGGGAGAAGGAGATTGGGCGGCAATTTGAAGAGGAGGATTGGGAGAAGGCATTTTTTCTCACCCACAAAATAGTGGTTCCTTGCAAGGTGCAGGAAAAGAATTTTAAATTGTTATCTAGATGGTACAGAAGCACAGTAAAGCTTCGGCAGATGTTTCCCTCAGCCTCGGATGTGTGTTGGAGATGTAATTCAGATAGTGGGACTCTCCTACATGTATGTTGGGAATGTGCGAGCATAAACAACTTGTGAGCAAAGATCCTTTCCTTATATGATGAGGCTTATGGCACCTCTACCCCAAACACCCTGGAAGTGGCTCTGCTGTCCATGCTCCCAGGCAACAAACAAGCGTGTAAAAAAGAAACTCTACAACATTTCTTAACGGCAGGAAGAATGGTGATTCCTAGGCATTGGAGGAGAGTGGAGGCCCCCTCCCTGGTCGAATGTTATGAGGAACTAAATATTATAATGAGGATGGAGGAGCTGGGAACAGATCAGAGGTGGGAACAGGAGGCCTTTAGACGGGCATAGGCGGCCTGGATGGTGTTCCGGAGTTCAGATCAGGGTGTGGGGAGGATGCTGGGGAGATAGTGGGACTGGCAGGAGACACTACTCCTCTGCCAACCTTCCCCCTTTTTTTATTTCGTCTTCGTCCCTTTTCTCTTCTTTTACTTTAGACCTTTACCCTAGTGTTGTGCTGCGTATGTGATGTCTCGTTGGGGGCCATGCCCCCTGTAGTTCATGTGTGTGGGCCTAGTGGACGCTTAGTATGCGGATCAAAACGGTAACAGGACAAGTGGTTGCATGAAAGGGTGACAATTAGTGGTGGGAGCAGCCGTAGGAAGGTTATGTATCATTGATCAAAAAAAGATGAAGATGAATGTAACCTAGGAGGTTGCATGTTGTGCATGTTTTTGTAATGTGCTTGTTTATTATTCCTTGTATTTGAAAAAATGTTCAATAAAATAAGATTAAACATAAAAAAAGATATGCATCTTAATTTTTACTCCTCAGAGGGGATCTAATCAATATGTATAAATATATAAGAGACCAATACAAATATGTGTCACATAAACTTTTTATCCCCATGACAATGCAAAAGACAAGAGAGCCTTATCTATGCATGGAGGGTAGTCAAACTGTGCATGACCCACCTATGAGGTAGTGAGGTAGTAGTGCAAATGACATACAAGACTATATTTTTACCATTAAAAAATCAAAACAGAATGCAAGCTCTCCAACTTAAAAAAGAAATCTAACATTTTCCGCCTTCTCCCTATCCATGACAAAACACATTGCTTGCCCTCCAAAAATCCTCACTTGCACCCCAGAAAGGCAATTTGTCATGACAGGAGCTAAGCTGGTGGCACCCCTCCACCCTTGTCCCCACCCAAACCAAAAGGCACTGGTCCATTAAAAAAAAAAAAAGAAACATTCCACTAAGAAGACTGGTGCTCCTTTGGCACACGCTCGGTCTGAACACCACAAAGACAGGCCATGTGCACCACTTACTAATTAGATCACTACCAGCATACAGGCAGAGGTAACCACTTGTGACACACAGCCTTATAAATTATTATACGTAACTACTTGTACAAATCAAGCACCTTATTACAACATTGCCCCACCCAAGACATTCAAAACTAGTAAGCTTCCTTCATATAATATAAAAGGAAATATACACCCCAAAATACATTATCAACATCAAAAACCAAACATGTTGAATAATATATAGAGATCCAGATCTATAAAGCCCTAACCATATTATAAAAGTGCATTACACTGCCTGTTTTCTTAAAGTGGACCAACACTCAGGATTTTGACTATCCTGGGTTTTGGTCCACTTCGGTGGGGCACCCCGATCGGAGGTGCCCCGCTGTCTGAAACCCCCCCGAAAGCCCAGAAACACTCACCTCACCACGCTCCCACGTGACCACTACAGCCAATCACAGCGCTCAGAGCCGCTGTGGTATGCGCGTCCAAGGCCGCTCAGCGGCTCTGAGCGCTGGAGGCCGCGTCTCGCCTCTAATAGGGAGCGCGCCTGCGCCGGCCATTCCCAGACGGCCGGCGCGGGTGCGCGCCCTGCTAGAGGGAAGCACGAGATGCAGCCGCGGCTCGCGCATGCGCCGATGGAACAGGGCTGAGGTAAGGTTTGTGGGCCTCCTGGGGGGTTCCTCCCCACGGGACATCCCGATTTCGGATGCCCCGGGGGGAGGGATCTGATCGGTCTGGGAATCTTATAGATTCCTGGGCCGATCCCCCCTGGGTGTTGGTCCACTTTAAATACTTAAAAATGTTATGGCAATCAAGTGCTTTAAATGAATAGACACCTAAAAAAATCACAACTTAAACATAACAAAATGTAATACATCTATAGTTAATCATATAGTAATATGAATTCCTTTTACATCAAATAAATATATATATATATATATATATATATATATATATATATATAACATATTTGATGTTTTTTGTATATTAAGGAACCTAAGCATTTATATACTGAATCAACATGTACACAGGCACTAGCACACATTGACCCTGATAATCAAAGTATAGGAAAAACCTATGTAAAGGAAAAATGAGTACGCTGGCATTTCCTCTATGCATTCTGTGGCTGCCATGTTACTTTTACTGGAGTGTCAGATATAACTGGCTACAATTAGAGAGTTTTAGTTTGACCTGTCTATGGATCAAAATCATTCAAATAACTACTGTATGTTTAATCTGTATACAAGCCACTGTTCTTTAACCTGGTTGTACTAGGAGATGACAATGCGGGTTTAAACAAAAGCCAATTGGAGACGTGAATAGTAAACACATCTGCTTTCTTGTAGAAATGCAATTTCTAAAAGATTTTTTTTTAGGTTTAGTATGGAGTAATAATTTTCTTACCTTGCGATGAATATTCTTGACAATTATTTTGTTTCAGAGAGTGGTTGCAGGAACCTTGCTGCGGGTAAAAGTAACTCTTGACATGAGTCTCTGCTCATATTTTCTAGACAGCCGTTCAAGTTTCACGTTCTGTTATCTGGAAGTACAATGTGAGTTACTGATTAACTGGTCTTAGAGTGGCAGCAAAGGGTGCGCTGGAGGAGCCAGTAATTAAAGCCATAGCTCCTTCTAACCAGCGTTGTAACTAAATGTAATGGGCCCTAGTGCAAACATTAATTGGGACCTTGTCAAGGCTCATACAGTAAAGTTCTTTCATTTTTTTAACGCTTTTTCTAAATGATGCCAAGTGAGCACAAATGAGATAATCCGCGTCACCGTGTCGTCACGCCGTCAGCCAGCCATCCTGGAACGCAGCAAACCCAGATGTGCAGGCCATTGAATGAATTGCGGGGCATGGAAGAGTCAGTGAGCATAATACATAAATGACATTAGTGATAAGGAGCTAAATAAACTAAATTATGAAAATACGGTAGTTATTTCGCTTAGACAAAAAAATATTGTATCAACATGGTGTTATTAAAAAATATTCATGTATAACCAATAAAAAGTTCATCCAAATGATTCTCAAAAAAATCTACAACTGATATAAATATTATCAATGTGATGATAATATAGTTTTAAAGTTCATATTAAACACTTGCCTACTATGTTGAGAACTGTATAGACTCAAACAGATAAGACCAGGAAAAAGAGGAATTACCCCAGTACTTGGGCCGTATTGCTACAGATAATAAAAAAACATATAAACATATACATTAGTGTATAGAAAATACAGAGTGGATGGGGGATATATCACCCAAGACTACAAAGTAATATTAATAGTAATATTATAATATATATATATATATATATATATATATATATATATATACATATACTTATATACAAATTATAAACAAATGAGAATGACTAGGGAGCACACGGTGACCCATCAGACGTGCAAGGCATATATTCAAACAATGCTTGAAAGGCGATGTGGATCAGCCAGCAGGTCTGGAGGGATGGTTCCAGGATTAAGGGGAGAATCTTCTAAAATCAATGCACACAAAAAGTTCCATGTTTCTAAAATCTTTTGTTCATCTCATGGGATTCTGCTTTATAATCCTCATCTGAGGAACAATTTCTCCTTGCTCTGAGTTATTTACAGATGGAAGCTATCATGGTGGAGCACACTATTAGTGGCCATTTTCTTTCTGTATATTGTTGTTCGAATCCGGCCATCTTTTTGCAACATGACACCTCTTTGTTCAGGGTTTTCTTGTTTATCTAGCAGAGAAATCAGTTCATCCAGAACAATTCACTCATATTCACCCCGCCTGGGTTCATGTATTGTATCTGTCCAGGATTGAAAAATGTATTTTCAAAGCAAGACATTTACTTTGATTAATATTGTAGTAATTGTTGGTGCTATATATTTTGGGGCTGCAACCTGTTCTTGGTTGTCTCCCCGCCGTTTCACTTGATTCCATTCTATTAGTGGTCTAATAAAAATATAGTTATTGCTTATGTAATACTCAGGATATATGAATCTAAATTTTCCACCTCCTTTCCTGGTTTTGGCAATAAGATTATTTTGCCTTATTAAACCTATTTGATAGGGTTTTATTTTTAAGGACAGTGTTGTATAGGACCTGCAGACAGGGCCGAATTAAGTGTGGTGGAGGCCTCTGAGCAGGAAATTCGGTGGAGGCCACTGATGCAGATTTTTTTTCCACTAAAGCAAATGTCCAGTGTCTTCATAACCTTCCAACCTGGCTCCCTTACCCTGGTGCTGAGGAAGGACAGGGGGTTACAAAAAAGAAATGGCCAGGATGCAGTGCCATTCCCCTGCCATGAGCACAGCCATCTTGAAGAGAATCACAGAGCAGCAGGCGGGAACGTGTACAGTGAGGGGTGCCACTATGTGCCGCCATCTGTGCCCGGGTGACAGTACTGAGTTAGCGGAGAGGTTAGGCCTTTTTTGTAACTCCCCCTGTCTCAACTGGGGTGGAGGGTTATGAAGACAGCCTCTGTGATAAACATGGAGGGGGCATGCCAGGGCTTTGCATGTATGTAGAAACAGGTTACCCGCCCCCTCACTTCACACACTGAGTGGATAAACCATGCTCCTCTCCTGTAAAACCACAAAATAAATCATTTCTCTTTGCACTAATCACTCTAATGATCACAACACTGCGCGCTATTAGACCAATGCGAAATACACATGTCAGTAACCACCACTAAGAAACAACAAACAAGCCAATTTCTACCATGAATGGATAAGCTGTGCTCCTGTTAAAACCTCTCTACCAAGTGCTGTACATCTGTGCTGTGTGCAGTGTGTGTGTGTGGAACCCACTCACCAAAAATAGACGACCTCCCTGTAGGAGGTTGTGTTAGGAAGGTAGGTGGGTGAGCAGGCAGGCATATAGGTGAGTGGGTAGGTAGGTGTGGGTAGTCAGGTAGGTGGGTAGGCACATAGAAGGGTAGGTACTAAGATGGACAGTTAGGGTGTAGTCAGGTAGAGAGTATGTGGGAATTTAGATAGGAAAAGATAGGAATTTAGGATAGGTATGCATGTGGGTGGGTAGACACAGATACATAGGTCAGTAGGTAGGTGGGTGGGTAAGTAAGCAAGTATATAGTTGGATAAGTAGGTGAGTAGGTAGGAAGGTGGGCGGTTTGGCAGATAGGTGAATAGGTAGGTAGATGGGAGGGAAGGTGGCGAGGTTGGTGGGAGGGCAGGTAGGGAGGTGGGCAAGTGGGCAGGCAGGTAGGTGGGTGGGTGGGTGACTGCCAGCTGCTGTTTCAGGTCCTTGGTGGGGAGACCAGTGGGCAGGTATGTAGGTAGGTGGGTTGGTCAGCAGGCAGGTAGATAGGTAGGTAGATAGGTGGTTTAGTCATCAGGTAGATAGGCTGGTATGTAGGTCAGGTAGAAAGGTAGAGTAGGTAGGTGGATGTGTGAGTCAGTAGGCAGGTAGAGAGGTATGTAGGTGGATAGGCAGGTAGGTAGGCATGTTGGTAGATCAGTAGGCGGGTAGGTGGGTCAATAGGCAGGTAGATAGGTAGGTGGGTCAGTGGGTAGGTATATAGGTAAGTGGGTCAGTAGGCAGGTATGTAGAAGGGTAGTTCAGTCAGCCAGTCAGGATGTGAACATCAACAAAAGTACCATGTGTAAGTGTTACTGCTGATCTGGGCTGAAGGATCCTGTTGTGTGCAGTCCTCGGTGCTGTCCACCACTTGCCCTCACCAGCTCTATGCGCTGTCCTTGGTGCCTCCTGTTGGTTGCTAGCCCCCCTAAGTTCGGAGAACCGAGCTCCCTGGGAATCGATGTACCTCGACCATGGAGGTCCACTTCTGAGCTCCAGTTCTCCGGGACCATGGGGGCAACCCCAAAATTACAAGAAACGTAGCTTCCTGTGGATCTTCAGCTGCATAACAAGCCCCTCCACCAATTTCTAGACTTCAGTTCCGGCGACAACAATACCAGAACTTTGCGGTACCACCGATTGAATCCACATGCCCTTGCAGAGGTGCATACCTGAATTCCTCTTTCCAAAAACACATCCATTGAGTCGCTAGCCCCCCTGGATCCAGAAAATCAGGGATCATCCTGGGAATCAATGCACCTCGATGGTACAATGTTACAATGATGGTACAATGAGTGCTGGATCGACGATCCTAAGGGAGGTAATGACCCACTGCAGGTGTCGTGGGAAAGGGGAGAACCTCAGGTATACATCTTTGAATGGACATGTAAATCATGGTCGACCAGATCAAGTGGTGGCACTGCAAACTCCAGATACCCCAACCATAGCTCCAAAGTTGGTGAAGGTCCTCTAGCAGGGCCAATGTTGAAGGCCCAGGGCGCCCCCTTTTGCCCTCCATATAACCCGGCCTTGTCTGCAGGTGCAATCTGTGAGAGCAGGATTTTGAAATATTTTCTTGACAATCTTCCAAGACCTGTTTTTTTCCCTAATTTTAACCCTTTAATTTCAGTGACAGAGATGGGGTCATTTCTTCCTGCTGTTGAGGCGTGGCTTGCTTTAAAATTGTTGTTCCTGTTAGCGGGTCATCAGGGTCTTCTTTGTGCAATTTTTTGAATTAGTCCTTAAAAAAAAAAATTATTTTTCTCCAATCTGATGTTAGTGTACCATTTTGCTGTTTTATTTTTAGGATTTTGGTTTCGGGTTTTATATGGTTTAGTAAGAGATGCCAACATTCTCCCCACTTTGTTCCCCAGTGAAAATATTTGTTGTTACGATAATTTAGCTGGAGTGAGGCTAGTTTTTGTACTAACTTTTCTAACACTTGTTTAGCATCTATGTATATTGACTTATGGTGCACCCACAGTGCAATACTCCTTGTAAGCCTTTAAATTCCGCAGATGGTTTTTCCATTTTAAAGGCGGGTTTAGGACCTTCCATATACCATAATGTAAATTTAATAGCATCTATGGATGTTGAGTTGGATCATTAGACTCATGACTTATACCAGTAAGGTTTGGTATAATGAAGGTGATCACAATTCCGTTCCTGGGGGTGGCTGTGCAGCCGCCTGCATTTTTCTTCAACCCCCTCCCCCAACGCTCCCCTCCTCCCCCGTATTCCCTCTCCACCCCTTATCAAGTTTAAAGTAACCTAAGTAAACAATATAACAATTTTCATCATATTTGGCAATATGAGGTACATATATTCATATAGTAAACCCTAAACAATTTTTTTTTCCAACAAACACACACCCGCAGATTTTTGCCACAGATATAACTCATAGCTTCACTGGAAAGTGCAGTTCTCCCCTTTGTCATTGTTAACCTATGTAAGAGAGAAACAAGTATGTGCACTATAAAGATAAACCTCATATAGGTGGGTAGTCCAGGCAACCTTGAACAATTTGAATACATTTTTCAACAAACACACAGCCACAAACCTATGTATAGCCTGCAGCTCCACAGGCAAACGGATGCTGTGTTTCCCCGTTGTATCCCTTTAGACATCAAATCTAAAATATGGGTTGACAATGACAAACAAGTGCACTCAAAAAACATCATCTAGGTAAGTAATCCAGGCGACCTTGGAGATGAATTTCCAGAAGGAGAATGAAAGTGCTTCCAGGCATCATCCGGATCTTCAAAGACAAGGCTTTTTCCTTTGTGTAGTACTTGTAATTTTGCAGGGTAAAGTAGGGCAAAGCAGATGCTCTTATTCGTTAACAGTTGGTATGCAGTTGTGAAGGCTTTACATTTCTTCGTCACTTCCACTGAGAAATGTTAAAAGAACAGCAGTTGTTGTACTGCACTTTTCTATTGTTCTTGAATGCTTCTAGTATTTTTTGTTTATCTTGAATTCCCAGGAGTGTAAAGATTATTGGTCTTGGTTTGGCATAGGATCCCTTTCTTCTTGACCCAAACTGTGTGTGCGTTCAACGGCTAATGGGCTTTCTATGTCCAGCTGTTGTGGAAACCAGGTGGATGTCAGACGCAGTACATTGCATTTTTTGACAGTCTGGGATGCTGATTAAACGTAAATGATTGCATCCAGTTTAGCCATTCAGTTTATGTGTATTTCTACCTCCCCCATTCTTTGCTCTACTTCCAGAATAATTTTATTGTGTTCATTTAGTTGTGACGTGAATTGGTCAAGGGATACCTGGATTGCAACAAATTTTGCGTCGATTGGAGGTATCAATATGGCCAAAATTTCTTTTGCCAGGTTTTTGTGTGTAGCTGATTTCTTGGCTTAGTTTTAGTGCATGTTGCTACATTATACATATAATAATCCATATTGTAAAAGGACCGATTTTGTATGGGATGTCATTGACAGAGAAAAGGAGAGAAAAGTAAAATATAAAGGCTCTGTCCTCGCTGTGGGCACCATTTTGCGGCCTCTGTCTTCTGGGTATCGGGGATTAGGTCACTGTGGCAGCTTCCCTCTCCCCTCCTGGATTTGGGCTGATGATTATGTCTGTAAATGGCCAGCTGTTCTTGTTTTCCTCTTCTTCAGGCAGAGCTGCTCTAAAAAGCGGCCATCTGTAGGTGCTGCCTCCTGGAAGTCATTTTTCAATGTCTGCAGCATGCAGAAACAAGCAGAAGCCCGATTGTCTTGGGCTACATGTTGCAGTGTCCTACACTTCAATACGTTTTCAAAAATATCCTGTAGTTCCTATGTTATCTTTAAAAGTATTAGAACATTGGAGATGCAGAGAAAAACTGAGGAGAAACAATGGGTGTGGCAACAGCAATGTGGTGTAAGCTCACTGTGATGAGAGTGGCAGCCAATCAGGACATCTGGGCAAGGAGTAGGAGTCGTTTCCGTTCTTGGTCCACTGAAGGTTGATTGATGGACCAGGTCAGAAGGGTGGGGACTGAAAGCTGAATGAGGAAGTGATTTTCCTCCCTAAGACAGACAGACAAAGGAAGAAGTGCTGCAGCCACTGAAAGGTAAGCTACTGATTTTTTACTTTTGAATTGCCACATTAAGGTTGAGGGTAAGTTTTAGAAACCTTGTTTCTTGCAATGCAGACCATTCTAACTGTCCCCCCATATGAACCAGCAGTAATATTAAAGCCCCTTATAGACTGTGAGAGCAAGGTAGTGGATTAGGAACAGTGCAATACCCATCCATACCTCAATATAAGGCTGAGGCTAAGCTTTAGAAAATGTTTTTTCTTGCAATAAAGGCAACACTCTCTGGGCCCCCCAAGAATCAGTGGCTATATTGAATCTCCCTAAAGATTGTGAGTGAGCAAGATAGTAGGTTATGAACAGTACAATACCTAGACCCCAGTATAAGGTTGAGGGTAAACTTGAAAACCCTTTTTTTTTCTTGCAATCTCTTAAGCCCCTCTAAAGACTGTGTGTGAGAGCAAGGTAGTGGCTTATGCACAGTGTAATACCCAGACCCCAGTATACGCTTGAGAGTTTGACTTAAAAAGAAATATTTTTATTAGTATAGTAATAGTAATAAAAGCAATTGTTAACGAAGCACTCCAGAACCAGTAGTTCTATTTAGGCTCACTAAAGAGTGTGTGAGAGGTAGGTAGGTAGGTTACCCCCTTAAAAACCCAGAGATACTCAGACTGTACTCTAATAAAAGAAGAGCAATTCCTTCTCAACCTCATATATTGCACTAAATTGGAGGATTTCGAGACGCAAGCTGTGGATCTGACCAATAAGTTCCTTGATAAAGGTTATGATGCTGAAATGGTACAACAGCAGCTAGGGAGGGTTAGAGCACAGGATAGATTTCCTCAGAAGGGAATAGTTGGAGAGTCCACGAATACTGAGGAGTTTTCTTTTATTACCAGTTACAGTGTTCAACATCGGGAGGTGGGAAAAATCCTATCCAAACATTGGCATATCCTACAGGAGGATGAAATCTTGGGCCCCAGGTTACCATCTAAGCCCAAACTAATCTATAGGAGAGCCCCGAATTTGAGGGACCTACTAACTAGAAGTTATGTAGATCCACCTGTACAGAATATCCATCCGTCGTCCTTTTTTGGTATGGAGCAGAAAGGCTTCTTTAAATGCGGGAGATGTATGGGTTGCAAAACCTGTAAGCCTGTCACAAAACCATTCAGGTCCTTTACTCATCCGGTGACAGGTAAACAATTTAAGGTAGCTCAATTTATTACGTGCTCCTCTAAATTTGTGGTTTACCTGATCTGGTGCACTTGTAATTTGCTCTATGTTGGTCGGACGACCAGGGAGCTCAAAACCAGGATAAGGGAGCACCTCTATAACATCAAAAAGGGATTTGAGGGCCATAGCTTATCAGAACATTTTAAGTCTGTGCACAATGGGGACCCTTCTGGATTGTCTTTTATAGCCCTGGAGAAAGTTGAGGCCCACTGGCGGGGTTCCAATATGGCAAGGGAGGTGTCCAAGAGAGAGAGCTCATGGATTTATAGATTGGATACCCTTAGCCCTAAAGGGCTAAATATAGAATTCGATCTCAATTGCTTTACTGATTCTGCCTAGTCATCAGAGGGGCCTAATTTGTGACTATGAAGATTATTCTTTGGCGTTGGTTGTCTGAGGGCTATAGCCTAGTAAATTCTATACATTCCCCCAACCAATTACTTTTATGCCTGTTTTATGTGGTTTTATTAGGGCTATTACCATTCAACTGTTAATTGGCATGTTGGCCTTTTGGTGTATAGGTTTCATCCTATTTTTATGTTTTATGTATGTTTTTTTAGTCATGTTGATTGTATATTTTAGGCTGTTTGCACATTTTTGTATGGCCAACCCACCCTGCTGGATTGCTGGATCGTTTTCTTCCTTTTTATTAGGTTACTGCTTGCTCTTAGAGTTTGCTAGCGCATATAGTCGTTGAGCGCTATCATTTTTAGCTACTTGCACTTGAATACATATTTTATGAACATTTTATTATATAAATTGTTAATGTGTCCATATCCAGTATCCCTTTTAGCTAGATTTTATATGTGTGATTTAAGTCGCCTGATGGATTTGTCAATAGCCGATCAGCTGGGCTGGGCTATTTCGGGCAGCTGGGCTATTTCGGGCAGAGGTGGCGAATGCAGGCTGACTCTTCGGCAGGGTTGCCGTGGGAACGAGACGCTAGGGCAGTTGCCCCTGCTTGATTGGTTGAGCATTTAATGACGCACACAATAGCAGGACGCGTGCCCGGTTGCTAGGAAACAGTTTCGCCCCTCGTTATATTGACAGGATGAACGGCGTCAGTCACGCCCATCCTTTATCGGGAGAGGTAATGATATTCACCTCACCTGGTTGGATCGCGTTAGCCGCGGCCTCGGTGGTGCGTGGGGAGGAAGTGTCGAGAGAGGTAATGATATTCACCTCCTAGTTCACGGATTGGTTGGACGGCATCAGCCGCGCCCACCCTCTTCGAGGTAATGATATTCACCTCCTAGTATACTGATTGGTTGGATCGCGTTAGCCGCGGCTTCCCTCTCAGAGACCGGACCTTGGAGGGCCAGTACGGCCAGCTATTGGTGGAACTTGGGGAGGAAGTGACTCCCTTGTCCCGCCTTCATGATTTTTTAACGCTGCTCACCGCCGTGCCGGCTCACCTAGTGAAAGTCGCGTTGAGCGACGAAACGCGTTGGGAGCCGGCGGTCTACAGGATTGGAATCCAGCAGCGTGGATTGGCCTGGTACACATTGTGACATGCGCATTTTAACCGTTTGTTTGTGAGTATTTTATTGGCATTGTTAAAAGGAATCTGTAGTCTTGCAATATTGCACTATGGCCTCTTTATTTCCTTCTGCATGAATATGCTTTGGAAATCTGACTGGTCGTACTAACCTACATTGAGGATACATACCCTAGTGGGTGGAGTGGATTGGAGGAAGTGCCTACGTAACAGCTGTATTTGCTGGTGACCTAATCATTTCTGGTAAGGGTACCAAATCGGTGGTGGTTCTGCACGATTGGATTGCTGACACTCGTGGTGGATTTAGAATTCTAAGTTGGAGGACTTTAAAGAGGACTCTAAATAATTTATTTATAGCTCTGTGGTTATGTTGTAATTTTATAATGGGTTTTGGACCACTTCCCCGGGGCACCCCGATTGGGGGTGCCCCCTATGTGAAACCCCCCCAGAACGCCCAGATCAACTCACCTCACCCCGCTCCTACCGCGCGTGGGCACTCGTCCAATCAACGCGCTCAGAGCTGCTGTGGTATGCGCATCAATGAGACGTCTTACCGCAGCGGCTCCGAGCGCGCTGGTGGACGCATCTTGCGCTTCCCTCTAACAGGGAACAAATCCGATTTTGGATGCCCCGCGGGGAGGGATTGGATCGGCCCGGGAATCTATAAGATTACGCTGGGTGTTGGTCCACTTTAAAGCAGAAGTTTCCCCTCCTTAGAATGGCCTTGTATTAGGCTCAGTCATGTAGGCTAGGCAGACTTGTGCCAGACAGCTGTGGGGGGGCGGGGAGTAGACTGGGGAGGGTGACCAGGCAGTAACACTGCTGCCTGTCATTTAAAAAGCAAAATGTCAGGAAAAAAAATGACCAAGCATGTGGCCAGCGCCCCAATAACAATGTTGTTCATGTCACTTCATGTAGCTGGGGGGCCGATTTGGAAGGCAATCAGGATGCCCCCCTGTGCAGGGAACAACAACCGTTTTGTACAAAATGGGTGGTGTTCTGGTTGAGCCTATATTCATTTTTCAAGTCTCGGGGGCTGTTTTTGCTCATAAAGTGGACCAACACCCAGGGGTGATCGGTGATCTATAAGATTCCCGGGCTAATCACCTCCCTCACCGCGGGGCATCCGAGATCGGGATGTCCCGCGGGGTGAAACCCCCCCAAAAGCCCCAAAAAACCTTACCTTATCGGCGACGGATCAGCCGCCGCCGCCTCCCGCGTGCCCCTCTAGCAGTGCGCGTGCTCGCGCCGGCCGTTTGTGAATGGCCGGCGCGGGCGGGTGCCCTGTAAGAGGGACGCGCGGGAGGTGGCGGCGGCGGCAGCTTGTCCGTCGCCGAAAAGGTACGTTTTTGGGGCTTTTGGGGGGGATTTCACACAGCGGGGCATCCTGATCTCGGATGCCCCACTGAAGTGGACCAACACCCAGGATAGTGAAAATCCTGGGTGTTGGTCCACTTTAAAGGCACAATAATTAATAGTGGGTTTGCAATCCCTCAAGACCAAGAGACACAGATAGAACTTTTTCCCAAATGTAGGCCCTCTTACAAACATCATACACAATAATATAGGGATTTAGAAATTGCACACCAACAACTGAGATTTGAATTGCAAGTGATATTGTGTATTAAAAAATAGCAAATAATACATGAATTGTGATTTCTATATAGACAGTTAAACTGGACCAACATCCTGGAACAGTTGGAAACGAAAGGTAGCGGCCATTTTGGAGCTATCACTCCCAACTGACATAGCTGAAATGCACAGTAACAGGAAGCCTAGCAGCACTTCCTGTTTGTAGGTGGCCTGCAAGCCCATGAACTACCATCTTGTTTTTAAAATCTCAGTAGGCATTAGAAAAAGGTAAATTGATTTTTATGTGCAGCAATCTAAATTGTTCCTGGGATGCATATGAGCACTGTTTGTTGAAGTGGTCTGATATAAGTCATTTTTGACTGTTGGTCCGCTTTAATGTAGGACAATAATGAACTATGACTGCTCTGACCGCACTATGCCCCTGAAGAAAGGTGCTATTGCTGGACCAGAAACGCTGGACGCCACCCACACTTCTGACCTTTTGCTTTCGTCACTTGCTTTTTTGTTGTAAGATTCTATGGTGATATTATTGTTATGTACTATAAAAATGGTGACATTTATTGACTGTACCATGTCGCCACCTTGTGGACATACTTATTATTGCTCGTTATACTCGTAAATGGATAGAAATGCAGAGCTATCCATACCTCTGTACTAAGATGCTAAGATCCCTTGCTTATTTTATAGTTCATTATTGTCCTACATTGACACAATCACAATTCATGTATTATTTTCTTTTTTAATACACTATATCACTTGCAATTCAAAGTTCAGTTGTTGGTGTGTAATTTCTCAACACCTATATTTTTGGGTCCTCTTAAAGGGACAATCCAGACAATAGTAATAACATACCTCCCAACTTTTCAGAATGGGAAATCGGGACAATATGTAAATTAAGCCACGCCCCCTCATTAATTGATGGATAGGAGATACAACAATAGAAACACTTTCAATAGGCAAATGAATCATTTATTGCTGCAGATCTGCATGTTACACCTCAAAGAGGGACAAAGGAGAACAACGAGGGACAGGGGGACATGGACTCAAAAGAGGGACAGTCCCTCCAAATCAGGGACACTTGGCAGGTATGGTAATAAGGCAGCAAGCAGCTCACCTGATGCCTGTCCCCTGTGCCCAGGGGCGGACTAGGGTTAAAACAACGGCCCGCGACTTTTTGGGGCACACCAGCCCTGCTGTACCGTTCCTTGTCCAGTATGATATCTCAATGTTGCATCATATATATATATATATATATATATATATATATATATATATATAGTAAGGCGCAATTAAATCCTCCACCAACCCTGCTGTTGCTAGGTCCTCCGGACACTGCTGCCCAGTCTTCATTGCCTTCTTTGCCAATACTGCTCCACCAGAAAATGCACTTACAACCCCCATCTCCTCCCTGCTCCATGCTGCACCCCCATCTCTGCCCTGCTCCATGCTGCACCCCCATCTCTGCCCTGCTACATGCTGCACCTCCATCTCTGCCCTGCTCCATGCTACACCCCATCTCTGCCCTGCTCCATGCTGCACCTCCATCTCTGCCCTGCTCCATGCTGCACCCCCATCTCCTCCCTGCTCCATGCTGCACCCCATCTCTGCCCTGCTCCATGCTGCACCCCATCTCTGCCCTGCTCCATGCTGCACCCCATCTCTGCCCTGCTCCATGCTGCACCCCATCTCTGCCCTGCTCCATGCTGCACCCCCATCTCCTCCCTGCTCCATGCTGCACCTCCATCTCTGCCCTGCTCCATGCTGCACCCCATCTCTGCCCTGCTCCATGCTGCACCCCATCTCTGCCCTGCTCCATGCTGCACCCCATCTCCTCCCTGCTCCATGCTGCACCCCCATCTCCTCCCTGCTCCATGCTGCACCCCCATCTCTTCCCTGCTCCATGCTGCACCCCCATCTCTGCCCTGCTCCATGCTGCACCCCCATCTCTGCCCTGCTCCATGCTGCACCCCCATCTCTGCCCTGCTCCATGCTGCACCCCCATCTCTGCCCTGCTCCATGCTGCACCCCCATCTCCTCCCTGCTCCATGCTGCACCCCCATCTCTGACCTGCTCCATGCTGCACCCCATCTCTGACCTGCTCCATGCCGCCCCCTATCTCTGCCCTGCTCCATGCTGCACCCCCATCTCCTCCCTGCTCCATGCTGCACCCCCATCTCTGCCCTGCTCCATGCTGCACCTCCATCTCTGCCCCTGCTCCATGCTGCACCCCCATCTCGGCCCTGCTCCATGCTGCACCCCCATCTCTGCTCTGCTCCATGCTGCACCTCCATCTCTTCCCTGCTCCATGCTGCACCCCCATCTCTGCCCTGCTCCATGCTGCACCCCATCTCTGCCCTGCTCCATGCTGCACCCCATCTCTGCCCTGCTCCATGCTGCACCCCATCTCTGCCCTGCTCCATGCTGCACCTACATCTCTTCTCTGCTCCATGCTGCACCTCCATCTCTTCCCTGCTCCATGCTGCACCTCCATCTCCTCCCTGCTCCATGCTGCACCCCCATCTCCTCCCTGCTCCATGCTGCACCCCCATCTCTGCCCTGCTCCATGTTGCACCCCCATCTCTTCCCTGCTCCATGCTGCACCCCCATCTCCTCCCTGCTCCATGCTGCACCTCCATCTCTGCCCTGCTCCAAGCTGCACCTCCATCTCTGCCCTGCTCCATGCTGCACCTCCATCTCTGCCCTGCTCCATGCTGCACCTCCATCTCTTCTCTGCTCCATGCTGCACCTCCATCTCTGCCCTGCTCCATGCTGCACCTCATCTCTGCTCTGCTCCATGCTGCACCCCCATCTCTTCCCTGCTCCATGCTGCACCCCCATCTCTGCCCTGCTCCATGCTGCACCCCCATCTCTGCTCTGCTCCATGCTGCACCCCCATCTCTGCCCTGCTCCATGCTGCACCCCCATCTCTGCCCTGCTCCATGCTGCACCCCCATCTCTGCTCTGCTCCATGCTGCACCCCCATCTCTGCCCTGCTCCATGCTGCACCCCCATCTCCTCCCTGCTCCATGCTGCACCCCCATCTCTGACCTGCTCCATGCTGCACCCCCATCTCCTCCCTGCTCCATGCTGCACCCCATCTCTGCCCTGCTCCATGCTGCACCCCCATCTCTGCCCTGCTCCATGCTGCACCCCCATCTCTGCCCTGCTCCATGCTGCACCTCCATCTCTGCCCTGCTCCATGCTGCACCCCATCTCTGCCCTGCTCCATGCTGCACCTCCATCTCTGCCCTGCTCCATGCTGCACCTCCATCTCTTCTCTGCTCCATGCTGCACCTCCATCTCTTCCCTGCTCCATGCTGCACCCCCATCTCTTCTCTGCTCCATGCTGCACATCCATCTCTTCCCTGCTCCATGCTGCACCTCCATCTCTTCTCTGCTCCATGCTGCACATCCATCTCTTCCCTGCTCCATGCTGCACCTCCATCTCCTCCCTGCTCCATGCTGCACCCCCATCTCCTCCCTGCTCCATGCTGCACCCCCATCTCTGCCCTGCTCCATGTTGCACCCCCATCTCTTCCCTGCTCCATGCTGCACGCCCATCTCCTCCCTGCTCCATGCTGCACCTCCATCTCTGCCCTGCTCCAAGCTGCACCTCCATCTCTGCCCTGCTCCATGCTGCACCTCCATCTCTGCCCTGCTCCATGCTGCACCTCCATCTCTTCTCTGCTCCATGCTGCACCTCCATCTCTGCCCTGCTCCATGCTGCACCTCATCTCTGCCCTGCTCCATGCTGCACCCCCACCTCTGCTCTGCTCCATGCTGCACCCCCATCTCTTCCCTGCTCCATGCTGCACCCCCATCTCTGCCCTGCTCCATGCTGCACCCCCATCTCTGCTCTGCTCCATGCTGCACCCCCATCTCTGCCCTGCTCCATGCTGCACCCCCATCTCTGCCCTGCTCCATGCTGCACCCCCATCTCTGCTCTGCTCCATGCTGCACCCCCATCTCTGCCCTGCTCCATGCTGCACCCCCATCTCTGCCCTGCTCCATGCTGCACCCCATCTCTTCCCTGCTCCATGCTGCACCCCCATCTCTGCCCTGCTCCATGCTGCACCCCCATCTCTGCTCTGCTCCATGCTGCACCCCATCTCTTCCCTGCTACATGCTGCACCCCCATCTCTGCCCTGCTCCATGCTGCACCCCATCTCTTCCCTGCTCCATGCTGCACCCCCATCTCTGCCCTGCTCCATGCTGCACCCCATCTCTTCCCTGCTCCATGCTGCCCCCCCATCTCTGCCCTGCTCCATGCTGCACCCCATCTCTGCCCTGCTCCATGCTGCACCCCATCTCTTCCCTGCTCCATGCTGCACCCCCATCTCTGCCCTGCTCCATGCTGCACCCCCATCTCTGCTCTGCTCCATGCTGCACCCCATCTCTTCCCTGCTACATGCTGCACCCCCATCTCTGCCCTGCTCCATGCTGCACCCCATCTCTTCCCTGCTCCATGCTGCACCCCCATCTCTGCCCTGCTCCATGCTGCACCCCATCTCTTCCCTGCTCCATGCTGCCCCCCCATCTCTGCCCTGCTCCATGCTGCACCCCATCTCTGCCCTGCTCCATGCTGCACCCCATCTCTGCCCTGCTCCATGCTGCACCCCCATCTCCTCCCTGCTCCATGCTGCACCCCCATCTCTGCCCTGCTCCATGCTGCACCCCATCTCTGCCCTGCTCCATGCTGCACCCCATCTCCTCCCTGCTCCATGCTGCACCCCCATCTCCTCCCTGCTCCATGCTGCACCCCCATCTCTGCCCTGCTCCATGCTGCACCCCATCTCTGCCCTGCTCCATGCTGCACCCCCATCTCCACCCTGCTCCATGCTGCACCCCCATCTCTGCCCTGCTCCATGCTGCACCCCCATCTCCTCCCTGCTCCATGCTGCACCCCCATCTCCTCCCTGCTCCATGCTGCACCCCCATCTCTGCCCTGCTCCATGCTGCACCCCCATCTCCTCCCTGCTCCATGCTGCTCCCCCATCTCTGCCCTGCTCCATGCTGCACCTCCATCTCGGCCACTGCTCCATGCTGCGCCCCCATCTCTTCCAAGCTCCATGCTGCACCCCCATCTCTGCCCTGCTCCATGCTGCACCTCCATCTCTGCCCCTGCTCCATGCTGCACCCCCATCTCTGTCCTGCTCCATGCTGCACCTCCATCTCTGCCCTGCTCCATGCTGCACCCCCATCTCTGTCCTGCTCCATGCTGCACCCCCATCTCTTCCCTGCTCCATGCTGCACCCCCATCTCTGCCCTGCTCCATGCTGCACCCCCATCTCTTCCCTGCTCCATGCTGCACCCCCATCTCCTCCCTGCTCCATGCTGCACCCCCATCTCCTCCCTGCTCCATGCTGCACCTCCATCTCTGCCCTGCTCCATGGTGCACCCCCATCTCTGCCCTGCTCCATGCTGCACCTCCATCTCTGCCCTGCCCCATGCTGCACCCCATCTCTGCCCTGCCCCATGCTGCACCTCCATCTCTGCCCCTGCTCCATGCTGCACCTCAATCTCTGCCCTGCTCCATGCTGCACCCCATCTCTGCCCTGCTCCATGCTGGACCCCCATCTCTGCCCTGCTCCATGCTGCACCCCCATCTCTGCCCTGCTCCATGCGGCACCCCCATCTCCTCCCTGCCCCATGCTGCACCCCCATCTCTGCCCTGCTCCATGCTGCACCCCCATCTCTGCCCCTGCTCCATGCTGCACCCTCCTCTCTACCCTGCTCCATGCTGCACCCCCATCTCTGCCCTACTCCATGCTGCACCCTCATCTCTACCCTGCTCCATGCTGCACCCCCATTTCTGCCCTGCTCCATGCTGCACCCCATCTCTACCCTGCTCCATGCTGCACCTCCATCTCTGCCCCTGCTCCATGCTGCACCCCCATCTCTTCCCTGCTCCATGCTGCACCCCCATCTCTGCCTTGCTCCATGCTGCACCCCCATCTCTTCCCTGCTCCATGCTGCACCCCCATCTCCTCCCTGCTCCATGCTGCACCTCCATCTCTGCCCTGCTCCATGCTGCACCTCCATCTCTACCCTGCTCCATGCTGCACCCCATCTCTGCCCTGCTCCATGCTGCACCTCCATCTCTGCCCTGCTCCATGCTGCACCCCCATCTCTGCCCTGCTCCATGCTGCACCTCCATCTCTGCCCTGCTCCATGCTGCACCTCCATCTCTGCCCTGCTCCATGCTGCACCCCATCTCTGCCCTGCTCCATGCTGCACCCCCATCTCTGCCCTGCTCCATGCTGCACCTCCATCTCTTCCCTGCTCCATGCTGCACCCCCATCTCTGCCCTGCTCCATGCTGCACCCCATCTCTGCCCTGCTCCATGCTGCACCCCATCTCTGCCCTGCTCCATGCTGCACCCCCATCTCTGCCCTGCTGCATGCTGCACCCCCATCTCTTCCCTGCTCCATGCTGCACCCCCATCTCTGCCCTGCTCAATGCTGCACCCCCATCTCTGCCCTGCTCCATGCTGCACCCCATATCTGCCTGGCTCCATGCTGCACCCCCATCTCCACCCTGCTCCATGCTGCACCCCGATCTCCTCCCTGCTCCATGCTGCACCCCCCATCTCTACCCTGCTCCATGCTGCACCCCATCTCTGCCCTGCTCCATGCTGCACCCCCATCTCCTCCCTGCTCCATGCTGCACCCCCATCTCTGCCCCTGCTCCATGCTGCACCCTCCTCTCTACCCTGCTCCATGCTGCACCCCCATCTCTGCCCTACTCCATGCTGCACCCTCATCTCTACCCTGCTCCATGCTGCACCCCCATTTCTGCCCTGCTCCATGCTGCACCCCATCTCTACCCTGCTCCATGCTGCACCTCCATCTCTGCCCCTGCTCCATGCTGCACCCCCATCTCTTCCCTGCTCCATGCTGCACCCCCATCTCTGCCTTGCTCCATGCTGCACCCCCATCTCTTCCCTGCTCCATGCTGCACCCCCATCTCCTCCCTGCTCCATGCTGCACCTCCATCTCTGCCCTGCTCCATGCTGCACCTCCATCTCTACCCTGCTCCATGCTGCACCCCATCTCTGCCCTGCTCCATGCTGCACCTCCATCTCTGCCCTGCTCCATGCTGCACCCCCATCTCTGCCCTGCTCCATGCTGCACCTCCATCTCTGCCCTGCTCCATGCTGCACCTCCATCTCTGCCCTGCTCCATGCTGCACCCCATCTCTGCCCTGCTCCATGCTGCACCCCCATCTCTGCCCTGCTCCATGCTGCACCTCCATCTCTTCCCTGCTCCATGCTGCACCCCCATCTCTGCCCTGCTCCATGCTGCACCCCATCTCTGCCCTGCTCCATGCTGCACCCCATCTCTGCCCTGCTCCATGCTGCACCCCCATCTCTGCCCTGCTGCATGCTGCACCCCCATCTCTTCCCTGCTCCATGCTGCACCCCCATCTCTGCCCTGCTCAATGCTGCACCCCCATCTCTGCCCTGCTCCATGCTGCACCCCATATCTGCCTGGCTCCATGCTGCACCCCCATCTCCACCCTGCTCCATGCTGCACCCCGATCTCCTCCCTGCTCCATGCTGCACCCCCCATCTCTACCCTGCTCCATGCTGCACCCCATCTCTGCCCTGCTCCATGCTGCACCCCCATCTCCTCCCTGCTCCATGCTGCACCCCCATCTCTGCCCTGCTCAATGCTGCAACCCCATCTCTACCCTGCTCTATGCTGCACCCCATCTCTGCCCTGCTCCATGCTGCACCCCATCTCTGCCCTGCTCCATGCTGCACCCCATCTCTGCCCTGCTCCATGCTGCACCCCCATCTCCTCCCTGCTCCATGCTGCACCCCCATCTCTGCCCTGCTCCATGCTGCACCCCCATCTCCTCCCTGCTCCATGCTGCACCCCCATCTCTGCCCTGCTCCATGCTGCACCTCCATCTCTGCCCCTGCTCCATGCTGCACCCCCATCTCTTCCAAGCTCCATGCTGCACCCCCATCTCTGCCCTGCTCCATGCTGCACCCCCATCTCCTCCCTGCTCCATGCTGCACCCCCATCTCCTCCCTGCTCCATGCTGCACCTCCATCTCTGCCCTGCTCCATGCTGCACCTCCATCTCTACCCTGCTCCATGCTGCACCTCCATCTCTGCCCTGCTCCATGCTGCACCCCATCTCTTCCCTGCTCCATGCTGCACCCCATCTCCTCCCTGCTCCATGCTGCACCCCCATCTCTGCCCTGCTCCATGCTGCACCCCCATCTCTGCCCTGCTCCATGCTGCACCCCCATCTCTGCCCTGCTCCATGCTGCACCTCCATCTCTGCCCCTGCTCCATGCTGCACCCCCATCTTTGTCCTGCTCCATGCTGCACCTCCATCTCTGCCCTGCTCCATGCTGCACCCCCATCTCTGCCCTGCTCCATGCTGCACCCCCATCTCTGCCCTGCTCCATGCTGCACCTCCATCTCTGCCCCTGCTCCATGCTGCACCCCCATCTCTGTCCTGCTCCATGCTGCACCTCCATCTCTGCCCTGCTCCATGCTGCACCCCATCTCTGTCCTGCTCCATGCTGCACCCCATCTCTTCCCTGCTCCATGCTGCACCCCCATCTCTGCCCTGCTCCATGCTGCACCCCCATCTCTTCCCTGCTCCATGCTGCACCCCCATCTCCTCCCTGCTCCATGCTGCACCCCCATCTCCGCCCTGCTCCATGCTGCACCTCCATCTCTGCCCTGCTCCATGGTGCACCCCCATCTCTGCCCTGCTCCATGCTGCACCTCCATCTCTGCCCTGCCCCATGCTGCACCCCATCTCTGCCCTGCTCCATGCTGCACCTCCATCTCTGCCCTGCTCCATGCTGCACCTCCATCTCTGCCCTGCTCCATGCTGCACCCCATCTCTGCCCTGCTCCATGCTGGACCCCCATCTCTGCCCTGCTCCATGCTGCACCCTCATCTCTGCCCTGCTCCATGCTGCACCTCCATCTCTGCCCTGCTCCATGCTGCACCCCATCTCTGCCCTGCTCCATGCTGGACCCCCATCTCTGCCCTGCTCCATGCTGCACCCTCATCTCTGCCCTGCTCCATGCTGCACCCCCATCTCCGCCCTGCTCCATGCGGCACCCCCATCTCCTCCCTGCCCCATGCTGCACCCCCATCTCTGCCCTGCTCCATGCTGCACCCCCATCTCTGCCCTGCTCCATGCTGCACCCTCATCTCTACCCTGCTCCATGCTGCACCCCCATTTCTGCCCTGCTCCATGCTGCACCCCATCTCTACCCTGCTCCATGCTGCACCTCCATCTCTGCCCCTGCTCCATGCTGCACCCCCATCTCTTCCCTGCTCCATGCTGCACCCCCATCTCTGCCTTGCTCCATGCTGCACCCCCATCTCTTCCCTGCTCCATGCTGCACCCCCATCTCCTCCCTGCTCCATGCTGCACCTCCATCTCTGCCCTGCTCCATGCTGCACCTCCATCTCTACCCTGCTCCATGCTGCACCTCCATCTCTGCCCTGCTCCATGCTGCACCTCCATCTCTGCCCTGCCCCATGCTGCACCTCCATCTCTGCCCTGCTCCATGCTGCACCTCCATCTCTGCCCTGCCCCATGCTGCACCCCATCTCTGCCCTGCTCCATGCTGCACCTCCATCTCTGCCCTGCTCCATGCTGCACCCCCATCTCTGCTCTGCTCCATGCTGCACCTCCATCTCTGCCCTGCTCCATGCTGCACCTCCATCTCTGCCCTGCTCCATGCTGCACCCCATCTCTGCCCTGCTCCATGCTGCACCCCCATCTCTGCCCTGCTACATGCTGCACCCCCATCTGTTCCCTGCTCCATGCTGCACCCCCATCTCTGCCCTGCTCCATGCTGCACCCCATCTCTGCCCTGCTCCATGCTGCACCCCCATCTCTGCCCTGCTGCATGCTGCACCCCCATCTCTTCCCTGCTCCATGCTGCACCCCCATCTCTGCCCTGCTCAATGCTGCACCCCCATCTCTGCCCTGCTCCATGCTGCACCCCATATCTGCCTGGCTCCATGCTGCACCCCCATCTCCACCCTGCTCCATGCTGCACCCCGATCTCCTCCCTGCTCCATGCTGCACCCCCCATCTCTACCCTGCTCCATGCTGCACCCCATCTCTGCCCTGCTCCATGCTGCACCCCCATCTCCTCCCTGCTCCATGCTGCACCCCCATCTCTGCCCTGCTCAATGCTGCAACCCCATCTCTACCCTGCTCTATGCTGCACCCCATCTCTGCCCTGCTCCATGCTGCACCCCATCTCTGCCCTGCTCCATGCTGCACCCCATCTCTGCCCTGCTCCATGCTGCACCCCCATCTCCTCCCTGCTCCATGCTGCACCCCCATCTCTGCCCTGCTCCATGCTGCACCCCATCTCTGCCCTGCTCCATGCTGCACCCCATATCTGCCTGGCTCCATGCTGCACCCCCATCTCTGCCCTGCTCCATGCTGCACCCCATCTCTGCCCTGCTCCTCGCTGCACCCCCATCTCCTCCCTGCTCCATGCTGCACCCCCATCTCTGCCCTGCTCAGTGCTGCACCCCCATTTCTACCCTGCTCCATGCTGCACCCCATCTCCTCCCTGCTCCATGCTGCACCCCCATCTCTTCCCTGCTCCATGCTGCACCCCCATCTCCTCCCTGCTCCATGCTGCACCCCCATCTCTGCCCTGCTCAATGCGTCACCCCCATCTCCTCCCTGCTCCATGCTGCACCCCCATCTCTGCCCTGCTCCATGCTGCAGCCCCATCTCCTCCCTGCTCCATGCTGCACCCCCATCTCTGTCCTTGTCCATGCTGCACCCCCATCTCCTCCCTGCTCCATGCTGCACCCCCATCTCTGCCCTGCTCAATGCTGCACCCCCATCTCTACCCTGCTCCATGCTGCACCCCATCTCTGCCCTGCTCCATGCTGCACCCCCATCTCTGCCCTGCTCCATGCTGCACCCCCATCTCCTCCGTGCTCCATGCTGCACCCCCATCTCTGCCCTGCTCCATGCTGCACCTCCATCTCTGCCCTGCTCCATGCTGCACCCCCATCTCTGCCCTGCTCCATGCTGCACCCCCATCTCCTCCCTGCTCCATGCTGCACTCCCATCTCTGCCCTGCTCAATGCTGCACCCCCATCTCCTCCCTGCTCCATGCTGCACCCCCATCTCTGCCCTGCTCCATGCTGCAGCCCCATCTCCTCCCTGCTCCATGCTGCACCCCCATCTCTGCCCTTGTCCATGCTGCACCCCCATCCCCTCCCTGCTCCATGCTGCACCCCCATCTCTGCCCTGCTCAATGCTGCACCCCCATTTCTACCCTGCTCCATGCTGCACCCCATCTCTGCCCTGCTCCATGCTGCACCCCCATCTCTGCCCTGCTCCATGCTGCACCCCCATCTCCTCCGTGCTCCATACTGCACCCCCATCTCTGCCCTGCTCAATGCTGCACCCCCATCTCTACCCTGCTCCATGCTGCACCCCATCTCTGCCCTGCTCCATGCTGCACCCCATCTCTGCCCTGCTCCATGCTGCACCCCATCTCTGCCCTGCTCCATGCTGCACCCCCATCTCCTCCCTGCTCCATGCTGCACCCCCATCTCCTCCCTGCTCCATGCTGCACCCCCATGTCTGCCCTGCTCCATGCTGCACCCCCGTCTCTGCCCTGCTCCATGCTGCACCCCCGTCTCTGCCCTGCTCCATGCTGCACCCCCATCTCTGCCCCGCTCCATGCTGCACCCCCATCTCTGCCCTGCTCCATGCTGCACCTCCATCTCTGCCCTGCTCCATGCTGCACCCCCATCTCTGCCCTGCTCAATGCTGCACCCCCATCTCTGCCCTGCTCCATGCTGCACCCCATCTCTGCCCTGCTCCATGCTGCACCCCATATCTGCCTGGCTCCATGCTGCACCCCATCTCTTCCCTGCTCCATGCTGCACCCCCATCTCTGCCCTGCTCCATGCTGCACCCCCATCTCTGCCCTGCTCAATGCTGCACCTCCATCTCTGCCCTGCTCCATGCTGCACCCCATCTCTACCCTGCTCCATGCTGCACCCCATGTCTGCCCTGCTCCATGCTTCACCCCCATCTCTGCCCTGCTCCATGCTGCACCCCATCTCATCCCTGCTCCATGCTGCATCCCCATCTCTGCCCTGCTCAATGCTGCACCCCATCTCTACCCTGCTCCATGCTGCACCCCATCTCTGCCCTACTCCATGCTGCACCCCCATCTCTGCCCTGCTCCATGCTGCACCCCATCTCTGCCCTGCTGCATGCTGCACCCCCATCTCCTCCCTGCTCCATGCTGCACCCCCATCTCTGCCCTGCTCTATGCTGCACCCCCATCTCTGCCCTGCTCCATGCTGCACCCCCATTTCTGCCCCGCTCCATGCTGCAACTCCATCTCTGCCCTGCTCCATGCTGCACCTCCATCTCTGCCCTGCTCCATGCTGCACCCCCATCTCTGCCCCTGCTCCATGCTGCACCCCCATCTCTTCCCCGCTACATGCTGCACCCCCATCTCTGCCCTGCTCCATGCTGCACCCCCATCTCTTCCCTGCTCCATGCTGCACCCCCATCTCGGCCCTGCTCAATGCTGCACCCCCATCTCTGCCCTGCTCCATGCTGCACCCCATCTCCGCCCTGCTCCATGCTGCACCCCCATCTCCTCCCTGCTCCTTGCTGCACCTCCATCTCTGCCCCTGCTCCATGCTGCACCCCCATCTCTTCCCTGCTCCATGCTGCACCCCCATCTCTGCCCTGCTCCATGCTGCACCCCCATCTCTGCCCTGCTCCATGCTGCACCCCCATCTCTGCCCTGCTCCATGCTGCACCTCCATCTCTGCCCCTGCTCCATGCTGCACCCCCATCTCTTCCCTGCTCCATGCTGCACCCCCATCTCTGCCCTGCTCCATGCTGCACCCCCATCTCTTCCCTGCTCCATGCTGCACCCCCATCTCCTCCCTGCTCCATGCTGCACCTCCATCTCTGCCCTGCTCCATGCTGCACCTCCATCTTTGCCCTGCTCCATGCTGCACCTCCATCTCTGCCCTGCCCCATGCTGCACCCCATCTCTGCCCTGCTCCATGCTGCACCTCCATCTCTGCCCTGCTCCATGCTGCACCCCATCTCTGCCCTGCTCCATGCTGCACCCCCATCTCTGCCCTGCTCCATGCTGCACCCCCATCTCTTCCCTGCTCCATGCTGCACCCCCATCTCTGCCCTGCTCCATGCTGCACCCCCATCTCTTCCCTGCTCCATGCTGCACCCCCATCTCCTCCCTGCTCCATGCTTGACCCCCATCTCTGCCCTGCTCAATGCTGCACCCCATCTCTACCCTGCTCCATGCTGCACCCCATCTCTGCCCTACTCCATGCTGCACCCCCATCTCTGCCCTGCTCCATGCTGCACCCCATCTCTGCCCTGCTGCATGCTGCACCCCCATCTCCTCCCTGCTCCATGCTGCACCCCCATCTCTGCCCTGCTCTATGCTGCACCCCATCTCTGCCCTGCTCCATGCTGCACCCCCATTTCTGCCCCGCTCCATGCTGCAACTCCATCTCTGCCCTGCTCCATGCTGCACCTCCATCTCTGCCCTGCTCCATGCTGCACCCCCATCTCTGCCCCTGCTCCATGCTGCACCCCCATCTCTTCCCCGCTACATGCTGCACCCCCATCTCTGCCCTGCTCCATGCTGCACCCCCATCTCTTCCCTGCTCCATGCTGCACCCCCATCTCGGCCCTGCTCAATGCTGCACCCCCATCTCTGCCCTGCTCCATGCTGCACCCCATCTCCGCCCTGCTCCATGCTGCACCCCCATCTCCTCCCTGCTCCTTGCTGCACCTCCATCTCTGCCCCTGCTCCATGCTGCACCCCCATCTCTTCCCTGCTCCATGCTGCACCCCCATCTCTGCCCTGCTCCATGCTGCACCCCCATCTCTGCCCTGCTCCATGCTGCACCCCCATCTCTGCCCTGCTCCATGCTGCACCTCCATCTCTGCCCCTGCTCCATGCTGCACCCCCATCTCTTCCCTGCTCCATGCTGCACCCCCATCTCTGCCCTGCTCCATGCTGCACCCCCATCTCTTCCCTGCTCCATGCTGCACCCCCATCTCCTCCCTGCTCCATGCTGCACCTCCATCTCTGCCCTGCTCCATGCTGCACCTCCATCTTTGCCCTGCTCCATGCTGCACCTCCATCTCTTCCCTGCCCCATGCTGCACCCCATCTCTGCCCTGCTCCATGCTGCACCCCCATCTCTGCCCTGCTCCATGCTGCACCCCCATCTCTTCCCTGCTCCATGCTGCACCCCCATCTCTGCCCTGCTCCATGCTGCACCCCCATCTCTTCCCTGCTCCATGCTGCACCCCATCTCCTCCCTGCTCCATGCTGCACCCCCATCTCTGCCCTGCTCAATGCTGCACCCCCATCTCTGCCCTGCTCCATGCTGCACCCCATATCTGCCTGGCTCCATGCTGCACCCCATCTCTGCCCTGCTCCATGCTGCACCCCATCTCTCCCCTGCTCCATGCTGCACCCCCATCTCTGCCCTGCTCCATGCTGTACCTCCATCTCTGCCCTGCTCCATGCTGCACCCCAATCTCTGCCCTGCTCCATGCTGCACCCCATCTCTGCCCTGCTCCATGCTGCACCCCCATCTCTGCCCTGCTCTATGCTGCACCCCATCTCTGCCCTGCTCCATGCTGCACCCCCATTTCTGCCCCGCTCCATGCTGCAACTCCATCTCTGCCCTGCTCCATGCTGCACCTCCATCTCTGCCCTGCTCCATGCTGCACCCCCATCTCTGCCCCTGCTCCATGCTGCACCCCCATCTCTTCCCCGCTACATGCTGCACCCCCATCTCTGCCCTGCTCCATGCTGCACCCCCATCTCTTCCCTGCTCCATGCTGCACCCCCATCTCGGCCCTGCTCAATGCTGCACCCCCATCTCTGCCCTGCTCCATGCTGCACCCCATCTCCGCCCTGCTCCATGCTGCACCCCATCTCCTCCCTGCTCCTTGCTGCACCTCCATCTCTGCCCCTGCTCCATGCTGCACCCCCATCTCTTCCCTGCTCCATGCTGCACCCCCATCTCTGCCCTGCTCCATGCTGCACCCCCATCTCTTCCCTGCTCCATGCTGCACCCCCATCTCCTCCCTGCTCCATGCTGCACCTCCATCTCTGCCCTGCTCCATGCTGCACCTCCATCTTTGCCCTGCTCCATGCTGCACCTCCATCTCTTCCCTGCCCCATGCTGCACCCCATCTCTGCCCTGCTCCATGCTGCACCTCCATCTCTGCCCTGCTCCATGCTGCACCCCATCTCTGCCCTGCTCCATGCTGCACCCCCATCTCTGCCCTGCTCCATGCTGCACCCCCATCTCTTCCCTGCTCCATGCTGCACCCCATCTCTGCCCTGCTCCATGCTGCACCCCCATCTCTGCCCTGCTCCATGCTGCACCCCCATCTCCTCCCTGCTCCATGCTGCACCCCCATCTCTGCCCTGCTCAATGCTGCACCCCCATCTCTGCCCTGCTCCATGCTGCACCCCATATCTGCCTGGCTCCATGCTGCACCCCATCTCTGCCCTGCTCCATGCTGCACCCCAATCTCTGCCCTGCTCCATGCTGCACCCCATCTCTGCCCTGCTCCATGCTGCACCCCCATCTCTGCCCTGCTCCATGCTGCACCCCATCTCTGCCCTGCTCCATGCTGCACCCCATCTCTGCCCTGCTCCATGCTGCACCCCATCTCTGCCCTGCTCCATGCTGCACCCCATCTCCTCCCTGCTCCATGCTGCACCCTCATCTCTGCCCTGCTCCATGCTTCACCCCATCTTTGCCCTGCTCCATGCTGCACCCCCATCTCTTCCCTGCTCCATGCTGCACCCCAGTCTCTGCCCTGCTCCATGCTGCACCCCATCTCTGCCCTGCTCAATGCTGCACCTCCATCTCTTCCCTGCTCCATGCTGCACCCCATCTCTGCCCTGCACCATGCTGCACCCCCATCTCTTCCCTGCTCCATGCTGCACCCCAGTCTCTGCCCTGCTCCATGCTGCACCCCATCTCTGCCCTGCTCAATGCTGCACCCCCATCTCTTCCCTGCTCCATGCTGCACCCCATCTCTGCCCTGCACCATGCTGCACCCCATCTCTGCCCTGCTCCAGGCGGCACCCTCATCTCTGCCCTGCTGCATGCTTCACCTCCATCTTTGCCCTGCTCCATGCTGCACCCCCATCTCTGCCCTGCTCCATGCTGCACCCCGTCTATGCCCTGCTCCATGCTGCACCTCCATCTCTGCCCTGCTCCATGCTGCACCCCCATCTCTGCCCTGCTCCATGCTGCACCCCAATCTCTGCCCTGCTCCATGTTGCACCCCAACTCTGCCCTGCTCCATGCTGCACCCCCATCTCTGCCCTGCTCCATGCTGCACCCCCATCTCTGCCCTGCTCCATCCTGCACCCCAGTCTCTGCCCTGCTCCATGCTGTACCCCATGTCTGCCCTGCTCAATGCTGCACCCCATCTCTGCCCTGCACCATGCTGCACCCCATCTCTGCCCTGCTCCATGCGGCACCCTCATCTCTGCCCTGCTCCATGCTTCACCCCCATCTCTGCCCCTGCTCAATGCTGCATCCCCTTCTCTGCCCTGCTCCATGCTGCACCTCCATCTCTGCCCTGCTCCATGCTGGACCCCCATCTCTGCCCTGCTCCATGCTGTACCCCCATCTCTGCCCTGCTCCATGCTGCACCTCCATCTCTGCCCTGCTCAATGCTGCATCCCCTTCTCTGCCCTGCTCCATGCTGCACCTCCATCTCTGCCCTGCTCCATGCTGGACCCCCATCTCTGCCCTGCTCCATGCTGCACCCCCATCTCTGCCCTGCTCCATGCTGCACCCCCATCTCTGCCCCTGCTCCATGCTGCACCCTCCTCTCTACCCTGCTCCATGCTGCACCCCCATCTCCGCCCTGCTCCATGCTGCACCCTCATCTCTACCCTACTCCATGCTGCACCCCCATTTCTGCCCTGCTCCATGCTGCACCCCATCTCTGCCCTGCTCCATGCTGCACCCCCATCTCTGCCCTGCTCCATGCTGCACCCCATCTCTGCCCTGCTCCATACTGCACCCCATCTCTGCCCTGCTCCATGCTGCGCCCCCATCTCTGCACTGCTCCATGCTGCACCCCATCTCTGCCCTGCTCCATGCTGCGCCCCCATCTCTGCCCCGCTCCATGCTGCACCCCCATCTCTGCCCTGCTCCATGCTGCACCTCCATCTCTGCCCTGCTCCATGCTGCACCCCCATCTCTGCCCTGCTCAATGCTGCACCCCCATCTCTGCCCTGCTCCATGCTGCACCCCATCTCTGCCCTGCTCCATGCTGCGCCCCCATCTCTGCCCCGCTCCATGCTGCGCCCCCATCTCTGCCCCGCTCAATGCTGCGCCCCCATCTCTGCCCCGCTCCATGCTGCACCCCATCTCTGCCCTGCTCCATGCTGCACCCTCATCTCTGCCCTGCTCCATGCTGCACCCTCATCTCTGCCCTGCTCCATGCTACACCTCCATCTCTGCCCTGCTCCATGCTGCACCCCATCTCTGCCCTGCTCCATGCTGCACCCCATCTCTGCCCTGCTCCATGCTGCGCCCCCATCTCTGCCCCGCTCCATGCTGCACCCCCATCTCTGCCCTGCTCCATGCTGCACCCCATCTCTGCCCTGCTCCATGCTGCGCCCCCATCTCTGCCCCGCTCCATGCTGCACCCCCATCTCTGCCCTGCTCCATGCTGCACCTCCATCTCTGCCCTGCTCCATGCTGCACCCCCATCTCGGCCCTGCTCAATGCTGCACCCCCATCTCTGCCCTGCTCCATGCTGCACCCCATCTCCGCCCTGCTCCATGCTGCACCCCCATCTCCTCCCTGCTCCTTGCTGCACCTCCATCTCTGCCCCTGCTCCATGCTGCACCCCCATCTCTTCCCTGCTCCATGCTGCACCCCCATCTCTGCCCTGCTCCATGCTGCACCCCCATCTCTGCCCTGCTCCATGCTGCACCCCCATCTCTGCCCTGCTCCATGCTGCACCTCCATCTCTGCCCCTGCTCCATGCTGCACCCCCATCTCTTCCCTGCTCCATGCTGCACCCCCATCTCTGCCCTGCTCCATGCTGCACCCCCATCTCTTCCCTGCTCCATGCTGCACCCCCATCTCCTCCCTGCTCCATGCTGCACCTCCATCTCTGCCCTGCTCCATGCTGCACCTCCATCTTTGCCCTGCTCCATGCTGCACCTCCATCTCTTCCCTGCCCCATGCTGCACCCCATCTCTGCCCTGCTCCATGCTGCACCTCCATCTCTGCCCTGCTCCATGCTGCACCCCATCTCTGCCCTGCTCCATGCTGCACCCCCATCTCTGCCCTGCTCCATGCTGCACCCCCATCTCTTCCCTGCTCCATGCTGCACCCCCATCTCTGCCCTGCTCCATGCTGCACCCCCATCTCTTCCCTGCTCCATGCTGCACCCCCATCTCCTCCCTGCTCCATGCTGCACCCCCATCTCTGCCCTGCTCAATGCTGCACCCCCATCTCTGCCCTGCTCCATGCTGCACCCCATATCTGCCTGGCTCCATGCTGCACCCCATCTCTGCCCTGCTCCATGCTGCACCCCATCTCTCCCCTGCTCCATGCTGCACCCCCATCTCTGCCCTGCTCCATGCTGTACCTCCATCTCTGCCCTGCTCCATGCTGCACCCCAATCTCTGCCCTGCTCCATGCTGCACCCCATCTCTGCCCTGCTCCATGCTGCACCCCCATCTCTGCCCTGCTCCATGCTGCACCCCATCTCTGCCCTGCTCCATGCTGCACCCCATCTCTGCCCTGCTCCATGCTGCACCCCATCTCTGCCCTGCTCCATGCTGCACCCCATCTCCTCCCTGCTCCATGCTGCACCCTCATCTCTGCCCTGCTCCATGCTTCACCCCATCTTTGCCCTGCTCCATGCTGCACCCCCATCTCTTCCCTGCTCCATGCTGCACCCCAGTCTCTGCCCTGCTCCATGCTGCACCCCATCTCTGCCCTGCTCAATGCTGCACCTCCATCTCTTCCCTGCTCCATGCTGCACCCCATCTCTGCCCTGCACCATGCTGCACCCCCATCTCTTCCCTGCTCCATGCTGCACCCCAGTCTCTGCCCTGCTCCATGCTGCACCCCATCTCTGCCCTGCTCAATGCTGCACCCCCATCTCTTCCCTGCTCCATGCTGCACCCCATCTCTGCCCTGCACCATGCTGCACCCCATCTCTGCCCTGCTCCAGGCGGCACCCTCATCTCTGCCCTGCTGCATGCTTCACCTCCATCTTTGCCCTGCTCCATGCTGCACCCCCATCTCTGCCCTGCTCCATGCTGCACCCCGTCTATGCCCTGTTCCATGCTGCACCTCCATCTCTGCCCTGCTCCATGCTGCACCCCCATCTCTGCCCTGCTCCATGCTGCACCCCAATCTCTGCCCTGCTCCATGTTGCACCCCAACTCTGCCCTGCTCCATGCTGCACCCCCATCTCTGCCCTGCTCCATGCTGCACCCCCATCTCTGCCCTGCTCCATCCTGCACCCCAGTCTCTGCCCTGCTCCATGCTGTACCCCATGTCTGCCCTGCTCAATGCTGCACCCCATCTCTGCCCTGCACCATGCTGCACCCCATCTCTGCCCTGCTCCATGCGGCACCCTCATCTCTGCCCTGCTCCATGCTTCACCCCCATCTCTGCCCCTGCTCAATGCTGCATCCCCTTCTCTGCCCTGCTCCATGCTGCACCTCCATCTCTGCCCTGCTCCATGCTGGACCCCCATCTCTGCCCTGCTCCATGCTGTACCCCCATCTCTGCCCTGCTCCATGCTGCACCTCCATCTCTGCCCTGCTCAATGCTGCATCCCCTTCTCTGCCCTGCTCCATGCTGCACCTCCATCTCTGCCCTGCTCCATGCTGGACCCCCATCTCTGCCCTGCTCCATGCTGCACCCCCATCTCTGCCCTGCTCCATGCTGCACCCCCATCTCTGCCCCTGCTCCATGCTGCACCCTCCTCTCTACCCTGCTCCATGCTGCACCCCCATCTCCGCCCTGCTCCATGCTGCACCCTCATCTCTACCCTACTCCATGCTGCACCCCCATTTCTGCCCTGCTCCATGCTGCACCCCATCTCTGCCCTGCTCCATGCTGCACCCCCATCTCTGCCCTGCTCCATGCTGCACCCCATCTCTGCCCTGCTCCATACTGCACCCCATCTCTGCCCTGCTCCATGCTGCGCCCCCATCTCTGCACTGCTCCATGCTGCACCCCATCTCTGCCCTGCTCCATGCTGCGCCCCCATCTCTGCCCCGCTCCATGCTGCACCCCCATCTCTGCCCTGCTCCATGCTGCACCCCATCTCTGCCCTGCTCCATGCTGCGCCCCCATCTCTGCCCCGCTCCATGCTGCACCCCCATCTCTGCCCTGCTCCATGCTGCACCCCATCTCTGCCCTGCTCCATGCTGCGCCCCCATCTCTGCCCCGCTCCATGCTGCACCCCCATCTCTGCCCTGCTCCATGCTGCACCTCCATCTCTGCCCTGCTCCATGCTGCACCCCCATCTCTGCCCTGCTCAATGCTGCACCCCCATCTCTGCCCTGCTCTATGCTGCACCCCATCTCTGCCCTGCTCCATGCTGCGCCCCCATCTCTGCCCCGCTCCATGCTGCGCCCCCATCTCTGCCCTGCTCCATGCTGCACCTCCATCTCTGCCCTGCTCCATGCTGCGCCCCCATCTCTGCCCCTGCTCCATGCTGCACCCCATCTCTGCCCTGCTCCATGCTGCACCCCATCTCTGCCCTGCTCCATGCTGCGCCCCCATCTCTGCCCCGCTCCATGCTGCACCCCCATCTCTGCCCTGCTCCATGCTGCACCTCCATCTCTGCCCTGCTCCATGCTGCACCCCCATCTCTGCCCTGCTCAATGCTGCACCCCCATCTCTGCCCTGCTCCATGCTGCACCCCATCTCTGCCCTGCTCCATGCTGCACCCCATATCTGCCTGGCTCCATGCTGCACCCCATCTCTGCCCTGCTCCATGCTGCACCCCCATCTCTGCCCTGCTCCATGCTGCACCCCCATCTCTGCCCTGCTCAATGCTGCACCTCCATCTCTGCCCTGCTCCATGCTGCACCCCATCTCTACCCTGCTCCATGCTGCACCCCATGTCTGCCCTGCTCCATGCTGCACCCCCATCTCTGCCCTGCTCCATGCTGCACCCCATCTCCTCCCTGCTCCATGCTGCACCCCCATCTCTGCCCTGCTCAATGCTGCACCCCATCTCTACCCTGCTCCATGCTGCACCCCATCTCTGCCCTACTCCATGCTGCACCCCCATCTCTGCCCTGCTTCATGCTGCACCCCATCTCTGCCCTGCTGCATGCTGCACCCCCATCTCCTCCCTGCTCCATGCTGCATCCCATCTCTGCCCTGCTCTTTGCTGCACCCCCATCTCTGCCCTGCTCCATGCTGCACCCCCATCTCTGCCCCGCTCCATGCTGCAACTCCATCTCTGCCCTGCTCCATGCTGCACCTCCATCTCTGCCCTGCTCCATGCTGCACCCCCATCTCTGCCCCTGCTCCATGCTGCACCTCCATCTCTGCCCCTGCTCCATGCTGCACCCCCATCTCTTCCCTGCTCCATGCTGCACCCCCATCTCTGCCCTGCTCCATGCTGCACCCCCATCTCTTCCCTGCTCCATGCTGCACCCCCATCTCCTCCCTGCTCCATGCTGCACCTCCATCTCTGCCCTGCTCCATGCTGCACCTCCATCTCTGCCCTGCTCCATGCTGCACCTCCATCTCTGCCCTGCCCCATGCTGCACCCCATCTCTGCCCTGCTCCATGCTGCACCTCCATCTCTGCCCTGCTCCATGCTGCACCTCCATCTCTGCCCTGCTCCATGCTGCACCCCATCTCTGCCCTGCTCCATGCTGCACCCCATCTCTGCCCTGCTCCATGCTGCACCCCCATCTCTGCCCTGCTCCATGCTGCACCCCCATCTCTGCCCTGCTCCATGCTGCACCCCCATCTCTTCCCTGCTCCATGCTGCACCCCCATCTCCTCCCTGCTCCATGCTGCACCCCCATTTCTGCCCTGCTCAATGCTGCACCCCCATCTCTGCCCTGCTCCATGCTGCACCCCATATCTGCCTGGCTCCATGCTGCACCCCATCTCTGCCCTGCTCCATGCTGCACCCCATCTCTGCCCTGCTCCATGCTGCACCCCCATCTCTGCCCTGCTCCATGCTGTACCTCCATCTCTGCCCTGCTCCATGCTGCACCCCAATCTCTGCCCTGCTCCATGCTGCACCCCATCTCTGCCCTGCTCCATGCTGCACCCCCATCTCTGCCCTGCTCCATGCTGCACCCCATCTCTGCCCTGCTCCATGCTGCACCCCATCTCTGCCCTGCTCCATGCTGCACCCCATCTCTGCCCTGCTCCATGCTGCACCCCATCTCTGCCCTGCTCCATGCTGCACCCCATCTCCTCCCTGCTCCATGCTGCACCCTCATCTCTGCCCTGCTCCATGCTTCACCCCATCTTTGCCCTGCTCCATGCTGCACCCCCATCTCTTCCCTGCTCCATGCTGCACCCCAGTCTCTGCCCTGCTCCATGCTGCACCCCATCTCTGCCCTGCTCAATGCTGCACCTCCATCTCTTCCCTGCTCCATGCTGCACCCCATCTCTGCCCTGCAACATGCTGCACCCCCATCTCTTCCCTGCTCCATGCTGCACCCCAGTCTCTGCCCTGCTCCATGCTGCACCCCATCTCTGCCCTGCTCAATGCTGCACCCCCATCTCTTCCCTGCTCCATGCTGCACCCCATCTCTGCCCTGCACCATGCTGCACCCCATCTCTGCCCTGCTCCAGGCGGCACCCTCATCTCTGCCCTGCTGCATGCTTCACCTCCATCTTTGCCCTGCTCCATGCTGCACCCCCATCTCTGCCCTGCTCCATGCTGCACCCCGTCTATGCCCTGCTCCATGCTGCACCTCCATCTCTGCCCTGCTCCATGCTGCACCCCATCTCTGCCCTGCTCCATGCTGCACCCCAATCTCTGCCCTGCTCCATGCTGCACCCCATCTCTGCCCTGCTCCATGCTGCACCCCCATCTCTGCCCTGCTCCATGCTGCACCCCAGTCTCTGCCCTGCTCCATGCTGTACCCCATGTCTGCCCTGCTCAATGCTGCACCCCATCTCTGCCCTGCACCATGCTGCACCCCATCTCTGCCCTGCTCCATGCGGCACCCTCATCTCTGCCCTGCTCCATGCTTCACCCCCATCTCTGCCCCTGCTCAATGCTGCATCCCCTTCTCTGCCCTGCTCCATGCTGCACCTCCATCTCTGCCCTGCTCCATGCTGGACCCCCATCTCTGCCCTGCTCCATGCTGTACCCCCATCTCTGCCCTGCTCCATGCTGCACCTCCATCTCTGCCCTGCTCAATGCTGCATCCCCTTCTCTGCCCTGCTCCATGCTGCACCTCCATCTCTGCCCTGCTCCATGCTGGACCCCATCTCTGCCCTGCTCCATGCTGCACCACCATCTCTGCCCTGCTCCATGCTGCACCCCCATCTCTGCCCCTGCTCCATGCTGCACCCTCCTCTCTACCCTGCTCCATGCTGCACCCCCATCTCTGCCCTGCTCCATGCTGCACCCTCATCTCTACCCTGCTCCATGCTGCACCCCCATTTCTGCCCTGCTCCATGCTGCACCCCATCTCTGCCCTGCTCCATGCTGCACCCCCATCTCTGCCCTGCTCCATGCTGCACCCTCATCTCTGCCCTGCTCCATGCTACACCTCCATCTCTGCCCTGCTCCATGCTGCACCTCCATCTCTGCCCCTGCTCCATGCTGCACCCCCATCTCTGCCCCTGCTCCATGCTGCACCCCATCTCTGCCCTGCTCCATGCTGCACCCCATCTCTGCCCTGCTCCATGCTGCGCCCCCATCTCTGCCCTGCTCCATGCTGCACCCTCATCTCTGCCCTGCTCCATGCTACACCCCATCTCTGCCCTGCTCCATGCTGCACCCCATCTCTGCCCTGCTCCATGCTGCACCCCATCTCTGCCCTGCTCCATGCTGCACCCCCATGTCTGCCCTGCTCCATGCTGCACCCCATCTCTGCCCCTGCTCCATGCTGCACCCCATCTCTGCCCTGCTCCATGCTGCACCCCATCTCTGCCCTGCTCCATGCTGCACCCCCATGTCTGCCCTGCTCCATGCTGCACCCTCATCTCTGCCCTGCTCCATGCTGCACCCCATCTCTGCCCTGCTCCATGCTGCACCCCCATCTCTGCCCTGCTCCATGCTGCACCCCCATCTCGGCCCTGCTCCATGCTGCACCCCCATCTCGTCCCTGCTCCATGCTGCACCCCCATCTCTGCCCTGCTCCATGCTGCACCCCCATCTCTGCCCTGCTCCATGCTGCACCCTCATCTCTGCTCTGCTCCATGCTGCACCTCCATCCCTTCCCTGCTCCATGCTGCACCTCCATCTCTTCCCTGCTCCATGCTGCACCCCATCTCTGCCCTGCTCCATGCTGCACCCCCATCTCTGCCCTGCTCTATGCTGCCCCCCCATTTCTGCCCTGCTCCATGCTGCACCCCCATCTCTGCCCCTGCTCCATGCTGCACCCTCATCTCTGCCCTGCTCCATGCTGCACCCCCATCTCTGCCCTGCTCCATGCTGCAGCCCCATCTCTACCCTGCTCCATGCTGCACCCCATCTCTGCCCTGCTCCATGCTGCACCCCCATCTCTGCCCTGCTCCATGCTGCACCCCATCTCTGCCCTGCTCCATGCTGCACCCCATCTCTGCCCTGCTCCATGCTGCACCCCATCTCTGCCCTGCTCCATGCTGCACCCCATCTCTGCCCTGCTCCATGCTGCACCCAATCTCTGCCCTGCTCCATGCTGCACCCCCATATCTGCCCTGCTCCATGCTGCACCCCATCTCTGCCCTGCTCCATGCTGCACCCCATCTCTGCCCTGCTCCATGCTGCACCCCATCTCTGCCCTGCTCCATGCTGCACCCCATCTCTGCCCTGCTCCATGCTGCACCCCATCTCCTCCCTGCTCCATGCTGCACCCCCATCTCTGCCCTGCTCAATGCTGCACCCCCATCTCTACCCTGCTCCATGCTGCACCTCATCTCTGCCCTGCTCCATGCTGCACCCCCATCTCTGCCCTGCTCTATGCTGCCCCCCCATTTCTGCCCTGCTCCATGCTGCACCCCCATCTCTGCCCCTGCTCCATGCTGCACCCTCATCTCTGCCCTGCTCCATGCTGCACCCCCATCTCTGCCCTGCTCCATGCTGCACCCCCATCTCTGCCCTGCTCCATGCTGCACCTCCATCTCTGCCCTGCTCCATGCTGCACCCTCATCTCTGCCCTGCTCCATGCTGCACCCCATCTCTGCCCTGCTCCATGCTGCACCCCATCTCTGCCCTGCTCCAAGCTGCACCCCCATCTCGTCCCTGCTCCATGCTGCACCCCATCTCTGCCCTGCTCCAAGCTGCACCCCCATCTCTGCTCTGCTCCATGCTGCACCCTCATCTCTGCTCTGCTCCATGCTGCACCTCCATCTCTTCCCTGCTCCATGCTGCACCTCCATCTCTTCCCTGCTCCATGCTGCACCCCATCTCTGCCCTGCTCTATGCTGCACCCCCATCTCTGCCCTGCTCTATGCTGCCCCCCCATTTCTGCCCTGCTCCATGCTGCACCCCATCTCTGCCCTGCTCCATGCTGCACCCCATCTCTGCCCTGCTCCATGCTGCACCCCATCTCTGCCCTGCTCCATGCTGCACCCCATCTCTGCCCTGCTCCATGCTGCACCCCATCTCTGCCCTGCTCCATGCTGCACCCCATCTCCTCCCTGCTCCATGCTGCACCCCCATCTCTGCCCTGCTCAATGCTGCACCCTCATCTCTGCCCTGCTCCATGCTGCACCCCCATCTCTGCCCTGCTCCATGCTGCACCCCATCTCTGCCCTGCTCCATGCTGCACCCCATCTCCTCCCTGCTCCATGCTGCACCCCCATCTCTGCCCTGCTCAATGCTGCACCCCATCTCTGCCCTGCTCCATGCTGCACCCCATCTCTACCCTGCTCCATGCTGCACCCCATCTCTGCCCTGCTCCATGCTGCACTCCCATCTCTACCCTGCTCCATGCTGCACCCCATCTCTGCCCTGCTCAATGCTGCACCCTCATCTCTACCCTGCTCCATGCTGCACCCCATCTCTGCCCTGCTCCATGCTGCACCCCCATCTCTGCCCTGCTCAATGCTGCACCCCCATCTCTACCCTGCTCCATGCTGCACCCCATCTCTGCCCTGCTCCATGCTGCACCCCCATCTCTCCCCTGCTCCATGCTGCACCACCATCTCTGCCCTGCTCCATGCTGCGCCCCCATCTCTGCCCTGCTCTATGCTGCCCCCCCATTTCTGCCCTGCTCCATGCTGCACCCCCATCTCGGCCCCTGCTCCATGCTGCACCCTCATCTCTGCCCTGCTCCATGCTGCACCCCCATCTCTGCCCTGCTCCATGCTGCACCCCCATCTCTGCCCTGCTCCATGCTGCACCTCCATCTCTGCCCTGCTCCATGCTGCACCCCCATCTCTGCCCTGCTCCATGCTGCACCCCATCTCCCATCTCTGCCCTGCTCCATGCTGCACCCTCATCTCTGCTCTGCTCCATGCTGCACCTCCATCTCTTCCCTGCTCCATGCTGCACCTCCATCTCTTCCCTGCTCCATGCTGCACCCCATCTCTGCCCTGCTCTATGCTGCACCCCCATCTCTGCCCTGCTCTATGCTGCCCCCCCATTTCTGCCCTGCTCCATGCTGCACCCCCATCTCTGCCCCTGCTCCATGCTGCACCCTCATCTCTGCCCTGCTCCATGCTGCACCCCCATCTCTGCCCTGCTCCATGCTGCACCCCCATCTCTGCCCTGCTCCATGCTGCACCTCCATCTCTGCCCTGCTCCATGCTGCACTCCCATCTCTGCCCTGCTCCATGCTGCACCCCATCTCTGCCCTGCTCCATGCTGCACCCCATGTCTACCCTGCTCCATGCTGCACCTCCATCTCTGCCCTGCTCCATGCTGCAGCTCCATCTCTGCCCTGCTCCATACTGCACCCCATCTCTGCCCTGCTCCATGCTGCACCCTCATCTCTGCCCTGCTCCATGCTGCACCCCCATCTCTGCCCTGCTCCATGCTGCACCTCCATCTCTGCCCTGCTCCATGCTGCACCTCCATCTCTGCCCTGCTCCATGCTGCACCCCCATCTCTGCCCTGCTCCATACTGCACCCCTATCTCTGCCCTGCTCCATGCTGTGGACTGGCACTGGCGGTGGGGCCCTTCATATTCCCCTAGACCACGGTTGCCTTCATTATGGGGCACAGAAAAAAATTTCCAAAGTAGCAGCACACCTTGTGTGAAAGCAGGGAACAGTTATTGCACAACTGGCAAGCCGTTTAATGCAGAAAATGGCAGGAAAGTGAACCATTAATTTTTCCCTTCAAGCTGTAGCCTTTGACCCAATAAAAATCAGCATATAGTGACAGACAACAGTAAAGACAACCATACAAAAGTCCTCTAGCTGGGACTGTAGTGTGAAGCGTTTCAGGCTATGTTATTCTTAGTCATCCTCCCCAGACAAAAACATGTGCTTAAAGTGGACCAACACCCAGGCTGATCGACTTCTTATAGATCTTATAGATTCCCGGGCCGATCAGACCCCTTCCTGCGCGGCATCCGAAATAGGGATGCCCCACTGTGTGAAACCCCCCAGGACGCCCCATTCACTTTACCTTACTCCCGTTCCAAAGACGCCGCGGCCGCATCTCGTGCTTCTCTCTAGCAGGGCGCTGTTAGAGGGAAGCGCGAGATGCGGCTGCCAGCATGCTCGGAGCCGCTGTGGTTGTCCGTCCCTTCTACGTGCATACCACAGTGGCTCTGAGCGCGCTGATTGGACGAGGCCCGCTCCTGCGCCGTAGGAGCGGGGTGAGGTGAGTTTTTTCTGCCATTCTGGGGGATTTTACGCAGCTGGGCACCCCCGATCGGCCCCGCGGAAATGGACCAAAACCCAGGATAGTGAAAATCCTGGGTGTTGGTCCACTTTAAGTAGTAAAAGATTTTAAAAGATTAGTTTGCTCACCTGCCAGCCGTGTTGCCCAGGACTCCGGGGGTAGGAGTCATGGAGCCTCCCCACAGTGATTGGCTGAGCAGAGAGATTCATCAGCCAATGGGAAGGTGCCAAACTTTGACAGGGGAAAACATATTCACTTAGAAAGCCGTGCAGTAAAAAGCAGTAAAAGCTGCTGCTTTTAAATTAAAGTACAGTGGTAGTAGTAGCGGTACTGCCACACTATGCAGCCTCTACCACATGCACTTCTGAAATGCGCGCTCACTGGCCACCACCCGCTGTCACCCAACTGCATCCCCGCTCACCGGCCAGTCACCACCCAATCCTCCGCCCCACGCATCCGCCGCTCACCAGCCACCACCTGTCCTCCCCATTGCTAAGCGGCCGAGGCCTTCCCAGGTGCCGGCCTACCGGGATTTTGCCCAGTATGCCCTATGGCCAGTCCGCCCCTGCCTGTACCTGTCCATTTTCTGCAAGACTGGGTAGAAGCTGTAGCAAGGCTCCAAAGCCCGGAAATTGCCCCAGCAATAGGAACATAACCCATGATAGTGAAAATGTTTGGTTTTGTTCCTCTTTAAGCTCTGCCTATTATTGTGAGGTCTGGGGGCATATATTGATAGATCTGCATGTGAGGCTTATGGAGGCTCGGTTACAGAGATGTAAGAAGATGTATGCGTATATTAGATCACATTCATGTTCTGGTAATGATCAGTAGCTGATGCTAGTTCTACACCCACAGACAGGGCCGGCGCCAGCACAGGGCAAACCTGGGCAGTTGCCAGGGCCCCTGGCATCTATAGGGGCCCACTCAGGCTCACACTGGCCCATGGTATTATTTTACAGTGGACCTGAACCACCGAATGCTGGGTGTTGTGTGCAGACCTACTCATGGCTGGCCTCAGCAACAATGGAGAAGATGGGGCCCACTAAGACTCTCTTGCCCAAGGGCCCACACAAACCTGGAGCTGACCCTGGCCAAAGACCATGGCTTACCCACTGAAAGGGTCTTAAGGAATTGCCATGTTGTCAATGATTGTCATAGCAGAGGAAATGCTTTCATATCAGGATCGCTCTGTCATTCTTGTCAAATGTAGTTACACAGCAGCATGCGCCGAGTAAAGATTTGTGGAATTACTTGTGTACAGTGGGGAAAATAGGTATTTGATACACTGCTGATTTTTTCCCACCTACAAAGAAATGAGAGGTCTGTATGTTTTATTGGACTGTAGGTACACTTCAACTGTGAGAGACAGAATCTATAAAAAAGATTCACGAAAATGACGATGTATGATTTTTAAATAATTCATTTGCATTTTATTGCATGAAATAGAAGAAGAAGTATTTGATCACCTACCAACCACAATTCTGGCTCTCACTAACCTTCCCTTTAAAGAGGAACTATGGTCAGCAATGACCATAGTCCCTGCCTCGCTGTGCATCTTTCAGAGAAAGAACCATACTCATCTCTTCAGTGCCCTGCTGCTTCATATTAAAGAGGGACGATGGTCATTTCTGAACATAGTTCCTTCTAAAAAGCGCACCAGTACTCAGAGGGAAGTATATGTAGTCACCTTCTATCTCCAGCCCTGTGCCCCAAAACAGCCTGTGTTTCTTTTTTTACCACATATTCATAACAGCACAAACTGGATGCCGTTGGCCATATTGCTCCCTGGCTGAGCAGCCCCACCCCCAGTGATGATGCAATCAGAGTACACACAGCTCAGCCATGGAGAGCACTTCAACCTAACTGCCATTATATGACAGTTTGGTTGTAAATTAATTAGCATGTGAAATGCCAATCACCATAATACTACTTCCTGTTGTTTTTCCTGGCATTTTTATGGAAATAGGGCACAGGCTCAGGATAAAAAAGATCTGGGGCACAGAAACATAGAAGGTTGACGGCAGGAGACCATACGGTCCATCTAGTCTGCCCTTATGTGTATACTGTATGTTCTCTTTATCATGTAAAGATGTATGTTCTCTTTATCATATCATAGATGTGTGCTTATCCCAGGCATGTTTAAATTCAGTGACTGTTGATTTTTCAACTACCTCTGCTGGAAGTTTGTTCCAAGCATCTACTTCTCTTTCTGTAAAATATTTTCTAACATTGCTCCTGATCTTCCCCCCGACTAGCTTCAGGTTGTGCCCCCTTGTTCTATCATTAAGTTTCTTCTTAAAAACACTTCCCTCCTGAACCTGATTCAATCCTTTCACATATTTAAAGGTCTCAATCATGTCCCCCCTCTCCCTTCTTTCCTCCAGACTGTACAAATTAAGTTGTTTAAGTCTCTCCTGATAAGTTTTAAGTTTAAGTCCTTCTACCATTTTTGTTGCCCGCCATTGGACACGTTCTATTTGAATGATGTCCCATCCCCAGCCCACAGGAAGCCTTCCTACTCTGCACTAATTACCTGTATTATTTGTACCTGTTACCTGTTGAACGTGTTACCTGTATATAAAAACACCTGTGCACACATCAGTCACATGCCAACCTCTCCACCATGACCAAGACAGAAGAGCTGCCTAAGGACACCAGAGACAATGTCACCTCGCATGGTAAGGATGGTTCTGGAAAAGGTCAAAATTACCATTAGTCAAACACTATGCCGCCCTGGACTAAAATCCTGCAGGGCATGGATGGATGGGGCCATATATCGTAAGATTTTGCTCAACAACCAAGAGCACTAAAGTTGGGTTGTGGCTTGGTCTTCTAGCTTGACAATGACCTGAAACACACAGCCAGGGCAACTAAGGATTGGCCAAGAAGCATTTCATGGGCTTGGCCTAGCCAGTCTCCAGACCTGAACCCAACAGAAAATCTTTGGAGGGAGATAAAAATCTATTTTGCCTAGCAACCTCAAAGGTCTGGAAATGTTATTGTTTATGTTTTTTAAAGATAACTTTTTTGTAATGTGTCCTAGTATCTGACTTACACCTCAAAATAAACGTTAATATGATTTATACATAACAGAGTGCCATTGTTAGTCTCTGGTCCTTTCCCCGGTTTAGGGAGTTTGGGGCACCCCCCTCTTTTTCCATCATTTTGTAGTACCTTCCTTGGGTTTACCAGAGCAGGGCACCGGGGTATTATAATGTCTAATATTGTTTGGTGCCATCCATTTCCTTTTTGTTGACTAAAAGGTCTGACTGGTATTTTTTTTTTACTTTACTGGCCACTGGCCTGGCAGTGCCAGTATTATTTTTACTGGTAATTGTAATTGTGGGCATACTTTACATATCCTCAGTTACCAGTAAAAATTATACCGGCACCATCAGGCCAGTGGCCAGTAAAGTGTATCAAAAACTTATTGTAAGCAAATACATGCAAAAAGATTCTGTCTCTCTCAGTAGAAGTGGGGGAGTGGGCAGGGAGTTAAAAATGGCAGCCATAAAGCATTGTGGCTCATCTGGAATTCTTTACGATCTCCCTATGGCCAGTCTGCCCATGGCTGTATATGAGTGTGTGTTAAACAGGGACATTGGAGGACTAGTCCTAAGTGGAATGCCCCTTTGTGTGAAAATCCCTAGAAGCACCCGGAACACTCACCTTCTCCTGGAGCCCTTGCCACGTCTATGCGATGTGGCCCGCTCACCTCTAGCCATGCTCGTACCAGCGCCGGCCTTTCTGAATGGGCGGCCTGGGCCTACCAAGGCTTGGAGGTTAGCAGGGGAATGCCGATGGTGGTGCACTCGGCTGTTTAGCCATCTAGGTGGATGGAGCCAATGGGAACCAAGTGAAAGCAAGAGCGCTGATTTGCTGGGTCGCCCGCTCTCTGCTCGAGCCTTCACTGTGGGAGCGACTGGAAGCTGAGTGGATCTGACAACATCCTTAGGGAAAATATTTTTTGTCAATTAAAGAAAAAAAAATACCGTTTTGCGAGTACTCACCTGAAAAATGGATATTGTCAGTGTGCCACCCCGCTTCACCTTTAATTTCTTCACGATTGGGTTACTCACCGCCAGGTGACGCTGTTGCAGAGAGGAAGTCTTGTAACGAGCCCCCTTCCGGCCTATATATACCTGGTACCTCCCATTTATCACCAGTGATTTAAAAAGCAGAAAGACAAGGTACCAGTAATCTACCGGTAACCTCAAAATAAATAAAAGCTTCACCATATGAAGGATTCGGGATACCGAAAAGGGTGGGAGTGAAGCGGGGTGTGTGGCACACTGACAATATCCATTTTTCAGGTGAGTACTCACAAAATGGTATTATTCTCAGTGTGCCACACACCCCGCTTCACCTTTAAATTCTTCACGATTGGGACATCCAAAAGCAGTGTCCACAAGGGATGGGTATCCAAAGGCAAGGTGAAGCATAACTTAAATGACTGCAGTCTGCAGCACTTTGCGGCCAAAAACAGCATCCGCTGAGGCTCGCACATCAACTTTGTAAAACTTAGAAAAAGTATGAACAGAAGACCAAGTGGCGGCCTTACAAACTTGTTCAACAGAAGCTTGGTGCTGAAAAGCCCAAGACGCTCCAACGGCGCGAGTAGAATGAGCAGTGATACGAAAAGGGGGAACTTTCCCCTTAGCAGCATAGGCCGCAATAACGGCCTGACGTATCCATTTGCTAATGGAAGATTTGGCCGGTGCCAAACCCTTCTTAGGCCCACAGGGCACAACAAAAAAGGCATCCGTCTTACGAAAAGGAGACGTGATAATCAAGTAGTACTTAACACAGCGTACTACATCCAAACAATGCAAAACCCTCTCTTTGTCATTCTTAGGATTAGGACACAAGGAGGGAAGAACAATATCCTGATTCAAATGAAAAGCAGAAACAACCTTAGGAAGAAAGTCTGGTTTGAACCGAAAGACCACTTTATCCTGATGCCTCTCAAAGTAAGGCGCCTGGATAGACAAGGCCGCCAACTCCGAGACACGCCGGACCGAAGTGATAGCTACCAAGAAGACAATCTTCTGAGTCAGGGTAGACAAAGCAATATCTTGCAGAGGCTCAAAAGGAGGAGCCTGCAGAGCAGAAAGAACCAAATTCAAATCCCAAACCGGGAGTAATGGTTTCCTGGGAGGCCGCACATGCGTAACCCCCTGGAAAAAAGTTTTAACTAAAGGATGAAGCGCAAAACGCTTCTGAAAAAAGATAGATAAGGCAGAAACTTACCCTTTCAAAGTACTTAGCTGAAGACCAGAGTCCAGCCCAGATTGTAAAAACTCCAGAATCCTGGAGACCGAAAAAACCCTACAAGGAAAAGATCTCATCTCACACCAAGCGATATAGGCTTTCCAAGTCCTATAGTAGATGATAGAAGAAGACCTCTTCCGGGCACTGATCAGAGTCTTAACGACTGAGTCAGAAAGACCCTCCTCCTTCAAGATGGAGGTTTCAGCAGCCAGGCCGTCAAACCCAGCGCTGGTAAATTGGGGTAAAACAACCGACCCTGAGTGAGCAGATCGGGCCGAAGAGGCAGAACAAACTGGTCCACTGCCAGCCGAATGATGTCTGCAAACCACACTCGCCTTGGCCACCTTGGGGCCACGAGAATGGCGGACACCCTTTCCAGAGCCAACTTCCGAACCACCCTGCCCAGCATGGGTATCAGAGGAAACAGGTATTGAAATCCCAGATCCCCCCAGCTCAGGGACATGGCGTCCACTGCCAGAGCCAGGGGATCCTGGGAGAGCGACACGAAGTTCGTGAGCCTGTGATTGTGACGAGAGGCAAACAGGTCCACCTCCGGTGTCCCCCATCGGAGACACAGTGAGCGAAAAACCTGAGGATGGAGAGCCCATTCTCCCAGACGGGGAGAGCCCCTGCTCAACCGGTCCGCTTCCTGGTTCTCCACTCCTGGAATGTATACCAGGGAGAGACAAGGAACATGGGCCTCTGCCCAGGTCAGGATCAGGGACACCTCTCTGAGAGCACTCAGACTGCGAGTCCCTCCCTGATGATTGATGTAAGCAACCGCTGTTCGATTGTCTGAACGCACCTGGATCGGAAGGCCCAGAACGTGTTGAGTCAGGAGAGCAAGCACCCGACGGATGGCTCTCAGTTCCAGAACATTGATGGGTAAGTGGGCCTCTTGAGGACCCCACTGCCCCTGGAACTGAAGCTCCTTTCAGAATCCGCCCCATCCTGAAAGACTGGCGTCCGTGGTGACAATTTCCCAAAGAGGGGTCAGGAAAGACCTGCCCCTCACGAGATTGGCCGAGACCAACCACCACTGGAGGGACTGCCGGACCCGGGAGGACAACTGGAAGGGCTGATCCAGCGACCGAGGCTGCCGGTCCCAGCACGCCAACAGATAAAGCTGAAGCGTCCTCGTGTGAAATTGAGCAACCCTACCAGCCTCATCCCCAGACGGATGGACGGCCGAGGATTGGAAAGAAGGACCCGAGCCAACTCCTGAATCAGATGAATTTTGGACTGGGGAAGAAACACTCTGTGTTGATGAGAGTCCAACTGCATCCCCAGAAAGGACACCACCCTGGCCGGAGCGAGGGAGGACTTGGGGAAGTTGATCACCCAACCAAAGCTTTTCAGCGTGGAGAACACCATCCTGGTGTCTGTCTCCGTTTGATTGAGTGACGGAGCCATGATGAGAAGGTCGTCCAAATAAGGTACGACACGAATGCCCCGAGATCTGAAAATGGCCATCACCCCTGCCAGCACCTTGGTGAACACTCTTGGAGCCGAGGTAAGGCCAAACGGAAGTGCCACGAATTGAAAATGCTGATCTTTCATCACGAATCGAAAAAAACGTTGATGAGCCTGGCAGATGGGAACATGAAGATAAGCATCCTTGATGTCTATGGACGTCATGAAGTCCCCCTGCCGAAGGCCGACGGCCGTACGAAACTTCCGAATACGGATGAACTTGTTGAGTAATTTCAGGTCCAGGACGGGACGAACCGACCGGTCCTTTTTGGGGACTGCAAAAAGATTGGAGTAGAAACCGAGGCCCATCTCTAAGCGTGGTACCAGCCGGATGACCGCCATTTCTAACAGATTCTTTACCGACGCCAGGAGCCCCTGTGCGGCCAAAGGATTGATGGGCACCCGAGACCGAAAGAACCGTGAAGGAGGGCGAGACTCGAATTCCAGTTTGTAACCGGAAGACACCACCTCCCGGATCCATCTGTCCGGAACCTCCTGGTCCCAAACCTGGGAGAAGTGTCGCAATCGTCCCCCCACCCGCACGGGTGAGGGCAGCCCCTCATTGCTGAGCGGGCTTACCAGCAGGCTTGGGCTTGGTGCCCCAGGACTGAGTGGGACGGCCACGGCCCCTCCCCTGAGTCCAACCTGCACCTCTGGTAGCGGACAAGGAAGCCCCCCTACCCGCTCTGAATCCCCGAAAGGAAGGCCTAACAGTACTTGCCCCCCGAAAGGGACGACGAGGCCTCTTGCGTTGCGGCATTTTACCACCTTTTGCAACTGAATCAATTTTATCACCAAACAGTCGCAAGCCCAAAAAGGGGAGAACTGTGAGCACCTTTTTAGAAAGTAAGTCCGCCGACCACTGGCGCAGCCACACTGCCCGACGAATAGCCACCAGCATTGCCGCTGTCCTGCTACTCATAGCCAGCGCATCGTCCTGAGCGGTCAGAACATAGGAAACAAAAGACTCACACTGCTTGAGAGCAGTAAACTCCTTACAAGTGGGATCAAGATCCACACACAGATCCTGAATAACAGACCTAACCGCCAATAGAAGAAGCGCCGAAGCACACACCGGGCGCATCGTTGATCCGGCACTAATAAAACCATGGCGAGCGTACTGGTCAATCCGACGATCCTCACCATCCTTAAGGGCAGTGGTCTCAGAAGACTGCACCATAGCCGTGCTAGAGAGCCCTAGCACAGGGGTATCGACGTCAGGAGGAACCGACCAAAGCTTCACCAATTCTGGCGGAAAAGGATAACGTTTCTCCCAACTGGAAGGAATTCCAGTTAACCGCGTGGGATGTTCCCATTCCTTAAGCACAACCCTCTCAAAGTGTTGTTGTCTGGGAAAAACCAAACGCGGCTGAGGCACATTAAACAACTGACCCTTTCGCAGGGTGACAGCCTCAGGCGGATCTAAATTCAAAATTTCAAACATTTGAGCCAGAATGGAGGGGGTGTCAAGGGAAACCCCCGCAGCCAAATCGCCAATAGCATCAACCTCAAGCTGATCTGCAGGCTCATCTGACTCCACCAGGAATTCCCCCTCTCGTCCAGGAAGCAATCGGACCAATCCACAGGCTCACATACCTCATCCCGTGAAGCCGGAGGTACCGGAGAAAGGTGCTTCCGTTTCGCAGTGGCCTTCAACCCTGCTTTGACGGAAATTATCTTCTTGAGGTTGGATAATCGTGCAGACACCTCGGATTGCGAATCCCCACCTTTGACAATGTCACACGGGGTCCGGAACAGGGAGGGAGGGGTAGGGGATGATGGAAGTTGCGAAGAGCCAGCAGCCGGAGCGACGGACTGGCGCGCAATATTTTGCTTTGCACAAGGAATGCATAATATAACATCATCGCCTGGGAGCGGAGTCCCGCAGCCTCCACACAGCCTGGATGGCCCAGAAGAACCATTTCCGGTATTATCGGAAGCCTCCATATGGTGATTTATGGTATTCGCATAACCATGGGTTTAAGGCATAAGCCACCCGGGATGCCCCTTTATGTTAATGTCCCGGGAGGGAGGATTTAATTTATAATAATGATCCCTTTTAAATAATTAATTTAATATTTTTTTTTTTACCAATATATATATATATATATATAGTGTAAGGCTCTTACCGTCTCGCCGTCCCCGGTACCGCGCTGCGTCTTCGGGCAGCTCGCCGCCGCTTCCTGTCCAGCGGTCCCCTCGCGTTGCTGCCCCCCGGCGCTGCTGTGGGGTCCGGGGTTCGGCGGCGGCGGGGTGGTCAGTGGGGCTGGGCGGTCCCCCCAGCCTGTCTGCCGACGCGGCTCTTCCTCCTCCTGGCGGGCGCGTGCTCGGCCAGCAACGTGCTCGCGCGCTTGCGCGAGCACGTTCTCTTTATGCCTCCCGGCGGCGCTTCTCCCAGCGCATCCGCCGGAGGCAAATTTGAAGTGTCCTATTACCATCTTCCTGGTGGGAGTCGAGCCCAGGGACTGGATGGCCTGTCTGGCCTGGGCGGTTCAGTTCCTGGGACCGCTCCCGTTTTAAATGTTGCACCAATCATTCTATTTCCCTCCTTGAGTTCCCCTTCCTATTGGCCAGTACTTCCTTTATATCCATGCTGCTCCATTTTCCCAGTGCCCATTATAGCCTCTGGTTTGTTGGGTGCGCTTCTAGATTGTCCTTAATTGTTTATACCCGGCTTGTTATCTCTGACCATCCTTGCTTGCTGCCTGCCCTGACCTTTTGCCTGCCTGACTTCGATTTTGCCTGACCCTTCTGATACCTCGTTCCGTGACCTCCTGGATTGACCTCGGCTTGTTTTGACTCCTTTTTGTTACCTCCGCTGGATACCTCGCTCTGTGACCTCCCGGTTTGACCTCGGCTAGTTTTTGGACATTCTCTCCCAAGCATCCTCCTTTGGGACTCCCTGCCGTTCATCAGTCTCCACCTTAAGCTGGTAATCTTTGCGCCCATTAAGTCCTGGGGGTAACCGAGTCTGGAGAGGCATAATCCGCGTCTCCTGCGAGCGGGGACTTGTCTAAAGGCAGAAGAGGCGGTGGAGATTGGGGATTATCAGCTTAAGAGAGAAAGGTGTCCGGCACAGCCTAACAGTATAACGGGCCAGAAAAAATGGACCAGATCTTAGAGCAGGTGCAGGCCTTAACAGCGGCTGTGGAACACCTGGCTCATCGCGTAGCGGCCCAGGAGAACCGTCCAGCTACTATCATCACCAGCCCTCAAGGGGCTCCGGCCGCATCACCGGTGGAACCCAAAATTCCACTCCCAGACAAATTCTATGGTGACAGAGCTAAGTTTGCCAATTTTCGGGACTCATGCAAACTTTACTTCCAACTTCGTCCTGTTTCTTCAGGGTCACAGGAGCAGTGAGTGGGTCTGATCATCTCCCTCCTCCAAGGTGATTCACAATCCTGGGCCTTCAGTCTGCCGTCCCAAGATCCTGCTCGTCTCTCAGTAGATAACTTCTTTTCCGCTATGGAGGTTCTGTATGATGACCCTGACAGAGGAGCTACGGCAGATGCTAAACTTCGTACCCTACGTCAAGGCCGGCGGCCGGCCGAGGAATATTGTTCAGAGTTCCGGCGGTGGGCAGTGGATTCGCGTTGGAACAATCCAGCCCTGTGCAGCCAGTTTCGGCTAGGACTGGCCAATTCCATTAAGGATACCTTGGTGAATTATCCAGTTCCCCAGACATTAGATGAGACTATGCACCTTGCCATCCGCATTGATCGATGTCTACGGGAGAGGCGCTTAGAGAAAGGGTCGCATCCCGATTCAAGTTTGAAAGCCGAGGCCCAGTTATGCTTTCTTCTGAAGAACCTATGCAGCTGGGAGCTACTAGACTCACTGAAGTCGAGAGACGTCGGCGCTTGTCGGAGGGTCTGTGCCTGTATTGTGGGGGAACTGGTCACATGGTCAGAATCTGCCCTAAGAAGCCGTCGGGAAACTTCAGAGCCTAGGGGGTATCGAGGGGACCCACCTAGGCTGTAAGGTATCTCCTCATGTATCGTCTCCAGTCATAATTCCGGTTCAGATTAAAATTGGTTTAAAATGTTTGAATCTAGAAGCTCTCTTAGATTGTGGAGCAGCAGGGAATTTCCTCGACTCTGATTTAGCTCAGAGCTTAGGAATTTCGCTCCAGTCCCTGCCTGCACCTATTCGAGTCTCTGCCATTGATGGCACACCAATTGCAGGAGGACTCGTTCAGTATAAAACTTTACCAGTATCATTTAGAGTGGGAGCCGGCCATTCTGAAATTATCACTTTCCTTGTCCTTAGCATGCCCAACACCCCCTTAGTTCTTGGATTGCCTTGGCTGCAGAAACACAATCCCCAAATTGATTGGGTGTCTGGGCAAATTGTTAAGTGGGGTCACCAATGCTTTCAGGCCTGTCTGGAACTTCCAGTTCGAGTCACTTAATTATCCCTGGAGAAGGTTCCCACTCCATACCTTGATTTCTCTGACGTCTTTTCTGAAAAGGCGGCAGATAAACTTCCCCCCCATAGGCCTTGGGATTGTCCAATTGAGCTCCTTCCGCGTACCATGCCTCCGAGGGGGAGAATTTTTAATTTAACTCGAGCCGAAAACCTTGCCATGCGGGAGTATATTGCAGAAAACCTTAAGAAGGGGTTTATCCGGGCATCCTCTTCCCCGGCAGGAGCAGGGTTTTTCTTCGTTGAAAAGAAAGATGGGGGGCTCCGTCCATGTATCGACTATCGGGGTTTAAACAAGATCACTATCAAAAACAAGTATCCCCTGCCACTTATTGAGGGGCTATTTACTCAGGTGATTGGGGCTCAAGTTTTTTCCAAACTAGATCTCCGTGGTGCCTATAATCTCATCAGAATTAGGCAGGGGGATGAATGGAAAACGGCCTTCAATACCCTTGAAAGACATTATGAATATTTAGTAATGCCGTTTGGCTTGTGTAATGCCCCCGCAGTCTTTCAGGATTTCGTGAATGAGATATTTAGAGAATACTTAGGTCGTTTTGTAGTAGTTTATTTGGATGACATTCTAATTTTTTCTTCATCACTTTCAGAACATCGCAAACATGTTCGTATGGTCTTACAATAACTCAGAGAAAATTGTTTATTTGCCAAGTTAAAAAAATGTCAATTTGAAGTTTCAGAAGTTCCTTTTTTGGGTTACATCATATCTAATACTGGTCTTTCCATGGATCAATCCAAAGTTAAAGCAGTATTAGAATGGGAACAGCCCAAAGATCTGAAAGGTTTACAAAGGTTTTGGGGGTTCGCCAATTTTTATAGAAGGTTCATTAGAAATTTCTCCTCTCTGGTAGCTCCCCTGACTAATCTCACTAAGAAGGGGGGGGTACCCTGTTGTATGGCCGGAACAGTCTGTTCATGCTTTTGAAAAACTTAAAGAAGTCTTTAGTTCTGCCCCTGTGCTGGTGCATCCGGACTGCCAGTTACCATTTATTGTAGAAGTGGATGCCTCTGAGCTTGGTGTGGGAGCGGTACTGTCTCAATACAGTGGGTCCCCTGAGCGCCTTCATCCCTGTGCCTTCTTCTCTAAAAAGTTTACTACGGCCGAAAGAAATTATGACATTGGTAACCGGGAGTTGTTGGCAATTAAATTGGCCTTTCAGGAATGGAGACACTGGTTGGAGGGGGCTCAGTACCCGGTTACAGTCTTTACTGATCATAAGAATTTAGAGTATATCCAATCTGCTAAAAGACTAACTCCTAGACAGGCTCTCAGGTCCTTGTTCTTCTCTCGGTTTAACTTTTCCATAACCTATAAACCAGGGTCCAAAAATATTAAGGCTGATGCCTTATCCCGGAGTTTGTCTTTTTCTAATTTACCAGAAAGGGAGAATGTACCCATTTTGCCCCACTCTATGGTGGTAGCCGCCATCCAACCACAACTCCCTGATTTAACTCAATTTCAGTCTGAAGCTCCGCCTGAAAAGCCTAATTTTGCCCAGTTCGTGCCCTCCTCTTATCGTGCTGCTTTTCTATTCCATTTTCATGACTCTAAGACGGCAGGTCATCCTGGGGTCAAAAAGACCATCTCTTTGCTGTCTCGCCAAGTCTGGTGGCCATCCTTTAGAAAAGATGCACGAGAATATGTCCAAGCCTGTAAAGTGTGCGCTCGGAGTAAGTCATTAAGACACTCTCCCGAGGGTTCCCTACTACCATTGCCCATTCCCTCACGACCCTGGACCCATTTGGCCATGGATTTTATAACGGATCTTCCACCTTCCCAGGGATGTACTGTCATTTGGGTGGTGGTGGATCGCTTTAGCAAAATGGCTCACTTCATTTCTTTAAAGAAGCTTCCCACAGCTCAGACCTTAGCTCAACTCTTTGTCACACACATTTTTAAAATCCATGGCATTCCAGAAGATGTTGTGTCTGATAGGGGGGTCCAGTTTGTTTCCCGGTTTTGGAGGGCTTTCTGTGCCAAGTTGGGCTTCACCGTCTCCCTTTCTTCTGCATTTCACCCTCAGTCCAATGGGCAAACCGAAAGAACGAACCAGCAATATTTACGTTGTTTCATTTCTGATACTCAAACGGATTGGGTGTTGTTCCTTCCGTTTGCTGAATTCGCACTGAATAATGCTTCGCACTCTTCCACTAAAATTTCTCCCTTTCATTGTGTTTATGGTAAAGATTTGAGATTTTCAGCCTTGTTGGACCGACCCTCTAGAGTTCCTTCCCTGGATGAATGGATGTCCCGATGGCCGGGGTTATGGAATAAGATTCAGCAACATTTGTCTAAGGCTGTTCTTCAACAAAAAATTTTTGCTGATCGTAGACGATCTTGTAATTCTGATTATGGTGTGGGGGAGTTGGTTTGGCTTTCGACTAAGAATTTGGCCATACGCCAACCCTCTGCTAAGTTGGGTCCGAGATTTATTGGTCCCTTTCCCGTACTGCAGAAAATCAATCAAGTTACCTATCCTTTAGATCTCCCCTCCTCTATGAAGATTTGCAACTCCTTTCATGTTTCCCTTTTGAAACCTGCCATGAACTATGAACCTAATAATCCTCCGAATCCTATTTTGGTTGAAGGGCAACAGGAGTTTGAGGTTGCCCGGGTTCTGGATTCTCGCGAAACTCTCTTCAGTATTTGATTGATTGGAAGGGTTACGGCCCTGAGGAAAGATCTTGGGTTCCAGCCAGGGAGGTTCATGCGCAGAGTTTAGTGAAGAAATTTCATACGGAGAATCCTCAGAAGCCCAGCTTGGAGGGTCCAGTGGCCCCTCCTCGGGGGGGGGGGGTAATGTAAGGCTCTTACCGTCTCGCAGTCCCCGGTCCCGTGGTGCGTCTTCGGGCAGCTCGCCGCCGCTTCCTGTCCGGCGGTTCCCTCGCGTTGCTGCCCCCCGGCGCTGCTGTGGGGTTCGGCGGCGGCAGGGTGTGGTCAGTGGGCGGCCCCCCCAGCCTGTCTGCCGACGCGGCTCTTCCTCCTCCTGGCGGGCGCGCGCTCGGCCAGAAACGCGAGCGCGTTCTCTTTATGCCTCCCGGCGGCGCTTCTCCCAGCGCATCCGCCGGAGGCAAATTTGAAGTGTCCTATTACCATCTTCCTGGTGGGAGTCGAGCCCAGGGACTGGATGGCCTGTTCCTGGGACCGCTCCCGTTTTATATGTTGCACCAATCATTCTATTTCCCTCCTTGAGTTCCCCTTCCTATTGGCCAGTACTTCCTTTATATCCATGCTGCTCCATTTTCCCAGTGCCCGTTATAGCCTCTGGTTTGTTGGGTGCGCTTCTAGATTGTCCTTAATTGTTTATACCCGGCTTGTTATCTCTGACCATCCTTGCTTGCTGCCTGCCCTGACCTTTTGCCTGCCTGACTTCGATTTTGCCTGACCCTTCTGATACCTCGTTCCGTGACCTCCTGGATTGATCTCGGCTTGTTTTGACTCCTCTTTGTTACCTCCGCTGGATACCTCGCTCTGTGACCTCCCGGTTTGACCTCGGCTAGTTTTTGGACATTCTCTCCCAAGCATCCTCCTTTGGGACTCCCTGCCGTTCATCAGTCTCCACCTTAAGCTGGTAATCTTTGCGCCCATTAAGTCCTGGGGGTAACCGAGTCTGGAGAGGCATAATCCGCATCTCCTGCGAGCGGGGACTTGTCTAAAGGCAGAAGAGGCGGTGGAGATTGGGGATTATCAGCTTAAGAGAGAAAGGTGTCCGGCACAGCCTAACATATATATAAATATATAAATATGTCCCAATTTAGAGAAAAAGGACTAGCCAGGTATAATAGAACCGGGAAGCCACTGCATTGAGGGAATCCCAGGATCTGTGGGGGAAAAAAACAACAGTAAGATCCCCAGAAAACAAATGGCAGCATGCAATACAACATTCAAGCAACAATGTAACACATAATAATACACACACCAAAGCTTTAAAGAGGCCAAAGAAAAACTCTTGTCCTTTGTTTTTCCTTTTTTTTTTTTTGTTTTTAAAAATCAGTCATGATAACAATAGACGGCCCCACGCGAGGTGAGGCCGCTTACCTGCCCAAGTAAGGCTGAATAGCCAAGGCACCCGAACAGCAGTAATGGCAGCAATGGCAGCAGTAGCAGCAGTAGCAGCAGTAGCAGCAATAGCAGCAGAGACGAAAACACATATGCGGCTGAGTGCCCTGCACCTGTACTCCTAATGAAAGGAAGTAAGTGCGGCTGGGGCCGGGTTGAATGACGCCGCCGCCGCAACTACGCCCCCCTCTGACGTCATCCGGGCCCCGCCCCCTCCAGATTCAAACCGTGCGGCCCGCCAGACGGCGGTGCCGCAAAACAAGAGGGCGCACATTGCCCTCAGTAGATGGGGGGGGGGGAGACGAAAGCTTGCTAGGCAGCCTGCGCTGCCCAACCGACAGTGCTGACAACGTGGCCCGCCGAACGGCGGTGCCGATTCAAAGAGGAGACAAGGGGGGAGGGGGAGGGGAGCTGTGAGTACCTAAGAAAGGACGCAGGCAGCATCAGGCATGCCTGCCACAGCGCGGCCCGCCCCGGCCGCCCTAAAGCTGACCCAAACTCTGGCCATGCAGGCCAGCAGCAGCCCGCCAAAATGGCAGAACTGCCAGTGAGGATAAACAACGTGCCATGTGAGGAAGAATCAGCCAGGCCAAGTGCACCCTTGCTTGCGGTGCAGCCTGACAAGTGTTAAACAAGTAAAAAATATACAAGTAAAAACATACAAGTAAAACACACATGCATATACACATCCCTCCACCCCCCCCCCCCCCATAGTGAAGGGAGAAGGGACCGTAACGGGAGAGCAAGGGGCCAAGGGGAACCTCGGGACAGGGGCATCCCAAATCCGGATCACCATGCCGGACAGCCGCATTGCCCCCAAAACAGGGGGTCGAGCGGAGGAGATAAGCTCCTAGGCACCTATAGTGCCATCTACCCCGGCTACCTGCAAGCAGGAGACTTCAATCTTCTGTCTTGTCGTCATGCAGAGAGAAAAACACTGGTGATAAATGGGAGGTACCAGGTATATATAGGCCGGAAGGGGGCTCGTTACAAGACTTCCTCTCTGCAACAGCGTCACCTGGCGGTGAGTAACCCAATCGTGAAGAATTTAAAGGTGAAGCGGGGTGTGTGGCACACTGAGAATAGGAAACATTTATGCTAAGAAGCAGAATAGGGATCTGCATGTGTTTGCTTCCATATAGTGTCAATTGTTATTATTACAATGCACGTATTGACTTTTTTTTTATTTTTCATTATTTCTATTACAGTTCAATTAAGTTAAGTTCAATGAAGTTGTTCTCATTTATTAATATTTTGTTTCTACTTTTTGCTTTTTTTCATTAAGTTGCTCAAATATCTTGATGGATTCTGGTTCTGGATTGTCCCAGGACACACGTTATACCATCATGAGTGATTGTGTGTCTGGTCTCTACAAAGCAACTAAAGAAGCCAAATGCCCCCAACTGCATGAAATTGCTCAAGCAAGACTGGGCTCATTACAATTATTCAGAGGCACCCTTTAGTCACCTAATGTATTTTTCAGAGATAAGGCGGCTTGTGAAATCAAAAATAAGGCAGCCTCACCTGATGCCTGTCCCATGAGTCTCTCCTCTATTTCCTGTATGTAGGAGGAGGAAGTCATAGTTACATGGTTCATATGGTTGAAAAAGACAAATGTCCATCAAGTTTGGGGAAAGTTATTTTTCTTTTTTTTACTGATAACCGCTAATAGTAACTGTTAATGTTATTTACTTCTAAATTAGCATCTAATCCTTTTTTGAAGCTGTCAGCAGTTGATGCTGTAACAAGCTTCTGTAGGAGGCTATTTAGATTTATAGTTCTTATGGTAAAAAATGATTATCACCTCTGGAGACTGAATTTCTTTTTTCCAGTTGGAGGGAGTGCCTGAAATGGTGTTTCCCCATATTATTTGTATGGGCCATTTATATATTTATACAAGTTAATCATGTCCCCCCTCAATCGCCTCCTCTAAAGACTAAACAGATTTAATTCTCGTAATCTTTCCTCATAACTAAGATCTTTCATTCCCTTTATTAGTTTGGTGGCCCTCCTCTGCACCCTTTCCATAGTCAGAGCGTCCTTTCTATGGATGGGTGCCCAGAACTGGACGGCATATTCCAGAGGGCGCACCAGTGCCTTGTAAAGAGACAAAATTACATCCCTATCCCGTGATTCCATGCCTCTTTTAATGCATGATAGTATCTTGGTGGCCTTGGAAGCAGCTGCTTGGCATTGCATGCTGTTATTTAGTCTGATCTACCAGTACCCCCAAGTCAGCCTGAAGCTTGTGAACATCTTCAATAGACTGCACTGTGCTACATATCTTTGTGTCATCTGCAAAAATAGAGACAGTGCTTTTAATTCCATCTTCTATGTCGTTTATAAACAAGTTGAATAATATTGGGCCCAGCACTGAACCCTGGGACACACCGCTTACAACTGGTAACCATTCGGAGTAGGTATCATTAACCACAACTCTCTGCACACGATCCTTCAGCCAGTTTTCAATCCAGTTACAAACTGTGTTTTCTAATCCTGAAGATCTCAATTTCCCCAATAAGCGTCTATGGGGGACAGTGTCAAATGCTTTTGCAAAATCCAGAAAAACTATATCCACAGCCGCCCCTTTGTCCAGGCTTCTACCTCCTCATAGAAGCTAATCAGGTTAGTCTGGCAGCTTCTGTCCTTAGTAAAACCATGTTGGTTGTCACTTATAATATTATGGGTAGTTACATATTCGTGTATGTTGTCCCTTAATAGTCCCTCAAGCAATTTCCCCACAATGGATGTTAAGCTAACAGGTCTGTAATTGCCAGAAGAAGACCTAGAACCCTTTTTAAGTCGTAGAAGAGCTCCAAAGTTTGCCTTTCTTTCAATTTTATTTCTCCAAGACAATGCAAATAAGTGGTCTAACAGCCAATCTGTCCCTTGGTGTTCTCAACGTTAGTGACCCTGGCAGGTCACAGTGGCCCTGCAGCTGTCTCTGACCACAGCAGAGCATGCATGAGTCTTAAAACTGCGCCAATCATACCCTTCCCAGCTCAGCCACGACCCAAAAACTGAAACTTAGAAAGCAGCCTTGCTTAGACTACATAAGATATTTGTATTTAATCAGAGATTTTCAGATGCTTTCAAATGGCTTATATCACACTTTCTCCGAAGGGTGGTATGGTGGGAGGAAATGAGTCAGTAATTCATTAGCAGATAATAGGCCCATTTCCTTGGGGAAACAAAGTAGTAAACTTTAACAGCTTTTTCATTTAAACCCACTTTCATTATAACAGTATAAGTACTAAAAAGTAAGATACTGTTGACAGTGAAACAGCTACTAAAGTTTACTACAACTTTTCTCTAAAAAAGTAAATCAATTAACTAAAGTGGACATCTACTATAATCTGTAAATTCATTATCAGAGTTAAAGAGGCTTCTTCTTTCAAAAGCTAAATGGAACCCCTAGCATTATTTATAGATGTATTACCTATATTATTATAGATGTATTATCTTATTATTTATAACCCCTAGCATTATTTATAGATGTATTACCTATATTATTATAGACGTATTATCTTATTATTTATAACCCCTAGCATTATTTATAGATGTATTACCTATATTATTATAGATGTATTATCTTATTATTTATAACCCCTAGCATTATTTATAGATGTATTACCTATATTATTATAGATGTATTATCTTATTATTTATAACCCCTAGCATTATTTATAGATGTATTACCTATATTAATATAGATGTATTATCTTATTATTTATAACCCCTAGCATTATTTATAGATGTATTACCTATATTATTATAGATGTATTATCTTATTATTTATAACCCCTAGCATTATTTATAGATGTATTACCTATATTATTATAGATGTATTATCTTATTATTTATAACCCCTAGCATTATTTATAGATGTATTACCTATATTATTATAGACGTATTATCTTATTATTTATAACCCCTAGCATTATTTATAGATGTATTACCTATATTATTATAGATGTATTATCTTATTATTTATAACCCCTAGCATTATTTATAGATGTATTACCTATATTATTATAGATGTATTATCTTATTATTTATAACCCCCAGCATTATTTATAGATGTATTACCTATATTATTATAGATGTATTATCTTATTATTTATAACCCCTAGCATTATTTATAGATGTTTTACTTAAAGTCATTCAATGGGCAGCTAAAAAAACAAAAGGGCCTTTTGTCCCGCGTGGCTGATCAGTGCCAGTCTGGTGATCAGTAACTCACCTGATCGCTGGAACTGAGCCTCTGCCACAGCCTGCAGCTTTGCCTGGGCCTCAAACACCATTCACCGGTGCTTCTATGTCAGGCCACGCTCCCACCATCAATCACGTCAGTGTGGCCACGCCCCTCCATTCACTACAACGGAGGGGGCGTGTCAGGCCTTGGACCACTACCTCTATAGCAATGAATAAAGAGGGTGGGGCAGCACTGTGTGATTTGATAGGGAGTCGTGAGCCAGACCCATCAAACCCGTCTACATGGTCAGGTCCTGGATGGCGCATGATGCTGAGCTGTGTGGAACACTAGGTAAGTAACTCTTTTGGTCTTTGAATTACTTTAAACTGGACCTTCACCATGATTTATTGAAAAGCCCAAACCCTTAAAAACATTCCCCAGCATCTAAAATGAATATATTTTAAGTTTTTGGTAACTTACATATTATTCTTCCCCCCCACTGGGCTGCAACTCTGTTCAGGACTTTAGGATACGGACGCCGCCATCTTGACTCAGAAGCATCACACTTACTGAGGAGAGGAGGGTGGGATAAAGTACAGGGGGATGGGTTATAGCTGTGCTTTGCTCAGACAGAGCAGAACTGGGGTCAGGAAAGGTCAGCAATCCCAGAATGCAGAGCAGCACAGTCAGAAGGCACTTCCTGTTTGCAGGCTGCCTGATGTTCCATAAGCCGCCATCTTGGATGTTTAAAGGCTCATAACATGCAGTAGATGCAGGTAGGATGATTTTTAATGTGAGCAATCTGTATGTACAGGGTGTGGGAAACATATAAGATAGACTCTTATTCAGAGTGAAGGACTGCTTTAAGTTCACAAGGTTTTTAGTGTTTCACTCTGAAATACATTGTATTTCCAGGAATTACATCCAGGATATATTTGTCATTCACTCTAAAAATACTTGTTAAAGTGGACCAAGACCCTGCAGGATCGGCCCAGGAATCTTAGATCCAATTCCTCCCCGCGGGGAATCCCCGCAGGACGCCCGCAAACCTTACCTGAATCCTGGTCCAACGGCACATGGGCGGGCCGCAGCCGCATCTCCCGCTTCTCTCTAGCAGGGTGCGTGCCTCCCTCCTGTTAGAGGGAAGCGCGCGATGCGGCCACCAGCGAGCTTGGAGCTGCTAAGCTTTGACGCCGCTTTGACGCTCATACCTCAGCGGCTCCGAGCGCGCTGATTGGACTAGTGGCCGCACATGCACCGTAGGAGCAGGGGAAGTGAACCAAAACCTAGGATAGTCAAAATCCTGGGTGTTGGTCCACTTTAAAGGGGAATAAAACCCAGGATGGCCGAAGGCCCTTCCCCTGTGTGAAACCCCACTGGGGAGCTGCAAAACTCACCTGCTTCCTAGGGCCCCCGACGATGACAATATCTGGGGGGTGCATCCCTGCATCTTCAGGCTGTGAACGCGCTCCCACCCCCAGTCATTCAAAAAGACTAGGGGCAGGAGCACTGCACACTGCAGGGGATGCGTCCATTCTTGCTCTGCTTCTCGAAGCCCTGCATATAAACTGAGCCATTTGCCAAGCATTACATGTGCATGGCAAACGCCTCTGATTGGACAAGAACCTGCACATGTGCCATATGACTGGGGAAAGGTGAGTTTGTTACATAATAACATAAAAAATACAATTCTGTGAGTACTCACCTGTAGAACTGGTTTTGCCTATGGCCGTCCCAATCCATATACGTGTGGGTAACTCCTCCTGGCCCCCTATAAAAGGACCTGCCTCCATAGAATTCCCAGAATGTCAAAAAGCAGCAAATGAGACAGGCCGGGAGGCCAAGAAAACATGTTAACTCACATGCTTCAACATGTACTCTCTCAAAAAAAGTAAGGACAACAGTCCAATACAAAGAGATAATCACCATAACCGGCAAACAGAGGAAATTAACCAAGGGCGGGGTGGAACGGCCCAGACTGGACATAGGCAAAACCAATTCTACAGGTGAGTACTTACAGAATTGTATTTTTCCCAGTGTCCAGTCCGGGCCGTCCCAATCCATATAAGTGTGGGACATCCAAAAGCAGTGTCCATATATAGGGTGGGATCCCCAGAGCAGAACAGCATGTAGTTCATTTCACTACCGCCTGAAGCACCATTCGGCCAAAAGCAGCATCAGCTGAGGCCCTAACATCAACCTTGTAAAATTTGGTAAAGGTAGGAACAGAAGACCAGGTAGCAGCCTTTCAACTTGTTCAACAGATGCCTGGTGCTGAAAAGCCCAGGAAGTACCAATAGCTCTGGTAGAATGAGCTGCAACATGAAAAGCAGTGTCCATATATAGGGTGGGATCCCCAGAGCAGAACAGCATGTAGTTCATTTCACTACTGCCTGAAGCACCATTCGGCCAAAAGCAGCATCAGCTGAGGCCCTAACATCAACCTTGTAAAATTTGGTAAAGGTAGGAACAGAAGACCAGGTAGCAGCCTTTCAACTTGTTCAACAGATGCCTGGTGCTGAAAAGCCCAGGAAGTACCAATAGCTCTAGTAGAATGAGCTGCAACATGAAAAGGGGTAGACTTGCACCACCGCCTGTAAGTAATCCACTTACTTAGAGTGGACTTGGCCCGGAGGCAAACCCTTTATGGAACCTTCAGAGAGAACAAAGAGAGAATCCGACTTCCTGAAGGATTCAGTCGCAACCAGGTAGTACTTAATAGCTCTGACCCCATCCAAGGCATGGAGGGTCCTTTCCTTAGAGTTAAACGGTTCTGGACACAGTGAAGGCAACACAAATTCCTCATTAAGATGAAAGGGAGAAATGACCTTAGGTAAAAAATCAGGCCTAAAGCGAAAAACTACCTTATCCTTATGCCGCTCAAAGTAGGGAAGTTTCATACAAAGAGCGGCCAGTTCTGACACCCGGAGCACCGAGGTGATGGCAACCAAAAAGACCACCTTTAGGGTCAAGATAGACAAAGCAGCATCGCACAAAGCCTCAAAGGGCTGACCCTGGAGCGCAGAAAGCACCAAATTCAAATCCCACACCGGTAATACAGGCCTACGCGGTGGACGTACATGGGTAACTCCTTGGAAAAAAGTCCTGATCAGCCTATGTTTGGCAAAGGATCTTTGGAAAAAGATGGTCAAAGCAGAGACCTGACCCTTGAGGGTGCCCAGGTGTAGACCCAGGTCTAAGCCGTGTTGTAAAAAATCCTAGAAATACAAAAAGTGCGACAAGGAAAACTCTTGGATTCACACCAAGAAATGTAGGCTTGCCAAACTCTGTAGTAAATCATGGAACAAGACTTCTGCGCCCGAACCATGGTCTGAACAACCATGCCCGACAGCCCCTTCTCCGTTAGGATTGAGGATTCAATAGCCAGGCCGTCAAAACCAGCGTCTGTAAATTAGGGTGCCGCAGTGACCCCTCAGTGAGAAGCCCTGGGTCGTCGGGCATGATGTAACGTTCGACCGACATCTGAACTTTGTCCGCGAACCAACTCCGTCTCGGCCAACGAGGAGCCACCAGAATGGTTGGCACCCCCTCCTGGGCTATCTTGCACAGCACTCGGCCCAGGAGTGGAAACGGAGGGAATGCATAAAGGAGCCGGAACTCCGTCCATGGAATAGTCAGAGCATCTGTGGCGAAGGCCAGAGGATCTCTTGACAGGGAGACGAACCTTGGAAGCTTGAGATTGTGTCTGGGCGCAAACAGGTCCACGTCCGGCAGACCCCCGGTGGAGACACAGAGTGTGAAAGATCTTTTGCTGGGAGACCATTCCCCCAGACGAGAAGTCCCCCTGCTCAGGGAGTCTGCCTCCTGGTTCTTATACTCCGGGGATGTAAACCGCCGAGATGCAGGGAACATTCTCCTCTGCCCAAGTCAGGATCTGGGACAGTTCCTGAAGGACTCGCTTGCTCCGAGTCCCGCCCTGGTGATTAATGTAGGCGACAGCCGTCTGATTGTCCGAGCGGACCTGGACAGCACGACCCCTTAGATGAGGAGTCAATTGAAGAAGTACCAACCGAATCACCCTCAGCTCCAGGAGATTGAAGGGTAAGTGGGCCTCCTGTGGCCCCCACTGACCCTCGAACTTCAGCGTATGCCAAAACCCCCCCCCCCCCAGCCGGTCAGACTGGCGTCCGTGGTAACTATCTTCCACCAGGGAGTCAGAAAGGACTTGCCCATCAACAGATTTCTGGAGTCCAACCACCGTAAGAGGGACTGTCTGACCAAGGGGGACAGTGCAAATTCCTTATCCAGGGACTTCTGCGTCCGGTCCCAACCGGTCAACAGATTCAGTTGAAGAGGTCTTATGTGGAACTGGGCGAAGGGCACTGCCTCGAAGCAGGACACCATGAGGCCCACCAGATTAATCCCCAGATGGATCGATGGTCGCTGACAAGCCAGCAAGGCCTGTACCTGCGTCTGGAGACCCTCCACCTTCTGCTGGGGGAGGAACACCTTGACCTGAGAGGTGTCCAACTTCATGCCCAGGAAGGCCCGCACCATTGAGGGAGTGATAGAAGACTTGGGGTAATTGATTACCCATCCGAAATCCTTGAGAGTGGAAAACACCGTCCGGGTGTCGCTCTCAGGCTGCTGAAGGGACTGAGCCGCAATCAGCAAATTGTCCAGATAAGGAAGAACACTTATGCCCCGGTTCCTCAGAATGGCCATGACGCCTGCCAGCACCTTGGTGAACACACAGAGAGCCGAGGCTATCCCGAACGGTAGTGTCACAAACTGGTAATGCTGATCCTCCAGTGCAAACCTCAGGAACTTCTGATGCCACTGAAAGATCGGGATGTGCAGATAAGCATCCTTGATGTCCCTGTGGTCATGAAGTCGCCGGGCCAAAGCGAGCTCACCGCGGACCGTAAGGTCTCCATGCGGAAATGTCTGACTCTGACAAACTTGTTGAGGCCCTTCAGATCCAAGATGGGTCGCAGCGTTCCGTCCTTTTTGGGCACCGTGAACAGATTGAAGTAGAAACCTTGCCCCCGTTCCTGGCGAGGCACAGGACAAATCACGCCTGATAGCAGTAGGCTCTGAACGGCCCCCTTCAGGCCCTGCGCCGTTAAAGCGTTCCGGGACACCCGTGACCGAAGAAATCTTGAGGGCGGCCAGACTGCCAGCTCTATTTTGTACCCAGAGGACACCACCTCCTGAATCCACCGATCCGAGACGCGCTGTCTCCATATGTGAGCAAAAAGCAGCAGCCGTCCCCCCACCCGAATGGGTGAGGGAGCCTCCTCATGCCTGAGAGGGCTTGGCCGGGGGTTTGGATTTAGCTCCCCAGGAGCGATTGGATCGAATGCGGGACCTAACTCTTCCCCAGGAATCTCTGCGGCCACCTGAAAATGAAGAGCCTCTTCCTCCTCAAAAGGAGCGATAGGCAGAGGAACCCCGAAAGGGACGCGCAGGCTTCCGCCGCTGAGGGAGTCTTCCATCCTTGGCCAGAAAGTCCAGGCGCTCCCCAAATAACCTGAGTCACAAGGGAGGGGATACTAGTGAGCGATTTTTTGGCCGCAGCGTCAGCCGACCACTGCCGCAGCCAGAGTAAGCGACGAAGCGCAATAAGCAGAGCTGCAGCTCTGGCACCCAGTCGGACACTATCATCCATAGCCGTCGCCGCCCCCCCCCCCCCCCCCGGCAGTGGAGCGCAGCGCGCCCCGCACTATCCCGAGGCCGCAGCCTCACAAGGAAGAAGTGCCCCACAGACGCCGTACGGTCCACCCCCCTCACAGCAGTGCAGACAAGATGGAGGGAAGAGAAGGGGAGCAGAGGGAGCGAGGGAGGTAGGTATGCCAGTGAAATCACACAAGTGAAAAATAACACACACACACATAAGTAATAAAGCTTGTGGGCACAGATGAGGGAATAATCCCGGGCATTAGGTGGTTCCTCCTCCCCCATAGGTTTACCATCGCCTATGGCCGGCTACCCTTTATGGAGGCCCAGCATAGGGAGCCCAAATATTGCCTGAAAGACACACTCTGGACTTGGCAGCAGCATAGGGAGCCCATATATTGCCTGAAAAACACATTGTAGTTGGCAGCAGCATAGGGAGCTCATATATTGCCTGAAAGACATACCCAGGAGTTGGCGGCAGCAGCAGCATTAGGAGTCCATATATTGCCTGAAAAACACATTGGAGTTGGCAGCAGCATTAGGAGCCCATATATTGCCTGAAAGACACACATTGGAGTTGGCAGCAGCATTAGGAGCCCATAAATTGCCTGAAAGACACACCCAGGAGTTGGCAGCAGCAGCATAGGGAGCTCATATATTGCCTGAAAGACACACCCAGGATTTGGCAGCAGCATTAGGAGCCCATATATTGCCTGAAAAACACATTGGAGTTGTCAGCAGCATTAGGAGCCCATATATTGCCTGAAAGACACACCCAGGAGTTGGCAGCAGCAGCAGCATTAGAAGCCCATATATTGCCTGAAAAACACATTGGAGTTGGCAGCAGTATAGGGAGCCCATATATTGCCTGAAAGACACACCCAGGAGTTGGCAGCAGCATTAGAAGCCCATGTATTGCCTGAAAAACACATTGGAGTTGGCAGCAGCATAGGGAGCCCATATATTGCCTGAAAAACACATTGGAGTTGGCAGAAGCATAGGGAGCTCATATATTGCCTAAAAGACACACCCAGGAGATGGCAGCAGCAGAAGGAGCTACCATGCATCAGCTATTGGTGGGTGGAAATCCTGGCTGATCCATGCCTGATTCATCTTCACAAAGGTGAGTCTCTCCACATTTTTCGTGGACAGACGAGTTCTTCTTGGCGTTACTATGGCTCCCGCAGCACAAAAGACCAGCTCAGATGGCACACTACTGGCCGGGCAGGACAGCTTTCCCAGGGCAAACTCTGCCAGTTGCGGCCACAAGTCAAGTTTGGCTGCCCAGAAGTCCAGTGGATCCTCAAGGTGCGTTGGCATGGTCATTTCAAGGTATGACACGACCTGCTGGTTCAGGCCCTGCTCCAGGTCTTCCTGCTGCTCATGAGTAGCTTCACTATGCGGGTGTAGAAAGCTACTCATTAGCGACTAAAGACTCAGGCTGCTTCTGATGGAGCTGCTGCTCCTGCCACCCCCCCGGCAGCCATGGCAGTGGAAGGTGAGCGCAGAGGTCCCCCCGAGTCAGACCTGCGAGAGTATGGACCATGGCGCAGATAGGCATTGGCTAACTGACTACGTAGAATGTCTTTGTAGTAGGTCAGTTTGCCCTCCCTCTCGGCGGGTTTAAAAAATGCCCCCATTTTGTGCCAGAAGCGAGGGTCCAATAAGGTGGAGAGCCAGTAGTCATCCCGCAGAAAAATGGAGACAATTCTGCGGTCACTGTGCAAGCATGTGAGCATGCATCGTGCCATTTGTGCAAGTGACTCGGAGGGACTACATGTCTCCAACTCCACAGCATACTGCCACGGTGTGTCTGGGTCCTCTGTCTCGCCTTCCTCACAACCCTCTAGCTCCACTGGCTGCTCCTGCTCCTCCTCTCTTGTCAGATGACTAGATAAACCACCCATTTTGCCAAAACTAAACTGCGCTTCACTGTGCTGCTCCTCCTCCTCCTCAGCTCCCACGGGGTTTATGTGGCCGTGAAATGTATGCGACATGTCTCCAGTGCCCTGACCAGCCATGGTTTCTAACATGTGTTGTATTACATGAAGCAGCGGAATCACGTCATTCATGCCGTTATCCTGGCGACTGACAAATAAAGTGGCTTCTTCAAAGGGCCTGAGCAAACGGCAGGTGTCACGTATGAGCTGCCACCGGTTCACATTAAAGTTACACAGGGGAGTCCCCCTATCTGCTTGGATCATCAAGAAATCAGTGATGGCTTTTCTCTGTTCGTATAGTCGATCTAACATATGTAGGGTGGAATTCCAAAGGGTGGGAACATCGCAAATCAGACTATGTTGGGGGATACCGTTCTGATGCTGTAGCTCAAGAAGGGTGTGCTTGGCGGTGTAGGAGTGGCTGAAGTGCATACAAAGTTTCCTTCCCGTTGTTAGGATGTCTTGCAGATGGGGGGAAGACTTCAGAAAACGCTTGACAACTAGGTTGAACACGTGTGCCATACAGGGCGCATGGCTCAGGCTTCCTTGTCTCAGCGCAGACAAGATGTTACTCCCATTGTCAGTCACCATGGTACCCATTTCCAATTTTAGCGGAGTAAGCCATGTTTTGATTTCTTGATGAATGAATTTCAGGAGCTCCTCCCCTGTGTGACTCCGTTCACCAAGACAAACCATGTGAAGCACAGCCTGACAGCGCCGTGCCCTGCACACATGGTAGGCTGAAGGGGCAATTAGAATTGACCGTACAGTGGAGGCTGAGGAGATGGCGGAGGATGAGAAGGAAGAGTCGCACACTGTGACAGGCAAAACGGCCTGGGAGCGTGGAGGCTGAAGCAGTGTGACCTGTCCAAGTTGCTGTGCAGGAACCACATTCATCCAGTGGGCCGTAAAGGACATGTATTGTCCCTGACCATAGTTACAGCTCCAGATGTCGGCGCTGCCGTGCACTTTGATGCACACCGACAGGCTCAAGGACTGGCCCACCTTCTGCTCAACAAATTTGTGCAGGGCTGGTAATGCTTTCTTTGCAAAGAAATGACGGCTTGGGACTCTCCACCTCGGCTCGGCACACGCCATCAGCTCTCTGAAAGGTGCAGAGTCCACCACCTGAAAAGGGAGGGACTGCAGCACTAGCAACTTGGACAGGAGCACATTTAGCTTCTGCGCCGTAGGATGAGTGGGTGCATACTGCTGTCTCTTGGACATGGCTTCGCTGATGGATTGCTGGTGGTATGAGTGACTTTTAGTAGGAGGAGCAGGAGCATCTGGAGCGGCAGAAGATGGGTATGATGCACAGCTACCTTCGGCTGAGGTGCTGGAGCCTTGGCTTGGGGAAATTGGAAGCAGCGTGGCACTGGCTGACGCAGCAGGCTGGACCCCCACTTTGGAGCCTCGGTTCTCCCAAGCTGCTTTATGGTGACGCTGCATGTGTTGCCGCAGAGCCATGGTACCAACATTGGGGCCCTGGCCACGCTTGGCCTTCTATCTAAACATCTTGCATGTGGCCAGGTTACCCTCCTGCGGATGCTTGAGGAAAAAGTGCCACACTGCCGAGTAGCTAATTTTCCCTCCAACAGTCCGCACTAATTCACTGCTACTGCTGCCAGCTCCAGGAACCCCTGCTCCACTACCTCCCGGGAAGGCAGCCTGCCGCGCAACAGGTGGTCTACCCCGCCCCCCCGGCCACGTGTGGCTCCAGACATCTCAATTCTGCCACCATGCTGACTGCCAACCCTACTGCCACCATGCTGACTGCCAACCCTACTGACACCTTGCTGCCTCAGCTGCTGACTCTGGGGCAACCTGGGACCCTCTTCTCCTGATGATGATGAAGCCCCTTCTGCACCGGGCTCCCAAGTGCGATCGGCTTCATCATCATCATCGAGTTGTGCATGCAAGTCACTGATGTCCTCCTCGATTTCCACAAGAGCATGTGCTGCAGGAGTCGGAATGCTCACCACACCACCTCCCACGCCACTCTCCTCCTCAGTGTTTGTCTGCCTAGCGGAAGAAGCGGCGGATGTCTCCTCCATTTCTTGGCTGGGCAGTAGCTGCTGACTGTCCTCTAACACATCTTCCTCACTGAATAGTGGAGCTGAACCCAAAGCATAAGATACGGCGGCTGGAGGGGCATAGGACAGAGGCAATGGAAGGACAGGGGATGCTCCCGGGCCATGCCAACTCAGAGTTATGTCCGAGGAACCTATGGACTGTTGACTGGGGGTGTCAGATGTCACTTGTGACGAGGTCGTTGATCACGTTAACCAATCGATGACGGCAGATGCGTTGCTGGTCGAGACACGACTGCTAGCAGATACCGGGAGATCAGGCCTCTCACCGCGACTCCTGCTGCCACTCGCCCCTAGTCTGCTGCGACCTCTGCCTGATGAATTTAGGCCTCTCCTTGGTGCACATCCTGGCACATCTCTGCCTGACATTTTTACTGCATTTAGGAGGGGAAAACAATATACTACACTACACCTACAACAGTATTTTTGTAACAGCAGGCGTGTAGAAAAGTTAGATCAAAATAGGAACACACTGTAGCAAAAAGCTAATGCAAAAGACACTGTCAGATGGTCTTACACAGGATGCCCCTGGTCAGAGTTAAATGCACCACAGGCAGTTTTAAAACGTGGTTTTTGTTCAAAATGTAAAAAAGGTAAAGATGCAGGTACTATTAAAAGCTAAGTGCTAGTATTCGGGATGCCCCTCCCCCCCCCCCCGGTGAAAGACAATGGATGCTTTAAACTTGTAAACCAGACTTTTTTTATACAAAAGGCAAACGGTTAGTTGGCAGGTACTCTTAAAAGATAAGTGCTAGCACTGACAATGGCCCCCAGTGAAAGGCAATGGGTTCTTTAAACTTGTAAACCAGACTTGCTTTATACAAAAGGCAAAAGGTTAGTAGGCAGGTACTCTTAAAAGATAAGTGCTAGCACTGACAATGGCCCCCGGTGAAAGGCAATGGGTGCTTTAAACATGTAAACCAGATTTTTTTTTATACAAAAGGCAAAAGGTTAGGAGGCAGGTACTCTTAAAAGATAAGTGCTAGCACTGACAATGGCCCCCGGTGAAAGGCAATGGGTGCTTTAAACTTGTAAACCAGACTTGTTTTATACAAAAGGCAAAAGGTTAGTAGGCAGGTACTCTTAAAAGATAAGTGCTAGCACTGACATTGGCCCCCGGTGAAAGGCAATAGGGGCTTTAAACTTTTAAACCAGATTTTTTTATACAAAAGGCAAATGGTTAGGAGGCAGGTACTCTTAAAGGATAAGTGCTAGAACTGACAATGGCCCCTGGTGGAAGGCAATGGGTGCTTTCAACTTGTAAACCAGACTTGTTTTATACAAAAGGCAAAAGGTTAGTAGGCAGGTACTCTTAAAAGATAAGTGCTAGCACTGACAATGGCCCCCGGTGAAAGGCAATGGATTCTTTAAACTTGTAAACCAGACTTGTTTTATACAAAAGACAAAAGGTTAGTAGGCAGGTACTCTTAAAAGATAAGTGCTAGCACTGACAATGGCCCCCGGTGAAAGGCAATGGGTGCTTTAAACTTGTAAACCAGACTTTTTTATACAAAAGGCAAAAGGTTAGGAGGCAGCTACTCTTAAAGGATAAGTGCTAGAACTGACAATGGCCCCCGGTGAAAGGCAATGGGTGCTTTAAACATGTAAACCAGACTTTTATATACAAAAGGAAAAAGGTTAGGAGGCAGGTACTCTTAAAAGATAAGTGCTAGCACTGACAATGGCCCCCAGTGAAAGGCAATGGGTGCTTTAAACTTGTAAACCAGACTTGTTTTATACAAAAGGCAAAAGGTTAGTAGGCAGGTACTCTTAAAAGATAAGTGCTAGCACTGACAATGGCCCCCGGTGAAAGGCAATGGGTGCTTTAAACTTTTAAATCAGATTTTTTTATACAAAAGGCAAAAGGTTAGGAGGCAGGTACTCATAAAGGATAAGTGCTAGAACTGACAATGACCCTGGTGGAAGGCAATGGGTGCTTTCAACTTGTAAACCAGACTTGTTTTATATAAAAGACAAAAGGTTAGTAGGCAGGTACTCTTAAAAGATAAGTGCTAGCACTGACAATGGCCCCCGGTGAAAGGCAATGGGTGCTTTAAACTTGTAAACCAGACTTTTTTATACAAAAGGCAAAAGGTTAGGAGGCAGGTACTCGTAAAGGATAAGTGCTAGAACTGACAATGGCCCCTGGTGGAAGGCAATGGGTGCTTTCAACTTGTAAACCAGACTTGTTTTATACAAAAGGCAAAAGGTTAGTAGGCAGGTACTCTTAAAAGATAAGTGCTAGCACTGACAATGGCCCCCAGTGAAAGGCAATGGGTGCTTTAAACTTGTAAACCAGACTTGTTTTATACAAAAGACAAAAGGTTAGTAGGCAGGTACTCTTAAAAGATAAGTGCTAGCACTGACAATGGCCCTCGGTGAAAGGCAATGGGTGCTTTAAACTTGTAAACCAGACTTTTTTATACAAAAGGCAAAAGGTTAGGAGGCAGGTACTCTTAAAGGATAAGTGCTAGAACTGACAATGGCCCCCGGTGAAAGGCAATGGGTGCTTTAAACATGTAAACCAGACTTTTTTATACAAAAGGAAAAAGGTTAGGAGGCAGGTACTCTTAAAAGATAAGTGCTAACAGTGACAATGGCCCCCAGTGAAAGGCAATGGGTGCTTTAAACTTGTAAACCAGACTTGTTTTATACAAAAGGCAAAAGGTTAGTAGGCAGGTACTCTTAAAAGATAAGTGCTAGCACTGACAATGGCCCCCGGTGAAAGGCAATAGGTGCTTTAAACTTTTAAATCGGATTTTTTTATACAAAAGGCAAAAGGTTAGGGGGCAGGTACTCTTAAAGGATAAGTGCTAGAACTGACAATGGCCCCTGGTGGAAGGCAATGGGTGCTTTCAACTTGTAAACCAGACTTGTTTTATACAAAAGGCAAAAGGTTAGGAGGCAGGTACTCTTAAAAGATAAGTGCTAACACTGACAATGGCCCCCAGTGAAAGGCAATGGGTGCTTTAAACTTGTAAACCAGACTTGTTTTATACAAAAGGCAAAAGGTTAGTAGGCAGGTACTCTTAAAAGATAAGTGCTAGCACTGACATTGGCCCCCGGTGAAAGGCAAAAGGGGCTTTAAACTTTTAAACCAGATTTTTATATACAAAAGGCAAATGGTTAGGAGGCAGGTACTCTTAAATGATAAGTGCTAGAACTGACAATGGCCCCTGGTGGAAGGCAATGGGTGCTTTCAACTTGTAAACCAGACTTGTTTTATACAAAAGGCAAAAGGTTAGTAGGCAGGTACTCTTAAAAGATAAGTGCTAGCACTGACAATGGCCCCCGGTGAAAGGCAATGGGTGCTTTAAACTTGTAAACCAGACTTTTTTATACAAAAGGCAAAACGTTAGGAGGCAGATACTCCTAAAGGATAAGTGCTAGCACTGACAATGGCCCCCGGTGAAAGGCAATGGGTGCTTTAAACATGTAAACCAGACTTTTTTTTATACAAAAGGCAAAAGGTTAGGAGGCAGGTACTCTTAAAAGATAAGTGCTAGCACTGACAATGGCCCCCGGTGAAAGGCAATGGGTGCTTTAAACTTGTAAACCAGACTTGTTTTATACAAAAGGCAAAAGGTTAGTAGGCAGGTACTCTTAAAAGATAAGTGCTAGCACTGACATTGGCCCCCGGTGAAAGGCAATAGGGGCTTTAAACTTTTAAACCAGATTTTTTTATACAAAAGCCAAATGGTTAGGAGGCAGGTACTCTTAAAGGATAAGTGCTAGAACTGACAATGGCCCCTGGTGGAAGGCAATGGGTGCTTTAAACTTGTAAACCAGACTTGTTTTATACAAAAGGCAAAAGGTTAGTAGGCAGGTACTCTTAAAAGATAAGTGCTAGCACTGACAATGGCCCCCGGTGAAAGGCAATGGGTGCTTTAAACTTGTAAACCAGACTTGTTTTATACAAAAGACAAAAGGTTAGTAGGCAGGTACTCTTAAAATATAAGTGCTAGCACTGACAATGGCCCCCGGTGAAAGGCAATGGGTGCTTTAAACTTGTAAACCAGACTTTTTTATACAAAAGGCAAAAGGTTAGGAGGCAGGTACTCTTAAAGGATAAGTGCTAGAACTGACAATGGCCCCCGGTGAAAAGCAATGGGTGCTTTAAACATGTAAACCAGACTTTTATATACAAAAGGAAAAAGGTTAGGAGGCAGGTACTCTTAAAAGATAAGTGCTAGCACTGACAATGGCCCCCAGTGAAAGGCAATGGGTGCTTTAAACTTGTAAACCAGACTTGTTTTATACAAAAGGCAAAAGGGTAGTAGGCAGGTACTCTTAAAAGATAAGTGCTAGCACTGACATTGGCCCCCGGTGAAAGGCAATAGGGGCTTTAAACTTTTAAACCAGATTTCTTTATACAAAAGGCAAATGGTTAGGAGGCAGGTACTCTTAAAGGATAAGTGCTAGAACTGACAATGGCCCCTGGTGGAAGGCAATGGGTGCTTTCAACTTGTAAACCAGACTTGTTTTATACAAAAGGCAAAAGGTTAGTAGGCAGGTACTCTTAAAAGATAAGTGCTAGCACTGACAATGGCCCCCGGTGAAAGGAAATGGGTGCTTTAAACTTATAAACCAGACTGTTTTATACAAAAGGCAAAACGTTAGGAGGCAGATACTCCTAAAGGATAAGTGCTAGCACTGACAATGGCCCCCGGTGAAAGGCAATGGGTGCTTTAAACATGTAAACCAGACTTGTTTTATACAAAAGGCAAAAGGTTAGGAGGCAGGTACTCTTAAAAGATAAGTGCTAGCACTGACAATGGCCCCCGGTGAAAGGCAATGGGTGCTTTAAACTTGTAAACCAGACTTGTTTTATACAAAAGGCAAAAGGTTAGTAGGCAGGTACTCTTAAAAGATAAGTGCTAGCACTGACATTGGCCCCCGGTGAAAGGCAATAGGGGCTTTAAACTTTTAAACCAGATTTTTTTATACAAAAGGCAAATGGTTAGGAGGCAGGTACTCTTAAAGGATAAGTGCTAGAACTGACAATGGCCCCTGGTGGAAGGCAATGGGTGCTTTCAACTTGTAAACCAGACTTGTTTTATACAAAAGACAAAAGGTTAGTAGGCAGGTACTCTTAAAAGATAAGTGCTAGCACTGACAATGGCCCCCGGTGAAAGGCAATGGGTGCTTTAAACTTGTAAACCAGACTTGTTTTATACAAAAGACAAAAGGTTAGGAGGCAGGTACTCTTAAAAGATAAGTGCTAGCACTGACAATGGCCCCCGGTGAAAGGCAATGGGTGCTTTAAACTTGTAAACCAGACTTTTTTATACAAAAGGAAAAAGGTTAGGAGGCAGGTACTATTAAAGGATAAGTGCTACAACTGACAATGGCCCCCAGTGAAAGGCAATGGGTGCTTTAAACATGTAAACCAGACTTTTATATACAAAAGGAAAAAGGTTAGGAGGCAGGTACTCTTAAAAGATAAGTGCTAGCACTGACAATGGCCCCCAGTGAAAGGCAATGGGTGCTTTAAACTTGTAAACCAGACTTGTTTTATACAAAAGGCAAAAGGTTAGTAGGCAGGTACTCTTAAAAGATAAGTGCTAGCACTGACAATGGCCCCCGGTGAAAGGCAATGGGTGCTTTAAACTTTTAAATCAGATATTTTTTATACAAAAGGCAAAAGGTTACGAGGCAGGTACTCTTAAAGGATAAGTGCTAGAACTGACAATGGACCCTGGTGGAAGGCAATGGGTGCTTTCAACTTGTAAACCAGACTTGTTTTATATAAAAGACAAAAGGTTAGTAGGCAGGTACTCTTAAAAGATAAGTGCTAGCACTGACAATGGCCCCCGGTGAAAGGCAATGGGTGCTTTAAACTTGTAAACCAGACTTTTTTATACAAAAGGCAAAAGGTTAGGAGGCAGGTACTCCTAAAGGATAAGTGCTAGAACTGACAATGGCCCCTGGTGGAAGGCAATGGGTGCTTTCAACTTGTAAACCAGACTTGTTTTATACAAAAGGCAAAAGGTTAGTAGGCAGGTACTCTTAAAAGATAAGTGCTAGCACTGACAATGGCCCCCAGTGAAAGGCAATGGGTGCTTTAAACTTGTAAACCAGACTTGATTTATACAAAAGACAAAAGGTTAGTAGGCAGGTACTCTTAAAAGATAAGTGCTAGCACTGACAATGGCCCCCGGTGAAAGGCAATGGGTGCTTTAAACTTGTAAACCAGACTTTTTTATACAAAAGGCAAAAGGTTAGGAGGCAGGTACTCTTAAAGGATAAGTGCTAGAACTGACAATGGCCCCCGGTGAAAGGCAATGGGTGCTTTAAACATGTAAACCAGACTTTTTTATACAAAAGGAAAAAGGTTAGGAGGCAGGTACTCTTAAAAGATAAGTGCTAACACTGACAATGGCCCCCAGTGAAAGGCAATGGGTGCTTTAAACTTGTAAACCAGACTTGTTTTATACAAAAGGCAAAAGGTTAGTAGGCAGGTACTCTTAAAAGATAAGTGCTAGCACTGACAATGGCCCCCGGTGAAAGGCAATGGGTGCTTTAAACTTTTAAATCAGATTTTTTTATACAAAAGGCAAAAGGTTAGGGGGCAGGTACTCTTAATGGATAAGTGCTAGCACTGACAATGGCCCCTGGTGAAAGGCAATGGGTGCTTTAAACTTGTAAACCAGACTTTTTTTATACAAAAGGCAAAAGGTTAGGAGGCAGGTACTCTTAAAAGATAAGTGCTAGCACTGACAATGGCCCCCGGTGAAAGGCAATGGGTGCTTTAAACTTGTAAACCAGACTTGTTTTATACAAAAGGCAAAAGGTTAGTAGGCAGGTACTCTTAAAAGACACGTACTAGTATTTGGGATGCCCCCTTCTCACGTACAGAGGTGGCCTCCTTTGATTGTGGAAAAGTGACTTTGCTTATAAAATGCAAGCAGTTATTAGACAGGTTGTCTTGAAATATTTATGCTAGTGTTTGGGATGCCCCCTCCTCACATACAGAGCAGGCCTCCCTTGATTGTGGAAAAGTGACTTTGCTAATGAAATGCAAGCATTTATTAGACAGGTAGTTTTGAAATATTTATGCTAGTGTTTGGGATGCCCCCTCCTCACATACAGAGCAGACCTCCCTTGATTGTGGAAAAGTGACTTTGCTTATAAAATGCAAGCAGTTATTAGACAGGTAGTCTTGAAATATTAATGCTAGCACGCTTTTTAATGAATGACACCAGGTAAAGGAAAAGCTAAATAGGCAGGAGTGTTATTAACACTAAATAGGCTTAAAAGCTAATGCAAACAGTTTAAACTGTCCCTGTCTTTATCTGTCACTGTCACAGGCTCTCTCCTTCTCTATCTGTCCCGCGCTTCTTCTGTTCTATCTATCTATCTATCTATCTATCTATCTATCTATCTATCTATCTATCTATCAATCTATCCCTCGCTCTCTCCCTGCCTGATCTGCTCTGGCCGCAATACAGTGTCAGAATGATCTTCCGCAAGATGGCCGCCGTTTATATGGGGCTGTGACATCATCGGTAAGCCTGTCTGCTGATAGGTAGCATGTGACACCTACCCAGCATTCCTTGCCCCATGGAACATGTCCTGACATATGGATCCACCATTTTAGATGGACTGTATAGCAGTAAAATACAATTCTGTGATTACTCACCTGCAGAATTGGTATTATGAGTATACAGTACGTCCTGCTCCAAATAGAATACTTACACTTGGGTATTACTCCGCCAGATGGCGCTGGACTGCAGAGACATCGAAAACAGGCTCCTCCCGGCCCCTCAAATACCCAGGGACCTCCCACAAATCCCCAGCATTGAAAAGCAGTTAACGAGAAGCCGGGAGAATTAAACAACCCAACTATCAAACTATAAATGATAACTATCACCATACAGGGGATCCAAGATAATGCAAAACCAAGGGTGGGGTGGATCAGGATGTACTGTATACTCATAATACCAATTCTACAGGTGAGTAATCACAGAATTGTATTATTCTTAGTATACAGTACGTCCTGCTCCAAATAGAATACTTACACTTGGGACATCCAATAGCACTGTCCATAAAGTAGGGTGGGATCCCCAAAGCTAACAGCAGACAGTTTAGACCACTGCCGCCTGCAAAACCTTTTGGCCAAAAGCAGCATCAGCTGAGGCCCTAACATCAACCTTGTAAAACTTTGAAAAGGTATGAACCGAGGAAGATAGCCCCTTCTCCATCAAGATGGAGGTTTCAGCAGCCAGGCCGTCAAAGCCAGAGTTTTCTGAGATAGAGAGACAAAGGCCGGAAGCTTGTGATTGTGACGGGACGCAAACAGGTCCACATCTGGTTGTCCCCAACGGTGACACAGAGATTGGAACACCCTGCTGCACAGGGACCATTCTCCCTGGCGAGAGGTCCCCCTGCTCAGAGAGTCTGCCAGGAGATTTTCCACCCCCGGGATGTACACAGCTGATATGCAGGGAACATTGGTCTCCGCCCAGGTCAGGATCAGAGACGCTTCCTGGAGGGCCCCCTTGCTCCGGGTCCCTCCCTGATGATTGATGTAGGCAACTGCCGTCTGGTTGTCCAAGCGCACCTGAAGAGGCAGGCCCCGAAGGTGAGTAGTCAGCTGAGCCAGAACTAACCTGATCGCCCGTAGTTCCAGAATGTTGATAGGTGTGTGGGCCTCCCGAGGGCCCCACCTCCCTTGGAACTGCAGGGACTTCCAGAAACCCCCCCCCAACCCGTCAGACTGGCATCCGTGGTGACCGTCTCCCAGCAGGGGGGCTGAAAGGATCTGCCCCCCAACAGGTTCCTGAAGTCCAGCCACCATGAGAGGGACCGCCTGACTAAGGGGGAAAGCACAAGAACCTGGTCCAGGGAAGCGGGATCTTGTCCCATACTGACAATAGGTGGAGTTGCAAAGGTCTCATGTGGAACTGAGCATAAGGGACCGCCTCGAAGCATGCCATCATCAGGCCCACCAGCTGCATTCCCTGCCTGATGGAGGGATGATGACAAGACAGTAGGAACTGGACCTGTGCAATCAGACTGGTCACCTTCTGTTGAGGAAGGAAAATCCTTGCCTGAACTGTATCCAGATTCATTCCTAGGAATGGAGTCACCAAGGAGGGGGACAGTGAAGACTTGGGGTGGTTGATCACCCATCCAAATGACTCCAGGGTGGACACCACCAGCCGAGTATCCACTTCTGCCTGATGTAGAGATTGGGAGGTGATGAGAATGTCGTCAAGATAAGGCAGCACGCGGACACCCTGATACCTGAGCAGAGACATCACGCCAACCAGCACCTTGGTGAACACCCTGGGAGCTGAGGTGAGACCGAATGGCAATGCCACAAATTGGTAATGTTGATCCTCCAAAGCGAACCTGAGGAACCTTTGATGACCTGGAAATACAGGAATATGAAGTTAAGCATCTTTTTTTTTTTTTTTAAGCATCTTTGATGTCCACAGAAGTCATGAAATCCCCTGGGCACAGGGAACTGATTGCAGAGTGCAGAGTTTCCATGCGAAAGCGCCTGCTCCTGACAAATTTGTTGAGGATCTTTAAGTCCAGGATGGGCCTGACTGAACCATCTTTTTTGGGGACTGTGAATAGATTGGAATAGAAGCCCTTTTCTCTTAAAGGGACCTTGCAGATGACCCCCAGCTCCAGGAGGCCTTGCACTGCCTGCACTAGCTCCTGAGCTGACACAGGGTCCTGGGGAATCCGGGATTTGATGAATCTTGGAGGGCGGCCAGGCAGCAAACTCTATCTTGTAACCAGAGGACACTACCTCCTGAATCCACCGGTCTGAGACATGAAGCCTCCAAACGTGAGCAAAGTGCTGAAGCCGTCCCCCCACCCGGATGGGTGAGGGCGCCCCATCATGCCTGAGGGGGCTTGGGAGATGATTTTGCCTTGGGGCCCCAGGAGGAGCCAGGGCGCCCACGTCCTCTGCCCCTACCCCAGAAATCTCCCCGGGCCCCAGTGAAGGAAACCCCCCTCCCTTGTCTAGCACCACGGTAGGGGGAGGAGAAGGAGCCCTGACCCCGAAAGGGCCGAGACTGCGGCCTGCGCTGGGGTAACCTGCCTCCCTTAGCAAAAATATCCAGGCGGTCCCCAAACAGGCGTAGTCCTTTGAAGGGAAACCCAGTGAGAGCCTTCTTGGCAGCATTGTCAGCAGCCCACTGGCGTAGCCAAACCAAGCGGCGTATAGCCACCACAAGGGCAGATGTCCTGGCACACATTCTAATGGTGTCATCCAAGGCAGAGAGGACAAAATTTACAAAAACATCAAAACTGGAGAGTGCATTGAACACTTCACAAGGCAAAGCATCAGGGGCACCATCAAGTATATTTCTGATAAGGGTTCAAGTGGCCACAGCGGTAATGGCAGAAGCACAGACCGGGGACAACGCCGTCCCCGCACATGCAAAGGCATGGGATGCCAGCTGGTCACTGCGCCGGTCCTCAGCATCCCGCAGGGTAGTAGAGTCAGGGGAATGCATGACAGAAGTGTTAGATAGCCCTAGGACCGGGGCATCCACCTCAGGAGGGGATGACCAACATTTTACAACATCAGCAGGAAAGGGATGCTTCCTATCCCAACTTTTAGGTACCCCGGGAAGTCTACTGGGGCGCTCCCATTCATTGAGCACAAGGTTATTGAAATGTGCTTGCTTGGGAAATTCCAAACGTGATTTAGCTGTATGGAAGAGTTCCCCCCTTTGCCTGGGAGCCGCAACAGGGGGAGAAATGGACAGAACCTCAAAAATCTGGGTCAGCAATCTGTCAGTGTCATCCGGGGTCCAGGGGTCAGAGCCAGAATCGTCATGGCCCCTGGGCCTCTCATCAGAGGACCCTGTGTCAGAGAAAAGCTCCCCTTCATCCGAAGGGGTATAGCCACAAAGATCCCAAAACTCCTCAGCTTCCATAGGAAAAAGAGTGACATTGGGCGTTAAGTGCCCCTTTTTTGCAGGGGCCTTACGCGCCAAGGTATTAGCAATCAACTTCTCAACAGTAGCCAGTCTAAAAGACACATCAGGCTGAGAATCCCCACTTGTATGCAACTCAGTAGGAGTGAGATTTAAGCTTGGGGGGGGGGTAGGTGAAGTGATACGAAGTGCAGACCCAGCCACAGGAAGGCCAGATTGTAGTGCAAGCACCTGCTCAGCACAGGGTACACAGACCCGCGCCTTGTCAGCGTCAGCATGAGGCTGCCCACAAGCTACACACAGCCGGGCTTGTCCCGAAGTAACCCCGGTCACATTATCTTGAGATGCCTCCATATGGTGATTACAGCGGCGCTACAGGCCGATAGGGATTAACGCTATAAAGCAACCCTGGATGCCCCAATAGCCCGCTAGGGAGAGGGAGTAAATACAACTAGGCCTATAAAAATAGCAAACTAAGAGGGCCGGGAGAAGCCAATGGATTCGCCCGCCTGAAATACATAATAAAAAGGGGGCCGTAAGCAGACAGTATTAAAAAAATTAGATAATAAAAACCGCCCGCGAGGGCACTTACAGACCGCGGTAGGTAGGGGACCGTTGCGCATAAGCCAGCCAAGCAGACAAGATGGCGTCAGTATACCTTGAGGGGAGGGCCGGTAACAGCAATGACGCGGAATGCGCCAAAGGCGGGCCCCGCCCCCCCGAAGAGCGCGAAGCCAGCACATGGCGAGCATCCAATGACGCCGCACCGGCGCCTGAGGTAACGCTGCCGCCAAGCGCGAAGCATAGTGACAGAAAAGGCGCGCGGCTGTAATCTTAAATACAGTAATAGTAAAGCGAGACAGTGCGGTGGCTGGCACAAGACAATGAATAAAAAATAAATGTCTAAAACACGTAAATGCAAAGCATCCATACCGACACCCCACCCTTTTTTCCTCCGAAGGCTACCAGGAGAAAGAGGGGGGACAGCGGCCACTTAAATAGGGCCCACCGATGGGCAGGGGCAAGAGGCAATAGTGCGGGAGGGGCATCCCATAGAGGCTCACCATAAGCCTGAACCGCCTACCCTTTAGTGGGGGATTGCGGTGGAGCAGCGCTCCTAAGCACCAACGGCGGTGCTGCCTACCTTCACCCGACCAGCGCAGCCAAGGCTGGGAGGCATATTACTAATGGAACGGGTGGGAATAGTCCTACAGGGCCGCAGGATAATAGCCCCCGGTCACCTGCGAGTAGAGAGAGCCATTTCTCATCCTTAGCAGTCCAGACTGCAGAGAAAATCTGGGCATTTGTGGGAGGTCCCTGGATATTTGAGGGTCCGGGAGGAGCCTGTTTTCGATGTCTCTGCAGTCCAGCGCCATCTGGCAGAGTAATACCCAAGTGTAAGTATTCTATTTGGAGCAGGACGTACTGTATACTAAGAATATGGAGTTTTAAGGAAGCAATTCGAGTGATCGAATCGCGGCGATATTCAGAATCGTAACGAACAACAAAGTGGATATTGTACCCCAAAGTTTAGCAAAAACAAAAAAAATTGCATTAATATGCAAACCAAACAGGCGAGGGAAGACCTGGGACAAAGCTTTGGGCAAAAAAAAACATTAAGGGTTCTCTGGAATCAGAATATCCCCCCCAAAAAATACTGCCCCCAAAAATGGAGAACACAAGTTCTCAAGAGAATATACCCCAAAGTGGCGAATAGAGCTTTGCAGAAAACACAGAAGCTGGAGAGATCAAACCGCTATGGAGAAACAGTAAAGGAAAGGTGAGAAACATGGGGGACCATCGGGAACAGTTAAGCACTTAGCCGGCCAAATGCGCATGGGGCAGGGAACTACTCCCATGAGCTTGCCATTTGCACATGCACCCAGTGTGCACACGCAGCCATGAATCATGTGCCTAGGCACATGTGGAAGAGTTGGCGCTCGACCTGAGCATTTTTGCACACTGACCATGAAACGACCTTCTAGAGCAGAGAGGCTCTCGGAATTTACAGTATTTCAATACAGTATAAGTAAGTCCCAGAACTAGGGGAGGGCACGCAGGCTGATTGTCCTAGGCACCAAGGCCATGGGGGGTGCCTTAATCCCAGCCATCCTATTTTCTGCAGCTGAGTCAGGGCCACTATTAGTTTCACAGGCAATAAGACAGGCCCCTCACCCCCCCCCCCCATATTTGGCTCAGTCATGGGGAGGGGGCACTGCCCGCTGCTAAGGTAGAGGCACAGCATGGCATATACCTTTATGGGACAGTAGCTGCACCATAGGATGGGAGAAGACGGGGCCGAAATTTTCCGTCCCGCACTGAGCACTGTTTTGGCCAGAAACTGCCCTGGTAAGACCCCCCTTGCATTAGCATTTGTGTTAAATAATTGTAAATTGCAGATGGATATGTGCAAATAAAACCACAGGCAGCCAATGAAAGTCTCCAACAGAGTTTATTTTTTTCTAGACCAGTGGCATTCTGATATTTTCTAGAAAATGGTTATAGATTCTAAGTATCTTTTTTACGTTCTTTAAAATAAAAACTAAAAATTAGATCATCTCTAATGTGAGCTGGAATACCTAACATTACCAACCCTTTCTAAAAGACAGGGGTATCTTAACCTCGTCAGATCTAGATGGTCGCTGTACACATTGTAGAGTTAAGAGGCGGTTGGTTTTCCACAGTAAGAATCCCTGCTTTGGAGTGAAGCTGGAAGCTGACTAAATTCTAGAGGGTAGTCAGTGTCCTTTATGGAAACAGTGTTTAGTATAGAACATGCTTACTCAGTATGCCTGGTATAATCCATGGTAAACTTAACATTCATAGAGCAGCAGCATTCTCCATAGGATTAGTGGTGCTGATGGACAGATGGTGTAAATGGCATAATGCATTACTGCACCAAAAGAATGTTTTGGATGGAGTGCCTTCAGATTTACTATCTGTGGACCTGCAAGCTGAATTTTCAGTCCAGTAAGCAGCATCATGCCACATAGTCCATCCTTCATCGTCAAGACTATATAGAATAATTAAAAGTTATATTGGGCTTTCCCATTCTATAATATTTTATATTTTATTCCTTATCTCACAAAGTTCTGCAACATTGAGGGCATGCTACCTTAATGCCCTGGTCTCTTTTACCTCCCTAAAAAACTACTCTACCATCTTGAACTAGAGACCTATATGTCCAGCCTTACAGTAAACACGGGTCCTGCTGGTCTAATCGCTGCTAGTTCATTCCTCTTGTCATCTCTAAATGTTTACTGCTGGCGTGCACCAAAATATAATTTGTATAAAAAAAAGAGTTATCTATTATTTTTTCCAATTGACTCATACATAACCTCATTGACCCATCATTGGGTTTTTGCCCACTTTAGGTCATCATGGCCGAAGCTGTATTTCATCTTTGGAAGACTACAACCCTCCTGAAGGGGGATCATAGAACCTTGCGCTGCCCTGTGGATGCAATAGGGATTCATGGGCAAGGTGCCAGGTTGAGATTAGATTGGTTCTGTGAATTCTAGTTTTACTATGTGTGTAGTTCCCTCCTAAACAGATTGGGGTGAAATAATATATAGATATTGATAGCCTGAAAGACCCTAGAGCCTGGTGGACCCTCCCCCCACAGGGGCATCCCTGATTTGGGGTGCCTTACAGTCTGAATTAGGGTGACCCAAGGGAGGTGGTTAAAATTTGGATTACTATTTGCTTGTTATGATAAGGGGTAACCTAAACCAGACCAACAACCTGGCACAGCTGGAAAAAAGGGTAGCTGCCATTTTGGAGCTTCCTCTCCCACTGAAATGCACAGTAACAGGAAGCCCAGTACGACTTCCTGTTTGCAGGTGGCCTGCAAATGCATGAGCGGCCATCTTGTTTTCAAAATTTATCCCAGTAGGCGTTAGAAAAAGGTAGATGAATTTTTATGTGCAGCAATCTAAATTGCTCTGGGGAAGGATGCATATGAGCACTGTTTGTTGTGTTGGTCTGATTTAATTCATTTTTGACTGTTGGTCCGCTCAGTTTCTGATATTTAAAGGGGAAGTAGTAAGTAAAATAGTTTACTTATTCCACCTTTGGGATGCCCCACTAAGTCCCCCCTCCCCTGCAGCCCTTTACTTACTACTTCCGTGTGCCAGTCTGCTGTGTGAAATGTCTGCTGGCAACCAATGGCGCGCAGGCACAGAACGCTGAACCTGTCTGGCTAATCTGATTGGTTGTTAGCAATCACTGAATAGCTGCCATTTAGATGAAGTTCACAAGAGTAAGTACAGGGCTGTACCATCCTCAAGGAAGGAGATGCAGCATGAATCAGGCCTAATGCTGTGGGAGTGGAGGAAGTGAAGTCTTTTGTGACTTTCTCTTTAAAAGACAAAGTCTACTTTCGATTACATTTTTGAAAGTGTATAACTTTTTGTACCAAAAGTATGTCCTCTGGTGCTAAGCTTCTCTAGTTTTTTTTTCAATACTTGGTGGTGCTAATCGCAACAGATTACAGGTAGTGAAAATTGCTTTCATAAAACTTACCTTTGCTAACATAGGAAAAAATAAAAAAGACTAAATAAACTCAGCAGCTCAAGGACATTAATTTGGTACAAAACTAATACTATAAAAAATGCCATTGAAAAAGGTCTAGGACATGTTCTATAGGCTAAAAGTTATACATAAAAATGAAATCTTAAAATCTGTTGTCATCTAATTGTTCTTATGTTTTACTAAAAAATTTGATGTAGTTAAAGTTACCCTCCAGTCAAACAAGACTGGAGGGTCACCAAACACAGTAAAGGGGACAGGGGGGCGTCTGAGTGAGAGATGTCCCGTACCACATACCACTGCTGGAAGCCCTTTTCCTATGCCCTAATACTCACCTACTTCAACGTTGGTTCACAGCCCCATATGACCACCAGCAGCCATGGGTGGGCTTGCACAGTCTTGTGCTGCCGTCTGCCCAGCAAATCTCAGTCATTGCAGGCAGTCACACGGGGCCCATGATCAGCAGGCCAAAATGAAGATGGGAAAGCATTAGCCATTGTTATGCTTTTAAGACTTGATTTTAATGAAAATCTGGGGTAGCAAGGTAGTTGAAATCTAGTACTGTATCTTGCCTCATCCCTTTAGATGTCGTCATTATGTCTGAAGCCGGGATCTACTTTATAACCAGTTGGAAAGCACTTAGCAACCACTTTCTGACGCTTTCCTGTCATTGTAAGTGCCATAGCGATAATCACGTTTATCCCAGGTACAATTTTAAATAACCAGATACAAATCTCATACCTTAGCCACCATGGCCATGTAATGCTTGCCACCCGACAGGGAAGTAGACACTGGCATGATACATAGAACACCACTTCAGAAATCCCAAAAAATAAAAATAAAAAAATACAGTTTTTCTTTCTTGATAGTATACATATATATATATAAATATATATGGATATATTTATATACATATTTATATATGTAAACACACACACGTACGTTTAGGACCAATTAATGGCCCAGTAACGACTTAACCTCTTTCTGCCAGATTATTGTTGCACACTATTCTGACATTAGCAAGGTTACATGCAGTACCATCTCATTCATATGTGGCTTATTCTAATGTCTATTATATTGCCTCCAATCCTATATCATATCTATATACATACATATATTTCTCTCTTAGTGGGGGGGTTTGTTAAAAAAATATGGCTGAATGCCCAACAGTTTTTTAAAAATCTGAAGCTAGGAGCTTCAGTGAGATCTTTATATATTTGTAATAAAATGCATGGCAGACAACCTTAGAAACCTATTTAGCAAAATAAATAGAATTTGGGGATTTTGTTAGCAGATTGATTTAGAAATCTATCTAGACTGGACTATACCCCATCACTGTACAGGGGAAGCCTGTGACAGAGAGAGGGATAATCGCGCCATGCGCGTACTCGCGTGTGCGTGTTTACACAAACATTTTTAGATATAGATTTTTTTTTTCATTTTTGATAGAACTTTCACTCCAGCATTTTCAAAGAACCCTCAGGGGTTAACAAATATCCAAGGCTTTTAAGAAAAAAAGCTGACATATATAAACCACATAGTGGCTATGGATAAAAGGTGAGCTTGTTAGGTCTTCACTATACCACTCCCACCCTGGTATCTGTCCTCTTCCCTCCTCAGCCGCTGTCTGAAGAAGTGTGAGGGGCAGTGGAGGGAGAGGTGCGCCTCCGTGGCGGACTCCATGAATTGTCCGAGCTGTTGGACGGGTGGAAAGGCCTGTGAGACCGCAGAAGTAAGAGTTCTCCCTGCTCTCGGAGCAGGGCCTGAGCTATAAGCCCCGGAAGAGCATGGAGGGTGCCATTCAGGGAATCGATCTTGGTCTCCAAAGTCATGATCCTCTTCTCAAGATCATCATTTCGTTCTTGAAGTTCAGACATGAGGTCATACATCACGTTCTGGGTCTGGGTAAAGTAAAAGTTGAAGGGTTAGTATCACAGTATTTTAAGACAAACACGTGTTTCACAAATGATCTTTTATGATCTTCATACCACCTATAACAATAACTTTACAAATCTAGGTAGGAATAGTAATGAGACTTGTCTGAATGTTTTCTCATTCATCCATGTCATGGTCTATGTGTACTAATAATCCATCCAGGCAGCACTATCAGGAATATCAGGGAAAGGAAGACATATGCTGTTAGAGACATTTAGATTATAATAAAAATGTATTTAGATAAACATTAGCTACACAGTTATAAGCCAAGCAATATTAAAAAATGGCCCCAAGCTTGTTAGATTTTGGGTAGGGTCACACTATAAATGTTTAGATGAGCTTCAAGAAGAGGATTACACACACACACTATTCTCACGTTTCTCAGGTTTTGAAAAATGAGCCAATGAAAATGTACCGTATTATCTGCATATACAATTAAACAATGTGACTGATTGATCCTTCTGGAATAATACAGTTTTGTGAGTACTCACCTTTAAAATGGGTATTATGAGTGTGCCATACACTCCACTTCCTTCTTCATGACATCTGGGTTATTCTCCAGTAAAGGGCGAACTTCTGCAGAGATGAATATGCAAAAAAGAAAGCCCCTCCCAGTCCATATATACCTGGGACCTCCCACCAATTCCCCAGTGTACAAAAGCAGTAAAGGGACCAGGAAGAACCAAATATAACCGTAACAAACAAAACCAATGGTTCACCATATAAAAGCTCCAGAATACCTGAAACAAACTAGGGTGGGGTGAAGTGGCATGGCACACTCATAATACCCAACCTATGCTGTAACAACTCTAGAACCCTGGGAACCGAGAACGTCCAACAGGGGAGAGACCCAGACTCACGCCAATCAATATGGGTACGCCATACCCTATAATAGAAGGAGAACGGAGAAGAAGCTTGCTCCTAGCCCCCCATAGACAAGGTCACCCAGAAGATAACCCGTCTCCAAAAGGGTGAATGAATCAACTGTCAAGCCATCAGACTAGAGCCTGTAGATTGGGACGACATAATAAGGAGCTTGAAAAAGGGCAGAACCGCACTCCTGAGAGAGCGTACCGGTCCGCTGTCCTCAGCAGAAACATCTGCGAACCACAGTCCACTAGGCCACCCAGGGGCCATCAATCTCACGGGTCTCTTTATCAGCACGACCGTGCGCAGTACCCCACATAGCAGGGGTAATGAAGAGAAGACATATAAAATAGAAAGTCTATACATAAATTTACTAAGCCCCCATGGCCAGAGTCAGAATATTCTGGGGCAGGAAAAACAAGGGCAGAGCCCCTGTGATATTAGCGAGACCCAACAGAGCCACCCTAGTTGGCTTTCAGAGGGACACCAGGATAGCACAACCTACCACTGAAGGACATCCATTGGAACGAATACCACTGAGGTGCAGGGAACGTAACCCCCACCTAGATCAGGATCAGAAACCTTCCAGGAGAATCATCCTGCTTCAAGTTCCAGACCAATAATAAATACAGACCACTGTCCTCCGACAGGCCAAGAGTCCTCAAATAGACAGGTCCTGAAGAGGAGAAGTCCAGCAAAATAAAGCCAACTGAAGGCTCACTGTTTTAACAAAATCAGTAGGTAAGAAGGACCCTCTAAGGGGCCCTACCTAGGAACCGCGGGGGGTTCTTGGAAGAAAATCCCCCCCGCCAACCTGCGAGACTTGGTACCCAAGGTGACCATTCACAGGAAGATGCAAGCAAGAAAGGGGGTACCCCTGACAGAGTCCTTCAATTTAACCAGCTCAAGAGGAACCACCGTACCAAGGGGGAATGAGCACAGGCCTAGCTCCAGGGGTGCTGGAACCCCATACAGGATCAATAATCTACTGTGCCGAAGAGCCCAAGGGCTCTGTATATAAGGGACATCATCTGATCCGCCACCAACGGGCCCACCAGCTGCAATCCTGCCTGGTGAAAGTAAGGTGTCAGCAAAGAGGGACAGAGCCCATGTAACCAGGAGTCCACTTATTGCCAAGGAAGAAGGCTCAAGCCTGAGGGACCATGAGGGATAGAGGTGACTGAGCACCCATCCAATATAACTCCCAGAGAACACCGCTAGCGTAGTAATCAGCGCGGCTTGATGCAGGGATTGTAAGTAAGAAGGACGACCAGATAGGTCCTTGTGTGGACGCCCCCTGGTCTCATTAGAGACATCACCCCCATCAGTGCCATAGCGAGCAGAGGGAGCAGAAGAGGGGCCCAATAGCAAGGCCACAATCAGCAGTGTTGGCCCTCCAACACTAACCTGTAAGACACAGGGGAGCTAAAATAAGCATCTTAGAATTCCACAGACGGCAAGAGGCCTACTGGGTGCAGGGCGCTGGCAGCCCAACTCAGAAATACCGTGCATCACTGCATGTGAATATCAATTGCCGAACCATGGGAGGTCAGAATGGACCAGACTGCCTCATCCTTAAGGGGAATGTGGAAACAAACTGGCGTAGAGGCCCCAGCCTCTGTCTGTTAAGGGCGTCCTGCAAATGACCCCAGACCTAGCAAGCCAAGCAAGGACTGCACCAACACCTGAAGAAAGACGGGGACTAGAAGCACTCTGACAATCTCGGGAAAGGGCCGCCCAGCAACTCTATCCTGCATCCGGAGGAAACTACCTCCTGAAACCAACAGAACGAGGCAAGACGCCTCCTGATAGGAGCAAGGTGCTGCGGCCATCCCCTCACCCAGGCGGGCAAGGGCGTCCCATCATGCTTGGGGGGTTGTGGAGAAGGATTTTGACTTAGCCCGGCCGGAGGACCCAGGACGTTGTCTGCCGCTCCTGGAGCAGGAGTCTGCACAAGCCCCCAGAAAGGGCACCCCAGGTTCTTGTTTAACACTATGGTAAGGAGGGGGAGGGGTATCCCTGCTCCGAGGGGGCCGAGACGGCCGCCTGCGATGGGGTGAATTGCCCTTTTTTCCAAAGAGGTCCAGACGGGCCCCAAAAAGGCGTTGCCCTCTAAAGGGAAGCCCAGTCAGAGTTCTTTTAGCAACTTCGTCAGCACCCCACTGTCGCAGCCAGAGCAAGCGACGTATAGGCACCACTAGGGCAGAAGTCCTCGCACACATTCTGATGGTGTCATCCAGAGCTAAAAGGATAAATTTAACAAAAATATCACAACTGGAGAGTGCATTAAACACCTCCCAGGGTAGATCCTCAGGGTGATGCTCAAGCATCTTTCTTACGAGGGTTCTAGCGGCCACTGCAGTGATGGCCGCGGCACAGACCGGGCGCAGCGCCGTTCCTGCACAAGCAAAGGCATGTGAAGCCAGCCTATCGATGAGCCGGTCCTCGACATCCCAAAGGGTGCTATAAGCCGGGGCAGTAAAGAAGGGGGGGTTAGGGACCCCAATGATTGGTGCGTCCACCACGGGGGCGATGACCAACAATTAACCACCTCAGGGGGGAAAGGGTATTTCCAATCCCAGTCCCCTGGAATCCCTGGAAGCTTAGTGGGGCATTCTCATTCCTTGAGTACAAGAGCATGGAAGTGAGCCTGCTTGAGAAATTCCAAGCGCGCAGTCGCCGTATGGAAACGCTCCCCTCTCGGCTTGGGAGCCGCGCCAGGGAGCGAGATAGACAGGGCCTTAAAAATCTTAAGCAACCGATTATCGATGTCGAACTGTCCCCAGTCATCCTGGCCCGAATCGTCATGACCCCTCGGCCTTTCCTCAGAGGAACCTGGGTCAGAGAACAGTTCTCCATCATCAGACGGAGTACCATCACGCGGAGAAGTAAACTCCTCCAATCCAATAGCAAAGGCAGAAGCCAGGGGCGTCAAGGGCCGCTTCCTGCCAGGGCCCAAGCGTTCGGACCACCAAGCAACAATCTGGTCAGCCGTAGGCCGTCTAGAAGACACATCAGGCTGTAACTCCCCACTTGTATGCGACTCAGCAGGAGTGAGATCTAGGCAAGGGGAAAGGGGAGTATCGGAGCGAGGTGCAGCCACAGGCGCCGCTTGCAGGGCCAGTGCTTGCTCGGCACATGGTCTGCAGACCCGTGCTCTGCCAGCAATGGCATGGGGGAGTCCACACGCTACACAAAGCCGGTCTTGTCCCCGAGGGACCCCGGTCACATAATCCTGAGATGCCTCCATATGGTGATTATCTAGGCACAGTATGCCCGTAGGGATTTAGGCAATAGGCAACCCTGGATGCCCCAAAGACCCGCTGATTAATGTGGGAGAATTGTAAGTAGGCCCGCTAATATCTATATATATATCTATATATGAGGCCAGGAGAAGCCACCGGAGACTTGGCGTCTGAAAGACATAAAGGGAAAAGAGGTGTCAGGGCCATGCGCAGCTGGGAAAAACATATAATAAAGAGACACCCGCGAGGGCACTTACAGACCAAAGGAGGAGGGGGACCGTAACCACGCGCACACGCGAAGATCGTCAAAATGGCGCCCAGCGAACCTCGAAGGGCGGGCTCAATGCTCGGTTGTGACGCGGAGCGCGCCGAGTCAAGTCCCCGCCCACCCCGAAGAGCGCGAAGCTCTGAGGTAATAGTCAAAAAAGGCAAGGATAAAATCATATACGCAGTTTGGCAAGGAAGACACCATAGCATCTAAACGATGCTTCCGCCCGGCGCAGCAATCTATGCAGTATAGGAGAGGACAACGTACGGCGGCAGCCAAAACAGAATAAAGAGCAAGCAGCGCGGCTCTGACACCCAAATGTTAATAAAGGGCAATAATAAGGCCATAAACGTGACATTACAGTGCACTGGGACCGCCACACACATACCCCCCCCCTTTCTTTTCCCCCTAACTACTGGGGGAAATGAGGGAGGGTGGCGACCCTGTAAACAGGGTTCACCGCTAATCAGGGCACGGGGCAATAATGCGGGAGGGGCATCCACTAGAGGCTCACCATCAGCCTAACCGCCTACCCTATGGTGGGGGATTGCGGTGGAGCGTAGCTCCGTGAGCACACGAGGTGCTGCCTACCTTCACCCGACCAGCGCAGCGCAGGCTGGGAGGCACATCTTTATCGAAGCGGACCGGTGGTAATAGTCCTGCAGGGCCGCAGGCTATAAAAGCCCCGCTCACCTGCGAGAGAGTTGATACTTCATGTCTTCGCAGTCAGCACTGCAGAGAAATCTGGGGATTTGTGGGAGGTCCCTGGGTATATGAAGGGCCAGGAGGAGCCTGTTTTTGCATGTCTGCAGTGAACAGCGCCCTCTGGCAGAGGATTACCCACGTGTAAGTATTATATTGGAGCAGGACGTACTGTATGCTTAGAATACCGTGGCCGTATCAATGGCATCTCCCGGCGCCTGTCCGACATTGGAATTCCCAGGCTGACCATAGTCAGCCTCTGAATCCTGATACAATTCCCCCTCCTCTAATGGGGAATAATCTGACAATTCAGCAGACTCGTCGTCAATATCCCACAAAGGCTGGCCGACGACAAGTGTCTCCTTTTAGCCTGGGCCTTCTTGCCCACCGTGCTAGCAATCATTTTCTCTATGCTGGCCAACCTAGCCCAAACAACAGAAAGCGACTCCCCACTGGTACCAATGTCACTTGGGGTACTGATCAGGTGGGGAGGGGAAGGCGATGAAGCGGGAGGAGCTGACCCAGAAGGGTGGGTACCAGACTGCGTTATGGCCTTTTGTGCGCATGGTATACAAATCAGCACATTCTCCCCCGGGGATACCCCACACCCTACACATGGCCCGGATTGTCCCAGAGGGATCCCGAGCCCAGTATCCTGCAGAGCCTCCATATGGTGAATTTTGTGGTCAGTCGCAAGACCGTAGGGAATTACGTATAAGCAACCCGGGATGCCCCTTAAAAGTCCCGGTGGGAGGATTTTTGGGTGGACAAATTTTATATCTAGGGACCCCAGGACAAGGAGGGACCCCCTAATATGCACATATACAGGGCCTGTAACACACAAAATAAGCCACACAAGAGCAGAGCAGGGTAAATGCAATATATGATCTAACAGCCACACATGGAAAAATACAATATATATATAAATATATAACACACAGCCAAAGACTGAGACCAGTGGGGGCCCCCGCTAAATAAGGGCCCCCACGCACACACCAGCTGAAGAAAATGGCCATCAGGCCCTTACCACCCAAGTGCAATCTGCCTGTCAGGAAATATGGCCCCCACGCTGCCTCGTGCCTAGGAAGGGAGAGCAGGGGGAGGGCAGGCCAGCGCCGACCGCGCGTTTCCCGAGGCCACGCCCCCCTCCCAGCAACGCGGACCCCTAGCAACGAGCCTGTAATTGTGCCAAATAAGGGGGCGGGGCTACCGCGGCCGCGCCGAGAGCTCCCCCAGGCTGAAGTAAAGCATTGAGGCCAGCACTGTATGCACTCACACACACACACACAAGTAAAAACACTCACACTGACAAGGTATGGGTAAAAGAAATATAGGCCAAAACGAAATATAGGCCAGCCCCCCCCCCCCCCCCCCCCCCCCCGGAGGGGAATCAGGGACCTGGAAGGGGGGAATCCAGCCAGGAGCCGGCCATAAGTCTAACGGGATGGGGCATCCCACACCAGGATCACCAAAAAACCTGGATAACCGCCTACCCCATAGTGAGGTCTCACGGTGGAGCAGTGCTCCTGCTGCACCCATAGGGTGCTCCTACCTTCACCAGGACCCGCAGCCTAAGCTGGGAGGCTCAATATGGGGCAATTTAGAAGGGTCCTGGCAGTAATAGGGATAATTAGAAGGCCGGGCGCGAGCCCGGCTTACCTGTAAGTAAAGAAGTCCTCATCTTCTGTCTTGTCGCCTTCTCTGCAGAGAAGAAAAGTGGGGAATTGGTGGGAGGTCCCAGGTATATATGGACCGGGAGGGGCTTTCTTTTTTGCATATTAATCTCTGCAGAAGTTCGCCCTCTACTGGAGTATAACCCAGATGTCATGAAGAAGGAAGTGGAGTGTATGGCACACTTAGAATATATAATTGTTTTTTGTAGACAATCGCCCGGCAAATGCCCAGATGCTTTGTCTCTATGTGCATGTAAAATAAACAATCCTTTTTACATAGAATCATGTCTAAAGAGTTTTTCTAACATATGCATTAACAGGTGGAGGCTAATTTAACACTAGCGCCACGTATTGCCATTTGAGTGTTTATGAGTAGCGCTTAGAGAGTCCACTAGTAGATGCTGCAAGCGGGTGTCTGGCGCTATAACCTAGCGTAGCGGGCAGACAAGTGACGCTGTAGTATCCTATCCAGCAGTGATAAATGTGATGTCTGGAGGGCGCTGTAGAAGCAATCTCTCAATCAATGCATATGTAGTGCCCCGAGGAAAAGCCACCCATAACAACAGGACAACTCAGCAGTGAATGATCGGGGGCACCAGTTAAGTGCATCTGACGCTCAATGCTGAAGCCCATATTTAAGACCAGCGCCTGCGCTCTAAAACTGGGTGCTCTAGCGGCAAGCACTGGACGCTATATGAAAAACGTCTGTTTCTCAACACATATACACCAGCACCAGAGTAAAAACATGGAATGACGTTGTTTTAATACTGTGACAATGACATTGCAATGGCAGACCTGCACATACAATTCTGCATAAAAAAATCAAAATATAACAATATAAGTGTTTGGTTGCTGGGCAGGAGAGGCCACACAATTATTTGATCCTAAAATTGAGAAAAATAACTAATTAAACCGGACCTTCACCATGATTTAATGAAAAGCCCAAACTCTTAAAAAACTATTCCTCAGCATCTAAAATTAATATATTTTACATGTTTAGTCACTAATTTATTATACTTTCCCCCACTGGGCTGCAACTCTGTTCGGGAATTTAGGATACGGGCGCCGCCATCTTGACTCAGAAGCATCACACTTACTGAGGAGAGGAGAGTGGGATAAGGTACAGGGGGGCGGGTTATAGCTGTGCTTTGCTCAGACAGAGCAGAGCTGGGGTCAGGGAAAGGTCAGCAGTCCCAGAATGCAGAGCAGCACAGTCACTTCCTGTTTGCAGGCACTTCCTGTTTGCAGGCTGCCTGCAAAAATGGCAGCTTCCATAAGCCGCCATCTTGGATGTTTAAAGGCTTATAAAATGCAGTAGCTGCAGGTAGGATGATTTTTAATGTGAGCAATCTGTATGTACAGGGTGTGGGAAACATATAAGATAGACTCTTATTTAGAGTGAAGGTCCGCTTTAAAACGTTATTTATACACAAGCATAAAAACACCATTGAAATGTATGGGATACTGAGCGACAGGTGCTACATGGCGCTGCTGAACATACAGCGCCAACGCTTTACACTGAGCCACCGCTAGTGATACATGTGACGCTACATGACGCTATTAAAGGCACTCACCAGATTGACTTTCATATATATGGTTTTCACATACTGCGCCTGGCGTTCACCTGATGCTCTGTGGTACTACCTGGCGTTAGTGTTTGTTAAATAACCCCCCTTAATGTGCCAGGGGTTCCTGGTTCACTGGGGCACTAAACTAGCCTACCCTCTCATTCAACCAGTAAACACTGAATTAAAGAGAGATATTCACCTTTCCTATCAGAGCTCCATCTGATGGGGAACAGGAAACAGCCTCAGCAGACCTAAACGACAGCTACAACTCTTCCATTGGAGAAATTCTTCATTGCAATATGCTGGCATAGCACAAACTAAGGCAGGCAGGAGCCATATCAAAATTTGCACCTCAATGTGGCTTATGGGGGCACAGACCAGGCTCTCTCCCTTAACCTTACCTATCAGTTCCCTATTGTGCCATACATAGATAAGCTATAAAACAAAAATACCTATCTAAATGCTCCTTCTTGCCATCCTCTGGCTTTACATGCTGGCTATTCTTTCTGTATGCCCTGGCCTGCTGTGTGTATTTATAGCACTATACGTAAGGGGAAAAGGGGCCCACTCATACCTTGGGTATTGATAGTAGTGTGGACACAACAGCTGCAGTTGCAAGATACTGCCAATAGGTGGCATTGTTGTGCCAATCAGCTGAAATATGGAGCACTCAATGTAGCAATGTTGATATGAAAAACACATTTGTGAGTGTGCTATGCAGGGCTGTTGATGGGGTTCCCTTTCCCAAATTTGCCTCATACGTACGCCATGCCTGTGGCCCTACATCCTGATCATGGTATGCATTTTGTTGTCTTAATTAATAAGTATTAGTAAGTAATGGTTATGATACAGTAATGAGATTTATTTTCCAAATGCAGATGCTTGGATGACTTGATCTTTCAATTCAACAGCGCTCTTTTCTCCTGTAGAAAGGCAATAGTACTGTACATTTCCTGTCAACCCAATTTACACATTTTTTAACTATTCCACACCCCTCCCCCCTTTCTGTAGGGGCCTAATTTTACTGCCTACATTGCTTATGATTTGAGTGTCTCAAAATGTGACATCAAACACAGTCCCCTCATATGAGGCTACTTTTCACTTGAAGGGACGATCGGGACAATGGAAATAATAAGACAGCAAGCAGCTTACCTGAAGCCTGTTCCATGTGTTCCACGCTTGTTGGGTTGACCAGCACTGGGACCAGTGAAAGACAGGGGAGAGCTGTGTGACCATATTTGATCATGGTTGTGGAGGAATGGAATTGAAAAGAGGTATGGTGCTATGCTATGGTGTCTATAGTGCGCTGCAGGAAAGGGAGGAGAGACATATGGGACAGATTTCAGGTGAGCTCCTTGCTGTCTTATTAATGCCATTGCCTGGACAGTCCCATTAAGTAAACTGAAAAATAACAACAGTGAAATGCAAAGCAATACCCATTAATTCTACAATCCACAGCAGACACACTGCCTGTAGATACATTCTGTAAAAGCAAGAAACAGGATTGCATACTATTCTTCATATAGGGTGTATTTGTAAGCCCTTGTATTGCTATCCAACTAAGGTTGCCAACCAACCGGTATTTCACCAGCAGAGCCGGTATTTTTACTTGCCTGCCAATACAAGTATTTTCTTTGTGGGTATTTTCTTTATCTTTGGGGCCTATAGTTAAAATACTATTCTGAGTCTGTGGAATTTTGTGTCCATGCAGCAAGCCGAGCCCTAATCATGTGCTCTTGCTGAGCACTGATTGGTAGCTCAGTTAACTACAGTTGCTTCCTGTGTGCAGGCTGCCTCAGTGCTGTTTGAAGCTGGCCAGCTGACGGCTTCCTAAATGTATTCCTCATATCTCGTGCCCGACAAGAGAGAACAACATTCTCGACCAATGCTACACAACAGTGAAAGGTGCCTATAAAGATGTTCCCACAGCAGCCTGGGCTACTCTGCTCATTGTTTACTGCATCTGCTACCCCTATACAAGCAGCGACTGAAGTCAGTTACTTCCCAAACCAGGACAACCAAGGTCTAGTCAAAGGAGGCCTATTTTGAGTGTACTGATTTGGATGTTTTCTACTCTCTGTCTATAGAGCAAAGGACTGACTCTGTGCTCTCTTACATTACTTTCTGTGAGGATACAATTGTGCCAACTAAAACCTTCAGGAACTATGGCCAATTCAACAAGCCAAGGTTCACCAACAGCATAAGGAAGTTACGTAAACAGAAAGAGTCTGCACACAGAGGGGGGAATTCCTATGTTCAAGAAATTGAGGAATTCCGTGTATAAGGAGATCAGGGCTGCAAAGAGAGGCTATGCTAAAAAACTGGAAAAGCAGTTCACCTCCAGTAACCCAAGAGAGGCCTGGCAGGGGTTTCGCCATCTTACTGACTACAAAGGGTCCACCCAGATACTGAACCCTAGCAGGCAAAGGACAGCTTCTACTGCAGATTTGATTCAACTCCAAACACAGCAGCTTGCTCCCGCCCACCACTAAGTCAATCCCCCACGTCATTGTACCGTAACATCTATACTGAAGGCTCACATACAGAAAGCACACTCTTGGTCTCAGAGAATAAAATATCATAACTTCTCAAGCGCCTTAACATAAGGAAGGCACCGGGACCAGATGGTGTATCCACAATTTACCTCAAGACATGTGTGAATCATCTCCAGTGTTTACCAGAATCTTAATTGCCTCCCTCGAAATGGGAGTTGTTCCACATTGTCTTAAAAGGTCCATCATTGTCCCAGTGCCGAAGAAATCAGCAGCTACCGAGATGAATGACTTCAGACCAGTAGCACTTACATCCATGGTCATGAAGTCTTTTGAGAGGATTGTGCTAGAATACCTAAAGACAACCACTGGCAGCCTAATGGACCCCTTGCAATTTGCTTACAAGGCGAACAGGTCATCCGGCGATGCTGTTCATATGGCCCTCCACTATATGTATGAGCATCTAGATAACCCAGACACTTATGTCAGAGTTGTTTTTGTTGATTTTAGTTCGGCATTTTAACACCATAAGTCCGAACCTGCTGGTGGAAAAGATGTCTAAACTCAACATTTCTCAAAACATCTGTGCATAGACAGAAAGCTTTCTAACAGATCGATCCCAAATAATTAGACTTGGACCAGTGTGATCCAGTGTCAGACAAACTCACACCAGTGCTCTCAAGGCTGCGTTCTGTCACCTCTCCTGTTCTCCATCTACACCAACGACTGCACCTCCTTGGCCAACTCTGTAAAAATTGTAACGTTTTCCAATGACACAACCGTTATAGGTCTCGTCAAGAACGGTAACGAGGAAATCTACCGAGGAGCAGTGGAGGAGCTAGTCAGTTGGTGCACTAGACACAATCTGCACAATAAACCAATCAAAAACAGATGATAGTGGACTTCAGGAGGAATCCTGCGCTGTCACCCCTTTCCATCAATAGGGTAGAAATCAAAAAAGCTAGAGAGACAAAGTTTCTTGGTGTGATCATCTCCGACACCCTCGGCTGGGAAAAGAACACCTTGGCTGTACTGAGGAAAGCGCAAGAGACTGTTTTGCCTAAGGCAGCTGAAGAAGATGGGAAGGTCAAAAAAGTTGCTAGTGCTCTTCTTTAATATAGTAACATAGTATGTAAGGCTAAATAAAGGCTTTAGTCCATCCAGTTCAGCCTGTTTATGTCCTTCCAGTGGTCTAGTAGCCATAGCTAGAAATTTACATGCCAGGAAGGCATCCAGGCCACTTCAGAATGTTTTTACTGTATCCTTCATTACTACCTCCTCTAGCAGCGAGTTCTATAGTCTCACTGCTCTTACAGAGAAGAATCCCCCCCTATGTCGGTGGAAAAAGTACCTTTCCTTTAAATTTAGTGGATGCCCTCGGGTTATGGTTACACACTGGGGTATAAATAGATTGTGGGGCAGATCTTTGTATTGAACCCGAATATATATACATAGTTATTAGATCACCCCTAAGGCATGTTTTTTCTAAACTAAATAAACCTAACTTTGACAATCTTTCAGGGTACTCTAGCCCCCGCACTCCTTTTATTAACTTTGTTGCTCTCCTTTGAACGTGCTCCAGTTCTGATATGTCCTTTTTAAGCACAGGTGCCCAGAACTGTACACAGTACTCCATATGGGGTCTGACCAGTGACTTGTACAGGGGTAAAATTATGCTCTAATCATGAGCACCTATGCCCCTCTTGATGCACCCCATGATCCTGTTTGCAGCTGATGCCTGGCATTAATTACTACAGTTGAGCTTATTGTCAACTAAAACCCTTATGTCCTTTTCCATTTTTTTACCAAGTGTTTCTTTATTTAGTGTGTAATCATGACACAGATTTCTCCTTCCATGTAAACTTAATTTGCCATTTAACTGCCCATGCTTCCAAATTATCTAAATCTGTTTGTAGCTGCCTGCTGTCCTCTTTTGTTTTAATTACTTTACACAGCTTAGTATCAACTGCAAAGATTGAGACTTTACTGTTTAATCCGTACCCAATATCATTAATATATATATTGAAGAGAATTGGTCCCAGAACTGACACTTGCTACTCCACTAGTAGCGGTAACCCAATCTGAGTGTGTATCATTGATAAGCACCCTCTGCTTTCGATCATTAGGCCAAATTCTCACCCATCTGCACGCGTTTTCCCCCAGTCCAAGCATTCTCATCTTTTGTACCAGACTTTTAGGTGGCACAGTATCAAATGCTTTAGAAAAGTCCCCCGATCCAATCTTGAACTTACCTCCTCATAAAAGCTGATTAGGTTTATCTGGCAGGAGCGATTCCTCATAAATCCATGCTGATATGGAGTAATAAGGTCATTTTCCCCCAAATGCTCCAGGATAGTATTCCTTAAGAAACCTTCAGCTTGCCCACCACAGATGTTAAGCTTACCGGTCTGTATTTCCCAGGTTCCCCCTTAGTTACCTTTATGAATATTGGCACCACATTTGCCAAGCGCCAATCCCTCGGAACAGCCCCTGTAGTTATTGGATCCACAAATATTAGAAATAACGGCTTGTCTATTAATGTACATAACTCCCTTAAAACACGAGGATGTATGCCATCTGGTGCCGGTTATTTATTTAATTGTATCTGCTTGAAACGGTGCTGGACTTCTTCCTTGATTAGACCAGTGACATTTAAGGAGGTTTCGGTTATTCCCCTGCATTTTACTTGGCATGTCACATTCTTTTGTGAATATAGAAGCAAAGAAGTTGTTTAGTAAATTTGCTTTCTCCTTATTCCCCTCTATAGGTGTCCCCTCCTTGCTTTTCAGGGGGCCCCACACCCTCAGGTTTGTATCTTTTATGGTTTATGTAGCTAAAGAATAATTTGGCAATAATTAGCGTTACTCTCTTTCGCGATCAGTCTTTCTGTCTCCAGCTTAGCGGCCCTTATCTGATATTTACATTGTTTATTTTCTTCCTTATAGTTTTTTAACGCTTCCACTGTCCCTTTCTGTTTTAAATGTTTAAATGCCTTTTTTTGTTGTTTTTTGCCCCCTTAACCTTTTTGTTTAGCCACATCGCTTTACACGTGTGTCTAACAGTTTTATTCCTGTAAGGTATAAAGGATTTCTTTAAAAATATCCCATTTAGTGTCTATGCTTTTGTTTTTAAGGACATTTTCCCAGTCAATGCAGTTTAGGGCATCTCTAAGCTGGTCAAACCTTGCTTTTTTGAAGTTCCGCGTTTTTGTGGCTCCTTGATAAGGCACCCTAGTGACTGCTAAGTGGAAATTAACAATATTATGATCACTGTTTCCAAGGTGTCCCCCAACCTGTACCTTTGTTACTTTGTCTGGTACATTGGTTATTATTAGGTCCAATATGCCCCCCCCCCCCCCCCCCCTTGTTGGAACTTGTACTTGTTGAGAAAGGTAGCAATCTTTTGTTTTGGATAATAGTCATAGGCTCTATACTATGCTTTTCCTTTTAGGTTTGGTTTGAGAAAGCAACTAAAAGAGACAAGTGTAGACTCCAAAGAACAATCAACATTGCAGAAAGAATAATTGGAGCACCCTCACCATCCCTGCAGGAACTGCACAGACTCAGAACAAAGTCATGAGCGGAGTAGATTCTTCGGGCCCCCTCCCACCCTGGACAAGCCCTATTCCAATATTTACCATTTGGGCATCGACTTGCGGTACTAGCTTGCAGGACTTCTAGGTCTAGAAATGGTTTCTTTCCTTTGGCTGTCCGCATCCTTAGCAAAAGCGATGTGCCATAGGCCCAGGCTCAAGGGTGTTAGTAGTAGCCTGTATCACTTGCACTATGTAAGAGCACCTATATCACTGTATTCAATGTATTCAATGTAGTTTGTATCTCTTGTATTAAATTTCTATGTAAACTGTAATTATCTGTTGTACTGTGTATACAATTCCTTGTTCATCTCACGATGTACTTGGTAAACAATAAATTGTGTATAATGGTCCCATTAAATACCTATGATGGAAAAAATGATGTAAAATAGAACTGTGGACAAACCTCCACATACAATATAGAAAGGGATTGTTTATGCTCTAAAGCTGGTCAATGGAGGGTTTTTATAAACAATTATTCCAAAGAGTGATTGGAGTGGGCGTCCCTAAACCCTTGGTCCCATTGACCCTGCCATATACTCCAACAACAAGGTAGTTAACCTTTAACGAATTTTATTGTTTTTCTAGTCTAATAATGCCTACAATACCATTGAAAAATGACAATATATACATATACATATAATATAAAACCACTCTATTAAAATAAAATATTGCACAGTAATTGTTGTTTGGATATACAGATCAGGAAACTATCTCTCTACTAGGGGCAGGGTGGAGGAAGAGGATGACCCCAGGGTAAAGTTTGGGGCCCCCGAGGCATCATCTGTCTTTAGTAAGGCGGTGCAAAATCATGGAGGTAAACTGGCGGGCCAACAGCACCACTTTTTTGGCAAAACGCTGATAGATATTTTAAAGTGGTGTTATGGGCGGCAAGTTTACTTCATGAAGACCTGAAACAACAAATGAACAGCAAAAATAAAGTAAAACAAGGGCCAAATGGGACACAGGGAAACTGTTTGTGGGAGGGGAGCTAGGCTAGCATCAAGAGTGGATGTAAACAAACAGAAACATAAACTCCTGAGCAGCTGGGGGAACCAGGGCCACATGTAATCAATCGATGGCACCCATGACACTTGGCATAGTCACAATGTTGAAAAAACCCAACCTCACCGTGTTCCAGGCTGCCATGCCGTCAGGAAAAATACAGTTTTGTGAGTACCTTTAAAACGGATATTATAAGTGTGACATACACTCCGCTTCAACTCTTCATGACATTTGGGTTATTCTCCAGTAGAGGGCGAACTTCTGCAGAGATGAATGCAAAAAAGGAGCTCCTCCCAGTCCATAACCACCTGGGACCTCCCACCAATTCCCCAGTGTAAGATAGCAGTAAGGGGACCAGGAAGAACTAAATATAACCATACTAACAACATAAACAATGGTTCACCATATAAAGGATCCGGAATACCAAAAAGGGGGGGAGTGAAGCGGAGTGTATATCACACTTATAATATCCGTTTTAAAGGTGAGTACTCACAAAACGGTGTTATTCCAAGTGTGACATACACATTTGGGACATCCAATAGCAGTGTCCGTCATGGGTGGGAACCATAAACAGTAAAGAACGGTGCCAAACCTTTCCTGGGCCCGCAGGGCACCACGAAAAAGGCATCCGTCTTGCGGAAAGAAGAAGTAGTCACCAAATAGTACTTAACACGGCGAACCACATCCAAATTGTGCAAAACCCTCTCCTTGTCATTGCTAGGCTTAGGACACAAGGAAGGGAGAACAATATCCTGATGGAGATGAAAAGCAGAAACCACCTTAGGAAGGAAATCTGGCTTAAAGCGAAAGACCACCTTGTCCTGGTGTCTTTCAAAGTAAGGGGCCTGAATCAACAGAGCCGCCAACTCAGAGACACGCCGAAAAACCTTTTGAGTGAAAACAGAAAGAGCAATATCCTGTAACGGCTCAAAAGGAGGACCCTGGAGGGCCGACAGAACCAAATTCAAATCCCAAACAGGAACCATAGCCCTCCGAGGGGGTCGAACATGAGTGACCCCCTAGAAAAAAGTCTTAACCAGCGGGTGTAATGCAAAAGATCTTTGGAAGAAAACCGACAGAGCAGAAACCTGCCCTTTCAAGGTACTAAGCTGGAACCCAAGATCCAGACCGTGCTGAAGAAACTCCAAAATCCTAGGGATCGAAAACACCCTGCAAGGCAAGGACCTAGCCCCACACCAGTCAATATAGGACCGCCAAGCCCTATAGTAAATGCCAGAAGAGGACCGCTTCCTAGCTCTGATCAAGGTCTGAACCACAGCCTCAGACAAACCTTCCTCCTTCAGAATGAAGGTTTCAGCAGCCAAGCCATCAAAGCCAGCGTTTGTAAATTGGGGTAAAGTAGTTAACCCTGAGATAACAGATCCAGAAACATGGGAAGCCGGTACTGATCTACCGCCAGCCTTACAACGTCTGCGTACTAAACCCTTCTTGGCCACCTTGGAGCCACCAGAATTGCTGGTGCCCCCTCCAGAGCCAGTTTGCAAACCACCTTGCCCAGCATGGAGAAGGGAGGAAACAGGTACAGAAACCCCAGATCCTTCCAAGCAAGGGACAAGGCATCCACTGCCAGAGCTAGAGGATCCTGAGATAGAGACACAAAGGCCGGGAGTTTGTGATTGAGGCAAAGAGATCCACCTCCGGAGTCCCCCACTTGCGACAAAGAAACCGGAAAACCCCGGGGTTGAGAGACCACTCTCCTTGGCGAGAGAACCCCCTGCTCAGGGAGTCCACCTCCGTGTTTTCCACTCCTGTAGATCGCCGAAATGCTCTCCGCCCAATGCAGGATCAGAGAGACTTCCCTGCGAGTCCCTCCTTGGTGATTGATGTAGGCTACCGCCATCCGACTGTCTGAACGAATCTGGACCGGAAGACCCTGCAAGTGCAACGTCAGCCGTAACAGGACAAGGCGGATGGCTCTGAGCTCTAAGACATTGATGGGGTTGTGAGCCTCCTGAGGACCCCACACCCCGCTGAACTGATGACTTTTCCAGAAACCTCCCCAGCCCGACAGGCTGGCATCCGTGGTAACCGTCTCCCAGTGAGGAACCAGAAAGGATCTGCCCCTCAACAGGTTGCTCGACTCCAGCCACCAACAAAGGGACTGCCGAACCCTGGGAGACATCCTGAACGGTTGATCCAACGACAGCGGACACCTGTCCCAATGCGTCATTAGGTGAAGTTGAAGAGATCTCATGTGAAAATGTGCAAACGGGACCACCTCAAAGGAGGCCACCATCAATCCCACCAGTTTCATCCCCTGTCGGATAGAAGGGCAAAGAGTGGCCAGAAGAAGGCGGATCAGATCCTGAATCCCCTGCACCTTGGTCTGGGGTAGAAACACTTTGGCCTGAATGGTATCCAGATTCATGCCCAGGAATGAAATCACCCGTGATGGCGAGAGAGAGGACTTGGGGCGATTGATCACCCACCCGAAACTCTCCAGGGTCGACACCACCTGGTGGGTGTCCAGCTCTGCCTGATGGAGGGGAGAAGCTGAAATCAATAGGTCGTCCAGATACGGCACATTGCGAATTCTCTGAGCTCTGAATTGGGCCATTATGTCCGCCAGAATCTTGGTGAAGACCCTCGGCGCTGAGGGAAGGGCTACAAAATGAAAATGTTGATCGTCCACCTCAAACCTGAGGAATCTCTGATGCACTGGAAAATTGGAACATGCATATATGCATCCTTGATGTCTATGGATGTCATGAAATCCCCTTAACGAAAGGAATTGATGGCCGAGCGCAGAGTCTCCATGCGGAACTTCTTGGTTCTGATGAATCTGTTGAGGACCTTGAGGTCCAGAATGGGTCTTACAGAACCTTCTTTCTTGGGAACCGTGAAAAGATTGGAGTAGAAACCCCTGCCTCTCTCCAACGGAGGCACCGGGCATACAACTCCCATGTCCAGAAGCTAACAGGAGCCCCTGAGTCGCCTGAGGGTCCAAGGGCACCCGAGACCTTAAAAATCTTGGAGGAGGCCAGTACTCGAACTCCAGTTTGTACCAGGAGGAGACCACTTCCAAGATCCAATTGTCTGTGACCTCCCGAGCCCAGACCTGGAAGAAGAGCCGCAGGCGTCCCCCACCCGAGCGGATGAGGGCGCCCCTTCATTGCTGAGCTGGTTTACCCGCAGGCTTGGGTTTTGAACCCCAGGCAGAAGCGGGACAGGCCCGACCTCTGCGCCTGTTCCAGGAAGAGCCTCTGACACCTGAGAAGGCCAAACCTCTACCAGCTCTGGCACCGCAAAAGGAAGGATTGAAAGAGCCTGCCCCCCGAAAGGGACGGCGTTTTTTCTTCCGCTGAGGTAACTTACCTCCCTTTGCCACAGCATCCAACTTATCTCCAAACAGCCGCGTACCCAAGAAGGAAAGAGCTGTGAGCGATTTCTTGGCCGCCAATAAGGCTGAAGTCCTACTACACATCACAATAGTGTCTTCCATAGCAGCCAAGACAAAATCCATGAACAATTCAAATCTTTTAAGCGTAGTGAACTCAGCGCTGGCCGGATCAAGGTGAGCGTCATTTAACCAGTCCCTAATCAGGGACCTAGCAGCCACCAACACTAGCGCAGATGCACAAACAGGCCGCAAGGCCAAGCCAACACTGGCAAAGGCATGGCATGCCATCTGATCAAGGCGCCTATTCTCACCATCCTTTAGGGAAGTGGCATCTGGGGTGTGAAGCACGGAGGAGTTGGTCAACCGAAAAGTCTGGCGCATCGACCTCGGGAGGAGAAGCCCAACGCTTAACCACTTCCACCGGGAAAGGATACTTCTTATCCCATCCCTAAGGTACACCCGGAAGCCGACTAGGTTTCTCCCATTCCCTAAGGATCAGTGCAGGGAAGGGAACTCCAAACGAGGCTTGTGGGCCCCAAAAAATTCCCCCTTCTTGAGAGGGGGTGCCTCAGGCGGCGCGATATCCAAAAACCTCCAAGAGATGTGACAAAACCGTGGCCATGTCAACAGCATCCCCCAGCGCCTGCCCAACATCAGCCTCGCCAAACCGTACATCGTCAGCCTCTGACTCATCATACAATTCCCCCTCCTCCAACGGGGAATAATCTGGCATATCAAATGAATCATCATCCATATCCCAAGTCGCCTGGACCGACGACCAATGTATTTTTAGCCTGGGCCTTCTTGCCCACCGCGCTAACCATAAATTTCTCGATGCTGGCCAACCTAGCACAAACATCGGACTGCGACTCCCCGCTAGCACCAATGTCACTTGGGGTACGGATAAGGCGGGGGGGAAGGCGATGAAGCGGGGGGCGCCGACCCAGAAGGCTGGGCACCCGACTGCCGCGATATGGCCTTTTGTGCACATGGAATACAAATAAGCACATCCTCACCCGTAAGGGATGCCCCACAACCCACACATGGCCGGGATTGTCCCAGAGGGAGCCCGAGCCCGGAATCCTGGGGAGCCTCCATATGGTGATTTTTGTGGTCAGTCGCAAGACCGCAGGGGATTTAAGCTGATAAGCAACCCGGGATGCCCCTTTAAAAGTCCCTGTGGGAGGATTTTTAATGAACAAAATTTTGGTAAGGGACCCTAGGACCGGGAAAAAGCCCCTTTAGCATGCACACAAACGTGACAATCTGAAAGACACATGAAAAAGGCCCATAAGAAAAAACATCAATAATTAATATATATATGTAACTAAATATAGCACAATGAGGGCCATAAAACCAACAAGAATATATACATATAGACATGTTCTAGGATAAAAAGAGGCCCCCCGAAAGCTAATGAAGTGGCCTGGAGGCACTTACAGACCACAGTGATCGCCGGAGCAGGAGCAGCCAGAAGCCCAAGATGGCCACCGCAGAGCAGGAGAGTGTGAGGAGGAAGGGGGGCGGGCCAGCGCGGAGCGCGCGCTCGTCAGGTCACGCCCCCCTCCCAGAGCCTCCAGCAACGCGGATCCCAGCCGGAGGGCCGGGCCGCAGTAAGGCGCCAAACAGGGGGGGGGAGGGCAACCGCGGCCGCACCGAGGCCCGGCCCCGCCCCCCGCCCCGAACGCAGCCTGAGGGAGAGAAACTCCCCAGGCTGAGGTACGAAGTACAGCTGCCCTGCCGAGCACCAAACAACTGTCTCAAACACTATGAAACACCGTAAAAACACCGATCACACCACACATACACAAAGCGAAAATGACAGCAGAGGGGCGCACCCCCCCCCCCCCCCAGGAGGGTTAAGGAAGGGACCCGGAAGGGGAATAAATCCAACACCAGGGTCTGGTCATGGATAAATATGTGGGACAGGGCATTCCAAACTGGGATCACCAACCTTGAAATCCGCCTACCCCTTGTAATGGGGTCTCATGGAGGAGCAGCGCTGCCTCAACACCTGAATAGGAGCTGCCTACCCTCACCAGGACCTGCAGCCAAGGCTGGGAGGCTCACATAAGGACAATTTAGAAAAGGTCAATAGGGACAAAAATGGCCGGCTTACCTGCAAGTAAGAGAAGTCTTCATCTTATGTCTTGCTCGCCTTCCTGCAGAGAAGAAACTGGGGAATTGGTGGGAGGTCCCAGGTGGTTATGGACTGGGAGGAGCTCCTTTTTTTGCATTCGTCTCTGCAGAAGTTCGCCCTCTACTGGAGAATAACCCAAATGTCATGAAGAGTTGAAGCGGAGTGTATGTCACACTTGGAATAGATGTATTTCTCCTGCAGGAGCCATACCATGGAGAAATTTAGCATGGCTCAGCGAAGGTTGGGACATGCCAACTGACAGTGCCCTATCCTCATTAAAAATTGAAGGCAGCCAAGCAATTTGGTCATATCTCTAATTGCATGCCCCTTTCTTGTGGTGGAGGCCAGCAATGGCCGCAGCTCTGAGTAAAGCTTCTCAAGAGAAAGGCAGTTCAGTCGGGTCAATTTGAACACATGTTGATCAGTCATGTGATCGATATCCAGACAACTGCAGGTATAGCTAAGTTCAGGACGGTACATGGTTAACAGCCCACTCTGCTGCAGAGGCTCATATTCTTCACAGAACTTGTCAAGGGGCTCCATCGTAGGTGCGGAGGATGTATTTTCACAAACTTCAAGTTCAAGTTTTCCTGCTAGCAAAAATATGGCGTAAGTTTGAACCGTAAACCTACGGCTTTTATAGGTCAGGGCTCTGAATCACGTGCAAGCGCAGGGTAAACCCGTAAAATTACGGACGGAGTTGTACTTATACGGCGAACACTCGGTTTGGTGTACGCATACCGTAATTTCCTGCAAAAACTACAACTCGCTACAAAAACAAGGCTCTGAATCACCCGAAATGGAAAATAGACCAAGTACGGTCCTTTGATGTAATTCCCCCTGGAAGGAATGTGTGCAAGGGGGTATAGTGGAGGTGTGGCTTGTCTGTGGGCTAAATTACCTCTGGAGACTATGGGCATGCTAGCCGCCCTGTCTCCTTACAATGACATCAGAGCCTGGATTCTGTCTCCACAGGAAGTGGAGAGGAGGCTGTATGACAGTACCACAGGCAAAGTAGCTTAGTGCAAAAGTGGGGTTTTAAGATTCAGATTTTTTTTTTGCACTGCACAATTTGGCATCCAGACGTGTCATCTATGTAAAAAACGGCCTATCCGGAAATCTGGGGGCAGCACATGCGTGGGTAACCAGCCAATTAGTGGCTCGCACTAAATTTGGTTTTTACTAAGCTCATGTCAGATCACCTAGTATGCTGAATGGAGCATGCCCCGCTGGCTGTTTCCCAACTTCTCACTGTACTTGCGTCAGCTGTTCAGAAATGGCTGGCATGGGTACACCCCTCAGCTACAGGGTAGGGGAGATGTGGCCATAGCCCATGCATGCAGCGCAGGGAACGCTGGTGAGGTGAGAATACTGGGAGATCCTAAGGTTTCACACAGGGGGCATCCCAAATCGCAATGGGAACCCCCCAGAGTTTTTTAGACTCCATGTAAGCCATTGATCCTCTTTTGTTGAATTTTGCTGTTCAATGCTTCTTAACATGGCTTTAGGTGACTAACAGGTGATTCATACGGATGGTACATGAGAAAATTAGAAAATGGAAAGTGGTCCTTGATAAAAAAAAAAAAAAAAATGGGAACACCAGCTATAATTTATTTTCAAGAAAAGAAACGCGCCTTCCATTTTTCACATACATTTTTACTTATAACGTAACATGCCTCACTCTCGTCTGCAGAATCTTTGTTGGACAGTATAAAGAACTTTAGAACACCTGGACAGTGACATGTGATGTGTTCAGATCAGCAGTCCAGAGGTGTAAAAGTGTGAAAACTAATACTCGTTGCTGCAGGACACAGCTGGAAACAGTGGCGCACATAGTTCTCTCGGGGCCCCAAAGATCCATCATGGGCCTCATCAGCACCTCATCCCCCCTAGCCCCTCCCCCACAGGACGGACACTCACAGATCGACGACTTGGTGCAAGCACGGCAACGATGGAGAGGTGTGCGGCGTGCCCCGCAACGAGGGAGACATGCACAGCTGACAGGGAGAAGTGCAACTTGTAGAACATTGTGGTACAAAAAGAGCTACTGTACTTACCCACAGTCATGCAATTACTAAACAAAATAATATTGAACAGCATATTCTTTAGTCTATGTACCACACGTCTTACAAAGTGTTTTGTGGTTAGGCTGCAGACTAATCTGTACCCCAATCTGATCTGCTGCTATCTATACATACCTACCAACTTCAGGGTGGGAAATAGGGACATATGTTTAATTAGGACACACTCCCTCACTGAGGGATGGATAGGAGATTGGTAACTGCAATATAAACACTTTAAATAGGCAAATAGATGATTTATTGATGCAGATCTGCATGTTACACCTCAAAGAGGGACAAATTAGGATGATGAGAGAAAGGGGGACACAGACTAAAAAGAGGAGACAGTCTCTCCAAATCAGGAACAGGGGGGTATATCTATACTTTACCCTAGTCTTTCTCTATACATTAAATACCAAAAAATGCTCCAAAAGGTGATGGCAATATGGTTATGTGTATATTAGCGAGTTTCATGCATTTTAATTGACTGTCTTGCGCCCGCTGCCTATTGTGGTGCACTGGCGCCAACAGCTGGGGCAAGAAAACTGCCCAGTGCCCACCACCCTCCCCGCATTGCCGATCAAGAAGGGAGCATCACTGCATGCAAGTTTATTGCTGGTTGCTGCCCTGTTCCCGCCCCTGTCTGTAGCTCCACCCTAGGCCTGTGCCCAGTGGCAAATATGGCCCTGTCCACCCATTGTCAACCTGACACCCCCAGCAATCCCAAATCCAAATGCAGCACACTCACCAAGCAGTGGGGCTCACACAGTTTCAGGTCTTCTACCAGCTGCTGCTACAGGGTTACCTGCCACACCAATGCCTGTCCCAGCGGAATGCTGTCTCTAGCCCATTGTTTCTCAACCTGCGGTACACGTACCCCAGGAGGTACATATCACCGCTTGAAGGGGTACGCAGAGATGTTCAGGTGTGCACTGGCATGGTGGGTCAGATGGGTTTTGTATATTTTTACCAGTAATACACTATTGCTTCTTGCTTTAAATGGCTCCAAGGCCTGTGACCTACTTATTTTGGTAACATTTATAAGTTATCCCCTCCTTAGGTTGCTTTGTTTGAATTATTTGTCACTAGGGGGTACTTGGCCTACCTAAAACAGTTGAGAAACAATGCTCGTCAGACCACTATGCTCCTCCAACAAAGGGCAAAGGGGGGGGGGGTTGCTGGTCGTCAGGTTTCCTGCCTTATACTATTAGATATCCCAAAATGATCTCACAAGAACTAGTTAATCTGAACTGAGGCTATGGGGGAGGAATACAGGCAATTAGATATTAGATCTGTTCTACAAAAAAAAAACACCCAGCTGGGTAGAAGTTTTATTTCATGTAAGAAATATGGAAAATGTTCAAAAGTAGAGGTCCCACAATGTAAATCAATTTGGGACAGTTGTTGATTGTAACCACCCCCCGGCCTGACACCCTCCCCTGGTGCTGAGGCAGGGCGAGGGGTTATAACAAAGAAAAACTCCTTAGCTTGCCCAGAATCCACCGCCGATTGACGGCGATTCTGTTGCTGGGTGTAGCCACCTTGGATCTGCTGAACAGTGCATTTCCCCCCTGCTCTGTGCATGGCCCTGTCCTCCCATTTACTTGAATTGATGGGTGGGCACATGTACAGAGCAGGGGAAGCTGCTCTTTTCACTGTCTGTGCGCTTGCTTCAGCGTAGGATCGCAGGCGAGGTAAGGAGTTTTTTTAACGATCCGTCCTGTCTCAGCGTCAGGGGAGGGTGGCAAGGCGGAGGTGTTACACCTCAAATGGGAATCCATTTCAAAGCAGAACAAAACCCTTTAACCCTTTTGTTGCCAAGCCCGTAACACCTACGTGCTGGCTTGGCTGGGCCTTAAGTGCCAAGCCCGTAGGTGTTACGTGCTTGACTTTCCTCGCTTCTAGTTTAAAAAGTAAAAATAAAAAATACTCACCTGACCCCTTGTTGGATCCGGCCGGGTCTCCTCTTTAATTTGGTGCCATCCGATCCCCCGTGGGGGGTCGGATGGCTCCAGGAGAGCCCCCGGAATAGGCCGCCCCCCCCGCTTCTGCAGCAGCAGCTTCTAACTGTAAAAAAAATAAATAAATAAAAATGACATTCACTTACCTGTGTGTGCGCTGGCTCCCGCTGTCCCTCCTCTTCACCTGGGGGGCCTCCGATCCCCCCCCAGGACTTACCGATCTTCAGGAGAGAGCCTGGGAGGCTCTCTCCTCTCTTCTTCTCGATGGCGGCCTTGGGGGCGGGGCTTATGAAGTCATCCCGGCCCCGAACGGGCTTCAGCTTTCTCAGCTTCTCAGATGCCGGTGATCGGCGCTGGGGAAGGAGGTGACAGGAGATCCTCTGATCTCCTGCCTTCTCCTTCTCTGGATGCCGATCACCGGCATCTGTCAGCTGAGCGGCGAGGGACAAGAGCTTGCAATCGAAGGTAAGTACAGTAAAAAAAAATTTTTTTTTTTCTAATAAAATACTTTTTATTATTGTGTCGTGGTTTTTTTTAACAGTTAACCCTTTGTGAGCTGGTAAGGGGTCCATGAGACCCCTTATACCAGTTCACAAGGCTGGGGGGGTGGCAAGTCACCTGCCCTAGCGGGTGACTTGCCATTAACCCCCGCACCCCCATTACCTGCCTCCCCAAAGGCCAGGGGGGGGCAGAAGAGCCCGGGCCCACATAGGCTATGTGGGCTCGTAGGCTGCAGGCTGCCACCAAAGCTGGCCCCCCCACTCTGTGCCTACAAGCCCCCATAGCTGGTCCCGGGCTGGTTACTTTGGGTAAGGGGGACCCCACGTCATTTTTTTTTTGGATTTTTAAGGGTTTTTAACCCTTAAAAATCCAAAAAAAAATGGGGTCCCCCTCCCCGGGAAGGGGGACCCTATGTCATTTTTTTTTTTTAATTAACCATTTGTCATCCAGCAGCTATAAAAGGCTTCTGGGCAGGAAAGGGTGTCTACCTATACATATGTGGTATCGCTGTAACCGGGAGAAATTGGGGTTTCTCACGCAATAAGATTTTATTGACAAACTTACATTTTTTATTACAAAAAAAACTCTACAAATTGTAAAAAAATATTTTTTTTTTATTTGTTTTCACACATTTCACCCAAAAAAATTGAGAATACACCTAAAAAATACAAACAAGACATTTCATTTTAAAGCCCAGACTCTGTTGAAAAAAACAATATATAATTTTCCTGGGAAATCCCTGGAAATCCTTTCAAAAATGACAGTTGAATATGTGTAGCGCAAAATAGTGAAACATCGTCTGGCAACAGGGAGTGGCAAATGCTGCAGGTAGGCTGGCAGCGAAAGGGTTAACTGCACCCCACACCGTCCTGCCCAAGTACCTCTGTCAATCATTCTGGCTCAGGCTCAGGCCCGGTTTAAAAAAAGAAAATTGCGTTTTTCCACTGCTGTGGGCATGCACACCCAGGATTTTTTGAGATCCCTGTTTTGAAAAATGCCAGATGATGTGACCTGTCCGCTGACTGCATCCCCAGCTCTCCTTTAGCATAGGTAGCTTCCCTGTCCCAAGCCTGAATGGCTCGACCACGAAGCTCGCCTCAGCGGGCACAGGCAGCGACAGCACCCTGGGAGCCCCGACTTGTCACACATCAGGACATCATGATTTTGGGTACCCTGGGGGAACATTGCAGGCCAGCCCTGCTGGCTTTTGTTTCTCTTTAAGTCTAGTGCACACACTGCACCTCCTGGTTGTCCTAATTGTGTCTATTTGTGTACTTTGATCTTTTTCTTAGAGTCTACTGTTACAGTCTCCTGGTCATGACTATACTTTATGCTGTCTCTGATTTAAATTATTAAAAATACCAACCATTTCTATATGCAGTAGCAGATTTTAAACTAGAAATGTATTTCCAGTCACACAGGCATTATCAGTCATTCTCATTCATAATCATCACTCATACCAGTAAGGCTGACTATCATTGCTCTTCATGCAAGTACCCAGCATTTATATACATGTATGGAATGTCACATGATCCACAATACTGTAGGTAATATAGGTTTCTTTGAGTTCGTTTACTTTGTAAAAAAGGTTTAATCAACTCACCTTTGCTAAATCCACCAACGTGTTGGCCTGATCATTTAGCTTCCTCTGTTCCATTTTCACGCTGCGTAGCCTGCCAGCAAGAGAACAATTAGTTTTTCAATGACAGACCAGTATTTTAAATAATTGGTTACATGACACGTGCAAAGCGACTGATGCCTTTTCTTTCCTCAAAAAAACAAAAAGAAAAAAAAAACGACATCCCTTGCAGCACATTAGTATAGCCGCAACACAGGACTGTCCAGTGCTGTCAGGGTTAGGACCTTTATGCATTAGATCATGCAGAGTTAATTGAAAATGAGCAAGCAACAGTTATAATTTAGAATGCATAGCTAGGGACCTTTTCATAAAAAAGGCCTGTACTCTGTGGCACAGTTTTAAAGGGTTAGAGGTATAAAGTTTATTAAGCATCTTTGCATGCGTCAGTATGAGTTACCCTTTGTATCACCATCGCCTCTGACACAGCTGTCATGGAAAACTGGAGCAGCCACCGCAACCATATTTGAAAATGCTCGGAGTATGAGTATGCTGCTTTCTATGCTGAAAAAGAGTTGTTTTGGGCCATGCCACATGACAGACAGCAAAATGTCCAATTTAGCTTCAAAACAGAAACTAAAAGCAAAGTCGTGGAGGTAAAACTAACAAACGTGTTAGTTTTGCAGAAATATGTGTTGGTCATGTTTGTAGTGCTATGATTAGTCATATGCTGTAGTGTTTTAGCCAAAGGAAAGTGATAAGTTATTTAGGATTATAATTTGGGGGGGGGGGAGTTAGTTCTTTCTGCCTTATTGAGATGGGTATAGAATTTAACAACAAGTAATCAGTGTACAGCTTGTATAACAGAGAAATGTTAGTGTGCCTTCAACTCAACACACAGCCATTAATGTCTAAACCCCCCTGGCTACAAAAGTGAATATACCCCTAAGTGACAATGGCCGACTGTTCCCAATTAGCCATTTCCCATCCCAGTGTCATGTGACTCGCTGATGTTATAAGGCCTTAGGTGTGAATGTGGAGCAGATTGGTAATTTTAGTGTTATCATTCTCACGCTCACTCATACTGGTCACTGGAAGTTCAACATGGCACCTCCTGTCAAAAAACTTTCTGAGAATATAAATAAAAATAATTATTGCTAAAAATGGCCTATGCCTTAAAAAAGATTGACGACACTCTTCAAAAAAGCTGCAGCACTGTGGCATTTTAACAAGACAGGTTCCACTCATGAAATGGTCGCCATGGTTGTCCAAAGAAGTGGATACACATGCTCATTGTCATATCAATAGGTTGTCTTTTCAGAATAGATGTATGAGTACTGCCAGCATTGCTGCAGAGGTTAAAGCGCTGGGGGGTGGTTCAGCCTCAGACCATAAGCCCCACACATGCACCAAATTGGTCTGCATGGCTCTCATCCCTGAAGGAAGACTCTTTTGACGCACAAGAAATCCAGTAATCTGTTTGCTGACGACAGGCAAACAAAAGACATGGATTACTGGAACCACATCCTGCGGCCTAATCAGACCAAGATGTACTTATTTGGTTCAGAGCATGTGGGGTGGCAACGAGGTTTAGGGCTGCATGACTTCTGCCAGTTGTGGGGAGCGTGAGGGAACCATTAATGGCAACGTGTAATGTGAGATACTGATGCAGAGCATAATCTCCCTTCGGAAACAGGGCTGCAGGGCAGTATTCCAACATAAAACTGTCTACAAACACGCCTCCAAGACGACCACTGCTTTTCTAACGAAAGCTGAGGTTAAAGGTTCTGAACTGGTCAAAAATATCTGGCAAGGCAGTGCTGGAAAATAATGGTGGCCACATGAAATATTAACAATTTGGACACAATTTGGCCAATTTCAATTACAGGTGTTTGTTGCTAGGGGTTTAGACATTAATGGCTGTGTTGAGTTATTCTAAGGGAACACCAAATATATATACTATTATACAATCTGTACACTGACTACTTTACATTGTATTGAAGTGTCATATTTAAATTCATAGACATTGGTCATTATTATACATCTATCTGTGTTGGGAGAAATTCTTCTTGCCTTTAACCCTTTAAACGCCAGCCACGTAAATTTTACGTGGCTGCCTCTCCAACAGTTAAATGCCAGCCACGTAAAATTTACGTGCCTGACTTTCCCCAGTAAAAAAAAAAAAAGTAAAAATAAAAGACACTTACCTGACCCCTCGTTCGATCCGGTCGGGTCTCCTCTTCAGCCAGAGGGGCTCCGATCGCCCATCGGGGCTCCTCCGGCTGCAGGGGAGGGCCCGGAACAGGGTGCCCCCCCCCGTTTCAGCAGCCGCCCGGTTTACTGTAAAAAAAAAAACAAAAAAAAAAAAAACAGTCACCTACCTTTGTCCCCGCCGGCTCCCGCAGGCTCTCCTCTTCACGGGGGGGGGGCTCCGATCCCCCCCCCCGCTCTTCTGTCTTCTGGAGGGGGCATAACAGCCCTCCTCCCTTGCTTCCTTCCGATGGCGGCCGCCATCTTGGTGACGTCACGGGGCGGGGCCAGATGACGTCACCGCCGGGTGTCATCGGGGCACCCGGCAGTTCGTCTCTCAGATGCCGGTGACGGCTGGGCGGGGAAGGAGGGAGGTAGGCGATTCTCTGCCCAGCCGTCACTGACAGCAGATCGCCGCGGGACACAGAAGATGAAGATCGGAGGTGAGTAAAGTAAAAGTTTTTTTTTTTTTTTAATAAACTTTTTTAAAAAACGTGTCTAGTCTTTTATTTTTTACCATTTAACCCTTTGTGAACTGGTAAGGGGTCCATGTGACCCCTTATACCAGTTCACAAGGCTGGGGAGATGGCAAGCCACCTGCGCTAGCGGGTGGCTTGCCATTAACCCCTGGCACCCCCATTACCTGCCTCCCCAAAGGCCAGGGGGGGGCAGAAGAGCCCGGGCCCACATGGGCTATGTGGGCTCGTAGGCTGCAGGGTGGGGGGGCCACATAAGCTGGCCCCCCCACTCTGTGCCTACAAGCCCCCATAGCTGGTCCCGGGCTGGTTACTGTGGGTAAGGGGGACCCCACGTCAATTTTTTTTTTGATTTTTAAGGGTTTTTAACCCTTAAAAATCAAAAAAAAAATGGGGTCCACCCCCCCTGGGAGGGGGGACCCTATGTCATTTTTTTTTTTGATTAACCCTTTGTGTTCTGTCATCCAGCAGCTATAAAAGGCTTCTAGCAAGTGAGCAGAAGCCAGTGATCGCCGAGGGACAGAGTGCTCCAGGATGGATGGGAGGTGAGTACAGTGTAAAAAAAAAAAAAAAAAAATTAATAAAATATTTTTTCTCTTTTGTGTGTCTGTGTCATTTTTTACTTTTAACCTCTTGTGAACTGGTAAGGGGTCCATGACCCCTATACCAGTTCACAAGGCTGGGGGGATGGCAAGCCACCTGCGCTAGCGGGTGGCTTGCCATTAACCCCCGGCACCCCCATTACCTGCCTCCCCAAAGGCCAGGGGGGGGCAGAAGAGCCCGGGCCCACATGGGCTATGTGGGCTCGTAGGCTGCAGGGTGGGGGGGCCACAAAAGCTGGCCCCCCCACTCTGTGCCTACAAGCCCCCATAGCTGGTCCCGGGCTGGTTACTGTGGGTAAGGGGGACCCCACGTCATTTTTTTTTTTGATTTTTAAGGGTTTTTAACCCTTAAAAATCAAAAAAAAAATGGGGTCTCCCTCCCCTGGGAGGGGGGACCCTATGTCATTTTTTTTCTCGATTTAACCCTTTGTAGTGTGGATGGTTTTTGTGTTTTTTTTTGTGAATGTTATAAAATACTTGTTTCAGTTAGGGGGGGTCTCCTGGGCAGGAACGGGGGGCTACCGATAAATATGTGGTACCGTTCTAATCGGTAGAAATGGGGCTTTCACATGCAATATGATTTTCCTTAATAAAATACATTTTTTATTTAAAATAAAGGAGTCAATTTTCTAAAAAAAAAATTTTATTTATTTATTTTTTTTTTCACTTAATAATATTGTAAAAAAAAAAAAAAAAATTACAAACAAGACATTTCATGTTAAAGTCTAAACTCTGCTGCAAAAAAAAAAATATATAATTTTTCTGAAAGTTCCAGCAAAAATGGCGCAAAACATGTCGCAAAACATGACGCAAAATGGGGAAAAATGGCCTGTCAACAGAGGGTGACAAAATCTCAAGTAGGCTGGCAATTAAAAGGGTTAATAGTACCTATGCATGTTGGGTATTGTTCTGTTCGGGGGACCTTGCGCTTTCAGACTTAGCTTGTTTTTTCTGGTTTGCATATTTATACTTTAGGAAAAGGTGTTTTTTATTCAGCTTTTTTATAAATTTTTTAGGGAAACCCTGCGCAACCAAAGAATTCTTTGAGGAATTAATTCCAGAAAGATGAGCCCACTACAGCAAGCTGGGTACCCTTAGAAAGCTTAACGTGTGTACTTTCAGGGAATATATGGTTTATGGGGGATATTCCAAATGTAAAGGGTTGTTTTGGTTGAAAAATCGCAAGGTGCGCACTTTGTCTGCAGAGCTGAAATTTTCAAGTAAAATTACCGTTACGCACATGCTTTACTTTGGGGTGTTTGGCAACTCTTCCCTTGACAGAACCTATGCATGTTGGGTATCGTTCTGTTCGGGAGATGTTGCTTTTTCAGATTAAACTTGATTTTTCTTGTTTGTATATAGTTTTTTTAGGAAAATGTGGCTTTGATTCTGCTTTTTTATCCTTTTTTTAGGGAAACTCTTTGCAACCAAAGATTACGTTGAGGGATTACTTCCAGAAAACTATGGCCACATCCACAAGCCTGGTACGCCTAGAAAGCCTGAGGTGTGTACTTCCAGAGAATATATAGTTTGTTGGGGGTATTTTAAATGTAAAGGGTTGTTTTTCTGGAAAAACCGCAAGGTGCGCATATTGCATAGCATAGTTGTATTTTATCTGAAAATCTCCTAAAGCGCTGTTTCAGTTTGGGGGAGTCTCCTGGGCAGGAAAGGGTGTCTACCTATACATATGTGGTACCGCTGTAACCGGGAGAAATTGGGATTTCACACGCAATAAGATTTTATTGACAAACTTACATTTTTTATTCCAAAAAAAACTACAATATGTAAAAATTTTTTTTTTTTTTTGCACATATTTCACCCAAAAATATTAAGAATACACCTAACAAATGACAAACAAGACATTTCATGTTAAAGCCCAGACTATGCTGAAAAAAACAATATATAATTTTCCTGGGAAATCCCTGGAAATCCCCTCAAAAATCACAGTTGAACAAGGGGAGCGCAAAATAGTGCAAAATGGTCTGGCAACAAAGGGTGACAAAATCTCAAGGTAGGCTGGCGGTTAAAGGGTTAAGGTATGTGTCTGTGACTTCAGGTCATTGTTATATGCGACTCACATATTGCCTAATATGTTTAACTCAGCCAGAACTGAATGCCCAGAGGGACAGGAGTGTCGGCAAGCCAAGGGGACATTGCAGACACCACTGTGAGCCACTGCAGACCAGCACCCTGCAGACAAGTGGGAAGCCACTTCCTAGAGCTCAGGAGCCACTGTCACAAAGAAAGGGTCATATAGCCTAAGTTACCCTGGTCACCTATCCCATTTCTGAGATTAGAGACAAATTTGGTTCTTCATAAGAGATACTGGTTAAATAGGATTAGACTAATTATTTCTGCTTAATAAAGGAGGTCTACTTTAGATGTATGCTTGTAAGTAAGATGGTTAATAGGTGCATGAAATTCTCAGTGAACATAAATATCTAAAGAAGTCAGATAGGGTCTCCTCATCAATGACTTTATTTGTTTGTTAATGAAGATACCCTAACTGTCCCTAAAAAAGACTGAATTGAAACATGCAGCTAAAACTCCTTAATCAGGGTTCACGTGGGGTTGAAATCCACTTCAGTTTTATATGACGTTAACTGAAGAAATTTGTTGTGTCATAGGAGAAGGCTTGTGCCCAAAAAGGACATGAGGAATGCTGATGAAAGTTTTGCAAATGCTAAGCAGGTTGAGTCCAGCTGTGGACATCCCAACAATTTTAGGTGATGTTACATGCATGTCTAATGGCTGATGTCATTCTCTCAGGCAGCATCGCTATTAATAAAAAAAAACCCAGCTCATTATAGAAAGCAGCATATTCACATCTCAAAGTAAGAAAAGAACTTAAAGCCAGGTTTTCTCATTCATCAGAATGAAAAACCACAGGATCTCATAGATGAAGACCACAACTTTGCAGTTGTTTTAAATTCCCATGCAGACAAGCACCAATACATCTGGAGAAGTTACTTGTTGGAGATGTGGGGTCAGGTATGGAAAAAGAAACTTACTTCTGTGCTCTGGTAGGGAATGATTTAGCAAAACAAAGACAAAACACAACATAATTGTTGTTGTTTCTGTTAACAAACAGGACACTCAACACAAAATGCAACACGGTCTTACAGGACTAAGGGTGTACACAGGAGAAGACAATCTGGTGGGTACATACACCTGGGAATTGCTAAGAAATAACAATAATGACTATATATAATTGACTAGTTTCATATAAGACGACATCAACATCTGGAAATTATGTTGACGTCAACCTGTTTTATATTTGACAATATTTAAAAAAAAAGATTCTCACCTCACAGTCAATGATTTTTGAAAAGGTCAGCCTTTAATCCAAAAACAGCAGCAAAGTGAAATACATCTCCAAGTTTAAAAAAATGAAGATGGCGTGTTTTGGGGCTCCCCTCTAGTCTTTCAAACTATTGACCCAGAAGCATTTAATAATAAATTCCTGATTGCCAAATATAAAGAGCCATTCATTTCTAACTAAAATGGGTGGTAAGTATTAAAGAAATTGGCTTGGAAACAAAATAGGGTTGAACCTTTGCAAGTGAGGCTTATGGAACATATTATTAATACCAAATCATCATCCCCATGATCCAGTGTGGCCAGGCATTGTAAAAGCGTTCATACAGGCAACACTACCTCACTGTCAGTAAGCATCATTGCGAGGGTCACATTGGGCCTTCAAGGTAGTAATCTACATCACAAACTGGAATCAATTGAGGCAGAGTGAATTTTCTCCAATGATCTGAAAATGGCTCAATGAGCGTTTATATCTATCCTTAGCACTGTGATTTAATAGGTCTGTTATTTGATTTAGATGTGCCCAGTCCGAGGCTATAGTTTTCATAAGTTGATTACGGGTCAGGGGTATGACACCAATAATTTATTTGCACCTATCCCCGATATATATATATATATATATATATATATATATATATATTAATTCCCTAGTATCCTTATCAGTTTGAATTCACAGGGATCTTATATCATTATTTAAACTGCCAATATCTGTATGTACCATATTTTGTTTCTAAGGTAATAGCTTCACCTTGGATATTTAGTTAGAAGCAAATGTTTTTTTAGATTTGGCAATATGTTTAATATTAAATGATTCCAAGTTAAGAGCTAGGCTAGTTATGACCGATTTGGCTGACCCTGGCAGGTGGGACTAAGGTGGAACTCCGAAACATCATTCACCTTGAGCAGAGAATCTTCCTTTTACGCGTATGCTGTATGGGTGGGATACAATATTTGAGCAAGTGGGCTGTTATTCTTGTGGACCTCTCTTATCTTTTTTTATCTTTGGATGATTATTGGACTTCTCATTTAGAAACTTTTAATGGTAATAAGATAATAGGATTCAGAGCTAGACCCTGGTTTACTCCCATGCCTAACACTTAATCAGGTAAACAGGACTTGAGCACAATTCTTACAGCTGAAGGTTTACTTAGGATGAGGTTCAGCACCTTATGCCCTGCCCATGTGGCCCCAAGGACATACGCTGAATGTTTGTGAACTTTACACTTCACTCACATTAGTTCTATGTGCCAGTCATTATGTTACCTGTGTTTTGCTGAGTTCAGTGGATAAAAACGAAGGCTGATCCATATTTAAAATTGCTAATATTGAGCATCCAATGTGATTCAGTTTCTATCCATGTTTAGATTTCTACATACCATAATAAATTGGAGGTCCTAAAAAAATTCGAGGTAAGGTGGATGTGGATAATTCTGTAGCCATCTTTAGAACAGAGATTTTTAGGATGGACATGACCTGTTTCTAGCAAAGGACCCACATGATTACAATCTCTAGCGTGTGAAAAAGTGTACCTTAATAAGGACATCCAAGTATAGTTTACCTTTCAGGCATTCACAATGGCTACCCAGAGGTAAAGCCCAAATGTTACTACAGTGCTAAACCTTAAGGCCACCCTTCTTATTCAAGAATATTTCAGGTTTCATTTAGAAGCCATTTGGGGTGTTTAACGTATATTTCACTATGCACACCACCTGTGATTTGATTCCAACGTATTTCTGACCCTATTTCTTTGTCTCTGCCTGTATCAACTGACACCAATTTGGTTATACATTTCATCTGCATTGCTGCTGTATTTTCTTTTTGTTGCTATGGAAGCAATTTCAAGCGTTATTTAAACAGGAAAACCAAAGACGTACAACCTTCAATTTGCTTTGTTCAGATTTCTTTTTGTACATATTTGCTCATTCAGTGCAGTGCAGAGAGATATATAATAAAATAAAGTTGTAAGAAGAATTTACATTTTAATTGGCACATAATCTTACACACCTTCTTTTTGCCTAGTTAGTAAAATTATATATTGAATGAGAAATACATTGATTTCTTCTGTTTTTGAAGTAAGGTGGTACTTCCCAAATGTTGTTCAGGCATGTACCACCATCACAGATTTTACAGTGTGTATTATAAATAATTTACTGGAAACAAAGTATCACAATAAATGTTTTTTAAATGCATGTTTAAAAGTAGATTATATCTTGATTTTCCTGTCTTTCTACTTATTTATGTGTTGAAAACCAATAGCCAGAATGCTTAGGAGTATTTATAACTGGTAGCTGATTCTTTGAAGGAATTTATTTGTTGGTAAAAAAAATGGCTATTGAGGCTTCTATTACTTGACTGAGTGGGTTCTATTTGCAAGTCTGCCATGCTTTATAAAAAGGCTCTTCTGACATGTAATCAGTCATGTTAGGATCCATAGTACATACACCAGGGAGGTGTTAGGGGACTCTATTTGTTAAAGTTTGTTTTTTTACTTTTACATCATTATGTGTTGTTTGGCAAATTTTACTTTGGCTTTGCATATAATTTTTTTTATTGGTTATAAAAGTTTTCACCTTACTAATGGTCTTTAATCATTCTTAGATTAGGTTAGGTCTAGATAGATTTGACTAAAACAGTGTGTGTCATACAGTATTTGCCAGTGGCAAGTAGCCAGGCAATGGTCCCGAGCTATATTTCCCATTCGGGACTTAGCAAGCAATCTGTGAGCTGAGGCAACACTGTCTACTTACCTGGCCCATGTCAGCAGTTCACTAATCAAAGATGAGGGTAGGGCAATAAGCCAAGCAAGTAACAGAGTTTTGAAGTAAATTAGAACAGAACAAAACATGGCGTGGCTCTAAAAGATTCTAGGGCCAGGTGCTGGCCTTCCCCTAGGGGAACCCGAATTGGGATGCGTTGGTTATCACCTTTCCCCGGCCCAATGGCGCATGCAGGGGCTCTAGTCCAATCAGCTTGTCTTTCAATGGGGAGCACAAGCTGCCACATCCCCTGCATCCTCGGGCTTTGCCCAGTATGACTAAGTCAATCAGAGCCCTTTGCCAAAGGATGAAACATGGCAAAGGGCCCTGATTGGACGAGAGCCCACACATGCACCGTTGGACCAAGGAAAGGTTACTGGGCGCACTGTAGGGTTTCACACAGCAGGGGGGGCATGAAACAAAACCCGGGATAGTCAAAATCCCTGGTTTTGTGCCGCTTTAACAATGCACACTCTTGTGTTTTATTAACAACAAGTGTATATATGTTTCTTCACAAAATCAAACCCTACCTCCCCAAACTGACAGTGTTCACCTACAGAACCACTGCACCTGCCTAATCACAGTCCAGTGCAGGCCACAGCCTGGTCACTGCCTCAACTCCTGGCCATATGGTAAATCTCCCTATGAACGGCTCATACTTTTTCCTCATACTAAAGAGAGAAAAGCAGTGGCATGAAAGCTGGGGCGGAAAGATGTGTTTTAGTGAAAAATGACTTATGATTAAGGTCTGGGCTATATTTGCTATTGCTTTAAGGTGTATCTTTGGGAAAATGTAAAAAAGTGTTAAAATGAGTTGAACTTAGAGATCTCATATATCTTATTTAGACATGATTCCCTTGAAGCTGTCACAAAGGAAGCAGAGAGGCCAGTTTTTATCACTATGATGCCTTGCATGCACACGCTATAACTTGCTAGGGGGAGGGATTCCATCAATAGCTATTCTCTTAACAGACTATGGATGGACTCCTTTAGAGCTGAGGTACTTTGTCTGGATTAGTTTACAATTTCTTAATATTTTTTACCCAGGTGACCATGGTGAATGGTGGATCAAAGATATTATTCGTTTTGTTTTACATTTTCATCATATGCCCTTTAATTATTTAAAGTGGAACTAAATAGACACAATGCCCTATGCAAACTCTTTGGCCTACAATAAACATGATTGCTATGCCTAATCGAAATATTTCTTTATCAGTTCAACGCAAACCCTGGGAGTGTTGCAAGTAAATGCAAACACATTCATTCACTTGCTTCTGGTCCCATCTTATTTTCACTCGCTGGATTTCTTCATAAGTCACACTTTTTTTTTAAATTGTAAATTTCCCCCTCACAATTCAGTGTAATGTTTCTCTTGATTTTTGCTTTTACATTCTGTTTTCTATAAAATGTTATACTTTGTAGACTCAGAGGTGGGATTCAGCCAGTTCCCCCCAGCTCTGTAGAACTGGCTGTTGAAATTGTATCTGATTCTGAGAACTGGGGAGAATTTTGAAATTGTATCCGATTCTCAGCACTGGTGAGAAGCGGTACCCTAGAGGTGCTTGCCCTGCAGAAATATAAATGCCATTGCCAAGTGTTAAGACTAGAGGTTTTAGGCTAAGTTACATATAAAATATTGTGTGTGGGATTTTTTAATCTAATACAGTACTTACAGCACCTGAAATTGAAAATCTGCACTGCATATTGAGGTTGAGACTCTTTGTTACAATTCTACCATTATAAAATGTGTTATTTCCAGGATAACAGAAGAAAATATTTTTCAAATACTAGGTCTTCAATTCTCTCTTCTTTCCCATCCTATACCCTCAACCTTTTGCTTGTATGTTTAACTTTGTTTGAACCTAATTTGCCTTTCTCTTTTCCCCCCTTGACTGACCTTCACATCTTTCTTTTCTTTCTACTCTCACTTACAGGTGAATAGCCTGCAGGAACTTGCGCTGATGTTTGCGTACTTTAGCATGGTCAATTTTTCTCACAAGCTTTGTGTGTTTGTAAATGAGCCACGTTTCCCTGAGCACATTGGCAGCTGCATTTTTCACCTGGATAAAAAATAGGGGAAAAAAACAGTACTCGTTAGCAAACAAAATCACGGTTGCATGCAAATGATGTACATGCAAAGAATTCTGTATGTGGACAATTGGCAATGTTTCAATAGGCAGGAGAAATATATTACAATCCCCAGATCACTCACCTGGTTTGCTATCTGTACCAAAAGTAACACATATAGTATTTGCAACTTTCAACTTCTAAGACTGTATAGGACCAGAGGCCTATATAACAGTAGATGCAGTAATTAATACACAAACCTATATGGGCACAAGTGTCTTATCTCACAGACAGTTTAGATTGAGCTCAGAAAATGTCGGGGAGATTTCCTGTCTCCTATTTTGCAAATTCTTTTTCTTATTCTGCAAATTTCTCAGTGACTCTGTGAATCAGAGACTGGGACAGTCTAAGAAAGGGGGGGGGGGCTCTTTCTCCACCTGTCTTTATTTCACTACTCAGCTGCAATATATGTCCAAATTCTATCAGTGAAGCAAAATAGAAACAGGCAAGCTGAGAAAAAAACATCTCCCCCGCAGAAACAGGGGTTTAGCTTTAAAAAAAGCACTAGGTTGTAAACCAGCTACGCAATTATCTGGGGACATGGGATGATCTTGCAGTGCTGATGTGAGGCCGTACCAAATTTGAGGAGTTGTTAGAAGCTGCCGAGCGACCAACAAGGGTTATTTCAGGTTTGTACTGCATCTTGTGGGAAGAAGACTTTGAGGAGTTTGGGAGGCAAGTTGAGGAGGAGAAGTGGGGGAAGTAATTTTTTCTTACTCACAAAATGGCTATACCTTGCAAGGCTCAGGAAAATTTAAATTTTTATCAAGATGGTATAGGGGCCCGGTAAGGCTTCATCAGCTGTTTCCCTTTCGGCTTGGATGTGTGCTGGAGATGTAATTCTCTTACATATATGGTGGGAGTGCGCAAGCATACACAATTTAAGGGCAAAGATCATTTCCCTCTATGATGGGGCCTATGGCACTTCTACCCCAAACACCACCGTAATAACTCTGCTTTGTAGTATGGCAAAGTATATATATGACTGGACATATTTACAATACGTTTCCCGATATGCATAGCATGTTAGATACTTTCAATATTTGAAACCTGAAAAGTATGAACAAGAGCATGAAGATGTTCATGTATTCATCTAAACATGCTCTTTGTTTCAATTATTTTACTTTAACAATCCCTAAATAGTAAATACCCTCTCAAATTTAATTCCGTCCCCACCCCTCTCAGCAGTTAGGTACCCGCTTTGAAAGTTGTGTGTCCATCATAAAGTTGTGCACATGTTTCTCGGCTTTGGTGAGCTCCAACTTTCTTGCAACAACGGCAACAACCAGAGCAGTACAGCCTGCACCCTGTGGAAGGAAAGGACATACTGACTGCTGGGCTTGGAAACAATAAAAAAAAAACATAAATACATAAGACATAAGGATAGAATTTAGATTTATAAAAGGGTGACAAGGAGAAAGGGAACACAGAAAGAAGCTTGGAAAGGGCAACGCAAACACAACTCAACAGATTTTAGCCTTACCATTATTCCGGTCAGTAGACAGACTCCCTTTCCACAATATGTGTTAGGCACCATGTCTCCATAACCAATTGATAGGAACGTTATAGAAATGAGCCACATGGCACCCAGGAAGTTACTGGTCACCTCCTGTTTGTCATGGTACCTGCCAATAAAAGCAAAGACAGGAAAAGCAAAGTAAGTTAGGCAAGCAAGGGAAACCAGAATATTTTAAAGACCCTCATGCAGCATTATAAGTGAATGTACAGGTTGGGAACAAGTGGAATAACTCCCCCAACCACCTGTAATGCCTGACTCATTAATGGTTTAAAGACACAATCCTGGGGTGTTGCTTTTTCAAAGTAGTTTGTTATTTAGGACCCAAGTGAAATAATATTCCATCAAATATATAATATTTTAATCAATAACTTGAACAGTAATCACAAAAATCTTTTCGGTAAACTAAGAATTCAGACATGTGTAAACCTTATACTGCAATGTTAGAGAGACTGCCACAAGGTCATACAAAAGAACAAAACAAAAACTACATTGATTAGGGTGATTTTCTATTACTTAATAATATGTTTACATATATTTGTATATGTCCATGTTTAAAAACTCATGTGAAAGTATTAATTAATTCAAATGCTTTACTATTACCTCACAAAGAAAACTTTGTATAATCAACTATGCATGTTCACCTTAACAACACGTTTTCCTTATCCTAACCCCACAGCACCACAGATTTGTTTTAGTTTTTGCCATTCACTTTCTGATTCACTGGGCAGGAAGAGACACAATGGACTATGCCAGGCTGCCAATGGCAAGGAGGAATGCTTGGCTAAGCTGTTTAAAACCCAAGGTTGGCAGCATTGCAGAAACCTGCTGCCATTGAGTAGCTATTGCAAGATTTGTACTTTACAACCCCAATTGCAAGTATAAAATGTAAAGAAAAACTACAGTCTCATATCAGACAAAGAAATCTCATCTAGCCAGATTTTGATCACATTGAAAAAAATTACATGTTTAGAAATTGATGGCAGTGAAACATTTAAAAAAATGTGAGACAGAGCCATGTTTACAATTGTGTTGCATCTTCTTTTTACAACATTTGGTAAGTGAGGAGAGGTAGGATTCTAGCTGCTCAACTTTTTCTATTTTGCTTTATTTTTCATTTGATAATGCACCAAATGTTTTCTTGTGGTAAATGGTCTGGACTGCAAGCGGGCCAGTGCAGTACCTGGACTCTTCTATTGTGAAGCCATGCTGTTATGGACATGGTTTAGCAATGTCTTGCAAGGCCTTTTTTGAAACATGGTGTCTGGATGGGAGCATATGTACCTTAATTATTCCCCCAATAGTGGGGGTTACATGCATCTTATGGGACGAATGTAAAAAAATAAACTCACAGCCACGGGAGGCCAGAAGATGGAGGAGAGTTTAGCGGCCAGGGAGAGGGCAGGATAACTGATTCCTACCCTGCTGCCACCTCTGCTTCTTCTGCACCAATTGTTCTGTCCTCCTGGTGGCTGTGGCTATGAGGAATGGCACACTGACTATGGGTAATGGGAGGGGAATGCCACACTGCCTATGAGTAATGGGTTCAGAATATTTTTTGTCTTATTTTTCTCCTATAAATCCTAGGTGCATCTAATGGGCAAGTGTGTCTTATAGGATAAAACTATGGTATATACTGCCCAGCATTTAAATGGGTGGCCCACTTAATTGGATCTTAGATAGCGGGGCATACCCTGAGGCAGTGGTTCCAAGAAACCACAGAATGCTTGGACCTGAGGGACCTTCTCATAATGGGTGAGTACCTTTTCTATGCTTTCTCATATTTGTTTTCTTTGTCTGAAATAGCATACTTATATGGCTATGCTTACAAATTGATGTTGGCACTTGCACTTGATATTAATTAATATTGAGCTATTTATTGACACTTGATACATTTATTGACACTTTGATACATTTTCACATGTATTTATATATTTTGGCACTGTATAGCTTCCCTACCTTGGGGAAGGAGGGAGGCTTACATTAGTAGCTTGGCACTTATAGCACTCTTAGTACTTTAATACAGAATATTTAATATTTATTTAATTATTAGCTAGGGAGCACATCTTTTGTTATCTTCTTACTACTTATTTATTAAGATGAAGTGTTTATATCTAGACACTTCACCTTATCTAAAGTTCAGTGGGTGATTCTCACATCTATGTTTTTAACATCTATGTGTGCCTACTTTTAAGGGTACATTTCTTTGAGGGGTGGTAACCCACTGGGTATTCCTTCCTCCTCTTGTTTTATCCAGTGCAGCTTACACACCCTTGATGGAATGTTATTCTACTTAGAGGTTGTTGTAGCAAGCCTCTTACTGCTTAACACTGATGGGCCATTCAAGATGTGTAAGCTGCCTGTGCCATAGACACTAATGCAACCCAATATCATCGGAGATGCAGGTTTTTGAATTGTGTGCTGAAAACAAGCTGGATAGCTCCTTTCAGCATCTGTGGTTTCCATAAGAAAATCTAGTTAATTTTAGTTTTGCTTCAGTCCATTTTAATAGGGACGGTGTCATTTCTGGAGTGTTGATGCATTGTTTCTTCTTTGCATGAGTGAACTTCTTAAAAATTAAATTCAGACAATTCACTGAATTTCTCCAAGATAATTTGGATTCATCCAAATCAAACTTTTACAAAACGCTTATCTCTAGGGCTTAAAAAAATAAAATTCTGTGATTACTCACCTGTAGAATTGGTATTATGAGTATACAGTACGTCCTGCTTCAAATAGATTACTTACACGTGGGTATTACTCCGCCAGATGGCGCTGGACTGCAGAGACATCGAAAAATAGGCTCCTCCCGGCCCCTCAAATACCCGGGGACCTCCCACAAATCCCCAGCATTGAAAAGCAGTTAACGAGAAGCCGGGAGAATTAAACAACCCAAACTATCAACTATAACAATGATAACAATCACCATACAGGGGATCCAAGATAATGCAAAGCCAAGAGTGGGTTGGAGCAGGACGTACTGTATACTCATAATACCAATTATACAGGTGAGTAATCACAGAATTGTATTATTCTTAGTATACAGTACGTCCTGCTCCAAATAGATTACTTACACGTGGGACATCCAATAGAAGTGTCCATAAAGTAGGGTGGGATCCCCAAGAAAAAAGTAGCAGCAGACAGTTTAAACCACTGCCGCCTGCAGAACCTTTCGGACAAAAGCAGCGTCAGCTGAGGCCCTTGTAAAACTTTGAAAAGGTATGAACAGAAGACCAGGTAGCGGCCTTGCAAGAAGCCTGGTGCTGAAAAGCCCAAGAAGCACCAATAGCAATAGAGTGGAATGAGCAGTAAGGCGGAAGGGAGGATTCTTCCCCTTAGCAGAGTAGGCCTGAATCACAGCCTGACTTTGCTGATAGTAGACTTGGCAGGAGCTAAACCCTTCCTAGGCCCAAAAGGGACCACAAAAAGAGCATCAGTTTTCCTGAAGGGTGAGGTAGCCACCAGAAAGTACTTCAGACACCTAACCACATCCAAAGAATGCAAGACCCTTTCCTTGGCATTACTAGGATTAGGGCACAAGGAAGGGAAAACAATGTCCTGATTCAAATGAAAAGCCGACACTACCTTAGGCAGAAAGTCTGGCTTGAAACGAAACACCACCTTGTCCTGTTGTCTCTCATAGTAGGGGGCTTGAATAGAAAGCGCCGCCAACTCAGACACACGCCTAACAGAAGTGATAGCCACCAGAAAGACAATCTTGAGTGTAAGAATGGCAAGTGCAGCATCCTGCACAGGTTTAAAGGGAGCACCCTGCAAGGCAGACAAGACCAAATTCAATTCCCAAACAGGCACCATAGGCTTACGTGGAGGGCGCACATGAGTCACCCCCTGGAAAAAAGTCCTAATCAGAGAATGCTGAGCAAAGGACTTCTGGAAGAAAACAGCTAGGGCAGAAACCTGACCTTTTAGAGTACTAAGTTGGAGCCCCATTTCCAACCCATGCTGCAGGAAATTCAGGATCCTTGGAATAGAGAACACACGACAGGGAAGAGACTTAGACTCACACCAGTCAATGTAGGCACGCCAAACCCTGTAATAAATAGAAGAAGAAGACTTCTTCCTAGCCTTAATCAAGGTATCCACAACCGAGGAAGACAGCCCCTTCTCCATCAAGATGGAGGTTTCAGCAGCCAGGCAGTCAAAGCCAGAGTTTGTAAATTGGGATGGCGTAGTGAGCCCTGAGTGAGCAGATCTGGCACCAAGGGCAGAGTGTACTGATCTACTGCCAGCTGCACCACGTCTGCGAACCACACTCTTCTTGGCCACCTGGGGGCCACCAGAATTGCTGGCACTCCTTCCAGGGCAATCTTGCGCAGAATCCTGCCTAGCAGGGAAATTGGAGGGAAGACATACAGGAACTGAAAGTCCTGCCATGACATTGTTAGAGCATCCGAGGTCAAGGCCAGAGGATCCTGGGACAGTGAGACAAAAGCTGGGAGCTTGTGATTGTGATGGGATGTACACAGCTGATATGCAGGGGACATTGGCCTCCGCCCAAGTCAGAATCAGAGAAGCTTCCTGGAGGGCCCCCTTGCTCCGGGTCCCTCCCTGATGATTGATGTAGGCAACTGCTGTCTGGTTGTCCGAGCGCACCTGAACAGGCAGGCCCCGAAGGTGAGTAGTCAAGTGAGCCAGAACTAACCTGATCGCCCGCAGTTCCAAGACATTGATAGGTGTGTGGGCCTCCTGAGAACCCCACCTCCCCTGGAACTGCAGGGACTTCCAGAAACCCCCCCAACCTGACAGACTGGCATCCGTGGTGACCGTCTCCCAGGGAGGGGTAAGAAAGGATCTGCCCCCTAACAGGTTACTTGCGTCCATCCACCACAAGAGGGACCTCCTGACCCGAGGGGAGAGCGCACAGACCCCTTCTAGGGACGCTGGGTCATTGTCCCATACTGACAATAGGTGAAGTTGCAGAGGCCTCAAGTGGAACTGAGTATAAGGGACCGCTTCGAAGCATGCCACCATCAGGCCCACCAGCTGCATCCCATGCCTGATGGGGGGGATGAGGACAAGATAGGAGGAACTGAGCCTGTGCAATCATACTGTCCACCTTCTGTTGAGGAAGGAAAATCCTTGCCTGAATTGTATCCAGATTCATTCCCAGGAATGGAGTTACCAAGGAAGGGGACAGTGAAGACTTGGGGTGGTTGATCACCCATCCAAATGACTCCAGAGTGAACACCACCAGCTGAGTATCCAACTCTGCCTGATGTAGAGATTGGGAAGTGATGAGAATGTCGTCCAGATAAGGAAGCACGCGGACGCCCTGACATCTGAGCAGAGACATCATGCCCGCCAGCACCTTGGTGAACACCATGGGAGCTGAAGTGAGACCAAAGGGCAAAGCCACAAACTGGTAGTGTTTATCCATCAGAGCGAACCTGAGGAACCTTTGATGACCTGGAAATACAGGAATATGAAGGTAAACATCTTTGATGTCCACAGAAGTCATGAAATCCCCTTGGCGCAGGGAACTGATGGCAGAGCGCAAAGTTTCCATGAGAAAGCGCCTGCCCCTGACAAATTTGTTGAGGATCTTTAAGTCCAGGATGGGCCTGACTGAACCATCTTTTTTGGGTACTGTGAATAGGTTGGAATAAAAGCCCTTGCCTTTTTCTCTTAAGGGGACCTGGCAGATGACCCCCAGCTCCAGGAGGCCTTGCACTGCTTGCACCAGTTCCTGAGCTGACACAGGGTCCTGAGGAATCCGAGATCTGATGAATCTTGGAGGGGGGCAGGCAGCAAACTCTATCTTGTAACCGGAGGACACTGCCTCCTGAATTCACCGGTCTGAGACATGAAGCCTCCAGACGTGAGCAAAGTGCTGCAGCCGTCCCCCCACCCGGATGGGTGAGGGTGCCCCATCATGCCTGAGGGGGCTTGGGGGATGATTTTGCTTTGGAACCCCAGGAGGGGCCAGGACGTCCACATCCTCTGCCCCTACCCCAGAAATCTGCCCGGGTCCCAGGAAAGGAAACCCCCCTCCCCTGTCTGGTTCCACGGTAAGCAGAGGAGAAGGAACCCTGACCCCGAAAGGGCCGAGATTACCACCTGCGCTGGGGTAACCTGCCTCCCTTAGCAAAAAGGTCCAGGCGGTCCCCAAACAGGCGCAGTCCTTTAAAGGGAACACCAGTGAGGGCCTTCTTGGCAGCGTTGTCAGCAGCCCACTGGCGCAGCCAAACCGAGCAGCGTATAGCCACCACAAGGGCAGATGTTCTGGCACACATTCTGATGGTGTCATCCATGGCAGAGAGGACAAAATTTACAAACACGTCACAACTGGAAAATGCATTGAACACCTCACAAGGCAAATCATCAGGGGCACTGTCAAGTATATTCCTGATAAGGGTTCTAGTGGCCACAGCAGTGATGCCAGAGGCACAGACCGGGCGCAGCGCCGTCTCCGCACATGCAAAGGCGTGGGATGCCAGCTGGTCAATGCGCCGGTCCTCAGCATCCCGCAGGGTAGTAGAGTCAGGTGAATGCATGACAGAGGTGTTAGATAGCCCTAGGACCGGGGCATCCACCTTGGGGGGGGGGGATGACCAACACTTTACCACATCAGCAGGAAAGGGATACTTCCTATCCCAACTTTTAGGGACCCCGGGAAGTTTACTGTGGCGCTCCCATTCCTTGAGCACAAGGTTATGGAAATGGGCCTGCTCGGGAAATTCCAAACGTGATTTTGCTGTATGGAAAAGCTCCCCCTTTGCTTGGGAGCCGCAACAGGGGGAGAGATGGACAGAACCTCAAAAATCTGGGTCAATAATCTGTCAGTGTCATCCGGGGCCCAGGGGTCAGAGCAAGAATCGTCATGACCCCTTGGTCTCTCATCAGATGAGCCTGAGTCAGAAAAAAGCTCCCCTTCATCAGACGGGGTATAGCCACAAAGATTCTAAAAACTCCTCAGTTTCCATAGGGAAAATAGTGACATTAGGCGTTAAGTGCCGCTTTTTAGCGCCAAGGACTTAGCAATCAACTGCTCAACAGTAGCCAGTCTAGAAGACACATCAGGCTGAGAATCCCCACTAGTATGCAACTCAGTAGGAGTGAGATTTAAGCTTGGGGGAGTAGGCGAAGTGAAACGAGGTGCAGCCACTGGCAGGCCAGATTGCAATGCAAGCACCTGCTCAGCACAGGGTACACAGACCCGCGCCTTGTCAGCGTCAGCATGAGGCTGGCCACACGCTACACACAGCCGGTCTTGTCCCGAAGGAACCCCGGTCACATTATCCTGGGATGCCTCCATATGGTCATTATAGCGGCACTATAGGCTGATAGGGATTAACGCTATATAGCAACCCCGGATGCCCCAATAACCCGCTAGTGAAGTGGGAGTATTACACAAGGCCTACAAGTTATATAACTAATAAAGGGCCGGGAGAAGCCAAAGGGTTCGCCCAGCCTGAAAGACATAAGAAGGAGGAGACCGTAAGTACACAGTAATAAAAGGTATCAAAATACAGCCGCCCGCGAGGGTAGGTAGAGGTCCGTCGCGCATGGGCAAACCAAGCAGATTAAATATGGCGTCGGTACACCTAGAGGGGCGGGCCGGTATCAGCGATGACGTGGAGCGCGCCATAGACGGGCCCCGCCCCCCCCGAAGAGTGCTAAGCCAGAACGTGACAAGCAGCCAATGACGGCGCACCAGCGCCTGAGGTAACGCCGCCGCCAAGCGCGGAACATAGTGACATAGAAGGCGTGCGGCAGCAATTTTGAAAAGGAAAAGCAAGCCAGCGCGGCGGCTGACATGAGTTTTGAAAGTATACAATATAAGGTGTAAAACACAGAATTCATAGCATACACATTTACACACCCCCCCCTCTTTTCCCCCAAAGGCTACAAGGAGAATGAGGGAGGACACCGGCCACTTAATAGGGCCCACCGATAGGCAGGTGCAAGGGGCAATAGTGCGGGAGGGGCATCCCATAGAGGCTCACCATAAGCCTGAACCGTCTACCCTTTGGTGGGGGATTGCGGTGGAGCAGCGCTCCTAAGCACCTAACAGCGGTGCTGCCTACCTTCACCCGACCAGCGCAGCCAAGGCTGGGAGGCATATTACTAATGGAACGGGTGGGAATAGTCCTACAGGGCCGCAGGCTAATAGTCCCGCTCACCTGCGGGTAGAGAGCCATTTCTCGTCCATCGCAGTCCAGACTGCAGAGAAATTCTGGGGATTTGTGGGAGGTCCCCGGGTATTTGAGGAGCCTATTTTTCGATGTCTCTGCAGTCCAGCGCCATCTGGCGGAGTAATACCCATGTGTAAGTAATCTATTTGGAGCAGAACGTACTGTATACTAAGAATAAACAATAAACTCACCTGTTCCAGGCAGCAGCTGGGAATTCCTTTGCCTGGCTGCTTGGGCAGTGGGCTTTCCTCCCCTGGCTTCAGGCATTGGGTGGGGGTGCTGACTTCCCTTGCTCGGCTTCTGGGGAAGTGGGCTTCCGGCGGCTGGTGGGTGTGCTGGCACATTGGGCGGGACTACCAGCACCTCAGTGAAAAACTTACCACCATCCTTGTTCCAGTGTTGTTTACAGTTGACTGCAGGACCGGCCTCCTCCGTCCCCCCCCCCCCCCCGCTGTGTGTATTGCACAGCAGAAGGGGAGCGGGGGGAGGAAGCCAGCCATGCTGTCAGAAGTGCAAAATGGCTTCCGCCCTGCACAGCATCACTGGATGCAAGCATGGCACTGGAACAAGCAAGCCAGCTTCCACCCCACACAGCACCCACAGCTGGACAGGATGGATGGGGGAGCCAGCATGGGACACTCCAGCACTGAGAATCAGGGGGGAAGGAGGTAAGTATCAGTCACTTCACTCTGGCTCCCCCGTTGTTCTGGTCTGGTGACTGGCTGCGCTTTGGCTCGTGGAAGTCAGCTTGCACAGCTGATCTGACCTGAGCGAGAGGGGGGGCGGGGTGCCAGTAAGTGATAGTGATTTTCAGGAACAATTAGGTCAGCACAAGCCCCCCAATATTTTGACTTGTACCAAAACAAATTTTCCCTGAAATTCGGAGTGAACTTTGGTTCTAATGAACCACTTCGCTCATCTCTAGTCAGCAGGACACTGCATCTGTGGATTCCATAAAAAATCTAATGAATCTGACCACAGAACAGTTTTTTATTTCACTTCAGTCCATTTTAACTGAATTGTGGCCCAGAGAAGACGGTGGCATTTCTGAACTGTGTTGATATAGGTTTTTTTCCTTGCATGAGACGGCTTTCACTTGATAATTTGAGCAGCAAACTGTATTTTCAGATGATAATTTCCAAAAGTATTGTTGATTGGAGTCATGTGCATGACTGAGGGCCCAATATTTTGATGTTACTGTGTAGTTTAGATGATGGGATATTAAGGACCATCTTTCTAAAATTGTTCCACAATTTTTAGATGCAGTTTTTCACGGGTTGGTGGAACTCCAACCATCTTCGCTTCTGAGAGACCATGCCACTTAACATGCTCTTTTTATACAAAGTCGCACTATAAAAATGTACTCTCAAGTTGTTTTTCAATAGAATCACTTACTTCTTTAGTCTTTTTTCTAAACCTGTCTCAACCTAGATGTGTTGCTGCCATCAATTTCTAAATGAAATTTGATATGTGGACTATGTTGTGATCTTGTGGAAAGTATGGTTATATGAGTTTTCCAAATCATTACATTCTGGTTTTCTTTACAGTTTACACAGTGTCCCAAATATTTAGAAAATGTTATATAATTTTATATTAATATAATATTGCCAAGTGGTGAGCCAATACCAAGACTGAATCAACCACCAGGAAGCTCTATATTTTTACATACTGATGCACTTTAAGTGCACAACAGGGTAATCAGGGCAACCTCCCCCCCCCCACACACACATTTTTTGTATAGCCTTCTCAGGTGCTAACATCTGCATAGGTAACATCTGAGACATATCCTTGACTTTGTTTCACCTTTAATCAGAAAGGTACAAAAGTAAATCCCTAAATCTGCAGATAAAAGGTCAAATGTAAGTAAACATTCACAAGCGTGATCTGACATATGACAGGCTATCTCTAGTCCTTAAAAGACCCTTACATGTAATATTTAATGGGATTATCAACACTTGAGTCCTAGGAGATTTTTTGGACAAAATAGACTCCCTTCCTGAAGAAGAGAACACATTTTTCAGGCACCAAGGTACTGTATGACTGAAATGACAATCCTCATTTTAGGACTGAGCCTTTAAACACGACCATGCTAACTGCATGCTTGTAAAATGAGCTCTTCTGGCATAATTCTCTGACATGGTATATGATATAGAAATCATTCATCAAACCCCTCACATGCATGCCGCAGGCATGTAGCATGTAAGGGACATGCTGAAGCACATGGATGGTAGTATATACTGCATGCTGTAACCATCCAGGAACTATATTGCTTGCAAAGGTTCCCTCATCCCCTTAGAATGGATTCGGTAAAACAGGCTATTAGGCTGGGCCATAGGAAAAGTGTCATCCAACAAGCTACAGGTTTGAATCCCTATTAGTGTTACCTGCATGAGGACAAATATTGCCCATTTTCAAACCAGCCAAATGCTGGAAGGGTCTGGTTATCAAGGCAAAGTGCAAGGGAGACTGTATAAAGTTACCTGTGTAAGTCAATTTAAAAAAAAGTTCTTACCTAATGGGCCAGCCATGTTGGCATCGAGAAATTCAAATATGTTTAAAACATAGCAACTAAGCTATCAAGCTAAAAAAGCACCCCTTTAAATACGTATATATGGTATAGTAGTACATGGTCTAACAGCTTAATATAAGCTAACTTCTACCACTACTGGGTTGACTGCCTAATTTTTAAAGCAGGATACAAGATTTATTGTGGCATCCTTTGATCATTATTTACATTTTGATCCAGGATTAATCTAAGGCAACTGGAGGGATAAAGGAAAGTATAGATCCACTGATTTTACCTACTTTCCATCCTGTCATTTTACTTCCTTGATTTCTGTGCGATATTAAAGCACTGTTCCATACAAAACATTGTTTAGCTTTAAATCTTTTTAGGGATTTTCACACAGCGGGGCATCCTGATTCGAGTTTCCCTAGAGAAAATCTAGCGGCTGGCCCTGGAATCTTTTAGATTCTAGGCCACTTCTGGTGGGTTATGTTCTGCCTTAACCTAAAAAATGGCTTGTATGGAACAGTGGGGGGGGGGGGGGCACAGAACAAAACCCTGGAAAGTCAAATTCCCGGGTTTTGTTCCACTTTAATTCTGCATATTGTGAAGTTCATCAAACAGAAATAGTATAGATCTGGAATCAGAATAGGCTTACTAGCCCAGGATCTCAAAGTGGCAGAACCCCTTTCCTATAAAGCATCCCAAATAGGGATGCCCGGCAGCATGACACTAACCTAGCTTCAGAATTTCAGCAGTGATTATATAGGGCAATAAGCAGATTATTATTAGAATATACACATAAGTGCTCCATGCAACTATTGGGAGAACGTAACATACCTTAGACAAAGGGAGTCATGCCAAATATGTGGTGAAGCCAGTGTGACTTCTAGTTTGCATTGCGGTGTGGATTGCAACCTGTATCCTGGTGAACTTTTTTGCGATAACACAAAAAAAAGTATTTGTCCTACACCTGTACATGTGATGGCACATTTTTACAGTTTAGGTACATTAATTTTCCAGGGATGAAAGGATATATTTTTAGTTTGGAAATAACAGCACCCTATGGGCTAAGCTAAAGATTTCACCATTTTTTTCTGTTTCAGTTTCCAAACTTAAAAACAAATATCCTTTCCTCATAGGAAAAAAGATGTGCTCAACCTGTAAAAATGCCCCATCACAGGTACAGGTAATCTGGGTGGGGGTGGAAAAAAAAACATTTTTCTTGCACTTTTTTGTTTTATCGCTAAAAAGCTCACCGAGATGCAGGCTGCAATCCACACCACAATGTATACCGGAAGTCACACTGGCTTCACCAAATATTTAGCATGACTCCCATACAGTTGTAACTACTCTAAACTTCTATAAGCATAATTGTATTTTTGTAATGTAAATCTTCTTGCATTTAGTACAACAGTATATAGCAGTACATAGATCTAAATGTACTTGCTTCTTGTGTGTGCAAGTACCTGTCGTTTGATTTATATTTCCAGTGCTAATCCTACTTTTGTTTCAGTGTCCTCCACCTTGAGATAAACTACATGGATGATGTCCTTGCTCTTACAAAACCTTACATGGAGGGTTTAGTTACTTTCGGTGGCAACATGACAAGGCTACTTCTGGCTAAATCAAGGAAAGATCATGTTCTGGTATTACAAGTAAACTAACACTGATGCATGACTACAACTCTACATGTACAAAATCCTTTAATCTATTTAAAGATTTCAGACTTAACCATTCCAAATATATTGCCTTGATCCACAGACAACAATGGTCAACAAAATTAATTACAATATCCTTTAAAATCTTTAATCCACCCCCCCCCCCCCCCCCCTAAAAAAAAGAAAATCAGTCTTCATGCTTTCAATGCCTCCTCTACATTCTTAAAGATGTCATATATTTTTTTCCTCTGCTAAAAGGGTCAACATGCTCAGATGAACACTGATCGGTGCATGCTGGGAATGAAGGAACCCCCAACCTGTATGTATTTTCTTCATGGATATAAATGGAGACTATACCTAACTGCTGTCATGAAAATCAAGCAGTGAAAGTAAATGGATAGGTAAGGATATAAGAGAGAAAAGGAAAGCCGTTTAGGGGTTGCTGCAGTCGTTTTTTTTATTTATTTTCCAAACACGGGTAAATATCTGCCTCTGATTTTATTCAACAGGCCTAGTCCTTATAAGTCTAACTCCAGTAGTTTATAATACCAATATTGCAAGCTTTAACAAACATTACAATACTACCTTTTTATTAGAAAATGAGACTTACTATGCTGTCAGCAGCACCCATAATATGTTGTATTACATCTAATTGCTAGAACTCATAGAAGCCTATTCAACTACTTTTACTATGTTCCCTTTGGGAGCTGCCACCAACAACTGACTGCAAAGCAGTAGTGGTCAACATTATAGTCAATCTCCACTCAAGCGAACACCCTAATATGTCTCACATTATGGTAAATAATGTCTGCTTACTTTATCTATTGTGTACTCCTAGCATTTATCCATCACCGCTAGCTTGTTTACCACCCAACCCATAGAGCTCTTGTAGGCAGCCACATAGGTGTGTTTTAAAGCTTTTAAGCAGGCAGCCACTGAGCATCTACCTACCCAGGCAAGTGACAGTGGCCCTTTGATGTAAAGTATGGACCAGTGGCACCTCCTTTCCTCCAGTTGGCAAGAAAAATGGAAAGGGAAGTAAAGACTAGTGGCAACTCTTTTCATCCAGTATAAAGGGAAGTATAACCACTGTGCTGCAAGTTTTTAAGGACCTGTTGGGCCTTATTGCTTTATAGTAAGAAAATTCTCATAACAGCTCTACAGTGTCTCATCATGCCCCACCCACCTGCTATGATAGTACATCACACCACAGCCATTAATGGAATGATTAACTAATACAGTAGAGCAATGCAAACGCTTGTGTTGGCCGAAAAACAGGTGATTTTAAAATCTTGCCAAAACCTTGTCATATAGGAGCCCCAACTGAGCAATATATCTAAACTATATTAAGCTGAAACACAATTCTTTATAAAGAATATATTTTCTATGCCAGCATTAAGCTATAAAAAATCTCTCGTGTGGTAATATTTGTCTTTTTTCCAATGTGGCTTCTACCTTTGGTTTTGAATTTAGGCTGGTCTTTTTAATAAAAGTCATAAAAAGTCAAAACATTTATGCAAATAGTCTGGAGGCGGGGCCTCATTTTAAAATAAACAGTAACTATGTGTTAGGAGATGTATATGTATGCGTTCGGGGAAGCAATATTGCTCTCTCAAAGCAAAGACTGAGAGACTGATGAGGCCATACCGATCCTCAATAGCAGCAATGTTTAGCACCCATTGAGTCACTCTAGTCAGTCTTATCTGTTGTAAAAAGCATGTGTAAAGTGTAAAAAATAAATAAGCTGTACATTATGTAATAATGGTTACTAGGTTATTTTACAATATATAATTAAAATTCGTGTTATGTTCAATTTTTCTTGGACAGTTGCATAAAGCATTTCACTACAGGACATACTACTTGTATGACTTTCATATGTGACAAAAAAACTTGATTCGATTTTGATTTGATTTTGATTTTTTTTAAGGAATAGATCTGGCGACAGAAGGAGGAGGGAAGCAGTCTTAATGCACCAGCATTTTACTTTATAAATCTATCTGTTCTGTATGCAAAACAATGCAAATGGGTAGACATAAAATCCAAATGCAACTGAAATAAGACCAACATCATCTCAAATACATGAGTATAAGCTGCTAGAAGTGACTCATCACAGAGAACAAAGACTATGTAAGCAGGAAGCTGTTTTAGTACCTAGCCCATTAGAATTGCTGCACCATTTCACTTTTAGTGTATCAACATTTACTGTATTTTGTGTTCCATAAGGGTGTGGTGTGTGTCTTATGGAGTAAGTCTAAAAGAAAAGACTACTCACCTTACCAGCAGCCTCACGCCACTGATTGTCTGCCTGGGGATTCTGCCACACTGCTTGTTATAGGGGATTTGTTGGATTCTGCCACACTGTTTGGCAGAGGATTGGGGGATTCTGCATACTTCCTATTATAGAGGATTGGGGGGATTCTACCATACTGCCTGTTAAGGAGCTATGGGGTGGGGGTTATGCACGCTGCCTGTTCTTAGGGGGATTCTGCACACAGCCTGTTATAAGGGGATTGGGGGGTATTCTGCAACACTGCCTGTTTTAGGGGATTAAAGGGATTCTGCCACATTGTTTGTTATAGGGGATTCGCAGGATTCTGCACAGTGCCTATTATAGGGGATTTGGGGGGAGGTTCTGCCACACTGTTTGTTAAAGGGTGATTGGGGGGATTCTGCACACTGCCTGTTATAGCGGGGTTGGGGGATTCTGCACACTGCCTGTTATGTTAGGGCCATTCTGTACCCTGCCTGCTATTAGGTTCTTGGTAAGGGATATATTAGCACACCAAATGGTGCAGAACTTTTTTATCTTATTTTTCTCCTCTAAGCCCTAGGTGTGTCTTAAGGTCAGGTGCATTTTATTTAATCCCTACAAAAATACGGGATTTAGACAACCTATAAAATGGAAACACAAATTCGACCTTCCTGAATTGCATTTCAATGTCTAACCTATAGCCTATGTTTAATGTAAAACATCCATGACCTGGTCCCTTATAATGGACCTGCACACCTAAAGATTACACCTACATCTACCCTGACTTAATTAAATGAACCCCAAACTTCAGCGTAACGCAACTCTAACACCTACCTTCTAATATCCATTTTTTGTGAAATGTAAGTGAAAAGGTGTTGCTAGAATTAAAGAGAAAATTGCCTGCACCCAAGCCTAAACAACATGCACCCAAAATGACAGTCACCTTTCTAATACCCTTGGGTTTACAACACTTGGGTTCTTAATATAAATGTTTTATGGCTTGCCCCTTCCTTAGGGGGCATTCAAATTAGGGACATCTGCAGCTCTGCATGGGGGTGTATGCAAGGTGGAGGAAGAAGGGATGTTGCGGGTATGCTGGGATTATGGAACGCGGTGAGTATATGGCAGCCCAGCAATGTTTCACACCACTGACTTTTTAAAATGAGATTCTCCAAGGGAAGGTTTTCACTCTGCCCTACAGTCATTTAGACTCTATGGCCCAGTTCTGCTCCACTTTAAAGCAGCACAAAGGCCACGGCAGCTCTGGAGTCTAAAAGTCTACAGGGCTGGCCACTAGCCTGCCCCCAGGGTAGGTCCACTTACAGGTCCTACAGGTCCGCCCGCATCCCTGGCTTCCCTGTAGCTTTGGCACACTTCTGTACCCAGCCATTCAGATAGCCGGTAGGACGGAAGTGCTCCCACATCTACAGGGAAACCGAAGTACTCGGACGAAGATGGTGGTTGAAAAGGGGGGAGGAAAGAGTGATGTAATGTATTTTAGGGCCAGACAACATGGCGTGTGAAAAGCCTCTAGAGAGTGCAAAGCAGCAAGCATGGATTAAAAAGGCCAGCTTGCAAGCTGGTTAAGGGAGAAGCAGCATGGGGGCATGTGTGGGGGATATTCACATAGGGAGGAAGATGCAGATGGTGTGTGTGGGTAAGGCCTTCTAGACAGTGGGCATCTGGGAGATGTTGATGCAGGGATGGAGTAAAACAATTTAAAAATAGCAGGTGCCTAATGGTAGAAGAATATAAAAAGGCAGGTCTGGTGTGAGAAGGTAATGCAGAAAAATGTTACAACCTGGTTTTAAATTTATTTTAGGTGTAGGACATTTGGTGTAAGACATTTAGACTTCAAATAACGGTTTGGATCAGATTAATGCCAATGTGTAATGGGGAAGCTGCTTTTTTTCTGATAAAAAATTGAGGGGTACCAGCAAATGTTGCTGTGGGCCACTATGATCTCCAATCATGCCCCAAAATGTGTTAACTTGTTGTTTTATCAACACCATTTAAAACAGGTTTAGAAAGCAAGCCTGCCTGACACAGTAGGGCACCGGTCTCAGGGGCAACCATTTATTTCCTTGTAGTCCACCGCAACCCACTGACCATCCGGGAAACACATGCATTAGTAAATAAAGTGAAGCAAGCCCACAAGCCCTTCTTGGTTTTACATGGCATCTACAATTCTGCAATCTACAATTTTATTGTCACCTGTCATTGTGACAGCGTCACAGTTTAGGGTTTCTTACATCCCCCCCCCCTTGTCTGGATTATTCTAGACTGATACTGGCAGAAGGTGAAGGACACAAAAAGCTCAATTACATAATTATGACAGGACCTTGGCAAAGTCATCTACCGATAAAGACAATGAGCTGGAGAAGCAAGCACGGTAGCAAGTCCTTACAGAAGAACACAGCTACAATGCTGGATGCTTTGAAAGATCAACACTGCAGATACTAATAGAGACGTAAAAAGCAGATGCTTGAATTTTGGCAAGGAAGTCATGATGGTCCTCGAGGATCCTGAGCTCCATAAGTCCATCTTGCTGGCCCTCAAAAATTCATTTTTTTTTTGCTGTGGGGATTGCTTAGAACAATAGGGTGATATGCTTTACCATCTCTGTAACCTCCAACTGACAATGATAAGAAAATAATGTGCTTTTGAGTTACTAAACATACTCTGGGGGATTTCCTATTATATTTATAGGCTTGCGTGCATGTGGCAGGAAAAAGTACCCTATTAGTATAAACTGACTGGTCTCATCCAGGAAATGTTGGGATATTTATGTACATTTATTAGGTGGTGGTGCCTCTTTCTAAGAAAACAAAGGTGGAAATATTAACTCAGCATTGGGAGTTTTATTCATGTGCTGCTTTGAATCGATTTTTCTTGCAAAAGGTTTAATAAAATAAACAGAAGCTTACCTTGTCAAGTGTTCCTCCAGCACTGTGCCTTGTCTCACCTCGGCGACATGAATGAAAAAATACACTTCCTCATCTGCCTCTCCAGCTCCACCTCGCCGATGTGGGCCAAGAATACTAGCTCAAGGAGCTAGTCCAGACCACACCCCCATTTGATTGATAGCTTGAATGGGGCTCTCAGAGCTACCAATCAAGCCCAGTTAACCCCTCCCTCCTCCCTGCCCAGCCTCCTCCTTGTAAGCCCTCTTACTTCCAGTGCCCACAGCTGCCCAACCTGGACCAAAGCCAGCTCCAAAGACCATGCCCACATGCTTCAGAAAAGAAATAATAAGGTAAAACTGTATACCTTGATATTTTGCCCTTTTCTGCTTCAATTTAAAGATGGAAAACAGTTTAAGACAGTACCAAATGTAGCCTGACACAGTGATGTAACAATTGGCTTTGGCTGTACTATCACTTCAGATTTGATGTTGGATACTTACATTATATCCACTGGGCTGGGTAGTCACATATTTAGTCACCACTCCCCTAAACAGCTAAATTCAAAGTACTGCTAAGAAGCTAATGGAAATGCTTTTTTAAGCAGATGATGTTCTGCAGTGGATAAACTGTGCTTATGGTAACTATTTAAATAAATCTATTAAAATCTAATAAAAAAACTGCTGACAGTTGTGAGCAATGTCATAATGCTCAGATGACTGCACTGGAGAAGCTGTAAGGAAAAATATGACACATTTGTGAAATTAACAACTCAGATGCGGTGTAGCTTTCTTCCTTTATTTCCACTTTCTGGAACAATTTGACATGGCAGCACCTTACTTTCTATGTGCTTCATGGGTGGGGGTGGTACTGAGCAGTGCAGGTGCTGGAGATTGACCTCTACTTTACATAAAGGAAGTGGGAGAAGAAGTCATCCACTTGTAGTTGCAGATTTGACTGTTGCAAAGCCAGTTCTCCATCTTGCACTGCATTTTTAAAGGGGAATTTAATTTCTCACTATTCTGTTTAAACAGTTTCTTGTGTATAGATATTACTCGTAATTTTTTCTATCCAGTGGTTCCTGTTTGCTCTCACTAATGCTCTTTCTCCACCTTACTTCAATATCCCCTATACTTTCCAATCCTTTTACATTACTTTATTATGCAACAGTGCAATGAAGCACCTTCTCTGGTTCTCAACATCTTAGTGGACCCCCAGTACCATTATTTTATTGCCCAAACCAGGGCCCATGACCAGGCCTGGGTTATAGGGAGGCAGATGGACCTCTAGAGGAAGCTGTGAGCTTCAGCTCCTTATTACAATTCAGTTGTCCATTCTTGATCTGGGGTTAGGCGAGTGTATGTGATGTGATCTTATCTGGTGTTGTCTGGTTTGCTGGAGTCAAGTGTAATGAGGTCTGGTGTGGTGTAGGTGCAATATTGTGTTTTTTGTGGATGGGAGATGAGACAGTGGGGGGCAATCAGAAAGGTACAATCAGGTAGTACAGTGAGGGTAGGCACTGAGGGTAGACATTTTGCTTTTGTCCTGTCAGGGGAATTCTGTCGTACTTGTCCTCTCTTCAAGGAGCTCAATGATAGATAGCATTGTTACAAAGTTGGGCAACAGTGAGGAGGGACAGCTTCAGACCCAGCATGAATTGCCCCAGCTGTCCCCCAGCACACATTTTGGCGCCATTTTTTCCTGGAGTAGCATCACTTATGACTGTATCTACAGAGTAGCTAGGGGGAGGGAGGAAGATCAGCCAGCAGCAACCCTAGAGAAGGAGGTCCTGCAGTAGCAGTTGCCACCACGTAAATCTTTCTTTCCTACACCCCTTGTTTTAGGTATAGAGGACCTCTTCATTTAAACTTAACTACACTCTAACATAGCTTGATCCTCTGAACTATGAAAGGAGGACTTAAACCCACTGAGAAAATGAATCACTACACTGTACAAATTATTCTATTATTAGAATAAACATACTGTAGTGTACATACTGTACTTTGGAATTTTTATATTGACCATGATGGGCCCCAACTTTGTATACCCAATATATTGAAACAGCTGCAGCAAGCCCTAAGAATTAGGTAAAGTAAAGTAGAATTTATAGCAGTCGTGCATTTAGAATCAGAGCCTGGCGTTCATTTACAGTAAAACTCACAGTTTCTCCCTAGGAGCAGCATCAGTTATTAGAAAGAGGGGAGACAACAGCAGTTAGGGAGCATGTAACAGACAAGTTTGTGAGAAAAGAGTGGGAGAATTAAGAAATGAAAGAAATGAGAATAGACATGTAGGAATTAGCTGGAGAATGAGCTAGACATAGACAGGATGCAAGGACAGCAGAGCAGTAGGAGGGTTAACAGGGACAGTTTAGAAACATTTTGCATTGGAGGGAAAGTTGCGTTGCATTATAAACCCATTCCTGAGTCATAAGAAATTGGTTTCGATTCTTCAAGGAAACCTGTCATGAGATCAAAGGCCGACAAAGAAAGGAGGCTGCGCTCATCCAAATGCAAGTGCAAGCAAACATGTGCTAGATGGCTGTGACCACAAACTAGATACCAAAAACCAATTAAACCCTCTGCACACTAACATAATTATTATGGTAAAATAGCTGTTAAAAACAGAAACTCTTAGCTAACACATATTGCAATACATATATAAACTGGCTAACCAGGACAAGGTGGACCCGTCTATACCCAGTCCCAGCAGTTATTATGCATACCAATGCTTGTCTGCACATTGGCCAGGCATAGATAGCATTACAATGTTGTGGTTGCCCAGATTATATACCGTATTTTTCGCCCTATAAGACGCACTTATTTTCCCCCAAAAGTGGGGGGAAAATGTCCCTGCGCCTTATCGGGCGAATGTAAAAAAAAAAAACTCACCCGTTCCCAGCGCAGGTCAGGGCAGCGGGTGGGCGTGCAGGCCATCAAGCGTCCGGGCAGAAGAGCCTGAAGCGGCCCTGGATGTGGAGCCGGGGATGAGGTGGGGAGCGGCGCTGCCCACGTGCGCCATCGGCCTCCGCGCCGGAGGCACTGAAGTGAAGGAGCGGCCGGGAGGCATGAGCGGCCCTTCACCCAGCACAGGGGAGGGCGAGGTGTCCAGCCACCCCCCTGGAGCCAGCAGCCGTCCAGCGTCCGGTCGACTGGGGCAGAAGAGCCCGAAGCTGCAGCCCTGGACGTGGAGCCAGAGGTGAGCCGGGGAGCGTCACTGCCCACGTGCGCAGCCGACTTCCGCGTCGGCGGCACTGTAGTGGAGGAGCGGCAGGGCAGAGAACAACAGAGCGGGGAGGGGGAGGCCTCCCCGACAGGCCAGCTGCGGAGGCGACGGCGGGAGAGGATCTCCAGCTCTCGCAGCAGAAAAGTGCGGTGCGGCGGGAGTCGGACTGGGGACACGGGAATGACGAGAAGACCCGGCGGCAGGTGAGAGTTGGGCACCGCAGAGGGAGGGGAGGTGAGGGAGCCTCTTGGAATTAAGGCCCCAATAAGAGGCAGCAGATGTGGCGGATGCCACACAGCCTATGCTAATGGGGGGAGGGGGATGCCACAGAGCCTATGCTAATGGGGGGAGGGGGATGCCACAGAGCCTATGCTGATGGGGGGAGGGGGATGCCACACAGCCTATGCTAATGGGGGGAGGGGGATGCCACAGAGCCTATGCTGATGGGGGGAGGGGGGTGCCACACAGCCTATGCTAATGGGGGGAGGGGGATGCCACAGAGCCTATGCTAATGGGGGGAGGGGGATGCCACAGAGCCTATGCTGATGGGGGGAGGGGGATGCCACACAGCCTATGCTAATGGGGGGAGGGGGATGCCACAGAGCCTATGCTGATGGGGGTAGGGGGATGCCACACAGCCTATGCTAATGGGGGGAGGGGGATGCCACAGAGCCTATGCTAATGGAGGGAGGGGGATGCCACAGAGCCTATGCTGATGGGGGGAGGGGGATGCCACACAGCATATGCTAATGGGGGGAGGGGGATGCCACACAGCCTATACTAATGGGGGGAGGGGGATGCCACACAGCCTATACTAATGGGGGAGGGGGATGCCACACAGCCTATACTAATGGGGGGAGGGGGATGCCACACAGCCTATACTAATGGGGGGAGGGGAGAATGCCACACTGCCTATACTAATGGGGGGAGGGGAGAATGCCACACTGCCTATATGGGGAATGGGAGGGGAAGAATGCCACACTGCCTATATGGGGAATGGGAGGGGGGAATGCCACACTGTCTGTAATGGTGCGTTTTTGGTTTAAAATATTTTTTTTTCTTATTTTCCTCCCCCAAATCCTAGGTGCGTCTTATGGGCAGGTGCGTCTTATAGGGCGAAAAATACGGTATGTATTTTTGGCATGGCAAGTAACTTACCTTACAGTCTCGCAGGGTCCAGTTTCAGAGAGCAGCGACACTGCCTGGCAACCACCAGGTGGTGTCTATCCCTGGATGGCTCAGCTTCCTGCATCGCCACTGGTGCCTTGCGTTGTTAGGCAATGCCAACATGTTCCTGATTGGAGGGCTGGTAATGTAAAAATTCCCTCCAAGAAAGAGCATGCCGCTGATGTATTGTTCAGTGTGTGTGCTGTTCCAGACTCCTCTGCCCTTTTGCCGGACCTTTCTTGTCTGACCATGTCTTACTACCAAGCCCTGTTGCTGCCCTTGACTTGTCTGACCATGTCTGTTGCAATGCCTTGTTGCTGACTCTGCCACTTGTGACCATGTCTGCTGCCAAGCCGTGCTGCTGACCTTGCCACATATAACCACACCCGTTTCCACATTTGGATCACCTGCACCTTGGCACTGGTCGCCGTTAAATGGTAATCCCTTAGCCTTACCATTAAAATCTTTTGGGGTGCTTGGTTTCAGATGGCAACTGTCAATTGGTCCAACTCATACTGCTCCGTCACCAACGCCAGGTTCTGACTAGTGCCTGCTCCCCATCTCAACCACAACAGCCTGAGGTACAAGCAGAGGTCACACTAGACTTTTTGGCGAAGAGTATAAATACTCCTTCCAGCATCCCTGAGGAGTATTTTTGGAATTAAAACGACCAATATAGTGGTATAGGTGATGCCAGGCAAATGCTATTGAGGGCTATTTAATTTTGACTATTCTGGTGATTGGTCCTTGTTCCAGAGGCATCCCGATTTGGGCTGCTCCGTTGTGTAACCCCCCCCCCCAGATCACACGCTCAACTCACTCCTACGGTGCATCCCGAGCGCCAGTAAAATCAAGTACCATCCTGCCACTGCTCCGGTCCCCTGTGGCCCACCAATTCTTCAAAAGATAGAAGGAACCTGCACTGCCTGTCCCTAAGGGTGCACGATCACAGTGAAGCAGGAAGTACTAATGCACGTCTCTGCAGGACAGGTGATACAGGGCAAAGTGGGAGGTTTTTGAAGAGTGTCTGGAGCTCTAACTACAAGTCGCGTGCTTTATTGTCCAATGCGTAGCCTTACACACTGGACATTTGCAGACCCATATTTCTTATTTTTTATAGCGTATATTACGGTAAATTATGACTTAATGCGACCTCTAGGTACAAGACTACTGTATGTGCATTAGCAGTGATCCATTACAACTGCAATATTATTTAGCTAGAAGTCCCTGTTTTTAACAAAGGTTAACTAATTTTTCTTAAAAACTAGTCAGTGTGCAGAGGTTTAAACAGCTTTTTGATTTAAAAAGAATGTCGCCAAGAAGTGGTGCTTGGCTAGCGTGTTGCTTCTCCATCCTTACTGCTTAGTCACTGACCTGAAAAAAGTATCCCGGCTCTTTGATATTACTGGTAATGAATTAGGGTACATGTAAGTAACCAAACTGAGACAACAGTAGAACAGCCAGGCAACTAAACATTTTGGAAGGCAGTCAGCAATGCCAACCCAAGTCATTTTCTCATTACAAGTTTCCTTTAAGAACATTGGTTTACTAAGCCTTTTACTCTCAACACAAAACAGTTAAAGTGTGTCAGATTATGAAATATATTTTTTGAGCCCTGAGAAAGGTGTTTTCCCAAGCACAGGGCTAGATGAAAACTAATAGAGATATTATCACTGACAACTTAATTATGCGGAAATTAATTGAAAAGGGGATGTGGGGAGCTTCAGCGGTGCTGCTTTTAAACAGCATTATATGTCAAAGATATTATTTTTGCAGTATAGTCCACAGGATAGCACCATAAGTGTACTGTATATACTGTATAAAAGATTTACAGTTAAACAGTGATCTTCTGATATATAGTACACCGGAATACATTTACAAATTGATTTTATGTTCACAATATTTTAGTTGGGTTCCATTGTGGTAATGAGATGACTAATACACATGATTACTTCTGTAATGGAAGTAAATTTATCTTCTATATGAAATTACCATATCAAAAGAAGTAAATTATTAAAACTATTATTCCCATAATGGTTGTTCTTTCAGTTGCTTATCTACTCTGGAATAATATATTGAGACAAGCAGGTACTGTGCATACAACATGAAAATGTAAAGTAACCCTTAATGTTAACTTTCCTTATCTTGACTCTTCATTTTGTATTTATGAATTGTCATACGTTACTGGAACCTTTAGAATTGTGCAACTCGAAGTGCTATATCATATACCCAACGGTATTAATAATCACATAGGGCTGCACAATATTGCAGTATGAGATGACAAAAAAATAGAAGTCATTCAACCACAAGCTACTGTGCTGACCAAGAAGAAAAGCACAAATCAATTGCCTGTGACGGCAGGAACAACAGATGCTTTGGCTCTGCATGGCAGGGTAGTTATCTCCCCAAGAATGATGATTAGAAGATATATGTTGGCCCTTCAGTATACATCACACTCACTACTACATTTTGAAATACCTTCAATGATCACAGTAGTAGAAACTGATGAGATGTCTCTGTTGTACGAAAGGTAAGGAAACCTACTTGTGCAAAATCAAGCAACTACAACGACTGCAAAATATGATTTAACTTACCATGGAGCACACCTCGCTTGGTCATTTCACATTATCTACACTCAGTGTAATGAAGCCGAAATATAAATCTAATGCTGGGAATCCAACTAAAACAGGAGCCCTTTGGGTCATTCTGTTCAAGTAAATTAAAAGCTGACACAGGCAAAAGCGTCCCTCCATGAGACCATACATGCATGCATTTGACATGCTTCTGAGATGATTTTGAGATGCATTTGACATGCTTTCCCATTGATTGCACTTAAATTCTTTGCATGAAACATGATTGAGTAAGACAGGCTGAGTTCTTAGTACCAAATTCAATGCGAAAGCAACCCATTACAGTATTCTAAGCTATGAGAAGACATTGATGGTAATAAAGTGCTTTCAATCAGCTTCAGTCCTACATACAGTATAAAAGTTTTTGAAGCGCTTTGCACACAAACCTTTGCATAGTATTTTTTTCTTAAACTATGCAGCATACCTATACAGGTTTCTAGTTATATGCTACTTACACGAGCCAATGAAAAGAAGTGGATAAAATACCTTCTAGGTATTTATAGGCAGCATGAACCCATGGTGGTAGGGTTGTTAACCACTAAAACCCTAGTTTTTATCTTATTTTCTGTGAACAAAAGGCAACTCAATCAAGAGGAGGTTGGTGTTAAGAGATGGGACATTCCAGTGAAAGGATAGTAGGGCAATATTAGAAGGAAGGTAATTGGCCCAGGATTGAAATGAGAGAATGTTGGTAAGGGTTTATAAGGGGTAGCAGCATGTGATGCGGGAGAACAGATTGCATAAAGCACCCACCAAAGTACATAGGGGATTCTGGGAACATTGCATGATACTTGGTGGAAGTATATATATATATATATATATATCAGGTTAACTGTAACATTGATCTATTGCTAGTTGTTATATTTGTTGTAATGTGCTAGTAAGAATGAGGGGGTAGTGCATAAAAGTTTAGAGCTTGGTAATAGCAGCTCAGGTGTGGGATTTAGAGATTCCGGGCATGGGGCATCTCAAATAGTGATGCCCCCTAGGAATCATAGTGATCTGACCAAAATAAAATGATGACTTTTGGTACGGTTTAAAAATATGCTGAAACCTGCTAGTATGGATACTAGTTAGGATCATAGTCATACTGTTACATACACATTTGTAAAAGAAACAAATCTACTTCATAACAAACATTTCATTAGGACTTCATTACAAAACCCAATCCGGGGGTTCATTTATATATTTTGACAGGTATACTGTTAAGACCCTCTAGAAATTGTAATAAATAACCCCCCCCCTTTGTATTATTAATTGCAGGGATGCTTTTTTTTATAACTTATTAGGTGACAAGCAGGAGAAGCATGGGGAGGCAGAGCTTCACTGGAGATGAGAGTGCCTGAGCTGATTTTAACGCAAGTGGTGTATAGCCATTGTCCCCCGGGGCTCTTAGCAAACATCAGACAATATTTCATATTCTGGGTGGCCCTGCAGCTTCATGAATGAATGACGCATACCAGTGTGTGTGTAATTGTACACTTAATGACAGCAATGTCACTGCCATTAGAGCGACACAAATTTGATAAGATCTTACATTAATGCTGCACTAGTAAGTGCTTTACATTTATGTTCATTGAGGCATTAGTATATTTGAAGTCTGTAGCTTAGTAGTAAGAATATTTTATGCAGAATTTCTAAAGATCAGAGATGCAATTTATGTATGAATATAAAAGTATAGGCCAAATTGATGAAATCTGCTAATGTAATTTATGTTCAACTGAACAGTAGGACCATCTAAAGAAACATATATGTCTGGGCTTCCTGAGTGTGTAAGAGGCTTAGCTCACTTTAGAAATGACTCTCCAAATATTTTTTATACCTCTGCACTTAATTTGGAATGCCTTTCTCACTCAAGATAGGGGAGGTTGTAGTTCCACTTTAAATATTCTTCAGACCGATTATTTCCACAGTGCAGAAAAAGACAAACTTCGTGCTTAGACACTCTCCGCCACCTGAATTGCACAGCCTCTTACCAGATTCACAGTAAAGATGATCATAAATAAACATAGGTGAATGGAGCTTTCACTTTAAAAATTCCCACCGGTGGTGCAGGCAATATAATCCACTTCATACAAATGGGACGTCTGGCGGTCTTATTGCTTAAAGGTTTATATACGGTTTGAGAATACATCTGCGGAGAGGGGCAGCTGAACACCGTAGTGGAGAGACACACTGAAGACCAGCTAAGGGCCTTATTTATCAAGGGCTAGCGCCAGGTAGTGTCTGACGAGCGTCAGGTACCGCCAGCTAACGGCGGCTACCGACTCAAGTACGCCCGGCGGCGGTCACAATGACGCATTTATCACGCTAAATGAGGCTAGCGCCGGCGAGAGCGTCAGCTAGCGCGAGATTCATCATGTAGCCGACTGCAACGAACAGCGCCGCTACTAATCCCATCACAGCGCCAGGTATGACCTGTCGCTCCCTGGCGCTCTCCAATGCATTTCAATGGAGCAATCTTTTAATATGCATAATTAATTGATTTTTTTATTTTTTTTTTTTTTTTAACTGTCAAAAATTCTGTGACCACTACGGCAATGTTAGATATTTTTTTAAGTTAAAAAAAAAAAAAAAAATATGTGCAGAATTGATATTACAGGTCTGATATTAATGTATTCATATTACAAAATGTTTAGAAAAACGTGTATAATTTTTACATTTAAAAAAAATGGTTGTTTGGGGGTTAAAAACTACTTTACACACATCGCCGCCAGCGCTCTGGGGTTTAAACAAGGAATTCACAGTGCGAGAAATTTTTGAGCGTGATTTGTTAATGAATCTGCAGCAAGCCGTTCGCTCTGGCCATTCGCTGTCAGGCGCACCCATACAACGCAGAACCTGTGAAACATCGACCCCTAACCCCGTATTCAACATTACCGCACACCGACTGAGTCGCTGTCAACAAGCAAACCCCGGCCAAGCACAGCGAATACTAGCTGGAGCTGTGAAAATCACGCTACTGACGCTCATCTGTCGCTACCTGGCGCTATTAATGAATCGGCCTCTTGGTGTTGTGACAAGCCTGTTTTCTATTTATTATTGTGAGTGCATACCTATCTTATTAAATTGTCATTAGTTTAAAAAGGTGTTGCACTAGATCCTTTTCTTTTTCTATCTCCTTACCTATGTTATAATATCGGGGCATTGCATTTATGACTTATGCCCTTTTGGAGAAACGCTGCGGAATTGAAGTGGATTATATTGCCTGCACCACCGGTGGGAATTTTTAAAGTGAAAGCTCCATTCACCTATGTTTATTTATGATCATCTCTACTGTGAATCTGGTAAGAGGCTGTGCAATTCAGGTGGCGGAGAGTGTCTAAGCACGAAGTTTGTCTTTTTCTGCACTGTGGAAATAATCGGTCTGAAGAATTTTTAAAGTGGAACTACAACCTCCCCTATCTTATCATTATAGCTCTGTGTATTACTGATGAACTTTTTATGACATACTGAGTGGAAGGACTCTTTTTCGCACGTTGAGCTTCGGCAAAATATCTTGATCTGTTTTTTAAGTGTTGTGCGGTTTTGCTTATTTTATCCTGTATATATATATATATATATATATATATATATATATATATATATATATATATATTGGTTCTACTTGGTTCAATTAAATTAACAGCACCCAGTGGGGTATCTGAAAAAGTTTCAAAAAGTCTGGAGCACCAATGAGCAAGGGCTTGGAGAGCCCAGACAGCTGTCTGGTGGTGTGATTTATGCCTAGTTAAGTATACAATCTCTCTAAATCTAACCACTGCTGTAATTATTATTAGAGTCTACATTTGCCTACAGAAATGCAGATGTAGATGCGGTGCAGACACTAGGTGTTTTGAGATTGCATTTTTCTTTACTGTATGGAAGGGTTTTGCATGTACTGAATTTAAAAAAAAAAAAAACTATTTGAGGTTCCCAACTCCTGAGGTTTTCGGACAGCACACCAGGCACAGGAGGTGAAGACTCTGAAACGCGTTGCGTGATTTATTGAGTTGAAACTTGCCACCTGTAAGGCTCTTTTTAAATATCGAATGGAATAAAGTACAAGTTTTAACTGGATGCTGGCTTTTTATGATAGATTGAAGAATATGGGTGTAATTCCTAGCTGTGCAACAGGATCAATTGATGAGATGGGTGAGCTGATCTAAAATCTTTTCAATAGGAGGTGGGATAATGATATTTAAGAGACTAAACAGATGGCCTCTGGGCATGCTGGCACACCAGGGTCCTTCATGCCCCCCAGGCTGTTGTGTGGGGTATCGGCAAGTTACCCAATTGCAACCTATGTTAATAAATCTACATTAACTATACCGTGTTGGTGCCTTCTTCCAAGTCCATTGGTAGGCAGCCTCCTCTTCTGCTACGTCCAGGACTCCCTCAAAGAACAAAGAAATTGTTCCTTTGGCATTTGATATTCAAACTGTCCTTAAAGGCCGGTATCCTCCCAGATACTAAATGCTCACCACCACGTTTATACCCTGGGTCGTAAATTCCCTGAGATTGCCTTTAGTGTCACCATAAAGCTATGGATATTCCTGTAAAGCCAGGCCCGGGGTATGAATGTCCCTTTCTGCACTGTGAATGCTTAGAGGCTGATTTATTAATAGCGACATGTAGCGACAGTTGAGCGACTGTAGCGGTATTTTCACAGCGCCCGCTAGTAGTCGCTGTACTTGCCCGTTGTTCGGTTGTTGACAGCGACTCAGTCGGTGTGGCGTAATGTTGAATACAAGGTTCCGAGTCGCTATTTGACAGGTTCCGCGATGTATGGGTGCGCATGATAGCGACTGGTCAGAGCGACCGGCTTCCACCATATTCATCAAAAAATCACGCTTAAAAAATTGCTGTGAAATGCATGTTTAAACCCCAGAGCGCTGGAGGCGATGTGTTAAAAGTAGATTTTTAACCCCCAAACCACCATATTTTTGCAAACCAAGAAAAAAAATTATTTTAAATAATTTTGTAATATGAATACATTAATATCATACCTGTATTATCAATTCTGTACAATTTTTATTTTTATTTTTTTTCCCTTAAAAAAATTATCTTAAAATGGCACAGAATTTTTCACATTAAAAAAAAAAAAAACATTAATAACAATTAATTATTAATATTTATTTGTTCCATTGAAATGCATTGGAGCACGCCAGGTAGCGAGAGGTCATACCTGTCGCTGTTCAAGGTCGGATGCTGGCGCTGTGGGCTGAGGCTGGAATAATGATGAATGAGTCGCTATATGGCGCTATCTCAGTCGCTAAGCAGGATTGGCTTGATAAATGTGTGGTTGTGGTGGGGAGCCGGCGTTCTCGTGGCGGGGCCCGTCATTACCGGCCGCTAACCAGTCGCTACCTGTCACTATTCCTTCATAAATAAGGGCCTAAGTATCTGGCAGGATGTTAGACTATAAGCATGGGGGACCTTTGTCCCTGAAGCTCAAATGCTGGTGGGGCAGCCACTTTGGCTGCTAATGCCAGAAGTGAGCCTTGGACCACCAAACAGCAGAATAGAATGCCCCTCAGTGATGGACCTAGCAGAAGACGCCAACAGGTGAGTATAGGTAATGTATAGTTCAATTTATTTAAATATAAATATAATAATATATTTTGTCATGGTGTGTGTGTGTTTTTGTTACGCTTTCACCACTAGTGAACAGTTGAGGACCACTAAATCAGTTTAAGGGGGGGGTGAGTGGCTGGCCGACCCTGTCCGGTAACTCACACTATGCCTGGCTTACCAGCTGATACCAGCATAATGGTGAGCAAGGTCTAAGTCTCTAGGACAGCTGCTACTCTGGGATCCATGGCCGCAACTAGGTTCCCCAGCCCTGTTCTTTTTACTGCATGGTTATGTGAGGCCTCTCTACCCAATAATGGTTATGGAGCTGAATACCATCACTGACAGAGCAGTACAAAGCAGTACTGGTTCGTGAAAATGTTGCATCGACTATACAACACTTCAGTTGTTAATAATACAGCTTTATTAGCAGCATTGTGTCACTAGGGCGATACACCTGTGTCCTATTTCTCCTACCTTCACTGCATTATGTTTCCTTTACATGCACAGATGTGTTCTTTCTTATTTTTTCTCATGGCTATATACTGTATGTTGTGAGATGTGTGTACTGCCTATATCTATCATGGTTTCAGGGTCTGTAGCTCCCCATTTTGTGTCTGTCAGGGCCAGTGCTCATAGTATGCTAAACAGGGGCGGACTGGCCATCGGAACAATGCCTGGTAGGCCGCCACAACCCCTGCAATGGGCCGCTGCCGAGGCTCAGGCTACTTGTGGCCGTAGCAGCTCCCATTCACCTGGCCCATGGCTAGAGTTAAACTAGCGTGCAGTTGGCCATTGCAGCATTGCAGGAGTGGTAACGGCCTTCCTATGACGTCCAGGCGCTGCACGGAACCAGCATGAGAGACCTGGCTCTGCCAGAACTCTCATTCTGCTGCTGTGTTGTGGCCCGGATGTCATAGGCCGCTGAACAGAGCTTCAGATGGCAGGCAGGCAGCCCCAGATTATCAGCCATCCTTGGCTTGCGGAGGCAGCATCCCAGGGATTCAAGAGGTGGCATCCCTGGGCTTCCAGAGGTAGCAGCATCCCTGACTCCCAGGGCTGGCATCTCTGGCCTACCAACGGCAGCAGCATCTATGGCTCCCAGCGGCGCCAGGACAGCAAGGTGAGCGATGGAGTTGGGAGTTGTGGATTCTGCCACTCAGCATGTTATGGGGGGGCCTGTCACCCAGCATGTTATGGGGGGTTCTGCCACTCAGCATGTTATGGGGAGGGGGTTCTGCCTCACAGCATGTTATAGGGGATTTCCACCTCAGAGCCTGTTATAGGGGAATTCTGACACTAAGCATATTTTGGGGGATTCTGCCAAAATGCCTATTATGGGGGGTGTGGATACGGTGTGACCAGAAAAGTCCTGGGCTGTTTTTTAACCCCAGTCAGTCCCTGATGCTAAAGGTCAGGCTGTGGATAGCTAGAAATTTGACCCAGGTGAGCTGTGATCTGATGATGATCTGTGTTTCATCATGACTGTTAGCAGAAGCATAAACTTCTGCCGGCCAGAGCAGATATTGGGTGGAAATAAGATGTATTCCTTTAAGACATTTTCCTTGTGATCTGACCGACTTAAAGCAGACCTCCAGTCAAAACATCAAAGCTTAGTAATTTGCTCCCCTAAAGCCGCTCTGTGATATGAGCTTACTGAGAGGGATTTACACCATGCAGATGTTTGGAAAAGCAGACAGATTCTGCAGTCATGCATGGCCGCAGCCTTCTTGCAATACACATGAAGAAGCTGATTCTGAAAAATACAATTCTGTGAAATACTCTGTAGAATTGGTATTATATGCATACAGTACGTCCTGCTCCATATATAATACTTACACGTGGGTTATCCTCCGCCAGATGGCGCTGTGCACTGCAGACATGCAAAAAACAAGCTCCTCCCGGCCCTTCATATACCCAGGGACCTCCCACAAATCCCCAGCATTGAAAAGCAGTGAGAAAAAGAAGCCGGGAGAAACCAACCACCAAAACTGGTAATAATAACAATGATAACAATCACCATACAGGGGATCCAGAATAATGTAAAACCAGGGTGGGGTGGAGCAGGACGTACTGTATGCATATAATACCAATTCTACAGGTGAGTATTTCACAGAATTGTATTATTCTAAGCATACAGTACGTCCTGCTCCATATATAATACTTACACGTGGGACATCCCATAGCAGTGTCCATAAAGTAAGGTGGGATCCCCAACAAAAAAGGCAACAGCAAGCAGTTTAAACTACTGCCGCCTGCAAAACCTTGCGGCCAAACACAGCATCAGCTGAGGCCCTAACATCAACCTTGTAAAACTTTGAAAAGGTATGAACGGAAGACCAAGTAGCGGCCTTGCAAACTTGTTCAACAGAAGCCTGGTGCTGGAAAGCTCAAGAAGCCCCAATAGCACGAGTAGAATGGGCAGTAAGATGGAAAGGGGGAGTCTTCCCCTTAACAGAATAGGCCTGAATCACAGCCTGACGAATCCATTTACTGATGGTAGACTTGGCAGGAGCCAAACCCTTCCTAGGCCCAGAAGGCACAACGAAGAGAGCATCAGTTTTCCTGAAGGCCGCAGTGACAACCAGGTAATACTTCAAGCACCTGACTACGTCCAAGGAATGCAGAACCCTCTCCTTGTCGTTGCTAGGATTGGGACACAACGAAGGAAGAACAATGTCCTGGTTCAAATGAAATGCAGACACAACCTTAGGCAGAAAATCCGGTTTGAAGCGGAACACCACCTTGTCTTGGTGCCTCTCATAGTACGGAGACTGAATAGATAGAGCAGCCAGCTCAGACACACGCCTAACCAAAGTGATAGCCACCAAGAAGACAACCTTGAGAGTGAGAACAGCAAGAGCAGCATCCTGAATAGGCTCAAAGGGAGCACCCTGCAAGGCAGACAAAACCAAGTTTAAATCCCAGACAGGGACCATAGGTTTTCGAGGGGGGCGCACATGAGTGACCCCCTTGAAAGAAGGTCTTAATCATGTGATGATGGGCAAAGGTCTTCTGAAAGAAGATAGACAGGGCAGACACCTGACCCTTCAGGGTACTAAGTTTGAGACCTAAGTCCAAACCATGCTGTAAGAACTCCAGAACCCTAGGGACTGAGAATTCCCGGCAGGGAAGAGACCTGGACTCACACCAATCAATGTAGGAACGCCATACTCTATAATAGATAGCAGAAGAAGTCTTCTTCCTGGCCTGCACCACAGTAGCCACCACAGAGGCAGACAAACCCTTCTCCATCAAGATGGAGGTTTCAGTAGCCAGGCCGTCAAAGCCAGAGTTTGTAAATTGGGATGGCGTAAGGATCCTTGAGTTAGCAGATCTGGCACCCCTGGCAGATCGTACTGGTCTACTGCCATTTGAACCACGTCTGTGAACCACACTCTTCTTGGTCACCTGGGGGCCACTAGAATCACAGGTACCCCTTCCAGAGCAATCTTGTGCAGAACCCTGCCCAGAAGGAGGAATGGTGGAAACACATACAGGGGACGAAACTCCCTCCAAGACATGGACAGGGCATCTGTGGTCAAGGCCAGAGGATCCTGAGACAGGGATACGAAGGTCGGGAGCTTGTGATTGTGATGGGAGGCAAACAGATCCACGTCCGGTAGACCCCAACGGTGACACAGGGACTGGAATACCCTGTTGCAGAGGGACCATTCCCCCTGACGGGACGTCCCCCTGCTCAGGGCGTCCGCTAGCAGATTCTCCGTCCCCGGGATGTACACAGCCGAAATGCATTGGACATTGGCCTCCGCCCATGTCAGAATCTGAGACACCTCCTGGAGAGCACCCTTGCTCCGGGTCCCTCCCTGATGGTTGATGTAGGCAACCGCCGTTCTGTTGTCCGAGCGTACCTGGACCGACAGACCCCGCAGGTGTTGGGTCAACCGCTCCAGTACCAACCTGACTGCCCGCAATTCCAGAATGTTGACGGGTAGATGGGCCTCCTGAGGGCCCCACCTCCCCTGGAAACGCAGGGACTTACAGAATCCCCCCCAACCTGACAGACTGGCATCCGTTGTGACCGTCTCCCAGGAACGGGCTAGAAAGGACCTGCCCCCTATCAAGTTCCTGTGGTCCAGCCACCATGCAAGGGACTGTCTGACCGAGGAGGGAAGCACACAGACCCCGTCCAAGGACGCTGGGTTCTTGTCCCACACTGACAGAAGGTGAAGCTGCAGAGGTCTCAAATGGAACTGGGCAAAGGGCACTGCCTCGAAACTCGGCACCATCAGGCCCACCATCTGCATTCCCTGCCTGATGGAGGGCTGCGGGCACGATAGCAGGAACTTCGCCTGCGCAGTCACAGCTTCCACCTTCTGTTGAGGAAGGAATATCCTTGACTGAACTGTATCCAGAATCATACCCAGGAACGGAGTCACCGAGGAGGGGGACAGAGAGGACTTGGGGTAAATGATCACCCAGCCGAAGGACTCCAGGGTGGACACTACCAGCCGAGTGTCCAACTCTGCCTGCCGCAGAGACCGAGAGGTGATGAGTATATCGTCCAGGTAGGGCAGCACACGTATGCCTCTTAGCCTTAACAGGGACTTCACCCGTGCCAGCACCTTGGTAATGCTGATCTTTCAGTGCAAATCTGAGAAATCTTTGGTGTCCTGGAAACACCGTGACGTGAAGGTAAGCGTCCTTTATGTCGATGGACGTCATAAAGTCCCCTGGGCACAGAGAGCCGATGGCCGAGCGCAGAGTTTCCATACGAAAGTGTTTGTTGAGGATTTTTAAATCCAGAATGGGCCTGACAGACCCATCCCTCTTGGGTACTGTGAAAAGGTTGGAATAGAACCCCATGCCCCTGTCTCCTAAGGGGACCTTGCAAATGACCCCTAGATCCAGGAGGCCCTGCACGGCCAGCAATAAGACCTGAGCTGAGGCAGGGTCCTGTGGAATCCGGGACCCAACGAATCTGGTGGGGGGCCGTACAGCAAATTCTATCTTGTAGCCGGAGGACACTACCTCCTGAATCCACCGGTCTGAGACGTGGCGCCTCCAGACATGCTCGAAATGCTGCAGACGTCCCCCCACCCTGACGGGCGAGGGCGCCCCTTCATGCCTGGGGGGTCTTGGGAGGGGCTTTGGACTTGGGTCCCCAGGAGGAACCAGGACAGCGTCCTCTGTTCCTGTGCCAGGAATCTGCGTGGAACCCAGCGAAGGAAACCCCTCTGCCTTGTTTAGCCCCACGGTAGGGGGTCGATAGGGAGCCTTGGCCACGAAAGGGCCCAATCTATCGCCTGCGCTGGGGTAACTTGCCTCCCTTGGCGAAGAGGTCTAAACGGTCCCCAAACAGGCGCAGCTTCTTAAATGGAAGTCCCGTAAGGGCTTTCTTGGCGGCATTGTCGGCGGCCCACTAGCGCAACCAGACCGCACGGCGTATAGCTACCACCAGGGCAGATGACCTGGCACACATCTTAATAGCATCGTCCGATGCAGACAGGATAAAGTTCACAAACGCATCACAGCTGGACAGTGCATTGACAGTATCAGAAGGCAACTCATCTGTGCCATCGAGAGCACTCCTAACCACAGTCCTGAGCGCCACTGCCGTAATGGCTAAGGCACAAGCCGGGCGCAGAGTCACTCCCCCAAATGCAAAGGCATGGCATGCCAATTGGTCAACACGCAGGTCCTCAGAGTCCCGCAGCGTAGTAGTGTCAGGGGAGTGCATAATAGAGGTGTTGGACAACCCTAGAATAGGAGCATCGACCTCAGGTGGCGATGACCAGCACTTAACCAAGTCAGCAGGAAAGGAATATTTCCTATCCACACTCTTAGGGACCCCATGAAGTCTGCTGGGATGTTCCCATTCTTTAATCACGAGGCTATTGAAATGGGTTTGCTCGGGAAATTCCAAACGAGCTTTAGCAGTATGAAAAAGATCACCCCTTTGCCGGGGAGCCGCAGCAGGGGGAGAGAGGGACAATACCTCAAAGATCTGAACCAGCAGTCTATCAACATCATCCGAGGACCAATGCTTGGAACCAGACTCTTCCTGACCAGAGAACAGTTCCCCTTCGTCTGAGGGGGTATGGCCATAAGAATGCAACAATTCATCAGATTCTATAGGGTAGAGAGCCGAGTCAGGGTTCAAATGCCGCCTCTTGGCGGTGGCTTTACGCGCTAAGGAATTAGCAAGCAAGTTTTCAACACTGGCCAGTCTAGTGGCCAAATCAGGATGAGAATCCCCGCTAGTATTGGGGGTTAGACTCAGGCTTGGGGGAGTAGGTGAAGTGAGGCGAGGTGCTGGCCCAGCCACAGAAGAGGCGGGAAGCACCGATAGCACCTGCCGTGCACAAGGAACACAGACCGGTACATTGTCACCGTTGCTAGGTAATACCCCACAAGCTACACACAGCCGAGCTTGTCCCGAAGGAACCCCGTTCACAATATCCTGAGATGCCTCCATATGGTGATTTAATCGGCACAATAGGCTAGTAGGGATTGACGCTGTAAGCTACCCTGGATGCCCCAATGACCCACGGGGAAGTGGGAGTAATTTTTATGGTCACGACCGGGAGCTACACCGGGCCGGGAGAAGAAACCGAGATCCACGGTCTGAAAGACAAGGATGTCAGAGCCATGCGCAAGGGTGTATAGAAGCTAATGGAAAATCGCCCGTGAGGGCACTTACAGACAGAGAGGGGAGGACGGTCTTCACAACGCGCGCGTGAGTAAGAGATGGCGCCAAACGAACCTCGAAGGGCGGGGCAGAGCTGACCGCGACGCGGAACGCGCCAAGCCAGAACCACGCCCCCCCAGAGAGCGCAAAGCTCAAAAACGCGTAGCCAATAAGGACAGCAGGGCAGTAACGCCTGAAAGGAATTGATCGAGTGGATTACCTCAGAAGAGCCACTACAGGCTAAGAAAGAAAGAGACGCCGCAGCGTCCGCGAAGCCGCCGCCGTCCATGCAATGCAACAATATAGTAAAGACGCGGCGGCTATAAATACAAAATAACATAAAAGCGCGGCTCTGACACCCGATCCCGGTAAAACACAAACTAAAGCCATAAGCGTGTAATAGGGTACACCGAGGCCGCCATACACACAACCCCTCCCCCCCCCCCTTTCTTTTCCCCCTGGCTAAGGGGGGAACGAGGGAGGAAGGCGAACCGTTACATAGGGTCCACCGCTACACGGGGCGTGGGGCAATGATGCGGGAAGGGCATCCCCTAAGGCTCACCATCAGCCTTGACCGCCTACCCTATGGTGGGGGACTGCGGTGGAGCGTGGCTCCATAAGCACACATGGTGCCGCCTACCTTCACCCGACCAGCGCAGCCCAGGCTGGGAGGTACATCACAAAGAGGACGGGTGGAAATAGTCCCACAGGGCCGCGGGCCGTAATAGCCCCGCTCACCTGCGAGAGAGTGATACTTCATGTCTGGGGATTTGTGGGAGGTCCCTGGGTATATGAAGGGCCGGGAGGAGCCTGTTTTTTTGCATGTCTGCAGCGCACAGCGCCATCTGGCGGAGGATAACCCACGTGTAAGTATTATATATGGAGCAGGACGTACTGTATGCTTAGAATAAACAAGTCTCTGAGTCAAAATTGCCTTATAGCTCTGTGCAATCATTTCTTATTACTAGCCCGAAGTAGTAAGCCTTCAGCTATAATGACTCATCATTGAATAAAATACATTGTAGCCCCTGACTAAGTGCTTTTGCGCTGCCATAGAGATACACTGTAACAGCTTTCTTCACACAGGTGTCTTTTGCTACATTAGCTGTTTATTCAGTGTTTGTGTGTATGAATAACGAAAGGCAAGGTTCTCCATGTTTCTGAGGCATATATCTATTTCAATTTGGTGTGAATTGCTGCTGGCACAGCACCCCTAATTCTCATGTGTAAGCAGGATGGCCACTCCCATGTAATTCAAGAGTGAAACATCTTTATTCCATTCCACAACATCTGCATGGGAGTTAAGCCCATATATATATATACATACATATGCTGTATACCATGACTTGGGTAGATGAAAAAATTTCCAGGCATAAACCCAAAAACCCATAAACCCAAAAATACAATTCTGTGAGTACTCACTTGTAGAATTGATTTTGTAGTATACAGCACGTCCTGTTTCACAAAATTCTTTACGCTTGGGATATCCGCCACAAGGTGGCGCAGTGGACTGCAGAAAAGACTTGTGGCATCTCCTGGCCCTATAAAAGGACAGGAACCTCCCACAAATTCCCAGTGTTACAAGCAGTTAGACAAGAAGCCAGGAGAATAAAAAAGAAGGAACCCCAAACAAACATTTGAACAAATCACCATAGAGAGGTAACCAAGAATAATGATAACAAGGGAGGGGTGAAACGGGACGTGCTGTATACTACAAAATCAATTCTACAGGTGAGTACTCACAGAATTGAATTTTTCCAAGTATACAGCAAGTCCTGTTTCACAAAATTCTTTACGCTTGGGACGTTCAAAAGCAGTGTCCGTAAAGTAGGGTGGGATCCCCAAAGAACAATGGCGGGCAGTTTAAACCACTGCCTGAAGAACTTTCCGGCCAAAAGCAGCATCAGCTGAGGCCCTAACATCAACCTTGTAAAACTTGGAAAAAGTATGAACAGAAGACCAAGTTGCGGCCTTACAAACCTGTTCAACAGAAGCCTGGTGCTGAAAAGCCCAAGAGGCACCAATAGCACAAGTGGAATGAGCAGTAAGGCGGAAGGGAGGTTACTTCCCCTTAGCAGAATAGGCTTGCACCACCGCCTGACGAATCCACTTGATAGTGGACTTAGCCGGAGGCAAACCCTTCCTAGGACCAGAAGGAAGAACAAAAAGAGCATCAGTCTTCCTGAATGAATCAGTAGCTACCAAGTAAAACTTCAGAACCCTGACCACATCTAAGGAATGCAGAGTCCGCTCCTTGGAATTAGCAGGATTAGGACACAATGAAGGCAAGACAATAGGCTTGATTCAGAGAGACAAAAAAATACTTTCGTTTTAGTGCCGATCTGTTTTTTTGGGAAATGTTTCCGCTCTCGTATGAGTGTGTGAGCGATTCTATGCATGCATTGCAATCCTTCTGTAAAGATTCCGTCCGTTCGTACGGCAGATTACGAATATGAGGATGTCATTTTCCAGCGTGACTTTTCCGTTTCATTTTCACATGTTACAACATAGGCTTTCGTTTTTGCCCTTTTCCCATCGTATGCTCCCACGAATCCTTTACGTTTCCCGTTAGTTTCTGTTTCCCTTTTTCAATAAATAATCGTCCAGACGGAAACCCTTATGATCTTGCGCCTGCGCACTACAAACTTAACTCATTAAAGTGCTTGCCTACATATTTGCCACCCTCACTTCTACTACAATGTTTAGCTAAATCACTTAGCACTATCCTCCATCTTCCCTTTTGGACCCTTAAAGCTCACCCAAACCACTTCGAGGTTAGGTTCTTCTTCCATTTTAGCCCCCTAAAACTTAACCAAATCACTTCTCGGTCATGTGAATATTCATCTTTAAATATTTCTGCATAGTGCCTGATTAGAGAACCCCTAGCCCGCATTCTGCAGGTAAAGAACGGGCATCAGGAGCAAGGGCAGGAGTGGATATCCAGAATCCCCTGAAAGAATTTAAAAATACTAACATAAAATACACATTCTAAGCTACAATATTGTTTAACATGTCATCAAGGGCTAAAAACAGCCATAGGTTAAGACATGAGTCATCAACTATATTCATTGCCATACAGTGATAATGGATTGATGGAATGTGAGCAAACTTACCCAGATAATTCTCCTGACTCAAACTGACGAAATAAGCCGGAGCTCTGCAATATATAAGCATCATGGGACGACCCTGGATGCCCTGCAAGAACACTGAGGAATCGCATAGCTGGACCAAACACTGCTTGTATGTTGTGCGAGTGGCACATCTTGCGGTTCCTGCAACCAAATATAAAATAATTACACAAAGCAAAGGTAACCGACTAAAACAATAACTCCTACAACAAATTAAGATTCAAGTTCAACAATCCAAATATAATTCACAAAGGACATGAGTCTAAAAAAATATAGCAATTATATGGATGTGTGGGAAAATAAATGTTTACATGCTAAGGACTAATTAAGGTCAGCATTAAAATGCATCTATAAGGCATACATGAAATGTATTGGTTCATGCATTTCTATACAATTTATGGCCTCGGCCATGCTGATACATGCAATGCCTTGGTGCTAAAGGCGCGCAGACTCCTCCACATAGCCGCAAAACATGTTCAACAATAGCAATCCGAGCCCTCAAAGGTCCCATAAGTGGATCGGAAATGAAACGGATTTATAGGGTGGTGGTCCGTCGGAAATCATCTGAATCAGACGCAAGCCCATCCCAACAACGTAAGTTATCTGAACGAACGAAAAATATCAGATTTTGTTTGGAAAATGATCCGAACTAACGGAAATGATCCGATTTGCTTCCGTTCATCGAAAGCGCATATACACATTTTCCCGAACGTTCGTACGAATGAAAAATGAACGAAAAAAAGCAAAAAAATGACAAACACCCACTAAAACTTTCACAGACAGCTACGGAAGTCCAGACGAATGTGTCTCTGAATCGAGCCTAATGTCCTGATTGAGATGAAAAGTAGACACAACCTTAGGCAAGAAATCTGGCTTAAACCAAAACACCACCTTGTCCTGGTGTAGCTCAAAATAAGGAGGCTTGATGGAAAGCGCCGCCAACTCAGAAACACGCCTGCCAGAAGTTATCGCCAAAATGGGCAAAGCGGCCTCATGGAGAGGCTCAAAGGGACGACCCTGCAGAGCAGATAACACCAGATTCAAATCCCAAACTGGTAACATAGGTTTACGTGGCGGAGCACATGAGAAACCCACTGGAAAAATTCTTAACCAAACGGTGACTGGCAAAAGATCTTTGGAAAAAAATTGCCAGAGCTGAAACATGACCTTTGAGGGTACTTAGTTGAAGGCCCAAATCCAAACCATGTTGCAAGAATTCCAGAATCCTGGGAATAGAAAACACCCGACAGGGAAGAGATTTAGAATCACACCAGGCAATGTAAGCATGTCAGACCCTGTAGTAGATAAAGGACGAGGACTTCTTCCTAGCCCTAATCATGGTATCAACAGAGGCAGGCAACCCCTTTTCCATCAAGATGGAGGTTTCAGAAGCCAAGCCGTCAAAGCCAGCGTTTGTAAATTGGGATGGCACAGCTGCCCCTGAGTGAGCAGATCTGGATCCTTGAGCAGGACCTACTGATCTACTGCAAACTGCACGATGTCTGCGAACCACACCCTTCTTGGCCAACAGGGGGCCACCAGAATGGTTGGTACCCCTTCCTGGGCTACCTTGCGCAGCACCCTGCCCAACAGAGGAAACGGGGGGAACACATAGAGGAGCCGAAACCCCTTCCAAGGCATTGCTAGCGCATCCGTGGCAAAGGCCAGAGGATCCTGTGACAAAGAATGGAAGTTTGTGATTGTGACAGGAAGCAAACAGGTCCACATCCGGCAGACTCCAGCGGTGGCGCAGAGAGTGAAACACCCTTTCGCTGAGGGACCACTCCCCCAGCCGAGACATCCCCCTGCTCAAAGAGTCTGCCTCCAGGTTCTCCACTCCCGGGATGTAAACTGCCGATATGCAGGGAACATTCTTCTCCGCCCAGGACATTATCAGGGACACTTCCTTGAGGGCTCGCTCGCTCCGAGTCCCCCCTGATGATTGATGTAGGCAACCGCCGTCTGGTTGTCCGAGCGGATCTGAACAGCCCGACCCCGAAGGTGCGGAGTTAACTGGAAAAGAACCAACCTTATCGCCCGCAGTTCCAAAATGTTGATGGGAGCATGGGCCTCCTGAGGACCCCACTGACCCTGGAACTTCAGAGACTTCCAAAAGCCCCCCCAACCTGTCAGACTGGCATCTGTGGTGACAGTCTCCCAGCACGGGGGCAGAAAGGTCCTGCCCACTAGGAGATTCCTTGAGTCCAGCCACCACGAGAGGGACTGACTGACCAGAGGGTACAGAACAAATTTCTGATCCAGGGACACAGGGTCCCGATCTCAAACTGACAAGAGGTGCAACTGAAGAGGTCTCATGTGAAACTTAGCATAGGGAACCGCCTTGAAGCATGACACCATCAGGCCCACCAGCTGCATCCCTTGCCGAATGGAGGGGTGAGGGCAAGAAAGTAGAGACCGTGCCTGTGTCTGCAGGCTCTCCACCTTCTGCTGAGGCAGAAAAGCCTTGACCTGAGATGTATCCAGAGTCATGCCCAGAAAGGACCTCACCAAGGACGGAGACAGAGAAGACTTGGGATAGTTGATCACCCAACCGAAGGACTCGAGTGTGGAGACCACCATCTGGGTATCCAGCTCAGCTTGATGGAAGGACTGAGATGCAATCAGAATGTCGTCCAGATAAGGAAGGATGCGAATGCCCTGAGATCTCAACAGAGCCATCACCCCCGCCAGCACCCTGGTGAAGACCCGAGGAGCCGAGGTTAGACCGAATGGTAGGGCCACAAATTGGTAGTGCTGATCCTCCAGTGTGAACCTGAGAAATCTCCGATAACCTGGAAAGATTGGAACATGAAGGTAAGCATCTATGATGTCCACAGAAGTCATGAAATCGCCCCAGGAGCAAAGTACCTACCGCCAAGCTCAGAGTCTCCATGCGAAAATGCTTGAACCTGACAAATTTGTTGAGGAGCTTCAAATCCAGGAACCCTCAGGGACCCATCCTTTTTGGGAACCGTGAACAGATTGGAGTAGAAGCCTCTGCCCCTTTCCTGGGAAGGCACAGGGCAGATGACACCCAATTCCAAAAGGCTTTGGACCGCAAGCCCTGAGCTGACAGGGGGCTTTGAGCCATCCGAGATCTGATGAATCTTGGGGGCGGCCAGGCTGCAAACTCTATCTTGTAACCGGAGGACACCACCTCCTGAATCCACCGGTCTGAGACGCGCAGTCTCCAGACGTGAGCAAAGAGCCGTAACCATCCCCCCACCCAGATGAGTGAGGGCGCCTCCTCATGCCTGAGGGGGCTTGGGGGAAGATTTGGACTTGGGACCCCATGAGAGACCGGGGCGACCACGGCCTCTACCCAGGCCGCAAGGGTCTCTACGTGCCCCCGCAAATGGTGCACCCCAATCGGACCTGGGAGCACGGAAGGAGGGGAGGGAAGAGCCAGCCCCCCGAAAGGGCCGCGGCTGCCTCCTGCGTTGAGGCAGCCTACCATCCTTGGCAAACAGATCCAGACACTCCCCAAAGAGCCGTAGCCCAGTAAAGGGGAAGCCAGTGAGAGCCTTCTTAGCAGCATTATCAGCCGCCCACTGACGCATCCAAACAGAGCGGCGTATAGCCACCAATAGGGCAGAAGTCTTATGACACATCCTGAAGGCATCATCCATAGCAGAAAGAATAAATGCCACAAATTCATAGCAAAGCAGGAGGGATCTATACTCCTCCCCCCTATTGGCATCCGAGGCATTATCCAGAAGGAACTTGAGTAGCTCCTTAATAGCAAGAGCCGTGATGGCAGAAGTGCACACAGGGCGCAGCGCAGTCCCTGCACAAGCAAATGCGTGACAGGCCAGCTGATCAACACGCCGGTCCTCACCATCCCTCAGAGTAGAAGTGTGAGGGGAATGCATGACCGAGGTATTGGACAACCCAAGCATGGGAGCAAGCACGGGGGACGACCAGCGCTTAACCACATCAGCAGGAAATGGATACCTCCTGTTCCAACTCTTAGGCACCGCGGGCAATCTGCTAGGACGTTCCCACTCCTTGAGCACCAAATTATTAAAGTTGTTCTGCTCAGGGAACTCCAAGCGTTGTTTAACAGTGTGAAAAAGCTCACCCTGCTGCTTTTTAGCCGGGACAGGAGGGGTAATACACAATACTTCAAAAATGTGAGACAACAGCTTATCAGTATCCTCAGGAGACCATGGGTCTTCCCCAAAAGGAGACCCAGTACCACCATAAATCTACTGCTGCTCCTCAGAGGATTCAGAATCAGAGAAAAGTTCCCCCTCTTCTAGGGGGTACAGGCCAGGGAAAGAAAACTGTCCCTCATCCTCCTCAGGAAAAAGGGAAAAAGCGGTAGTTAAATGCCACTTCTTGCCAGAAGCCTTACGGGGGGACCGGCCCAGCAATATACCTTTCCAGGCTGGACACCCGCCAGGCCAAGCCATAATGTGATTCCCCACTAGCATGTCCCTCACTAGGGGTCAAATGCAGGCGCGGGGGGGTAGGTGATTTTGAAGGGGGCACAGATCTGGGCAGCGTAGCAGGCAACCTAGACTGCAGCGCAAGTACCTTCTGGGCGCAGGGCACACATACCCTGACACCGTCACTCACAGGGGATACCCCACACGCGACACACAGCTGGGCTTGTCCCGAAGGAACCCCAAGCACATTATCCCCGGAAGCCTCTATATGGTGATTAAAATGGGCCCAATGGGCAGTATAGGGTTAAGGCTAGCAAGAGCCACCAGGGATGCCCCAAAAACCCGCTAGGGAAGGTGGGAGAAGACAAAAGGGAAGAGGGCCGGGAGAAACCACAGTCACGTTTATCCCGCCTGAAAGACATAATAAAAACACACACAACAATCCCATAATGTGGCGAAATAGCAAGAAGACAACCCCGAAGGGGACTCATGGACCAAGAGACCGATTCACCGAGATCCGGACAGAAAAAGGCCGCGCGCAGCAGCACACGCGGGCCCCAGTACACCGCAGAGCCAAAATGGCGCCAGAACAGACCTTGAGGGGCGGGCCGCAGGCGTGTGATGCAAAAAACGTCATCCGTGACCCCCCAGCGCCAATGACAGCGCAGATACTCACTACAGTGTATGTCGCCGCCCACCGGGGAGCGCCGTACAAAGTGGCAAGCGCACATAAAGACAGTAATAAAAAAAGACAAAACTACTCAGGACACCACCGCCTACCCCCCCCCCCGCGGAGAGCGAGGCGGAAGAGAGCAGTGACAGGGGCACCCAAGGCACACATATGGAGGGAAGGGGGGGGGGAGTGGAGGGGGGGAAGTAAGGACCCACAAATACAGGTTGCAGGAAGGGGCATCCCACAAAGGCTCACCAGCCAGGGATTGCGGTGGGTGGGCTCACCCGACCCTGGTGCTGTCCTACCTTCACCCGAACCAGGCAGCCGAGGCTGGGAGGCAGTGGGTCCAGAACGGGTGGGAATAGTCCTGCAGGGCCGCAGGCTGGTAAGCCCTGCACACCTGCGCAATATAGAGAGCAATCTTCTATCTTTGCAGTCCTGACTGCAGAAAGAAACTGGGAATTTGTGGGAGGTTCCTGTCCTTTTATAGGGCCGGGAGATGCCACAAGTCTTTTCTGCAGTCCACTGCGCCACCTTGTGGCGGATATCCCAAGCGTAAAGAATTTTCTGAAACAGGACGTGCTGTATACTTGGAAAAAATAAACTCGATTCTTACCCTATAGCCCATAGCTGCTAGTCCGGGGCTGCAGGGCTTACCTCATTGTTAGATCCACATCCAGCTCCGCCCAGCCGATCACTGTGCTCCTCTTACTGGTCATATGGTCTCTTTCTGGGTCCCTCAGACACATCAAGGCCCCGCCATCAGTCACGGTGAGCTGCCACGCCCTCTCCATTCATTGCAGGATGAGCGAGAGGAGCGCGGTGATCAACTGAGCGGTGCTGGATGTGGATCCAACAATGAGGTAAGCCCTGCAGCCCCGGACTAGCAGCTATGGGCTACGGGGGACTTAAGGTGAGCATAGTGGTTTATGGCTGGAAATTGTCTTTAATGTACATATTTTAAAGTGGACCTTTGTGGCCTTTGACCAAAGTGGCTTTAGGGAGTGCAGCAAACCCTGGAGCATCCCTATTCCGCCCAACGGCTATGAGTCCACTTTAAAATGCTGATTTTAGTCCTTCAAATAATGCAAACTACAGCTGGTCTAGGATACTTCTGTTGTTTGCAAGATGATAATTGGAAAGCGTAATGATATTCATGTTACTACACACCAGCTTTTAAATCACCAGCATCCCCCATTTTTTTTCTATTGGGGTATGAGGCTTCTCCAATTTATGGACTGATGTTAATCCTGAGAAGAAAGGCCTAACAGCAAAGGACTAGGAATATATGCTACTGTTGTTTTATTGAACAAGATATTAAAAATCACAGATTTTTTAGAAACAGTGCTGATATGCTTTCAATGGATTATCTTCCATGCTTCCTGTCTCCAGATATACAGCTTTTATCTTTTTTTTACCTCAAAAAGACCACGCTAGATAATGAAATGAAAGGCTGGTATTTAGACACTTGGGTATGGGTATGATATTTGGGTGATATATTATATATGGCTTTCTTGCTAAAAAGAGAAGTATTGGTAGATTGTAATGAGTGATGTGGAAGAACAAAGACAATTTAAAGGCAATGATCTGAACTCATTCCATACTGCCACCAAATGACTCATAAAATGTAACTATACATACTGAAGGAAGACAAGCACTGACAGCAATTGTTCAGGACTAACAGCAAACAGAAGATGATTTTCAATGGATAGTTAAAATGACTACACAAAATGACCCCCTTTCTAGATTTTGAAAACCTATTTGAAACAATTAATTGAGGAACATGTAGGCAAATTTGAAAACATGCCAACTACATGCCAAACTTGTGGCTGCTCTATAAAATTCTCATCAGTTAACAATACAAAGCTGAGATCTTACCTTTCACATACTCGGACTGTCCATGCTGCAATGATCCAGGATGAGATACTAAAAACCAGAAGTACTGTGCCTGGACAGATGGTCATAAGGGTCTTCATTACAAAGCGTGTGTTGAAATTGATCTTGTTAAGGGCACCTATGCTCCTTGAAGATGCATCAGTGAAGAGCTTGCTGTGGAGGAGCATCACTCGTCCAATTAGGTATAGCCTCAAGAACATGGGAATGGATAAGATAATGTCTATGTCTGCATTGGCTACAGAGGTTGTATAGAAGAAGGCCAGACGAGCTGTCCAGGTAAAGGAATATTGTCCAGGGATAGGATGAATGGCACACACAGTCAACTCCAAGGTGATGAAAAATATCCGTTCATAGGTCATGGCTATTCTCCAATCATCCGCTCCATTGTCCACCATAAAAAGCTAAGATCAAGTAAAGTTAGCCCATATAATATTTGAATAAAACAGTGTGATACATGGTTTAATATAGCTTGATGTTATATCCACTGATTAAACTAGATGTGTCAAACTCAAGGCCCGGAGGCTGGATGTGGCCCTCCAAACCTTTTAAAGTGGCCCTCCCACAGGTACCAGATGTTGGTGGCTGTATGGTGCACCTTCTAGCTGGCTCAGTCACTCGAAGGATTCTTCCTTGGAGCTGTGTGTGGTCCTGCCGAGTGATGCACTAATCCACTGTGGAGCACAGTACTGCCTCTAATCCCAGGCATGGTGCCTATAAAATAGCTGGCATGCCTTTTTTACATTTTGTGGGAAGATGAGGGTAGTTTGTGCAACTGTTCTGTGTTACTGTGCAACCAACTTTCACCACAAAAGGGGAGGGACCCTAACCCACAAAACTAACTGCCACAGCAGACTATGCTACATCTTGCTACTTTGCTATTCTTGCTAGCTATTACAAGGTGGGGTGGGAACAATTTATTGGCATGCCGTTCTGCATCTCTCCTTGGCAAAATAATTATACATTTGCATCTGTCTGGGACAGAATAATTCAATGCCATCATTTGTTCTGAGCAAAAGAATTCTGTCGCTGTTTTAGATTAAGAGTCCGCATTTGTCCTGGGCAAACTAATTCAGTGTCTGGATCTGTCTGGGGCAAAAAAAAAACATTTTGCCTATGACGGGCAAATTAATTCTGTATCTGAAAAAAATTATGTGACTGTAACTATACATTTGAATGGTTGTGGTTGCATTTTGTCGGTTATCACTTGGCCCTTTAAAGATTATGCTTTAAAACAGCTACATGTGCAGCAAAGTCCTCATCTTGGAACAAGGCGGCTGCAGAAACGTTGCAAGATTTCAGCGCGACTAGCGAGGACAGAGTGGGAGGATGTCAGGGGACGGCAGGATGGCTAAGCTACCCTGGCATAGGTCACAGACAGCTAAGACACCGAAGAGGTGGAAAAAGCAATAGGATGATGGCGATCTGGAAGACTCTGTCATCCAAAAGGTATGCAGCATTGTGGTGGGGCTATTAGTACCTAGTAGGTTAGAGGTCCAAAGTTCCTCTCTAAGCAATGTCAACTGACTAATATGGCCCTTTGAGCAGAACCTAAAGACCAGGACTTAGAGATGCTCCTACATCTCTATCAGATACATTTTAAGCACTGCTACACAACTTGTTTTATTTAACAAGGCAACATCAAGAATGATGAATATGATCTGCCAAATTAGATATCACTATCAAGTTTAAAAATTCAAGGTACTAAGAAATAGGTTTATATGGGGATGTAAAAGATGGCATGACAATCTAATTTTACCGATAAACATAGTTTTTAAAAAAATGTTGTAAATCAAAAGGGTTATAAATATTGTTGGACAAACCTGAAGGATGATGGGGGTTCTGTCACACAGTCTGCTATGGGGTGATGGGAGGCTCTGTTACACAGCCAGCTATGGTAAGATGAGAGGGCTCTGTCACACAGCCTGCTATGGGGTGATGGGTGGGATCTGGCACACAGTCTGCTATGGAGTGATGGGAGTTCTGTCACACAGTCTGCTATGGGGTGATGGGGGGGGGGGCTCTGGCACACAGTCTGCTATGGCGTGATGGGAGTTCTGTCACACAGTCTGCTATGGTGTGATGGGAGTTCTGTCACACAGTCTGCTATTGTAAGATGGGAGGGCTCTGTCACACAGTCTGCTATGGGATGATGAGGGGCTCTGGCACAAAGCCAGCTATGGTAAGATGGGAGGGCTCTGTCACACAGTCTGCTAAGGGATGATGGGGGTGTTCTGTCACACAGTCTGCTGTGAGGTGATGGGGGTGTTGTCACATAGTCTGCTATGGGGTGATGGGGGTGTTCTGTTACACAGTCTGCTAAATGTTTTTTTGGAGTGGATTCTGTCACACAGTCTGCTATGGAGTGATGGGAGGCTCTGTCTCACAGCCAGCTATTCTAAGATGGGAGGGCTCTGTCACACAGTCTGCTATGGGATGATGGGGGGCACTGGCACAAAGCCAGCTATGGTAAGATGGGAGGGCTCTGTCACACAGTCTGCTATGGAATGATGGGGGTGTTCTGTCACACAGTCTGCTGTGAGGTGATGGGGGTGTTGTCACACAGTCTGCTATGGGGTGATGGGGATGTTCTGTTACACAGTCTGCTAAAGGTTTTTTGGAGTGGATTCTGTCACACAGTCTGCTATGGAGTGATGGGAGGCTCTGTCTCACAGCAAGCTTTTGTAAGATGGGAGGGCTCTGTTACGCAGTCTGCTATGGGATGATGGGGGGCTCTGGCACACAGCCAGCTATGGTAAGATGGGAGGGCTCTTTACAGATGAGGTACATAATTTTTCCAATGAGGTATGGTTATTTTATTAGGTTATTAGAAATATTCCTACCATATGGGGTATGCAGAAAAAGAAAATGCCAAAATATTCTCCATAGCCTATACAGCACTGTTATTTCCAAACCTAAAAAAACTTTTACTTCATTGAAAAGTTTATGTCCCTCACCATTAAAAATGCCCCATCGCATGTTCAGGTGATATATTGTTCTAAAATTAAAAAGCTCACTGAGATACAGGTCGCAATTCACACCACAAGGCACACCACTGGTGCACCTTGCTTTACCAAATAATTAGCATGAGCCTCATGATGCAGATATACATTTTAATTAGAAAATGTGAACAACATTGAAAGTATATGGAACACTGACCTGTACTAGCAACAAGCATGTTTTGCCTTTATTCAGTTCAGTGAAGCATCAATCACAGATGCTGAATTACACTCCACTGAAATGTAGGGTTTTTTTGCTACAAAACTTGATTGGGTTATTTTGAAAGGAGATCCTTGAGATGGATTTGTTGTGCACCTTACAGTTTGTAGAGGTAATAGCATAGCTGAAGAGAACCATTAGAAATTGAATTTGTTTATACATGATCTCTAGCAGGCTTGTGAGAGGTAGCCCAGCATAAGTATCATAATGAAATGACGTCTGCTGGTGCTCACAGTGCTGACCGAAATTTGACAAGTCTGGAAGCCGCTGGGGCAGCTTCTGAAGGCTATCAAATGGCAAGGTCATGTAGGGCCGTTTGTGTTTCTAGTATTTCCTGTTCGAATGTGACACCTTTTAGTGTTTCATAACACTCATGTTACCTATCTTCCAGAAACATTTTCAGCATTAATGTTTCTTGTGGGGATTTCTGTAACTTTAGAAAAGCAGGTCCTACTTGACCACATGCATGTTTTTTCTGTTAGTGTTGCCAATGCTGATATTTTCAGCAAGCTGTATAACCCTGGATTTCAGGGACCCTCAAGATTTACATGACATGCTTCTGAAGACCCTAATATACTGTAATTAACCCAACCCTGCTCAGTTCTCAAGTTCTTAGTGTGTGATGTAAATACATGTGTATATATTTTGTTATTCAGAATTATTTATGCAGTAAATGGACATATATATATATATATATATATATATATATATATATATATATATATCAAAGTGACTAGCAAAAAGAAAAACAAAGGAATACTCGCCTCTTCCCCTTGTAGTGGCTTCCTCTAGATCTAATGTTTAGAACTCACCCATTTCTGTGGCATGCACAAGGGGAAAAGCAAGGGTAGTGGTAGGCAGGGCAAAGACACCTATGTATATTTATACATACATATATTCCCACTCAGACTAAAATAGAGGCAGATGGCAGAATAAAGTTGAAAGGTAAACAGAAGTTTGATGGGGAGTATATGATAGAGAGGGAGAAATACAGGAAAAGTGAGGGAGACAATTTTAAAGAAGAACATCGGAAGCCCTGTAGACTAAAAGACCCCAGGGTCACCCGAGTTCCAATCCTTGGGGCATCCTGAATTGGGATGCCCTGCTGTGTAAAACCCCTCAGAAGCCCCATTCCACCAACTTAGCCCTGGAGCTCTTGTCGCGTCTCTGCGCCGCGCCACATCCTGGCTCACCTCTAGCCGTGCACACACCTGCACCCAGCCTTTCTGAATGGGCGGCGCGGGCATGTGACAGCTAGGAGTTTAAGGATGCCCCCACTGACAAGAACAACACCCTGAAAAGTGAAAATCGGATGTATTGTTCCTCTTTAAAAACAGAGTGCCAAGTGGAACACAGAAAAGAGAGAGCTAAAAAGAGGCACAGGTGGCACGTAAAAGCACAGAAAAGAGAGGGGGGAAAAAGAAGGAATACTGAAAATGGAGAGAGATTGAAGAAAGGATGGATAGAGAAAGAGGGAATGTGGAGAATAAAGACATAGAGAAGTTGAAACTGAGAGAAAGATGGAGGGAATGTGAAAAAGAGATTTACAGGGGGTATTCCATATAAAGGAGAGAAAGATATATATGTATATACATATATATGATATAGATCATGTAATAGAGAGAAAGACCAAGACAGAGAAAGAATATATGGAGGAAGACGATAAGGGAAGAAGATACGGACCAAAACCCTCTAAAATGCCCCCCACCTGAGTTCCTGCATGGGGTTGAATTAGGCTCAGCGACGGCGCAGTTTAAAACAAAACGGCACGCCCAACCAGCTAGTTTGAGATGACCTATTGGCTGATCTCAAATGTGCCATCTGAATGGCATCCATCTCAATGGCTGGGCTGGCTTTTGCCCTGCCTGAGGGAAAGCCAGAGATTAAGCCAAGAGCTCCGAGGCATCGCAAATCGTGCTGCCGTGGGGGCAGACAAGTGGCCGGCCCTGGAGTTCTTTTAGACTCCAGGACGGGCCCACAAAGGATTTGAACCACTTTAAAGAAAAAGTCAACTTTTGAGGAATTTCCCAAAGACTCTAAGGCCAGGCAGTGTCAGGAGGTAAAAAATACCATTTTGTGATTACTCACCTGTAAAATGGGTATTATAAGTATGTCACACACCCCGCTTCAGATAGTCATTACACTTGGGTTATACCGACCTGTAGAGGGCGATCTTGCAGAGATGTCATGAAAATAAGGGGGCCCCTCCCGGTCCATAAATACCTGGGACCTCCCACTCATTCCCCAGTATTAAGACAGCAGAAAAGGGACCAGGAAGAGCCAAAATAACCAGTAACCGTAAAAAGGTTGACCATAGAAAGGACCCAGAATACCAAAGGGCGGGGTGAAGCGGGGTGTGTGACATTTTACAGGTGAGTAATCACAAAATGGTATTATTCTAAGTATGTCACACACCCTGCTTCAGATACACTTCCAATAGCAGTGTCCATAAAGGGCGGGGATCCAAACAAGGCAATAATGCACAAACTTAAACCACTGCAGCTTGCAGAACTTTGCGGCCAAAAACAGCATCCGCTGAGGCCCGCACATCAACCTTGTAAAACTTGGAAAAAGTGTGAACGGAAGACCAAGTAGCAGCTTTACAAACTTGCTCAACAGAGGCCTAATGCTGGAAGGCCCAGGACGCCCCAACGGCACGAGTAGAATGAGCAGTAACACGAAAAAGGGGAACCTTCCCCTTGGCAGAATAGGCCCCAACAATGGCCTGGCGAATCCATTTACTAATGGAAGACTTGGCGGGAGCCAAACCTTTCCTAGGTCCGGAGGGCACCACAAAAAGGGTTTCAGTCCTACGAAAAGAAGAAGTAGCCACCAAATAGTACTTCACACAGCGAACCACATCCAGAGAATGCAAAACCCTCTCCTTGTCTTTGCTGGGCTTAGGACACAAGGAGGGTAGAACAATGTCCTGATTAAGATGAAAGGCAGAAACCGCCTTAGGAAGGAAATCTGTCTTGAAGCGGAAAACAACCTTGTCCTGATGCCTCTCAAAGTACGGGGCCTTAATGGACAAAGCCGCCAACTCCGATACATGCCAAACGGAAGTGATGGCAACCAAAAATGCAACCTTCTGAGTAAGCGTAGAAAGAGCAATATCGGGAGGACCCTGAAAAGCAGAAAGAACCAAATTCAAATCCCAAACTGGAAGCCAAGGCTTCCTAGGAGGCCGCACATGCGTAACCCCCTGGAAAAAGGTCTTAACCAGAGGATGAAGAGCAAAAGACCTTTGAAAGAAAACCGCCAGGGCAGAAACGTGCCCTTTCAGCGTACTAAGCTGCAAACCCAGGTCCAGACCATGTTGCAGAAATTCCAAAACCCTAGGGATAGAAAACACCCTGCAAGGCAAGGCCCGGACCTCACACCAATCAATATAAGACCTCCAAATCCTATAGTAGATGGCAGAGGAAGACATCTTTATAGCCCTAACCAGAGTCTGAATAACAGCATCAGAAAGACCTTCCTCCTTCAAGATGGAGGTTTCAGCAGCCACGCCGTCAAAGCCAGCGTTGGTAAATTGGGGTAGAGCAGTTGACCCTGAGTGAGCAGATCCGGCAGAAGGGGCAGATCTAACTGATCCGCTGCCAACCTTACCACGTCTGCAAACCAAACCTGTCTTGGCCATCTTGGAGCCACCAAGATTGCTGACGCACCCTCTAGGGCACCGCTTTGCCCACCATAGGGAAACGGAGGGAACAGGTACAGAAAACCCAGATCCCTCCAGTTCAGAGACATGGCATCCACTGCCAGAGCCAGCAGATCCCGCGAGAGAGACACAAATGCCGGAAGCTTGTGATTGTGATGAGAGGCAAAGAGGTCCACCTCCAGAGTCCCCCACCGGTGGCAAAGCGACCGAAACACCTTGGGGCTGAGAGACCATTCCCCCCGGCGAGATGAGCACCTGCTCAGGGAGTCCGCCTCCGTGTTCTCCACTCCCGGAATGTACACCGCCGAGATGCATGGGACATTGCTCTCTGCCCAAGCCAGGATAAAGGACACTTCCCTGAGGGCACACCTGCTGCGAGTCCCTCCCTGGTGATTGATGTAGGCGACCGCCGTCCGATTGTCTGACCGAACTTGAACCGGCAAACCCTGTAACTGATGAGTCAAGTGACTCAGAACCAACCTGATGGCTCTCAGCTCCAGAACATTGTTCTGCCTCCTGAGGCCCCCACAGTCCCTGAAACTGAAGATCCTTCCAAACCCCCCCCAACCTGACAGGCTGGCATCCGTGGTGACCGTCTCTCAACAAGGGGTCAGAAAGGATCTGCCCCTCATCAGATTGCTTGGTTCCAGCCACCACCGAACGGAATGCCGAACCCGGGGGGACATCAGAAAAGACTGATCCAATGACAGCGGAGACCTGTCCCAGGCCGCCAAGAGCTGGAGCTGGAGCGTCCTTGTGTGAAACTGGGCAAAGGGAACCGCTTCGGTTCGCCTCCCACCAGTCTCATCCCCAGCCGGATGGACGGACGAGGGATGGATAGAAGAAGCTGAGTCAATTCCTGAATCAAAAGAACCTTGGGCCGGGGGAGCAACACCCTGGACTGAGAAGTATCCAGAGACATTCCCAGGAACGACACCACCCTGGACGGAGAGAGGAAGGACTTGGGATAGTTGATCACCCAGCCGAATCTCTCCAGAGTGGGGTACCACAGTCCTGGTATCTAGCTCCGCCTGGCTGGGAGAGGATGCCATAATGAGAAGATCGTCCAGATAACGCACGATGCGTATACCCTGGGCTCTGAGAAGGGCCATCACCCCCGCCAGCACCTTGGTGAAAACCCTTGGAGCCGAGGTAAGGCCAAACGGAAGAGCCACAAACTGAAAATGCCGATCTTCCACCACAAACCTGAGAAATCTCTGATGTGCCGGGAAGATTGGAACATGCAGATAAGCATCCTTGATGTCTATGGACGTCATTAAGTCCTCTTGACAAAGCGAATTTATGGCTGAGCGCAGAGTTTCCATGCGGAACTTCCTGGGACGGATAAACCTGTTGAGAAACTTCAGATCCAGGATGGGACGAACGGAGCCATCCTTGGGCACCATGAACAGATTGGAATAGTATCCCAGGCCCCGGTCCGAGGAAGGCACCGGGCAGATGACAGCCATGTCCAGGAGATCTTTTACTGCCGCCCGGAGCCCCTGCGCGGCCAGAGGATCCAAGGGCACCCGAGACCTGAAGAATCTGGGAGGAGGCCGGATCTTCAGCTTGTAACCGGAAGACACCACTTCCCGAATCCATCTGTCCGAGACCTCCTGGTCCCAGACCTGGGAGAAGTGTCGCTGCCGTCCCCCCACCCACGAGGGTGAGGGCGCCCCCTCATTGCTGAGATGGGCACATCCTCTTCCCCTGTTCCAGGAATCACCTCTGGAGGAGAAGACAGCCAATCTCCGTCCAGCATTGGCCCCACGAAAGGAAGGGGTAAAGGAAGCCGCCCCCCGAAAGGGACGACGTTGCTTCTTTCGCTGAGGTAACCTACCTCCTTATGCGACCGAATCCAATTTTTCTCCAAAGAGCCGCAAGCCCAGAAAGGGAAGAGCCGTAAGTGACTTTTTGGACAAAAAATCAGCCGCCCACTGGCGCAACCAAACCGACCGCCGAATAGCCACCAGCAAGGCCGAAGTTTTACTACACATCACCATGGTGTCATCCAGGGCGGCTAGCACAAATGACAAAAACAATTCGCACCACTTAAGGGCGGTGAACTCATCACTAGCCGGGTCAAGCCTGGAGGTGGACAACAGGTCCCTAACAACCGACCTAGAAGCCACCATTAAAAGCGCCGAAGCACAAACAGGCCGCAAACCTGACCCGACACTGGCAAAACCGTGACAAGCCATCTGGTCAATGCGTTGGTCCTCACCATCCTTGAGAGTAGAACAGTCAGGAGAATGCAAAACAGAGGTGCTAGACAACCCCAAAACAGGGGCGTCCACCTCGGGAGGGGACGACCAGCGCTTCACCGCATCCACCGGAAAGGGATATTTCTTATCCCAACCCGGAAGCTGAGTAGGCCTCTCCCATTCCTTAAGAATAATGCCATCGAAATGCCTTTGATTAGGGAATTCTAAGTGCGGCTTAGCCTCCTCAAAGAACTCCCCCTTCTGCGGAAGAGTCACTTCAGGAGGAGAAATTGCCAGAACCTCAAACATATGAGCCAGGACCTTAGGGGTATCCAAAGAATCCCCCTGACCCCGCTCGGCACCGGTGCCAACAAACTTCAGATCGTTAGAACCATCCGACTCCTCAAATAGCTCCCCTTCCTCTAGCGGGGGGTAATCAGACCAGTCCAGTGAATCAAACTCCTCAAAATCAGAAGCCTGCGTGGCTGGGGACAAGTGCTTTCTCTTAGCCGGGGCCTTTCTGGCAACAGCGCTAGAAAATAATTTTTCAAGATTGGACAATCTGGCAGACACCTCAGATTGCCACTCCCCACTCATGACAACATCACACGGGGTACGGATCAGGCGGGGAGGGGTAGGAGAAGGGACCAGTGGCGCAGAACCAGACGCATGGGATCCGGACTGCCGCGTAATAGTCTGCTGTGCACATGGTATGCAAAGGAAAACATCATCCCCTGTAAGGGATGCCCCACACCCCAAACACTGCCGGGGTTGCCCTGAGGGGAGCCCGAGCTCGGTATCCTGGGAAGCCTTCATATGGTGATTTTTTCGGTAGTCACAATACCCAAGGGAATTACGCAATATAGGCTCGATTCAGAGAGACAAAAAAAGCCTTCCGTTTTAGTGCCAATGTCGTATTATTTTCAAATGTTCCCGCTCTCGTATGAATGTGCGAGCGATTCTATGCATGTCTTGTAAACCTTCTGTAAAGTTTCCGTCCATTTGTATGCCAGAGTACGAGTACGAGGATGTCATTTTCCATCGAGACTTTTCTGATTCATTTTCTCAGGTACCAACGTAGGCTTTCGTTTTTGCCCTTTTCCCATCGTATCCTCACACGAATCCTTTACGTTTCCCGATTCTGTTTCACTTTTTCAAAAAATAATCGTCCAGACGGAATCCTTACGATCTTGTGCCTGCGCACTACAAACTTAACTCATTAAAGTGCTCGCCTACATATCTGACTCCCTCACTTCTACTACAATGTTTAGCTAAACCACTTAGCGCTATCCTCCAGCTTCCCTTTTGAACCCTTAATGCTCACCCTAACCACTTAGCACTATCCAGCAGCTTCCCTTTTGAACCCTTAAAGCTCACCCTAACCACTTAGCGCTATTCTGCAGCTTCCCTTTTGAACCCTTAAAGCTTACCCTAACCACTTAGCAGTATCCTGTAGCTTCCCTTTTGAACCCTTAAAGCTCACCCTAACCACTTAGCGCTATCCTGCAGCTTCCCTTTTGAACCCTTAAAACTTACCCAAATCACTTCGCGGTTAGGTTCTTCTTCCATTTTAGGTCCCTAAAACTTACCCAAATCACTTCGCGGTTAGGTTCTTCTTCCATTTTAGGTCCCTAAAACTTATCCAAATCACTTCGCGGACATCTGAATCTTCAGCTCTAAATATGTATTTGCCCCTTTGTTTGTTGGAAATGTATGTGTTTCAAGAAATGACACAGAAAAGTTGTTTTTTTTTTTTGTTTTTTAATATAAATTATTTAGAGGATCTAAAAAAGTTTTTTTTTTAAAACATGGTTAGTTTTTTTTGTTTGGTTTAAAACGTTGTTTTTTTTTTGTAAAACTTTGGTTATAAAATTGTGAAATTTAAAAACAATAATTAAAAATTGCTCCGCAGAACATGGCCAGGACCCAGGACTCTAATCCTCTTCCTCTTCTTCTGTTGTCCCCAACGAGTCAAACATCACCTTCATATCGGCCACCAACGCAAGGACCCTCTGATTCATTTCCAAAATTTTTTGGCGTGTGGTCCCTGTAACAAATAGAGAAAAAATCATTAGTTTGAGACCAATACATGTTTGCCACCTGTGGATTGAATGTTTTGAACTTAACAAATTAAATAAAGGCGACATATGTAATTCTGTCAAGTCATTAAGCTAAGGAAGTGGCCACAGGTCAGTCTGGCAAGTCATTAAGCTAAGGAAGTGGCCACAGGTAAGTCTGGCAAGTCATTAAGCTAAGGACGTGGCCACAGGTCAGTCTTATATTGCCATTGGCTAGGGCTTGATGTATCTGTGTGTTGATGTCAAGTACCACATAAATGCAAATAATGGCATGACTACTAACTTGGTTGGTGGCCGAGAGATGGCTCGTTGGGGACAACACGATGTCCTGGGTCCTGGCTCTGCTGTGAAGAAGTGCCTGTAGAAAAATGGGAAATGCGGTCAGTTTTAATGTCAAATTCCACAGTAATCAAATGTCTCTTGCAAAGTCTGGTTCACATCACTCACCTTCTCCAGGTTCTGCTGGTGTCAGATCTGCTGCCTCTTCCACTACCTCACCCGCTCCAGAAGCATCTAGACAAACAGATGAAAGGAATCAGTTTGGTAGGAGATAGCATGTATATGTGTGTGCGTATACATGAAGAGGGACATACCAGAGGCTCCCGCATGCGTGGCAGGGTACGACTGCCTGCCCACGCCGTGCCGCCCTTCCTCTGTTGTAAGGTCCAGGGGCTGGTCGGAGGACCCAACAGAGGAGGGGTAGGACCGTCGCCCTGGAGATCCATCACCTTCACTCCCAGCTGCAGAATCATGCAGCACTGGTCGGCCTGTGCGCCTCCGGGTGCGGCGAATGCGGTAATCCATTTCCAACACTACCAAAGAAAAGGCATTATAACTAAAGGGCTACCTTCTGTCGTAATTACATCTTGCATGCAATTGCTAGGTACTTACTTGGGAAATGGATTCCGAAAAAACTCCGCACCCGGGGCATGTGCAGTCGTTTCCGGTCCGACCAATGCTGCATGATCTGTATGTGGGTGAAGGTGGTGTCGGTCTGTTGTTGGATATCAGAGATGGTCTCCAGGGCGACATTGTGTTTTTCAAACAAGTTGGGCAGGTAGTCGTACCTGCGCTCCAGCATGGTCTACAAAACAGAAATCAAACATAGCAATTAATTATAAATGCGTATCAATATGTGCCAACAATACATTATTTTTGAAAATCCCATTAACACACACACACACTTCTAGGCTAAGTTAAATTTTTAATCTGGCCGCACTGTGGTTTGGCACGTGTGTGGCGTGCCTTTGGTTGTGCATGTAGTTTAACACATTTTTAAATAAATCCCTTACTTCGTGCGCATCCTTAACATCTAGAGCAGCATTTAGATGTCAATTGAAAGGCTTACAAATACACTTACGAGCATGATGATCTCTTCTTGTTGGCGGGTGAAGATAGTAGCCGCCATCTTTCTTCTTCTTCTCGGCAGCAGATAAGTAATGCCCCAGTGGTTTACGGGTTCCGCACGGCCGTGCGAATGGCCAGAAGAACGCGTAACGCCGGCTACCTTATTTAAAGGTCCCTGGACACACAGCTCATTCTCTTTGAGAGTCCAAGCAAAATGGCACCCAAAAAAGCAGCATCCAAAACTGCAAAAGACACCACGCTGAAGAAGGCAGCCAAGCGGCATGAGCATGCCGAAGGCCCACAAACAAGGTCTCAACAGGCCAAAGCCAAGTTAAGGCCTACAACCAAGGCTTCGCCAAAGCAGCATCCCAAGCCAACTACCAGCTATGGCCAAAAAAAGGAGGCGGCAGCAGCCAAAGGCAAGACGAAGGCACAAAAGCCTACAACAGCTCATGCCTTCAAACATCCCCCCCCCTGCCCCACATCCCCCCCGCCCACGTGGCACCAAGGCACTTGGCATCGGTCCAAAACACAGGCCAAGAAGCCGCAGCAGGGCCAGAAGCCGCACCAGGGCCAGAAGGCGCAGCAGGGCCAGAAGGCCAAGATCAAAGAGCAGGCACCTCAGGCCCAGAAGCCCGAAAAGGAAGCCAATGGCAAGCTCCCCCTCCCCACCTGCACGTGGCTACCAAACGAAGACCAAGAGTGGGCGACCCACCAGCTCTGGCTCACCCCAGCCAAGTACCTCCAAGGGCCCACAGAGCCACAGGGGCACAAGCAGCAGTTCCAGCTCCTCAAGACCCTCTCTTCCTCGCCCACATTCCCCACCGGCACAGGTTGTCAGGCATTCACCCTATGCCACATCAACACCTGCAACTTCTGTAGCCACCCAGCCACGAACACCCAGTCCCTTTCCCAGTCCAGTACGATCAACAGCCAGCCTCCAGTCCTTGATGTCTCCTACACACACCCAGGCCAGAATGTCGCCTCATTTGCCAGCAAACAATGAGGAGCCACAACCACCACAAACAGGGCGCACATTGCGCAGAGGCCACTTGAGTGGCCGTTTTGGTGAGTCCCATACTCTGGCATTGGCTAGTGGGCTAAAGTTATATTATGATGAGCTATATGGGAGCAAATCCAAAACAACTAGCAAGCAGCGCAAATCTGAGATTTCGGCTGAACTCACCAGACAAGTCAATGCAGCGGGGGACGAACTTAAAGATGTAGAACAGATTCAGCGGAAAATATCGGACCTCAAATATGCCGCACGGAAGAAAGAGAATAAAAGGCGGCAGTACAGGTACATATCTTATTTGTTGGCTTTTATTCTTCTTGTATATACATCAGTGAGCTTATTTCTGAATACTATGTTTTTCAGCTTACAAACTGGCGGAAGATTCCCCACTAAATTGAAATTTACACAGGCTGAGGAGATGGTGCTGGGCCTGCTACATCCTGTTGCGTTAGAGGGACAACAGGACACGGACAACCCGCCAATTACAGCAGGTTAGTAATGTGTGAATGTTACTAAAAATGGACCAAAAAGTCAAATTATCCAGCAAGGCATATCTATACACATGCCCCTAGGGTGTGCCTTGTAGTAGAGTGATCACTTTGACCAGGGTGTGTCATGTGTGTCGACAGGTAATGTGCAAATTAGCACGACCATACATGACGTTTAAGAACATTTAGGAAGAGTAGGAAAGTATGGAGATTAGTAAATGAATGCGTGCTATGTATTTTTTGCCAATCACATGCCACACTTACATCTTTTTCTGTTGGCCAGTTTGCTTAGAGCTGTGCTTGGGGCCCGACGGCTTAAGATGGTGTGATTGAAATGTTTTTAGAGATACAATGGTAACCACCAGAATCATATTGTAACTGCTATTTGCCAGCTTAGTGTGTTAACTTAATGGCCTATAAGGGATGTTTAAACAGACACAACAGCCATTACTTGCATGTTTGTTTTTCTTCACGTGACCAATGTGTCTGTTCTGGTTTAAGAATCCATGTTCAATATAATGGCATTCATAGTGAAGGCCAAGTTGCACCGTTGTGGTAGTGGCCATTCCAGCTTGGGCACGTGTTTGATTTAAGCATATGTGTTATTAACCATCACCAATGCATAGTTGTGTGTTTACATTGTTGGTTTTCTTCTAATGCAACCCAGCCTCATCCCTCAGCTAGTGGGGACTCCTCTGCCATTTTAACTATGCGGTCTTCTTCCGTGCTGCCTCGGACCCAGGATCCGATGTCTACGGTAAGTGTTTTTTGATGATGTTGCGTATGCATGTGTCTTGCCATGTTTCTTTGGGCTGAATTACATATGTATTCCCCACACTGAACCGTTTTGTTTTACATGTCCCCAACAGAGCCACACACTGATGGAGGAAATCCAGGAGCTGGAGGAGGATGGAACCTTCCTTGGAGCTTATGAAGATCTCCCCCTGGGCCAGAATCTGCAACTGTCCCAAAATGTTTCTCCGACAAATCCTCAGCAGCAGAGGGAAGCTGGCTGCATGCTGCCTGCACATCGTGGGCAGCATGTAGAGACTGACCCTCCAGTCCCCAGTTTAAGATCTGCTGTTGAGGATTTCCCCAGCATACCTGTGGCTGTTGGTTGTCCTAGAGCAACATCATCTGCACGCCCCCCAACCCGGGGAATTGGGAGGCGTACTCAGCAACGTCGCCCAGTTTCCCAGGGGAGGGGCGTGCAGATGATGGAGTCAGCATGGCACCATGAGAGGCGGCTGTTTCGGCGCCAAAATCAGCAAAACCACGAAAATATTATTGGGCAATTAGATAACCTCAAAAATACCTTAAGTGCCATGCTGACTGAATTTAGGACCCATAACAGCCACATGGTCAACTTGACAACAGAATTCAGGTCCAGCATGGCTGAATTGCAAACTAACCAAAGAAACATTTTGGAACAGTTCTGAATGCCACACAGGCCCAGGTTAGGGCCCACCCCCAAGGGCCACAACCTGGGTTCTATGGGCATCCCCCATATTAATGTGTATTTGGCCTAAATCTGTTCTATATCTTTGCTCGACATCCCCACTGTATTGACTTGTCTGGTGAGCCGTACCAATCTAGCATTTTGATCTGCCTTTGCTAGTATGTTTTGGATTTGCCCCCATATAGCTCATTAAAGTCCTGAGGTAGCCCACTAGCCAATGCCAGAGGACAAGCCTCACTGAAGCGGCCACTAAAGCTGTTGCGCTGAAGCCTTGGCCATAATTACATTTGTGGTGGCTCCTCCTGTTTGTAGGCATGATTGTGTGACATTCTGGCCTGGCAAACTAAGACCTTGGACCCTGGCTGTGATTTTACTGTAATTGGATTGGGACTGGGTGTTCTTGTTTGGGTGGGCCACTGAGTAACAGGTGTAGATGTGGCATAGGTATGTCTGCTTTCAACCTGTGCCTGTGGCAAATGTGGGCAAGCAGGAGAGGGCGTGTTTGTGTGCATATTTTTAAAATGGAACATGTTTTGACATTAATTTCATGTCCATGTATTCCCCCTAAGTATGTGAGTGACCATCACCTACAATTCTGTTTGTCAAAATTGAACCTTAAAAAAATTAAACAAACGTGTTTCTGACCAAGTTAATGTCTGTCGTTTTTTGGTTAACAAATATGAGTTAAAGTAGCCACAAAAACAAACACAAACAAATATTTTAAAATGAGGAAAAAATACAATTCTGTGAAATACTCACCTGTAGAATTGGTATTATACATATACAGTACGCCAGATGGCGCTGTGCACTGTAGACATGCAAAAAACAGGCTCCTTCCGGCCCTTCATATACCCGGGGACCTCCCACAAATCCCCAGCATTGAAAAGCAGTGAACCAGAAGCCGGGAGAATTTAACCACCAAAACAAACTGGTAATGATAACAATGATAACAATCACCATACAGGGGATCCAGAATAATGCAAAAACCAGGGTGGGGTGGAGCAGGACGTACTGCATGCGTATAATACCAATTCTACAGGTGAGTATTTCACAGAATTGTATTATTCTAAGTATACAGTACTTCCTGCTCCAGATATAATACTTACACTTGGGACATCCAATAGCAGTGTCCATAAAGTAGGGTGGGATCCCCAACAAAAAAGGCACAGCAGACAGTAAAAGCGCTGTCACCTGCAAACCTTGCCACCGAGAGCGACATGAGCAAAGGCTCCAACGTCAACATCATAAAAACCTTTGAAAAGGTATGAACAAAAAAACAAGTAGCGGTCTAGCAAACTTGTTCAACAAAACCTGGTGCTGAAAGGCCCAAGGACACCAAGGCACCAGTAGAATCAGAAATAAAGTGAGAAGAAAATCATCCCCTTAAAGGAATAGGCCTGAGTAACAGCCTGACAAGATCAAACGCTAACAATAGTCCAGGAAGAAGCCAAACCTTCCCTAGGACCAGAAGGGACAACCATCCAAGTAAAGGCTAGGCCAAGGGCCGCTTAACCCCTGGAAGCAGACGAGATCAGGCACATACAGAGGTAGGTGCCCACGAACCCCAAGGGGCATCAGTCCCCCTAAGGGACAAGAGACAATCCAGGAAAAAATTCCAGCACCTGTTGAGGGAAAGTAGATCCCCTTGCCTCAGCGTTACTAGGAATAAAGCACAGAAGAAAGACAATGTCTTAAATACATGAGCCTAAGACATCACCATAGGCAGAAGGTCCGGCGTAAAGAGGAGCACCACCTTATCCTGGTGCATATCAAGGAACGAGGGCTAGCTAAACAGAGCCGCCCGCTCAGACACATGTCTGACTGAAGTAACAGTCCCAGAAGGACAACTTTGAAGGTAAAAGACAGCCAGATATCATCCTGAATCGGTCCAAAAGGAACATCCCGCAAGGCAAACCCCGAAGGAATGCTTAGCCAAGGAAAATAAGCAAAAGACTTCTACAGGAAGGCGGACAGGGCAGAACCTGACCTTTCAGAGTACTGAGTTGGAGAGCCAACTCCAAGCCATGCTGTAATAACTCTAGAGCCCTGGGAACAGAGAACGCCCAACAGGGAAGAGACCTAGACTCACACCAATCCATATGGGTACGCCATACCTCATAAGAGATGGAAGAAGAAGAAGAAGCTTGCTCTTAGACTTCCAATAGTCACGAACACAGAGAAGAGAAGCCTGTCTCCATAAAGACGGAAGATTCAGCAGTCAGGCCGGCTAGGCCAGAGTCTGTAGATTGGGGTGACGTAAAGGAGGCCCTGAGTGGACAGAGCGGCACCCCTAGCAGAACGTACAAATCTACCACCCTCGGTACCACGTCTGCGAATCCACACTCCACTAGGCCACCCAGGGGCCACCAGTATCAATGGTCCCCCTACCAGAGCAATTCTGCGCAGAACCCCGCCTAGCAGGGGGAACGGAGATAAGACATACAGACCAGAATGTCCTGCCATAACATTACTAAAGCATCATGACCACGGCCAGAGGATCCTGGGGCAGGGAAACGAGGGGCGAGAGCTTGAAATAGTGACGGGGCACCAAACAGATCCACACTGGTTGAACCTCATAGTGACACAAGGATTAGCACATCCTGTCGCAGAGCGACCTCCACCGGAGCGAATACCACTGATATGCCGGAAACATTATCCTCCACCCAGATCAGGAACATATACCTTCCTGGGGGACCATCTTGCTCCAGGTCCCACACAGATGATTAAGGTAGGCCACAGTCGTCAGACAGACCGAGCGCCGCCAAACAGGCAGGCCGTGAAGAGGAGAAGTCAAGCGAGATAGCGCCAACCTGAAAACTCACTGTTTCAAGGTGCATGGACCTCCTAAAGGCCCCACCTCCCCCGGACACGCATGGGGTTACAGAAGAAAACCTCCCCATCAACCTGATAGGTTGGCATCCATGGTGACCGTCTCTAGGATGGGCAGGAAGGGAACTGCCCCCAGACAGGTTCCTAGAGTGCATCCACTCCAAGAGGGACTCCTAACCAGGGGGGAAAGGCACACATGACCCTGCTCCAGGGATGCTGGGTCCCTGTCCAGTATTAACAATAGAACAACAACAGAAGGGCCCCAGGTAGAAGAGTATAAGGGACTTCTTCTAAGCAAGTCACCAACGGGCCCACCAGCTGCATTCTTGCCTGGTGAAGGGACGGGAACAGCAAAGAGGGGCTGAGCCCACGCAACCAGATTGTCCACCTTATTGCTGAGGAAGGAAGATTCTCGCCTGAACCGAATCTAGATTCATCCCTAGGAATGGAGATACCAATCAAGGGGACAAGGAGGACTTGAGGTGAATGAACACCCATCCAAATGACTCCCAATGGACACCACCAACCGAATAGCCAACTCGACCTGACGTGGAGATTGGGAAGCAAAAAAGGACGACCGGGTAGGTCTCACGCAGACGCCCCTTGGTCTCATCAGAGACATAGCCCCCATCAGTACCTTGGTGAGCACTCTGGAGGCAGAAGAGAGGCCAGATAGCAAGGCCACAAATTAGCAGTGTTGGACTTCCAACACGAACCTGAAGAGCCTCGGTGTCTAGAAGACACAGGGATGTGAGCATAAGCATCCTTGATCTCCCCAGACGGCAAGGGGCCCACTGGGCGCAAGGCGCTGATGTCCCATCTCAGATTTTCCATGCAGAAAACTGCCTGTAATAGTAGAATTGCCGAAAACCTGTGAATCCAGAAAGGGCAGACTGACTCATCTCTTTGGGGAAATGTGAAGAGGTTGGTGTAGCGGCACCTGCCTCTGCCTGTTAAGGGCAAACTGCAAGTGACCTCCAGACCCCGCAGGCCGTGCATGGCCTGCACCAGCACCCGAACAGAGGCAGGGACCAGGAGTACCCTGACAATCTTGGGGGAGGCCGCGCAGCAAACTTTATCCTGTATCCGGAGGAAACTACCTCCTGTATCCACCAGAATGAGGCAAGATGCCTCCTGATAGGAGCAAGGTGCTGCAGTCATCCCCTCACCCAGGCGGGTGAGGGCGCCCCATCATGCTTGAGGGGATTTGGTGGAAGATTTAGGCTTAGCCCCGCCGGAGGGCCCAGAGCGTTGTCTGCTGCTCGTGGGGCAGGAGTCTGCATGAAGACTCCGGAAGGACACCCCTGGTTCTTGTTTAACACTATGGTATGGAGGGGGAGGGGTGTCCCTGTCCCGAGGTGGCCGAGACAGCCGCCTGCGTTGGGGTGATTTGCCCTTTTTTCCAAACAGGTCCAGACGGGCCCCAAACAGGCGTTGCCCTCTAAAGGGAAGCCCGGTCAGAGTTCTTTTAGCAGCATCGTCAGCACCCCACTATCGCAGCCAGACCAAGCGACGTATAGCCACCACAAGGGCAGAGGTCCTCGCACACATTCTAATGGTGTCATCCAGCGCTAAAAGGATACATTTTACAAATACATCACAACTGGAGAGTGCATTAAACACCTCCCACGGAAGATCATCAGGGTGATGCTCAAGCATCTTTCTGATGAGGGTTCTGGCGGCCACTGCAGTGATGGCCGCGGCACAGAACGGGCGCAGCGCCGTTCCTGCACAAGAAAAGGCGTGGGAAGCCAGCTTATCCATGCGCCGGTCCTCGGCATCCCGAAGGGTACTATAAGCAGGAGCTGCAATAAAGGGGGGGTTAGGAACCCCAATGATCGGTGCGTCCACCACAGGGGGCGATGACCAACAATTAACCACCTCAGGGGGAAAAGGGTATTTCCAATCCCAGTCCCCTGGGACCCCTGGAAGTTTACTGGGGCGTTCCCGTTCCTCGGGTACAAGAGCATGGAAGTGAGCCTGCTCTAGAAATTCCAAGCGCGGTGTCGCTGTATGGAAACGCTCCCCTCTCGGCTTGGGAGCCGCGCTAGGGAGAGAGATAGACAGGGCCTTAAAGATCCTAATCAACAAACCAATGGTGTCCAACTGGTTCCAGTCTTCATGGCCAGAATCGTCATGACTCCTCGGCTCCTCATCAGATGAGCCTGAGTCAGAGAACAGCCCTCCTTCATCAGAAGGGGTACAGGCACGCAGAGTAGTGAACTCCTCCGATCCCATAACAAAGGCAGAAACAGGGGGCGTCGAGGACCGCTTTTTACCAGGGCCCAATCGCTTTGTCAACCCCGCAATAATCTGGTCAGCCGTAGGCAGTCTGGAAGACGCGGCCGGCTGCAACTCCCCACTTGTATGCGACTCAGCAGGAGTGAGATTTAAGCCTGGGGCAATAGGAGTATTGAAGCGAGGTGCAGCCACTGGCAATCCTGATTGCAGGGCCAGTACTTGCTTGGCACACGGTGCGCAGACCCGTGCCCTGTCAGCATCAGCGTGGGGATATCCACGCGTTATACACAGGGACCCCGGTCACATAATTCTGAGATGCCTCCATATGGTGATTATCTAGGCACAATATGCCAGCAGGGATTTATGCAATAGGCAACCCTGGATGCCCCAAGACCCGCTAGGAATGTGGGAGAATTTTTTATAAGCCCGCTATAAATTGTGTCAGCGAGGGCAGCCACCAGAGTCTTTGACGTCTGAAAGACATAAAGATAATAAGGAGGTGTCAGAGCCATGCGCAGCAGGAAAAAAAAATTTTTTTTATATTGAAAACACCCGAAAGGGAGGAGGAGGAGGACCGCGACCACGCGCGTGCGCGAAGATCATCAAAATGGCGCCAAGCGAACCTTGAAGGGCGGGCCCGATCTGGCCGTGACGCGGAGCGCGCCAAGCCAGGTCCCCGCCCCCTCGGAAGAGGGGCTCTGAGGCAGCAGTCAAAACGTAACCAGCAAAGGATAACATACACTTAATATAAGCCTTTGCTAATGGAGAGGCCATAGCGTCTGGACGCCCCCGCCGCCCAGCGCAGTACACTTTAGTAAAAGAAAAGACACGCACACGGCGGCAGCCAAAAACTATGAAGAGCAAGCAGCGCAGCTCTGACACACAGTTACAAGTCAAGGGCAATACTAAGGCCATAAGCGTGACAATATAGTACACTGAGACCGCCACACGCATACCCCCCCTTTCTTTTCCCCCGAAATACGGGGGAGACGAGGGAGGATGGCGACCCTTTACACAGGGTCCACCGCTACACGGGCATGGGCAATAATGCAGGAGGGGCATCCACTAGAGGCTCACCATCAGCTTAAACCGCCTACCCTTTGGTGGGGGACTGCGGTGGAGCAAGGCTCCATAAGCACGCATGGTGCTGCCTACCTTCACCCGACCAGCGCAGCCCAGGCTGGGAGGCACATCACAAATAGGATGGGTGGGAGTAGTCCAACAGGGCCACGGGCTGCAATAGCCCCGCTCACCTGCGAGAGAGTGATACTTCATGTCTTCGCAGTCAGCACTGCAGAGAAATCTGGGGATTTGTGGGAGGTTCCCGGGTATATGAAGGGCCGGGAGGAGCCTGTTTTTTGCATATCTGCAGTGCACAGCGCCATCTGGCGGAGGATAACCCCAAGTGTAAGTATTATATCTGGAGCAGGACGTACTGTATACTTAGAATATACATTGTTGTTGATTTGGGTAATTAATTCATTATTGTTTGGTTCATAATCTAACAAAAATCAAACAACAAATGGAACAAAGCAATCACAACAAACAATGTCAAAAGAAACAAAAAAAAGAGAAAACAATTAAGCAAAATGTGTTGCTATTAAATTAGCACGGACGGCTTGGCCAGACGCACTGTGCTGCCCAACATAGGCGTCCTCTGGGTCATCGCCGGGTGGAGAGGGTGGAAAATCCACCAAATTATGGGGTCACACTGGAGGGATCCCCCGGTATGGTCCAAACATCTAAATCGGGTCTTCAATAGTCCAAAGGCCCTCTCCACCACTGCCCTGGTTTTGCGGTGCGCCCTATTATAGGCCTCTTGTGCGGCATTCTGTGGGCGTAGTACAGGCGTCAACAGCCACGGGAGGAGTGGATATCCAGAATGTCCTGGAAAAATTAAAGGTAAACAAATATAAACATTAATGCATACATTTCAGGCAAAAAATCCAACAAATACCTGATTAAGAAGCTAGGTGACATTGTCCCAAAAACATGAGCATACATATTGCACAGGCCAAAGCGACAAAGAAACATATCTGATAGATGGTGGGCCAAATTAGAGAAATAATATTGCGGATGCTGGCCAATCAGGCAGACTGTTAACAGCTATTGTTTCCTGTCTGTGCTGCTCAACAATGTTGGATGGGTTAAGTTTACATTACCCATTTTCTGCTTTGTCTGAGTCCCAAACAGGTCTAAGCCAGCCCCTGCACTTTATCCCGCTCATCTCTACTCAGTAAGTGTAATGCATGTAAACAAAGATGGCGCAGACCCTATGATAAAGTCAATAACAGATTTACAGAAAAGTGTGGGGAAGACTGTTTAATAATTTGGCTCTAATTACACTTTGGAGTTTAAACAATGCAGGACAAACATTTTGCCAGCCTTTGTTGTTTTGCTAATGTAATGGGTCCAGTCGTGTTTCACATGTTCCCAAGGTGATGAAAAAGCCATAGTTTAAGAAAGGTGAATCAAACCAAAATCCAAGCCATACCTAGAAAATCTAATGATGTAATTGGACTCAACTTACCAAGGAGCCATGCACCCGCAAATTCCCAAGACTCAAACCGACGGAATAATCCTGATCTTCTAAGGATGTAGGCGTCATGGGATGAGCCAGGGTAGCCTGCGAGGACGCTAAGAAACCGCATGTCCTGGGCCACCACTGCTTGCACATTCAGTGAGTGGCCCATTTTGCGGTTCCTGGGAAAAAAGGGAAAAAAAAATCAGTAACACTTGGGAAATTAGTCAAACCCTCACTTATAACAAGTCAAACGTGTTTCTCAAGACAAATAACACCAAACAACTACCTTAAATTTAAGTGCCGAACAAAAGGAGATGTATGTTATAGCCTTTAAAGTTTGGATTTACTTGTTCAATTTTAAGTACACTTTCAAATGTTTGACTTTGACCAAACTGATAATTTATATAAGTGAAAAATAGGGGCCATTGGTTCACATACACTCTTTGCAAGGAGGGAGTATTTGCAAGGAGGGACTGATTACAATGAGGGAATAATTAAAAGGAGGGACTAGTAACAAAGAGGGATTAATTGCAAGGAGGGACGAGTACCAAAGAGGCATTATTTACAAGGAGGGACAAGTAACATAGAGGGATTAATTACAAGGAGGGACTAGTAACATAGAGGGATTAATTACAAGGAGGGACTAGTAACAATGAGGGATTAATTACAAGTAGGGACTAGTAACAATGAGGGATTAATTACAAGGAGGGCCCAAAACAAATGATGGATTTGTTCAAAGGAGGGACCCAAAAAAACAAAAACAACATAAAACAAACCAAAAAGTTAGCTCAACATGGAAGAATGAACTTGCCTGTATATGTACTCGTCGCAAGCCGGAGGGACAAGGGCAATGTGGGTACAGTCAATGGCACCCATGACGTTGGGCATATCAGCAATATTATAAAATGCCAGTTTAATCGCGTTTCTGGCTACCATATCCTCAGGAAAACAAATATATTTTCGAGTTATGGTAGCCATGCCTTCCAAAAACTTGGATAGGGCGCGGCTCAGCGTAGGCTGTGAGATCCCCATGGAGAGGGCACCCAGCCTCTGGAAGAGCCATTCGCCAAAAATTGCAGGCAGCCAAGCATCTTGGTCATACCTGAAATTGCTTGCCCCTTCCTTGTGGTGCGGGCTAACCATGGCCGTAGCTCACTATACAACTTATGGAGGGAAGCGCGATTAAGTCTGGTGAGCTCGAACAGCTCAACGTCATGCATGCCATTGATGTCCATGCGTCGCCGCCGATGCAATCTGGCCTCTGACCTCCGGACGATCTCAATGCCCATGAGCTGCAGATCCTCATGTTCCTCAAATGCACTAGACTCATCCATGCCTGCTAGTTCCGACGTCAAAATGGTCCCGTAAGGGGATCGAAAATGAAACGGATTTATTGGGTGTTGGCCCCTCGGCAATCAGCTCTCTGAATTAATCGCAAGCCCATTGCAATAACGTAAGTTTTCTGAACGGTCAAAACATTTCAGATTTGGTGGAAAAAAGGCCCCGAAATAACGTAAATCTTACGATTTCCTTTGGATCATCGAAAGAGCATATACGCATTAGTTCGAACGTTCGTGCGAGTAGAAAATGGACGAAAAAAAGCAAAAAAATGACAAACACCCACCAAAACTTTCACAGACAGCTACGGAAGTCCGGACTAATGTGTCTCTGAATCGAGGCTTATAAGCGACCCGGGATGCCCCTTCTGTGTCCCGAGTGGGAGGATTTATAGGGAGTTTTTAAATTAAACCAGGGACCCTAGGACCGGGAGGACCCTTTAAGATCCAACAAGGGTCCGCCTGGAATAGAAAAGGGGACTGTCACACATATGTCACACAATGCAGGGCACATAACAGAAGGGCCAAGGCACACATGCATAGAATTAAGAATATATAAATCAATATCGGCTGACAAGCAGCTGCACAGGCAATGAAGACTGGAGCCCACTGGGCGCTTACTGAATGGCGTCCTGCATGAGGCGGAGGGACTTGGCAGCAAGGATGAAGAAGGGCGGGCCGGCGCGGATCGCGCGCTGCGCCCGACCCCGCCCCTCTCTGCTGACAACAGGTGGCTCCCGGCCAGTGACCGGGCTCCGCAGCGGCACCAGCAGCACGGGGGGGAGGGAGGGGGCGGACCGCAGGATCGCGCCCCGCGCCCGGCCCCCCCCCCCGAAACCGCCCCGGAGGGGAAGAAGCTCCCCCGAAGACTGACAGTAAGGGCCGGCGGCGCCGCAAACCGCCGGCCCGGCCATGGAAGCATCAATCACGAGCACCACACACACACACAAAACGTTGCACACAAGCATGCACTCAAAAGAAGGACTAAACTAAAAGGGGGATAAGCGCCCCCCCCAGCAGTAGGGAACGATGGGTGACCGGGGAAGGGGGAATTAACACCCCAAAGGTGTAAGGGCAAGGACGGGGCATCCCAACCAGGATCACCAACCCGGAATACCACCTACCCCTTAGTATGGGGTCTCACGGTGGAGCATAGCTCCTAAAGCACCTTAAGGTGCCGTCTATCTTTGCCAGGACCCGCAGCCTAGGCTAGGAGGCTCTTTACTAAAAAAGGGGGATAACAGTAGGTCCAGGCAGAAATAGACCAAAAGAGGGGGGCCGGGAGTTACCCCGGCTACCTGCAAGGAGGAGACATCCATCTTCTGACTTGCTCGCCATCTGCAGAGATGAAAGACTGGGGAATGAGTGGGAGGTCCCAGGTATTTATGGACCGGGAGGGGCCCCCTTTTTTTCATGACATCTCTGCAAGATCGCCCTCTACAGGTTGGTATAACCCAAGTGTAATGACTATCTGAAGCGGGGTGTGTGACATACTTAGAATAATAATCTGCTTTACTTTACTGGCGCTCCCACTCTACCGATCAGTCTTCCACAATGACGGTTCAGGCAGGTGAGTGGTTGTGGCCTGTGTTTGGTTTTTAATGGGACTTGGCCATACACACCACGTCCACCTGCCAGCCAGAACCAGGAGGCAAAGCTCCTCGCTTCACAAACCTGGGCTGAATGGCCAGGTAAGGTAAGCAAATCATCTAATGACCCCCTGGCACTGCCCGGGCCTGGAGTAATTGGAAAGGGCTACAAAAGTAGACATTTCCATTATAGAGAAAAGAGTAAAAATAAGATTAAAAAGAAAAATGTTAGAGATGTTAGAGGAACTGTAGAAATGAGTCCTGCTGAGCCAGCTGAGAACATTCTCTTTGGAATGGCGCATGTCCCTGTTCTTCTTTTCTCATATCCATTTATTTTACATATACAAGAATGTAAATGCAAACATTTTTTTTAGCTGTTTCAACTTCCAATACAACATACAGTAAGTAAGGCAAGTTAGCAGTTATGCTGGTATGCACCCCATTGTTAACATACAAATAGTACCTGGATCTCTCTGGCGTGATACATGACAATGAGTCCAAGTAGGATAGCAGTTGAGAGGCTGATAAGGCATTTCAGTGCAAATGAGTAAGAGGATTCCTATAAAAAAGTAACAGAAAACCTACATAAACACATATTTCGACATATCTTCTAACATATAGTGCTAATGGAGATGCATAGCTTATATAGTTTGTAATGCTAGCCTTTGAAGACTGACATGGAAATCTCTATGGCTGAAGTGGATGGTGGAACTGATTTGCAGCAACAGGCTTTTGGGGATTAAATATATGCCTTATGAATAGTGTTGGTTGAACCCTTTGCGAGTTTGGGTTTTCAAACTCGAACACGGACTTCAGCCAGAAGTCTGTGTTCACATTTGGCCCAAACATGTAAAAGCTGTTAGGGAGGAGGAAGCTACTGTAGAACGTCTCTGAGCCCCGATCCGGTCCCTGGTTGTCATTTGCGTTTCTTCAAATTGCCCACAGCCATGGCCACATAAAGATGACCGCAGTTGCCATGAAGGAGGATACTCTTAGTTTCAGTGCTCATGGGAGTGGCATCTATCTTTCTGTGGGCCTGCTCGTGGACCACTTGAAAGGAACGCCGCCACAGACCAGGGACCGGATTAGGGATCAGGAAAGTTGTACAGCGCTTTCTAAGCACTTTCTGCCTAGGTGAGTGAGGAGTGGGGGGGCGAATGGGCGCCCAGAGGCAGAATCGCCCCCCAAATTTCCCCAAACCTCAGGGGTTCGCCCAGCCCTACTTATTAAAGCAGACCACTACCCCTGCCACACGGGTGTTGGTCACCGCTGATATAAGACACTCTGGGGTAGGGGCATCCAGAACGCTGGAGCCCCCTGCACATAGCCCCCCAGAATGCCTATAACCTTACCTTACCCTCGTAGCCCCGCCGAGAATACAGTGCTGTGACTGGATGCCGGGCTCCCATGTGAGCGGGCCGTTCCGGCGCTCGGAACGATGGCACCACTCGCTACCCACGTAGGTGTTTACGCACCCTGACCCTTGTACAGAGTGAGCAGGCTGAGGCAGTGTCTGGCACACCCCTCCATTAAGATGAATAGGGTGGCTTAAAGGGGGAAGGGAGACATCTGCCAGTCTGCTAGTGCTGTTGAACAATACCTTTCAATTCACTCGATTAGGAAGATGCTATGGAGAGAAAGGGTGTACGCATCCTTTTTTTGATCAGAAAGTCCCTTTAAGATTTTGAGCTGGTGCTACATTCTAGTGTATGATTAGCAGATCTGATTAGTTATTGGTCAAGTATATGCGTAGGTTTAGGGTTATGGTGCTATTTAAGATTTACATGCTAGGCATACTGTTTAGGGTCACATCTATGTATTTGCTTAGAATGCAGAGAAGACAATATTTACAGTGTTCTATCCACCACAGCAATACAATGCACACATTACATTGAGCTATAAGCAATCTGTTAGCTATTTACATTACAATAGCAGGCTCATGACTCTCTGTACTTGTGGATTAAAACTCACCTTTTCCTACCATACTCAAAACCATAATATGTTTATAAAACTATAATAAAACACGTTTAATTGAGTTGGCATTTTTGAAGTTTTTCTGTTTATAATCTGTTAAATTTATGACATTGCAGCTGGCTTCTGTAGGTCGCTATTCGGCTCTGGTATCAGCTTTGTTTTTAGTAATGTGTATGATAAGGTGTAAAGTGTTATGTCTGAATGGATATGTGATGTTAATTGTAGGCCATTCCAACCCTAGTGTATCCCAAATTTGCATAGGGAACTGCCGCTCGCTGTTTGTTGTTGGGTAATAAATATTATGGGTGAGGTCAACCTCATTCTTATTACCTTAGTGTAGACCCCCCAGGACAGCTCTGTTTCGGTAACCATGACCACAATACCAAACATCCCAAATATAAGTGCGTAGTCACTAAGTCTTTTTCTCTTCTCAAACAGGGCTCTGCGATGACCCAGTTTATAGCCAACGTTTTGGTTTTTCTTTTGGCCTCGGTGAGATTTGTGGCTACTGTCGTCTCTTAGGCTGCGGTGTGATGCTTTGATTGGGTCGTTCTTGTTCACTACCACTTCAATTCCTGGACTATGTAAGGTTTGCAAAGGTTGGGTCTCTGGATCTGTTTCATGGAGATTTCTCCTGGAGGAGCTTAGGCTGCTGAGGGGTCTTGGGATCCCCCCGTTGTATCTGCAGCTGTTCATGGCTATGTCCGAAAAACGGTTGGACTTTTTGAAGGATACTTGTGGACCATCATGACTGATGGGCTGTAGGTCAACGTTCCCCTAGAAAAAAAAAAGAGAAATAAACACTGCTGAAAATAGATTATCTTCCAGTTGTTTACTCACTCAACATATCTGTCTAAATATTATATATTCCTTCATTGTAATACAAATACATACATTGTTCCTTTATCTTTTTCAAAGGGTTGTAAATAAATGTATATGTTTTTGATACACTGCTATGTAAAAAGAAGTTTAGTTCTTTTTTTTTTTTTTTTAAGTGCTGACAACCTTGCAATTAACCAAATTTGTATAGAGCCTGGGTGGCAGAAATTCTAAAAATTTTTGGTCCTGCTGTCTCCAAGGGCATCGCCATTTTCCATCACTCAGATGGCATCCTGCCCCCCCAAAATTCTGGGTTCAGATGCCTTGAACTAGTATTGCTAGTAGCAGCAGTCCACTAGCAGGAGAGGCTAAACTGATATGTCCTACGCTGAACACAGCAAGATGGAGGAAGCTCTTCAATAAAGGCCCTCAACATTGGGGGATTTCCACCCTTACTTAAATCAGTTTAAGGGATAGCTGTAGTTGCAGGAATATTGTTCACCCAAAAGCTGAAAGCCCTAAGGAGGGGAATACATGGCTCCTGCATGTATTTGAGATTGTGTGTATTAGCCCAATACCATCGGGACCCGACTCAGGTCTCTAATTAGGGGCCAAGAATTTGAATTTTTGAATATGCAAAAAAAAAGCCCCTCCCGGTCCATATATACCTGGGACCTCCCACCAATTCCCCAGTGTATAAAAGCAGTAAAGGGACCAGGAAGAACCAAATATAACTTTAACAATCAAAACCAACGGTTCACCATATAAAAGCCCCAGAATACCTGAAAAAAAGGGGTGGGGCGAAGTGGAGTGTATGGCACACTCATAATACCCATTTTAAAGGTGAGTACTCACAAAATGGTATTATTCTAAGTGTACCATACACTCCACTTCGGTCTTCATGACATCTGGGACATCCAATAGCAGTGTCCGTCATGGGTGGGAACCAGAAACAGTAAAGAATGTACCAACTCAAACCACTGCAGCTTGCAGAACCTTGCGGCCAAAAACAGCATCCGCTGAAGCCCGCGCATCAACCTTGTAAAACTTGGAAAAAGTATGAACGGAAGACCAAGTAGCAGCCTTACAAACTTGTTCAACAGAAGCCTGGTGCTGAAAAGCCCAGGACGCACCGACTGCACGAGTAGAGTGCGCAGTGACCCTAAAAGGAGGAGTCCTCCCCTTAGCAGAATAGGCCCCAACAATGGCCTGACGAATTCATTTGCTAATCGTAGACTTAGCAGGTGCCAAACCTTTCCTGGGCCCGCAGGGCACCACGAAAAAAGCATCCGTCCTGCGGAAGGAAGAAGTAGTCACCAAATAGTACTTCACACAGCGAACAACGTCCAAATTGTGCAGAACCCTCTCCTTGTCATTGTTAGACTTAGGACACAAGGAAGGGAGAACAATATCCTGATTGAGGTAGAAAGCAGACACCACCTTAGGAAGGAAATCCGGCTTAAAACGAAAAACCACCTTATCCTGGTGTCTCTCAAAGTAAGGGGCCTGAATCGACAGGGCCGCCAACTCAGAGACACGCCGAACAGAGGTAATAGCCACCAAGAAGGCAACCTTCTGAGTGACAACCGAAAGAGCAATATCCTGTAGCGGCTCAAAAGGAGGACCCTGCAGAGCCGAAAGAACCAAATTCAAATGCCAAATAGGAACTACAGCCTTCCGAGGGGGCCGCACATGCGCGACCCCTTGAAAAAAGGTCTTAACCAGCGGGTGTAAAGCAAAAGACCTCTGGAAGAAAACCGACAGAGCAGAAACCTGTCCTTTCAAAGTACTAAGCTGGAATCCAAGATCCAGATTATGCTGAAGAAACTCCAAAATCCCAGGTATAGAAAAAACCCTGCAAGGCAAGGCCCTGGCCTCACACCAATCAATATAGGACCTCAAAGTCCTATAATAAATGCCAGAAGAGGACCGCTTCCTAGCCCTAATCAGGGTCTGAACAACAGCCTCAGACAAACCTTCCTCCTTCAAGATGAAGGGTTCAGCAGCCAAGCCGTCAAAGCGAGCGTTTGTAAATTGGGGTAAAGTAGATGACCTTGAGATAGCAGGTCCGGCAACAAGGGAAGTCGGTACTGGTCTACGGCCATCCTTACGACGTCTGCGTACCAAACCCTTCTTGGCCACCTTGGAGCCCCCAGAATCGCTGGTGCCCCTTCTAGAACCAGTTTGCGAACTACCTTGCCCAGCATGGAGACGGGTGGAAACAGGTACAGAAACCCCAACTCCTTCCAAGCCAGTGACAAGGCATCCACTGCCAGAGACAGAGGATCCTGAGAAAGAGACACAAAGGCCGGAAGTTTGTGATTGTGCCTCGAGGCAAAGAGATTCACCTCCGGAGTGCCCCACTTGCGGCAAAGATCCAGAAAAACCTCAGGATTGAGAGACCACTCTCCGTGGCGAGAGGACCCCCTGCTCAGGGAATCCGCCTCCGTGTTTTCCACTCCCGGAAGACTGCCGAAAGGCAAGGAACATTTCTTTCCGCCCAGTGCAGGATCAGAGAGACTTCCCTGAGGGCACTCCTGCTGCGAGTCCCTCCTTGGTGATTTATGTAAGCTACTGCCGAACCTGAACCGGAAGACCCCGTAAATGTGGGGTCAGCCGAGCCAGAACCAGTCGAACGGCTCTGGGCTCCAAAAAAATTGATGGGGGTGTGAGCCTCCTGGGGACCCCCACACCCCGCTGAACTGATGACTCTTCCAATAACCTCCCCAGCCCGACAGGCTGGCATCCGTGGAAATTGTCTCCCAACAAGGGATCAGAAAGGATCTGCCTTTCACCAGATTGCTTGAGTCCAGCCACCACTGAAAGGACTGCCGAACCCTGGGAGACATCCTGAAAGGTTGATCCAATGACTGAGGGCACCTGTCCCAATACGTCAATAGGTGAAGTTGAAGAGATCACATGTGAAACTGTGCAAACGGCACCGCCTCGAAGGAGGATACCATCAAACCCACCAGTTTCATCCCCTGTCGGATAGAGGGACAAGGACTGTCCAGAAGAAGGCGGATCAGGCCCTGAATCCCATGCACCTTGGACTGGGGCAGAAACACTCTGGCCCAAATGGTATCCAGATTCATGCCCAGAAATGAAATCACACGAGACGGGGAGAGAGAAGACTTGGTGCGGTTGATCACCCACCCGAACCTTTCCACGGTCGACACCACCTGGTGGGTGTCCAGCTCCGCCTGATGGAGGGAAGAAGCTGATATCAACAGATCGTCCAGATAAGGCACAATGCGAATGCCCTGCGATCTGAGCAGAGCCATTATGCCCGCCAAATCCTTGGTGAAGACCCTCGGTGCCGAGGTAAGACCAAAGGGAAGAGCTACAAACTGATAATGTTGATCCTCCACCGCAAACCGGAGGAATCTCTGATGTGCCTGAAAAATCGGAACATGCAGATACACATCCTTGATGTCTATGGATGTCTATTGGCGAAGGGAATTAATAGCCGAGCGCAGTGTCTCCATGCGGAACTTTTTGGTTCTGATAAATCTGTTGAGAACCTTGAGATCTAGAATGGGTCTCACCGAACCCTCCTTTTTGGGAACCGTAAAAAGGTTGGAGTAGTAACCCCTGCCTCTCTCGGACAGAGGCACCGGGCATATAACCCCCATGTCCAGAAGGTTTTTTACTGCTAACAGGAGCCCCTGTGAAGCCTGAGTGTCCGAGGGCACCCGAGACCTTAAGAATCTTGGGGGCGGCCAGTACTCGAACTCCAGTTTGTACCCGGAGGAGACCACTTCAAAGATCCAATTGTCTGTGACCTCCCGGGCCCAGACCTGGTAGAAGAGCCGCAGCCTTCCCCCCACCATTGCGGGTGAGGGCGCCCCTTCATTGCTGAGCTGGTTTAACGGCAGGCTTGGGCTTGGAACCCCAGGCAGCCGCGGGACGTGCCCGACCCCTGCCTCTGTTCCAGGACGAGCCCCTGACACCTGAGAAGGCCAAACCCCTAGTCGCTCTGGCCCCTCGAAAGGAAGGAGTGAACGAGCCCGCCCCCCGAAAGGGGCGGCGCTGTTTCCTCCGCTGAGGTAACTTAACTCCTTTAGCAACAGCATCCAATTTATCTCCAAACAGCCGCGAACCCAAGAAGGGAAGAGCTGTGAGCGACTTCTTGGCCCCAACGTCCGCTGTCCACTGGCGGAGCCAGACCAATCTGCGCATAGCCACTAGTAAGGCTGAAGTCCTACTGCACACGACAATAGAGTCTTCCATCGCAGCCATGACAAAATCCATGAACAATTCGCATTTCTTAAGGATAGCGAACTCAGCGCCAGCTGGATCAAACTGAGCGTTATTCAGCCAGTCCCTGATAAGAGACCTGGTAGCAAGCGCCACCAGGGCAGATGCCCGCAACAGGCCGCAGGGCCGAGCCCACGTTGGCAAATGCATGGCACGCCATCTGATCAAGGCGCTTATCCTCGCCATCCTTAAGGGAAGTGGCGTCAGGGGTGTTCAACACAGAAGAGTTGGTCAAACCTAAAACTGGCGCGTCGACTTCGGGAGGAGAAGACCAGCGCTTAACCGCCTCCACCGGAAAAGGATATTTCTTATCCCATCCCTGAGGCACACCAGATAGCCAACTGGGCCTCTCCCATTCTCTAAGGATCAGCGCATCAAAATGACCCTGGGTAGGGAATTCCAGACGGGGCTTGCAGGTCCCAAAAAATTTCCCCTTCTTAAGAGGGGCCGCCTAAGGCGGTTCAATATCCAACACCTCCAATAAATGTGACAAAACAGTGGCCGTATCTACAGCATCCCCCAGCGCCTGCCCAACATTGGAATTCCCAGACTGAACATAGTCAGCCTCTGTTTCCTGATACAATTCCCCCTCCTCTAATGGGGAATAATCTGACAAATCAGCGGACTCGTCGTCAACATCCCATAAGGGCTGGGCCGACGACAAATGTCTCTTTTTAGCCTGGGCCTTCTTGCCCACCGTGCTAGCAATAATTTTCTCGATGCTGGCCAACCTAGCCCAAACATCAGAAAGCGACTCCCCACTGGTACCAATGTCACTTGGGGTACGGATAAGGTGGGGAGGGGAAGCGGGAGGAGGCCGGGTACCAGACTGCAGCGTTATGGCCTTTTGTGCGCATGGTATAAAGATCAGCACATTCTCCCCCATAAGGGATACCCCGCACCCCACACATGGCCTCTATTGTCCCAGAAGGATCCCGAGCCCAGTATCCTGCGGAGCCTCCATATGGTGAATTTTTGTGGTCAGTCGCAAGACCGCAGGGAATTACGCATAAGCAACCCGGGATGCCCCTTAAAAGTCCCGGTGGGAGGATTTTAGGTGGACAATTTTACACTAGGGACCCCAGGACCAGGAGGGACCCCTTAATATGCACATATACAGGGCAACCTGTAACACACAAAACAGGCTGAGTAAAAATGGCCATAACCTTACATTATAAAGGACCATAGCATTTGATCTTGCAGCCACACAATATATATATATACATATATATATGTTAACTATATCCCAGCCAGACAGTGTAAATAACACACACACACATGCTCTAGACCAGTGGGGGCCCCCGCTAAAGAGAAGCCCCCACACACAAGCTAAGGAAGTGGCCATCGGGCCCTTACCACACCGATCTGATATGCGGCCTGCTCAAAGAAGATGGCCCCCACGAAGCCTGCATGAGAAGGGAGAGCAGGGGGAGGGCGGGCCAGCGCAGAACGCGCGTTTGCCGAGGCCACGCCCCCCTCCCAGCAACGAGGGCCCCTAGAAACGAGCACAGCAATCGCGCCAAAGAAGGCGCAGCCTGAGGGGGAGAAGCTCCCCCAGGCTGCCACTAGCCCTGGTATGCCAGTAAGGCACTCTGCCACGGTCACACACACAGTAAAAACACACTAACCACACAGGGACATGAGCAGGGTGGATAAAAATCAATGTTTTTTTTTTAAAAATCAAAAAAATTGGATTTTTTTTATTTAAATCGGATTTTTTTTCAATAAACTGCTTTTTGAGGAAAATATTTTACCATCCAAAGGTTCTTCCATCATGAGATAAAGCTGAGTTGTTTAACTCAGTAGAATAAAGGCTGTATATGTGTAACATTCACAATGCCATGCTCTTCCAGAGGTTTCTGTAGGATTAGTGGGCAGTTTCTCTCCTATATTATCACAGACGCTCGCTTTACTTACGCAGTTCTCAAAACTGAATTTGACTCCGCAGAGGTCCCAGCCTCTTCTTCACAGCAAAAATGTTACAACATGAACAGAGTTGAGAAAAAGACCTTAATCCTATTCTACAAACCTATGACTAGTGAGCTACAGAGGACAGCAGGGACAGTAGTATTTAAGTTTTTCATGTGTCGGCTGGGCTGACAGTCTAAGTTTCTTAAAATATATATATATATTTTGTTTAGCCAAATTAGTTAACAAAACATGGATGTTTGTTTAAGCAAATAACTTATGCTGTAATGTTGTTATTGTTTCAGTTGAATAAATCTATTTAAATTGTTATTAAGGTCAGGATTATTTTTCTCCTTCCTAAGTACAACAGAACAGTGGTGTCCAAATATGAATGATTAACCCATTAAACTGGGGAGAAAAAAGTAATATAAAAAGTGATTCTAAAAATCTTCATCTACTTGCATGTTAAAATAGCAAGAACTAGTTTAGGTAGAAACTTTGATTTAAATCACTGATTTAAATCAAGCCTTACTGAGTGATTTAAATCGTGATTTAAATCAGTTAGATTTAAATCAAATCCACCCTGGACATGAGCTTGGGAAAAACGAAATATCGGCCAGGCCAGGCAACCCCCCCTCCCCCCCTGGAGGGGAATAAGGGACCCGGAAGGGGGGGGGGACCCTGCCAGAAGCCGGCCTTAAGCCTAGAGGGACGGGGCATCCCACACCAGGATCACCAAGAAACCTGGATAAACGCCTACCCCATAGTGAGGTGTCACGGTTGAGCAGTGCTCCTGCTGCACCCATAGGGTGCTCCTACCTTCACCAGGACCCACAGCCTAAGCTGGGAGGCTCAATATAGGGGCAATTTAGAAGGGTCCTGGCAGTAATAGGGACAATAGAAGGCCGGGCGCGAGCCCGGCTTACCTGTAAGTAAAGAAGTCTTCATCTTCTGTCTTGTCACCTTCCCTGCAGAGAAGGAACTGGGGAATTGGTGGGAGGTCCCAGGTATATATGGACCGGGAGGGGCTTTCTTTTTTGCATATTCATCTCTGCAGAAGTTCGCCCTCTACTGGAGATTACCCAGATGTCATGAAGACCGAAGTGGAGTGTATGGCACACTTAGAATACAGGCTAATTTGCTTCCTCTCGAGGCATTTACAAACCCGCTAGAAAGCAAATGCAACTGACTACTAATGCACAGATGGAAGCTTTCCAATTATTACAGTCTTCTAGCATAATGTTTTTAGCTACATGCTGCTCCATAATTGGAGAAATGTGTCTTCTAAAGCCCATTCCTGTACATCTGTTTGTGTCAGTGATGTCATCCATTGAATTTTTACTTCTTGTCTCTAGGTTCATTGCATAAAATTGCCCCCTCTGCCATTAGACTATAGCACTGGCATTGCTAATCTCAGTTGATTTGGTTACACATCAATTCAGCTGTGTGACACCCCCAGGGGGCCAGTATTCTCTTACCTTTCCCTGGTCCAACAGTGCCTACGTAATTCGATAGTCAAGCCAATGAGAGCTGTTTGCCAAACAGCTAACGGCTCTCATTGGCTGAGCGCCCGCGCATGTGTTGTTGGACCGAGGCGAGGTGAGTTTTACTGGGCAAAAGAAACATATATAATTTTCCTGGAAATTCCTGCAAAAAACATAGGTAAACACAGGTAGCGCAAAATGTTTAAAATGACCTGGCAACAGAGGGTCACAAAATCTCCAGGTAGGCTTGCAGCAAATGGGTTAAATATGCAGGATATTCAGAGAAGGGTTTACTTTTACATTCCCAACTGAAAAACATTTCTGCCAAGTTTGTGCTTTTCTCTACTAGTAGGTATAAATTTCAGGGGTGACAGGTTTTTAAGCTTAATACAACACATAGAACTACTACAACGCTACCACAGTGTTATATTATTAGATGTATGTTATTAAACGGCTTAATGTTCAGCTCTAACGTGCATAGATCGCGGTGGTGTAACCGAGCAATATAAAACAGAAATACAAATACAGCAAAACATGGAGCTTAGATCGGAATTTAAATTAAACAAGTTCTCAAAGGGAAGTGTTCCCTAGTTGACCAATGTGGCTGATGGTTATGTAGCGTACACATTGAATTTTCCATACATTGTCATCAGTGGTCCATTCCATCTAATAGTGCACCTGCCACCAATGCAGTTATCTGCTTACTAGGACTCCTCTTGTATCAGGCTCATCAGATTTTATTTGAATGTCGGGCTAGATTTCTAGTCCTAGTGAAATTGCTGTTTTCCTTTCTTCCTTCTGTGAACCCACAGATGTGTATATGTGTAAAGGAGCACGATCACAAAAAAGTCTGATTAGAAAAATCCATTTAACCCTTACCTAGAGTTTTTGTCACCCTCTGTTGCCAGACTATTTTGCGCTACATATGTTCCAAACTGTGAAAATTAGTCTGGGCTTTAAAATGAAATGTCTTGTATAAATAAAAAATTAAATGATATTGCATGTAAAAGCCCAATGTCCCCCAGTTACAATGGTACCACATGTTTATGGGTAGACACCCTAGCTGCAGGTGACTTGCCAGACCCCTAAGCCTTGTGAACTGTCCTGTGGCGATCCGATGACTGGTGCCAGGTGATCGGTGGAAGGGGCCTGGGGAGGCAAGGGATCACAGCTCCTTGCCCCCCTAACCTCTCCCCGCCGATTACCCAGCATGACTGAACATCTTCAGACAGGTGGGGGGTGACGTTATCTTCCACGTCATCTGCAGAATCAGGCCCTCTCCTCATGGTGGGAGAACCCAGGGGGGAAAGAAGGCCCCCGGGTGAAGAGGAGACCTGGCAGATGGGATTGCGGCCGCAGCTGAGTAAATGTCTTTTTTTTGTAGATGTCAGAGGTGGTGGGGGGGCTCTTTCGGGCCCTCTCCTGAAGCTGGAAGAGCCCCGGGGAGGGGGAATCGGATGATCCCCAGGTGAAGAGAAGACCTGGCCGGATCGAATGAGGGCGTCAGGAGAGTGTTTTGTAATGTTTTTTTTTACTGTAGCGGGGGGGGGGGGGGCAAGCCTGTATATTCAATGTGTTTGGCACTTAAAAAGAGTGGAAGTGAGCACGTAGGAACTACAGGCTTGGCACTAAAAAGGCTAAGTACCAAGCATTGAAAGGATGCATATTCCTTGCAATAATCCATTCGAGCAAATCGAGGAATTTAGAAATCTAGCCCGACATTTGAGTAAAATCTAATAAGCCTGATACAAGCTGAGTTCTGGTAAGCGGATAACTGCGGTGGTGACGGGTGCCCTATTAGATGGAATGGAATCAGCCACATTAGTCTACTCAGGACCACTAACCTTGGAAAACCCATTGGGAACAGTAGCAGTAACCAAAGTATTGCATGATTAGTAAAAGCATCTACACCAGGGGTTTCCAACCTTTTTTTAATCAAGAACCACTTTTCATTTTCTAATTATCACCTGGATGGCATGCATGCAGGGGTGCACCTGTAATGAGGCAATGCTGCCTCAGGCAGCACCATCTAAAACCCATATTCTCAACCCTATCTGATGTGGCCCCTGTCATGTTGCAGGAAAATAGGAGGGTCACATAACTGCTGTGTAAAGGTAAATTGAGGCTCAGTAAGAATGAGAGTTTGAAAGAAGAGTCATATAGAAGGTGCCCATTGGCAAATAGAGGTCGCAGTGGTGGCTTGGAGGAATATGGTTATAGTGCAACACCTTCCCTGGGTGAAATCTCTGTCTCTGGTACCATAACAAGATAAGAGTTTCTATATTTTGTAATAACATTATTGTATGTTTAGCTTTGGTAGGCGTTTCGATTGGTTGAGAACTGAGAATACAGTTATGATTTGGGATTGATGGGGGGAGGGGGAATAAATATTAGACCCATATATTTGGGGAGGTAAGGCAATCAGCATGTGTATTGGTAGTATGTGGGGATTGTTAGATATAAAAGTGGTAATGGGGTGGTGTGGTGAAGAAACCTACAAGTAAAAAAAATCTATGGAGTTTGTGGAGACAGTGGGTATCCTGATTGTAGAAAATCTTTGTCATGCTATTTAAAATAAAATTTAAAAAAATTCTAAACCTATTGTGTCTTACCACCAATTTTCAAATAGCTTCCTGTATATGGGCAGTGCTCTTCAAAAGGTTTGGCACCCCTGATATAGAAAAAATATAATTCTGTGATTACTCACCTGTAGAATTGGCGCTGGACTGCAGAGACAGCGAAATTGGCTCCTCCCGGCCCCTCAAATACCCGGGACCTCCCACAAATCCCCAGCATTGAAAAGCAGTTAACGAGAAGCCGGGAGAATTAAAACAGAACCAACTAGTAACTATAACAATGATAACAATCATCATACAGGGAATCCAGGGTAATGCAAAACCAAGGGTGGGGTGGAGCAGGACGTACTGAATACTCATAATATCAATTCTACAGGTGAGTAATCACAGAATTGTATTATTCTTAGTATACAGTACGTCCTGCTCCAGATAAGAATCATTACACTTGGGATATCCAATAGCGGTGTCCATAAAGTAGGGTGGGATCCCCAAAGTTAACAACAAACAGGTCAGACCACTGCCGCCTGCAGAGCCTTGCGGCCAAAAGCAGCATCAACTGAGGCCCTAACATCAACCTTGTAAAATTTTGAAAAGGTATGAACAGAAGACCAAGTAGCGGCCTTGCAAACTTGTTCAACAGAAGCCTGGTGCTTAATAGCCCAAGAGGCACCAATAGCACGAGTAGAATGAGCAGTAAGGCGGAAGGGAGGATTCTTCCCCTTAGCAGAGTAGGCCTGAATCACAGCCTGATGGATCCATTTGCTGATAATAGATTTAGCAGGAGCCAGACCCTTCCTAGGACCAGAAGGGACCACAAAAAGAGCATCAATTTTTCTGAATGGAGCAGTAGCCACCAGATAGTACTTCAGACACCTAACCACATCCAAAGAATGCAAGACCCTCTCCTTAGCATTACTAGGATTAGGGCACAAGGAAGGAAGAACAATGTCCTGATTCAAATAAAAGGCAGACACGACCTTAGGAAAATCTGGCTTGAAGCAAAACACCACCTTGTCCTGGTGTCTCTCAAAGTAGGGGGGCTGGATGGAAAGCGCCGCCAACTCAGACACACGCCTAACAGAGGTGATAGCCACCAAAAAGACAACCTTGAGAGTAAGAATGGCCAGGGCAGCCTCCTGCACAGGTTCAAAGGGAGCACCCTGCAAGGAAGACCAAACAAATCCCAAACATAGGCTTACGTGGGGGACGCACATGAGTAACCCCCTGGAAAAAAGTCCTGATCAGAGAATGTTGGGCAAAGGACCTCTGGAAGAAAGCAGCCAGGGCAAAGACATGACCCTTCAGAGTACTGAGTTGGAGCATCAACAACAGAGGCAGAAAGCCCCTTCTCCATCAAGATGGAGGTTTCAGCAGCCAGGCCGCCAAAGCCAGAGTTTGTAAATTGGGATGGCGTAAGTGACCCTGAGTGAGCAGGTCTGGCACCCTGGGCAGAGAGTACTGATCTACTGCCAGCTGCACCACGTCTGCGAACCACACTCTTCTTGGCCACCTGGGGGCCACCAGTATTGCTGGCACCCCCTCCTGAGCAATCTTGCGCAGAACCCTGCCCAACAGGGGGAATGGAGGAAAGACATACAGGAGCTGAAAGTCCTGCCATGACATTGCTATAGCATCTGTGGCCAAGGCCAGAGGATCCTGGGACAGGGAGACAAAGGCCGGGAGCTTGTGATTGTGACGGGACGCAAACAGATCCATATCTGGTTGGCCCCAACGGTGACACAGAGATTGAAACACCCTGTTGCAGAGGGATCATTCTCCCAGGCGAGAGGTCCCCCTGCTCAGAGAGTCTGCCTGCAGATTCTCCACCCCTGGGATGTACACAGCTGATATGCAGGGAACATTGTCCTCCGCCCAGGCCAGGATCAGAGACACTTCCTGGAGGGCCCTCTTGCTCCGGGTCCCTCCCTGATGATTGATGTAGGCAACCGCCGTCTGGTTGTCTGAGCGTACCTGAACAGGCAGGCCCCGAAGGTGATGAGTCAAATAAGAACCAACCTGATTGCCCGCAGTTCCAGAATGTTGATAGGTGTGTGGGCCTCCTGAGGGCCCCACCGCCCTTGGAACTGCAGGAACTTCCAGAAACCCCCCCAACCTGTCAGACTGGCATCCGTGGTGACCGTCTCCCAGCAGGGGGCAAGAAAGGATCTACCCACCAACAGGTTCCTGGAGTCAAGCCACCACGAGAGGGACCGCCTGACTAGGGGGGAAAGCACAAGGACCTGGTCCAGGTATGCAGGATCCTTGTCCCATACTGACAAGAGGTGGAGTTGCAGAGGCCTCATGTGGAACTGGGCATAAGGGACCGCCTCGAAGCACGCCACCATCAGGCACACCAGCTGCATCCCCTGCCTGATGGAGGGATGAGGGCAAGATAGCAGGAACTGAACCTGCGCTAGCAGACTGTCCACTTCTGCTGAGGAAGAAAAATCCTTGCCTGAACTGTATCCAGATTCATTCCCAGGAAGGGTGTCACCAAGGAGGGAGACAGGGAAGACTTGGGATGGATGATCACCCAGCCAAATGACTCCAGAGTGGACACTACCAGCTGAGTATCCAACTCTGCCTGTTGGAGGGACTGGGAAGTGATGAGAATGTCACCCAGATAGGGCAGCATGCGAATGCCCTGAGACCTGAGCAGAGACATCACACCTGCCAGCACCTTGGTGAACACTCTGGGAGCTGAAGTGAGACCGAAGGGCAATGCCACAAATTGGTAGTGCTGATCCTCCGGAGCGAACCTGAGGAACCTTTGATGACCTGGAAACACAGGAATATGAAGGTAAGCATCTTTGATGTCCACAGACGTCCTGAAGTCCCCTGGACGCAGGGAACTGATGGCAGAGCGCAAAGTTTCCACGCTAAAGCGCCTGCACCTGACAAATTTGTTGAGGATCTTCAAGTCCAGGATGGGCCTGACTGACCCATCTCTTTTGGGCATGGTGAAAAGGTTGCCCCTTGCCCCTTTCTCGTAAGGGGACCTGACAGATGACCCCCAGCTCCAGAAGGCTTCGCACCACCAGAACTAGGGCCTGAGCTGACACAGGGTCCTGAGAAATCCGGGATCTGATGAATCTTGGGGGCGGCCAGGCAGCAAACTCTATCTTGTAACTGGAGGACACTACCTCCTGAATCCACCGGTCTGAGACATGAAGCCTCCAGACGTGAGCAAAATGCTGAAGCCTTCCCCCCACCTGGATGGGTGAGGGCGCCCCTTCATGCCTGAGGGGGCTTGGGAGAAGACTTAAGCTTGGAGCCCCAGGAGGAGCCAGGGCGTCCACGTCCTCTGCCCCTACCCCAGAAATCTCCTCGGGCCCCGGTAAGGGAGACCCCCCTCCCCTGTCTGGCACCACGGTAGGGGGAAGAAAAAGAGCCTTGTCCCCTGCGCTGGGGTAACCTGCCTCCCTTCGCAAACAGGTCCAGGTGGTCCCCAAACAGGCGTAGTCCTTTGAAGGGAAAACCAGCGTTGTCAGCAGCCCACTGGCGCAGCCAAACCGAGCGGCGTATAGCCACCACCAGGGCAGAGGTTCTGCCACACATCCTAATGGTATCATCCAAGGCAGAGAGGACATAAGTCACAAAAACTCCTCACTAGACACATCATCAGCGGCACCATCTAGGATACTTCTAAGCAGGGTCCTAGTAGCCACAGCCGTGATGGCAGAGGCACAGATCGGGCGCAGCGCTGTCCCCACACATGCAAAGGCATGGGACGCCAGCTGATCAATACGCCGGTCCTCACCTTCCCGCAGCGTAGTAGAGTCAGGGGAATGCATGACAGAGGTGTTAGATAACCCTAGGACCGGGACATCCACTTCAGGAGGGGATGACCAATGCTTCACCACTTCAGCAGGAAAGGGATACCTCTTATCCCAACTCTTAGGCACACCGGGAAGTCTGCTGGGGAGCTCCCATTCCCTGAGCACGAGATTATTAAAATGGGCTTGCTCAGGAAACTCTAAACGTGGCTTAGCAGTATGAAACAATTCCCCCTGTTGCCTGGGGGCCGCAATCGGGGGAGAGATAGACAGTACCTCAACAATCTGAGCCAACAGCCTATCAGTATCATCTAGGGCCCAGGGATCAGAGGCAGAATCATCATGACCCCTGGGCCTCTCATCAGATGACTCCGAGTCAGAGAATAACTCCCCTTCTTCCAAAGGTGTATAGCCAGACAGTTCCAAAAACTCATCAGCCTCCATAGGGAAAAGAGTGACATCAGGAGTCAAGTGCCGCTTTTTAGCAGAGGCCTTACGCGCCAAGGTATTAGCAAGCAACTTCTCAACACTAGCCAGTCTGGAAGACACATCAGGCTGAGAATACCCACTGGTATGCAACTCAATGGGAGTCAAATTTAAGCTTGGGGGAGTAGGCGAAGCCATACGAGGCGCAGGCCCAGCCACTGGTAAGCCAGGCTGCAGCGCAAGCACCTGCTGGGCACAAGGTACACAGACCCGCACATTGTCAGCACTAGTAGGAGTCACCCCACAAGCTACACACAGCCGGGCTTGTCCAGAAGGAACCCTGAGCACATTATCCTGAGACGCCTCCATATGGTGATTATAGCGGCACAATAGGCCGATAGGGATTCACGCTATAAAAGCAACCCGGGATGCCCCAACAGCCCGCTAGGGAAGTGGGAGTAATTTACACACTAGGCCTCACAAGTTTAACAACTAAATAGAGGGAGTAGGGCCGGGAGAAACCAATAGAGGTCGGCCCATCTGAAAGACATAAGCGAAGAGAACCCTGTAAGTGACATGTATAATGACATAGGGTAATAAAAAAACGCCCGTGAGGGCACTCACGGACCGCGGTAGGTAGACGCCAGTCACTCAGCAGCCGAATCCAGAAAAAAAAAAAGGCGCCGGGTATACCCCGAGGGGCGGGCCGCGGAGACATTGACGCGGAACGCGCCAACCGCGGGCCCCCCACCGAAGAGCGCGAAGCAGCACACGTGACAAGCAGCCAATAACGGCACACCAGCGCCTGAGGTAATGCCGCCGCCAAACGTGGAGCACAGAGGAATACAGAGAAGCACCAAGGCATGTCACACCCCCCCCCGAGAACTTCAAGGAAGAGCAAGGGAGGACAGCGGAAACTTAACATAGGACCCACCGATAGACAGGGGCAATAGGGCGGGAGGACCATCCCATAGAGGCTCACCATATGCCTATATCGCCTACCCTTTGGTGGGGGATTGCAGTGGAGCAGCGCTCCTAAGCACCTGACAGCGGTGCTGCCTTCCATCACCTGGACCAGCGCAGCCAAGGCTGGGAGGCACATTAATAATTGAATGGGTGGGAATAGTCCTACAGGGCCGCAGGCTAATAGCCCCGCTCACCTGCGAGGAGAGACATGTTCTTGTCCTTCGCAGTCCAGACTGCAGAGAAATTCTGGGGATTTGTGGGAGGTCCTGGGTATTTGAGGGGCCAGGAGGAGCCAATTTCGCTGTCTCTGCAGTTCAGCGCCATCTGGTGGAGTAATACCCAAGTGTAATGATTCTTATCTGGAGCAGGCCGTACTGTATAATAAGAATAAGTGGAGGGAGCAGCTATCACTGGATCTTTTTAATTTTTTCACTAGTTTATTGGTGGTTTATTTGGGGATAGGATTTTTTTTATGTGGGCTGTAACTCATCCTCTTGCTATTTAGCATATTATTGTGGATTTTTATTACTAGACCATTTGGGGAAAATAGTGCTAGTTCAAGAAAAGACTGCCAACCAAAAATATATAACTTGACTGAAGACCTTTCCCTGCTGCCTACTGAAGGGAAAAGCAATTGGGTGGATAATGCTATGATCTAAGTCACTGAAGGGTGTAGGATGAGCAGAGGAACAGCTATTGATATTTATTCAGGAGACCTATAACATCATGCTGGACAGCAAAACTCGTATTGTAGACTTGAAGCAATGTTAGTTTGCATGACCATGCCTGGAAATATTGTGTGAACGCTATGCTGGTGTCATTTCCTTTCTACAAGCGCGTACACACATACATGAAACATAATACATGTTCTCCAGTTCAGGTCTTTTAAATACATTTTGCATTTTCACCAGCCTCTATTCTGGTTTCCTGCGCTGGCTGTAGGTACATTGTTAAGCCGAGAAAGCTTTGTAAATAGGCAATGGAGTGTGTTTGTACTGCAGTGTAATGCGCCCCTTTGTTGGAAACAATATCCCATCAGCAGCTCTGTAAATACACACAGCTAGGCTTACAGGGAAGGGTGGCTACAGAAAATTGACAAACGCTTTTGTGAGCACAAAGATTGCAGAGCACGATGATGGGATTCGCCCATTATAAGGAACTCACATAGTAAGACCACTAGATACGATTAATGTGGACAACGTATGCCAGTGCATTCAGGGACATCAGTATGAAATGCAGTGATATTATTCAAATTGTATTCATAAAATGTAGCAGGAGCTGAGATATTGAAAATCAGCTCCCTTCTCTTGCCAGCTCCAGTCTTGCCTGCACTCTGCATTCATTTGCTGAAACTGCATTACAGCAAGCCAAACAGCTACATTTGTATCCCCTGAGCTCCTCTTTCACACCTAGCTGCTTTAAAACACCCACATAAATAACACAATAGTACCAAATGCTGTGGATGTCTATAACAACTCTCAACAAACCTTAGATTCTGCTTTGCCAACCAAACAATAAAAATCTATATAAAATACATATTACTTTATTGAGACATTTAATATAATTTTTTTTTTTAAAACCCACACGTATTCAAATGGCATCACATATACACTTTAAGAACAGGAATAAAGTACTTGGGCCAATTCGACATAAACAGGGTCAAAGTAAAGACCAAAATGTCTGCATAGATGGAAAAAGTCAAAAGGCTTTCTATGGTGTAAAGCAAAAGTGCCCCTCCCAACTTCAGATACTCACCTTATCCTTGCTGATATATCTCTTCAGCAGCGGAAAACTACCATTCTGTGAATACTCACCTTGTAGAATGGATATTATAAGTATGCATCACGCCCTGCTCCAGTAATAATCATTACGTCTGGGATATAGTCCACAAGAGGGCGCTTTACTGCAGAGATGGCAAAAAAGAGGCCCCTCCCGGACCATATATACCCGGGACCTCCCACTCATTCCCCAGTATAATTAAGCAGTAAGGGAACCAGGAGAAGCCAATAACAAGATTAACAATATTTAACAAGGAAAACTTCACCATATAGAGGATCCAAGAATTATTATTCCAAGTATGCATCACGCCCTGCTCCAGTAATAATCATTACGTCTGGGACATCCAGTAGCAGTGTCCAACAACGGGTGGGGATCCCAAAAGAGAACTTTGCGGCAAAAAACAGCATCCGCTGAGGCCCGCACATCAACCTTGTAAAACTTGGAAAAGGTATGAACAGAAGACCAGGTAGCAGCCTTACAAACTTGTTCAACAGAAGCCTGGTGCCGAAAGACCCAAGAGACCCCAACAGCACGGGTAGAAAAAGCAGTAATTCGGAAAGGGAGATCCCTCCCTTTAGCAGAAAAGGCCCTAACAATGGCCTGACGAATCCATTTGCTAATGTTAGACTTGACCGGCGCCAAACCCTTCTTTGGACCAGAGGGTACCACAAATAAGGCGTCCGTCTTTCTGAAAGGCGCTGTAGCCACCAGGTAGTATTTCAAGTTTCTGACAACGTCCAGAGAATGCAAGGCCCTCTCCTTGTCATTACCAGGATTAGGGCATAAGGAAGGAAGCACAATGTCCTGATTGAGGTGAAAGGCCGAGACAACCTTAGACAAGAAGTCTGGTTTAAAGCGGAAAACCACCTTGTCCTGGTGTCTCTCAAAGTAGGGGGCCTGAATGGACAGAGCCGCCAACTCCGAAACACACCGGACAGAGGTGATAGCCACCAAAATGTCTTGGCCACCTGGGGGCCACCAGAACAGCTGGCACTGCTTCTTGAATCAGCTTGCGTAGGACCCTGCCCACAAGGGGAAACGGAGGGAAAAGGTACAGGAGACCGAACCCCTGCCAAAACAGAGACATGGCATCCACCGCCAGAGCCAGAGGATCCTGGGACAGTGAAACAATGCTGGAAGCATGCGATTGTGGCGAACAGCAAACAGATCCACATCCGGAATCCCCCCCCCCCCCCCCCATGACAGAGGAATAGGAAGACCTCGCTGTTGAGGGCCCCTTCTCCGCGGCGAGATGCCCCCCTGCTCCCAGGTTCTCCGCTCCCGGAATGTAAACCGCAGCAATGCACGGGACAATGTCCTCGGCCCAAGAGAAAATCTACGACACCTCCCGGAGGGTACTCTTGCTCCGAGTCCCTCCCTGATGAATGATGTAAGCGAACGCGGTCCTGTTGTCGGAGCGAACCTGAACCAGTAAGCCCTGGAGGTGAGGCGTTGGGTGCGCCAGCACCAACCGAACCGCCCTCAGCTCCATAACATTGATGGGGGCGTGTGCCTCCAGAGGGCCCCACAGCCCCTGAAATTGGTGGGCTCTCCAGTAGCCCCCCCCCAACCTGACAGACTGTCATCCGTAGTGACCGTCTCCCAGCACGGTGTCAGAAATGATCTACCCCCCAGATGATTCCTCGAGTCCAGCCACCCAGGGGGGACCGTAGAACCAGAGGAGATAGAGCAAAGGCCTGATCCAGAGACAAGGGACTCTTGTCCCAGACTGACAGACAACGGATCTGAATAGGGCCCTTATTTAACAAGGGATAGCGCCAGGTAGCGAATGGTGAGCGAACGGTAATGACGGTCACCGCCACGAGAACGCCGGCTCCCCTCCGCAATCACACATTTATCAAGCTCATCCTGCTTAGCGACTGACAGAGCGCCAGATAGCGAATCATTCATCATTATTCCAGCCTCACCCCACAGCGCCAGCGAGCGACCTTGAACAGTGACAGGTATGACCTCTCGCTACCTGGCGCTCTCCAATGCATTTCAATGGACCAATCTTTAAATATTCATAATTAATTGCTATTAATTTATTTATTTATTTTTTTTTTAAATGTCAAAAATTCTGTGACCACTTCTGCAATGTTAGATATTTTTTTAAGGTAAAAAAAAAATAAAAAATTTGTGCAGAATTGATATTACAGGTCTGATATTAATGTATTCATATTACAAAATGTTTTGAAAAACTTTTTTTTTTTTTTTTTTTCCAAAAATATGGTTGTTTGGGGGTTAAAAAACTACTTTTAACCCATCGCCGCCAGCACTCTGGGGTTTAAACAAGCATTTCACAGCGCGAGAATTTTTTGAGCGTGATTTGTTAATGAATATGCTGGGAGCCGTTCGCTATGGCCATTCGCTGTCATGCGCTCCCATACAGCGCGGAACCTGTGAAACAGCGACTCCTAACCCCGTATTCAACATTACCACACACCGACTGAGTCGCTGTCAACAGCCGAACAACGGCCAAGCACAGCGAATACTAGCGGGCGCTGTGAAAATACCGCTACTGTCGCTCATCTGTCGCTACCTGGCGCTATTAATGAATCGGCCTTTAGGTCTCATGTGAAATTGAACATAAGGAACTGCCTCGAATCAGGCCGCCATCTGTCCCCCCAGTTGCATCCCTCGCCGAATGGTTGGATGAGGGCTGGACAGCAAGACATGATTCAGAGCCTGAAGAGAGTCCACCTTCTGCTGAAGGAAAAAGATCCTAGCCTGAATAGTATCCAGAGTCATACCCAGGAATGAAGCCACCCGGTAAGGAAGAAGGCGAATACCCCGGGCTCCGATAAGGGCCATCACACCCGCCTGCCCCTTGGTGAACACTCTGGGGGCAGAGGCGAGACCGAATAGAAATACCGCAATGGGTAGTGTTGTTCCTCTACCGCGAACCTGGGAACCGCTGATGCCCTGGGAAGACCGGCACATGAAGATAAGCATCCTTGATGTCTATTGAGGTCATAAAGTCCCCTGGGCGAAGGGAGCTGATAGCGGAACCCAGAGTTTCCATGCAAAACGTCTGGTCCTGAAGAACTTGTTGAGAAGCTCTAGGTCCAGGAGGGGTCTGAAGGAACCGTCCATTTTGGTTACCGGAAAGCTATTGGCCAAAGGTTTTGTACCTCCCGAATCCGGGCCTGAGCTGCCCGAGGGTCCGTAGGAACCTGAGACCCGAGGAACTGGTAGGAGGCCAGTCCGCGAACCCCGCTTGTATCCAGAGGAGACTACCTCCAGAACCACTTGTCTGAGACCAATTAAGCCCGGACTGAGCGAAGAGTCGCATCCGTCCCCCCACCCGCAAGGGAGAGGGTGCCCCCCCTTGCTGAGCGGGCTAGGTAGTGGGTCTGGGTTTGACACCCAGGAGGATCCGAGCCAGAAACAGTCTCGGCCCTTGCCCCAGAATTATCCCCTTTGCACCGCAAAGGCTAGGCCTGGCCTAGGCCCACGACAGGAGGGAGTGAAAGACCCTGAGCCCCGGAAGGGCAGCGGCTGAATTCTTGCGTTGGGGTAACTTACTTCCCTTAGCAAAAGGTCCAACCGATAGCCCAACGGGCGCAACCCCAAGGGGAGTCCCGTGAGAGCCTACTTAACAGCATAACCAGCTGCCACTGGCACCACCAGACCTAACGGCGGATAGATACAACCAAGGCCGAGGTCCAGCTCCTGTTCGCATGGAGTCATCTAAGGCAGAGAAAACATAGGTGATGAACATCTCGCATTATGATAAGGCTATAAATTCTGCAATAGAAGGGTCATAATTGGAGCCGTCAAGAAGGCCCTTGCTCAAGTTCCAGTTGGTCAAAACGGCAGCACTATCCCTCAAGGTAGTGGAATCAGTGGAATGCACAACGGAGGTATTGACAACCCCAAGGCAGGGGCATTCACTTCGGGGGGAGTGGACCAAACTTTTGACCATACCCGAGGGGAAGGGGTACCTCCTATCCCACCCCTTAGGGATACCGGAAGCCGGCACGGCCGTTCCCATCCTTGAGAACCAGATTACTAAATGCGTATGTTCTGGGAATTCCAACCTTGGTTTTGCGGTACCACACAACTCCCCCTGCCGCTTAGGTGCAGCTGCTGGAGAGGAAATGGAAGGTACTATAACACCAATGACAGGCGGCCCAGCCTCTGATAAACCGGCTGCCGACATCGTGACGTCACCGCAGAGCGCGTGCGCGGGCCTTGCAATTCCTACAGTGAAGCACACACACACACTAGCACGCTAAAAGAAAAAAGGGGAGGAAGGGAGTGCTGAGCATAAATGCCAGCGCTCAGCATGTCACAGTCCAAGCGAGTAACACAGTACATAATGACGGACACGGACATCCCCCCCCCGACTAACCGGACAAAAGGGAGAGAGGGAATAAGGCCATAATTACATTCGGTTACATGTAGTAAGGGCAATGAGCGGATGGGGCATCCCATGTCAGGCTCACCAACCTGTGCCGCCTACCCTTTGGTGGGGGATTTGAGGTGGAGCAATGCTCCCGTAAAAAGCACCTCTAGTAGGTGCTGCCTACCATCACCCGGACCATGCAGCCGTAGCTGGGAGGCATGTAAAAGTGGCACGGGTGGGAATAGGACAGCTCGGCTTACCTGCAAGGAGAGAGAGCCATCATCTTGACCTTCGCCGCCCACTGCAGAGACTAAACTGGGGAATGAGTGGGAGGTCCCGGGTATATATGGTCCGGGAGGGGCCTCTTTTTTGCCATCTCTGCAGTAAAGCGCCCTCTTGTGGACTATATCCCAGACGTAATGATTATTACTGGAGCAGGGCGTGATGCATACTTTCCAGACAGCTGTCAGAGAAGACTAGCGTACTGCTGTAGAGTTACTGCAATTCCTCCCTAGTTATTGATTGGCCTATTGGTTGCAGGCAGTGGCTTACAACTACAAGCAGCTGTCAAAGAAGTGGGACTATTTGGAGTCAAGTGAGGGGTAAGTTTGCTTTAGACCACATATCGTCTTTAAGGTGGACCAAAACACACGCAGATCGAATCCCTCCCCCAGGGGCACCAAAAGTCGGGATGTCCTGCTGTGTGAAACCCCTAGGTTGCTCCATAAACTTACCTTGTTACCCAGTCCAATGGCGCATGCGTGAGCCACGGCCGCATCCCCCCTATCCCTCTAGCAGGGCGCGTGCCCACGCCAGGCATCTGTGAATGGCCGGCACGGGCATGCTCCCTGTTGGAGGGAAGTGGGGGATGCAGCCGCCACGAGTGGCCGCACGTGCGCCACACAGCGGGGCGAAAGGACCAAATCCCAAGATACTCATAATCATGGGTTTTGGTCCACTTTAAAGGGAATAAATAAATAAATGAATGTAAGAGACACAATGGGTACTCACCTTTTCTTTCACCCAGTCCAGTGTTCAGGAACTTAGGATTGTGTGCCCCAACATGCTCACACTCTGGGATTCCTTACAATGCTGATTTAAAGGAGGGCTAAGTTGAAAAAATGTCCCAATCATAAAAATCCATATAAATATGCTGGATGGTGGGAGGAGGGATCACTTATACACCCAACATCAATTGATATCCCGCCAAGCTTTACTTTTTTTTTTAGTGGCAGGAAGAGGAATCAGGGGGACAGGTTCTGTCTACCCTGATGTACTCAAACCTGCCACCCCTGGATTTTATTCCTACTAGGAGAAGAAAACACAAGCTTGGCAGGAGTTTTATTAAGTTTGGGTGTATAAATGACTCTTCCTCTCAATAGCTGATGTGTTAATATATAGATTACACAATTTCAAGTACACCTCTATTAACCCTTTCGCTGCCAGCCTACCTGCAGCTTTTGTCACCCTCTGTTGCCAGACCATGTTTCACTATTTTGCGCTACACATGTTCAACTGTGATTTTTGAAAGGATTTCCAGGGATTTTCCAGGAAATTATATATTGTTTTTTTTTCAACAGAGTCTGGGCTTCAACATGAAATGTCTTGTTTGGCCTTTTTTAGTGTATTCTCAATACTTTGTGGTGAAATATGTGCAAAAAAAATAAAAATAAATCTATTTTTTGCAATTTGTAGTGTTTTTTTTGTAATAAAAAAGTTTTTCACTTAAATTTTATTGCGTGCGAAACCCCAATTTCTCCCGGTCACAGCAGTACCACATATGTATTGGTAGACACCCTTTCCAGCCTAGGAGACTCCCCCAAACTAAAACAGAGCTTTAGGAGATTTTCAGATAAAATACAACTGCGCTTTGCGCTATGCGCACCTTGCAGTTTTTCCAGAAAAACAACCCTTTACATTTGAAATACCCCTCACAAACTAAATATTATCTGGAAGTATACGCCTCAAGCTTTCTAGGTGTACCAAGCTTGTTTATGTGGGCTTAGTTTTCTGGAAGTAATCCCTCAATGTATTCTTTGGTTGCACAAAGTTTCCCTAAAAAAGAATAAAAAGGAAGAATCAAGCCACATTTTCCTAAAAAACTATATGCAAACAAGAAAAAACAAGTAAAATCTCAAAAAGCAACATACCCAGAACAGAACGATACCCAACATGCATAGGTACTGTCAAGGGAAGAGTTGGTAAACACCACAAAGTAAAGTGTGTGCATAACAGTAATTTTACTTGAAAATTTCAGCTCTGCAGACAAAGTGCGCACCTTGCAATTTTTCAACCAAAACAACCCTTTACATTTGGAATATCCCCGATAAACCATATATTCCCTGAAAGTACACGTTAAGCTTTCTAAGAGTACTCAGCTTGTTGTAGTAGACTCACCGGGAAGTAATTCCTCAAAGAATTCTTAGGTTGCACAGGGTTTCCCTAAAAAAAATGAATTAAAAAACTGAATAAATAACATGTTTTCCTAAAATATAAATATGCAAACAAGAAAAAACAAGCTAAATCTGAAAGCGCAAGGTCCGCCGAGCAAAACAATACCCAACATGCATAGGTACTATTAACCCTTTTAATTGCCAGCCTACTTGAAGTTTTGTCACCCTCTGTTGACAGCTCATTTTTCCCCAATTTGCGCCATGTTTAAAGCAGACCTTCACTCTGAATAAGAGTCTATCTTATATGTTTCCCACACCCTGTACATACAGATTGTCCACATTAAAAATCATCCTACCCGCATCTACTGCATGTTATGAGCCTTTAAACATCCAAGATGGCGGCTTATGGAAGCCACCATCTTATCAGGCAGCCTGCAAACAGGAAGTGCCTCCTGACTGTGCTGCTCTGCATTCTGGGACTGCTGACCTTTACCTGACCCCAGCTCTGCTCTGTCTGAGCAAAGCACAGCTATAACCCACCTCCCTGTACCTTATCCCACTCTCCTCTCCTCAGTAAGTGTGATGCTTCTGAGTCAAGATGGCGGCGCCCGTATCCTAAATTCCTGAACAGAGTTGCAGCCCAGTGGGGGAAAGAATAAGTTTGTGACTAAAAACGTAAAATATATTAATTTTAGATGCTGGGGAACCGTTTTTTAAGAGTTTGGGCTTTTCATTAAATCATGGTGAAGGTCCGGTTTAACCGTGATTTTTGCCGGAATTTTCAGGAATATTGCAGCAGAGTTTAGGCTTTAACATGAAATGTCTTGTTTGTAATTTTTCTACTGTTTTTTAATTATGTTTGCGTAAAAAAAACAAAAAAATAAATAAAATAATATTTTTTAGGCAATTGTCCCCTTTATTTTTAATAAAACATTTGTTTTATTAATGAAAACCATATTGCATGTGAAAGCCCCATTTCTCCTGATTACAATGGTACCACATATGTATCGGTAGCCCCCCCCCCCCCATTCTTGCCCAGGAGACCCCCCAAACTGAAAAGAGTTTTCAAAAAAATACTACTATCCACACTATAAACATAAGGGGGTAATTAAAAAAAATGACATGGAGGGGGCATTTTTGGGGAATTTTAATGGTTAAAAACCCTTAAAAATCCCCCCAAAAATTACGCGGGGCCCTTACCCATCATAACCAGCCCGGGACCAGCTATGGGGGCTTGTAGGAACAGGGCGAAGGGACCAGTTTTGGTGGCCCCCCGCTCTGCCGGCTACAAGCTCCGTGGGCCGGGCTCTTCTGCCCCCCCCCCCCCCCAGGCTTTGGGGAGGCAGGAAATTGGGGTGCCGGGGGTTAATGGCAAGTCACCCGCTAGCCGCAGGTGACTTTCCAGCCCCCAGCCTTGTGAACTGGTATAGGGGTCTCATGGACCTCTTACCAGTTCACAAGGGGTTAAAAGTAAAAAAAAACACAGACACATGGAGAAAAAATATATATATATTTTTTTATACTTACCTCCCATCCATCCTGGAGCATTGTGACCCACGCTGATCACTCTGGCTTCTGCTCTCCTGCTGCTGCTGGAAGCCTTTTTTAGCTGCTGGCAACAGAGCATAAGGGGTTAATTAAAGAAAAAACTACATAGGGTCCCCCTCCCCATTTTTTTTTTGAATTTTAAGGGTTAGGGTTAGGCTAACCCTAACCCTTAAAATTAAAAAAAAATTATGTAGGGTCCCCCCTACCCATCATAACCAGCCCGGGGCCAGCTATGGGGGCTTGTAGGAACAGAGTGGAGGGGCCAGCTTTTGTGGCCCCCCACCCTGCAGCCTACAAGCCCACATAGCCTGTGTGGGCCGGGCTCTTCTGCCCCCCTGGGCTTTGGGGAGGCAGGTAATTGGGGGTTGCGGGCGTTAATGGCAAGGCACCCGCTAGTTGCAGGTGATTTGCCAGCCCCCAGCCTTGTGAACTGATATACGGGTCTCATGGACCCCTTACCAGTTCACAAAGGGTTAACATTAAAAGAAAAACACACCACACAAAATGTCATTTATTAAAAAAAAAAAAAAATGTTTTTTTTTCTTTACTCACCTCACCCGATTGTCAGCTCCTGTGTTGATCAGCTGGGGGCGGGGCTAGTCGTCAAGATGGCGGCGCCCATCGGAAGGCAGGGGGAGAGGGCATTTTGAGCCCTCTCCTGAAGACTAAGCAGTCTGGGGGGGGCGATCGGAGGCCCCCCAGTGAAGAGGAGACCCGGCGGGAGGCAGCGCGACTGCAGGTAAGTACCCTGTTTCCCCGAAAATAAGACATCCTCCGAAAATAAGGCCTAGTGCCTGCTTTCGGAGGATATCGTTATATAAGTCATCCCCCGAAAATTGTATTGTAACCACTAGGGGGCGTAATGACGGGGCACGTAAGGGGGGAGCTCCAGGGAGGTGGAGTAGACGCTGCGCTGTCAAGACATTCCCCAAAAATAAGGGCAAGTGCCATATTTCCAGGGAAAAATTAATATAAGACAGTGTCTTATTTTCGGGGAACCAGGGTAAATGTCATTTTTAATTTTTTTTTACAGTTAGCAGCTGCTGCTGCCGAAGCGGGGGGGGGGCCTATTCCAGGGGGATCTCCTGGAGCCATCCGAGCCCCCACGGGGGATCGGATGGCACCAAAGTAAAGAGGAGACCCGGCCGGATCCAAGCAGCTTCATGGGACACTATTTTGGTTGTAAAATTGCTCGCAGCAGGAGTTACAAAAAAGTTAAATCATTTTTAAGTGTAGCAATTTGAAGTGCCCTGAGGAGGGATGCATATGAGCACTGTTTCCTCTAAGGATGTTGGTCCGCTTTAAATGTACTTTTCTTTTCAAAGTTAATCACAGTTGCAGTGGGGCCATATTGCTGGTCATGAAAGGTATAAAAAAGGCATGCAAATTGCTCATGATGGGGTTAGCAGAGCAGTCATTAGTCACTTGCCCATGCAGGCCTTTTAATTGACTAGACCAATGTTATCCAAATAGGCGGGGGAAACATCACGTATGGCATGATATTCACATAGGATGTGCGTGACAATGACAACAAGCTATAGACATTCAGTATCTTACGATGATGGCATTTCTGGTAAAAGACTCTATATTGTCAGGTGGCCAGGTGGAGTAGATACACTATAGTTCTGCAGTGGGTACACCCCAGGACAGAGGTTGGCACATCCCCTCAGTTACTGTATATGGGGAAATGAAGGACAAATGAGTAGAATCAATGTGGTGTACTGGCATTTTTATTGGTTCCTTCAAACTGATAGCCATGCTAAAAATGGTGAGCAACTAAATAAAAATATAACCTACCCAAACCCTATACATGGGCCCACAACTGCTTGGGGTCAAATATTTTCTCTTGGCCATGAATGCTACTTTATTGGCCAAAAGGTCTATATATCCACAAGGTAGAGGTAGCAGGTGGTGCCATGACACTGAATACTGCCCTGAAGCAGGGCACAAACAGTGGAACTGAGTGGTGCTGGAAGAGAGGAGTATCACTAGGACTGCCTTTATCCCTAGTTGTCAGTTTGACAACCTCATTTTTTTCAGGTCAGCGGCATCAGGGATGGCTACAGTATCTTATCAGTCATAAATCCCCTTCTAATCTTCATCTGCCAGATATGTCTGCTTGTAGTGTTCAATAAAAATGCAAAATAAATGTCACTAGTAAAGATCGCAATGTTAAACTGTATTCTAATCTTTAGACAAATAACAAAATCTAGAACGTCCTCCACCCTGTCTCCTCAGCCTAATTAGCCAAGTTCTTTGTTGCAGCCTGTATCTACTGACTGTAGATCCCAGCCGAGATCAGTGCCCCACTGGCATCATTGCATGTCTACCCCGATAGGCTTCTCATTAGGAAGGGGTGGATTCCCAGCACAGCTGCCATTGGCAAACTGATCTTGACCATGTCTCAGTAGATAATGACTGTACTGTAGTTTATGCTAGATCCTAATTATACTAACTATAATTTACAAAGCTTTCTCCAGTCCCCCCCATCTCAAATCCAGTGCTCAACCTAGACACAACCTCCACTCTGCCTCTGATCTTCTCTTGTCTTCTACCCTGGTCACCTACTTTCAATCCTGCAACAAAGACTTCTCACATGCCTCACCACTCTTCTGGAATGCCTTCTGCAATTCATTTGTCAACTCCCACCACTCATCTCCTCCACATGGCTAACGTCAACAGAATCAAAATCTACAATCAAAATGGTTTCCAACCCTTATCTATCAGACTGTATGCTCTTAAGGGTATAACTCTGTCCTATTGTATACTGTTTTCATAGCATTCACTTTAAACTTTGCAGCATCTTGTTTGTAGTAATCTATGTACTGTATGTTTTACCCTGTCTGTAATACTACTTTTTGTAGAATTACGAATGAATATGGCACTATATTTTGGTGGCATATATAGACTAATGCTTTTAGGAATGGTTTATTAGGAAGCATTGGGGCAAACCCTCCAGGTACATGTTGGTATAAGATGTAAGGGAAGTGCACGTTTTACTTTAAAAAAAGCTTTGTGCACTTTTTTTTACTCCTGCTGCTAAATGTACCCCATGAGATATATATATATATATAACATAGCCCTAGGGCTCCTAATGTTACCCATTTCTTTTTCTTTTTTAAAAAAATGCTCCCACCCCCTGGATTGGAGAAAACTTATTTTGAATTTCTCTTTATTTCTTTACATACCCAGTCAGTGGGTGTGGGCGCTTTATATCAACATACCTAATCACAATGCTGTAATGCACAGGGGGGCATGGGGTGCAGCGTTATCGACCACCAGTCAAGCCCTATGATTGATGATCTACAGCTAAGGGAATTAGGGGGAATGCCAGAAGTCAGTGCCACGTTTCTCCTTATAGGTGCTGCTGTGAGGTTACAGGAAGGGAGAGAGCAGATTTGAAGAGGAAAACTGCTAAAACATGTTTTTTTTCATTTTGCCTGGGAATTCTCTTAAAGTAATTAACACGTTATTCAGTCTCTCTTCATTATTTAACTCTACATATCTTCTACCATAGTACAGTCTTTGGGCATTGTGGTTCTACAATATCTATGGTTGGTTTGCCTGTGAAATAATCCTCATTTCACGTTACATTTATAAATGAAACTACTTCAAAAGCCTGGTGCATTAAAAGGCTTGCATTGGCAATAAAGAAAAGCCTATACTCAACCTTTTCTTCTTCATAACAACAATTAAAATATACCTGCCTTGGAGAGCATTTGCAAGCAAACTAGTGGTGCAGTTTGGTACTCACAGTCGCTGAGCTCCCTGCTACATCCGATGGTCTTTACTGCCCTAAGCTGACTTGCCACCAGGACCTGCTGGGTCCTTGATCATTGCTGCCTCCTCTGCTGCTGTTTCCAGTGCCTCTGGTCTTCACTTTCACCTCTGATGTCTCCTCCTGTGATGCTGCTTCAGGTACCACCTTCCTCAGGTCTCCTACTTTCCACTCTGCCAGGAGTCTGACATTTACATCCTCTTCTGGGCAGCCTATTGTTGTAAGTATCTAAAAATATCTGCATTTCAATAAATTAGCTGCGAAGCTAAATATAAGGTTAGATTTAATTTAATCTAACAAACTGATCTAGTTCATAATCATTAGGCATTTGCCAGCAATACTTGGCCTGCACTGCCCATAAGAACACTTTGAATTTCTAGTGAAAGACACCTTCAAGCTACAGCCTAGAATTCCCTGCAAACTCTCTATGGGAGACAACTGCTCTACACTAGGAAACACAGAAAGATCTTGTCTAGACTATGGCAATACATCTATTGTCAGAGTTGTATTAGCATCATATGTAAAAAAAACATACTTTGAGCAGAAGAATAGATTTTTACATTATTATTATAATTATTAGAATTAATTATTATTATTATATAATTATAATAATAGGAAGAGGCAAGTATAACAATCTAATTGAGCCTGAAATGTATTACATTTTGTAAATTGTAGGGATTATTTATTGACCAATAGTTTCTTCACTTTCCTACACCACCCATTTTTGGGATGTTCTTCAATACATACATGCTTTTCAGGACAACTGGATCATTTTTCAGTCGGAACAAAATTATTGGAATTGAAACAGATCTAAAACAAATTTTTGAAGTTTTGCTTTTATAACAAAAATGTTTGTAACAAACATAAATGGACAAACAGCAATAGGAATAAGAACACTTAGGCCCATATTTAACAAGGGATAGCGCCAGGTAGCGAATGGTGAGCGAACGGTAATGACGGTCACCGCCACGAGTACGCCGGCTCCCCTCCGCAATCACACATTTATCAAGCCGATCCTGCTTAGCGACTGACAGAGCGCCAGATAGCGAATCATTCATCATTATTCCAGCCTCACCCCACAGTGCCAGCGAGCGACCTTGAACAGCGACAGGTATGACCTCTCGCTACCTGGCGCTCTCCAATGCATTTCAATGGACCAATCTTTAAATATTCTTAATCAATTGCTATTGTTTTTTTTTTTTTTTTTTTTTTTAATTTCAAAAATTCTGTGACCACTTCTGCAATGTTAGATATTTTTTTTTAAGGTAAAAAAAAAAAATTGTACAGAATTGATATTACAGGTCTGATATTAATGTATTCATATTACAAAATGTTTTGAAAAACATGTTTGTTTTTTTTTTCAAAAAATATGGTTGTTTGGGGGTTAAAAAAACTACTTTTAATCCATCGCCGCCAGCGCTCTGGGGTTTAAACAAGCATTTCACTGCGCAAGAATTTTTTGAGCGTGATTTGTTAATGAATATGCTGGGAGCCGTTCGCTATGGCCATTCGCTATCATGCGCTCCCATACAGCGCGGAACCTGTCAAATAGCAACTCCTCACCCAATATTCAACATTACGGCAAACCGACTGAGTCGCTATCAACTACAGAACAATGGCCAAGCACAGCGACTACTAGCGGGCGCTCGGAAAATGCCGCTACTGTCGCTCATCTGTCGTTACCTGGCGCTATTAATGAATCGGCCTCCCCGACATGAAAGAGCTAAGATCCCTTTCTACAGTACTGTACAGTAAATAACATTCAGAGGTGCTTAGAGATAACAAAACAGCTAGATACATATTTCCAAGAAACCCAGGATATATGCCAGTGAGTAATATACTATGTTTTGCGGCATTTTCAGGTTTTCGTTAATTCGCTCTATTTTTAGTGAGCTGCACTTTAGTGTGCAGCAACTGGGGAACATAGCAGTGAACTGAGCTATAACTTTAGCAAACAGAGCTATATTTGTAGCAATGACCGAAGGAAGAACTGCCTATTTGCTGGCCTTTTCCTGGGTTTTGCTGCACTTTGCCTTACTGGAAAAGGGGTATTTACTTAGGAAAATGATTTGGCGCAAACTGGCGAACTGCTGCAGCAATTTTGGTTTAAAAAAATAAAAAAATCTTGCTGAATTACATCTTATATCGGCATGCTATGGGTCTCAGAATACATGTTTAGTGTCTCAGGAGTGTCTTGGTTGGACAGCTTTAAATAACAAAAACTTTTAACAAAAGTTCTAAAAACAATTTCATTAGTTGTTTTCCAAATACTAGTTAGGCTCAAAATATCTGGCACAGAGGAAAAAAATGACCTAAAGATACAATTTTGGCATAAAAACATTGATTCCGACGGGGTTTGCTGGTGAAGAACTAAGCAAGCAATTGCCCAACTACGCAGCACTAGAAGCAGATAAACTGACTACAGAGTAAATTTGCAAATAACGCCCAAAGGGTTAGTAAATCAGCACCTATGTACACCTCTGTCTGACGCTCTTTTTAATCTTTCATAAATGAACTGCCATGTTCATGTTGATTCAGTACCATTTGTAAAATTCACTTTTTACATAGTGCTAAACCCTCTACTGATACCATTTAACAATGAGATCCTTTCGATGTTCTGTGAGCTGTAAGCTTTTGCTGTCAAATACAACTAAGAAAATGTCAGAAATTCCAACTAGAACAGCTGAACATTACAATATATAGGATTAAAGTGGCCCAAAACCCGATCCCGGGCTTAAAGTGGACCAACACCGAGAGGTGATCAGCCCGGAAATCTATAAGATTCCCGGGCCGATCACCTCCCACCCCGCGGGACATCCGAGATCGGGATGTCCCGCGGGGTGAAACCCCCCCCAGACACCCCAAACCGCTAACCTGATCTTCGGCGGCGGCCGGCCGCCTCCCTCGCGCCCCTGTAGACGTGCCCGCGCCGGCCGTCTGCGAATGACCGGCGGGGGCACGCGCGCGCCGAAAGTGGCGCGAGGGAGGCGGCGGCGGCAGCCGCTTGGACGTTCCTGATCCCCGCCTGGACGTTGCCGGGGATTGGACCGTCCAGTCACGTGGCAGCGGGGACAGGTAAGATTTTGGGGCTTTCTGGGGGGTTTCACACAGCGGGGCACCCCCGATCGGGGTGCCCCGCCGAAGTGGACCAAAACCCAGGATAGTCAAAATCCTGGGTGTTGGTCCACTTTAAAGTGGACCTTCACCCTGAATAAGAGTCTATCTTATATGTTTCCCACACCCTGTACATACAGATTGCTCACATTAAAAATCATCCTACCTGCATCTACTGCCTGTTATGAACCTTTAAACTTCCAAGATGGCGGCTCATGGGTCATCAGGCAGCCTGCAAACAGGAAGTGCCTTTTTACTGTGTCGCTCTGCATTCTGGGATTGCTGACCTTTCCCTGACCCCAGCTCTGCTCTGTCTGTGCAAAGCACAGCTATAACTCCACCCCCTGTACTTTATCCCGCTCTCCTCTCCTCAGTATGTGATGCTTTTGAGTCAAGATGGCGGCGCCCGTATCCTAGACTGCTGAACAGAGTAGCAGCCCGGTGGGGGAAAGAATAATACGTAAGTGACTAAAAACTTAAAGTGGACCAACACCCAGGATTTTGACTATCCTGGGTTTTGGTCCACTTCGGTGGGGCACCCCGATCGGGGGTGCCCCGCTGTCTGAAACCCCCCAGAAAGCCCCAAAAAACTCACCTCTCCCCGCTCCCACGTGACCGCGCCAGCCAATCACAGCACTCAGAGCCGCTGTGGCATGCGCGTCCAAGGCCGCCTGGACGCGCATACCAGCTCAGCTGGCTCTGAGCGCTGGAGGCCGCATCTCGCGCTTCCCTCTAACAGGGAGCGCGCCTGCACCGGCCATTCACAAACGGCCGGCGCGGGTGCGCGCCCTGCTAGAGGGAAGGGCGAGACGCGGCCGCGGCTCGCGCATGCGCCGATGGAACGGGGCTGAGGTAAGGTTTGTGGGCCTCCTGGGGGGTTCCTCCCCGCGGGACATCCCGATTTCAGATGCCCGCGCGGGGAGGGATCTGATCGGTCCGGGAATCTTATAGATTTCCGGGCCGATCCCCCCTGGGTGTTGGTCCACTTTAAAACATATTAATTTTAGATGCTGGGGAAGTATTTGGGATTTTCATTAAATCATACTGAAGGTCCAGTTTAAGCTCTTGCCCCAGAGGCATACTAATTTGAGATTTATGAAACCCCCAGGTCACCCCAAAAACTCACCTTTCCCCGGTCCCACAATACATGTGTGGGCTCTTGTCCAATCAGCGCTGTATGTCGCGCATATTAATGCATGGCATATGGCCCTGTTTAGAAATAGAGCTCGACATAAGGGATCGGTCGCATCCCTGGTCTCCCTGAAGTGTGTGGCATGCTCCAGCATCCAGCCTATCTGATTAGTTTGGCACAGGAGAGTGCCTTAGCTACAGGGAGGTCATGGATGCAGCCGCAGCCAGCAAGCATCGTGTGGGAGCCCCGGTAAGTGTGAGTGGAATGTGGGATGATTAAGGGTCTCACATAGTGGGGCATACCCAAAGTTTGCTCGACTGGCCGGTCCTGAAATCACGTTAACGTGGACCAACACCCAGGATTTTGACTATCCTGGGTTTTGGCCCACTTCCCCGGCGCATTCTGATCGGGGGTGCCCCGCTATGTGAACAACTCAACTCACCTCTCCCCGCTCCTACGGTGCATGCACAGCCGCTCGTCCAATCAGCACGTTTGGAGCCGCTGATCTATGCGCGTCAAAGCGATGTCTTAATGCAGCGGCTCCGAGCACGCTGGCGGCCGCATCTCGCGCTTCCCTCTAACAGGTAGCTCGCCCGCGCCAGCCATTCACTAATTCACAAATCCTCGGTGTTGGTCCACTTTAAATGATGGCAGCTGTGTAATGACTAAATTTTAGTACACAATTGGCAATGGGTAATTCTGAACATATCCACATCCCCAATCATAAGACGGTGTTCACACTTGCAACCACAATTTTAGTAGTTTTGTAGCCCCCCCCCAAAATGAATTCAGTTTGTCTGTCAATGAAATTGTACATATTATTGGTGACAAATGAAATGGTAAAATAAAAACTCATACCTACAACATTAAACACAAGGTTCCTTAATGTAAAAACAGGGCCACCCTGTAGTAGATCTTAGTAGCATTCTCCTAGAAAAATATATGAAGAATGCTATGTCCAGGTTGTTGCTGGACAAATGCAGGTATAGTCTACCCAATGGAGTCATAGAATGTAAAAGAAACCTATTCCCTATAGGCTATGTAATACATTTTTGGATAATGTACAAACAAAAACAATGACAACAAATAGACATATGTCTCCGTGTAACTGTATTAATAAATAGACATAAAACAAGTGAACTATCGATAAATTAAACAGTACTTTGCTATTACCCTGTTTCCCTGAAAATAAGACAAACCCTGAAAATAAGCCCTAGTAAGACTTTTCTCCATTTTTTGCTTATGTGTGAAATATAAACCCTACCCAGAAAGTAAGCCTAATTTATAATCTAGCTGCCGGGCTTCAGCAGAGGGATTTAAAGTGGACCAACACCCTCCCATGATCGGCGCGGGAATCTATAAGATTCCCGGACCGATCAGACCCCTGACTGCGGGGCACCCCGATCGGGGGTGCACCGCTGTGTGAAACCCCCAGAAACCCGTAAATCCCTACCTTATCCACGATCCAGCGGCGCCGCCTCCCGCGCATCCCTCTAGCAGGACGCGCACCCGCGCCGGCCGTTTGTGAATTGCGGGCGCGCGCCCTGTAAGAGTGACGCGCGGGAGGCGGCGGCGGGCGCACTCTCTTGTCCGTCGCTGCCTCCAGCTTGTCCGTCGGCGGGGATTGGCAGCGGCGGTCACGTGGGAGCGAGGAGAGGTGAGTTTTTCGGGGTTTCTGGGGGGGTTTCACACAGCGGGGATACCCCGAAATCCTGGGTATTGGTCCACTTTAAGGGCTGTAAAGTCACACAGGTAAGCTTGTCTGTCAGGAGTGAAATTCCTGATCTTGCTGGTTCTACCCCAGCCTGCCACCATGTTAGGCACATGGCTGAATCCCCCTGCATCCCCTCGCTGCCAGCCAACACTGTGCATGTACTGTACCGGAGCTGCTGTACTGCCGCCACAATCTAGCCAGCTGCCAGACGGCTATAAGACATCCCATGAAATTAAGCCATAGCACCAATTTTTGGAGCAAAAATGTATATAAAACATGTCTCATTATTTGGTCTATTCATTTTTCACTCATCTGTATAAAATACACCAGATTAACTGCCATGGATTGCACTACTTTGCATACCATCATTCTCCCTACTACCCTACTATATGAGCTTCATGGTGTGGAATGCAGTGAAAGGGCAGATGAAATACCCTGTGCCTGATATTGGACCACAAATGTTCTCAACCTTTTTATGCCAAGTACCCCTAGTGACAGGCAGTTCCAACAAGTATCCCCAATTGCAAATGATACCAACATAAAGGAGCCACAGGCCTCATAGTACTAGGAATGATTTTTTACTGTTAAAATAATATACCAAACCTGTCAGTAGCCCCATATTGGTGTATCCCTAAACATTCCAAGTACCCTTACAGTATGTACCCCCTGGGGTATGCGTACCACCGGTTGAGAAACAGTGCTCTACCAGTCTTAACAGATCCTCCAGCATATACAGCATCATAGTAGGCCAATCTTGCTCACAATTCTTTATATCAATTAAAAAATGCTATTTTTAGTATACATATTTATATTGAGATGGCCCTGCATTAGTAAATCATGTATCTGATTATTAACAATCCGAATATGGAGATCTCTAAACCAAAAGAATAACTTGTATCACTAGAAAAACATGATATAGAGACTGGTATGTCCTATTCAAAGTTGTGTATTGTTATTGCATACCATAGGCTTGTTTGGTGTCCCGGTCTAGAGTTACACAAAGGTTTAGTATGTCAGGGATGCCCACAAGTAACTGCTTTTCAGTTCTGATTTTAGGTTAGTCATATGATTCAGATTTTCAGTCAAGTTGTGCAAACAGTCCCCTGTATCTAGGCTGCAGCCACTTGAAGGTTGGTTTTGGATGGAGCATGAACTTTGCAGGTCCTGGTAAAAAAATTAAGGTTTTATGAAGGACTTTAGGTCTTAGGGTGCTGTGGGTGGGTTGTGTACAGCTCTGCACAACTATCTACCCTACTATACAGCCCATTGAGAAAATAAACAGATGATTGCCTTGCCTAGTGGAAAAGTATATTCTGATTGCCATATGATTATAATTTCTATCTATTCAAAAATAAATTTTCCATCATTTTAACTGAATGAACAATATTTATTGCTCCAGATAAACATGCCTATGAGTGTCAGAATCAAAACAAAGGTAGCAAAGGTAACTATTTGTTCGGTAAAAATGAGCAAAAATCTGCACATCACTTGTACGCCTTTATGATTACATGTCACAGGTACATCGGTTATCAAGGAGGAAAGTTGATATACCTAAATAAAACATGAATGCACAAAAATAGAGAGAAAACTCTAAAATCACAGTTATCTCATTGGATTCCTGTTGAAATAGAAGTCTAAAGCCAAGCCGCCTTGGAGCAGTGCCTATAGCTAGTCTGTCTTTATGTCTATGGATGCCTTTCAGGCTGCAGCCTGACTCCACAAAGGTCACACATGGACTGTAGGACCATTGCGATTCAGTATTTTCGAAGATGACACTTTCGACAGTAAAAATCCAGACGCAGCCAGTGACATCAACCTGCAATTGATCCTCTAAAAACATAATGACACAGACATGATGCTATGCAAGCAGCAGCCAAGCCATTCCTACACTGCATTAAACTGCATGATCACCTTCATTCTCTATTGAAAAACCGCAGGTGCTATTCACCACAAGGAAATAGCTTTACCCAGATATTTAGCAATCCTCTGCCAGGTCATGTAGATTTCCAGCACATTGCTTGGTCTCTTGTAACACTATCTTTCTTATGTGCATTATTCATGACAGCTGCATCTCTTAGCTGAGTTGAATTTTTGTACACTTAACAGCTCCATGCAGTGTGCATAAACACAGTGACTGCAGAGAAGCCCTGGCAATGCCATTGAGGTGTACACAGGGTAACAACATAACATGAAAATGAAGTTCCTGCATACCAACACACACATGCCTCTGCACCCATCAGTCACCCATCCATTCAGTCAGCGCAGGGTGACACAGCATCAATGCAGAGGCACCCAGTCACAGCATTCACCATGCAGCACTCACCCATGCTGCGAACTGGAAACCAAGCCACATAGGGTTAACTCTCTGGCATCGCAGGGAAGAGAGACAATTCTCCAGCACATGGGATGTTAATTTTCTACTAAGGTCTCCTTTGGGTGCTTCATGGTGGGAAGAGATGAGAGGAGAAGTTTCCGCACTGCCGCAGCCGAGGAGCCCACCCTGGTCTTGGAGATTGGTCAGTGCTGCAATGTCTTCTGCTGTCTCCCCAGCCCTCCCTCCCCCCACTCTTCCAAGCGGTAACACTGTGCTGGAGGGCCAGCCGCACACTGCTGCTACTGCTGCTGCTGCAGGGGACGGCTATGGGTTCCTGCCTGCCTGCCTGGGTGGGTGGGCTCTGTTACTGGGGTGTCATGTGACACCCACCCCCTGTGATAAGACTGCAGGTAAGGCGCCAGCACTGTGCTGTGTGTGCAGTGCTACACTTGTGGTGATTTCACAGCTTATTGGTGTATACAGACAGGCAGCAGGGAGGAGGGGGGGAGCACTGTGTTCTCCCCTTCCATAGGTGAGCGCTGCTGAAGGACACAGCACAGCAATGTGAGGGAGGGAGAGAGAGCAGGGGGGCAGCACTCAGGTGAGCCGCCACATCCTTTCCTTTACCTGGCAGCGGCTCCTGCTGATGAATGGCCGCGGGCGGGGGCTCTGCAGTGCTGCTGTTGCTGCAGCATCCCCTCTCTGCGCTCAGCTGCCTCGCCTCCTCGCTCCGTACCACACTGCCTGGCCGAGCCCCGGCGCCCATTGGCTGCCCGTGCCACAACTACCCCTCATGACTAGCCTTCCTTCTGTGTACTACATGCGCCAGCCTGCCCGCCAGCAGCGCATGAATGGTCATTAACACTCCCCCTACACACACACACATATCCTGCAGCAAGCTAGCGGGGCCACCTCAGGGTTAAATGCTTTCACACACACATACACGCGCACACATACACACACATCTACACATACGTGTAGACTTCAGCAGGGCGCCTCAGCGTGTCACATCACCGTCTGCCTGCATTCACCCCCTCTGCCGCCAATATATCCGACTCCTGCCATTCATTTCACATTTACTGTATAAGCAGCACTTCTTTCCTAACCGTGTAGGTTTTACTTTATTCGGTTGTTTGGGAAATAAGTGGCGCCCAGCTTTCTCCTATTCACTAATAAACAGGCACTGCCCTCCCTGTCTTCACCCTAATGGATGGCTACCAGGGGTCACAGCTAAATGCCAGGCATGCTTGCACCCGGCTTTTATGTACACACTGTGGGCTTCTCACTGGAAAGGGTATTTTACATATCAAGCATGTGGGTTTTCTTTATTTTCTATCTTTCCATCCAAAGTCTATCATTTATCACACAGCCCTCTGTCTAATCCATTCCTAAACACACCTATCCATCCATTCAACATCTCTTTATCATCTATCATCCAGCCCTCTGTCTAATCCATACCTAAACAAACCTATCAACCCATTCAACATGTATCTACCATTTATCACACAGCCCTCTGTCTAATCCATTCCTAAACACACCTATCCACCGATTCAACATCTACCTATCATCTATCATCCAGCCCTCTGTCTAATCCATACCTAAACACACCTATCCATCCATTCAACATCTACCTATCATCTATCATCCAGCCCTCTGTCTAATCCATACCTAAACACACCTATCCACCGATTCAACATCTGTCTACCATTTATCACGCAGCCCTCTGTCTAATCCATACCTAACCACACCTATCCACCGATTCAAAATCTACCTATCATCTATCATCCAGCCCTCTGTCTAATCCATACCTAAACACACCTATCCACCGATTCAACATCTGTCTACCATTTATCACCCAGCACTCTGTCTAATCCATTCCTAACCACACCTATCCACCGATTCAAAATCTACCTATCATCTATCATCCAGCCCTCTGTCTAATCCATACCTAAACACACCTATCCACCGATTCAACATCTGTCTACCATTTATCACCCAGCACTCTGTCTAATCCATTCCTAAACACACCTATCCATCCATTCAACATCTATCATCCAGCCCTCTGTCTAATCCATACCTAACCACACCTATCCACAAATTCAACATCTATCTACCATTTATCATCCAGCCCTCTGTCTAATCCATATCTAACCACACCTATCCACAGATTCAACATCTATCTACCATTTATCATCCAGCCCTCTGTCTAATCCAGTCCTAAACACACCTATCCATCCATTCAACATCTCTTTATCATCTATCATCCAGCCCTCTGTCTAATCCATACCTAAACACACCTATCCACCGATTCAACATCTGTCTACCATTTATCACCCAGCCCTCTGTCTAATCCAGTCCTAAACACACCTATCCATCCATTCAACATCTATCATCCAGCCCTCTGTCTAATCCATACCTAAACACACCTATCCACCGATTCAACATCTATCTACCATTTATCACCCAGCCCTCTGTCTAATCCATATCTAACCACACCTATCCACAGATTCAACATCTATCTACCATTTATCATCCAGCCCTCTGTCTAATCCAGTCCTAAACACACCTATCCATCCATTCAACATCTCTTTATCATCTATCATCCAGCCCTCTGTCTAATCCAGTCCTAAACACACCTATCCATCCATTCAACATCTCTTTATCATCTATCATCCAGCCCTCTGTCTAATCCATACCTAAACAAACCTATCAACCCATTCAACATCTATCTACCATTTATCATCCAGCCCTCTGTCTAATCCATATCTAACCACACCTATCCACCAATTCAACATCTATATACAATTTATCATCCAGCCCTCTGTCTAATCCATACCTAAACACACCTATCCATCGATTCAAAATCTAACTATCATTTGTCACCCAGCCCTCTGTCTAATCTATACCTAACCACACCTATTGATTCAAATTCTATCATCTATTATCCAGCCCTCTGTCTAATCCATACCTAACCACACCTATGCATCATTCAACATCTATCTATAATCTATCACCCAGACCTCTGTCTAATCCATACCTAAACACACCTATCTATCGATTCAACATCTATCTATCATCATTCTTCCAGCCCTCTGTCTAACCCATACCTAAACACATCTATCCATCGATTCAGCATCTATCATTCAGCCCTCTGTCTAATCCATACATAACCACACCTATCCATCGATTCAACATCTATCTATCATCTATCACCCAGCCCTCTGTCTAATTCATACCTAACCACACCTATCCATCGATTCAACATCTGTCATCTATCATCCAGCCCTCTGTCTAATCCATACCTAAACACACCTATCCATTGATTCAACATCTATCTATCATCTATCACCCAGCCCTCTGTCTAATCCATACCTAAACACACCTATTCATCGATTCAGCATCTATCATCCAGCCCTCTGTCTAATACATACCTAAACACACCTATCCATCAAATCAACATCTATCATCTATCACCCAGCCCCCTGTCTAATACATACTTAAAGTGGACCTTCAGCATGATTTAATGAATAGGCTCTTATTCAGGGTGAAGGTCCGCTTTAAACACATCTATTCATCGAATCAACATCTCTCTATCATATATATATATATATATATATATATATATATATATATACACACACACACACACATGCACTGTCTACAATCTATTGATCCAACTACTCAGCTGCTATCTATCTATGAATCTACCCTGACTATCCTGTCTCTCCGTGTTTTAACCCCCCCTCAAAATCTTCACCCTAAGGGCATCAATTGAGGTTTCCCCCTCTGGAAAAATGTGCAGTCGCAGGTCTGTCCTGACATTCATGATGCTGAATCTCGCCCACATAGAGACCTGTGGAGGGATAGCGGGCACTGTCAAGTAAACAACATTGGGGGACCTGGAGTACCTGCTGTGATTGGGTAATGGGTACACTGTCATTAGTAAGGATATGTCTGCAGGTCTTGCACCTGCTCTGTAAGCAGGATGAGGTGCTTCAGGGCACTTTGGACTATGATTTGTTTTAGGTTGGGTTGTTGTATGAAGGGCAGGAGGGGCGGGATTGGGAACATTTCTTAAGTCTCCTGTCCCTGTGTAGCAGAGCCTGAAGTTCATGATTTTTCGGAGAATCTCCAGCTCCCAGGGTCGGCTGCTTTTACATGCTCCCCAAAATCCACAAAGCGGGTAACCTTGGGAGATCTGCTTGACTTGCATTCGCAGCAGACATGTATTCTGCTCATCTTGAAGACAACGCAACTGTTTTCTGCTGGACCAAGAAACCGAAGTTTCTCCTAACTTGAACAAGTAACCACATGTTGATTTCCATTCACTTGAATCTCCTGCCCAATCTGCATTTACTCCTGAAAGTTAAATCTCCTGATGCAGATATCTTAAGATTTAGCCTTTGAGTTTCTTTAAAGTGGACCAACACCCACCCCTGATCGGCCCGGGAATGGCCGGCGCGGGCGCGCTCCCTGTTAGAGGGAAGCGCGAGATGCGGCCTCCAGTGCTCAGAGCCGCTGTGGTTGGACGCTGCTGGTACGTGCATACCACAGCGGCTCTGAGCGCTCTGATTGGACAAGCGCCCGCGTAGGAGCGTGGTGAGGTGAGTGTTTCCGGGCGTTCTGGGGGGTTTCACACAGCGGGGCACCCCCGATCGGGGTGCCCCACCGAAGTGGACCAAAACTCAGGATAGCCAAAATCCTGGGTGTTGGTCCACTTTAACATACTCTAGTGTGAGCTCATCACCTGGCCGGGCATCTAGTGCAGTGACAAGTGTGTCATAACTTTCTGGAAGACCACTTAGTAAAGGTACAGAAACATGAAACTCTTTCCCACTGCCTCTGGGGTGCTTCACAACCCCTAGGGTGTCTCCTGTATAGTCCTGTATATTCTGGCTTACTCGCTGATACAGTTTTTTCATGAGATAACGCTTATTGCTGAGGTTTGATCTTTCATGCACTTTCTGTAATTCATCCCACATCTTTGCAGTTGCACACTAGCATACATGCACAATCTTATTAGTAGTAGTTCTAGTTAGTCAGACATGGCACCATGAATTTGACAGGATTTCTGTTAGTGAACATCTTCTCTGTTTCTCACGCTTTTTCACTGTTGCTCTGGAAAAATCCTCCTGCTCTGGGCTATTTTTGCTCTGGGCCCATAACCTGTTGGCAGCAGATTGTACACAAAAACGTGAACAGGATACATCAGCAACACATTACAACATGGAGCAAAGGAAATAGCTCCTTTCTGTTAGCAGGCTACACTATTTATACAGTCACATGGTCTCCCTAAAACTTCCTGTTTTTTTTTCTTTTAAACTAACTTTATCAACAGCATAACAATCAGGTAGTCACAACAAGATATAGTTGTTGCCTTAAAGCTATTCCAATACTATCTATCTATCTATCTATCTATCTATCTATCTATCTATCTATCTATCTCTATATTCGTCCTCTGTGCACCTACTAAATTAGTCACTGCCTGATGTGTTACTACTGTTTATTTATTAGCCCCCTTCTCCAATATTTATCAATTGTTTCACCTCTGTCAACTATCCATTGGTCTATCCTTTATGTACAGTATCTGCCAATTCACCTTCTATGTACCTACCTATCTATAGATCTTCTACTATTGCTCTAACCACTGTGCATCTTTCCATCTATTGATCTACTATACATATTTTTGAAATAATCCTCTATACATCCATTGTTCAACAGTCGCTATCAACAAACATATGATTGTCTAGGAGGGTAGAGTTCATGTTTTTACTCAATAGCAGCGTGTACATTGTAATGTGCTACTACAGTCATCACCAGGAAGCAGCTTTCAGGCTGACCGCCCAGTGCAGACTGGAAAAGACTAGCTGATGGTCTAGATGTCCAGCAGTCCAGGGTGGAGTTGCACATGTGGGGAATTCCCAGCCAGAACAAGCAACCGACCCGCTGAGACAGGAATCTAGTGGCAGACCTGGTATTTGCTGGAGCCCTCCTCAATGAAGGACAGATGCACTTCAGGTACAACCAGGGCTGTTCCCTGAAAAGCTGGGAGTCATAATTGATGAAAAGAGGAGTTGATAAAAGATGAGCCAAAAGTGTAGTCAGGCAAGCCGAGGTCAAAGGTCACAGGCAAAGATTCAAGGCGATAAACAGGTCAGTGCAGGTGGAACAGGTGCATGGTCCAATGGATATCCAAGGTCAAACAGGGAATCTGTCCAAGATCAAGGTTTGCAAGGAAACAAGGTCCAGGTTTAGCATATTAGACCAGTCTGCCATGCCAGCGCTGTGTTTGCATTAATGGCATACTTCTGCCTGTGGGTCTGTCCACACCAGTGGTTTCAGAATGGGCAACATCGGTGCAGGCAAGGCTAGAGGCAGCCGGCAACGATCGTTTTTCTTGCCACACTGAGCTCAGAATCCGAATGGCAGGAACGTCATCATTGGCTAAGTGGCCCAATTGGGAACCCAGAAGAGGTACATTTTTGGGTTATCCATAGGGGATACACACAGTTGGGTATCCCAATTCGACAGAGAGCAACACCAGCCAAGAAAGTTATTTTCTTGGGTGTTGTGTCTCTTTAATGTTTATATGAATGCATGATTTTTCTAGCATTATTTAAAATATTATAACATATTTTAAAGCTAAACTTTCTTGCTTTCATCAAAGTCTGGTACAGTGAAAAATCTCTGTTCCTTACGCTCGCCTGGCACCTGAACCACTGCATTCCCATGATATTGCTTCAATCCTTCCCTGCCAAGGAGAACAACTGAGAACATTATGAGCTGCTGCAGGAGCCAGCTGGGTGACCGATGTCTAGGCACAAAGCCCACAAGAAAAGAGAGGTCACTTACTTGCTAAGTTTGGGATCACCACTTTTAAGTAGTAATTACTGCCAAAAGCAGCAGTAGATGGTATATAGAGTCTCAAGAGAGGTGAAAGGAAATGCAATGTTTTTAATAATCTACGGGTGTCAAACTTGTAGATTACAAGACTACAAGACCCATAATTCCAGGGTGTTAAGATGGGCAAGCTGAGACTTGTTCCTAAGGAGAGCCTGGGGAGATATAGGATGGCCGGCTGGTGAATCTCGCACTGCGGTTGGAGATCTGGCAAGCTGGAGTAGAAGCAAAAGTGAATAACTGGACCTCTCAGTGTATTTCATCACAGAAAGATTTCCATTTCACCTGTGAGTAACCTCCTCTACTGGACTGATTCTAAACTGACCATGGCCAGATTAGGGATCAGTGATCAGTCAGACTGCTGACTTAGTGACCCAGGAAAACTATTGCAAATGTCAGATCTAAGAGGAAGATTTCAGTGCTTAAAGACTTGGGGCTCAATTCAACAAAGGTCGAAAATTGATTTTTTGTGTGTTTTGTGCAATAAAAGTTGCGATTTTGTGATTCAGCAACCTGGAACCATTGTAAAACACGAGTCACTTGAATTAAATTCGATTACAATCGAAATAAATTAGTGGATCAAAAAATTTACTACTGCATTTTGCGATTTGACATTTTTTTTACTGATACAGGTGGACTTGATGAGCCACACACATGATTAGAGTGTTTCACGCTAGTTTTTTGATGCAGCTTTCAGCGGGAGAAAACTAATTTTGCTCTTTCTCACAATGGAGCCCTTCTACTTTCTTTGCATTGCTTTCGAACATATTGCAGATGATGTGGCGCAGAGAAGGCGCAGACTACCCATTCCCAAGTATTTTCGCACATGTTTGAATGTGGATCAGTTGCCAGATCAAGCACTTTTCCATCTTACTAGGCTAAATCGTGCAGCTTTGGAAGACCTCTATAGCCTGCTGCATCCATATAGGGCACCATTAACTGGTAAAGGACATGCAATTTCTGGAACAATGAATCTGATAGTTTACTTGCAATTTCTTGCCAGTGGCTCATTTCAGCGCCTGGGTGGTGTGGCAGTTGGCATGTCCCAAAGTTCTGTATGCCGTGCTGTAGGTAAATATTTAAAGGCAATGCGAGCCATTTTGCCACGGTATGTGCATTTACCTTCCTCACCCCAGGAATGGACTGTAGTAAAACAGGGTTTTTATCGCATTGCTGGCGTGCCACATGTCATGCGGGCTGTGGATTGCACCCATGTTTGCTTTATCTCAACCAGTGTGGATGAATATATCTACCACAATTGCAAGATGGGACATTCACTGAATGTACAGATGACTGTTGGTCCAGATCTCAAAATACTTGCTTTGTGGCTGGCTTTCCCAGATCATGCCATGATGCCCACATTCTGCGAAATGCATACATTTTTTGACTATTTGAGGAGGGGCATTTATCTGGTGGATGGCTTCTTGGTAAGTGTTTAACCCTTTAAGTGCCAGCCTACCTGGAGAATTTGTCACTCTCTGTTGCCAGACCCTTTTCTGACATTTTATGCTGTACATGTTCAACTGTAATGTTTGAAGGGATTTGCAAAAAAATCCTAGGAAAATTATATATTGTTTTTTTCAGCACAGTCTGGGCTTTAATATGACATGTCTTATTTGTAAGTTTGTCTGTGTTATTTTGTTATTTTATGGAAAATATGTTCAAAAAAATAAAAAAAATCAATTTTTCACATTTTGTAGTGTTTTTTCCTTAATAAAACATGAAAGTTTACCAGAAAATTATACTTTGTGTAAAAGTCCTGTTCCTGCCGATTACGACGGTACCACATATGTATTGGTAGACACCCTTTCCTGCCCAGGAGACACCCAAAACTGAAAACAGTGCTTGAGGAGATTTTCAAAGTAAACACAACTATTTCGCGCTCCTTGCAGTTTTTACACATAAACACCCCTTTAGATCTGAAATACCACCCCAAAACCATATATATATTGAAACTACACACCTCAAGCTTTCTATGCGTCACCACAGATGTCCAGGTGGAATCCACTGAAAAATTCAGGTTTTTCACAGGGTTTCTTGACGACAATAATAAAAAAACAGAATCAAACCCACATTTTCCTAAATAAAAATTCTAATCATAAAAAAAAATACCAAAATTGGAAAGAGCAAGGTCCTCCGAACAGAACAATACCCAACATGCATAGCTACCTGCAAGGGTAGGGTTACCAATCACCCCAAAGGTAACCATACGCATGAAGGGCATTTTACTTGAAAATTCTTACTCTGCAGACAAAGTGCACACCTTGCGCTTTTTCAACCAAAACAACACTTTGCAATTTAAATACCCCCCATAAACCATATATTCACTAAAGTACACACCTTAAGAATTCTATGCATACCAGGCTTGTTGTCGTGGGTTCAGCTTTCTGGACGCAAACCTTCGATGAATTCACTGGTTGCACCGGATTTCTCTAGAAAAATAGTAAAAAGGTGGAATCAAACCCACATTTTCCTAAAAAAAAATTCTAATCCTAAAAAAAAAAAAAAACGCCAAAATTGGAAAGAGCAAGGTCCCCCAAACAGATTACGTTATGAAAAAACAACAAAACAATCCTTAACATTTCTTCACTCACTAAGAGGTGCAATAAGGGTTAGAATGGTGAGGTTAGTGAGGTGCAATTAGGACACTGTAGCTATGGCATCAGATTATAAGATCAGTGATCAATATCAGGTATCAAGAACCTGTAAAGGGGCCCATGTTTTTAATCATCACTTGCCACAAGTATCCAGCTGCTCCAGCACTTCCCATTGAATCAGCAACATGAAAAAGGAGATATATGATATGATATAATGCTTCCCATTAACCTCCAATATCTCTATTAGAGATCAATGCTATAAATGTTGCAAATACTAACAATCATATCAGCCCAGCGCCCACTTATCTGATTCACAACAATGGCCGCTAAGGCTCTCCCAACACAACCAGTGAACTGTCCTAAGAAAGAAATATATTAATACCTTAAACACTTTGCAACTACAATCTATTGTGTGAGAAATTATCCACCACACACACAGTAAGATGTATTTATAAAACGGGTTTAATTAGCTGCACAGTAATTAACCTTACTAACCCAATATGTTCCTAGAGTCCCCCAGATAACCTTATATTACAGGCAGTCCTTATATTAATGAATGATAAAGTTACAGTAAGTTACGGTACAATATATGTTATAATGGATATAGAGAGATATAATGCAGATACACAGAGATACTTAAGGTTTCAGGTCCAGGTGTCCATCCATTCATCCCCCCGCCATCCATCGACTCCCCGGGCCCCCGTCACAAAGCTTACTAATGTATGAACAATAGAGGGAGTGGCCAGCATTCCCCGCCTCGTGGGAGTGTCTGCCAAGCTCGGCCCCCCGTCAGGACTCTTACAAATTAGATGTATATATCATAAAGGCTATAACTCCTACAATATGCATGTTATCAACTTGTAACCAAGAAATTCATGATCCCCATAAATTCTTAGTTAAATGAGCCTAAACACCAAATGTATATCATCCAGGGTCACACCTTGCGCTTTTCCAACCAAAACAACACTTTGCAATTTAAATACCCCCATAAACCATATATTTCCTGAAAGTACACACCTTAAGCATTCTAAGTGTACCAGGCTTGTTGTCGTGGGTTCCGCTTCCTGGACGCAAACCTTTGATGAATTCACTGGTTGCACCGGATTTCTCTAGAAAAATAGTAAAAAGGCGAAATCAAACCCACATTTTCCTAAAATAAAATATGCTAATCATAAAAAAACACAAAATTGGAAAGAGCAAGGTCCCCCAAACAGAACAATACCCAACATGCATAGCTACCTGCAAGGGTAGGGTTGCCAGTCACCCCAAAGTTAAGCATATGTTATGAAAAAACAACAAAACAATCCTTAACATTTCTTCCCTCACTAAGAGGTGCAATAAGGGTTAGAATGGTGAGGTTGGTGAGGTGCAATTAGGACACTGTAGCTATGGCATCAGATTATAAGATCAGTGATCAATATCAGGTATCAAGAACCTGTAAAGGGGCCCATGTTTTTAATCATCACTTGCCACAAGTATCCAGCTGCTCCTGCTCCAGCACTTCCCATTGAATCAGCAACATATACAAATAAAAGGAAAAGAAAATATAATCACCACACAAAATACCCGTGCCAGCACACAGGAAACAAAAATAAGTAAAAGGGGCCCACCTACAGTCTAAAACAAAAAATTCTAAACAAAATAATGCCTAGCTCAATAATCTAATTGAGTGTGATAGACCTCAAAGCAATCTTGTAGGCATAAACCGGGTTGGCTGGGACAGGTCGGGCAATAGTGCTGCACGTCCTTTCTGATGACACGCTTCCTGCATACCCTGCAAGCCTTTTGGGGATACTTCTTACCACCTACATCGGGAAGCAACTTTATAAAGTGCTTCCCAACTAATCTGGCCTGACTGTCATTACTAGGCATATCTGGTTCCTCCTCAGTATCCCCAAACAACAAAGCAGGGAGTAACTGCTGCTGGTATTTAATAAAAGATAATCTGGAGTCTGGTACTGCTGCCTTGAAGACAGCAAAGCTGTTGTACGCTGCCATTTGGACCAAATGGATAGCAACTTTTGTGTACCAGGCTCTGGTTTTGCAGGTGGCGTTGTAATAGGTTAATATTTGGTCCGTTTTATCAACGCCACCCATGAATTTATTATAATCTTTTATGCAACGTGGCTTTTGGGAAGGGGCTTGGGGACCACGTTGTCGTACATTCACAACTGACTCATCGTGGATGGTTGTCAGTAGGAATACATTTTTTTTATCCATAAATTTCACGGCCAGGAGCAAGCCTTTTTGACCTGGGCAAGCCTTTTCGATAAGGGTTGATGGTGCCACAGGCCGGGGTATCTAATGAAAAAAGGGTTCAAAATAAGGGGATGCTGGTATAGTAGTTGTCCACATATAAGTGGTAACCTCTCCCCAGTAGAGGAGTCATGAGCTCCCAAACTATCTTTCCACTGACTGATAAATCAAGGGGACAACCAGGGGGGTCCAGATGTGTGTCCCTTCCTTCGAAGATTCAAAAATATTTGATATACCCGGTCACACTATCACATAATTTGTAAAATTTTATTCCATAGCGGGCACGCTTGCTAGGGATATATTGACGAAAAATAATGCGCCCTTTAAAATGCAGAAGTGACTCGTCAATACTTAATTTTTGGGAGGAGGTGTACACTTCTGCGAAGCGCCCTGACAGGCTATTGAGCAGGGGCCGTAATTTATGAAGCCTGTCGTGACCGGGCTCACCACGGGGAATAGCAGTGGAATTGTCATTAAAATGCAGAAACCGCAATTTGGTAGCGGTTTCTCGACATTATGGCCGAAAATAATGAGGTTGCCAACATGGATTGGGTATCCCAGTAGGAGGAAATTCTAAATTTTTTTAGAATACCCATTGCTAGAGTGAGCCCCCAAAATTTCTTTATCTCACTCAAATTTGTGGGTTGCCATGCCTGAGCTCGGGCGTGCCTCTGGTGGGGGTTTTGTGCTAAGACCTGCTCGGCATAGAGATTAGTATAGAAGACCATATCCAGTAGGATGGCTTCTGTAAGAAACAATTTGAAAAAGTCAATGACACCAAAGTTTGTGGTGTCTACATTGACCCCGGGGACCGAATCAAAAGGGGGAATTTCAGGGGAAATATTATTAAGAGGCCTCCACGCAGACGCTCCTTCACCAGCTGCAGCACTCGGTGCCTCCTCCTGCACTACACTCGCCTGCAGCGTGGCCTCACTTTGTGCGGCACTATCCCTTCTACGATGGCTACTACTACTGGACGGCTGTGTTTCCTCAGTAGAGGAGACACTGTCTGACTCGCTGTCTGATGGGAAGTACTCAGACCCTGACTGACTTGAATCTTCTGAGTCAGACGCCATAAGGTAAACCACAGCTTGCTCTGCGGTATACCTTCTGCCAGCCATACCCAAATGTGAAAAAAAATTAAAAAAAAACTAAAAAATAAAAGTATCAAACTAAAGGGTCTTCCCGAACTAAACGCTAGAACTAAAGACTGGAACTAAAGGCTGGAACTAAATGCAAAATACAAAAAATAAAATTTCACAGTAAACAATAAAACAATGCAAATAAACAGTCAAAAATAGAAATAAAAGTGTATAGCTACAACCCGATGAGAAGTGGTGGAGTCAGGAGCAGCAGGTCATGGGATCCCAGCGGACTTAGACCATCCCTGAAGCAGCAGATCCGGCAGATGAAGAAGGTCTTCCTGGGGGCAGCAGGAATAGGGTCCTAAAAGCTGGGAGGGGGGGTGGTTCTAAAAGAGGAGGGGAGACTAGGGTCCCAAAGCACAAGGGCTAAGGTTCCCAAAGGAGGGGAGCTAAGGTGCCAAAGTGCAAAGGCTAAGGTTCCAAAAGCAGGGGGAGTTAAGGTCCCAAAGCAGGGGGATTTAAGGTCCCAAAGCACGAGGGCTAAGGTCCCAAAAGGAGGGGAGCTAAGGTCCCAAAAGGAGGGGAGCTAAGGCCCCAAAAGGAGGGGAGCTAAGGCCCCAAAAGGAGGGGAGCTAAGGCCCCAAATGGAGGGGAGCTAAGGTCCCAAAAGGAGGGGAGCTAAGGTCCCAAAAGGAGGGGAGCTAAGGTCCCAAAGCGCGAAGGCTAAGGTTCCAAAAGCAGGGGGAGTTAAGGTCCCAAAGCACGAGGGCTAAGGTCCCAAAAGGAGGAGAGCTAAGGTCCCAAAGCGCGAAGGCTAAGGTTCCAAAAGCAGGGGAAGTTAAGGTCCCAAAGCGCGAAGGCTAAGGTTCCAAAAGCAGAGGGAGTTAAGGTCCCAAAGCACAAGAGCTAAGGTCCCAAAAGGAGGGGAGCTAAGGTCCCAAAGCGCGAAGGCTAAGGTTCCAAAAGCAGGGGGAGCTAAGGTCCAAAAGGTAATAGCGATCTTCGGGCAAAACCAAATCTCAGCGACACACCTAAAAGAAAAAGTTAAAATTAGGAAGTGTGGGTGAAAAAGAAAAAAAGGTAGGAACCCGCACCACATTTTTATAGCAGCTGACAAGTACAGCCACCCACCCAGGCAGAGTCAGCCCCCCCTAAACGAGAGAGACCATTTCAACAACGGCAGCCACCAAGTGAACTACATGTCCCAGCATGCCTACGGCCACCCACCCAACCAGATAAGACCACACACACAGTGGTGACACCCAGTACCCCCACACACCTCAGATCAGCATAACATTTGTTTAAAAAAAAAAAAACAAGGATCAGCACAAAAAAAAAGAAGGTTGACACCTGCGCTATGTTTTTATCAAGTGAACTACATGTCCCAGCATGCCTACGTCCACCCACCCAACCAAATAAGTCCCCCACACACACGGTGGTGACACCCAGCACCCCAACTCAGCACCCACACCTCAGATCAGCATAACATATTTTTTTTAAAAAAAGGATCGGCACAAAAAAAAAAAGGTTGGCGCCTCCACTATGTTTTTATAAAGTGAACTACATGTCCCAGCAAGCCTACAGCCACCCACCCAACCGGATAAGACCCCACACACAGTGGTGACACCCAGTACCCCCACACACCTCAGATCAGCATAACATTTTTTTTTTTTTTTAAAGAATCAGCGCAAAAAAAAAAAAAAAGGTTGACACCTGCGCTATGTTTTTATCAAGTGAACTACATGTCCCAGCATGCCTACGGCCACCCACCCAACCAGATAAGACCACACACACAGTGGTGACACCCAGTACCCCCACACACCTCAGATCAGCATAACATTTAAAAAAAAAAAAAACAAGGATCAGCACAAAAAACAAAAAAAAAGAAGGTTGACACCTGTGCTATGTTTTTATCAAGTGAACTACATGTCCCAGCATGCCTTCGGCCACCCACCCAACCAAATAAGACCCCCACACACACGGTGGTGACACCCAGCACCCCAACTCAGCACCCATACCTCAGATCAGTATAACATTTAAAAAAAAAAAAAAACAATGATCAGCACAAAAAAAAAATCAGCGCCTGCACAGTTTTTTAATAAAATGAACCACAGGTCCCAGCATGCCTACGGCCACCCACCCAACCAAATAAGACCCCCACACACACGGTGGTGACACCCAGCACCCCAACTCAGCACCCACACCTCAGATCAGCATAACATTTAAAAAAAAAAAAAACAATGATCAGCACAAAAAAAAATTTGGCGCCTGCACTGTTTTTTTTATAAAATGAACCACATGTCCCAGCATGCCTACTGCCACCCACCCAGCCAAATAAGACCCCCAAACACACACAGTGGTGACACCCAGCACCCCCACACACCTCAGATCAGCATAAAAGAAAAAAAAAAACAAGGATCAGCACAAAAAAAAAATTCGGCGCCTGCAGTTTTTATATAAAATGAACTACATGTCCCAGCATGCCTACTGCCACCCACCCACCCAACCAGATAAGACCCCCACACACATGGTGGTGACACCCAGCACCCCCACACACCTCAAATCAGCATAAAAATTAAAAAAAAAAAACAAGGATCAGCACAAAAAAAAAAGGCGTCTCCCAGCATTCCTACGGCCAGCCACCCAGGCAAAGTCACCCCCCCACACGAGAGACCCCCCTGGCACCCCAACCCATATCCGATCAGTTAGGACATACACCAGATCGGTTGGAAAAGGGTTACAATAGAGGCGATGGCAGGCGCACACAACCTGACACACACCCACACACACCTCCACCTACCTCAGAACCGGAGATCAAAGGGGCAGGCAGCAGATCGCAAGTTGTTTTTATAGTGGTGGCGCCGGCTGATGTCAGCAGCCGGCCGCCCCACTTCCGATTGGTCCAGGGGTGATCACGTGACTGGGGTGAGGCCAGAGTCACCTCTCCGTGACCCCCTGAAGACTCTTCTAGATTGCTGAGGAGAAATCGCCGGCTTCTGTGACATCTGATGGCCCCGAGGTAAGCAAATGTCAAGCACGTAACACCTACGTGCTTGGCACTTAACGCTTAGACATGCCAGCACGTAGGTGTTACGTGCTTGGCAACAAAAGGGTTAAACATTATTGCCTAACTTTGTGCAGAGTGCCTGTGACATTTTGGAAAGCTCCAACCTTTTAACCCCTTGCTAGCCTCGCCCTTATAGGAACTTAGAATCTGCAGCTGATGTTAAGGTCCCAAAGTATGCTGTTCCTTGATGTTATGGCACAAAGGTTTGAATATGGAAGTGTTACATTTTGCCCATTTATTTGCTTATTTGGTGACTGCCATGGGCTTGGCTATTTAGGCAATAGCTTTATTGCTGACGTGCTCTTACAGTACCCCAAAAACCACCACCTTTGCTCCGGAAATTGTTAAAACTCTATGGCTACTTGTTTCCTTGCCTTTGGCTGACTATAATTTTACATGCCCTGCTGTATGAAACAACCCAGGTTGCCTAGTATACTCACCAACTGTCACACTTCAAGGATGCATGCGCAAGCAGGGGACACTCCTTGCTATAACTTTAGCAGGGTATGCCCTGGCACCAGTCATTTGTAAATGTCCGGAGGAGACACACTCCCTGTTTCAGCCCTGCATGGATGTATCCACTGGCTTGTTGATGCAAACTCAGGTATACTATGCTCAACTGGACTGTAGCTCCTTAAACAACCCTAGACCAGTTTGCGTCTGGACCATTTATACGGATGAATGCATGGGAGGCCTCGCATGCTACTTTAAAGTGTAAGCATGATGCAATAAGAATGGCGTACCACTAGGTTATCCTCGTGGTCAGGCACTCCAGCATACCATTCATTGGCAACATATGCAAAGCTAGCAAAGAGCTGCACCCTGCACCCAAGGACACGTGGTGCTATGTGAGCAAGCTTTGTATAGAAAACAATGGACACATTTCTGCATTCAAGGAAAAATTGTTTAATCCAGGTCCCTGGCAATCCAACCAACCCCCCCCCCCCCAAAAAAAAACAACATACTGTACATGCCTCTTACAAACCTTACTGTTTAATTAGTACTTCCATTACAGCATACCTTGCCTCTTTTTTACATGTATCCACAATGTTAGCCATGTACATACAGCTACACAGGCAACTTAAAAAGTTGAAAAAAATTAAGCATTTACATTTACCCATTAAAAAGCCTTACAATACAATGCAACAATCAGAAAACAATACTAAACAATAGAAAACAAATTCGAGTCTTTTTACGAGCGGTTTGAAAATTTTACAAGCGATTCGAAAATTTTACGATCGCATTTTCGAGTGCACGTATTTAATTCAACCCCTTTTTTGAATCATTCAAAAAAGTTAAAACTTTACGCATGAGATCTGATTTTCCGAGTGACACAAATTTATTTCTACCTTTGTTGAATCGAGCCCTTGGTGTCAGTGAATATGTCTACTGCTTTTAGTGGAAATTTCATTGTGCACTTACACAGAAGCACCCATAGCTCAAGGCAGTTATAGAAGTTGAAGTAGAACTGTTATACATTTTCTAGAGAAATATCACTGTTCCTTTGCGGCAGCTTTAGAAACTGAAGTTGTTTAACAAAGCCTTTCTACAAGTTGTTCTTAAAGTGGACCAACACCCTTTTTTTTTCCTTCAAATAGTAATCCATGCCATGCCCCAGGACCCGTTAACCATAACAATAAAAAATAAAAACTTACCTTCGATGATCCTGCGCGGCGTCGCGTCCTTTTTTGTTTCACGCCGCCATCTTTGAATTTCATGTAAGAGGAGGAGATGGTTTGACCTCTTCCTCTTGTAAATCTTGCGCATGCGCAGTAGCGCTGCGTTAGGTAAAGTTAAGCGCCGCTCGCTCCTGATGCAAGCGGCGCTTCACTTTACCCAAGCAGCGCTACTGTGCATGCGCGTTTTTTTTTTCCTTTACGTGCTCTGCAGAGCAGGTGAAAGGGTGAACGGCGGAGGGAGTGAAAGGCGGGGATATGCCTGTGATAGGTGAGTTATTGATTTATTTATTTCTTATATTTTTTACTTATGTCATGTTTTTGTTTCAGGAAATAGACCAGGGAGACGTGCACGCTCCCGAGAGAGGACAGAGGCCACGCCCCACGATGACGTTGAGAAGAGCAGAAGAGAAAGTGAAATTGTGCGAGTGAGGAGGACAGCTTATCCACGGACAAGGAAGAGGGACAGAATGCAAATGGATGGACAAGCAAGACGGACAGCATGCTAATGAACGGACAAGAGCTGGAGGGCGGGACTTCCGGCCGAGATTTTTGAAGAATACAGGCGCTGCGATGGACAGAAGGCTGCAAAAGTCATCAAAAGGTAAGTGTCTTTTTATGCTTAACTGTTCAGAGACTTGTTGTTTTGAAGGGTGTTGGTCCACTTTAAAGAGACAGTGTCTGTTATTGCAAGAAGAGTTTGTCTGATACTCTCCAAGTGTAAACAATGGGCCTTTATGGAAATGTAATATTGCTAAATATTATGTAAATATACCTGTAACAGAACTATATTGGTATTGCTCAGTTATTATTATGAATATCCATAATGTGAACCGGACTTAGCAGCCTGGACAAGGAACAGCTAGGCCCTTTTCAATATCAGTCATAAGCCTTTCATCCATGCAGTCTGACTATTTGTGCAGCAGCAACCACAGCCTTTCAGACACTGATCAGAGAGTACTGTGTACTGTTTTCCTTCACTGTAAATTTCCCATTTAGGAAGGGCCCACACATTCTCAATAGGGTTTTGGGTCAGGTGAGGAAGGGGGAAAACATTGTCCAGGCAAAAGACAAGGGCTATACTCAACTTTTGTCTTTAGCAGATGATCGCTCCTAGTCTGGCATCAGTCACATCCACATTTATGACAGGGGGGCGCCTCCCCAACATTAGTCAATAGTGAAGCTGGCAGGTCCCCTCTATTCAATGCAATAGGAGGGCATGCCAAGGCTTGACATGCCTCCTCCATTGCAGTGAATGTATATGTGTAAACAGAGCAATGTGCAACTATTTGTAAAGTCTGAGCCTTTATAAGAGGGTGTGAGTAATAATGGGCTGAGTTGTATGTTTATACCGCAAAAGTTTCTCGAGCTCGAAACAGCCCCCGGCTTCTGACTGGCTGCCGCTGTGGCGGTATTTTATGCAAATAGCGGGATGATTTCATCACGCTCTTCCTGTATAAAAGCCACTTCCGGCACTGGCAGAACTGTAAGATCGGTGGAGGGTGGGTGGAAGGGCAGGGGATTCTCTTTGCCCCCACCTGGCTTCCACCGATCAATAACCGCTGTCAGTGACAGCGGTGAACGGTGCAGCGGTGAACGGTGCAGGACAGAGGATCGGAGGTAACGTGCAATATGGGGTTTTCTTGAAAAAAAATTAAAACAAAAATTATTATTTATTTTTATACAAAATTATTATGAAAAAAAAACAAGACTTTTTATGTTAAAGCCCAGAGTCTGCTGAAGAAAAACAATATGTAATGCAAAATGGTAAAAAAATGGCCTGTCAGAGGGTGACAAAATCGCAAGTAGGCTGGCAAATCAAGGGTTAAAAGTTGCAATGCATGTTGGGTATTGTTCTGTTCGGGGGAGCTTTCAGATTTAGCTTGTTTTTTTCTGTTTACATATTGAGATTTTAGAAAATGTGTACATTTTTTGGGGAGACGTTGTACAAGGGTTTGCATCCCGAAAACTGTGCCCACAACAACAAGCCTGGTATGCCCAGAAAGCTTGAGGTGTGTACTTTGAGAGAATATATAGTTGGTGGTGGGTATTTTAAATGTAAAGGGGTGTTTTTTAAAACTGCACGGTGTGCATATCAGTTGTATTTTCTTTGAAAATCTCCCATAGTTTTGGGTGCAAGCAAGGAGAATTGTGGCTTTTACACATAATATGATTTTTCTTTTACAATAAAAACCACGAAATGTAAAAAGTAGTTTTTTTTTTTACATATTTCACCCGAAAATGTTGAGAATACGCTAAAAAAATGACTAAACATTTCATGTTAAAGCCTAGATATATCATATCATTTTCCTGGGAAATCCCTGGAAATTCCTTCAAAAATCAGTTAAACATGTATAGCACAAAATATTGAAAATGGTCTGGCAACAAAGGATGAAAAAAGGGTTAAATTTGTTATTCTTAAGAAAACCATATTGCATGTAAAAGTCTCCCAATTACAATAAAGCTCCAAAAGTGAGGTCCCCCATAACCAGAAAAACCAGCCCGATAACCAGCTATGGGGGCTGGTAGACCAGGGTGCAGAGGCCAAGTGGTGATCCCCACCCCTGAAGGCTACCAACCCACATAGCCCTCCAAGCAAGCTATTCCGCTCCTCCCTGGGCCTTGGGGATGCAGGTAATGGGGCGGCGCATAATAGCAAGTCATCTGCTTGCTGGCCAGCAGCTCCTGCCCTGTAAACTAGTATAGTTGTCTCAACGACCCCTTACCAGTTCTTTCACAAAGGTTTTTATTGGATGTATAGAATCATACAAAACAAATGTTACAGTCATCAATATGCACAGGGGGGTGGTAAGGGAGCCTACCCACTGTGAAAACAACAAGGAGGAAATACCTGCACTATAGGATACAGTATATCAGTTGTAGCAGTGCGCGCTATGGATAGGAGGTAATATAGCATAACAATATCAAAAACTAAAACCAACATTATTAAAAACGTAGATGGGTATGACCTACATGCTTAATCCTTTAAGTGCCAGCCTACCTGGAGTTTTTGTCACACCCTGTTGCCAGACCATTTTGCACTATTTTGCGCTCCCCATGTTCAAATGTGATTTTTGAAGGGATTTCCAGGGTTTTCCCAGGAAAATTATATATTGTTTTTTTCAGCAGAGTCTGGGCTTTAACATGAAATGTTTGTCATTTTTTAGGTGTATTCTCAATATTTTTGGGTGAAATATGTGCAAAAAAAAATATATATATATTTTTTACAATTTGTAGTTTTTTTTGTAATAAAAAATGTAAGTTTGTCAATAAAATCTTATTGCGTGTGAAATCCCAATTTCTCCCGGTTACAGCGATACCACATATGTATAGGTAGACACCCTTTCCTGCCCAGGAGACTCCCCCAAACTGAAACAGCGCTTTAGGGGATTTTCAGATAAAATACAACTATGCTATGCAATATGCGCACCTTGCAGTTTTTCCAGAAAAACAATCCTTTACATTTGAAATACCCCCAACAAACTATATATTCTCTGGAAGTACACACCTCAAGCTTTCTAGCTGTACCAGGCGTGTTGATGTGGCCATAGTTTTCTGGAAGTAATTCCTCAATGGATTCTTTGGTTGCAAAGAGTTTCCCTAAAAAAAAGGATAAAAAAGCAGAATCAAAGCCACATTTTCCTAAAAAAACTATATACAAACAAGAAAAAACAAGTTTAATCTGAAAACGCAACATCCTCCGAACATAACGATACCCAACATGCATTGCTACTGTCAAGGGAAGAGTTGCCAAACACCCCAAAGCTAGCGCAGGTGACTTGCCATCCCCCCAGCCTTGTGAACTGGTATAGGGGTCATGGACCCCTTACCAGTTCACAAGGGGTTAAAAGTAAAAAATAATGACACAGAAAAAAAATCTTTATTTTTTTTTTTTACTGTACTCACCTCCGATCCGGCGTCCCTCGCCGCTGTCATGTCACTGACAGATGCCGGTAGTGATTGGCGCAGGGCGGGTGACAGGCGAGGGGGCTCCGATCGGAGCCTCCTCGCCTGACACCCGCCCTGCTCCAATCACCACCGGCATCTGACAGATGCCGGAGCTCGGAGGGGGTATAGGAGGAGTGGGATGACGTCATCCCGCTCCTCCCACAATGGGCGGGGCTAGAGGACGGCAGCCATCGCCGCCATTACAAGAGGTGAGGACCCGGAAGAGGGTCCTCACCTGAAGCCTGCGCAGCCCAGGGGGGGATCGGACCCCCCCCCCTGGTGAAGGGGAGACCCGGGCAGAAGGCTCGGGCGTGGAGGTGAGTAAATGAGTTTGTTTTTATTTTTTTTTTACAGCGGCGATGTCAGCGCTGGAAACGGGGGGAGGGGGCAGCTGGTTTCGGGCCCCCTCCTTAAGACGGAGGACGACGGGGGGGGGATCGGATGCCCCCCCCCAGGAAGAGGGGACCCCAAGCTTCATGGGGATACCAGAAGTAAGTGGGGTTTTTTTCTATTTTTTAACTGTTAGGGGGAAATGCCAGGCACGTAGTTTCTACGTGCTTGGCACTTAATGGTAGGAGAAGCAACCACGTAGAAACTACGTGCTTGGCATTCAAAGGGTTAAAGGGGACCAACCATGTCCTTTGAAAGGTAACATTAAAAAAATGATTTTGGCTTCAAATGAAAAATTCAGGCAGAACTAAGGGAAAATTACATCTTCTTTTGGCTCTTATCTTTTTTTTGGCACTTATCTTTCCTCCTTCAATAGCCACTAATTGCTCCCAGCATGAGATTGCGAGGAGGTAGGAGGAGGGGCTTTAACAGCTAGTTTCGAACAATGTTATCCTGTCAAAATGGCATAGCTGGGGAAAATGAAAGTTAAAATACTATACTAGGAATACCAAGCAGCATTAAGGGCCAAAAACATCCAAGCGGTAATGTTCCTGGGGTTGGAGGAGAGAGGGTAGAGGGCAGGGTTGGTAACAAAATGAAGGGAGCTGAAAGTGGGCATAATAAATAATAATAAATAATAATATATTGTGCATAGAGTAAAACAGATGTTGCATTGCATTGAGATTTCATGGATATTACATTGTATAGTCACAGATTAGTCCAGGTATTAACATTTTAACCATAACCATAAGTGTCACACCCCAAGAAACAAACAGCATGTCTCCCACAAAGTTCGGAGGGGCCCATTCAAATTTGAAATATTGTTGCAATTTGTCTAAAAAAATTTTAAAAGAGGGGGGCTGGATCCAGGGCTGCAGGATCACCTTTTTGGCTACTGCAGTGATGATCAGCAGGAGCCTTCTTGTTCCCTTATAAATTTGTATCCCATCTAACTTTATAATGCAAACAATCACCCATTCAGGATCGTTCGGGGGCAATTACTAGATCATTTACCAAATATCTGTAGATCGACCTCCAGAAAATTTTGTTAAGAACCCAAGATCACAAACAATGTAGTAGATCAGCCCCGGCATGCCCGCATTTTACGCAGTTATCAGATTTCGAAAGCCCCTTTTTATGTGATTTGATGGGGGGAGACATAGTTATAGTGGTAAAGGCACAACAGTATCTCCTTAGATGTGGACAATTTGTAGTATTTTAAGATGTCTGACATCTCTAGGTCATTATAGTGGGTGGCTATTGCTTTGCTTTGTGTGGGTTCCAATCTTAGTATAGCATCTATCTTGTTATTCCAGTCATTTGTGCCCAATTTTGAGATCACTATTTTAGTGTATGAAGTTGCTTGGTGATATGCGAATGCATGACTAACTGGGAGTATTTTGATTGTGCCTCTGCGTTTTTTCTCATTGTCAAGATCCATTCATTGGTAAATCTGTTTGATGCCTAGCCATTTCCTGTCAGTGTAGGGGTGTGTGATAACCCCTTCTAGAAAGTCTAGATTGCAGAAAGGTAGATGCATGCGGGTTCAATTTAAATCTTTTTCGTAGCGATTGCTATAGCTCCCATATGGCTAGCAAGAGGAGCAAGAGGATTGGAAGGTACTTCGGTCAGCATCAATCCCCCATGTAGGTGTAACAGGTAACATAAGATAACCTTTAACATAAGATAACCTACCCCTCCAAACCTCTCCCCGCCGATCAGCCCATGCAACTGAACATCTTCAGACTGGTGTGGGGATGACGGAATGCTCCTTGCCCACAAAAGGCAGAGCTAGGGGATACGATTGCAGAAGCGGGGGAGAGGGCCCATTTTGGACTCTATCCTCACGACAGAAGAGCCCGGGATCGGAGGACCCCTGGGTGAAGAGGAGACCCGGCGGGAGGGATTGCAGTTCAAAAGAGTAAATGTCTATTTTTTTGGTTGTGATGGCAGTGAAAGCACGGAGGGGGGGTATTTTCATCCCTGGTCCCTCTTGATTAACTATTGATTCTGCATGCAAGATTGAGCATTGGCATTTCAGAATGAAAGAAATTGCTTTTTTAACATAATAAAAGAGGATAGTTAAAGGATCCACTACTATTCCAGCCAGGGTCGGCGTCAGCACCCGGCAAGGCGGGGCATCTGCCGGGGGCACCCACTCTCCAGGGGGCCCACTGACAGGGTCGGCCTTTGGGGTGTGCGACGGCACTTGGTGGACTGGGAGGGCAACGCCACACCTGGTTCCCACATCTCCCCCCTTTAATCCAGCTGGTCAGGATTAAAGGGGTTTGGTGCACTTCAAAGTAGACCAAAACTAGAGTTTTGGTCCAAATAGCATTATCCTTAGGGGGCATCCAGACCGGTGATGTGACGCGACTCTTCACCACAAAGGGGCACACTGAGACCATGCCGCCCAAGGGCCCACATAAACCTGGAGCCGGCCCTGATTCCAGCCATTGTTTTTTACAAAAGAGGGCTCTATCGCCATCAGGCCCGAGCCTCTTGCCCTCTTTAAGCAAAGAAATGTCCCTTAATACCTTTTCTGATTTAATATCTGCATCCACCAAATCTCTCATATCAGACGTGAGGCAATCAAGATCAAATCCCCAGCATTCTCTGGGTCGAAGGATTGTGGGTTGGAATATAATTGTGAGAATTTTGACTGAATCGGATTACAAGTCTCATGTGAATACATGAAAAGACAGACCAGAAAAAAGCAAAGTATTTTCTAAATATGTGACACTGTACATAGATGTATCAGTCTTGCAGGAGCACAACACCACAATCTTCAGTGCAGCATTTACTGTACAGCATTGTAAAGAAAAATGATCCAGCGTGCCTCCTCACAGTCATACTGATTTATTTAGGCTTTACATAAAGACTGCATGCTGTCTGAAACAAGTTAGGAAAGCTGGTGTGTTTGTTTATGTGAAGTGTATATAAATCAGTTTGAAGCAAACAACACAGTGCTGGATCTAATGACCTTTACTACACAATAGACAATTTTGGCACATAACAGATACCCAGTATGTCTTGAGGTTGTGAGGGGGAAATATCACCAGTAGAAATGAGGAACCGGAATTCGCTCCGAATTTCAGGAAATATTCGATTCGGCACGAACCCGAATATTTTGTGGTTCGTGCCGATCGAATTTTTCCTGAAATTAAAAAAAAAAATGCCGGCATGGTGGGAGCGGGCCGGCCGGTTCCGCTGTTCTCCCACCATGCCGGCATTTAAAAAACAAAGAAAAAAAAAAAAAGAAAAAATTCCGGTATGGTGAAAGCCGGCCGGCCCGCTCCCACCATGCCCGCATTTAAAAAAAAAAAAAAAGCATTTTTGCCGGCATGGTGGGAGCGGGCCGGCCGGCTCCGCTGTCAGCGGAACCGGCCGGCCCGCTCCCACCATGCCGGCATTTTAAAAAAAAGGCAAACACTTACCTGCAGGTCCGGAGCGTGGAGGCCGGCGCCGCTCTCAGCTGTCATCTGAGGGCGCGTCATCATGACAGCTGACAGCGGGGCCGGCCCACTCCCACCATGCCGGCAAAAATGCTTTTTTTTTTTTTTTGAAATGCCGGCATGGTGGGAGCGGGCCGCCACCATGCCGGCATTTTTGATGGGGAACTTCGTAAAAGTTCGATTCGGCCGAACCCGAATTTCTTTGTGAAATTCGGCGAATCGGCCGAATCGAACTTTTCAAAAGTTCGCTCATCTCTAATCACCAGTAGGGATGAGTGAACCGGTTCGGACGAACCGGAATTCGCTCTGAATTTCAGGGAAAATTCGATTCGGCATGAACCCGAATTTTTTTTGGTTCGTGCCGATCGAATTTTCCCTGAAATAAAAAAAAATAAAATGCCAGCATGGTGGGAGCGGGCAGGCCGGCTACGCTGTCAGTCGCCCTCTGATGACGCGTCCTCTGATGACAGCTGAGAGTGGCGCCGGAGCGTGGAGGCCGGCGCCGCTCTCAGCTGTCATCAGAGGACGCGTCATCAGAGGGCGACTGAGAGCGGCGCCGGCCTCCACGCTCCGACCATGCAGGCAAAAATGCCGGCATGGTGGGAGCGGGCAGGCCGGCTGCGCTGTCAGCGGGCCGGCTTCCGCCGCCACTGACAGCGTAGCCGGCCTGCCCGCTCCCACCATGCCGCCATTTTTGCTTAAAAAAAAATGCCGGCATGGTGGGAGGGGGCAGGCCGGCTGCGCTGACAGCGTAGCCGGCCTGCCCGCTCCCACCATGCCGGCATTTTTTTTTTTCAGATGAGCGATTCGTGAAAGTTCGATTCGGGCGAACCCAAATTTCTTGGGGAAATTCGGCGAATCGCCCGAATCGAACTTTCAAGAAGTTCGCTCATCTCTAATCACCAGGGGTGGACTGGCCATAGGGAGACCCGGGACGTGGCAGTGAGTTTTCTTATCTTTTACTTGCTTCTACATTATTACATACAATTGATACACAATAAATGTACTGTAACAACATGTGGCTATGCTAATAAAATAACATAGCTAAGAATAAACATCGAATCAGAAGGTTTTGCAATTCCAGACATAACAATCTTGATGATTCTGGGAAACACGCTTCTAACACAAACCCTCAAGCACGCCTAAACTGATCTTTTTTCTGATAAAAAGATAAGTCCTTTCGAATACTCTATAATCTGGCAAGGAGTGACCCCTTACCATAGGCAGCAGCTCTTTCCTATATCCCTAACGCACCTTAGCACCTCCCCTGTTCCTTAACCGCAAGACCCGGGACAATGCCCGGTGGGCCGCACTGCTTTGGGGCCAGTTGGGCTGCTGCTTTTAACATTCAATCCCAGCCCCCTTAGTCCCCCTCTCAGACCCCTATACCCTGCCCCACTGTACCCAGAAGCCAAGCAACCCTAGCCCCCAATTCTATAGCCCTGGCATCATAATTGGGGGGGGGGGGGCTCAGCAAGGATGTCTCGGACCAGCCAGGAGCTGGTAAAACCCAGGGCTTATTTTTTGTCCCCAGGCCGCCACTGGTACTCACCATAAAATCCTTTACTTGAAGTCCCATAAAAGACTGTGACCAATCGTTTACAGAGCTGTATTGTCTTAGGGGCTATATACCTCCTCCACATCACTTGCCTAAGGCGGGCTGTACTCCACCTTACCAGACAACATCTGAGAATTCAATAAATTCCACTCCTCTATCATCCCATAGAAGACACAGCCACTAATCAGATATACATTTCTTGCAACATCCCAAAGCAGTGTACACAAGGGCAGGACTGAACCAGCAAGAACTAGAACACAACTCCCAGAGCTATATCAACAGTACCACAAGGAAAATAAACTCTTTCACCCCTACACTCCTGACTAGCATCAGTCAGTGCTTATCTTCAACTTTTCAAACCTAACCAAGGACATGCATACTGAAAGAAAATTCATCAGCATTTAGCAGGCTTGATTAAAAAAAAAAGTAACAGAGCCCAGGAAAAGGGGACTGCCCAATTAAAGGGCATCCCCCAAATCAGAGGAAAACAACTCACTTTACATTAAATAGACCCCCAATGACACCCAGATCCCTTCACCCACTAGTGCAACTAATAGCTAGACCAGCCCTATGGGTTCTCCCCATGGCACCAATAAAAAGAGACAGGCTTCCAAGGTATGACAAAGGTATTACATCTACTCATTGATACATGGCTATCATCCTATAATGACTTACAAAGCAAATATGATATTCCCCCAAAAGAATATTTTTGATATCTCCAATTAGCATTAGCTTTTAGTGTTAACTAAACTACACTCTACTCCCTGGAAGTGGTCATTCTTCAATGACGCCTGTATTAAAGATCCATTTAGGCTGGGTACGATTTCCATGTTGTATTCAGCAATAAATGATGTTCCCAGGTTCTCCGCTCATAACTATGTAACAAGTTGGGATCAAGACTTGGGCCCTTGCTGATCTGATAAGGGGTGGGAAGATATATGGTCAATAACCTCCAAATGCTCCATAAACATATTGACTACGAAACGGCCTACAAAATTTTAATTCCGCTGGTACGTGGTCCCCAAGTTGCCTTGCGAAGATATATCTGGGGAGCATCTAATTTTAGAGGTTGAAGTGTGGAGGGAGACTAATGAGAAATGTCAGCATGCAAATCCCTTCTTAATACTTCTATATTAATCAAATAATTACAGTTATGTTGCAATGCTATTGTAATTCACAATGTTCAATATGTCCCCTAGGGTAAGGCTCCCCTCTGCAGAGTGGCCTCCCTGACTTTGATGTTACTGGTACTTACCTCACTATGCCGTCTAAAAGATAATGAAGTATTGAAACACCAAAAGAAAAGACACATGCTTCTTGAGCTCAGTAGACTGGTAGATTCCTGGGTGTCCTACTGTCTATGAGGTGCATAAAAGAATGTCCCCTCTTGAATGAGAAGAATTGACAACTGAAAATAAAAATTACAACAGACAAGATTGCTGTCTTTCAATCTACAGAGCACAGATCACCCTAAGCCTCAGCTCAGATGTAAAACTAAGCTTTTACCTAATCTGAAAACAGTAATATGTCAAGCTCCAAGCTATTAGCCCCCACCTCCTGTATTTGGATACTTGGCTACAAAATCCTTAAAAGCTTAATGGTCAAGCTGGAGCACAAAGTGTAATGTAAGACAAGTACAAGTGTTAAAGTGATTGGCAAGTCAAAAGTTTAAAAAAGAAATATCAGTAGCTTACCTTTTATTGAGTGTCCCTAGCGTTGCACTGCCTTCTTTGTCTTCTTAGTGAGGCAAATTACTTCCTCATTCAGTTTCCGTTCCGCACCACGCTGACCTGGTCCATCAATCAACCTTCAGTGGACCAAGAACAGGAAACACCTCCCATTCCCTGCCCAGATGTCCTGATTGGCTGCCTTTCTCTGCAGCTCTGAAACCCCGCCCTCCTCTCACAATCATCATAGTGTACTCCAATGGTCTAATACTTTTAAAGATAACTTAGGAACTACAGGGGGGTCTTTTTGATAACAGACTGAAGTTTAGGACAGTGCAACGTGAAGCCAGAGATAATGAGACAACATTCGGGCTTGCCTTTAGTATAACTTTAACATCATTCTGAAGGTTTGTTGCCACTTTTTCTATGTTTTGTGTGCCATTTTAGGCACAGTTGCATTCCTAATCTTGCACATTCATCTGTGGGGAGTGTTAATGAATGCATACACGATCAGTGCAGATTTTTATGCCCAGGGATGTTGTACAAAGCCAAGTGCTTTTGCTTTGTCAAACAAAGTGTTATTATACAAGATGTTCTACATATTTTCAAATGCTGAAATTTTGATTGCTACTGATGATAAAAGTTAACTGATATTAAATGTCTTGTTTCCATAGTGACAGGTTAGGTAAAGCATAAGCACTGCATGGTTACTGTATTTAACTTCAACCCTACTTAGCCTCCTCAGGCAAACAGTTGACACAATGTTCAATTGGGCCAATGGTCCAAAAAAGGGCAAAGTGTATGGACTGAAGCCCATTCAGGCAGGGTATTAGTGCCATCTTTACTTTATTTAACCAACTGTGAACGTTTTTATTTTATCCCTTTGTGTGCTCATCATTCTGCATTTAACAATGTACTGCGCATAATTGAGATATATTAATAATATGTTGTACTGTGTGTCACGTACCTGAATGAAAAGATGTCCGAGGTAGATACAAACAGCTCCCAGCAATACCGCCTGCGGCCTCCCCAGAGTGTGGATACTGGGGAAGCTCAGCAGAGGGGAGGGCCGAATTGTCAAGTGTGAAGATGATGCAGATTCAGGAACACCAGACAGGATCTGAGGGAGATCTGGAAGGCAATAGTTAGGGCTGACTGTACCTGGAGGGAGCCAGCAATGAACAATTCATTAAATGCTACACCACACAGTGGGTCCAGGGTTGGGAGTCTGCCGACAGGTCTGGTTTTCATCAGTGCCTTCTGCAGGGAGGGTCAGACTGCACTACAGACAAGCCAGGGTCCTACTACTGTTGCCAATGGCCAGTAAGTCCAACATGGGAAAAGTCTAGTACAGGTTTTAGGGGAGATGTAACAGAGCCAGAGATTCCAGGGCCAAGAAGAGCTGTAATCCAGTTCAGGGAGCCAAAACAGGTAGTCATTCCAGCTGGGGGGGAGACATCCAGAGTGGGATCGGTATCCAAAGCCAGAGAGTCATAGCCAGAGCGGGGTCGATATTCAAAGCCAGAGCCAGAACAGGGTCAAAATCTACAGCCAGAGAGTCAGAGCCAAAATCAAACTCGGAACACACGGGAACAGGAGGAAAGCATCAAATTAGGAAGATCTGCAGATAACTTCCCAACACCGCAGACCTCCTTTTAAAGCCTGCAGTGTGCCCCAGGAGGTAGCCACTATGCAAGCATAAAAGCGCGCAACCTTGCGCATGCACACTCCGAGGATAGAGGCGAGCATGCTTGAGAACCCATGCATGCAAGCTAATTACAGGGGTCAACCGGGCATGTGCGACCAGCGCGATGATCATCTTTGTGGCTCCACACACCGCCCAGACACCCAAGGGACGCAACCGTGTGCGCACAAACTCGCTCAGATGAGCACACGCACCCCGGCGCACGTAAGTAAGACCAGGTCTCCTGACCGTGTCACTATGTTCTCACCCTGTGTGAAATGGAAATTCAAATTTGACCTGAACAGCAACTCCTGCATTCGGTAGATTTTCAGTTTGGCTCAGTGGCCTTAAAGCAGTATAATGTACTTGAAGTTACCTGATTTCCACATATTTTAGCTATGTTTGTGTGTCTAATAATTCAAATAATTCAAGCACATGCCTGTATGTTTATGTTTGGATTCTCTCATGAAGCACAATTTTTTTACTTTTCAAACTACCCCCCCCCCCCCTTACAGGCTTACCAGCTCCAAGCTGATACCAGCTCATATGCCCCTCATCAATGATGGGGTATCCCCTGAAATGGGTTCCTCTTAAAATAGGCACCCCCTGCTGACAAGCACCTGGATATTTCACAGGCCCAGTGCCCAGGATATCAGTTTCCGTAGGGGGGGAGAATAGCCGAACTGTTAAAGGGGTGTCCCTCAGCATTGGGGGAGTGATCCTAAGATGGGTTCTTCTTAAAATAGAGCACCCCCTGCTGACAAGTACCCAGCTATCTAACACACCCAGTGCCCAGGAAATGAGTATTCGTGGAACAGGGCTTTTGTTGCTGAAATGTACAGTGACATAACTAAATGTGACTGGGCTCTAGAGGGAACATTAAATGGGGCCTTTTAACTCAATTGAATGCACTTAGACAACTAAAGACTTGCCAAGTGAGCATGAATAAGATATATAAGGTGGAAGAGCAACAATGATGCCTCCCTCGACCTCGTGGGCCCTGGTGCAGTTGGCCCCCCTATAGGTATGCCCCTGGCCCCATTATCTGTTTACAAGCTGCATAAGGTGCAAAACACATACACACAATGTAAATGAACACAAACACATTAAGTAAATCACTAACCCACTCTTACCCATTCTATGAAGAAAAGATCAATGATCCCCTTGTCTGTCTTCGACAGCCAGAACACTGATCAATGGACACAATAGCCTCGATTCAGAGACACATTAGTCCGGACTTCCGTAGCTGTCTGTGAAAGTTTTGGTGGGTGTTTGTCATTTTTTTGCTTTTTTTTGTCCATTTTCTACTTGCACGAACGTTCGAACTAATACGTATATGCTCTTTCGATGATCCAAAGGAAATCGGAAGATTTACGTTATTTCGGGACCTTTTTTCCACCAAATCTGAAATGTTTTCGACCGTTCAGAAAACTTACGTTATTGCAATGGGCTGGCGATTAATTCAGAGAGCTGAGTGCCGAGGGGCCAACACCCAATAAATCCGTTTAATTTTCGATCCCCTTACGGGACCATTTTGACATCGGAACTAGCAGTCATGGACGACTCTAGTGCATTTGAGGAGCATGAGGATCTGCAGCTCATGGGCATTGAGATCATCCAGAGGTCAGAGGCCAGATTGCACCGGCAGCGACGCATGGACATCAATGGCATGCATGACGTTGAGCTGTTCGAGCTCACCAGGCTTAATCGCGCATCCCTCCATAAGTTGTATAGTGAGCTGCGGCCATGGTTAGCCCGCATCACAAGGAAGGGGCAAGCAATTTCAGGTATGACCAAGATGCTTGGCTGCCTGCAATTTTTGGCGAATGGCTCGTTCCAGAGGCTGGGTTCCCTCTCCGTGGGGATCTCACAGCCTACGCTGAGCCGCGCCCTATCCAAGTTTTTGGAAGGCATGGCTACCATAACTCGAAAATATATATTTTTTTATGAGGATATGGTAGCCAGAAACGCGATTAAACTGGCATTTTATAATATTGCTGATATGCCCAACATCATGGGTGCCATTGACTGTACCCACGTTGCCCTTGTCCCTCCTGCTTGCGACGAGTACATATACAGGCAAGTTCATTCTTCCATGTTGAGTTAACTTTTTGCTTTGTTTTATGTTGTTTTTGTTTTTTGGGGTCCCTCCTTTGGAGAAAAACATCATTTGTTTGGGTCCCTCCTTGTAATTATTCCCTCATTGTTGCTAGTCCCTCCTTGTAATTAATCCCTCTATGTTAGTAGTCCCTCCTTGTAATTAATCCCTCATTGTTACTAGTCCCTCCTTGTAAGTAATCCCTCTATGTTAGTAGTCCCTCCTTGTAATTATTCCCTCGTTGTTACTAGTCCCTCCTTGTAATTAATCCCTCTATGTTAGTAGTCCCTCCTTGTAATTAATCCCTCATTGTTACTAGTCCCTCCTTTTAAGAAATCCCTCTATGTTAGTAGTCCCTCCTTGTAATTAATCCCTCATTGTTACTAGTTCCTCCTTGTTAAAAATCCCTCTTTGTTACTAGTTCCTCCTTTTAATTATTCCCTCATTGTAATCAGTCCCTCCTTGCAAATACTCTCTACTTGCAAAGAGTGTATGTGAACCAATGGCCCGTATTTTTCAATTTAAAAAAATATCAGTTTGGTCCAAGTCAAACATTTGAAAGTGTACTTAAAATTGAACAAGTAAATCAAAATTTTAAAGGCGATAACATCTCCTTTTGTTCGGCACTTAAATTTAAGGTAGTTGTTTGGTGTTAGTTGTCTTGATAAACACGTTTGACTTAGGGTGTTATAAGTGAGGGTTGGACTAATTTCTCAAGCGTTACTGATGTAATTATTTTCCCTTTTTTCCCAGGAACCGCAAAATGGGCCACTCACTGAATGTGCAAGCAGTGGTGGCCCAGGACATGCGCTTTCTGAGCATCCTCGCAGGCTACCCTGGCTCAGCCCATGATGCCTACATCCTTCGCAGATCAGGATTATTCCGTCGTTTTGAGTCTGGGGAATTTGCGGGTGCATGGCTCCTTGGTAAGTTGAGTCCAATGACATCATTAGATTTTATATGTATGGCTTGGATTTTGGTTTGATTCACCTTTCTTAAACGATGGCTTTGTCATCACCTTGGGAACATGTGAAACACGACTGGACCCATTACATTATCAAAACAACAAAGGCTGGCAAAATGTTTGTCCTGCATTGTTTAAACTCCAAAGTGTAATTAAAGCCAAATTCTTAAACAGTCTTCCCCACACTTTTCTGTCAATCTGTTACTGACTTTATCAGAGGGTCTGCACCATCTTTGCTTACATGCATTACACTTACTGAGTAGAGGTGAGCGGGATAAAGTGCAGGGGCCACCTTAGACCTGTTTGGGACTCTGACAAAGCAGAAAATGGGTCATGTAAAGTTAACCCATCCAACATTGTTCAGCAGCACAGACAGGAAACAATAGCTGTTAACAGTCTGCCTGATTGCCCAGCATCCGCAATATTATTTCACTAATTCGGTCCCCCATCTATCAGATATGTTTCTTTGTCGCTTTGGCCTGTGCAATATGTATGGTCATGATTTGGGGACAATGTCACCTAGCTTCTTAATCAGGTATTTGTTGGATTTTTGGCCTGAAATGTATGCATTAATATTTGTTTACCTTAAATTTTTCCAGGAGATTCTGGGTATCCACTCCTCCCGTGGCTGATGACGCCTGTACTCCGCCCACAGAATGCCGCACAAGAGGCCTATAATAGGGAGCACCGCAAAACCAGGGCAGTGGTGGAGAGGGCCTTTGGACTATTGAAGACCCGATTTAGATGTTTGGACCACACCGGGGGCTCCCTTCAGTATGACCCCAAAAAGGTCATAGATATAATAATGGCCTGTCCAGCGCTGCATAATTTTGCTATCTTGCAGCGGGTCCCCCGATATGTGGATTTTCCACCCTCTCCACCCACCGATGAGCCAGAGGACGCCTATGTTGGGCAGCACAGTGCGTCTGGCCAAGCCGTCCGTGCTAATTTAATAGCAACACATTTTGCTTAATTGTTTTCTCTGTTTTTTTGTTTATTTTGACATTGTTTGTTGTGATTGTTTTGTTACATTTGTTGTTTCTTTTTTTGTTTCATTATGACCCAAGCAATAATTAATTATTTACCCAAATCAACAACAATGTTTTTTGACTCATTTGGAATTATTTGTTAGTGTTTGTTTTTGTGGCTACTTTAACTCATATTTATTAATCATAAACCGACAGACATTAACTTGGTCAGAAACCGTTTTTTTGTATTGTAAGGTTCAATTTTTAACAACAGAATGGTAGGTGATGGTCACTCACATACTTAGGGGAAAGACATGGACATGCAATTAATGTCAAAACATGTTCCATTATAAAAATATGCACACAAACACGCCCTCTCCTGCTTGCCCACATTTGCCACAGGCACAGGTTGAAAGCAGACATACCTATGCCACATCTACACCTGTTACTCAGTGGCCCACCCAAACAAGAACACCCAGTCCCAATCCAAGTACAGTAAAATCACAGCCAGGGTCCAAGGTCTTAGTTTGCCAGCCCAGAATGTCACCCAATCATGGCTACAAACATGAGGAGCCACCACAAATGTAATTATGGCCAAGGCTGCAGCGCAACAGCTTTAGTGGCCGCTTCAGTGAGGCTTGTCCTCTGGCATTGGCTAGTGGCCTACCTCAGGACTTTAATGAGCTATATGGGGGCAAATCCAAAACATACTAGCAAAGGCAGATAAAAATTCTAGATTGGTAGGGCTCACCAGACAGGTCAATACAGTGGGGATGTAAGCAAAGATGTAGAACAGATTCAGGCCAAATACACATTAATATGGGGGATGCCCATATAATCCAGGTTGTGGCCCTTGGTGGTGGGCCCTAACCTGGGCCTGTGTGGCATTCAGAATCTGCAACTGTCCCAAAATGTTTCTTTGGTTACTTTGTAATTCAGCCATGCTGGACCTGAATTCTGTGGTCAGGTTGGCCCTGTGGCTGTTATGGGTCCTAAATTCAGTCAGCATGGCATGACCTATTATTGAGGTTATCTAATTGCCCAATAATATTTTCGTGATTTTGTTGATTTTGGCGCCGAAAACAAAGAAAAGAAAAAAGAAAATCCTCAACAGCAGATCTGAAACTGGGGACAGGAGGGTCAGTCTCTGCATGCTGCCCACGATGTGCAGGCAGCATGCAGCCAGCTTCCCTCTGCTGCTGAGGATTTGTCGGAGAAACATTTTGGGACAGTTGCAGATTCTGGCCCAGGGGGAGATCTTCATAAGCTCCAAGGAAGCTTCCATCCTCCTCCAGCTCCTGGATTTCCTCCATCAGTGTGTGGCTCTGTTGGGGACATGTAAAAAAAAAGGTTCAGTGTGGGGAATACATATGTAAATCAGCCAAAAAAAACATGGCAAGCCACATGCATATGCAACATCATCAAAAAACACTTACCATAGATATCGGATCCTGGGTCCGAGGCAGCACGGAAGAAAACGGCATAGTTAAAATGGCCAAGGAGTCCCCACTAGCTGAGGGATGAGGCTGGGCTGCATTAGAAGAAAACAAACAATGTAAACACACAACTATGCATTGGTGATGGTTAATAACACATATGCTTAAATCAAACACGTGGCCAAGCAGGAATGGCCACTACCACAACGGTGCAACTTGGCCTTCACTATGAATGCCATTATATTGTGCATGGATTGTTAAACCAGAATAGACACATTGGTCATGTGAAGAAAAACAAACATGCAAGTACTGCCTGTTGTGTCTGTTTAAACATCCCTTAGAGGCCATTAAGTTAACACTCTAAGATGGCAAATAGCAGTTACAATATGATTGTGGTGGTTACCATTGTATCTCTTAAAACTTTTCAATCACACCATTTTAAGCCGTTGGGCCCCAAACACAGCTCCAAGCAAATTGCCCAACAGAAAAAGATGTAAGTGTGGCATGTGATAGTCCAAAAATACATAGCACGCATTCATTTACTAAGCTCCATGCTTTCCTACTCTTCCTAAATGTTCTTAAACATCATGTATGGTCGTGCTAATTTGCACATTACCTGTCCACACACATGACACACCCTGGTCAAAGTGATCACTCCACTACAAGGCACACCCTAGGGGCATGTGTTTAGATATGCCTTGCTGGCTAATTTGACTTTTTGGCCCATTTTTAGGGACATTCACACATTACTAACCTGCTGTAATTGGCGGGTTGTCCGTGTCCTGTTGTGCCGAGTGTCCCTCTAACGCAACAGGATGTAGCAGGCCCAGCACCATCTCCTCAGCCTGTGTAAATTTCAATTTAGTGGGGAATCCTCCACCAGTTTGTAAGCTGAAAAACATAGTAATCAGAAATAAGCTCACTGATGTATATACAAGAAGAATAAAAACCAACAAATAATATATGTACCTGTACTGCCACCTTTTATTCTCTTTCTTCCGTACGGCATATTTCAGGTCCGATATTTTCCGCTGAATCTGTTCTACATCTTTAAGTTCGTACCCCGCTGCATTGACTTGTCTGGGGAGTTTTGCCAAAATCTCAGATTTGCGCTGCTTGCTAGTTGTTTTGGATTTGCTCCCATATAGCTCATCATAATATAACGTTATGCCACTAGCCAATGCCAGAGTTTGGGACTCACCAAAACGGCCACTCAAGTGGCCTCTGCGCAATGTGCGCCCTGTTTGCGGTGGTTGTGGCTCCTCATTGTTTGGTGGCAAATGGGGTGACATTCTGGCCTGGGTGTATGTAGGAGACCTCAAGGACTGTAGGCTGGCTGTTGATCGGACTGGACTGGGAAAGGGACTGGGTGTTCATGGCTGGGTGGCCACGGCAGGTGTAGGGTGAATGCCTGACAACCTGTGCCGGTGGGGAATGTGGGCGAGGAAGAGAGGGTCTGGAGGAGCTGGAACTGCTGCTTGTGGCCCTGTGGCTCTGTGGGCCCTTGGAGGTACTTGGCTGGGGTGAGCCAGAGCTGGTGGGTCAGCCACTCTTGGCCTTCGTTTGGTAGCCATGTGCGGGTGGGGAGGGGGACCTTGCCATTGGCTTCCTTTTCGGGCTTCTGGGCCTGCTGTGCCTGCTTTTGGATCTTGGCCTTCTGGCCCTGCTGTGGCTTCTGGGCCTGCTGCGGCTTCTGGGCCTGCTGCGGCTTCTGGCCCTGCTGCGGCTTCTGGCCCTGTTGCAGCTTCTGGCCCTGTTGCGGCTTCTGGACCTGCTGCGGCTTCTTGGCCTGTGTTTTGGCCCGATGGCAAGTGCCTTGGTGCCACATGGGGGGGGGGGGGGATGTGGGGCAGGGTGGGGTGGGGCTTCGTAGTCTCCTACCTGTTTGGAGGGCATGAGCTGTTGTAGGCTTTGGTGCCTTCATCTTGCCTTTGGCTGCTGCCGCCTCCTTTTTTTGCCCATAGCTGGTAGTTGGCTTGGGATGCTGCTTTGGCGGAGCCTTGGTTGTAGGCCTTAACCTGACTTTGGCCTGTTGAGACCTTGTTTGGGGGCCCTCAGCATGCTCATGCCGCTTCTTGAGCGTGGTCTCCTTGCCTGTTTTGGCTGCAGCTTTTTTGGCTGGCATTTTGCTGGGACTCTCAAAGAGAATGAGCTGTGTGTCCAGGGACCTTTAAATAAGGTAGCCGCCATGTGACGCCTACGCGCTCACTTACGCGTACGTCCGGCCGTTCGCACGGACGTGCGGAACCCGGAAACCGCTGGGGCATTACTTATCTGCTGCCGAGAATAAGAAGAAAGATGGCGCCCACTATCTTCACCCGCCAACAAGAAGAGATCATCATGCTCGTAAGTGTATTTGTAGGCCTTTCAATTGACATCTAAATGCTGCTCTACATGTTAAGGATGCGCATGAAGTAATGGATTTTTTGAAAAATTTGTTTAACTACATGCACAACCAAAGGCACGCCACACACGTGCCAAACAACAGTGCCGGCAGATTCTAAATTTAACTTAGCCTAGAAGTGTGTGTGTGTGTTAATGTGATTTACCAAAATAATGTATTGTTGGCACTTATTGATACGCATTTATAATTTATTGCTATGTTTGATTTATGTTTTGTAGACCATGCTGGAGCGCAGGTACGACTACCTGCCCAACTCGTTTGAAAAACCCAACGTCGCCCTGGAGATCATCTCGGAGATACAACAACAGACCGACACCACCTTCACCCACACACAGATCATGCAGCATTGGTCAGACCTGAAACTACTGCACATGCCCCGGGTGCGGAGATTTTTCGCAATCCATTTCCCAAGTAAGTACATAGCGATTGCATGCAAGATGTAACTACGACAGAAGGTAGCCCTTTAGTTATAATGCCTTTTCTTTGGTAGTGTCGGAAATGGATTACCGCATTCGCCGCACCCGGAGGCGCACATGTCGACCAGTGCTGCACGATTCTGCAGCTTGGAGTGAAGGTGGTGGATCTCCAGGGCGACGGTCCTACCCCTCCTCTGTTGGCTCCTCAGACCAGCCCCTGGACCTTACAACAGAGGAGGGGCGGCACAGCGTGGGCAGGCAGTCGTACCCTGCCACGCATGCGGGAGCCTCTGGTATGTCACTCTTCATGTATACGCACACACATATACATGCTATCTCCTACCAAACTGATTCCTTTCATCTGTTTGTCTAGATGCTTCTGGAGCGGGTGAAGTAGTGGAAGAGGCAGCAGATCTGCTCCAAGCAGAACCTGGAGAAGGTGAGTGATGTGAACCAGACTTTGCAATAGACATTTTATTACTGAGGAATTTGACATTAAAACTGACCGTATTTCCCATGTTTCTACAGGCACTTCTTCACAGCAGAGCCAGGACATCGTGTTGTCCCCAACGAGCCAGCTCTCGGCCACCAACCAAGTAAGTAGTCATGGCATTATTTGCATTTATGTGGTACTTGACATCAACACACAGATACATAAAGCCCTAGCCAATGGCAATATAAGACTGACCTGTAGCCACTTCCTTAGCTTAATGACTTGCCAGACTGACCTGTGGCCACTTTCTTAGCTTAATGAGGTGACAGAATTACATATGTCGCCTTTATTTAATTTGTTAACTTCAAAACATTCAATCCACAGGTGGCAAACATGTATTGGTCTCAAACTAATGATTTTTTCTCTATTTGTTACAGGGACCACACGCCAAAAAATAGTAGAAATGCATCGGAGGGTCCTTGCGTTGGTGGCCGATATGAAGGTGATGATTGACTCGTTGGGGACAACAGAAGAAGAGGAAGAAGATTAGAGTCCTGGGTCCTGGCCATGTTCTGCGGTGCATTTTTTATTTATTGTTTTAACATTTTTAACTTTTAAAAACAAATTTTATAAACCAAAAAAAAAAAAAAAACCACAAAGTTTTAAACCCCCCAAAAAATAAAAAAAACAAGTATGGATATCCTCATTAAGCGCTAAGGGGTTGAGGTGAGCTTTAAGGGGCCAAAAGGGAAGCTGGAGGATAGCGCTAAGGGGTTGAGGTGAGCTTTAAGGGGCCAAAAGGGAAGCTGGAGGATAGCGCTAAGGGGTTGAGGTGAGCTTTAAGGGGCCAAAAGGGAAGCTGGAGGATAGCGCTAAGGGGTTGAGGTGAGCTTTAAGGGGCCAAAAGGGAAGCTGGAGGATAGCGCTAAGGGGATGAGGTGAGCTTTAAGGGGCCAAAAGGGAAGCTGGAGGATAGCGCTAAGGGGTTGGGGTGAGCTTTAAGGGGCCAAAAGGGAAGCTGGAGGATAGCGCTAAGGGGTTGAGGTGAGCTTTAAGGGGCCAAAAGGGAAGCTGGAGGATAGCGCTAAGGGGTTGAGGTGAGCTTTAAGTGGCCAAAAGGGAAGCTGGAGGATAGCGCTAAGGGGTTTAGCTAAACATTGTAGTAGAAGTGAGGGTGTCAAATATGTAGGCGAGCACTTTAATGAGTTATGTTTGTAGTGCGCAGGCGCAAGATCGTAGGATTTCCGTCTGGACGATTATTTTTTGTAAAAGTGAAACCGAATCTATCGGGAAACGTAAAGGATTCGTGTGAGGATACGATGGGAAAAGAGCAAAAACGAAAGGCTACGTTGTTACCTGAGAAAATGAATCAGAAAAGTCTCGATGGAAAATGACATCCTCGTACTCGTACTCTGGCATACGAGCGGACGGAAACTTTACATAAGGTTTACAATGCATGCATAGAATCGCTCGCACATTCATACGAGAGCGGGAACATTTGAAAATATGCATCCAAAAACAAGTATGTATATTCTACCCTAATAGGCTCGATTCAGAGAGACACAAAAAAACCTTCCGTTTTAGTGCCGATGTCGTATTATTTTCAAATGTTCCCGCTCTCGTATGAATGTGCGAGCGATTCTATGCATGCATTGTAAACCTTCTGTAAAGTTTCCGTCCGCTCGTATGCCAGAGTACGAGTACGAGGATGTCATTTTCCATCAAGACTTTTCTGATTCATTTTCTCAGTTTTCCCTTTTGGCCCCTTAAAGCTCACCTCAACCCCTTAGCGCTATCCTCCAGCTTCCCTTTTGGCCCCTTAAAGCTCACCTCAACCCCTTAGCGCTATCCTCCAGCTTCCCTTTTGGCCCCTTAAAGCTCACCTCAACCCCTTAGCGCTATCCTCCAGCTTCCCTTTTGGCCCCTTAAAGCTCACCTCAACCCCTTAGCGCTATCCTCCAGCTTCCCTTTTGGCCCCTTAAAGCTCACCTCAACCCCTTAGCGCTATCCTCCAGCTTCCCTTTTGGACCCTTAAAGCTCATCTCAACCCCTTAGCGCTATCCTCCAGCTTCCCTTTTGGACCCTTAAAGCTCACCCCAACCCCTTAGCGCTATCCTCCAGCTTCCCTTTTGGACCCTTACAACTTACCCAAATCACTTTGCGGTTATGTTTTTCTTCATTTACCGCACCCCAAAACTTACCCAATTCACTTCGCGGTTAGGTTCTTCTTCATTTACCGCACCCTAAAACTTACCCAAATCACTTCGCGCTTATGTTTTTCTTCATTTACCGCACCCTAAAACTTACCCAATTCACTTCGCGGTTAGGTTCTTCTTCATTTACCGCACCCTAAAACTTACCCAAATCACTTCGCGCTTATGTTTTTCTTCATTTACCGCACCCTAAAACTTACCCAAATCACTTCGCGGTTAGGTTTTTCTTCATTTACCGCACCCTAAAACTTACCCAATTCACTTCGCGGTTAGGTTCTTCTTCATTTACCGCACCCTAAAACTTACCCAATTCACTTCGCGGTTAGGTTCTTCTTCATTTACCGCACCCTAAAACTTACCCAAATCACTTCGCGCTTATGTTTTTCTTCATTTACCGCACCCTAAAACTTACCCAAATCACTTCGCGCTTAGGTTTTTCTTCATTTACCGCACCCTAAAACTTACCCAAATCACTTCGCGGTTAGGTTTTTCTTCATTTACCGCACCCTAAAACTTACCCAATTCACTTCGCGGTTAGGTTCTTCTTCATTTACCGCACCCTAAAACTTACCCAATTCACTTCGCGGTTAGGTTCTTCTTCATTTACCGCACCCTAAAACTTACCCAAATCACTTCGCGCTTATGTTTTTCTTCATTTACCGCACCCTAAAACGTACCCAAATCACTTCGCGGTTAGGTTTTTCTTCATTTACCGCACCCTAAAACGTACCCAAATCACTTCGCGGTTTGGTTTTTCTTCATTTACCGCACCCTAAAACTTACCCAAATCACTTCGCGGTTATGTTTTTCTTCATTTACCGCACCCTAAAACTTACCCAAATCACTTCGCGCTTATGTTTTTCTTCATTTACCGCACCCTAAAACGTACCCAAATCACTTCGCGGTTAGGTTCTTCTTCCATTTTAGGTCCCTAAAACTTACCCAAACCACTTCCTGTTCATCTGAATCTTCATCTCAAAATATTTTTCTAAACCTTCGTTTGTTGTTAATGTATTTGTGTAATAAATGATACAGAAACGTTTTGTTTGTTTAGTATTTTTTTAATTTCAAGGCCATTTTTTGGGCCATTGGTTTAAAATTTTCCTTATTCAAATTTTTGCAATTTAAAAAATATTAAAATTTATAAAAAGATAAAAATTTAAAAACAATAAAACTATTTACATTATGCCAAACAGTGACAGGACCCAGAACACTATTCTTCTTCTGTTGTCCCCAACGAGTCAACCAGCTGCTGCATATCGGCCACCAACTCAAGGACCCTTCGCTTAATTTCTTCCACTCTTGCCCGTGTGGTCCCTGTATAAAACTGAGAAAAAACATAAGTTTGCTCTAAATACATGTTTCTCACCTGTGGATGGAATGTTTGTTAGTTGGCAACCTAAATAAACACGACATATGTCAGTCTGCTAAGTCATTACTCTAAGGAAGTGGCCAGAGGTCATTCTGGGAAGTCATTACTCTAAGGAAGTGGGCAGAGGTCATTCGGGGAAGTCATTACCTAAAGGAAGTGGCCACAGATCAGTCTGGTAGGTCATTACTCTAAGGAAGTGGGCAGAGGTCATTCTGGGAAGTCATTACTCTAAGGAAGTGGCCAGAGGTCATTCTGGGAAGTCATTGCACTAAGGAAGTGGGCACAGGTAATTATGCTAATGACATTGACTCCGCCTTTAGGAATTTGTGTGATCATGTCACTTAACACATACTGCAAAGAATGACATTACAACTTACTTGGTTGGTGGCCGACGGATGCCTCGTTGGGGACAACCCTACGTCCTGGGCCCTGCCACTGTTGGGAAGTAAAGCCTGTTGAGACATGGCAAATAGGGTCACTGATTATGTCTTAGTCAACAGTAATCAAATGTCATTTTCAATTTGTGTGTCACATCACTCACCTTCTCCCTGTGCCTCCTGGCCGAGATCTGCTGCAGCCTGCGCATCTTCACCCGCTCCTGAAGCATCTACAAAAACAGATTAAGGGAATCAGCTTGGGTGGAAATAGCATGGATATGTGTGTGCGGTTACATGAAGAGTCACATACCAGAGGCTCCCGCATGCGTCACGCCCTGGAGATCCACCACCTTCACTTCCAGCAGCAGATTCATGCAGCACTGGTCAGCCCGTGCGCCTCCGGGTGCGGCGAATGCGGTAATCCATTTCCATCACTAACAAAGAAAAGGCATTATAACTAAAGGCCTACTAAAAGCCTACCTTCTGCATCAGTTACATGTGGCATGCAATCGCTATGTACTTACTAGAGAAATGGAGTCCGAAAAACCGCCGCACCCGGGGCATGTGCAGCCGTTTCAGGTCCGACCAATGCTGCATGATCTGCGTGTGGGTGAAGGGGGTGTCCGTTTGATGATGGATTGTGGAAACTATCTCCAGGGCGACGGTGTGCTTCTCAAAAGAGTTGGGCAGGTAGTCGTACCTGCGCTCCAGCATGGTCTACAAAACACAATCAAAAACAAGGTTTGAGTGAAATCAGCATACAAATATCTGTGAACAATCGATCATTTGACTAAATGACATTAACATACATATTTGTAGCCTAATACAATCCTTGAAGCTGGCCTCAGTGCTGGTTCGCACGTGTGGGCCCTCACTTCAGTTTGCCATGGAGTTTGATACACTTTTTAAAACAACCGTTTGTTCATGCGCTTCCTTATGGGCTAGGCATGCATTTACATGGCAAATCAAAGGCATTAAAAGACACTTACAAGCATGATGATCTCTTCTTGTTGGCGGGTGAAGATTGTGGGCGCCATCTTGCCTCTTGTCTGCAGCAGATAAGTAATGCCTCTGCGGTTTCCGGGTTCCGCACGGCCGGACGAACGACCGTGCGCACGCGTACGCGAACTCGTAAACGTCCGACCCCGACATTAGTATTTAAAGGGGCCTGTAGCCACAGCTCATTCTCTTTCAGAGTCTATTCATGATGCCAGCAAAAAAATCCGCAGCAAAGGCCAAAGCAGCCAAGGAAGCCAGCCGGAAAAAGGGTGAGGAGGCTTCATCAGGCCCCACTACTCGCTCCAAAATGCCTAAAGCGAAGCGGCCGGGAACCCGCAGTGGGCAGCCGAAGGCGACCACAAAGGCACCCACAAGCCCGAAAACAAAGGGCCAGGCCACCAAACACACAGGTACGGCCCCTAAAAAGCACACCAAGAGGGTGAGAAGGTCACCGTCACCCCAGCCACGTGGGAAAAGCTCACAGCCCAAGAGACCCAGCCACCGGGGCCGAAGCCCCAGGAGCCAGAGCTCAGCATCACCCCAGCCACGTGGGAAAAGCTCTCAGGCCAAGAGGCCAAGACACCAGGCCCGAAGCCCCAGCAGCCAGAGTTCAGCATCACCCCAGCCACATGGAAAAAGCTCTCAGGCCAAGAGGCCAAGACACCGGGCACGAAGCCCCAGTAGCCAGAGCTCAGCATCACCCCAGCCACGTGGGAAAAGCTCTCAGGCCAAGAGGCCAAGACACCAGGCCCGAAGCCCCAGGAGCTAGAGCTCAGCATCACCCCAGCCACGTGCATCAACCTCCCAGGGCCATGAAACTGTGAAAGGGCCACAGAGGCACAGGCCAAGAAGCACAACATCATCCACCACACCCTCTCCTCCTCACCCACATTTGGCACCAGCACAGGTGGAAATGCAGGCAGAATATGCCACAGCTACGCCTGCTAGTTCAGTGGCCACCCGTCCTACATTTCTCTCCAACACAGCCAGCCCAGAATGTCCCCCCATTTGCAGCCAACCACTGATGAGCCAGAAACGTCAAGCAACAGGGCGCACATTGCGCAGAGGCCACTTGAGTGGCAGGTTTGGTGAGGCCCAAACTCTGGCATTGGCTAGTGGCCTCACTTTGTATTATGATGAGCTATATGGGCGCAGATCCAAAGCTACAAGCAAGCAGCGGAAAGCGGAGATTTTTGAGCAGCTCCGCAGACAGGTCAATGCAGCGGGGGGAAGAGGTCAAAGATGTGGAGCAGATACAAAGGAAAATATTGGACCTAAAGTATGCAGCACGGAAGAAAGAAAATAAACGGCGTCATTACAGGTACATATATACTTTGTGGATTTTGCTTCATCTTGTATTGGAAACATTTATCTAAATGTGTGCAACTCTCTTTTTCAGCTTACAAACTGGCGGCGGATTCCCCACAAAACTGCAATTTACCCGAGCTGAGGAGATGGTGCTGGGCCTGCTACATCCTGTGGCCCTAGAGGGACACTCGGCCCGACAGGACACGGACATCCCAAATATTCCTGCCTGTTAGTAATGTTACTGTGTATGTGAAATGTGATCTGCGTGTAAAAGGCACAAACCCATATATTAACACATGCCCCTAGGGTGTGCCTTGTAGTGGAGGTTACAATTTAAACAGGGTGTGTTATGTGTGGCGACCCGTTATTTGCTGATTTACTTCCTCTGAGATTATTTGGGTGAGTCTTGAGGAACACTATTGAGATTAGCTAAGGACTGCCTATTATGTATTTGTAGAAAATTACATACAACACTTCCATCTTTATCTGTAGCCAATTTGGGTTTGAGCTGTGCTTTGCTCCAAACGACTTGATGTGGGGTGCTTGAACGTTTGACATAGAAAGAATGTCAAGCAGCCTACTCTAATGGCAAATGCTATTTGCAAGCTGAGTGTGGTCCCATAATGGGTTTTAAGGGATGTGTGAAGCCTCAGAACAGCCAGTACATGCATGTTTATGTTGGTTAAGGAGACCAATGTGTATGTACTTGTTGACTATTAGATCTAAAGATACTGAAATTCATAGTCAAGTTTAACTTGGTCCGTTGGGGGAGTTGACATTCATGCATGGGCCCGTGTTTTATTGAATGTTAATACGCATTACCAATGCCTAGTTGTGTGTTAACATGGCTTATTTTCACAAATGCAGCCCAGCATCATCCCTCAGCTAGTGGGGAATCCTCTGCCAGTTTGAACATGCCGTCTACTTCCGTGCTGCCTCGGACCCAGGATCCGATATATACGGTAAGTGTCTTTATATGATGTTGCTAATGCATGTGCCTTGCCATGTTTCTTTTTGCGGAATTACATATGTAGTCCCTACACTGAACCTTTTTTTTTAATATGTCCCAACAGACCCACACACTGACGGAGGAAATCCAGGAGCTGGAGGAAGATGGAGCCTTCATGGAACCTTCAGAACACCTCCCCCTGGGACAGAATCAGCAACATGTTTCTCCAACAAATGCTCAGCAGCAGAGTGAAGCTGGCGGCATGCTGGCAGCCCGCCGTGGGCAGCATGCAGACTGAGCCGACAGTCCCCAGTGTTAGCTCTGCTGCTGAGGATTTGCCAAGCAGACCTATGGCTGTTGGTGGACCTAGAGACATATCATCTGCACGCCCCCAAACCCGGGGAATTGGGAGGCCTAGTCGACTACGTCGCCCACTTGCCCAGGGGAGGGGCGCGCAGACTATGGAGTCAGCATGGCACCAAGAGAGGCGGCTATTTCGCCTCCAAAATCAAAGAAACCAGGAACATCTTCAGGGCCAATTAGAAACCTTAACCCTTTCAGTGCCAAGCACGTAGTTTCTACGTGCTCGCTTCCACTCCACTTAAGTGCCAAGCACGTAGAATCTATGGGCTTGACTTTCCCCCCTGCTAGTAAAGAAAATAAAAATCAAAAATACTCACCTGACCCCTCGTTGGATCCGGCTGGGTCTCCTCTTTAATTTGGTGCCATCCGATCCCCCGTGGGGGGTCGGATGGCTCCAGGAGAGCCCCCGGAATAGCCCCCCCCCGTTTGGCAGCAGCAGCTGCTAACTGTAAAAAAAAAATAAAAATGACATTTACTTACCTGCAGTCGCGCTGCCTCCCTACGGGTTTCCTCTTCACTGTGGGGGCCTCCGATCACCCCCCCCAGCCTCTTCAGCTTCAGGGGAGAGCCTGAAAGGGCTCTCCCCCTCCTCTCCCGACGGGCGCCGCCATCTTGCTGTTAAGCCCCACCCCTTTGGGGGCGGGGCTTATGACGTCACTCCCGGGCCTCTTGCTGCCTCTCCTCGGCTCAGCTGTCAGATGCCCTGGTGATCGCTGGGCAGAGCAGTGGAGGGGCAGGAGATGCTCTGATCCCCTGCCCCCCCTCCTCCGGCCAGCGATCACCAGGGCATTTGACAGTTGATCGACACAGGAGCTGACAATCGGGTGAGGTGAGTAAAGTAAAAAAAAACTTTTTTTTTTTTTAATAAATGAATTTTTGTGTGTGTGTGTGTGTGTGTGTGTTTTTTTTTAATGTTAACCCTTTGTGAACTGGTAAGGGGTCCATGAGACCCCTTATACCAGTTCACAAGGCTGGGGTCTGGCAAGCCACCTGCAACTAGCGGGTGACTTGCCATTAATCCCCGCACCCCCAATTACCTGCCTCCCCAAAGCCCAGGGGGGGGCAGAAGAGCCCGGGCCCACACAGGGTATGTGGGCTCGTAGGCTGCAGGGTGGGGGGCCACAAAAGCTGGCCCCTCCACTCTGTTCCTACAAGCCCCCATAGCTGGTCCCGGGCTGGTTATGACGGGTAAGGGGGACACTACATCATTTTTTTTTAATTTTAAGGGTTAGGGTTAGCCTAACCCTAACCCTTAAAATTAAAAAAAAAAAGTATTTTTTTTTTATTTTTACGGGTTAGGGTTAGCCTAACCCTAACCCTTAAAATTCAATAAAAAATTAAAACATTTTTTTTTAAGGGTGAGGGTTAGGGTTAGGCTAACCCTAACCCTTAAAAAAAAAAAAGAAAAAGAATGACATGGGGGGGGGGGGTCCCCATTTTTTGGGGGGGAATTTTTATTTTTGTATATTTTTTTATTTTTAAGGGTTAGGGTTAGCCTAACCCTAACCCTTAAAATTCAAAAAAAAATTAAAACGTTTTTTTTTAAGGGTGAGGGTTAGGGTTAGGCTAACCCTAACCCTAAAAAAAAAAATGACATGGGGGGGTCCCCATTTTTGGGGGGGAATTTTTATTTTTGTATATTTTTTTTATTTTTAAGGGTTAGGGTTAGCCTAACCCTAACCCTTAAAATTCAAAAAAAAATTAAACATTTTTTTTTTAAGGGTGAGGGTTAGGGTTAGGCTAACCCTAACCCTTAAAAAAAAAGTAGTTGTATTTTATTTGTAAATGTAATAAAGTGCTCTTTTCAGTTTGGGGGGTCTCCAGGGCAAGAATGGGGGGGCTACCAATACATATGTGGTACCGTTGTAATCGGGAGAAATTGGGCTATCACATGCAATATGGTTTTCATTTAAAAAAAAAAAGGTTTTATTTAAAATAAAGGAGACAATTGTTTAAAAAAAATGACCTGTCAACAGAGGGTGACAAAACTTCAGGTAGGCTGACAATTAAAAGGGTTAATAGTACCTATGCATGTTGGGTATTGTTCTGCTCGGGGGACCTTGCGCTTTCAGATTTAGCTTGTTTTTTCTTGTTTGCATATTGATATTTTAGGAAAACATGGTTTTTATTCTGCTTTTTTATAATTGTTTTTAGGGAAACCCTATGCAATCTAAGAATTCTTCAATGGATTACTTCCAGAAAGATGAGCCCACTACAACAAGCTCAGTACTCTTAGAAAGCTTAACATGTGTACTTTCAGGGAATATATGGTTTGTGGGGATATTCTAAATTTAAAGGGTTGTTTTGGTTGAAAAATCGCAAGGTGCGCACTTTGTCTGCAGAGCTGAAATTTTTAAGTAAAATTACCGTTATGCGCACGCTTTACTTTGGGGTGTTTGGCAACTCTTCCCTTGACAGTACCTATGCATGTTGGGTATTGTTCTGTTCGGGGGTTGTTGATTTTTCTGATTTTATATGTTTTTTTCTGTTTGCATATAGTTTTTTTTAGGAAAATGTGGCTTTGATTCTTCTTTTTTATTCTTTTTTAGGGAAACTCTGTGCAACCAAAGAATTGATTGAGGGATTACTTCCAGAAAATTGCGCCTATGTCAACAAACCTGGTACGCCTAGAAAGCCTGAGGTGTATACTTCCAGAGAATATATAGTTTTTGGGGGGTATTTCAAATTTAAAGGGTTCTTTTTCTGGAAAGACCGCAAGGTGCGCTTAGCGCGGTGCATAGTTGTATTTTATCTGAAAATCTCCTAAAGCGCTGTTTCAGTTTGGGGGAGTCTCCTGGGCAGGAAAGGGTGTCTACCTATACATATGTGGTAACGCTGTGACCGGGATTAATTGGGGTTTCACATGCAATAAGATTTTATTGACAAACTTACATTTTTTATTACAAAAAAACACTACAAATTGCAAAAAATAGATTTTTTTCTATTTTTTTGCACATATTTCACCCAAAAGTATTGAGAATACACCTAAAAAATTACAAACAAGACATTTCATGTTAAAGCCCAGACTCTGCTGAAAAAAAAAATATATAATTTTCCTGGGAAATCCCTGGAAATCCCTTCAAAAATCACATTTGAACATGGGGAGCACAAAATAGTGCAAAATGGTCTGGCACCAAGGGTGACAAAAACTCCAGGTAGGCTGGCAGCGAAAGGGTTAAACAACACATTAAAAGCCACATGGCCACCTTATCCAATTATTACAGTGGCATGCTTAAGGAAGTTCGGAATAGCAACAGCCACATGGCCACCTTAACTGCCAATCTCAGTGCCATGATGGCTGAATTTCGAACTTCCAATAGAAACATGTTGGAACAGTTGCAGATTCTGAATGCCACACAGGCCCAGGTGAGGGCCCACCTCCAAGGGCCCCAACCTCGGTTTTATGGGCATCCCCCATTTTAATGCCTATTTGGCCTGTATCTGCTCCACATCTTTGATCTACATCCCCACTGTATTGACCTGTCTGGTGAGCCCTACCAATATACCCTTTTGGTATGGCTTTGCTTGTATGCTTTGGATTTGCGCCCATATAGCTCATTAGAGTGCTGAGGTAGCCCACTAGCCAATGCCGGAGGGGAAGCCTCAATGAACCTGCCACTCAAGCTGTTGCGCTGCATGCTTGTAGCGCATGACATTGTTTCTGGCTCCTCCTGTTTGGAGGCATGATTGTGGGACATTCTGGGCTAGCAAACTACTACCTTGACCCCTGGCTGAGATTGAACTGGACTTGGATTGGGACTGGGGGTTCTTGTTTGGGTGTCACACTGAATAACAGGTGTAGATGTGGCATAGGTTTGGCTGCTTTACACCTGTGCCTGTGGCAAATGTGGCCAAGCAGGAGAGGGTGTGTCTGTGGGCCTATTTGTTGGATGCACAATGTGGACATGGCAATGCTTGTGACCTATATTTGTAACATTTTAATTTGTCCTTAACTTTGCACAGGAGTGGCTTACTTTAAAACTCCTTCCTCTGGGCAATTGCTATGTGGCTTGATTTGGCTCAACTTACAGTTTTTTTTGTGCCCATGTTTTTGATGCAACTATGGGAGTGACCAGCAAATGCAATGTTTGCTTCAGAAATAAACTACATAAAATTGTAATTAACCTGTTGTGGACTAAGAGGCCGATTCATCAATAGCGCCAGGTAGCGACAGATGAGCGACTGTAGCGTGATTTTTTCTGCGCCAGCCAGTATTCGCTGTGCTTGGCCGGCATTAGCTTGATGACAGCGACTCAGTCGGTGTGCGGTAATGTTGAATACGGGCTGGGGGGTCGCTGTTTCACAGGTCCAGCGTTGTATGTGAGCGCCTGACAACGAATGGCCAGAGCGAACGGCTAGCTTCATATTCATCAAAAAATCACGCTCCGAATGTGCTGTCGCTGTCCATTCCTTGTTTAAACCCCAGAGCGCTGGCGCCGATCTGTATTAACTAGTTTTTAACCCCTAAACAACCATATTTTTTGAATGTAACATTATACATGTTTTTAGAATCATTTTGTTATATGAATACATTAATCTCAGACCTGTTAGATCAATTCTGCACATAAAGTTTTTTTTTTTTTTTTTGACTTAAAAATAAATCCTAACATTGCAGAAGTGTTCTCCGATTTTTTGACATTAAAAAAATTAAAAAAAAAATTATTACCAATTAATTATGAATAATTATAGATTGCTCCATTGAAATGCATTGGACATCGCCAGGGAGCGACAGCTCATACCTGGCGCTGTGAGGGAATTTGCAGCGGCGCTGTTCGGTCCAGGCGGCTTCATGATGAATGCCGCGCTAGCTGTCGCTCTTGCCGGCGCTAGCCTCATTTTGCTTGATAAATGCGTCATTGTGACCGCCGCCGGGCGTACTTGAGTCGGTAGTCGCCGTTAGCTGCCGCTACCTGGCGCTCGTCAGACACTACCTGGCGCTATCGCTTGATGAATAAGGGCATAAGTTTATGCTTTTTAGTTTTGCCTGAATAAAGCTGAGTTAAAGTAGGCAGTAACACATTTGTAACATGGTTTAAAACCAAAATGACAATCATGTGTGAGGTTGGTATACAATATTTCTTTACTGTTTGTAAAAGTAACAAAGATACAAACACAAAGGGCCAAATTCAGAAGTATCCAAGAAAAAAGGCACCAAACAAAGGAAACACAAATTATGAAAAATCTGCTTGGGCAGACGCACTCGGTGGGCCACGATAGTCCTCGTCTGGGTCATCGGTGCGTGGAGAGGGGGGCACATCCACATACCGGGGGACACGCTGCAATATAGCAAAATTATGCAACACAGCACATGCCATTATAATATCTATGACCTTTTTGGGGTCATACTGAAGTGCTCCCCCGGTATGGTCCAAGCATCGGAAGCGGGTCTTCAACAGGCCAAACGCCCTCTCCACCACGGCCCTGGTCTTCCTGTGCGCCCTATTATATGCCTCCTCTGCTGCATTCTGGGGCAGGAGGACGGGCGTCAACAGCCACGGAAGAAGTGGATAGCCGGAATCACCTGGCAAAATGTATGATCAAAAACATAAATTACACATTCAGAAATAAATTGAAGCCCCTAAACGGCCCAACAACATTACTAAGAGCCTAGGCCACATTTGCTACACAGCATGAACATACATAGTGTACAGGCCCTTTAAAAAAAAAAAAAAAGATGTTTGAAAAAATTAAACATCCAAGATGGCGGGTGAGTGCCAATCAGCCAGACTGCTAACAGGTATTGGTTTCGGAGTGTGCTGCTCAGCATTCTTGGATGTCTAAAATTTTGTGGACCCGGTAGCTGCTTGGTGTGAGGAAAAAACAGCTGTAACCCGCCCCCTGCACTTTATCCCGCTCTCCTCTACTCAGTAAGTCTAATGCATCGACTCAAAGATGGCGCAGACCCTAAGATAAATTCAAGGACATAATTTAAGCAGAGTGTGTGGGAGACTCATTCTTACTTCTAAATTCCATTTCTGCAGTTTGCTAATGCAGGACTAACAATTGGCAAGGCTTGGTTGCTTGAAAAATCTAATGGTCAAGGTCGTGTTTCACAGGTAAACAAGGTGTTCAAAAAGGCATAGTTTCATACATGGAACCCGAACTAAAATCATAGCCATACATATCCAAAAAAAGGACGTTATTGGCAGAAACTTACCAAGGAGCCATCCACCTGAAAATTCCCCAGACTCAAACCGACCGTACAATCCAGATCTGCGAAGAATGTAGGCATCATGGGATGAGCCTGGGAACCCGGCGAGCAGACTAAGAAACCGCATGTCCGGGGCCACCACTGCTTGGACATTCATTGAGTGGCCCATTTTGCGGTTCCTGGGATAAAAAAAAAAAACATTTTTAAGGGGACACAAACTAGGGGAACACTAACTCATCACACCCTAAGCAAATGCTGTGGGCAAATTACATTAGCAATAAACAAGTACATAAGTATTTTGGGTTGGGCAAAAACAATATGTATGTTTTATAAAGTAAAGATTAACTTTCCAGGGTCTATTTCAGGTACACATTAAAAGTTTTCCTTGGTGAACACATGTGACATTTATATGCAACTAAATACGGTCCATGGTTCCACAGGGACATTTTAAAAAGAGGGAATACTTAAAAGGAGGGATACCTAAAATGGTGACAAAATTCCAAGAAGGGATAAATTACAAGGAGGGATTAATTACAATGAGTCATTATGGAAAAGGAGGGATAAATGACATGGAGGAAATCCAAAATATAAGGGAAGTATTTGCAACGATGGAGAACTTACAAGGAGGGATTAATTGTAAGAAGAAGGGACATTTGCAAAGGAAGGTATTTTGGATTTTGGAAGGACCTTAAAACACAAGTGAAAAAAAAGGACTGATTGAACCTGCCTGTAGATATACTCGTCGACTGCCGGAGGGACAAGGGCAACGTGGGTGCAGTCAATTGCACCCATGACGTTGGGCATGTCGGCGATGTTATAAAATGCCAGCTTAATCGCGTTTCTGGCTACCATGTCATCAGGATAACAAATATATTTGCGAGTAATGGTAGCCATGCCTTCCAAAAACTTGGATAGGGCGCGGCTCAGCGTAGGCTGGGAGAACCCCACGAAGAGGGCACCCAGCCTCTGGAACGAGCCGTTCACCAAAAATTGCAGGCAGCCAAGCATCTTGGTCATACCTGAAATTGCTTGCCCCTTCCTTGTGGTGCAGGCTAACCATGGCCGCAGCTCACTATACAATTTATGGAGGGAAGCGCGATTAAGTCTGGTCAGCTCGAACAGCTCAACGTCATGCATGCCATTGATGTCCATGCGTCGCCGCCGGTGCAATCTGGTCTCAGCCCTCCAGACAATTTCAATGCCCATGAGCTGCAGATCCTCATGCTCCTCAAATGCACTAGACTCGTCCATAGCTGCTAGTCTCTAGGTCAAAATGGTCCCGTAAGAGAATCGCGAAGGAAACGGATTTATAGGGTGGTGGTCCGTCGGCAATCAGCTCTCTGAATTAGACGCAAGCCCATATCAATAACGTAAGTTATCTGAAAGAACGAAAAATTTCAGATTTTGTTCGGAAAATGATCCGAACTAACGGAAATGTTCAGATTTGCTTCCGTTCATCGAAAGCGCATATACGCATTTGCCCGAACGTTCGTACAAATGAAAAATGAACGAAAAAAAGCAGAAAAATGACAACACCCACCAAAACGTTCACACACAGCTACGGAAGTCCGGACGAATGTGTCTCTGAATCGAGGCTAATGTGCTATTGAAGCAATAGTCCAGCCAGTGGCGTGCCTCTATGATATGTACTGTATGTTTCTACCCTGTCTGCAATTACTACTTTGTACAGCGCAATAGAAGATGATGGTACTTTATAAATGAAAAAAGTAATAATTATAAAATATACCCCCCTGTTCCCACCAGCTTGGTGGTGGCAGCATCATGGTGTAGGGGTATTTTTCTGCTGAAAACTCTGCGAGGCTTATCGGGTTAAAGGATGTAATATCTACAACAAAATACAGGGAAACACTATATGTTCTCTGCAAGAAAACTAAGCAAATGACCCTGAAAATAAACTACCCAACAACGGCTTCAAGTGGAACTTCAGTCTAATGTTGACCCCCCCCCTGCCCTTTCCTCTTCTACCCCCCATAGGGCAACTAAAATCCAGGGAGTATCCACTTCTCACGCAGAGGGGTGTGGTGCACTGGCCACTTATCAGGGCGTCCCGCTCAACCTGAACTACTTCACAGTACAAATACACACAGACGTTGGTTGTTATGCGAGGCTGGCACAATAAACACCCAGGGCCATTTATTATTATTATTATTATTAATATTATTATTATTAATTTTGGTGAGTGCAAGAAAAAGGAAAAAAGATGACCAATTTAGGTCAGCTTGGCCCCTAGGAGGACGAGCTAGGTCTATTGAATAGCGAGTGAGCTCACAACCAGATCCACCTGTTGCAATGTGTGAATGCTCCTTGACAAATTTCCCTATCTGTAGGTGTCCCCTGTAAAGTATCTAAAATATTAGATAGATGTATGCATGTTTACTGTTTTACAAGCAGAGAGGGGAGGGGAGACAGGAGTTAATGTGTAGAGTGAATAGTAATGCCACTGCATAATATCTGTGCCTTTGTGAGAGATTGATGTTGATTGGTAGCTGCTCAGGAGAGAAAAATATATGAGCAGAGACATGATTGGATTAGGTGTAGTATGAAGGCATGGCTTGACAGTCAAAAGCACGACATCACCCAGCCCCTCCCTCACCCTGATGAAACTCCCAATGGGAAGTGAAACGTGCGTCGGTGACGGCCCCTAGCCACGCCCCCCGCACTGATGCCACCACACCACGGCCGAAATCGAGTGACGGCCGAGCATGAGAAAGGAGAGGTTGTCCTGCATCTAGCTCCACGGACCCACGTGGGGCATGATCCAGCGGATGCAGCAGAGGCAGCGATACCTAAGGAGGATGACAACGGCTGCATGATTCAAATGATGGATTCCAGCATGCCTGTTGTAGGCGGACACCATTAGCTCCGTTTTTTCCTGCCTTCATCTGTGCGCAGCTCCCCAAGCTCCATTTATATAGCTGGACACGTGAGTGCCTGCGGGCTTCATTCCATTTGATTTCATCCGATTTGGTTGGTTTGGGCTAGTCCCACGCTGTGGATGTATTATGCATTGGAGAAGAAAATAGCCTGCAGGTTAATTTGAAGATTGTGAACAACCTTTCTCCCGGATTCCTCTTTGAGCCATAAGTCGTAGCCCCATTTATGTGGACTCAGTCCCTCTGAGGGACGCCGGCCGGTGTGTATGTAAGTGTGGTGTGAGTGCAAGGAGGTGTGGAATCCAGGCTTAGTCCTGGTGGGGGCCCCTGTGTTTTTAATAGCAATTGCTCTTTAATTTTTTGTATATTTTTTGTACAATTTTCAGTGTGCTATTTTCCAAGAATGTGTCATGTGCCATTTTGATGTAACTATTAAATTATGAGTGTTATTTGGTTATATTTGGCCCTGGGTGTTTATTGTGCCAGCCTCGCATAACAACCAACGTCTGTGTGTATTTGTACTGTGAGGGGGTCTTTTGACTGCTTTAAAGTGGACCAACACCCAGGGGGGATCGGCCCGGGAATCTATAAGATTCCCGGGCCGATCAGATCCCTTTCCGCGGGGCATCCGAAATGCCCCACGGGGTGAGACCGCCCAGGACGCCCAGAAACCTTACCTTATCCCCGTTCCAACGGCGCATGCGTGGGCCGCGGCCGCATCTCGCGCTTCCTTCTAGCAGGGCGCGCACCCGCGCTGGACGATTGTGAATGGCCGGCGCGGGCGCGCTCCCTGTTAGAAGGAAGCGTGAGACGCGGCCTCCTGCGCGCTCAGAGCCGCTGTGGTTGTCTGTCGCTTGTCCGTACATACCACAGCGGCTCTGATTGGACGAGCGCTCGCATAGGAGCGGGGTGAGGTGAGTTACTTAGGGCGATCGGGGGGGGTTTCACGCAGCGGGGCACCCCCGATCGGGGTGCCCCGCGGAGGTGAACCAAAACCCAGGATAGTGAAAATCCTGGGTGTTGGTCCACTTTAAGAGCAATGCTATTTCCTGAAATTCAAGCAAATGCAGAATTTGTATCGAAATGTAAACGGAAATGACAAGGCCTTGCAAGTTAGTACCAAACTACCAAAGGAGTGATTTACAATGTTTAAATATATTTGTTTTCTCTCTTCGGACCCTCCATGTTATCTATGTGTGTATTCCTGTTCAGCCATAAAAACTCTAGCCACATTTCTTGTGGATAAAAAAAAAAAAAAGAACAGGAGAAATTTATTTAGATTATTTATTTCCCTCCCTTCAGGTCCTCAGTAATTGACATTGACATGTAGGGCTCGATTCAACAAAGGTAGAAATAAATTCGTGTCACTCGAAAAATCGGATCACATACGTGAATTTTTAACTTTTTCGAGTGATTCCGAAAAAGGGGTTGAATTAAATACGTGCACTCGAAAATGTAATCGTAAAATTTTTGAATCGTAAAATTTTCAAAATGCTTGTAAAAAGGCTGTCGCAAGCGAAAATTATTGGAAAATGTATTTTTTTTCTATTGTCTAGTATTGTTTTCTGACTGCTGCATGGTGTTGTAAGGCTTTTTAATGGGTAAATGTAAATGCATAATTTTGTTCAACTTTAAGTTGCCTGTGTAGCTGTATGTACATGGCTAACATTGTGGATACATGTAATAAAGATGCAAGGTATGCTGCAGTGGAAGTACAAATTAAACAGTAATATTTGTAAGAGACATGTATGTAGTTTTTTATGGGGGGGGGGTGGTTGGATTGCCAGGGACCTGTATTAAAATGTTTCCTTTAATGCAGAAATGTGTCCATTGTTTTCTATACAAAGCTTGCTCACATAGCACCACATGTCCTTGGGTGCAAGGTGCAGCTCTTTGCTAGCTTTAACCTCATGGTACGCCATTCTTATGCTTACACTTTAACGTGGACCAAAACCCAGGATTTTGACTATTCTGGGTTTTGGTGCCCGGCTGTGTAAAAACCCAAAGGTCGACCACTCCCATGTACCTTCCCCTGTTCTTATGGTGCATGCGCGGCCTCCCATGCATTCATCCATATAAATGGTCCAGACGCAAACTGGTCTACGGTTGTTTAAGGACTCAGCTACAGTCCAGTTGAGCATAGTATACCTGAGTTTGCTACAACAAGCCTGTGGATACATCCATGTTAGGTTGGAACAGGGAGTGTGTCTCCTCCAGACATTTACAAATGACTTGTGCCAGGGCATACCCTGCTAAAGTTATAGCAAGGAGTGTCCCCTGCTTGCGCATGCATCCTTAAAGTGTGGCAGTTGTTGACTATACTAGGCAACCTGGGTTGTTTCATACCAGCAGGGCATGTAAAATTATAATCAGCCAAAGGCATGGAAACAAGTAGCCATGGAGTTTTAACAATTTCCGCAGCAAAGGTGGTGGTTTTTGGAGTTCTGTAAGAGCACGTCAGCAATAATGCTTTTGTCTAAATAGCCAAGCCCATGGCAGTCAACAAATAAGCAAATAAATGGGCAAAATGTGACACTTCCATACTCAAACCTTTGTGCAATAACAGAACAGCATACTTTGGGACATTAACATCAGTTGCAGATTCTAAGTTCCTATAAGGGTGAGGCTAGCAAGGGGTTAAACGGTTGGAGCTTTCCAATATATCACAAGCACTCTGCACAAAGTTAGGCAATAATGTTTAAACACTTACCAAGAAGCCATCCACCAGATAAATGCCCCTCCTCAAATAGTCAAAAAATATATGAATTTTGCAGAATGTGGGAATCATGGCATGATCCGGGAAAGCTAGCCACAAAGCTAAGTATTTTGAGATCTGGACCAGCAATCATCTGTACATTCAGTGAATGTCCCATCTTGCGATTGCGATAGATATATTCATCCACACTGGGTGGGATAAAGCAGACATGTGGCATGGCAGCAATGCAATAAAAAACCCGTTTTACTACAGTCTATTCCTGGGGTGAGGAGGATAAATGCACATACCGTGGCAAAATAGCACGCAGTGCCTTTAAAAAAGTATCTATAGCACGGCATACAGAAGTTTGGGACATGCCAACTGCCACACCACCCAGGCGCTGAAATAAGCCATTGGCCAGAAATTGCAAGCAAACTATTAGATTCATTATTCCAGAAATTGCATGTCCTCTACCAGTTATTGGTGCCAAATATGGATGCAGCAGGCTATAGAGATCTTCGAAAGCTGCATGATTTAGCCTAGTAAGCTGGAAAAGTGCTTGATCTGGCAGCTGATCCACATCCAAACGTGTACGAAAATACATGAGAATGGGTAGTCTGCGCCTTCTCTGCACCACATCATTTGCAATATTTTCGAAGTCAATGGCCTCGATTCACAAAGCATTGAAAAAAATTCTCATGGTAGTAAAGAATTCAGGAGAAAAAAGCCAGAGAATCACCAGATAGGAAGACACTGAAAGTCAATGGAACTTTTTACTACTAGTAAAAAGGGGTAAAAAGTTCAATATTTTTTTCAGGAGTAAAAAAGTGCCATTGACTTTCATTGTCTTCCTAACTAGTGATTCACAAACAGTGGAATTCTCAGGCTTTTTTCTTATGAATTGAATTTTTTACTACCGTTAGAGTTTTTTCAACGCTTAGTGAATCAAGGCCATTGCATAGAAAGTAGAAGGGCTCCATTGTGAGAAAGAGCAAAATGAGTTTTCTCCTGCTGAAAGCTGCATCAAAAAACTAGTGTGAAACACTCTAATTAATATCATGTGTGTGGCTCATCAAGTCCACCTGAATCAGTAGTAAAATTTTCGAATCGCAAAATGCAGTAGTAAATTTTTCGCACTTTTAGAATCGCAATCAAATTTAATTCGAGTGACTGGGGTTTTACAATGGTTCCATGTTGCTGAATCACTCGTAAAAAAAGCAATTGCAAAATCGCAACTTTTTAAGCACAAAACACACGAAAAATCCATTTTCTACCTTTGTTGAATCAAGCCCGTAATGTCATATTAAGTATGCAAAAAGTTAAGGAGCATTGACTTGAACCTTAAAACGTATTTCTTTTCTGTGGAAGCTTGTAAAGCAAACACTGTACTTTTGTTCCAGATCTTTGGTTCATGGAGAATTATATTATCATGCTCTGCCAAGAAAAAGCCAGGTTAATAAACAAAACACAGCATAAGTCCCAGAAACTCAAGCACCCTACATACAAACCAAAGGTACCGAAGTGTCAGTCCAATGAGAAAGTCCAATGTAATGCTATTCACAGATTCAAGGGTCACAGGCTCAGGAAGATGAAACACAGGAATCTTCTGATCTGAGGCCCACAGCTCCTTATAAAGGCCCCGGGATCATCTGATTGCCTCTCCCCTGTCAGCTGACATGGATCACCTGAGAGACATTGCCCCTTTAATTAGGCTCTGCTGCCATCTGCGCAGTGCGTTAAAGTGGACCAACACCCACCGCTGATCGGCCCGGGAATCTATAAGATTCTGGGGCCGATCAGCTCCCTGCCTGCGGGGCACCCCGATCGGGGGTGCCCCGCTGTGTGAAACCCCCCAGGACGCCCGCAAATCCTACCTGTTCCTTGTTCCAACGGCGCATGTGCGGGCCGCCGCCACCTCTCGCGCATCCCTCTAGCAGGGCGCGCCCCCACGCTGGCCATTCACAAACGCGAATGTAAGAGGGATGCGTGAGAGGCGGCAGCGGGTGCTCTCACCTTGTCCATCGGCGGTGATTGGTGGAGCGAGTCACGTGGGAGCGGGGTCAGGTGAGTTTTTGGGGCTTTCTGGGGGGTTTCACACAGCGGAAGTGGACCAACACCCAGGATAGTGAAAATCCTGGGTGTTAGTCCACTTTAAGCATTCACAGCTAAGCGATATCAAGCCGTTATGTCACAATGCCCCCCTCAAGGTCAGCCTCCAGACAACCCTCAGGAAGGTTTCCCCGGGCATCTCCTGTGGAATTCCTGCAGAAGATGCCGAGCGTGGACATTGCAAGATGGCTCCATGATATTTCCTCTTTCCCAAAACTTTTCCACTTGATAAGGTAATGGACACCTCTAACTTTAATCGAGAATTCAGATTCTCCTCCACTTTGTATTCTTCTGAGCCATCTACCACTACTGGTTCAGGAGGCTTCGGATAGATAAGTTCCTGAGTGAAAGGAGTAAAGAGGCATGAAAAACTGGGTGAATGCGGTAGGAAGCAGCAAGCTGTAGCTCAAAAGCTAGTTGATTGATCCTCCTCATAATAGAGAAGAGTCAGATGAATCAAGAAGTGAGTTTCTTGGATGGATGCTGGAGCTGGAGATATTCAGTTGTCAACCACACCTGCTCCCCCACCTGATAGCTGGGATTATCTTGCCGGCGATGATCAGCACCCTTTTTGAACTGTGACTGACAATGGGCAAGCATGTCCTTAACTTTAGCATGGCTTGTTTCAAAATAGGCGTCCAACAAAGCCGTGGCTGGATCAGGGATAACAAAAGGCAGGAAGGGTAGAGTTCGAGAGTGGAAGCCATGAAGTATGGCAATCAGTTGATAGATAAAGGCCTGGAGTTATTATAGGCGAACTCAGCCATAGGAAAAAGTCTACTCCAATTGTCTTGCAGGTAGGAGGAAGAGTATAGGTACCTTAGTCGGCCAGACATTTCCTGAAATTGGTGAGTCATTCCAATTAGTGGGCCCAGCAGTGCAATTCTGCCATATATTCCTCCACCGGCCTTTGACCTTGACGAAGACCGCAGAGAGGGGCCTTAGCTGAAGTCTCCCGGGCAGGGTCATCATACATGACAGCAAGGGCTTTAAAGATCCCATTGAAGGAATTCAGGAGAGGGTCTTCCTTCAGTACTAGCCTATGGGCTCATGGGGGGCCCTGGGGATTCCCTCATAAGAGGGGGGGATGTTCCCTGGACCTTTATAGTATCGGAGTAGTATGTCTTCGGCTGAAGTTTAAAGTCCAGCTGATATGGAAAGCCCACAGCTTTTGGCGGTCTCCCAAGAAGCAGTCTGGCAAAGGAATATGGGGCTTAGGCAGGTTTGAAGGTGCAGCAGGGGGTGGAAGGGCATCATCTGGCAGAGGGGAGGAAGCGCCTTCCAGGGTGCAAACCCATAGGTGCAGTGCATACGCTCCACTGCTTGAACCAAGGTGGTTACCTGTTGAGCGACCTAAGCCAGCAGCTCTGCTGACTCCCTGTCAGTGCACATAGTCTGGCAGCCAGCAGATCCTGTAATGGGCTGGTAGGAGAGGGTTATCCGGGTCCCACCACTGAGGGTGGCACTTGGAGACTAGTGCCTAGAACCCAAGCTTGACCCTGCAGGGCCGAGTCTAAGGACCGCCCTGTGCTTCCTCAGAGCCCCCCGCAAGGGAGGATAGATTTGCTGCTTGGGTGGTCCCTGGGGAGACAAGCAGACAGCAGTTGTTACGGGGCTAGCAAGAGAGGCAGATGTAGGGGGGTAGCCAAGGTTGTACACATGGAAAGCAGGGGTTAATCCAATAATCACATTCCTGGATGGAAGACAGGTCAAACACGTGCAAGCAGACAGAGAGGGGCTAATCCAGGTGTCTGATGAGAAAGCCGCATCGAGATCAGGAAGTCAAATGTTATGCTATTCATGGATTCAAGAGTCACAGGCTCAGCAAGATGAAACATAGGTTCTTCTGACAATGATCCAAGGCCCACAGTTTCCTTATAAAGCCCCAGGAGCCTCTGCCCTGTCAGCTGACAGAGCTCACCTGTGAGCCATTCCCCTTTAATTAAGTCTTGTGCCACACCTGCTGCTGCCTGCGCCTGCTCAGCATGGTCAGTGTTTGCAGCTAGGCAGTGTCAAGTGCACCCTGTGCTGAGGGACCCGCGCCTGTGCAGTACACGGGAAACCAGCACCTGCGCAGCAGAGCACGCCAGAACGTGACAACATAGTCTGCCCTTGTGGATCTCTCTGCCTGGTGGGCCAGGGAGTTTGAGCCATTAAAGTTTGAGCCATCAGTCACTGCAAGTTGGCACGAACCCTTCCCATTTCAGTGAATGGAAAGGAGTGTACCTGCTTACAGTGTATGATGGCGGGGGTCATCTCCTCGTTCGAAAAGGTTGAAGAGACGTGCAATTGGGCAGTCGGTGCGGGACATGGATGCAGTGATCAGGTAAGCTGCAGCCCGGCACTAGGAGCAATGGACTGCATTGGCAAAAAGGTGAGTATAGTGATTTCTTGGCTGCAAATAGTCTTTACATTTCCTCTGGAACCTAATTATGTTAAACAACCCCTCTGAAACCAACCAGCTTTGCTTACTAAATGAACATTCTGAAAATAATTTGCTAATTCCCCAGGAACCCTTTGTTTGTGTGTTTATTGGCCCTCTGAATGCAAATGGCTCCTATTAAAAGACTACAAAACTACAGACAAAAGAACTACATGCACAGAGAATTTAAACATATCAGATATATAATCATTCACATAAATATCACATATATATAATATTTCTGTAAATTACCATATCTTACAAGCTGATTGGTTTGTCTGCTGTCTTAAACAGACACTCCTCATATTGGCATGACCCCCTAGGGACCATGCATGCCAGACCAAAAGACTTTCTGGAGTTTTTGTAAGCCCAGCCAGATGTGTGCATCCATTCCCCAGGATTGGGCCCAGAATGCAGCAATGCAGGTTTTCCAGTAGGAAAATGGATGCAATATTCTCTCATCATCACTGGCTGCTAATTGGTTGCCAGGGTATAAGAAAGCCTGCTTTTTGGAAATATGCTGATTTAACCAAACTAAGTTGCGCCCAACCCCAATCCCAGCCACAACACTAAATAACACATACCTCCCAACTGTCCCTCTTTTGAGTCCATGTCCCCCTGACCCTCGTTGTTCTCCTTTGTCCCTCTTTGAGGTGTAACATGAAGATCTGCATCATAAAATTTTTCATTTGCCTATTCAAATTGTTTATATTATTGCAACTGTTACAACCTATATGTTGGGGAGTGTGGACTAATTTACATATTGTCCCTCTTTCCCACCCTGGAAAGTTGGAAGGTATGCATACATGTTCTCCCAGTTTTTCCAATATGTTGCGAGATGAGAGTCCTGAAAATACTAGCTTTCCACAACAATGAGTATTATGCAAATGAACATATCACAACATCGTGTTGAATAGATGCCATGAAGAACTTGAGTCTTTCACCAGATTCAAGGTAAGATAAGAGTGGGCACGTGTAAATATTTGAACCGAAGCATGCTCTTTTCTTCCATAAAGAGTTGGTCCAGGTGATGTATGGGATGCGGAAAAACTAAGCAGACCTCAGATAAGGGGCGGAGCGGGAGACCCGAGCAAATGCCCCGTGGGCTGCCCTGTTTTGGGACAGTCTGGGATCCTTACCTTTACTAACACTCTAATCCAATCCCAGCCCCCCATCCCCTTCACCACTCTATCCCCTCACCCAAGCAACCCCAGCCCATGCCCTCACTCTAATGATATAGTCTTGGAGCACACTGGTTGACTTGCCGGGAAGCAGCAGAGATGCCAATGGCTGGTCCTGGTCACTGCCTCCAATCATAGAGGTCTGCTTTCAGGATTGAGGAGATGTGCAGCATGCTGACAAGAGAGAGAACACACACAGGGGCCTTGATTCAGTAAACTTTCCTTAATACCTCAAATTAAGGGCCATCAATTTCATGCTTCCTTACAGATTATGGCATGAGTAAAAATAAGGTGTAATAAAAAAAAAGACATTACATGATTTTTTTTTAATTCTTAAAAGGGCACATATGCTTGTTTTTAATACCCTAAACTTTCACCCTGGGAAGGTCTAAGGATTCAAGGTAGTAAAATGTAACATTTATTTAAAATTATTGACCAAAAAAAGAAAAGGGTACTCGCCTTTTGTGCCCCACAGCTGATCAGCCCAAAGATCAGCAACCCCAAACATAGGGTCAGGATTCATGGCATGCCAGCCTCACATCAATCACAGCAGCACTAGCATGCCCTCTTCATTCATTGCATTGGAGATGGCGTGCCGAGGCCTGAAACATTCCCTGCATCGTAGTGAATGGAGAGGGCGTGGTCGCACTCCTGTGACTGTTTGCGGGAGAGGGGTGCGCTGAACATGGAAGCGCCAGTCAATGTAGTTCGGCCCAGGGCAGCGTCAGCTGGGATGCAGCAATCAGCAACTTCTGATTGCTGGGCACGGACTGATCCACTGCGGGGGACAAATGGTGAGTATCCTTTTGTTTTTTTAATGGGTGATCAATCACTTTAAAGAGGAACAAAATACAAGATTTTCACTATCCTGTGGCCTTGTTCTTCCTACTATCTGTATCCCCTGGGAACACCTGCAAGCTCACATTTTCTTTGTTCCCATGGTGCATGTGCACTAGCTGTGCCTGTTCCATTCAGATTTCCTTTGCTGTGCTAAGCTCAGTGGTGTGGAGGCAGCCTCCAGCTGTGTCTGCACTGGCCATTCAGAAAGGCCTGGCGTGGGCACACACCTAGCTAGGGGAATGCTGGGAATGCAGCTGCGGAGGGAATGTTTTACACAATGGGGCATCTCAATTCGGTATGCCCCATAAAGACTCAAGAGGGGAGGTTGTTTCTCTTTTAGATGTATTTTAAACATCAAATTAAATAAGCTGTCAGATTAATCTAGTGAAACTTTTAGGTGCAAATCCTGCTCTAGCCTCTTCCTTTTACTGAATCACACCTTATTTTATGTTATTCCTTATTTTGAAATAAATTAAGAAACAGTCCTTATTTTCAGGCAAGTTTACTGAATCGAGGCCTGAATGTTCTATGTCACTTACCTGCTGGGCTGCCAAACCTCCAGTGTGCAGCTATGAAATGTGGGGGCCCACCAGTTCTCTGTCATGGTGAAGGCTGCTCTCAGTATTGCAGAGGCCCCTGAGTGTGAGCCCCAAGAAAGGTGGGGGGAGGCAGCATGCACCAGGCCCCCTATTGCTATGGGCCCTGTAGCAGCTGCCTTCCCTGCCTCCGGTGTATGTGCAGCGGCAGTGCTTTACACTGAGATTTATGAGCATGAAAACCAGAATACACATCCTTTATAGCTGCACTGTACTCTACATGTGACTGTAAGTAAAAATTTCACTGAAAGCAGAGTTGCCATTTAAAACAGGATACCATGAATTCTTATCGGTACAATGTTAAAGGTCAGCTTGTACATGTTAGTTAAGGGGTTCCTGCCTTTCACATACTTTTGGAGTAACCTTAGAAGTACAGGTAAGAGGAGAGGGGAGAAGACAGAGTGCACCGTATCAGCTCCACATACTATCTGTTGGGACACCTAAATAATTCACCGATCCCTCACCTTCCATCTGGGGAGCAACCAGACGAGCAGCTGCCAATGCTACAAGACGCAGGCTGCAGATATGTGATAGAGAAGATAAGCATCTCATACATATGGTACCATTGCTCTTCTGCACACAGCAAATCATAGAGATCCTAAAAAAGAAAAGATATGTCCTGTGCCAGGAAGAAAGCTGACGGCTATCATTTTTGTACACTAGGCAGCTTCAATATATTCTTGTACAGATATTGTTTGTTTCCTTGGCAGCTTTGTACAAGAAATATCGGGAGAGCGTTAAGAAAAATGTCACATAGAGTGTCTGCAAAAAGTATTCATCTCTTCTGGAGTTTAAATCTAGTTCACACCGGGTTTTCTTTTCTTTACAGTGATCAACAAAAATAGACTTGTGCATTTTAAGGATTTAAAAAAATATTATACTAGGAGCGTTCAATAAGTAGCCTACTATTCAGTGTAATCCCCCTTGACTTCAATAATTATTCCACTTCACCTTCAGTGGTCGGATGCTCTCAGAATTGAAAGAGACTTCTTACTGTTGCACAAACTCTATTACTGCCTTTTAGTGCATTATCATCAGAAAATCAGTGCCATAGACATGTTTTCAGGGTCTGAAAAAGAAAGTAATCACTTGGAAGCCAGGTCTGGACTGTAGCTTTGATGGTTAAGCTCCATGAAGCTGTATTCCCTGATAACAGCTTGTGAGCTGGTGCATTGTTGTGAGGTAGCAACAAACCTGCAGACAACTGCCCACTGCTTTCTCTTTGCCTTGTGTAATGCATTCATTATTGAAGCATATGTGTCTCCATTAACTGTTGTCCTGTGGGGCATGCTTCCTCGTAATAAAACAATCTCTGTATTCCAATAAAATAGTATATACAAGTTCCGCACCACAATATGAATATAAGGCAATAATTACATTTAATACCTGTGGCCGTGCAGTGAATCCTAAATTGGAATCCTAGTATTGTAATGGTGAATCCAGCAATTCACCCAGAATAGCTCCAAACCACCGCACCCCCTCCACGGTAATCAATACATCAACCAAATATATATCATGAATTCACAGATTATTTATTGACAAATACCCATAAGAATCACATAACAAACAATTTAAAAACATATAACACTAGACCGGACATTCCCAGGGGCATCCCAGTTACACCCATAATCCCAACTCTGTAAACATTATATTTCAATAAAGTGCCAATGTAGCGATAACCCTTATCGCCGGAGGGCTTCACCGCCCGAGATGTCCTTTTCCCAATCGTAAGAGGTGCTGCTGGAACTCCAGAGTCGTCCGTGAGGAACCAGGAACAGCCCTTACAAGGGCTAGTGAATTGTAATATAGCGTTTCCCCCAATAAGAGACAGAACTTCAGTATTGAGGGTGAAGGTGAAGTCTCTTTATTAGTGCCATTCTAGGCCTTATATACACAAGTCTCCTATTGCATGACACACACACCGACCAATAGCAGCAGGGCACACAATCCCTCAACTCTGCCGGTGACGCAATCAGTAGAACAATAGCAGGCTGTAATACAATCAATCAGGACAATGCCATTGACTGTGACGTAATCAACAATACACAATGGCAGTCAAAATACAATGACATTGCCTGTAACAGTATCAAAATACAATGACCTAATTAAGAAAAGGCCAGTGAATGACCCGGTGGGCAACTGAATAGTGATGACATCCAAAAGACAGAGCGTCTGTCACAGCCAATATTACAACCAATCCATAAAGTGCATTAGTGCTGAATTTGTGCAAACACAATACTATTAATATAAAATGTGGCAAGAGAAAAACAGACTCAAATATCAGAATACAGCAACAAATTTAAATCATAAACACACACATCACACACACATGTATAGCTCTGAGTGTCCCCCAAGAATGCCAAAGTCGAGTGGGGGATCGTCAAAAAAGCGAACAAAAAAGTAAAAAAAAAATGTCACATATTTCACCCAAAAATACTGAGAAAGTACTGAAATCATACCTAAAAAGACATTTCATGTTAAAGCCCAAACTCTGCTGAAAAAAAATATATATAATATATAAATATAATTTGTAAATTCCTGCATGAATCTCAGTAAACATTTTTAGCTCAAAATGGTGTAAAACAGTCTGGCAACAGAGGGCGACAAAATCTCTAGATAGGCTGGCACTGAAAGGGTCAAACTACAATATATAATAGGTCATCATATGGAAATATCACATTTTTCCTTAAATTAAAGGTCCAAGAGATGCCAAATCTTCTACTAAAGTAATTGTACAGTATCAGTGCTGTAAGGGTGTTTAAAGAAGCACTATCATGAAAAATGGTCCAATGATACAAAACCATATACATTTGCCGGATGGCAGGAGGAGGGGGTCACTTAAACACTCAGCATCAAGAAATATTCAGCCAGGCATGTTTCTTTTATTTTAATAGAAGGAGGAGGAAATCATAGGCGACCAGTTTTATTCCTACCATGAGAGAATAAACTACAAGCTTGGTGAGAGCTTTCTTCAGTTTGGGTGTATTAGTGACTCCTCCTCTCAGTAGCCAACGTTTTTATATGGATTTTTAATATTACACAATTTCACAATAGTGTTCCTTTAATAGGTTACCTAACCCAGTATATTTTAGAGAGATGAGCTTATCTGTGCAGGTTAAGACACGTCTGGACATTCATCACACACAGTAGCAGTTCAGTCTGATAAAAGCGATGGATGATTGCAAGTGCAGCACAGGGGTCCAGAAAGAAAGAGGGATCTGGAGCTTTGTTCCATGAGTCAATCAAATCAATGAAAGAATGATTGCTGAATGTGGTGATGATGGGTCCACCTCCATGATCCTGAGACCAAACAAGAGCCCATGCAAAGGAAGCACAAGGAGTCACCAACTCCAAAGACATTTTTTTGTGCAGCTGGAAAGGTAAACAGTTTTTGGAGATAGAGAAGGTGTTTTATCACTAGAATTCATGCCACAAAAGATAACAATTACTGGAGACACCTATGCTTCAACAATGAAGGCTTTATTTGAGGCAATTAATGAGAAGTTATCGGCAGGTGTGTTGCTGATTCACGACAATGCTCCATATCACAGATCTTACGATTTCTGCTATCAGGGAATGTGGCATCATGGAGCCTAACCATCCAACCTACTGACCAGATCTGGATTGCAGTGATTACTTATTCTTTCAAAACCTGAAAAAATTTCAGCTCAGGCACTGATTTCCTGATGATAATGCAGGCAGAGACGTAACAGGGTTTCTTCAGCAGCAAGAAGTTTCCTTCTGTTCTGAGGGCACGCAATTACTGTGTCAAACTTCCGGGGACACCCGTCTTCTTTGTGAGTTCACAACCCCCAATCTCTGCAGCTAGCTTCACCTTTAGCCAAGCCCCCTTTTGCCAGGGCGCTTTACACGTCTCACCAGACACGGTTGCCCCCAGGACTTATTAGCTCAAAGGATGTAAACTTACGGGGGTGAAGATGAATTAACTGAAGGTAACACTGGGCGTAATCGGGTAGCCGAGGTATATTCAGATTATAGTTCTAGAAATAGCAACTCCGACGAAGAAAACAACAAGGTCAAAGGTCACGGCAAGAGTCAAACCAGGAGATCAGAGAGCTTTGCAGCACCAGGGATGAGACAGGTATGTAGGCGTAATTCAGGCTGAGGTCGGTACAGGCAGCAGTCAGGAATAGTCAGGCTAGCAAGGTTCGGCAACGGATAAACAACACTGAAGTCTCAGGAATATCACAACCAGCTAAAAGCTATCATGGGCACTGGCTGAATAACCTGGGAACACCTTTATAGGGCATGGATGCGGGAGATAGGACGGAAAGAAACAGAGCCCATCAATAACATTTGGGCTTATTGCCCAGTTCAAATCATTAGGGTGTTTTGCTCAGAACAATCCTTGGGCTCATTGGCTTCTTAAAATAACCTCTGGCGGCTGCGCTGATTGCAGCACCGCCAGAGGGCATAAGACAGACAGAATGCAGAGGAATAGGGGAAGCGGCGTGGAGAGGAGGAGTCGGGTGTGTTCGGCGCCACTCGAGCCAGCCAGCAGAAGGAGCACCGCCCAGCCACCCGAACCCATGCCGCCTGAGGACGCGGGAGGCGAAGCAGAATAAGTGGGATGAATTCAAGGGGGGATTGCAAAGTAGAAAATTTAATTAAAAAATGTTGTTTTCATATTTAGGTAGATAACTTTTTGAACACCCCTTGAATTTTCTGTAACCTATCATATAGTAGTGTTTAATTTTCGCGGGTGTTTAATGATAGCTGTACTTTAACTTACAATTTAAAACTAAAGCATTTTAGCTTGTATTTTATGGTTCAGCATTTCTTTCCTACATTACCTCTAATCATTTTATTCCATCAGTATCACTACTGAACAGCTTTGCCTGATCCTCTGCATGCTTCTTATTCAGTCCTTCATTATAAAACTAGTGATAATAGCGCCCTCTCTTGGCCAGCATGACCAGCGTCGTGCTTCTCTTTCTGGAATTCCCAGAAGGTACGATTCCCTTGGACCCAATGAAATACATCACAACAAACTATTTTTAGCATCAATTTTCATGCACATCAAACCTAGAGACAGCGAGGAAATACCCAGCCAGCACAAAAAAGAAAAGGGGGAGAAAAATGGAAGAGAGAGCAAGGGAAAAGGTGAGCCAAGAGAGAAGTCTACTGGAAATAGCAAAATGTAAAGGGCAAATCAATATATATATATGTATATGTCATATACTGTATGGGCACACAGATATATACATTAAGAAAAAATAAATGAGTCAAAGAGCAAAATAATGAGCGCAAGAAGAAAAATGCAAAAAGCCAGATGTACCCTTAATTTATCATTGGCACAGCGACAGATCTGAACATTGAGATAATTATTTAGCATACAAGCTAACAGGAGTATAAATCACATAGCATAGAATATTGACATTGCTTAAAATAAACATAAAAATGATTTTCAGCAATCTTTGCAGATGTCATCTCTTTAAAAAAATCCTTTATTAATTTAAAGCAGACCAAAACCCGCTAGACTTGTTAAATACATTTGGCCAAAGCCCCTGCCAATACTCCCTTTATAGGGTGTAGAACTAAAATTGGATATTTTCGCTTTTGGCATTGTGGATTTTTTTTGCTGAGATGGCAGGCAATCAGTCATTGCATAGGTGTGACAATGACATCATTGCCACACACAACAGTGGATATGAATGGAGGAGGCAGGGCTTTACAACTAAAACAGGTATTATCTGGGAAAGTTACTCTTCATATGGGAAGCAATTCAGGGGGTTCTAGTTAAAAATGCGGATTTTGGTCCGCTTTAATGTGGTATGTATCATTTTTCGGCCCTTCCATTCCAGGGCACCACCATCTGCACTGCATGGGTTAACCTCAGCCGTAGGTGGGAACTGCATGAAAACAAACTAAGCTCCTTCCAGCCTATATAGGGAAGGCTGTGGCAGGATCTCCTCAGTTATTTCCTTGCAGTCAACGGGACTGTGAAGAGGTTCAGAAGATTTATTTGCTTTCTTTTAATTTATCTTATCTACGTCTGCCTTCCCGTCCCTCGCCGTCTGCATTTTCCAGTAGACAGTCAGTCCTAAGCTGATAGTGTGGGACTGTGCAGTGTGAGGGAAGTGTGCACAGGGCTCCGCCGGTTTCGGGTCTGATCTTCGAGGGTCAGGGCCCTGCTCCAGCAGGGTGCCTGACCTCAGTGTTCTATGGTGGCACTTCTGTGTGTCCCTTCCTTGAGGTCCCCTTCCTTGGGTCTCCTTTCCATTTGCTCCCCTCCGCCCCGGGTAATCTATCCATCCTGCCCACACTCTGCCTCCCTAGTCGCTGCTCCACTGGCCTGAGCTTACTGGCCGGGCTCCGGGGGGATTTACTTTCTGCTGACAGGCAGTTAGCATTCACCCTGTGTTCAGTTGCCGGCCTGGGGTGGGGGCGGCGACATTGCGGGTGTGTGGCTACAGGCCATTTCTGGCCTAGGAGTTTCGGACATGGGGAGGGGGCGTGCCGGCCGGCCACATTCATGCTGTCCAGGACCCTCCTTCTGCTCCCTCAGAGTCACAAGGCATCGCCATCTTGGAGTGTGCCCAGAGATTGCTTCTGCCAAGTGTGGGCCCCTACTTGATCCCTTCGGCACCTGGCACTGATCCTGTACTGCTCTGCTCCTTTCGACTCTAGCGTGGCTGCCGCCCCACAGTTCTCAGCACCTGGTAGGGCCTCTTTGGGGACGACACTTTCTCATTGATGCTGCTTGTTGCTGAGTATGAGATTGTTTCTGTCTGTCCCAGGGTGGGGGGTCCGGAAGCTGCTGCATTCTTGCATGTGTTTATCTCAGCTGTCAGGTAGGGGTTTGTTTGCAGTGCAGGCAGGCTTACCAGGTGCATCGCTGCATTGGTTAGCTGTAAAAGCAGCCATCTTCACGATGTCAGAGGCATCAGAGGTACCGGGGTTCGCACTTACCGGAGGGTGGGCCACGTGTCCCATGTGCCAGACAAGGCTGGCTTCAGGCGAGGGGGGCCCCTGTCTTGAGGTGTCTCATGCAGTTGGCCAGCTCCAGCTTGGGTTTGGACCCCCTTGGGAGGCCTGCTAGTTCACTTCTGGTCCCTGAGTCTGCCTCCAGATGGGTTAGCTCCTATGGATGTGGCAGACAGTTTGGCATGTTTAGAGAGCATGGTTAGTAGCCTTCATCACCAGGGGCATCCCGGGTTGGTCCCCATCTAACTAGGCGCTAAGGCTACTGCCAAGCGTAAGCATGTTCAGGCAGAGTCCTCTGTGGATTCTAGCCTCTGTGCGAAGGACGTCCTTTGCATTTTGGGTTTCAGTTCTGGTGGATCTAAGGCCGAACAGTTGGACTCTGCACAGGCACCTTCTAACCTTTCGGATCGTGCTACGGATCAGGTGGTTACAAAAGCCAGAGACCAGACAGGTTTTTTCCTGGCTTTCCCATTTCAACAGGCTAGTAGAAAGAGAGTGGGAGAAGCTGGATAAGTTGCCGTCCCTTCCCAAGTATCTGGACGTCGTCCCTTCCCTGTGGAGAAGTCAAAGTTTGGTCTTCTCTATCTGAGGTGGACGACCCGGGTCGGGTCTTTCTCGGCATATCCTGATCGCTACGTCTGATAGTCCTGCTTGAGAGATCCTGTGGACAAGAGGTAACCAGTTTCTTCATCATGCGTTCTCCATGGTGGGGTCGGCCATGCGCCACATCCATAGTGGCCATGGTGGCCAAGGCCTGGATGAAGCGGCAGAGGAGGCATCTGCGGAATGGCGCTTCAAGATCTTCCATGCTCCAATGGAACTCCTTAGCAGGTACATTGTGACGGCAATGGATGACATGGTGCATCTGGTGGCTAGGGGTCTGCCCTGTTGGTCACACGATGCACGGTCTGGCTGGAGCAGTGGTCGGCTTGCGCTGCCTCCATGAAGACTCTTACTGCCACCCCCGTCTCTCGATGGTCAGGAAGGATGGGGGGGAAGTCGACAAGGCTTCTGCAGAAGCAAAAATAACTGACCTTGTTTTAGAAGACGCCCAATTTTGTCCCTGGCGGAGGTTCGGAGGTTTGACAGACTCCAGATGCCGCAAGGACAAATCAGGGAAGCAAAGCCACAGGGGAAACCCAAGTTCCCATAGCTCAGCAGGCCCAAACCCCCCAGCCAAACCTTCCTAAGTTTGATGGAGCTCTCTCATCCGATTGTGTGAGGGGGGGCGGCCTCTGCACTAAGCACTGGTGTGGACGGAATGCATGTCCAATGCCTGGGTTCGGTAAGAGCGAAAGCGCAAAACTCTGTTGTTGGAATGGGGAGTTGTAGTACCTAATGGGGGCCATCAGAGCGGGGCTGCGTTTTTTACTCGATAGTCTTCATCATGCCCAAGAAGGACCTGATTTTCCAATTTGTGGCGCTACCGTTCAGTCTGTCCACAGCCCTATGAAGGACTTGGCGGTGGTGATGTTGCTCCGGGGGCGCCAGGGTGTGTGCGCCAGGGAGTAACGACTTGATCATCAGAGTGCCATCACTGCCGGAGGCACTGCAGCTTGTGAAGACGGTACACACCGTCCACACTGGAGCTCTTCAGGGGGATCATCAACTACCCAAAATCCCAGTTGGCCCCCTCCAGGGTGGCAACTTACTTGGGAATGATGCTGGATACTCGTCTGGCCCGGGTCCTCCTTCCGGTTCAGAAATGTCTCTTCTTATACTAATTTTGTATCAAACAGATAAAAATGCAATGGTGTTTTATTGGACGTGACCATTTAGTTTGTTTAACTTAAAAAATCTTAATATATAGAAAGTAAGAAAAACATAATGGCAGACATATTTACATTTTCAATAGGCTTATCCATTCATCAGTTTAAAGAGGAACACACAAGAATTTCACTTTCCCAAATGTTGTTCCTCTCAGGAGGGGAATCCCAAAATTGGGATGTCCCGCTGTGTGTATCTCCCCAGGTCACCAGATTTGCTCACCTTCCTGTAGTTTCCAGCTGAGCTTTAACTTTTGGTCTGTATAAATAGAATGATACACTACAAAGAGCTGGTCTACAATCCAATGCCAAAATGACCTAATACAATCACAACACAATACTGAGAGGTTATATCAGATCAATTTGAAATGGTGACTGCACTTTACTCTGCACCAAAGGGATTGTCTGGGCTAAGTGCAAAAACAAATCACTGTTTGCTTACCTGTTATCCTGTTGTGTTGCCATATAACGTTGTTAAAGATAAGGGGACTATTTAGGCATAGTGCATAAACTATCATTCAGCATCTCACCTCTCAATAGCTGCCCTCTCCCTTTCTCTCAGAATGCATCAGCTCCAGGAAGTAGAAACAAGTAGTAGTGGCACACCCCCTGATTTCCTTTGCCATAGACCACCAATCACAGGGCTTGACTAGTGGTCCATAGCTCCGCCCCATTTTCAGCTCAGCAAGAACGAGCATGCTAGTATTATGATGCCTGAGCCATCACAGCCGGCCTCTCTCCTCTTCCCCCACTTGTGTCTTTCACCCTTGGTGTGCAACCCTAATTAGTGCTTCAATCACCAATGCGCCTAATTAGCATTTGAATCGCCCATGGCTGCCTGTGTGTTTGTGGTAGTGATTAGGTGTCACAATTACAGCTTCAGAAAAAGAATAGAGCCTGCACCATATTTTTAGTATACAGTACATCCTGCTCCAAATCTAATACTTACAGTTGGGGATATACTCCGCCAGATGGCGCTGGACTGCAGAGACATCGAAAATAGGCTCCTCCCGGCCCCTCAAATACCCAGTGACCTCCCACAAATCCCCAGAATTTCTCTGCAGTCTGGCTGCGAAGGACGAGAAATTGGCTCTTTACTCGCAGGTGAGCGGGGTTATTAACCTGCGGCCCTGTAGGACTATTCCCACCTGTTCCACTAGTAATATGCCTCCCAGCCTTGGCTGCGCTGGTCGGGTGAAGGTAGGCAGCACCGCCGTTGGTGCTTAGGAGCGCTGCTCCACCGCAATCCCCCACAAAGGGTAGGCGGTTCAGGCTTATGGTGAGCCTCTATGGGATGCCCCTCCCGCACTATTGCCCCTGCCTATTGGTGGGCCCTATTGAAGTGGCCGCCGTCCTCCCTCATCCTCCTTGTAGTCTTCGGGGGAAAAGGGGGGGGTGTGTGTATAGATATGTATGTTATGCAGTCTGTGCTTTTACTTTTCACATGTCTTTATTCTTGTGTCAGCCGCCGCGCTGACTTGTCTTTATTGCTTTTAAATTTACCGCCGCCGCGCGCTGACTTGATTCCGCGCTTGGCGGCAGCATTACCTCAGGCACTCGTGCGCCATCATTGGCTGTTGGCCTTTCTGGCTTCGCGCTCTTCGGGGGGGCAGAGCCCGTCTTTGGCGCATTCCGCGTCATCGTTATTACTGGCCCGCCCCTCGAGGTATACCGACGCCATCTTTTCTGACTTGGTTGGCCTATGCGTGACAGACTCCTACCCACCGCGGTCCGTAAGTGCCCCTAAGGGAGGCTTTATCTGCTTCACTTTTGTTACGATGTACTTAAGGTCTTGTCTGCTTATGTCTTTCAGGCGGGACGAACCCTTCTTGGCTTCTCCCGGCTCTGTTTTTAGTATATTACTTGTAGGCCTTGTAAAAATTATACTCCCACGTCCCTAGCGGGTTATTAGGGCATCCAGGGTTGCTATATAGCGTTATTCCCTATCGGCGTATAGCGCCGCTATAATCACCATATGGAGGCATCCCAGGATAATGCTACCGGGGTCCCTTTGGGACAAGACCGGCTGTGTGTAGCGTGTGGGCAGCCTCATGCTGACACTGACAAGGCGTGGGTCTGTGTACCCTGTGCTGAGCAGGTGCTTGCATTGCAATCTGGCCTGCCAGTGGCTGCACCTCGTTTCACTTCACCTACTCCCCCAAGCTTAAATCTCACTCCTGCTGAGTTGCATACTAGTGGGGATTCTCGGCCTGATGTGTCTTCTAGACTGGCTACTCTTGAACAGATTATTGCGAAGTCTTCAGCGTGTAAGGCCCCTGCTAAGAAGCGGCACTTGACGCCTAATGTTACTGTTTTCCCTATGGGAACTGAGGAGTTTTTGAATCTGTGTGGCTATACCCCGTCTGATGAAGGGAAGCTCTTTTCTGATTCAGGCTCATCTGATGAGAGACCAAGGGGTCATGACGATTCTGGCTGTGACCCCTGGGCCCCGGATGACACTGACAGATTCTTGACCCAGATTTTTGAGGTTCTGTCTATCTCTCTCCCTGTTGAGGCTCCCAGGCAAAGAGGGGAGCTTTTCCATACAGCAAGATCACAATTGGAATTTCCAGAGCAGGCACATTTCCATAACCTTGTGCTCAAGGAATGGGAGCGCCCCAGTTTACTTCCCGGGGTTCCAAAGAGTTGGGATAGAAAGTATCCCTTTCCTACTGAGGTGGTTAAATGTTGGTCATCCCCCCCCCCCCCCCCGAGGTGGATGCCCCGATCCTAGGGCTATCTAACACCTCTGTCATGCATTCCCCTGATTCTACTACCCTGCAGGATGCCGAAGACCAGCGTATTGATCAGCTGGCATCCCACGCCTTTGCATGTGCGGGGACAGCGCTGCGCCCGGTCTTAGCCTCTGCCATTACTGCTGTGGCCACTAGAACCCTTATCAGAAATATGCTTGATAGTGCCCCTGATGATTTGCCTTGTGAGGTGTTTAATGCACTCTCCAGTTGTGATGTTTTGTAAATTTTGTCCTATCAGCATTGGATGACACCATCAGAATGTGTGCCAGAACTTCTGCCCTCGTGGTGGCTATACGGCGCTCGGTTTGGCAGTGCCAGTGGGCTGGTGACAACGCTGCCAAGAAGGCCCTCACTGGGTTTCCCTTTAAAGGACTGCATCTGTTTGGAGACCGCCTGGACTTTTTTGCTAAGGGAGGCAGGTTACCCCAGCGCAGGCGTCAGTCTCGGCCCTTTCAGGGTCAGGGTTCCTTCTCCTCCCCTTACCGTGGTGCAAGACAGGGAAGGGGGGTGTCTTTCCCTGGGGCCCGGGGAGATTTCTGGGGTAGAGGCAGAGGACGTGGATGTCCTGGCTCCTCCTGGGGCTCCAAGCTTAAGTCCTCTCCCAATGGGGCGCCCTCACCCATCCGGGTGGGGGGACGGCTGCAGCACTTCGCTCACGTCTGGAGGCTTCATGTCTCAGACCGGTGGATTCACGAGGTAGTGTCCTCCGGGTACAAGTTGGAGTTTGCTGCTGATCCCCCTCCAAGATTCATCAGATCCCGGATTCCTCAGGACCCTGTGTCAGCTCAGGAGCTAGTGCAAGCAGTGCAAGGCCTCCTGGAGCTGGGGGTCATCTGCCAGGTCCCTTTAGGAGAAAAAGGCAAGGGCTTTTATTCCAACCTATTCACAGTACCCAAAAAGGATGGTTCTGTCAGGCCCATCCTGGACTTAAAGATTCTCAACATGTTTGTCAGGGACAGGCGCTTTCGCATGGAGACTCTGCGCTCTGCCATCAGTTCCCTGCGCCAAGGGGATTTCATGACTTCTGTGGACATCAAAGATGCTTACCTTCATTTTCCTGTGTTCCCAGGTCATCAAGGGTTCCTCAGGTTCGCTCTGATGGATCAACACTACCAATTTGTGGCCTTGCCCTTCGGCCTCACTTCAGCTCCCAGGGTGTTCACCAAGGTGCTGGCTGGCGTGATGTCTCTGCTCAGATGTCAGGGCGTCCGCGTGCTTCCCTATCTGGACGACATCCTCATCACTTCCCAGTCTCTACATCAGGCAGAGTTGGATACTCAGCTGGTGGTGTCCACTCTGGAGTCATTTGGATGGGTGATCAACCACCCCTTCCTTGGTAACTCCATTCCTAGGAATGAATCTGGATACAGTTCAGGCAAGGATCTTCCTTCCTCAGCAGAAGGGGGACAGTCTGATTGCACAGGCTCAGTCCCTCCTAGCTTGTCCGCATCCCTCCATCAGGCAGGGGATGCAGCTGGTGGGCCTGATGGTGGCGTGCTTCGAAGCGGTCCTTTATGCTCAGTCCCACTTGAGGCCTTTGCAACTTCACCTATTGTCTGTATGGGACAAGGACCCAGCGTCCCTGGACAGGGTCTGTGTGCTCTCCCCCCTGGTCAGGAGGTCCCTCTTGTGGTGGATGGACTCAAGGAACCTGTTGGGGGGCAGATCCTTTCTTGCCCCTTTTTGGGAGATGGTCACCACGGATGCCAGTCTGTCAGGTTGGGGGGGGGGTTCTGGAAGTCCCTGCGGTTCCAGGGGAGGTGGGGCCCTCAGGAGGCCCACACACCTATCAATGTCTTGGAGCTGCGAGCGATCAGGTTAGTTCTGGTTCGCTTGACTACTCATCTTCAGGTGGCCAAAAAGAGTGTGGTTCGCAGACGTGGTACAGCTGGCAGTAGATCAATACGCTCTGCCCTTGGTGCCAGATCTGATCACTCAGGGCTCACTACGCCATCCCAATTTACAAACTCTGCCTTTGACGGCTTGGCTGCTGAAACCTCCATCTTGATGGAGAAGGGGCTGTCTTCCTCAGTTGTGGATACTTTGATTAAAGCTAGGAAGAAGTCTTCCTCTTCCATTTATTACAGGGTTTGGTGTGCCTACATTGACTGGTGTGAGTCTAGGTCTCTTCCCTATCGTGTGTTCTCTATTCTCAGGATTCTGGAGTTCCTACAGCATGGGTTGGAGATGGGGCTCCAACTCAGTACTCTGAAGGGTCAGGTTTCTGCCCTGGCTATTTTTTTCCAGAAGTCCTTTGCTCAGCACCCTCTGATCAGGACTTTTTTCCAGGGGGTCACTCATGTGCGTCCCCCACGTAAACCTATGGTGCCTGTTTGGGATTTGAACTTGGTTCTGTCAGCCTTGCAGGGTGCTCCCTTTGAACCTGTGCAGGATGCTGCCTTGGCCATTCTTACGCTCAAGGTTGTCAGGCGTGTGTCTGAGTTGGCGGCGCTGTCCATTCAGCCCCCCTACTATGAGAGGCACCAGGACAAGGTGGTGTTTTGTTTCAAACCTGATTGTCTGCCTAAGGTAGTGTCTGCCTTTCATTTGAATCAGGATATTGTTCTTCCTTCTTTGTGCCCTAATCCTAGCAATGCTAAGGAGAGAGTTTTGCACTCTTTGGATGTGGTTAGGTGTCTGAAGTACTATCTGGTGGCTACTGCACCTTTCAGGAAAACTGATGCTCTTTTTGTGGTCCCTTCTGGTCCTAGGAAGGGTTTGGCTCCTGCCAAGTCTACTATCAGCAAGTGGATTCGTCAGGCTGTGATTCAGGCCTACTCTGCTAAGGGGAAGAATCCTCCCTTCCGCCTTACTGCTCATTCCACTCGTGCTATTGGTGCCTCTTGGGCTTTTCAGCACCAGGCTTCTGTTGAACAAGTTTGCTACTTGGTTTTCTGTTCATACCTTTTCAAAGTTTTACAAGGTTGATGTTAGGGCCTCAGCTGACGCTATTTTTGGCCGAAAGATTCTGCAGGCGGCAGTGGTTTAAACTGCCTGCTTCTGATTTTTCTTGGGGATCCCACCCTACTTTATGGACACTGCTACTGGATGTCCCAAGTGTAAGTATTAGATTTGGAGCAGGACGTACTGTATACTAAGAATAATACAATTCTGTGATTACTCACCTGTAGAATTGGTATTATGAGTATACAGTACGTCCTGCTCCAACCCACCCTTGGTTTGCATTTTCTTGGATCCCCTGTATGGTGATTGTTATCATTGTTATAGTTGATAGTTTGGATTGTTTGATTCTCCCGGCTTCTCCTTAACTGCTTTTCAATGCTGGGGATTTGTGGGAGGTCCCTGGGTATTTGAGGAGCCGGTAGGAGCCTATTTTCGATGTCTCTGCAGTCCAGCGCCATCTGGCAGAGTATATCCCCAACTGTAAGTATTAGATTTGGAGCAGGACGTAATGTATTCTCATAATACCAATTCTACAGGTGTATTTTTTGAGGGGGCACTGATAGCCATTGCATGCTTGTGCACACATTTGTGCAGTGAGTGTACACATGCCTGGAGCAGTGGGCGCCTGGGGAGCAATTGGGAGGTTAGCTCAAGAGCTCTTCACTCATGTCCTGTGGTTGAGATTCAAACTTGCAACCTTACAAGGCCGCTTCCTTACCATTAGGCCACGATTGCTCCTCATCATGATCATCGGACTGTGGAAATTACTCTGCTGGTTTCTATAAACTGATTTCATCCAATGCATTTGAACAATGTGGTGCACACAATGACCTGGAGGAGAGGGGATCTAGCTTACTTTTCTGTCTCTTGTGAGGTTAAAATTTCACTATCAGCAACAAATTGATCATGCTGCAGAACAGGAAACATGAAATACTGTTTTGAAACATCGGACAGGCAGAAATGGAGGTAAGAAAAGTATACTGTGATTTCATGGTCAGCCTATTGTGAGGACGGACAAGTGTGCTGTTGCATCTGCTGTCTTGTGTGTTTTTGGCTTTTGTGTATACATGGCTCTTTTCTTTGTTTTCTGTTTGGTGTTCCCTGCCCTCCCCTCCTGTCCTCTCAAATAAAGGTATTTGTTTAACCCTGCCTTCCTGCTGCATCATTGCCTTACACTGCCCAAATGTGAGCAAATCATAGGCTCGGAACAAGTAAGCAAAGTCATCAGCCAGGGACAAGTGAGCAGAGTCACAGGCTGGTAACGGGAGGAGGGCTACAGGCTGGGAACAGGTGAGCAAAGTCATAGGCTGGAAACAGGTGAGCAAAGTCACAGGCTGGGAACAGGTAAGTACAGTTACAGGCTGGGATCAGGTGTGCAGAGTCACAGCTGGGAACAGGTGAGCACAGCCCTAGGCTGGAACATATACACAAGACATACAACATGTCTACACCACTAGAGAGGCAAGCTGCCAACCACCAAGGGCATGGGTGTTCCAATAAACAGAGAGGCTGTAACCAATCCGCGTCCTCAGCCGAGCATCTGGTGGTGGTGATGAAACAAGGCCTCGGAAAGCCTTATGGTGGTCACCGATTTGGGGAAAGGGAACCAAGGACAGATTACACAGCACAGCATACAGACTCATATAGTTAGACCATGCCACAGTAGATCTCCTTTAAATTATATGCTGCCTGTTTTTGCATTCAGTATCAAAAGGTGTTATAGACAAAGTAATAAACCATGTCTGGCAGAGAAAAAGCTAATCTTAACTAGCTTGCTCCCAAGCAGCTCAGTAGGGTAAATTGAGCATATTGGTCACACCCAGCTCAGCCACATGACCTTGTAATATCCATATTATCCCTACCTGTTATTAGGAATTAGGGCAGTCGAGTGTGACTCTGCTGCATGGCAGAGAATAGATAACATGAAATGTGCAAATGCAGAAAAAAAAGGTGGGGGGGGGAGACAGCAATGCCAAGCAATGGAACCGTAGAGGAGAGAATCAAGCAATACAGACACACGAGGCAGCGTGAAGAAGAGGATAACACTGATTAAGTAGGAGAGTGATACTAGAAAAGGATTGAGAGTGACAAAAACAAAGAGCAGTACAATAGAAAATAAAATAATAGAAAAGCAAGAGATGTGGATAATGTGTTTATAGACAGTAGAAACACACCAATGAAAATAAAATTAAAATCTTAATTTAATTTTAACCATTAATAAAATACTATACAGCATCTCATCTAACATCACACTTGCTATCGATACATACATCGATACATACAATTCCAAATTGACCATTAGAGCCAAAAAGACAAAGGACTTGGTTGGTGTAACATATATGTTATTGAAAGTGAAGCGAACTTCCTATGCACCATCCTGTCAAACCAAATAATTAATCTAACATACATAGCTACACATCCATTCACACACACACAGAGAAAAAAAGGAAAATGAAAAGAGAGAGGAAAAAGAAAAAAGGGGGGTCAAGCCTACAATCTCTCTAACACCAATTGGTTGTCTCCTCTTAGCGAGAACCCCAAAATAAGTTATGTTTGTCGACCCTACGGTCCATAATATTTCATAACTGTTCATTGAACTTGATATTTAGGATCCTGCCCTGCTTGTTAAAGCAGACCAACACCTGTGCGTGTGGTTGAGGTGTGTTGGTCCCGCCAATGCTGGAGTCATAACCCTGCACATAAACCCTCAAAATGCGCTGTATTCCCGGCGAGGATCAAGGCTAAGGTATAAATATAAGTTATGTGCAGCAGGACGAACACCCACAGCCGCATGGGTGTTAGTCCGCTTTAAATTGTACAGCTCAGCAGCATGGGTTATACCTGCTGAAGGAAACTTCTAAGCGATTAATAGTGTATAGGGTTGCCACCTGGACTGTATTTTTTTTATTACTTTACTGGCCACTAGCCTGGTGGTGCCAGTACTTGTTTTTTGGGGATGGGAATTACTGTCACCACCAGGCCATTGGCCAGTAAAGTAACAAAAATAGATTGCAGCCAGGGGACCAAGTGAACCAAGTTCTCAAAAGTCCTATTCACCAACCTGTCAAACCTGCTGATTTATCGAACATACATAGCCACACATCCATTCACAAAAAAACAACAATCTTTCTAACACCAAACGGCTGTACTGTCGATAACACATAATAACAGTATATTGAACTCAAGGTCTGAGATTCTTGGCCAGAGTCTTGGTTAGATTAATGTCTAAGGTTTTCCATTCACTTGCAATAGTCCACCTACCACCACCTTTATGCTCCAGGGATTCTGCATCTTGAAGCAACATCAGTACAACTATGAGCATCATGATTTACATCTCTATAGCTGAGCAGCACTGCAATATTGGTCTTAGAGTTAATAGAGATACACTGTTACCCTCTGGCAATGTTACTTTTGGTGGTAGAGAAAGAGGTCTGGATCTCCTTTTGGGGTTGTCTCCCCTCAAGCAGGTCTCCAATGAAAATGTTGGCAACCTCCTGTTGTATAAATTAAATAAATGAAGAACTGTATAAAAAGGGGGGAATGTTTTGCCCTCTGCTAAACTAAATCCAGAGATGTGGATGAGGATTGTAAAAATGCCATGGGAATGCTACGGAAGGTGAGTTTCTGGCCAATCCTGGGGGGGTCTCACTCAGGGGATAGACAAGCAGACAGCCAAGAGGCTTTTTATCCCTTTCAAAATATACAGCCTCTTCTCCACCACACATGCATTTGCCCAGGGATTATCTGGATGCTGCCCACCATTTACAAGTCAGTCGGTGGATGTCTGTAATGCAGATTCGAAGCCAGCATCCATATAAAATCCATTATTTATCCATAAGCCAGAATCTGGTAATACCTCCTTCCACGCCCAGGTCGTTACCCAGGTCACATCATCAAGGGTGTGCCTGTGGGTGAGATGGTCCAGGCGGGGAGGATTTGTGCCAAAGACGCAACTTACCAGAGGGAAGTAAATGATATCTGCACACGAATAAGACAAAGGGAGTATCCAGAATGGATTCTCCAAAGGGCAAAAAAGAAAATGCAATATAGAACACAAAAGGATACTCTTGGTAGTAAGCCTAAGTCTAATGATAATCTAGTAATGTTTGTCACGGCTTTCTCCTTGGACTTTGGACAAGTATGAGAGATAAACAAAAATGTACCCGAATTTCTGCAATGATGCAACAATTTAAAGAGGAACAAAATCCGGGATTTTGGGTATCCCGGGTTTTGTTTCTTGCCTGGTCTGCATGAAGCACCATATAAAATCGCCTTTCTCTGGTCCTTTGCTGCATGTGTGGGATCTTGTCCAATCAGAGCCATATGTTATGCATGTTAAAGTGGAACAAAACCGAGTGTGGCTGGCCCTGCAATCTAAAATATCTAAAAGATACCAGGACCGGTCGCTGGCCTTCCCCTTGGGGCATCAGAAATCAGGATGCCCCGCTGTGTGAAACCCCCCAGTTCACCTGTAACAGCTTACCTTTTCCTGGTCCTACTGCGCATATGCGGGCTCTCATCCAATCAGAGCCATTTGCTAAGACTTTGTCAAACTAGTTCAGCCCCGCAAGAGGGTGGGCAATGAAAAGTATAAATGACATGAAAAGGGTGACATGAAAGAGTGCCCGGCTCATAATTGGACAGGCCTCCATTCTGAGATGTTGCCATGTAAAGCTTGCCTGGTATCCCTGATAGGAGAGGGATCGGACAAAGGGTTTTTGGGAACGCAATCGGTGTGCACAGAGGTCCCTGGTTGTAGTCGGACCTCGTGACGCCCCGGTTCCCTGACACAGGTACTAACTGCTTTTGGGATGCTCTTCTGCAGTTGCCGTGGAGCAGCCTATCAGCCTCCAAGGTTGGCGCCGGCCACGCTGCCCCACTGCTTCATATTAAAGAGGGACTATTGTCATTTCTGACCACAGCTCCTCTTGGAGGATGGGGCACTAGGGGTAAATCAATCCCAAATGCAAAAGGAGAAACCTAAATATACACTTCTACCAGAATCTCAGCTCATACCATAGATAGGCATTTTTATGAGGAGGAAAGTATTGAATAATCTATAGTGCACCAGGTGCCTGCATAATATTTATGGGGCCACCATATATTACTTCATGTCTATTAAACAGCATATTTGACATTATATTGTTCCATGATAGCATGAGACTCTTTCAAAAAATAGATATTTGTAGTAAATATCTGGATATACAATAGTGCGCATATTTGTCGCAGTATGACAAGAAAAATGTCCATTCCTCTACCAGAAAGGCTAGGTGAGGCAGCCGAGATGGAGCAGACACAAGTGATGCATGCAGTCTATAGAGAAGGGAGGGAGAGAGCAACAAAGAAGGAGTGAATGGGGAATGGAAGAGTCATATAGATGCTGTGATAAGGGAGAAAGGCATGGAGGTGGGGTAGAGACTAAAGACACGAGAGAAGATAAGCAAGAAGTCAATTAGATCAGGGTTGATATGGTAAAACGCGAAGAAGTACAAAGCGACATATGGCTAATGCTGGAGAGGGGTGAAAGCAGAAAGAGAGACAAACATAGGTGAAATTATATGCACATGATGAAATAGAACCCAGCATAGGACAGGCAGGCAGGACATGGATACATGGTGCTTAGGATTTTTTTTATGTAGCTAAAATATGGCAAAGAGTGTTAGAGCAGTAGCGACAGAGTTAAAATCAGTACAGGTTTCCCTCCTCCCCCCGCAGACTCAGGGAATCCCCTCTCCCTTTTTTCCACATCAAAGATTGCGCTCAGGCTCCGTGGTTGCTATAGTGATTGGCCATCTTCCCTGTGCCAGCATGCACGCCAAAGGCTGCCAGGTGTGTTGTCAATAAAGCTTTGTAAAGAGGTTTAGCTCTCATGCCACCGGCACAAATAGATTTAGGGGGGTCTGAGGGGAGTCACATTACTGAAAAGAACAGGGAAAATCCATGGAAACACAGTACAAGGTCAGGCACAGCATGACAGGGGTTCCCCACTACTGAGTGCTTATGCGCTATGGTGGTGACTTCAGTTTTTAACATTCCAACATATGTATGCCTACACAGTATAGGGTAAATCAGCATAATATTGCAACGGCTTGATGCGTTATGATATACTGCAAATAGCTGCTGGATAAAAATGTTGAGCTGAACAAAAATGCTGTCTATGCGAGAAAAAGCTAATCAAAATATTATTTTGGTCGTTCACAGGCATTTCTATCTCACCAAGTAAAGGGCGGATATGGCCTGTACACCCTCTACATGGAGTGCACACATAAACACCACATACATGCAGAGATGCCTGTCAAACTATGAAATCACCCTGTGCAAAATAGGAATGTCTTCCTTCTCCCCACCAATTAGCTGACTGACCAGCCCCTCACTATTGGCTTCCTCTGACTCCTTCTAAGTGTCCGGTTAGTTAGATTTGCCCTTAGGATGTGGCAAGGGTCAGCCTTGGAACTGGAGGAACAGTATGGTGACTGCTGAGCACTCTGCTTGTTGCTACATTTGATCACCTTAGAATCCTGGAAGTGGGTGAGTATGCTGCATGGTGGATTTCCCCAGGAATTTACACTGTGGGACATCCCTCTTTAGGCTTCCCCCAGGACTTATTCTAAGTGGATCAAATATATTATTATATATTTAAACTTTTGGTCTGATTTCTGTGATCACCAGTGGACAATTTTAGGGTGGAAGGCTGGTACTCTGGATATTTCATTCGATATCTGGAGACATCTGCTCTAACTCCACCAATGATTTGTTGGGGCATAGGAAGGGGGTGAGGTGAGTTCTCCTGCACAGCTGGAAGCCCGAGATCAGGCACAGATACATATCTATGTCCTCATTCCCTAGTCCTATTCTACTGCCCCATGTAACCACCAGTGATCATCAGTATTTGCAAGGCTAAAGGAAGCACTTTAGCAGCCTGCCCTGCAAACCTCAATAGCTGTAAGTAAAGGCAAAGGTAAGTGCCTCTGCCCATTGGGATTCCAGCAGCACTGTGTGGCTGGGCATACTCCATTGATTACTTTACAGTGGCCCTCCACTCAGAAATGATTGAGGGTACACTAACTAGGCCAAGTTCAAAGGTCAAATGAATCCCAATTAGCAAAATTACACCTTAAGTGGTCTTTCCTGCTTGCGTCAGTTACTGTACTAGTGAAGGGTACGGGCAGAATTAGTATGTAAGCATTATGGATTTTAAACCCTTATATACCTGCAAATTGCCATTTGTTTCTTAAAAGCCTGTGAATAAGCCACACCCCTAAACCACACCCATCACCCTGTAAACTGGTCGCCATGTTGGCATCTCTGTACATGCACATAGCTTTTCCTCATATCAATGGTAAAACGTACAGATTTCGTCCTTTGTGCCAGGCCAGCCAAGACCCCAGTATGGGCCCCAAGGGGCCCAGCCAAAAACAGGGGACCCTTTTCAGACAGTTTTGACCTAAGGTTGGGTGCCAGTGATGATGAATGGGGGGGGGGGGCAGACTGTATAAAGTGTATGTTGTCTCGCCCCCCCCCCCCCATACCATATCATATGCATCTACTGCATTTTATGAGCCTTTAAACAGCCAAGATGGCGGCTCATGGAGCATTAGGCAGCCTGCAAACAGAAAGTGTCTGACAATGCCGCTCTGCATTCTGGGATTGCTAGCCTTATCCTGATCCCAGCTCAGCTCTGTCTGTGCAAAGCACAGCTATAAGTGTGTGTGATGCTTCTGAGTCAAGATGGTGGCACCCGTATTCTAGAGTCCTGAACAGAGTTACAGCCCAGTGGGGGAAAGAATAATAAGTTACTAAAAACTTAAAATATATTAATTTTTTTCACTAAATCATGCTGAAGGTCCGGTTTAACTTCAGTTTCCTGTATAGTCTAAACTGGAGTGAGCCTTGTTATCTTGAGGCCCAGTTCCAACTAAGGGCTCAGCCATCACGTATAGGCTACAGAGACTCTATTCAGCCCATAATATGTCTGGGTCCCCTATAACCTATAATGTGATGGTTCAGCCACTTGATTAGTCTGAATACTGAGGGCCTACCCCAAGGCCTAGTTCGAACTTGAGCACATGACATAAAGCTTTTTAAGGGCCCAGACTCCCAGACTACAGCCTATATTGTGTCTGGACCCACTATAACCTATAGTGATGACTGGGCCCCTGGGCTAAACCTCAGTTTCATACTAGGTCTGCATGTTGCAGTAAGCCTGGTTGCCTTGGGACCAAAGGCCTAGTTCAAACTAGGGGGTAAGCCATCACATGGTTACGAGGAGGGCCCAGGTGCTGTTGTATAGGATGCAGCCTTACTCTGTCCTACTGATTATAGTACAAATAAAAATGTATGCATTAAGGGAGTGTTTCAGATAAGCCCCTGTCCGGGAATGAAAACAAAAGCATATCACTCACCACTTATTCACTGCAGGAGCCAGCAGTTCAGAAACTTTAAAGTATACTGCTTTGGTTTCCAGGTGTGCCCCCAACGTATGTAAACAGAACAAGCTGAGGCAGTGCCTTGTGCCCCCCGTAAAGTGAGCAGAGTGCCTCAGACACTGTTGCGAGGCAGAGTCTTGCCTACCATTGTATATGTATGTAAAAGGTGGACAGGCTCTTGAAGAATTTGAGCACATCGTGGGACTCCTTCTCTGAGGTAGATTTAAATTCACCAGAGACTGCACAGGCTGCAGAGGGGGTGGTTTGAGAATCTATTGCACAGGCAGTTTGTATAGCAAAAAAAAGACTGGAACATGCCCCCTGGCCAGCAGTTTAGACAAAGCCCTAATTTCAAGAACTGTTTGGAAAATACAGTACACATCTTAAAAAAAAAAAACACACTCGCCTTCAATGTCACATAGCTCGCCTAGTCCGGCCTGATGCTCCCGATGCCTCGCAAGCCATCCACAGTGGCATCCATTCATTGCAATGGAGGAGCATGCCAGGTTGCTCGCTGCTGGTCGGGGAGCAGGGGGCACCCCCCCACTGCCCCCCAGACAGGGCTGCAGCTTCTGCACAGGAGTGAAGTGCTTGTTTGTTTTTTGGGGTTTAGCAGCCCTTTAATTGACTAATTTATAGTTTATTTCATCTTGGATTCTTTCTAACATTTAATATATAGACACATATAGTAAGTGCACTGCCACAATGCAATTGCATTTCATAAACTGAAAACATACATGACAGGGGTGCTACTTTGTTTGCAGGGCTTGAATTAGTATTGTGGTTCAGAGGAATAATGTGACACATCCGATTGCAGTCAAACAGCGGTAAGCTATTGTGAACGTCTTAAAAGCGGTCTTGTGCCAATATATAGTCTGACAGGTTAAAGCAGGATCCATCTGTCCTAAAATACTGGGCTTCATATTAAAGGATGACTATTAATAAAAAACAATGTATGATAAAGTCACATTTACAGCACTGATAGCAATGAGAAGGATTGCCCCTCCCTCAGTGTGTAAAAAATCAGTTGTTTTTCATTCCTTTTATTGGCATAAAATGTACCACAAGGTGAGCACTTCAGTACAAATTTAGAATCCCTTCTGGAGTGTACACAATCCCCTCGATTCAAAGAGCAAAAGTTAATTGATTTCGGATCGAGAATCGTAAGTTTGGGTGGGTGTTAGTCATTTTTTCCTGTTTTTTTGGCCATTTACGACTCGCACGAGCCTACGTTCGAATGCGTATATGCTCTTACGATCATCGCAAGTTCGGTCCTAAATTTTAGGATCAAAACGTAAAACTTAGGATCAAATCCTAAAACTTAGGATGAAAACGTAAAACTTAGGATAATTGGATGTGTTTAGGGGTGATTCAGAGAACAGTTTTCAAACCTCTAAATACGTTTTAAAAGAAAGCCACTGCCGACACCTTTTAGCAGTCGTATTGCTGTTCTTGAACAGGTTTTTTGGCTATGTGGAGGAGTCTGCGCGTCTTGAGCTCCAATGAACTGCATGTATCAGCATGGCCGTGGCCATAAATTGTATGGCAATGCATACCTGATTCATGTATGCCTTATAAAAGCATTTTAATGTGGACCTTAATTAGTCCTTTGCATGTAAACCTTTATTTGGCAATATATTTGCGTTAATTAAAGAAACTTATGTCCTTTGGTATTTATTTTTAAATTGATGTACTAGAATAATATTTTTAGATTGCATTTATTGGTGTAGTTGTTTACCTTTGCTTTGTTTAATTATTTAAGCACATCTTTGGTCAGATGCATCACACTTACTGAGGAGAGGAGAGCGGGATAAAGTGCAGGATGTGGGTTACTGCTGTATTTTGCACAGACACAGCAGAGCTGGGGGCACGGAAAGGTGAGAAATCAAAGAATCCAGAGCAACACAGTCACAAGGCCCTTTCTGTTTGCAGGCTGCCCGATAATACCTGAGCCGCCATCTTGGCTGTTTCTAGGCTCATAACATGCAGAAGTTGCTGGGTGTTTTTTAATATTTGAGAGCAATCTGTATGTAGAGGGTGTGGTTAACCACACACAAAATTTTAAGTTGTACCATTTGAAGCCTAAATATTAAAAATAAATCCACAAGTAAAAAAAAAAAGTTAACTAAAAATTAAACAAAGTAAGATTTACTTATGCAAATGCATTCATTAATGGTTGGTTACTACAAAATGAATGAGATAAAGAAAAAAAAAAGACCAAATATTTAGAATGCACTTTAATGAGGTAAGTTTGTAGTGCGCAGCCGCAAGATCAGAAGGATTTACGTCCAGACAAAAAAGGAAAAAGGGCAAAACCAATGTTGCAACCTGAGAAATGAAACGGAAAATTCAGGATGGAAACTGACATAGGTCTGATTCCCGAACTGCCATACGAACGGACGTATATTTTAGGATAGAAACGTATTTGCTTATAGAATCACTCGCAAGTTCATACGAACGCACGAGCGGACGTGAAAAATAGGATGATTGGCACCCAAATCCAAGCTGTTACATGTTTCTTTGAATCAACCCTTTTTTTGTCTGAATGACTGACAGCTAAGAGGAGAATGCTTTTACTTGTGTATACGCTAGGAACACTTGACAGCATGGAAGAAATTCACATTCTTGACAGCCAGGCATCCAAAAATGCATGGGATCCACAGGGGTGTCCAGGGGGTGGGGTGGCTCCTTAGACTGGGTGGTCTTCCTGAATATAGAAAAGTGGTTAGGTCAGAATAGTGGCACTAGGATAGCAGGGATGGGGTAGGGGATAACTTACCTTTCTTGGGAGGTCGCAAATAGGTGGGTAGTTGGTTCCTTCACATGCTGGATATAGCACGCCAGGCCAGCTCAGCACTCTTTAAGACCCCCAGCGAGAGGTGCGCGAGTGTCCATCCTGGACACATCCCTACACTAGGACTGGTGGGCCTTGCAAAAACAGATAGGAAGTATAAAAGAGAGGAGGCGAGGCAGAGCAGGAACCTCAGAGGAGAGAGACAAGTCAGTGTGAGACCGCTTTCTGCGTCATAGCTCTGGGACCATCTTAGTGAGGCTCACCTCCTCTATCAGTCTTGCTCCAATAAGGGACATGAAGCCACCCTTGGTACCCAGCGTGACCGGCTCTTTGAGGCTAAAGTGACACCGGATCCTAGGGGGTCACCTGGTGGGAAAAACTTTATTTCACCAACATCTGTGAATATTCTGTTAGAGGAGGCAAAGTGGGGCAAGTCTACTCACCTAGGTTACCTTGGCATTGGAGAAAAAGTATTTTGCCTAAAATAAAAGTAAAAAGTAAAAGTGGAACCCTGCAGCTGAAGTTTATGTAGCATTACAGGCTTACTTATTTCGTCGAGAACACATCTTCTAATTGCTAACCGCTTAAACAAAGCTAAACTACAATTCTAAATGCCAATCAGCTTCTTTAATAGAAAGCATACAAGCAAGTCTTATGACCTTCGAAAAAGATGCAGCTTAGTTAAATATTGTAACGCTTGTATCCGATTGTATCCCGGGTTTTGGTCCTTGCCCCCCTAAGGTGCATGTGCGCCTCTCGTCCAATTAGCACGCTCAAGTGTGCTAGCCGCATCCCTGCTACCCTCTAACAGGGAGTGGGCACACTCCTTGCTAAACGGTATAGCAGGCAGCGGCTGATGCTCGTGCATGCGCTGTTGGATCAGGAAGGTGAGTTTACTGGGCGACCTGGGCCAGGGGGAGGGACTAAGCCTGGTGGGTTTTGGAAGGGGTAAAAGCTTAGGCAACAGCCATTAGCTCCTGAAGTGTAAAAATACAATTCTGTGACACTCACCTGTAGAATTGTTTTTGAGTATATGCAGTCCAGGTTGTCCCGGGGGGGGGGGGGGGCGCTCGACTGCAAGATCAAAAGATGTAGCTCCTCCCGGGCCTATAAAAGTAGGTGTCACAGATTCTCCAGTGGTTAAAAAGCAGTAAACAAAAATGGACAGGCCCCGGAGGCCAAGAAACCATGTTATTCCAAGTATGTCACACACCCCGCTTCCAAGATTAATGACATATGGGTTATGTCCAGTAGAGGGCGAGCTTCTGCAGAGATGACTAGAAAAAAAGAAGCCCCTCCCAGTCCATAAATATCTGGGACCTCCCACACATTCCCCAGTAATCGTCTCTGCAGGACGGCGAGCAAGTCAGAAGATGGCTGTTTCCTCCTTGCAGGTAAGCCGGGTTTGCACCCGGCCATTTTTATCCTATTTCTGCCCGGACCTAGTTAAATACCCCTATGCCTCCCAGCCTAGGCTGCAGGTCCGGGTGAGGGTAGGGTACACCTTAACAGGTGTACTGATAGGAGCCACGCTCCTCCGTGAGACCCCATATTAGGGATAGGCGGCTACCAGGTGACCCTGGTTTGGGATGCCCTGTCCGTTTTCCCCACCTTCTACTACTGTAGTTGGGGACCTTCCCCTTCCATTACTCCCTTCTCGCAACGGGGGGGGGGGGCTGTGTCCTTCACTTATGGTCCTTCCCTTTTTGTTTCATGTGAATGTGTGTTGGTGTGTTTGTCACTGTATGCGCCATTTAGGAGCCGCAACGCGCTGGGAGCCGTGGGCTCCGCGCTTGGTGGAGGAGAACTTCTTCCCCTCCTTGCTGTCCGGGGAGGGGGCGGGGCCGGCCACTCGCACGCTGGTTGCGGCCCACCCCCCTCTCTCTCTGGCGCCCTTTGCGGTGCCCAGCATTGGCCGGGAACCATGATGATGGGGAAGGCGCGGGGCCAGCCGTGGCGCGCGTTCCGCGCTGGCCCGCTTTCTTCTCCCTCTTCTGTCTTCACCTCTGGTCGGAGAGGTGCCATTACTGTGTTGTGAGTGCCCGGCGGGGCATCTTGTTTTTTCTTATCCATGCTATGTGTCATGTGCTTTTTTGTCTAGCTTGGCGGCTGCCATTATTGACGCATGTATCATTTACATATATGTCTCTTATGCATCTATATATATAATATTAATATTCTGCATGTATGACTGTGGTGGTTAGTGTGCCTTGCTTACGGGGTCCCCCTTATCTTTTGGTGTCTTTCAGGAGGACCCTGCTTGGTTAAAAGGGGGGTTCTCCCGGTCCTAGGGTCCCTTGGCTAAATTTGGGGCATTTTCATTATCATTAATATTATTGAAATCCTCCCACTAACGGACTTAAGGGGCATCCCGGGTAGCTTTTAGCGTAATTCCCTCTGGTCCTTGCGACTACCATAATAATCACCATATGGAGGCTTCCCAGGATACCGGGCTTGGGCTCCCTTCGGGGCAATCCCGGCAGTGTGTGGGTTGTGGGGTATCCCTTACGGGGGATAATGTACTGATTTGCATACCATGTGCTCGCAGGCCATAACGCGGCAGTCGGGGTCCCAGACGTCTGGGTCCGTGCCGCCGGTCTCATCACCTACTCCACCCTGCCTTATCCATACCCCAAGTGACACTTTCATTAGAGTGGAGTCGCAATCTGATGTATGTGCTAGATTGGCCAACATCGAGAAATTGATTTCTAGGAAGGCCCCGGCTAAGAGAAGGCATCTGTCACCGGCCACGCCGGTTCTTGATGATTATGATTCCCTTGACTGGTCTGATTATTCCCCACTTGAGGAAGGGGAACTGTTTACTGAATCTGATGGCTCTGAGGATCAGCAGTTTTTGGATGCTGATGCTGGGCAGGGGCATGGGGATGCCGTGGATACCCCCAAGATCCTGGACCATTTATTTGGAGTGCTGGCTATTTCTCCTCCGGCGGAGTCTCCTCCGGAGAAGGGGGAATTTTTTGGGACCTCTAAGCCTCGTTTGGAGTTCCCAAATCAGAAGCATTTCGAAAATTTGATTCTTAAGGAATGGGAAAGACCTAGCCGGTTTCCCGGTGTTCCTCAGGGATGGGATAGGAAGTATCCCTTTCCGGTGGACGCGGTGAAGCACTGGTCGTCCCCTCCCGAGGTCGATGCGCCCATTCTGGGATTGTCCAACACATCTGTGGTGCACTCTCCAGACGCCACCACGATTAAGGATGGTGAGGACCGACGTATTGATCAGGTGGCTTGCCATGCCTTTGCTAGCATGGGTTCAGCCTTGCGGCCTGTTTGTGCTTTTGCACTCACGGTTGTGGCTACCAGTTCTGTGGTTAGGGGCCTGTTGAGTGGTTCCCAGCTGGACCCAGTCAGAGATGAATTTGCAGCGCTTATGCGGTGTGAATTGTTCATGACCTTTGTCTTGTCTGCCTTGGATGACACAATATGTATGTGTAGCAGAACCTCGGCGTTGCTTGTGGCTATACAACGCTCTGTCTGGTTGCGCCAGTGGGCGGCTGACATTGCGGCTAAGAAGTCACTTACAGGGCTACCCTTTCTGGGTATGCGGCTGTTTGGAGATAAATTGGATTCAGTAGCGAAAGGAGGAAAGTTACCGCAACGCAAGAAGCAGCGTCGCTCCTTTCAGAGGGCAGGCTCCTTTAATCCTTCCTTTCGCGGTGCCAGAGCAGGCAGAGAAGCTGCCTTCTCTACCTTCAGAGGTGATTCCTGGAGCAGAGGCAGAGGACGCGCATGTCCAGGACCTGTCTGGGGTTCCAAGCCCAAGCCCGCTGCCAAGCCAGCTCAGCAATGAGGGGGCTCCCTCACCCTTGCGGGTGGGGGGGACGGCTGCGGCACTTCTTCCAGGTCAGGGCCCGGGAGGTCACAGACAAATGGATCTTGGAAGTGGTCTCTTCCGGGTACAAGCTGGAGTTCGAGTACTGGCCTCCTCCCAGATTCCTCAGATCTCGGGTCCCCTCGGACTCCCAGGCTGCGCAGGGGCTCCTGTTGGCAGTGCAAAATCAAAGTCATATGCCCAGTGCCTTTATCAGAGAGAGGCCGGGGCTATTATTCCAACCTCTTCACGGTGCCCAAAAAGGATGGATCCATAAGACCCATTCTGGATTTGAAGCTTATCAACAGGTGCATCAGAGCCAAGAAGTTCCGCATGGAGACTTTGCGCTCAGCCATCCTTTCTCTTCGTCAGGGGGACTTCATGACGTCCATAGACATCAAGGTTGCTTACCTTCATGTGCCGATCTTCCCAGCACACCAGAGATTTCTCAGGTTTGTGGTGGGAGATCGGCATTTTCAGTTTGTGGCCCTCCCGTTCGGGCTGACCACGGCACCAAGAGTGCTCACCAAGGTGCTGGCGGGTATAATGGCCCTTCTCAGAGCCCAGGGCATTCGCATTGTGCCGTATCTGGACGACCTTCTCATTACGGCATCCTCTCTCAGACAGACGGAGCTAGACACCAGGACGGTGGTGTCAACGCTGGAGAGGTTCGGCTGGGTGATCAACCATCCCAAGTCTTCTCTCTCCCCGTCAAGGGAGATTGCATTTCTGGGCATGAATCTGGATACCATTCAGACCAGGGTGTTCCTACCTCAGTCGAAGGTGCAGATGGTTCAAGATCTGATACGTCTTCTTCTGTCCAACCCTCGCCCGTCTATCCGGCTAGGGATGAGACTGGTGGGGTTTATGGTGGCTTCCTTCAAGGCAGTGCCTTTTGCTCAGTTCCACATTAGGTCGCTCCAGCTCCATCTACTTTTGACATGGGACATATGTCCGCTGTCATTGGATCAGTCATTTCGGATGTCTCCCCTAGTTCGGCAGTATCTTCAATGGTGGCTGGAACCAAGGAATCTTCTGAGAGGCAGGTCTTTTCTGACCCCTTGTTGGGAGACGGTCACCACGGATGCCAGCCTGTCGGGCTGGGGGGGGTTTCTGGAAGGAGCATCAGTTCCAGGTGTTGTGGGGTCCTCGGGAGGCCCACACCCCCATCAATGTCTTGAAGCTGAGAGCTATTCGGTTGGTACTGTCACGCTTGACGCATCACCTCCAGGGTCTACCGGTTCAGGTTCGATCAGACAATCGGACTGCGGTCGCTTACATCAATCACCAAGGAGGGACTCGCAGCAGGAGTGCCCTCAGGGAAGTTTCTCCGATTCTTGCATGGGCGGAGAGCAATGTCCCATGCATCTCAGCAGTGTACATTCCGGGAGTGGAAAACGTGGAGGCGGACTCCCTGAGCAGGGGATCCTCTCGCTGAGGGGAATGGTCGCTCAACCACAAGGTGTTTCGGTCCCTTTGTCACAAGTGGGGGATTCCGGAGGTGGATCTCTTTGCCCCCGTCACAATCACAAGCTTCCTGCATTTGTGTCTCTGTCTCAGGATCCTCTGGCCCTGGCAGTGGACGCCTTGTCTCTTGCCTGGAGGGATCTGGGTTTTCTGTACCTGTTTCCCCCCTTCTCCATGGTGGGCAAGGTGGTGCGCAAGCTGGCTCAAGAGGGTGCGCCAGCAATTCTGGTGGCCCCAAGGTGGCCAAGACAGGTTTGGTTCGCAGACGTCGTACGGCTGGCGGTAGATCAGTACAGGTTGCCCCTGTTTCCGGATCTGATCACTCAAGGTCAACTTTGTTACCCCAATTTACAAACGCTGGCTTTGACGGCGTGGCTGCTGAAGCCTCCATTGTAAAGGAAGAAGGTTTGTCGGATGCGGTGATTCAGACGCTTGTTAGAGCTAGGAAGAGATCTTCCTCTAACATCTACTACAGGACTTGGAGGTCCTATATTGACTGGTGTGAGGCTAGGGCTTTGCCTTGCAGGGTGTTTTCGATTCCCTAGGATTTTGGATTTTCTTCAACACGGTCTGGACCTGGGGTTCCAGCTTAGTACCTTGAAAGGGCAGGTCTCTGCCCTGGCGGTCTTCTTTCAAAGTTCCTTTGCTCTTCATCCTTTGGTTAAAACTTTTTTCCAGGGGGTCACTTTGTTGCCTGTTTGGGATTTGAATTTGGTTCTGTCGGCCCTCCAGGGGCCTCCTTTTGAGCCGGAGCAGGATGTTGCACTTTCTATGCTCACACAAAAGGTTGCCTTTTTGGTGGCTATCACCTCTGTTCGACGTGTCTCTGAGTTGGCGGCTCTGTCCATTCAGGCCCCTTACTTTGAAAGACACCAGGATAAGGTGGTCTTTCGCTTTAAGCCAGATTTCCTTCCTAAGGTGGTTTCTGCCTTCCATCTCAATCAGGATGTGGTTCTTCCTTCCTTGTGTCCTAAGCCTAGCAATGAGAAGGAGAGGGTCCTGCACTCTTTGGATGTAGTTCGTTGTGTGAAGTACTATTTGGTGGCTACTTCTCCCTTTCGGAAGACGGACGCCTTGTTCGTGGTGCCCTCCGGGCCCAGGAAGGGTTTGGCGCCCGCCAAGTCTACCATTAGTAAATGGATACGTCAGGCCATTGTTGGGGCCTATTCTGCCAAGGGGAGAGTTCCCCCTTTTTTAGATCACTGCTCATTCTACTCGTGCTGTTGGGGCTTCCTGGGCTTTCCAGCACCAGGCCTCTGTTGAACAAGTTTGTAAGACTGCTACTTGGTCTTCTGTTCATACTTTTTCCAAGTTTTATAAGGTTGATGTGCGGGCCTCAGCAGATGCTGTTTTTGGCCGCAAGGTTCTGCAAGCTGCAGTGGTTTAAATTGGTGCATTATTGCCTTTTTGGGATCCCCACCCTTGTTGGACACTGCTATTGGATGTCCCATATGTCATTAATCTTGGAAGCGGGGTGTGTGACATACTTGGAATAATACCATTTTGTGATTACGCACCTTTAAAATGGGTATTATAAGTATGTCACACACCCGCTTCATCCCGCCCTGATTTTTATTCTGGATCCTCTATATGGGGAACCTTGTTTGGTTATTTAGTCTTTTATTGGCTCTTCCTGGTCCCCTTACTGCTTTCCTATACTGGGGAATGTGTGGGAGGTCCCAGGTATTTATGGACCGGGAGGGGCTTCTTTTTTTCTAGTCATCTCTGCAGAAGTTCGCCCTCTACTGGACATAACCCATATGTCATTAATCTTGGAAACGGGGTGTGTGACATACTTATAATACCCATTTTAAAGGTGAGTAATCGCAAAATTGTATTATTTCACATAGCTTCAGATTGTACTCTCTCTAACAAGACTTAGGACACAAGTCCAAGGAATAAAAATGGTCATAACCATAACAGGCAAACAAGAGATAATGAACAAAGGGCGGGGTGGGACGACCTGGACTGGATATACTCAAAAACAATTCTACAGGTGAGTTTCACAGAATTGTATTTTTCCCTATATTCGGTCCAGGTCGTCCCAGTGATGACATGTGGGACATCCAAAAGCAGTGTCCATTTGGGCAGGATCCCCAGTGCGGAACAGCATGTAGTTCATCTCACTACCGCCTGAAGCACCTTTCGGCCAAAAACAGCGTCAGCTGAGGCTCGAAAATCCACCTTGTAAAACCTTGTAAAAGTATGAACTGAAGACCAAGTGGTGGCCTTACAAACTTGTTCAAACGATGCCTGGTGCTGAAAAGCCCAAGAGGCACCAATAGCTCTGGTAGAATGAGCTGTGATCCGAAAAGGGGGTTCCTTCCCCTTGGCAGAGAGTGCCTGCACCACCGCCTGTCTGATCCACTTACTGAGAGTGGACTTGGCTGGTGGCAAACCTTTTCTAGAGCCCTCTGTTAGGACAAAAGCAAATCCTATTTCCTGGAGGATTCAGTTGCAGCCAGGTAATACTTTATGGCTCTGACCACATCCAAGGCATGGAGGGTCCTTTCCCTAGAATTAGTCGGTACTGGACACAAGGAAGGTAAGATGACTTCCTCATTAAGGTGAAAGGGAGAAACGACCTTAGGCAAAAATTCAGGTTTAAAGCGAAAAACCACCTCATCCTTATGCCGCTCAAAATAGGGAGGTTTCATACAAATCGCAGCCAACTCTGACACGCGACGCACCGAGGTGATCGCTACCAAAAAGATCACTTTGAGAGTCAAAATAGATAATGCAGCATCGCACAATGGTTTGAAGAGAGGACCTTGAAGAGCAGACAATACTAAATTCAAGTCCCCACTGGTAATACTGACTTACGCGGTGGCCGGACATGGGTGACTCCCTGGAAAAAAGTTTTGATCAGCCTATGGTTGGCAATGGATCTCTGGAAAAAGATGGCTAAAGCTGAGACCTGACCCTTGAGGGTTCTCAACAGGAGACCTAAGTCTAAGCCGTGTTGCAAAAACTCCAGAATCCCGGAAATAGAAAATGTGTGGCAAAGGAGACTTTGGTCTCGCACCAAGCAATATAGCGTGCCAAACTCTGTAGTATATCATGGAAGAAGATTTCTTTCGTGCCTGAATCATTGTCTGCACAACCGTGGGCGACAGCCCCTTGTCCATCAGGATTGAAGATTCAATAGCCAGGCCGTCAAAGCCAGCGTCCGTAAACTGGGGTGCCGCAGCGACCCCTGTGTGAGAAGCCCTGGGTCGTCGGGCATGATGTAGCGATCTACTGACATCTGAACTATGTCCGCAAACCAACTCCTTCTCGGCCAGCGAGGAGCCACCAGGATAGTTGGTACCCCTTCCTGGGCTATCTTGCGCAGCACTCTGCCCAGAAGTGGAAAAAGAGGGGATGCATAAGAAACTTAAACTCCGTCCAGGGAATCGCCAGAGCGTCTGTGGCAATGGCCAGAGGATCTCTTGAGAGGGAGATGAACCTGTGATTGTGTCTGGACGCAAACAGGTCCACATCCGGCTGACCCCAGCGAGACACAGAGCGTGAAAGATCTTGCTGCTGAGAGACCATCCCCCAGGAGCAAGGTACTCCTGCTCAGGGAGTCTGCCTCCTGGTTTTCCACTCCGGGGACGTAGACCGCCGATATGCAGGGAACATTCTCCTCTGCCCAAGTCAGAATCTGGGTCACCTCTTGAGGGCTCGCTTGCTCAGAGTCTCGCCCTGGTGACTGATGTAGGCAAAAGCCGTCTGATTGTCAGAGCGAACCTGGATCGCACGACCCCTTAAATGTGGAGCCAAGCGAAGAAGCACCACCCGGATTGCTCTCAACTCCAAGAGATATATGGGTAAGCAGTTCTCCTGCGGACCCCACTGACTGAGTCTGCCAAACACCTCCCCAGCCGTTCAGACTGGCATCCGTGGTAACTATCTCCCAATAGGGAGTCAGAAAGGACTTGCCCGCCAACAGGCTCCTGGAGTCCAACCACCACAAGAGGGACTGTCTGGCCAGGGGGGACAGCGAAAAAACCTGTTCCAGCGACTCCTGCATCCGGTTCCAGCCGGTCAGCAGGTTCAAATGAAGAGGCCTCATGTGAAATTGGACTAGGGCACTGCCTCGAAGCATGATGCCATTAGGCCCACCAATCTTTTCCCCAGACGTATCGACGGCCACTGACAGGACAGCGAGGCCTGCACCTGCGTCTGGAGGCCCAAAGCCTTCTGCTGTGGTAGAAAGACCTTGACCTGAGAAGTGTCTATCTCATTCCCAGGAAGGATCTCACTGTTGAGGGAGTGATAAAAGACTTAATGGGTAATTGACTACCCAGCCGAAGGCCTCCAGGGTTTACAGCACCGTCCGAGTATCGTTCTTGGCCTGCTGAAGAGACTGGGCCGTAATCAACAAGTCGTCTAGATAAGGCAGTACACGAATGCCCTGGTTCCTCAGGATGGCCATGATGTCCGCCAACGCCTTGGTGAAGATGCGGGACGCTGAGGAATTCTTGAATGGAAGAGCCACAAACTGGTAATGCTGGTCCTCCAGAGCAAACCTTAGGAACTTCTGATGCCCCTGGAAAATCGGGATGTGCAGATAAGCATCCTTGATGTCCACCTTGGTCATGAAATCGCTGGGCCGAAGCGAGCTCACTGACGACCGTAAGGTTTCCATGCGGAAATGTCTGACTCTTACAAACCTGTTGAGACCCTTCAGGTCCAGGATAGGTCTTAACATTCCGTCCTTCTTGGGACGGAACAGGTTGGAGTAAAAACCTTGACCCTGTTCCTGCCGAGGTACAGGGCAAATTACACCTAACCGCAGGAGGTGTTGCACGGCCATTCTCAAGCCCTGTGCCTTCGATGGGTTTTGGGACATCCGAGACCGGAGAAATTTTGTGGGCGGCCTGACTGCCAGCTCTATCTTGTATCCAGAGGGCACTACCTCCTGAATCCACCGTTTCGGGACGTGCCGTCTCCAGACTTGAGTGAATAGCAGAAGTCGTCCCCCCACCCGGATGGGTGAGGGCGCCCCCTCATGCTTGGGGGGACTTGGCAGGGGGCTTGGACCTGGCTCCCCAGGCGGGATTGGGTCGGCCACGGGATCTACCTCTACCCCAGGAGTCTCTGCGACCACCTGAAAATGAAGAGCCTTTTCCTCCTCGAAAGGAGCGAAAGGCAGACGGATTCCAAAAGGGCCGAGCAGGCTTCCGTCTCTGATGGAGTCTACCATTCTTGACCAAAAGGTCCAGGCGCTCCCCAAACAGCCTGTGCCCCACAAAGGGGATACTCGTAAGCGACTTCTTGGCCGCGGCATCAGCCGACCATTGCCGCAACCAGAGCGAGCGGCGGAGAGCAACAAGCAGGGCCGAAATCCTGGCACCAAGCCGGACTCCATCGTCCATGGCAGAGATAACGAAGGCAATGAATTCCACGCAGGCCTTGAGTTCTTCATACTCCTCCGCCCACTTGCGAGCTGTAGCTCTATCCACAAGATCTCTCACCTTCTTTCTGATGGCCAGAGAGACATTTGCCGCGGCACACACAGGGCGAAACAGGGCACCAGCAAAGGTGAACGCATGACAGACCAGCTGATCCAGGGGCTTTGCAGCCGGGTCATGTAAGGAAGCAGTATCAGGTGACGGCATAACAGTAGTGTTGGACAACCCTGACACAGGGGAATCCACTTCGAAAGGGCGAGACCACAGACGCACAAACTCGTCAGGGAAGGGATACCGTCTATCCAGTCCCTTAGGTACATGGTAGTTTGTTAGGCCTTTCCCATTCCTTGAAAATCATATTAGAAAAGTGGGCCTGCTCCGGAAAAACCCGCCTTTGTCTTTCGGTTCTAAACAATTCACCTTGCTTCCTCTTAGCCGCTCTGGAAGGAACAATGTGTAAAGTCTCAAACACTGAGGTAAGCAAAAGCAAAAAAGGAAATCAGACAAACCGTCATCGCCAGCAGAATAATCCGCAGTGGAACGGGGATCATCTGGCAACTCACCTTCCTCCAAAGAGCCCAGATCATCAAAAAGATCGTCATTATCCGAGTAAACGGGCTCGATGTACCGTTTCTTACTCGTGGCTTTCTTAGGAGCCGTCGGCGAGATCTGTCTCTTGAGATTAGCCAGCCTATGCGCCAAATCAGCATGGGACCCACTGCTGGTTTCCCCCTCACTGGGGGCTGAGTGCAGCAATGGAGGGTCAGGAGAGGCCACAGGCAGTGAAGGGCTAGGGGCAGGGACGCCCGCCCGGTCATGATCCAAAATAATGCCCCTGGCGCAAGTGGTACAAACAGTGCTGAATCCGCCCAGAGGATTCGTACTGCACAAGGGGCAGAGCTTCACCAGCCCAGATGGGGCCCCCAGCTCACTAACCCCAGATGCCTCCATTATGGTGATTAAAAATGTTCATTTTAAAGGTTACAAGGCACTAATGGCCCAAACCTAAATGATCCCTCTTCATAAAAGGAAGGGGGGGGGACCGGGAGGAACCACAACCCTTAACCACTAAGCCCACAACCTATGCAGAGACAAAAGAGAGAAAAGGACCCATCAGACCTTCTAAACAGCGATATGCATGGAAGCAATATAACATTCAAAAGAGAGACTCATGACACCGACAGGTCTTGATGCAATCATGCAGCAGCACAATCATCAACAGGGACAGCGCAGTACACCGCAGCTAGAGCTTCTAGCTCTTCCTCGAGGGGCGGGCCACGTCGCGATGACGGGGAACGCGTCATCGTGCGGCCCCGCCCCCCCCGGCCCCCCCATCATATCTGCACACCGAGGCGGGGCGCGGCCATACTGAAGAGCTGTGCGGCGCACGTAACCGCACCGTCTGCCTGTCATCGTCACACCTCGTGAGCGTCATCCCCCGTTCTCCCCCCCCATCACAGCGTGACTGAGTAAAGATGAAAGGAAGGGTAGACAATGCGAGGCCCATGAGGAACCGCGCAGGAGCGAGGGAGGTAAGCATGACAAAAAACTCCAGGGCAGTAGAGCCCGCGAGGAGCAGTGCAAGTAAAAAACACAGTTAATAAAGCTTGTGGGCAGGAAGGGTGATACAGGCTTATAAGCCAACAAGTGGTTCCCCCATGAGGCTCACCATAAGCCTATGGCCAGCTACCCTTTAAACAGGGCCTGTAGCCCAGAGCTTAGCTCTGATAAATGGGTTTGACAGGATCAGTGGAAATAGGGCCCGCAGTGCCGACGGGCTAGGAGGCCCCGCTCAGCTGCCAATATCCAGAGAGAGTATCCAACGATCTTCTGCAGCAAAGACTGCAAGATGAACACTGGAGAATCATAGAGGGACACCTGCTTTTATAGGCTGGGAGGAGCTACATCTTTTGATCTTGCAGTCGAGCGCCCCCCTAGGGGCGGAATACCCACATGTCATCACTGGGACGACCTGGACTGGATATAGGGAAAATGTCAAGCGTTCAGAGAAACTGCCTGAAGAATAAGCCCCAGATTTCCTGGATGGGTGACGGTGCCCTTTCTGCTGTGAGGAAAGGTTAGGGGTGCCCTTGGCTACATTCTGTCAAGCCTGTTTTCCCTTGAAGGAGGAACTTGGATCTACCAAGTTAAAGGAGGACTTTGTGTCCCCTATGGCCTGCTTATGGAAGGGACAAGAGGAGTCCAAGAGTCTTTACTGTAGAATGGTAGTATTCCTCCTGGTTTATTAAAAAGATTCTCCTTCCCCAAAGAGCTTGCCTTTTTGTAGAAAAGGGCAGTTATAGTCATCTGGGAGCTGCACTTTTAACCCTACAGTGAATTTAGTGACTACAGCACCAGCCACAATATTTAAAGTGATTGGCAAGTCAAAAGTTAAAAAAGCAATTCTGAGAGTACTCACCTGTAGAATTGTTTTTGTTCTTGCATGGCACAGCCTGCTTCGGTATTCATAACAGTTGGGTTATTCCGCCACAAGGTGGCGCAGTGTACTGCAGAAGGGCTGTGGCATCTCCCGGCCCCCTATAAAAACGGGATTAACCATAGAGTTCCCAGCGTAGACAAGCAGTGAGACAAGAAGGCGGGAGAGAATAAAGGTAAAAAAATGTAAAAAAAGGTAAAAAACCCCAATTAACTTGGAACAATCACCATAAAGAGGCAACCAAGAATAACGATAACAAGGGTGGGTCGGAGCAGGCCGTGCCATGCAAGAACAAAAACAATTCTACAGGTGAGTACTCACAGAGTTGCTTTTTTCTTTATTGTATGGCACGGCCTGCTTCGGTATTCATAACAGTTGGGACATCTAAAAGCAGTGTCCAAAAGTAGGGTGGGATCCCCAATGAGTAACAGCCGGCAGTTCAAGTCACTACCGCCTGAAGCACCTTACGACCAAAAGCCTTAACATCAACCTTGTAAAATTTGGAAAAAGTATAAACAGAAGACCAAGTAGCGGCCTTGCAAACTTGTTCAACAGAAGCTTGGTGCTGAAAAGCCCAAGAAGCACCAATAGCACAAGTGGAATGAGCAGTAATTCTAAAGGGAGGTTCCTTCCCCTTAGCAGAATAGGCTTGAACCACCGCCTGACGGATCCAATTGCTGATAGTGGATTTAGCCGGAGGCAAACCCTTCCTAGGTCCAGAAGTGAGAACAAAAAGAGCATCAGATTTCCTGAAAGGCTCAGTAGCGACCAAATAAAACTTCAGAGCCCTGACCACATCCAGAGGATGCATTGTCCGCTCCTTGGAATTAGCAGGATTAGGACACAATGAAGGCAAGACAATAGGCTTGATTCAGAGAGACAAAAAAATACTTTTGTTTTAGTGCCGATCTGTTTTTTTTTTAAATGTTTCCGTTCTCGTATGAGTGTGCGAGCGATTCTATGCATGCATTGCAATCCTTCTGTAAAGTTTCCGTCCATTCATACGGGAGATTACGAATACGAGGATGTCATTTTCCAGCGTGACTTTTCCATTTCACTTTTCACATGTTACAACGTAGGCTTTCGTTTTTGCCCATTTCCCATCGTATCCTCCCACGAATCCTTTACGTTTCCTGTTAGTTTCTGTTTCCCTTTTTCAATAAATAATCGTCCAGACGGAAATCCTTACGATCTTGCGCCTGCGCACTAAAAACTTAACTCATTAAAGTGCCCGCCTACATATTTGCCACCCTCACTTTTACTACAATGTTTAGCTAAATCACTTAGCACTATCCTCCATCTTCCCTTTTGGACCCTTAAAGCTCACCCAAACCACTTTGCGGTTAGGTTCTTCTTCCATTTTAGCCCCCTAAAACTTACCCAAATCACTTCTCGGTCATGTGAATATTCATCTTTAAATATTTCTGGGCCCATTAGTTTTGTGTTAATGTATTTTGTAAATGAAATGACACTGAAACATTTTTTTTTATTCCATCATAAAATATCAAATCTTAAAAAAAATGTGAAAATTTCACATTTTTACAACTATAAAAAACAAAATAGCAATGGCAGGCCACAGAACATTATTCTTCATCTGTGGTCCCCAACAAGTCGCGCAATTCCTGCATCTCTCCCACCAACTGAAGGACCCTGACACTCAGTTGTGCCACTCTGGCACAAGTGCTCCCTGTTGAAAAACGTAAATTAAAATATTGGTATAAACTTGTTGGGGTCATACTGCAGTGCCCCCCCCTGTATAGTCCAGACACCTAAATCTGGACTTCAAAAGCCAGAGGGCCCAGGTTTTGCATAATGCCCGATTAGAGAACCCTTGGCCCGCATTCTGCAGGCAAAGAATGGGCATCAGGAGCAAGGGCAGGAGTGGATATCCAGAATCCCCTGAAAGAATTTAAAAATACTAACATAAAATAAACATTCTAAGCAACAATTTTGTTTAACATGTCATCAAGGGCTAAAAACAGCCATAGGTTAAGACATGAGTCATCAACTATCTTCATTGCCATACAGTGAAAATGGATTGATGGAATGTGAGCAAACTTACCCAGGAGCCATCCACCAGATAATTCACCTGACCCAAACTGACGAAATAAGCCGGAGCTCTGCTGTCAGGCCCGTGGGACACCCGCCTTCAGAGTAAGCCCACAACTAGAGATGAGCGAACTTTTGAAAAATTCGATTCGACTGATTCGCCGAATTTTCCGACAAAAATCGTTTCGACCCGAATAAATTCGCGACGAATCGCTATTAAAAACGGCTATTTCTGAGCCTCCTACAGCCTCAATAGGGTTGTAAACCATTCAGCCTTGCTGTAACACGCACAGGATGCGTGCTGGGTTAGTTAAATAATACTTTGAAGAAATATCACATGCAGATCAGAGGCATCGCTAATAGAATCGCAGAGCGGCACAATTGCAGAGAGTTGAAGTGGCATCACTATGAGGGGCAGAAGGAGCCCAAATATACACTGGAGTTGGCCTCAGGAGCCCAAAAATTGGATGAATCACACCCTGGAGTTGGCAGAAGTTGGCAGCAGCAGCAGCAGCAGGAGCCCAAATATACACTGGAGTTGGCTTCAGGAGCCCAAAAATTGGATGAATCACACCCTGGAGTTGGCAGGAGTTGACAGTAGCAGCAGCAGGAGCCCAAATATACACTGGAGTTGGCCTCAGGAGCCCAAAAATTGGATGAATCACACCCTGGAGTTGGCAGGAGTTGACAGTAGCAGCAGCAGGAGCCCAAATATACACTGGAGTTGGCCTCAGGAGCCCAAAAATTGGATGAATCACACCCTGGAGTTGGCAGAAGTTGGCAGCAGCAGCAGCAGGAGCCCAAATATACACTGGAGTTGGCCTCAGGAGCCCAAAAATTGGATGAATCACACCCTGGAGTTGGCAGGAGTTGACAGTAGCAGCAGCAGGAGCCCAAATATACACTGGAGTTGGCCTCAGGAGCCCAAAAATTGGATGAATCACACCCTGGAGTTGGCAGAAGTTGGCAGCAGCAGGAGCCCAAATATACACTGGAGTTGGCCTCAGGAGCCCAAAAATTGGATGAATCACACCCTGGAGTTGGCAGGAGTTGACAGTAGCAGCAGCAGGAGCCCAAATATACACTGGAGTTGGCCTCAGGAGCCCAAAAATTGGATGAATCACACCCTGGAGTTGGCAGAAGTTGGCAGCAGCAGCAGCAGGAGCCCAAATATACACTGGAGTTGGCCTCAGGAGCCCAAAAATTGGATGAATCACACCCTGGAGTTGGCAGGAGTTGACAGTAGCAGCAGCAGGAGCCCAAATATACACTGGAGTTGGCCTCAGGAGCCCAAAAATTGGATGAATCACACCCTGGAGTTGGCAGAAGTTGGCAGCAGCAGCAGCAGGAGCCCAAATATACACTGGAGTTGGCCTCAGGAGCCCAAAAATTGGATGAATCACACCCTGGAGTTGGCAGAAGTTGGCAGCAGCAGCAGCAGGAGCCCAAATATACACTGGAGTTGGCCTCAGGAGCCCAAAAATTGGATGAATCACACCCTGGAGTTGGCAGGAGTTGACAGTAGCAGCAGCAGGAGCCCAAATATACACTGGAGTTGGCCTCAGGAGCCCAAAAATTGGATGAATCACACCCTGGAGTTGGCAGAAGTTGGCAGCAGCAGCAGCAGCAGGAGCCCAAATATACACTGGAGTTGGCCTCAGGAGCCCAAAAATTGGATGAATCACACCCTGGAGTTGGCAGGAGTTGACAGTAGCAGCAGCAGGAGCCCAAATATACACTGGAGTTGGCTTCAGGAGCCCAAAAATTGGATGAATCACACCCTGGAGTTGGCAGGAGTTGACACCAGCAGCAGCAGGAGCCCAAATATACACTGGAGTTGGCTTCAGGAGCCCAAAAATTGGATGAATCACACCCTGGAGTTGGCAGAAGTTGGCAGCAGCAGCAGCAGGAGCCCAAATATACACTGGAGTTGGCTTCAGGAGCCCAAAAATTGGATGAATCACACCCTGGAGTTGGCAGAAGTTGGCAGCAGCAGCAGCAGGAGCCCAAATATACACTGGAGTTGGCCTCAGGAGCCCAAAAATTGGATGAATCACACCCTGGAGTTGGCAGAAGTTGGCAGCAGCAGCAGCAGGAGCACAAATATACACTGGAGTTGGCTTCAGGAGCCCAAAAATTGGATGAATCACACCCTGGAGTTGGCAGAAGTTGGCAGCAGCAGCAGCAGGAGCCCAAATATACACTGGAGTTGGCCTCAGGAGCCCAAAAATTGGATGAATCACACCCTGGAGTTGGCAGGAGTTGACAGTAGCAGCAGCAGGAGCCCAAATATACACTGGAGTTGGCCTCAGGAGCCCAAAAATTGGATGAATCACACCCTGGAGTTGGCAGAAGTTGGCAGCAGCAGCAGCAGGAGCCCAAATATACACTGGAGTTGGCCTCAGGAGCCCAAAAATTGGATGAATCACACCCTGGAGTTGGCAGAAGTTGGCAGCAGCAGCAGCAGGAGCCCAAATATACACTGGAGTTGGCCTCAGGAGCCCAAAAATTGGATGAATCACACCCTGGAGTTGGCAGAAGTTGGCAGCAGCAGCAGCAGGAGCCCAAATATACACTGGAGTTGGCCTCAGGAGCCCAAAAATTGGATGAATCACACCCTGGAGTTGGCAGAAGTTGGCAGCAGCAGCAGCAGGAGCCCAAATATACACTGGAGTTGGCCTCAGGAGCCCAAAAATTGGATGAATCACACCCTGGAGTTGGCAGAAGTTGGCAGCAGCAGCAGCAGGAGCCCAAATATACACTGGAGTTGGCCTCAGGAGCCCAAAAATTGGATGAATCACACCCTGGAGTTGGCAGAAGTTGGCAGCAGCAGCAGCAGGAGCCCAAATATACACTGGAGTTGGCTTCAGGAGCCCAAAAATTGGATGAATCACACCCTGGAGTTGGCAGAAGTTGGCAGCAGCAGGAGCCCAAATATACACTGGAGTTGGCCTCAGGAGCCCAAAAATTGGATGAATCACACCCTGGAGTTGGCAGGAGTTGACAGCAGCAGCAGCAGGAGCCCAAATATACACTGGAGTTGGCCTCAGGAGCCCAAAAATTGGATGAATCACACCCTGGAGTTGGCAGAAGTTGGCAGCAGCAGCAGCAGGAGCCCAAATATACACTGGAGTTGGCCTCAGGAGCCCAAAAATTGGATGAATCACACCCTGGAGTTGGCAGGAGTTGGCAGCAGCAGCAGCAGGAGCCCAAAAAATGGCCTAAAGACATAAATATGTTTTGCACCATTTGGAAAGTGTAAAACGTGGCACCATGCTGAATCTAGTCGCATGCATCAGGCATTGGTGGGTGGAAATCCTGGCTGATCCATCCCTGATTCATTTTGACAAAGGTGAGTCTCTCCACATTTTTAGTTGACAGACGAGTTCTCCTCGCCGTAACTATGGCCCCCGCCGCACTAAACACCCGCTCAGATGGCACGCTACTTGCCGGGCAGGACAGCTTTTCCAGGGCAAACTCTGCTAGTTGCGGCCACAAATCAAGTTTGGCTGCCCAGAAGTCCAGCGGATCCTCAAGGTGTGTTGGCATGGTCATGTCAAAGTATGACATGACCTGCTGGTTCAGGTCCTGCTCCAGGTCTTCCTGCTGCTCATGAGTAGCCTCACTATGCGGGTGTAGAAAGCTACTCATTAGCGACTGAAGACTGAGGCTGCTGCTGCTGATGGAGCTTCTGCTGCTGCTGCTGCCAACCCCCCCAGCGGCCATGGCAGTGGAAGGTGAGCGCAGAGGTCCCCTCGAGTCAGACCTGCGAGAGTATGGACCATGGCGCAGATAGGCATCGGCCAACTGCCTACGTAGAATGTCTTTGTAGTAGTTGAGTTTGTCCTCCCTCTCGGTGGGTTTAAAAAATGCCCCCATTTTGTGCCGGAAGCGAGGGTCCAATAAGGTGGACAGCCAGAAGTCATCCCGCCGACAGATGGAAACAATTCTGGGGTCACTACGCAAGCATGTGAGCATGCTTCGTGCCATTTGCGCAAGTGACTCGGATGGACTACCTGTCTCCATCTCCACTGCATACTGCCACGGTGTGCCCGGGTCCTCTGTCTCTCCTTCCTCAAAAACCTCTAGCTCCTCTGGCTGCTCCTGCTCCTCCTCTCCTGTCCGCTGACTAGATAAACCAGCCATTTCGCCAAGCCTAAACTGTGTTTCGCTGGGCAACTCCTCCTCCTCCTCTTCCTCCTCCTCCTCCTCCAGTTCAGCTCCAACGGGGTTCATGTGGCCGTAAGATGTAAACGCCATGTCTCCAGTGCCCTGACCAGCCATGGTTTCCAACATGTGCTGTAGTACATGAAGCAGTGGAATCACGTCGTTCATCCCGTAATCCTGCCGACTGACAAATAAAGTGGCTTCCTCAAAGGGCCTGAGCAAACGGCAGGTGTCACGTATGAGCTGCCACTGGTTGACATTGAAGTTACACAGGGGAGTCCCCCTATCTGCTTGGATCATCAGGAAATCCGTGATGGCTTTTCTCTGTTCATATAATCGGTCCAACATGTGAAGGGTGGAATTCCAACGGGTGGAAACATCGCAAATCAGACTATGTTGGGGGATACCATTCTGACGCTGTAGCTCAAGAAGGGTGTGTTTGGCGGTGTAGGAGTGGCTGAAATGCATGCAAAGTTTCCGTGAAGTTGTTAGGATGTCCTGCAGATGGGGGGAACACTTCAGAAACCGCTTGACAACCAGATTGAAGACGTGAGCCATGCAGGGGGCATGGGTCAGGCTTCCTTGGCGCAGCGCAGACAAAATGTTCTTCCCATTGTCGGTAACCATGATTCCCATTTTAAGTTTTCTCGGAGTAAGCCATGTTTGGATTTCCTGATGAATACATTTAAGCAGTTCCTCCCCTGTGTGACTCCGTTCGCCAAGACAAACCATGTGAAGCACTGCGTGACACCTCCGTGCCCTGCACACATGGTAGACTGGAGGGGCACTGAGACTTGAGCCTACAGTGGAGGGTGAGGAGATGGCGGAGGATGAGGAGGCCGAGTCGCACGGTGTCACAGGCCCAATGGGCAGAGAGCGCGGAGGCCGAAGCGGCGTGACCTGTCCAAGTTGCTGCTGCAAAGGGACCACATTCACCCAGTGGGCCGTAAACGACATGTACTGCCCCTGACCGTAGTTACAGCTCCAGATGTCGGCGCTGCCATGTATTTTGCTACACACCGACAGGCTCAAGGACTGGCCCACCTTCTGTTCAACAAAAGTGTGCAGCGCTGGTACTGCCTTCTTGGCAAAGAAATGACGGCTTGGGACTCTCCACCTCGGCTCGGCACAAGCCATCAGTTCTCTGAAAGGTGCAGATTCCACCACCTGAAAAGGGAGCGACTGCAGCACCAGCAACTTGGACAGGAGCACATTCAGCTTCTGCGCCGTAGGATGAGTGGGCGCATACTGCTGTCTCTTGGACATGGCTTCGCTGATGGATTGCTGGCGGGATGCATGACTTGGAGGAGGAGGAGCAGGAGCGACAGAGGATGGGTATGACGCACAGCTGCCTTCGGCTGAGGTGCTGGAGCCTTGGCTGGCAGAAATTGGGAGCTCACTTGGTGAGGAAGCAGACTGGACCACCCCTTGGGAGCCTCGGTTCTCCCAGGTCGTTTTATGGTGACGCATCATATGTTGACGCAGGGCCATGGTGCCAACATTTGGACCCTGGCCACGCTTCACCTTTTGCCTACATATCTTGCATGTGGCCATGTTACCCTCCTGCGGATGCCTCAGGAAAAACTGCCACACTGCCGAGTAGCTACTTTTCCCACCCCCTGGCCTCACTGATTCACTGCTGCTGTTGCCAACTCCAGGAACCCCTGCTCCACTACCTCCCGATAAGGTAGACTGCCGCACAGCAGGTGCTCTACCCCGGCCCCGGCCCCGGCCGGCTCCAGCCTTTGGAATTGTGCCCCCATGCTGACTGCTACCACCTTGCTGCCTCAGCTGCTGACTCCGGGGCAACCTGCACCCCTCTTCTCCTGATGATGACGATGAAGCCCCTTCATCACCCGGCTCCCAAGTGCGATCGGCTTCATCGTCATCATCATCATCATCACCGAGTTGTGGCTGTACGTCACTGATGTTCGTGGATTCGTCAACAGTGTCTGGCGCAGGAGCTGGAACGCTCGCAGCACCCACGACACTGTCCACATCACTATTTGTCTGCCTAGCTAAAGAAGCCACCTCCATTTCTTGGCTGGGCAGTAGCTGCTGACTGTCCTCTATCTGATGGTCCTCCTCACTAAAGAGTGGAGCTGAACCCAAAGCATAGGATACGTCGCTGGGGGAGGGAACGGCGTAGGCCAGAGGCAATGGGAGGACAGGGACTGCTCTCGGGGCATGCCAACTCAGGGTTGTGTCAGAGGAACCTACCGACCCTAGACTGGGGGTCTCAGACGTAAGTTGTGATGATGTTGTTGATGAGCGCGTCAACCAATCTACCACGGCAGATGCGTTACTGGTGGAGACCCGACCGCTAGCAGATACTGGCAGATTAGGTCTCTCAGCGTGACTCCTGCTGCTACTGGCCCCCAGTCTGATGCGAGCTCTGCCTGCGGAATCTTGGCCTCTGCCACTCCTCTTTTCACTTCCAGGCACTTGTCTGCCCGACATAGTCTAACTGGCGTGGTAGTAGGTGATATTTAAAAAAACCCCGGGCAGCGGTGGGTCTATATGAAACAGAATATAATGCACACCAAAAGTGAGCAGTAACACTCAGCCTCCAACAGGCCTGCTTAGTGTAAATAAGAGAGCTGCTTAGTGTAAATAAAGAGGGGTATGCTATGTTACAGAATGGGATGCCTCAACAGAAGTGCACCTGGCAGGCAGCAGTAAGCCTATGCCCAGCAAAAGTGTCTTATAATATAAATATAATAAGAGCAAATGCTTATATGGTCTTAAACAGAGGCTGCTTTAGTCACAGAATGGGATGCCCTGGGCAGGAATGGACCTGGCAGGGTCCAGTAGTGCTTTGGCCAGCAAAAGTGTCTTTATCAGGCTAATTTCAAATATGATAAGAGCAAATGCTTATATGGTCTTAAACAGAGGCTGCTGTAGTCACAGAATGGGATGCCCTGGGCAGGAATGGACCTGGCAGGGTCCAGTAGTGCTTTGGCCAGCAAAAGTGTCTTTATCAGGCCTAATTTCAAATATGATAAGAGCAAATGCTTATATGGTCTTAAACAGAGGCTGCTGTAGTCACAGAATGGGATGCCCCGGGCAGGAATGGACCTGGCAGGGTCCAGTAGTGCTTTGGCCAGCAAAAGTGTCTTTATCAGGCCTAATTTCAAATATGATAAGAGCAAATGCTTATATGGTCTTAAACAGAGGCTGCTGTAGTCACAGAATGGGATGCCCCGGGCAGGAATGGACCTGGCAGGGTCCAGTAGTGCTTTGGCCAGCAAAAGTGTCTTTATCAGGCCTAATTTCAAATATGATAAGAGCAAATGCTTATATGGTCTTAAACAGAGGCTGCTTTAGTCACAGAATGGGATGCCCTGGGCAGGAATGGACCTGGCAGGGTCCAGTAGTGCTTTGGCCAGCAAAAGTGTCTTTATCAGGCCTAATTTCAAATATGATAAGAGCAAATGCTTATATGGTCTTAAACAGAGGCTGCTTTAGTCACAGAATGGGATGCCCTGGGCAGGAATGGACCTGGCAGGGTCCAGTAGTGCTTTGGCCAGCAAAAGTGTCTTTATCAGGCTAATTTCAAATATGATAAGAGCAAATGCTTATATGGTCTTAAACAGAGGCTGCTGTAGTCACAGAATGGGATGCCCCAACAGGAATGGACCTGGCAGGGTCCAGTAGTGCTTTGGCCAGCAAAAGTGTCTTTATCAGGCCTAATTTCAAATATGATAAGAGCAAATGCTTATATGGTCTTAAACAGAGGCTGCTTTAGTCACAGAATGGGATGCCCTGGGCAGGAATGGACCTGGCAGGGTCCAGTAGTGCTTTGGCCAGCAAAAGTGTCTTTATCAGGCCTAATTTCAAATATGATAAGAGCAAATGCTTATATGGTCTTAAACAGAGGCTGCTGTAGTCACAGAATGGGATGCCCCGGGCAGGAATGGACCTGGCAGGGTCCAGTAGTGCTTTGGCCAGCAAAAGTGTCTTTATCAGGCCTAATTTCAAATATGATAAGAGCAAATGCTTATATGGTCTTAAACAGAGGCTGCTTTAGTCACAGAATGGGATGCCCTGGGCAGGAATGGACCTGGCAGGGTCCAGTAGTGCTTTGGCCAGCAAAAGTGTCTTTATCAGGCCTAATTTCAAATATGATAAGAGCAAATGCTTATATGGTCTTAAACAGAGGCTGCTTTAGTCACAGAATGGGATGCCCTGGGCAGGAATGGACCTGGCAGGGTCCAGTAGTGCTTTGGCCAGCAAAAGTGTCTTTATCAGGCCTAATTTCAAATATGATAAGAGCAAATGCTTATATGGTCTTAAACAGAGGCTGCTGTAGTCACAGAATGGGATGCCCTGGGCAGGAATGGACCTGGCAGGGTCCAGTAGTGCTTTGGCCAGCAAAAGTGTCTTTATCAGGCCTAATTTCAAATATGATAAGAGCAAATGCTTATATGGTCTTAAACAGAGGCTGCTGTAGTCACAGAATGGGATGCCCCGGGCAGGAATGGACCTGGCAGGGTCCAGTAGTGCTTTGGCCAGCAAAAGTGTCTTTATCAGGCCTAATTTCAAATATGATAAGAGCAAATGCTTATATGGTCTTAAACAGAGGCTGCTTTAGTCACAGAATGGGATGCCCTGGGCAGGAATGGACCTGGCAGGGTCCAGTAGTGCTTTGGCCAGCAAAAGTGTCTTTATCAGGCCTAATTTCAAATATGATAAGAGCAAATGCTTATATGGTCTTAAACAGAGGCTGCTGTAGTCACAGAATGGGATGCCCCGGGCAGGAATGGACCTGGCAGGGTCCAGTAGTGCTTTGGCCAGCAAAAGTGTCTTTATCAGGCCTAATTTCAAATATGATAAGAGCAAATGCTTATATGGTCTTAAACAGAGGCTGCTTTAGTCACAGAATGGGATGCCCTGGGCAGGAATGGACCTGGCAGGGTCCAGTAGTGCTTTGGCCAGCAAAAGTGTCTTTATCAGGCCTAATTTCAAATATGATAAGAGCAAATGCTTATATGGTCTTAAACAGAGGCTGCTGTAGTCACAGAATGGGATGCCCTGGGCAGGAATGGACCTGGCAGGGTCCAGTAGTGCTTTGGCCAGCAAAAGTGTCTTTATCAGGCCTAATTTCAAATATGATAAGAGCAAATGCTTATATGGTCTTAAACAGAGGCTGCTGTAGTCACAGAATGGGATGCCCTGGGCAGGAATGGACCTGGCAGGGTCCAGTAGTGCTTTGGCCAGCAAAAGTGTCTTTATCAGGCTAATTTCAAATATGATAAGAGCAAATGCTTATATGGTCTTAAACAGAGGCTGCTGTAGTCACAGAATGGGATGCCCCAACAGGAATCGACCTGGCAGGGTCCAGTAGTGCTTTGGCCAGCAAAAGTGTCTTTATCAGGCCTAATTTCAAATATGATAAGAGCAAATGCTTATATGGTCTTAAACAGAGGCTGCTTTAGTCACAGAATGGGATGCCCTGGGCAGGAATGGACCTGGCAGGGTCCAGTAGTGCTTTGGCCAGCAAAAGTGTCTTTATCAGGCTAATTTCAAATATGATAAGAGCAAATGCTTATATGGTCTTAAACAGAGGCTGCTGTAGTCACAGAATGGGATGCCCCAACAGGAATGGACCTGGCAGGGTCCAGTAGTGCTTTGGCCAGCAAAAGTGTCTTTATCAGGCCTAATTTCAAATATGATAAGAGCAAATGCTTATATGGTCTTAAACAGAGGCTGCTTTAGTCACAGAATGGGATGCCCTGGGCAGGAATGGACCTGGCAGGGTCCAGTAGTGCTTTGGCCAGCAAAAGTGTCTTTATCAGGCCTAATTTCAAATATGATAAGAGCAAATGCTTATATGGTCTTAAACAGAGGCTGCTGTAGTCACAGAATGGGATGCCCTGGGCAGGAATGGACCTGGCAGGGTCCAGTAGTGCTTTGGCCAGCAAAAGTGTCTTTATCAGGCCTAATTTCAAATATGATAAGAGCAAATGCTTATATGGTCTTAAACAGAGGCTGCTGTAGTCACAGAATGGGATGCCCTGGGCAGGAATGGACCTGGCAGGGTCCAGTAGTGCTTTGGCCAGCAAAAGTGTCTTTATCAGGCCTAATTTCAAATATGATAAGAGCAAATGCTTATATGGTCTTAAACAGAGGCTGCTGTAGTCACAGAATGGGATGCCCTGGGCAGGAATGGACCTGGCAGGGTCCAGTAGTGCTTTGGCCAGCAAAAGTGTCTTTATCAGGCCTAATTTCAAATATGATAAGAGCAAATGCTTATATGGTCTTAAACAGAGGCTGCTGTAGTCACAGAATGGGATGCCCTGGGCAGGAATGGACCTGGCAGGGTCCAGTAGTGCTTTGGCCAGCAAAAGTGTCTTTATCAGGCCTAATTTCAAATATGATAAGAGCAAATGCTTATATGGTCTTAAACAGAGGCTGCTTTAGTCACAGAATGGGATGCCCTGGGCAGGAATGGACCTGGCAGGGTCCAGTAGTGCTTTGGCCAGCAAAAGTGTCTTTATCAGGCTAATTTCAAATATGATAAGAGCAAATGCTTATATGGTCTTAAACAGAGGCTGCTGTAGTCACAGAATGGGATGCCCCGGGCAGGAATGGACCTGGCAGGGTCCAGTAGTGCTTTGGCCAGCAAAAGTGTCTTTATCAGGCCTAATTTCAAATATGATAAGAGCAAATGCTTATATGGTCTTAAACAGAGGCTGCTGTAGTCACAGAATGGGATGCCCTGGGAAGGAATGGACCTGGCAGGGTCCAGTAGTGCTTTGGCCAGCAAAAGTGTCTTTATCAGGCCTAATTTCAAATATGATAAGAGCAAATGCTTATATGGTCTTAAACAGAGGCTGCTGTAGTCACAGAATGGGATGCCCCGGGCAGGAATGGACCTGGCAGGGTCCAGTAGTGCTTTGGCCAGCAAAAGTGTCTTTATCAGGCCTAATTTCAAATATGATAAGAGCAAATGCTTATATGGTCTTAAACAGAGGCTGCTTTAGTCACAGAATGGGATGCCCTGGGCAGGAATGGACCTGGCAGGGTCCAGTAGTGCTTTGGCCAGCAAAAGTGTCTTTATCAGGCCTAATTTCAAATATGATAAGAGCAAATGCTTATATGGTCTTAAACAGAGGCTGCTGTAGTCACAGAATGGGATGCCCTGGGCAGGAATGGACCTGGCAGGGTCCAGTAGTGCTTTGGCCAGCAAAAGTGTCTTTATCAGGCCTAATTTCAAATATGATAAGAGCAAATGCTTATATGGTCTTAAACAGAGGCTGCTTTAGTCACAGAATGGGATGCCCTGGGCAGGAATGGACCTGGCAGGGTCCAGTAGTGCTTTGGCCAGCAAAAGTGTCTTTATCAGGCTAATTTCAAATATGATAAGAGCAAATGCTTATATGGTCTTAAACAGAGGCTGCTGTAGTCACAGAATGGGATGCCCTGGGCAGGAATGGACCTGGCAGGGTCCAGTAGTGCTTTGGCCAGCAAAAGTGTCTTTATCAGGCCTAATTTCAAATATGATAAGAGCAAATGCTTATATGGTCTTAAACAGAGGCTGCTGTAGTCACAGAATGGGATGCCCCGGGCAGGAATGGACCTGGCAGGGTCCAGTAGTGCTTTGGCCAGCAAAAGTGTCTTTATCAGGCCTAATTTCAAATATGATAAGAGCAAATGCTTATATGGTCTTAAACAGAGGCTGCTGTAGTCACAGAATGGGATGCCCCGGGCAGGAATGGACCTGGCAGGGTCCAGTAGTGCTTTGGCCAGCAAAAGTGTCTTTATCAGGCCTAATTTCAAATATGATAAGAGCAAATGCTTATATGGTCTTAAACAGAGGCTGCTTTAGTCACAGAATGGGATGCCCTGGGCAGGAATGGACCTGGCAGGGTCCAGTAGTGCTTTGGCCAGCAAAAGTGTCTTTATCAGGCCTAATTTCAAATATGATAAGAGCAAATGCTTATATGGTCTTAAACAGAGGCTGCTTTAGTCACAGAATGGGATGCCCTGGGCAGGAATGGACCTGGCAGGGTCCAGTAGTGCTTTGGCCAGCAAAAGTGTCTTTATCAGGCTAATTTCAAATATGATAAGAGCAAATGCTTATATGGTCTTAAACAGAGGCTGCTGTAGTCACAGAATGGGATGCCCCAACAGGAATGGACCTGGCAGGGTCCAGTAGTGCTTTGGCCAGCAAAAGTGTCTTTATCAGGCCTAATTTCAAATATGATAAGAGCAAATGCTTATATGGTCTTAAACAGAGGCTGCTTTAGTCACAGAATGGGATGCCCTGGGCAGGAATGGACCTGGCAGGGTCCAGTAGTGCTTTGGCCAGCAAAAGTGTCTTTATCAGGCCTAATTTCAAATATGATAAGAGCAAATGCTTATATGGTCTTAAACAGAGGCTGCTGTAGTCACAGAATGGGATGCCCTGGGCAGGAATGGACCTGGCAGGGTCCAGTAGTGCTTTGGCCAGCAAAAGTGTCTTTATCAGGCCTAATTTCAAATATGATAAGAGCAAATGCTTATATGGTCTTAAACAGAGGCTGCTGTAGTCACAGAATGGGATGCCCTGGGCAGGAATGGACCTGGCAGGGTCCAGTAGTGCTTTGGCCAGCAAAAGTGTCTTTATCAGGCCTAATTTCAAATATGATAAGAGCAAATGCTTATATGGTCTTAAACAGAGGCTGCTGTAGTCACAGAATGGGATGCCCTGGGCAGGAATGGACCTGGCAGGGTCCAGTAGTGCTTTGGCCAGCAAAAGTGTCTTTATCAGGCCTAATTTCAAATATGATAAGAGCAAATGCTTATATGGTCTTAAACAGAGGCTGCTGTAGTCACAGAATGGGATGCCCTGGGCAGGAATGGACCTGACAGGGTCCAGTAGTGCTTTGGCCAGCAAAAGTGTCTTTATCAGGCCTAATTTCAAATATGATAAGAGCAAATGCTTATATGGTCTTAAACAGAGGCTGCTTTAGTCACAGAATGGGATGCCCTGGGCAGGAATGGACCTGGCAGGGTCCAGTAGTGCTTTGGCCAGCAAAAGTGTCTTTATCAGGCCTAATTTCAAATATGATAAGAGCAAATGCTTATATGGTCTTAAACAGAGGCTGCTGTAGTCACAGAATGGGATGCCCTGGGCAGGAATGGACCTGGCAGGGTCCAGTAGTGCTTTGGCCAGCAAAAGTGTCTTTATCAGGCCTAATTTCAAATATGATAAGAGCAAATGCTTATATGGTCTTAAACAGAGGCTGCTTTAGTCACAGAATGGGATGCCTCACAGCAGACTTAAGATCAGTTCAGTATATATGCACAGTTAGTTACTATAAGCAGCCTGAAAACGCTAACAAAGGCTGGATGAAAAAAAAAAAATCTCCCTGTCAGCCAGCTCCGTTTTTCCTACCTTTCCCTGGCTTTCTGTCTGTCTCCTGTCTGTCTCCTGCCTGTCTCCTGCCTGTCTCCTGTCTGTCTCCTGCCTGTCCCTGTCTCCAGCCTGTCTAACTGCCTCAGCTACACAGCGTTCTGTCTGTCTGTCACGAATGCAATAGAGAAATGAGGAAAAGCAAGATGGCCGCCGTTAAATACCGCTGTGTGACGTCACCGGGCTTGCTGGCTGCTGATAGGCTGCATGTGACTGCCCCAGCTTGCACTGGCGCGGGATACATGTCCAGACATGTCCCGTCCGCCATCTTAGAATGCCTGTAAATGTAAATGAATGGATGTTAAAGGAAAACTTCGAGTGATCGAATCACGGGGAAATTCGGATTCGATCCGAATCGAATTTTTCCTGAAATTCGGATCGAATCCGGGTTCGTCCGGATCGATTCGCTCATCCCTACCCACAACCCCCAATCTCCACTGCTAGCTTCACCTTTAGACAAGCCCCCGTTTGCCGGGATGCTTTATACGCCTCGCCGGACACGGTTGCCCCCAGGACTTAATAGCACAAAGGATGTGAGCTTACAGGGGTTGAAGGCAGATGAACCAGAGGCCAGACTGGGCAATGTTGGGTAAGTACTGGAAACAGTTTGGGTGCTTCGGAAACAGGTAATACTGGAAGCAATTCGGGTGCTCAGGAGCATTCAAGCAAAGTCAGACGTCAAGCCAGGGGTCACAACGGGAGGTCAGAGAGCTGCGCAGTACAAAGGGATGAGACGAAGACGTGGTCGAGATTCAAGCAGATAGTCAATAACGATATAAACAGGCAATCACAGGAACAATAACAAGCCAGCTAAACACTATCACAGGCACTGACACACTGAAGAGGTAATCCCTTTATAGGACTGAACCCGGCTGGATTGGACAGGGAGGCAGTGACTGTGATTGGTGCACTTTGGATCTGTGTGCTGATTGGTGCACTTCGGATCTATGGTTTGATTGGTGCACTTAGAGAGCTCTGGGCTGATTGCCCCAGCTGAACTCCAAAGGCATACTGCCCAGAACTGCACCTCCTAGGTTTAGCTCTTTTAAACAGCCTCCAGTGGCCACTCTGTGTATAGCACCACTGGAGGACATAAGCTGTACTCGCGCGCAAGCACAAGTAGAATGACAGTGGACGAGGGCCCGCTCGGCGACACACGCTCCGCTGGAGCTGGCATCTGAGGCAGAAGCGGCTGCTGGGCAGGAGAAACCCTGGCCAGTTGTCTAGGGACACCACGGGCACGGGCTGAAGGCAAGTCATTCATGACAGTACCCTCCCCTTCACGAGGGACCTCAGGACCAGACAGGATTATCACCCTGAATAGTTCCGGCGGACTTCAATAAAGATACATGAGGTACCCTCATGGATGGAGAGGCAGACGGACAAATAAGCTCTGAGACTTGGGTTGCTCCAACAGTGATACTAGAGCAATGTTCTGCACAGTGTGGGCTCCATCCTGTCAATTCCCCAGTTTCCCAATTAAAGGTAGGGTTGTGCACCTTTAACCAGGGGAACCCTAGAACAACCGGGGCTTCAGGGCAGTCTAAGACAAAAAACTCAAGGTTCTCAGAATGGGAAGGTCCCACAACTAGGTTAATTAAAGGGGTTTTGGAGGTGAAAGTTCCTGCACTAACAGGAGTATTATTTACTGCCAAAATCTGAAGGGGCTTCCCAAGGGGGATTAAGGGAATGCCTAAGGCGGCTACTATGGATTTATCCAAGAAGTTGCCAACTGCTCCGCTATCGACAAAAGCGGAGACGGATTTCCTGGACAACTCCCAACCCACAGTAGCAGGTAACAACATTTTACTTCTATGAAGGGAAGTTACCTGACCGTCCTGACAAACTTTCTCTATCTTGTCAAAACGTTGCAATCCCGCCAAAGGTCTTTTATTGGGGCAGGTCCTAGCCAGGTTACCTGAAACCCCGCAGTACATGCATAGGCTTAAGGTGCAACGTCTACTCTTTTCAGCCGGGGAAAGGTGAGTAGCACCAAGATGCATAGGCTCTTCTGGGGGCGAAGATGAGACAACACCCATAGAGGATGACTCCTGGTGGGAAGATTCCCAGAAGTGAGAGTGATTCTTCTCTATATGTCGCTCCCGTAGCCGTCTGTCAATTTTAATGGCCATAAGCATGAGTTCATCCAGGCTTTTAGGGTAAGGAAAATTTGTTAGAACATCCTTAACACCGTCTGAAAGACTAATTCTATACTGACTACAGAGGGCAGGATCATTCCAGCGGGATTCAATCGCCCAGCGGCGGAATTGGGCACTATATTCCTCTGCTGAGCGTTTCCCCTGTTTCAGGCTTCGAAGCCTGGCATCAGCGGTCGAAGTCCTGTCAGGGTCCGAATATAGGATCTCCATAGTGGAGAAAAAGGCTGAGACAGATTGCAAAGCCTCATCTGTGGGCGCTAAGCCAAACGCCCAGGACTGTGGATCACCCTGGAGCAGAGAGATAACCAGGCCCACCCTCTGCATTTCTGTGCCCGAAGAGTAGGGCCGTAGTCTGAAATAAAGTTCACAGGAGTTCTTGAAGTTGGAGAATCTTGTACGATCCCCATCAAATTTCTCAGGAAGGGGAACCTTTCGGCTCAACAGGAGGGGAGGATACAGGTGGTGCAGGCAGCTGGCGATTTTCTTGATCAGCCACACGTTGGGCCAGTTGGTTAATGGCGGTACCCATGGCCTGCACTTGCTGTACAAGTTCTTCCATATCTTCCTGTGATAATGTCAGGCCCGTGGGACACCCGCCTTCAGAGTAAGCCCACAACCCCCAATCTCTGCTACTAGCTTCACCTTTAGACAAGCCCCCGTTTGCCGAGATGCTTTATACGCCTCGCCGGACACGGTTGCCTTAATAGCACAAAGGATGTGAGCTCACAGGGGTTGAAGGCAGATGAACCAGAGGCCAGACTGGGCAATGTCGGGTAAGTACTGGAAACAGTTCGGGTGCTTCGGAAACAGGTAATACTGGAAGCAATTCGGCTCAGGAGAATTCAAGCGAAGTCAGACGTCAAGCCAGGGGTCACAACGGGAGGTCAGAGAGCTGCGCAGTACAAAGGGATGAGACGAAGACGTGGTCGAGATTCAAGCAGATGGTCAATAACGATATAAACAGGCAATCACAGGAACAATAACAAGCCCGCTAAACGCTATCACAGGCACTGACACACTGAAGAGGTAATCCCTTTATAGGACTGAACCCGGCTGGATTGGACAGGGAGGCAGTGACTGTGATTGGTGAACTTTGGATCTGTGTGCTGATTGGTGCACTTCGGATCTGTGGTTTGATTGGTGCACTTAGAGAGCTCTGGGCTGATTGCCCCAGCTGAACTCCGAAGGCATATTGGCCAGAACTGCACCTCCTAGGTTTAGCTCTTTTAAATAGCCTCCAGTGGCCACTCTGTGTATAGCACCACCGGAGGACATAAGCTGACTGTACTCGCGCGCAAGCACAAGTAGAATGACAGTGGACGAGGGACGAGGGCGCGCTCGGCGACACACGCGCCGCTGGAGCTGGCATCTGAGGCAGAAGCGGCTGCTGGGCAGGAGAAACCCTGGCCAGTTGTCTAGGGACACCACGGGCATGGGCTGAAGGCAAGTCAATTATGACATCTGCAATATATAAGCATCATGGGACGACCCTGATTGCCCTGCAAGAACACTGAGGAATCGCATAGCTGGACCCATGTTGTGCGAGTAGCACATCTTGCTGTTCCTGCAACCAAATATAAAATAATTACACAAAGAAAAGGTAACCGACTAAAACAAGAACTCCTACAACAAATTAAGATTCAAGTTCAACAATCCAAATATAATTCACAAAGGACATAAGTCTAAAAAAATATAGCAATTATATGGATGTGTGGGAAAATAAAGGTTTACATGCTAAGGACTAATTAAGGTCAGCATTAAAATGGTTCTATAAGGCATACATGAAATGTATTGATTTAGATATGCATTGCTATACAATTTATGGCCTCGGCCATGCTGATACATGCAATGCCTTGGTGCTAAAGGCGCGCAGACTCCTGCACATAGCCGCAAAACATGTTCAACAATAGCAATCCGAGCCCTCAAAGGTCCCGTAAGTGGATCGGAAATGAAACGGACTTATAGGGTGGTGGTCCATCGGAAATTAGCTCTCTGAATCAGACGTAAGCCCATCCCAACAACATAAGTTATCTGAACGAACAAAAGATATCAGATTTTGTTTGGAAAATGATCCAAACTAACGGAAATGATCTGATTTGCTTCCGTTCATCGAAAGCGCATATACACATTTTCCCGAACGTTCGTACGAATGAAAAATTAACGAAAAAAAAACACCCACTAAAACTTTCACAGACAGCTACGGAAGTCCAGACGAATGTGTCTCTGAATCGAGCCTAATGTCCTGATTGAGATGAAAGGCAGACACCACCTTAGGCTAGAAATCCGGCTTAAGCCGAAACACCACCTTATCCTGATGCCTCTCAAAATAAGTAGGTTCGATGGAAAGCGCCGCCAGCTCAGAAACTCGCCTTACAGAAGTGATAGCAACCAAAAAGGCTACCTTAAGAGTCAGAATGGGCAAAGCAGCCCCACGGATAGGCTCAAAGGGAGGACCCTGCAGAGCAGACAACACCAGATTTAAGTCCCAGACTGGTAGCATAGGCTTACGAGGTGGACGCACATGAGTAACACCCTGGAAAAAAGTTTTAACCAACCGGTGGTTGCCAGAGCTGAAACATGGCCTTTGAGGGTACTTAGTTGAAGGCCAGAATCCAAACCATGTTGCAAAAATTCCAGAATCCTGGGAATGGAAAAAACCCAACAGGGAAGAGACTTGGACTCACACCAGGCAATGAAAGCATGCCAGACCCTGTAATAGATAAAGGACGAGGACTTCTTCCTAGCCCGAATCATGGTATCCACAACAGAGGCAGGCAACCCCTTCTCTGTCAAGATGTAGTTTTCAGCAGCCAAGCCGTTAAAGCCAGCGTTTGTAAATTGGGATGGCGTAGCTGTCCCTGAGTGAGAAGATCTGGATCCCTGGGCAAGACGTACTGGTCTACTGTCAACTGCATGATGTCTGCAAACCCCACCCTTCTTGGCCAACAGGGGGCCACCAGGATGGCCGACACCCCCTCTACTTGCGCATGACCCTGCCCAGTAGAGGGAAAGGAGGGAACACATAGGAAAGCCGAAACTCCATCCAAGGCATTGCCAGTGCATCCGTGGCGAAGGCCAGAGGATCCTGTGACAGGGAGACAAGCCTGGGAAGTTTGTGATTGTGATGGGACGCAAACAGGTCCATATCCGGCTGACCCCAGCGGTGACACAGGGAGAGAAACACCTGGTAGTTGAGGGACCATTCCCCCAGACGAGACGTCCCCCTGCTCAGGGAGTCTGTCACCTGGTTCTCCACCCCCGGAATGTATACCGCTGAGATGCAGGAGACATTCTGTTCTGCCCAAGACAGTATCACAGTATCGCTTGCTCCGAGTCCCTCCCTGATGGTTGATGTAGGCAACCGCCGTCTGGTTGTCTGAGCGGATCTGAACAGCTCGACCCTGAAGGTGTGTGGTCAGGTGGGTAAGAACCAACCTGATCGCACTCAGTTCCAGGACATTGATGGGAGCATGGGCCTCCTGGGTGCCCCAACGACCCTGGAACTGTAGGGACTTCCAAAAGCCCCCTCAGCCCGTCAGACTGGCATCCATGGTGACAGTCTCCCAGCACGGGGACAGGAAGGTCCTGCCCACCAGAAGATTCCTTGAGTCCAGCCACCACGAAAAGGACTGCCTGGCCAGAGGAGACAGAGCAAATTCCTGATCCAGGGATACAGGGTCCCGATCCCAAACTGACAAGAGGTGCAACTGAAGAGGTCTCATGTGAAACTGAGCAAAGGGGACTGCCTCGAAGCAGGACACCATTAGGCCCACCAACTGCATCCCCAGATGGATGGAGGGATGAGGACACAAGAGCAGAGCCCATGCCTGCTACTGAAGGTCCTCCACCTTCTGCTGAGGAAGGAACACCTTGACCTGAGAGGTATCCAGTGTCATTCCCAGAAAGGACCTCACCAAGGACGGGGACAGTGAAGACTTGGGAAAATTGATCACCCAGCCGAAGGACTCCAGAGTGGAGATCACCACCTGGGTGTCCAGTTCGGCCTGATGAAAGGACTGAGCCACAATGAGGATGTCGTCCAGGTAGGGAAGAATGCGAATGCCCCAGGTTCGAAACAGAGCCATCACTTCCGCCAGCACCTTGTTGAACACCCGAGGAGCAGAGGAGATACCGAATAGTAAGGCCACAAACTGGTAATGCTGATCCTCCAGCACGAACCTCAGAAATCTCTGATGACCTGGGAAGATAGGCACATGAAGATAAGCATCCTTGATGTCCACGATGGTCATGAAGTCGCCCGGGCGAAGGGTGCCGACAGCAGAGCGTAGCGTCTCCATGTGAAAATGCTTGAATCTGACAAACTTGTTGAGGCCCTTAAAGTCCAGAATTGGCCTCAGAGAGCCGTCCTTTTTGGGGACCGTGAAGAGATTGGAATAGTACCCCTGACCCTGTTCTTGATGGGGCACCGGACAAATGACCCCTGACTCCAGCCGGCATTGAACCGCCGAAAGTAACCCTTGAGCTGACAGGGGGTTTAAAGACATCCGGGATCTGATGAATCTTGGTGGGGTCCAGGCTGCAAACTCTATCTTGTAACCGGAGGACACCACCTCCTGAATCCACCGGTCTGAAACGTGGAGCCTCTAGACGTGAGCAAAGAGCTGAAGCCGTCCCCCCACCCGGATGGGTGAGGGTGCCCCTTCATGCCTGGGGGGCCTTGGGAGGAGGTTTGGGCTTGGAACCCCAGGAGAGACCGGGACGTCCACGGGATCTGCCACGGCCCCAAAACTCTCTGCGTCTACCTGAGAAGATGGAGCCACGACCCCCTCTGGAAGAACGAAGGGAGGGGAGGGAGACAGAGGTCCCCCGAAAAGGCCGGGGCTGCCTCCTACGCTGAGGCAGCCTGCCATCCTTGGCCAAAACATCAAGACGCTCGCCAAAGAGCCACAGCTCCGCAAAGGGGAGCCCAGTGAGAGCCTTCTTAGCAGCAGCATCAGCTGCCCACTGACGTAACCAAACGGAGCGGCGCATAGCCACCAAAAGTGCAGAGGCCCTACCGCCCAGCCTCCCAGCATCATCCATGGCAGTAAGGATAAATACAACAAAATCAGAGCAAAGCAAGAGGGCCCTATAATCCTCCCTCCTCCTACCAGCCATAGCGCCATGGCAGAGACGCTTGAGCAGTTTCTTAAGGGCAATAGCAGTAATGGCAGCAGCACAGGCTGGGCCAGCTGATCCATGCGCCGGTCCTCGCTGTCCTTCAGAGTGGTAGTGTCAGGGGAAGGCATGACCGAAGTATTAGACAAGCCTTGCACGGGAGCGTCCACCTCAGGGGGACAGGACCAACGCTTTACTAGATCAGCAGGAAAGGGATACCTCTTATCCAATCCCTTGGGCACAGTGGGCAGTTCCCACTCCCTAAGCACCATAGAAGTGAAATGGCCCTGCTCAGGGAACTCCAGACGCTGTTTACCAGGATGAAAAAGCTCACCCTGCTTTCTTTTAGCCACCTCAGGGGGAGCAATGTGCAAGATTTCAAAAATTTGCGACAGCAGATTGTCAGTGTCCTCAGGGTGGAACAGATCCCCTCCCTCTAGGGAATTAAGTCCACCAGTGGCATCAAATTCCTCATACTCCTCAGTGGAGCGGGAGGGTGTGGATGTCAGGTGCCGCTTCTTGCCAGAAGCCTTACTAGGAATAGGCCCGGCAAGCTGCTTCTCAATGTTGGCCACACGAAGTGCCAGATCAGACTGTGACCCCCTGCTAGCATCCCCCTCACTGGGAGCTAATTGCAGCAGTGGGGGGGTAGGTGAAGCCGAAGGGGGCGCAGAGCTGGGAAGCGATGCAGGCAAACCAAGCTGGAGCGCAAGGACACTTTGAGTGCACGGCACGCACACCCTGACACTGTCACTCACAGGGGATACCCCACACATGGCACACAGCCGGGATTGCCCCGGAGGACCCCCGAGCACGCTATCCCCAGAAGCCTCCATATGGTGATTAACACAGGTGCAATAGGCCAGCGCTGGGTAAAGGCTAATACAAAAGCCACCCGGGATGCCCTCCCACGGGATGCCCCCAGATCAGCAAAGGGTGGGGGGGATGAGGGGGAGGAAGGAGTAGAGCCGGGAGAAATCACAACCCACTGGTATCCCGCCTGAAAGACATAAGTAGAAACGACACACGTGACCCCGCCATGCACCATGACAAAGCAAAAACGCCACAGGTTATAGCGCCCACGGCCAAAAACACCCAAAAAACACTGTAAACGGCTAAAACACCACAACTAATACCACTCGCCGCTACCACCCGCCCCCCCCCCAACAAATTCAGAGAGGAGGGGGAGAGAGAGAGACAAGAAGGCAGCGGCGAGTATCCGGGCCAGAAGGGGGGGGTGGGACCCCTGAAGGAAAAGAAGGGGACACAGTCCCCAAAACACTCACCCCCTCAGAAGCCAGGACAGGAACTCCGCATCCCTATGGCTCACCATAAAGCATATGGCCGGCTACCCTTTGTGGAACAGGGTCTGTGGCTTGGAGCAGCGCTCCTGAAGCACTTGACCCTAGTGCTCTTCTACCCTCACCCAATCTGTCAGCCAAGGCTGGGAGGCAGTGAGGGTCCAGAAACGGGTGGAAATAGACTTGCAGGGCCGCAGGCTTGGTTGCCTTGCTCACCTGCACATAGAGAGAGACATCTTCTATTTTCGCAGTTTCACTGCAGAGGAAACACTGGGAACTCTATGGTTAATCCCGTTTTTCTAGGGGGCGGGAGATGCCACAGCTCTTCTGCAGTACACTGCGCCACCTTGTGGCGGAATAACCCAACTGTAATGAATACCGAAGCAGGCCGTGCCATGCAATAAAGAAAAAATATAACACAATTCTGTGATACTTGAGAGTCTGCTCTTCTTCAGACTCCATTGTCACTGAATCATTTGTGACTACATGACACTCCCCCAACCAGATAGACTGGCATCCGTGGTGATGATCTTCCACTGTACTGGAAGAAAGAATTTGCAATCTGAAGAGGCTGAGGACTAGGCAAGAGACCGCCTTGCTGACTGTGTCATGTAAAAAGAGTGATCCAGAGTGTGTGGGTCCCGATCCCAGATTGTGAGCAATTCCATCTGCAGAGGTCTTGTGTAAAACAGTGCAAAAGAAACTGACTCAAAGCAAGATACCATTAGGCCCAACAGACATATTCTTTGATGAATCGTCGAGTGAGGATAAGACAAGAGACCCTGTACCCTGGCCTAAAGTCACTTCTATGTTGGAAAAACACCTTTGCCTGAGACGTGTCTAATGACAGTCCCAGAAAAGAATAACTCTTCAAGATATGAAATGATGTCTGACTTAAGAATTCGACTGGATAGACACTATATCCTTCTGGGCCCCCTGATATGATGGGGCCCATATCAACCGATAGTCTCAGTAAGGGATTACATGTATCCCTGACTTCTTAGAGAAAAACACGAGACCTGCCAACACCTTGGTAAACACCCTGGGGCTGATGATAAACCGAAGGGTAGCGCCACAACCTGAAGAGGTAGGGCCACCTACTAAAATGTAGGTATGCATCCTTATATATACACTGTGGTTATAAAAACTCCAATCGCTAAAAAGGTGAGAATGGCAGATCTCAATGCTTCTGCTTTCTGCTGAATTCGGGATACCCCTGACCAGAGATCTCTGATGGGGTCTGGTTCCTAAAATGATTTTGTAACCTGAGGATACCCTTCCTGTATCCCAATGTCTGTTACATGCAGCCTGCAAAAATGAGCCAAATGCAGAAGCTTTCCCCCACCCCCCCCACCTCAAGGGCGGGGACATTCCTTCCTGCCTGAGCCGGCTTCGAAGGGGATCTAGCTTTGTTCTGCCAGACACCTGTTGCCTTAATTTGGAACTTTGGGATACCGAAGAGAATTGATCTTTTTTTTTGTGGGGGGGGGGGGGGGGGGGGGAATAAGACAAAGAGGCCGAACCTCTAGCCGGAACCCCGGAGTATTAGACGCCCTGCGGAAGCAGAATTAGACTTCGGTTTTAGTAGCAGAATTAGATCACTTAGTAGCATGCTTTACCATGTCAACAAAGCCTTCCAACAGACGCCCCCTTAAAAAGGAGTCCTTTCATATTCCTTTTAGAGGCTATGTCAGCTGGCCATTGCTTAAGCCATAAAGCATGCCTTAAGGCGACCCCCAGAGCTAGGCCTCTGGCACTTAACCACATCAAATCCTCCATAGCCAGTCCTGTTGGAGTCAAACTGATCTTGAACAACTGGGAGCATGGCTTCCAAGAATGACCCAAAAGTCATAGAGACCAGATGCTCCCAAAATTCTATGAATGTAACACCGGCCGGCCCCAAGGTCGACCTCATAATAGACATGCCACCTGATCCACGCATATATCTGCTGGATACTTTGGAGAAGCACTATCAGAGGATGGTAAAACGAAAATCTTAAAGAGACCTGGCACCAGAGCGTCCGCCACAGGAGGGTAAACCCATAATTCAATCTGATCTGGAGGAAAGAGATACATAGTATCTAGTACTTTAGGAATGGTCGGAAGACACCCTGACTTCTGCCATTCCCTATTGATCAGATTATAATAATACAAATGCTCTGCAACATCCTCCAGAAATGGAGAAAATGTACCATCCATCCAACATCTCCTTAACCGGACACCCCATGTGTAGAGGACTCTCCAACAGATAACTTCCTGGGAGACTATGGCAGACAATATCCTCTTCCACTCAGAGGAAAAAATCTTTTCTTTTAAAATTTCTTTTTTTTTTTCTTTTTCAATAGCCAATACTCCATTATGACACTCTAAAGGTTTTAGGACCACTTGAGGGCTGCTGACAGAGATTAAAGTGGACCATCACCCTCGGGTGATCGGCCCGGGAATCTATAAGATTCCCGGGCCGATCACCTCCCTCCCCGCGGGACATCCGAGATCGGGATGTCCCGCGGGGTGAAACCCCTCCAAAACCCCCTTACCTTAGTTTCGGCGGCAGCCAGCCGCCGCCGCCTCCCTCGCGCCCCTCTAGGCGTGCGCGCCCCCACGCCGGGCGCCTGTGAATGGCCGGCGCGGGGGCGCGCGCGTCAAGAGGGACGCGCGGGAGGCGGCGGCGGAGGAGCCACGGACAAGCGGCTGTCAAATCGCTTGTCCGTCGGCGCTGGGAGCGGGGAGAGGTGAGTTTTTAGGGTGATCGGGGGGGTTTCACACAGCGGGGCACCCCGATCGGGGGTGCCCCACCGAAGTGGACCAAGACCCAGGATAGTCAAAATCCTGGGTGTTGGTCCACTTTAAAGACTCAGAAGGAGACTATGGCAGCCACAATATCCTCTTCAAACCAGAGGAAAAAATATTTTCTTTTAAAATCTTTTCAGTAGCCAATACTCCATGATGACTCTATAGGTTTAGGGCCACTTGAGGGCTGCCGACAGAGTTAAAGACTCAGAAGGAGACTATGGCAGCCACAATATCCTCTTCAATCAGAGGAAATTTTTTTTTTTTTTTTTAAAACCTCTTTACTAGTCAATACTCCATGATAACTCTATAGGTTTAGGACCACCTGAGGGCTGCCAACAGTTTACAGACTCAGAAGGGGCCTATGGCAGCTACAATATCCTCTTCAATATACTCAGAGAATTTCTTATATATATATTTTTTTTTTCAAAAAACCTTCTTAGTAGCCGGTATGATTTACATTACGGTGTGCATGAAAACTGCCAAGGGGTTTCTCAGAAAGCACCGGCGATAAGGGTCAGAGCCCTTCAGGGAGGAGACAACTGTCTCCCTATCCACTACATCCGTAGCATAATCCCTGCGCACTGTGCTATCCTTATCCAGTGCCACTGCATGCCACTGGATATGGGGTAAATCTGATAAAGACCAGATGACCAGCCTAGATGCCTCCACCATGGTGAAATTAATAATACTAGTCTATGACCCTGGGGATCTGAGGCCAAGTATATATAGGTTCTCGACAGTCACCTACTGCGAGTCCTCTGAGGGTAGACCACCATATAATTATATATTACAATATAAATTATATATTACCTTGCCCTTTCCCAATCAATAAAGATAAAAAATGAATTAAATAAAAAAATAACCTTCCAAAAGGTTTAGGTCCACTTGAGGGTAGCCGTGCAGTGGCTTAGAGGAGCCCTTTTGCGATCTCTGGCGATGCTAGGCACCTTGCCTAGCCAAAAATGTTTGAGCTTGGTCGGCAAGAAACCCGTGCCCCGTCGCGGAGGAGAACCGGCCACTTCAGCGGAGCTGGTGACTTCGCTAAGCCGAAAATCTTCCAGCGTCCCCGGCTAGAGAAAACCCGTAGTACCGCTAAAAAGAACCGGAGATCTCAGCGGAGCTAGCTGCTACGCTAAGCCGAAAATCTTTCTACAGAGGTGGACGGAGAAAGCGCTCTGCCCCCGGTACTCGGGAACTTCGCCAAGCCGAAAATCTCTCCACAGAGGTGGACGGAGGAAGCTCTCTGCGCCCGGAACTCGGTACTTCGCCAAGCCGAAAATCTCTCCACAGAGGTGGACGGACGAAGCGCTCTGCACCAGGTACTCGGTACTTCGCCAAGCCGAAAATCTTTCCACAGAGGCGGACGGAGGAAGCGCTCTGCGCCCGGTACTCGGTACTTCGCCAAGCCGAAAATCTTTCCACAGAGGTGGACGGATGAAGCGCTCTGCGCCCGGTACTCGGTACTTCGCCAAGTCGAAAATCTTTCCACAGAGGCGGACGGAGGAAGCGCTCTGCGCCCGGAACTCGGTACTTCGTCAAGCCGAAAAACTTTCCACAGAGGCGGACGAAGGAAGCACTCTGCACCCGATACTCGGTACTTTGCCAAGCAGAAAATCTTTCCATGGCGACGGACTATTTCCTTGTTGCAACTTTAGCCCTGCCCCCTAAAAAAGGCGCAATTTTTGAATTTTTCAACCAGAGAACATAGAAACACATGGGAAAGAACAATAAAAAACAATAAGAGAGGGAAAATCATTCCCTTGGTCACCCCCCAATCAGGCTCACCAGACAAAAACCTGTGGCTGCTTATACTTTTCAATGAAAGCCTTCAGCCAGAGTGCCAAAGCACTACAAAGCGCACACTGGACCCTGCGCTTACCTTACCATCCTGATCCGGATACAGTTTTACGGAACTTTGCCAAGCCGAAAACTGAGGAGGCCTAATGGGCCAATCCAGATCAGAGCAGCATAAGGGACCTAGGAAGACAAACAGGGTCTTGCCCCTGCTTCAAAGGTTTAACCCTTTCGCTGCCAGCCTATCTGCAGCTTTTGTCGCCCTCTGTTTCCAGACCATGTTTCACTATTTTGCGCTACACATGTTCAACTGTGATTTTTGAAAGGATTTCCCAGGAAAATGATATATTGTTTTTTTTCAAGAGAGTCTGGGCTTCAACATGAAATCTCTTGTTTGTCATTTTTTAGGTGTATTCTCAATACTTTTTGCAATATGTGCAAAACAAAATAAAAAAAATAAATTTTTTGCAATTTGTAGTGTTTTTTTGTAATAAAAAATATAAGTTTGTCAATAAAATTTTATTGCGTGCGAAACCCTAATTTCTCCCAGTCACAGCGGTACCACATATGTATTGATAGACACCTTTTCCTGCCCAGGAGACTCCCCCAAACTGAAACAGAGCTTTAGGAGATTTTCAGATAAAATACAACTGCGCTATGCGCTATGCGCACCTTGCAGTTTTTCCAGAAAAACAACCATTTACCTTTAAAACTATATATTCTCTGGAAGTACACACCTCAAGCTTTCTAGGCGTACCAAGCTTGTTTATGTGGGCTTAGTTTTCTGGAAGTAATCCTTCAATGTATTCTTTGGTTGCACAAAGTTTCCCTAAAAAAGAATAAAAAGGAAGAATCAAGCCACATTTTCCTAAAAAAAACTATATGCAAACAAAAAAAACAAGTAAAATCTCAAAAAGCAACATGCCCCGAACAGAATGATACCCAACATGCATAGGTACTGTCAAGGGTAGAGTTGGCAAACACCCCAAAGTAAAGCATGCGCATAACAGTAATTTTACTTGAAAATTTCAGCTCTGCAGACAAAATGCGCACCTTGCAATTTTTCAACCAAAACAACCCTTTACATTTGGAATATCCCCTATAAACCATATATTCCCTGAAAGTACACATGTTAAGCTTTCTAAGATTACCCAGCTTGTTGTAGTAGGCTCACCTTTCTGGAAGTAATCCCTCAAAGAATTCTTAGGTTGCACAGGGTTTCCCTAAAAAATGAATAAAAAAACTGAATAAATAACATGTTTTCCTAAAATATAAATATGCAAACAAGAAAAAACAAGCTAAATCTGAAAGAGCAAGGTCCCCCGAGCAGAACAATACCCAACATGCATAGGTACTATTAACCCTTTTAATTGCCAACCTACTTGAAGTTTTGTCACCCTCTGTTGACAGGTCATTTTTCCCCATTCTGTGCCATGTTTCACCGTGATTTTTGCCGGAATTTTCAGGAAAATTATAGATATATATTTTGCAGCAGAGTTTAGGCTTGAACATGAAATGTCTTGTTTGTAATTTTTCTACAGTTTTTTTTTTATATTTTTGTGTAAAAATAAATAAATAAATATTTTTTAGACAATTGTCTCCTTTATTTTAAATAAAACATTTACTTTATTAGAGAAAAACATATTGCGTGTGAAAGCCCAATTTCTCCCGATTACAACGGTACCACATATGTATAGATAGCCCCCCCATTCTTGCCCAGGGGACCCCCCAAACTGAAAATAGCACTTTATAACATTTACAAATAAAATACTACTACTATCCACACTATAAACATAAGGGGTTAATTAAAAAAAAAATGACATAAGGTCCCCCCTCCCGGGGGGGACCCCATTTTTTGGGGAGTTTTAAGGGTTAAAAACCCTTAAAAATCCCCAAAAAATTGAAATGGGGTCCCCCTTACCAAGCATTACCAGCCTGGGACCAGCTATGGGGGCTTGTAGGAACAGAGTAGAGGGGCCAGCTTTTGTGGCCCCCCACCCTGCAGCCTACAAGCCCACATAGCCTATGTGGGCCCGGGCTCTTCTGCCCCCCGGGCTATGGGGAGGCAGGTAATTGGGGGTGCGGGGGTTAACGGCAAGTCACCTGCTAGCGGCAGGTGACTTGCCAGACCCCAGCCTTGTGAACTGGTAAGGGTCTCATGGACCCCTTACCAGTTCACAAGGGGTTAAGTGTAAAAAAAAGACACTGACACATAAGAAAAAATATTTTATTATTATTTTTTTTTTACTTTTTAACACTTACCTCCCATCCATCCCTTTGTCCCACGCTGATCAATCTGGCTTCCTGCTCTCCTGCTGCAGCTGCAAGCCTTTTATAGCTGCTAGGCGACAGAACACAAAGGGTTAATTAAAATAAATATGACATGGGGGGGGGCATTTTTTTTGGAATTTTAAGGGTTAAAACCCCTTAAAAATCCCCCCAAAAAATGAAATGGGGTCCCCCTTACCCAGCATTACCAGCCCGGGACCAGCTATGGGGGCTTGTAGGAACAGAGTGGGGGGGCCAGCTTTTGTGCCCCCCCCACCCTGCAGCCTATGAGCCCACATAGCCTGTGTGGGCCCGAGCTCTTCTGCCCCCCCCTAGGCTTTGGGGAGGCAGGTAATGGGGGTGCCGGGGGTTAATGGCAAGTCACCCGCTGCGGCAAGCGGGTGACTTGCCATCCCCCAGCCTTGTGAACTGGCTGCTGCTGCTGAAGCGGGGGTGGGCCTATTCCGGGGGCTCTCCTGGAGCCATCCAACCCCCCACAGGGGATCAGATGGCACCAAATTAAAGGGGAGACACGGCCGGATCCAACGAGGGGTCAGGTGAGTATTTTTGATTTTTATTTTTTTTACTAGCAGGGGGGAAAGTCAAGCACTTAGATTCTACGTGCTTGGCACTTAAGTGGAGTAGAAGCGAGCACGTAGAATCTACGTGCTTGGCACTGAAAGGGTTAATCTGAGAAACAAAAAAAAGGAAATGGAAGAGGAGTCTAGAGAGCCATGCAGTCATCCCAACTGCAAGAATGAAACTGGAATCTAGCAAGTCAGCCGGAAGGATATAGGCCGGGAGGCGGAGCCACACTTTAGTCTTGCAGTCACGCCCCTTCGTGCAGGGAATTACCCAATCGTATTGAATAAGGACGGCCTGGAATGGATTGGAAGAAAAATAAGTAGCTTACCTTTGATTGAGTGGCTGGAGCGCTGTGATTCCTCCTCTGTCAGTCTCCTTAGTGAAGAAATCACTTCCTCATTCAGCTTTCAGTCTCCACCCCACTGACCTGATCCTTCAATCAACTTCAGTGGACCAAGAACAGAAACACCCACCCACTCCCCCCCCCCAGAAATCCTGATTGGCTACCTCTCTCTGCAGCTATGAAACCCCGCCCTCCTCTCTGGTCTTAGCCTGCAGCATCTCTCACCCCCTTTTTCTGATCACACAATGTGTTGGCAATAACAACTAGAGAAAACAATCCACTTATTTTTTTAATATGATATATGTAAAGCACACAGTGTGCTTACATCACATCGCTGTGGCCACACCCACTGTTTCTCATTTTTTCTCTGCATCCCAATGCTCTAATACTGTTACAAACAACGTAGGAACTTCAGGGTCTTTTTGAAAACAGATTGAAGTTTAGGACAGTGCAACGTGTAGCCCTGAGACAATGGGACAACAATCGAGCTTGCCTTTAGTATAACTTTAATACCGCTTGCTGGCATCAATAGAAGCATTCAAGAGAAATTGGGAGGCTGCAATGAGGGCATCAAAGTCCCATGAAGTTGATGTCGCCTCCTCATGCAGATATGGTTATAAGCAATTGTGGTTTGGTGAGCAGAAATCTCTTTATTAAGATAAAATGTGTCTTTTGAATTGGAAGTTATCTAGGCTGGGTCAGCGTCAGCACCCGGCAAGGCGGGGCAGCTGCCAGGGGCCCCCACCCTCCGGGGACTTACTGACAGGACCGGCCTTTGGGGTGTGCCACGGCGTTTGACCAGCAACGGACTGGGAGGGCACCACCACAGTTGGTGCCCACATCTCCTTGAATGGCGGGGTTCCACACAACAGGGCATCTCGATTAAGATTTCAGGGGAGGAAGTGCCGGGTTTTGTTCTGCTTTTAAATTGCCCACCCCAGCTAATATTTCCTATCCCTGGAGCATCCCAATCTGTGATACCCTACTGTGTGAAACTCCCTGGGATCACTGCCATACCCACTAAAGAAATTCCACCCCTTAATTTTGGTCAGCTTTACAGGGGTATCTCAATTTGGGATGCCCCTGTTTGCATAAGAACCCCCCTGGTTTGGCCATTAACTCAGACTGGAGATCCAAATAATACAATGCTGTGATTACTCGCCTGTAGAATTGTTATTATGAGTATACAGTACGTCCTGCTCCAGATATGATTCTTTACTCCTGGGTATTACTCCGCCAGATGGCACTGGACTGCAGAGACCACGAAATTGGCTCCTCCCGGCCCCTCAGATACCTGGGACCTCCCACAAATCCCCAGCATTGAAAAGCAGTTAAGCAAGAAGCCGGGAGAATAATAACAGAACCCAGTAGCAACTAGCAAACAATGAAAACAATCACCATACAGGGGATCCAAGTATAATGAACAAAGGGTGGAGTGGAGCAGGACGTACTGTATACTCATAATAACAATTCTACAGGTGAGTAATCACAGAATTGTATTATTCTTAGTATACAGTACGTCCTGCTCCAGATATGATTCTTTACTCCTGGGACATCCAATAGCAGTGTCCATAAAGTAGGGTGGGATCCCCAACATGTAACAGCAGACAGGTCAAACCACCACCGCCTGCAGAACCTTGCGGCCAAAAGCAGCATCAGCTGATGCCCTAACATCAACCTTGTAAAAACTTTGAAAAAGTATGAACAGAAGACCAAGTAGCGGCCTTACAAACTTGTTCAACAGAAGCCTGGTGCTGAAAAGCCCAAGAGGCACCAATAGCATGAGTGGAATGAGCAGTAAGGCGGAAGGGAGGATTCTTCCCCTTAGCAGTGTAGGCCTGAATCACAGCCTGACGGATCCATTTGCTGATAGTAGATTTAGCAGGAGCCAGCCCCTTCCTAGGACCAGAAGGGACCAGGAAAAGAGCATCAGTTTTTCTGAAAGGCGCAGTAGCCACCAGATAGTACTTCAGACTCCTAACCACATCCAAAGAATGCAAAACCCTCTCCTTAGCGTTACTAGGATTAGGGCACAAGGAAGGCAGAACAATGTCCTGATTCAGATGAAAGGCAGACACAACCTTAGGCAGAAAATCTGGCTTGAAGCGAAACACCACCTTGTCCTGGTGTCTCTCAAAGTAGGGGGGCTGGATGGAAAGCGCTGCCAACTGAGTAATCCCCTGGAAAAAAAGTCCTGATCAGAGAATGCTGAGCAAAAGACCTCTGGAAGAAAACAGCCAGGGCAGAGACATGACCCTTCAGCGTACTGAGTTGAAGCCCCAGATCCAAACCATGTTGGAGGAACTCCAGGATCCTGGGAACAGAGAACACACGACAGGGAAGAGACCTAGACTCACACCAGTCAATGTAGGCACCCCAAACCTATAGTAAATAGAAGAAAAAGACTTCTTCCTAGCCTTAAACATGGTGTCAACGACAGAGGCCCCTTTTCCATCAAGATGGAGGTTTCAGCAGCCAAGCCGTCAAAGCCATAGTTTGTAAATTGGGATGGCGTAGATGTCTTCGGGTGAGCAGGGGGAAAGACATACAGAAGCTGAAAATCCTGCCATGACATTGCCAGAGCATCTGAGGCCAAGGCCAGAGGATCCGGGGACAGGGAGACAAAAGCTGGGAGCTTGTGATTGTGACGGGACGCAAACAGATCCACATCTGGTTGACCCCAACGGTGACACAGAGATTGAAACACCCTGTCGCAGAGGGACCACTCTCCCAGGCGAGAGGTCCCCCTGCTCAGCGAGTCTGCCTGCAGATTCTCCACCCCCGGAATGTACACAGCTGAGATGCAGGGAACATTGTCCTCCGCCCAGGACAGGATCAGAGACGCTTCCTGGAGGGCCCCTTTGCTCCGGGTCCCTCCCTGATGATTGATGTAGGCAACCGCCGTCTGGTTGTCCGAGCGTACCTGAACAGGCCTGCCCAGAAGGTGTTGGGTCAAGCGGGCCAGAACCAACCTGATCGCCCTCAATTCCAGAATGTTGATGGGCGTGTGGGCCTCCTGAGGGCCCCAGCGCCTTTGGAACTGTATGGACTTCCAGAAGCCCCCCCAACCCGTCAGACTGGCATCCGTGGTGACCGTCTCCCAGCAGGGGGCCAGAAAGGATCTGCCCGCCAGCAGGTTCCTGGAGTCCAGCCACCACGAGAGGGACTGCCTGGCTGGGGGGGACAGAACAAGGACCTGGCCCAGGGACGCAGGATCCCTGTCCCATACTGACAATAGGTGGAGTTGCAGAGGCCTTGTCAGAACCCCGGGTTTGGCTGATGCCCGGCTGGTGGCTGGGGTCTATTGCCCCATCTGCGGTATCGGTAGCCACCAGCGACCAGCCACCAGCTCTGGCTGCACACCCCATGTGCAGTCCCATCAGCCACCAGCGGGTGTCAGCAGAGCCCTGGATGCTCTCTCCCCATCATCTGCTGCACCTGGTGTGTGGAGCTATTTAAGTAAGATCGGCCCTCCACCTGGTGCAGCAGGATTTTGTTTGTTTGGTTACTTGTGTCTGGAGTTCTGAACTTAAGTCTGTACCCCTCCTACCGGAGTCTGGAGACTGCCGGCATCTGTCATAGGCCCTTGGGTGAGTGCTCCAGCACCTTAGGGTATCTGTTTTTTGTTATTAGGTTTTTTTGTTAGTGAGCCTTATTTTGTATCTTAAATTAAGATATTTTTGTTGTTGTTTTTTCCTTGATTAAAACCTTTAAATACATTTTGGTAGTTGTGTCATTGCTCTGGCCAAACTGTCTGCTCCCTGGCCGAGAGTTCACATTAGAGAACTCCTCGGCCCTGACAGAATCCTGCTGCCACCCACCTGGCCAGAGCATTGCGCATCCTGGGACCTGTAGTCCCTCTAGCTTTTGCCAAAGTCCGTTCCTAGCCCCCTAAATGGATTCTGGAGTGATCAAAAAGTTGCTTTCATTAACGGAAAGCCATGCTGATGCTGTGCAAGCATTATTTGTGGGATACTCTAAATCCATGTGTCTAGACATGATCAATTTTATTCATTCTTTGATTGATCAAGGAGATTTTGATTTCTCAGCTGCTCAACCCCCTCATTAAGATCCTGGTGGATGTAGCTTTCGAAATAAATACTCCTAAACAGACCTGTTTCATTGAACCCAGTGTCCCTGATCAGATTCCCCCATCTCCTGTCCCTTTAGCTAGATCTGTAGGGTCTAGGGGTTACTCTGAGGTGCTGTGTGCTTCACCTGGGACCTTGACTCAGGGGCCTGCTGCTTCCTCATGGAGCCAACCTGTGCTTACTGCTAGAAGCCAGGACCCTGATTCCTGGTTCTATGAAGAATCTGACGATGATGATCCTGTCTTTGAGATCCATGCCACTGATTCTGACGATGCTTGGACCGATTTTTCTGATGAGGATGGTGAGGTCGATGCCAGCCTGCCGCCAGAGCGTCCCATGGTCGATGCCAGCCTGCCACCAGAGCGTCCCATGGTCGATGCCAGCCTGCCGCCAGAGCGTCCCATGGTCGATGCCAGCCTGCCGCCAGAGCGTCCCATGGTCGATGCCAGCCTGCCGCCAGAGCGTCCCATGGTCGATACCAGCCTGCCGCCAGAGCGTCCCATGGTCGATGCCAGCCTGCCGCCAGAGCGTCCCATGGTCGATGCCAGCCTGCCGCCAGAGCGTCCCATGGTCGATGCCAGCCTGCCGCCAGAGCGTCCCATGGTCGATGCCAGCCTGCCGCCAGAGCGTCCCATGGTCGATGCCAGCCTGCCACCAGAGCGTCCCATGGTCGAGTCAGCCGCCACCGGGCCCCACCACGAGTCAGCCGCCGCTGGGCCCCACCGCGAGTCAGCCGCCGCTGAATGTCTTTCAAAATCTACCTTGTCTCTGTTCCTCCGCGAGCCTGCAGCCGGGTCCCACAGCGAGCCTGCAGCCAGGTCCCACAGCGAGCCTGCAGCCGGGTCCCACAGTGAGCCTGCAGCCGGGTCCCACAGCGAGCCGGCACCCGGGTCCCACAGCGAGCCGGCACCCGGGTCCCACAGCGAGCCGGCACCCGGGTCCCACAGCGAGCCGGCACCCGGGCTCTGCTACCAGCCGTCACCAGGGCTCTGCTACCAGCCGTCACCGGGGCTCTGCTACCAGCCGTCACCGGGGCTCTGTCTTGAACCCGAACTCGGGCCCTGTCTTGAACTCGAACCCGGGCCCTGTCTTGAACCCGAACCCGGGCCCTGTCTTGAACCCAAACCCGGGCCCTGTCTTGAACCCGAACCCGGGCCCTGTCTTGAACCCAAACCCGGGCCCTGTCTTGAACCCGAACCCGGGCCCTGTCTTGAACCCGAACCCGGGCCCTGTCTTGAACCCGAACCCTGTCTTGAACCCGGGCCCTGTCTTGCACCCGGGCCCTGTCTTGCACCCGGAACCTGTCTTGGATCCGCACCCGGGCCCTGTCTTGGATCCGCACCCAGGCCCTGTCTTGGATCCGCATCCGGGACCGGTGAAACTTGGCCAACTATTTGGATCCCTACCCCTATGGACTCTAGCTCCACAGTGGATCCCGGAGGTGGGATTAATACCCAGATTTTGGACACTTTAGTTCATGGACTTGAGTTTGTTTTGTTGGTCTTGCTCTCTGGGGAGAATTTTTTCGTTCAGAGGAGCGTTCAGGAGCCCGTTCCTGAGAGAGGGGGTAATGTCAGAACCCCGGGTTTGGCTGATGCCCGGCTGGTGGCTGGGGTCTATTGCCCCATCTGCGGTATCGGTAGCCACCAGCGGGTGTCAGCAGAGCTTTGGCTGCACACCCCATGTGCAGTCCCATCAGCCACCAGCGGGTGTCAGCAGAGCCCTGGATGCTCTCTCCCCATCATCTGCTGCACCTGGTGTGTGGAGCAATTTAAGTAAGATCGGCCCTCCACCTGGTGCAGCAGGATTTTGTTTGTTTGGTTACTTGTGTCTGGAGTTCTAAACTTAAGTCTGTACCCGTCCTACCGGAGTCTGGAGACTGCCGGCATCTGTCATAGGCCCTTGGGTGAGTGCTCCAGCACCTTAGGGTATCTGTTTTTTGTTATTAGGTTTTTTGTTAGTGAGCCTTATTTTGTATCTGAAATTAAGATGTTTTTGTTGTTGTTTTTTCCTTGATTAAAACCTTTAAATACATTTTGGTAGTTGTGTCATTGCTCTGGCCAAACTGTCTGCTCCCTGGCCGAGAGTTCACATTAGAGAACTCCTCGGCCCTGACAGGCCTCATGTGAAACTGGGCATAAGGAACCGCCTCGAAGCACGACACCATCAGGCCCACCAGCTGCATTCCCTGCCTGATGGAGGGATGAGGGCAAGATAGAAGGAACTGAACCTGCGCCAGCAGACTGTCCACCTTCTGCTGAGGAAGAAAGATCCTTGCCTGAGCTGTATCCAGATTTATGCCCAGAAATGGCGTCACCAAGGAGGGAGACAGGGAGGATTTGGGGTGATTGATCACCCAGCAGAATGACTCCAGGGTGGACACTACTCGTTGAGTATCCAGCTCTGCCTGTTGTAGAGACTGAGAGGTGATGAGAATGTCATCCAAATAGGGCAGAATGCGAATGCCCTGAGACCTGAGCAGAGCCAGCACCCCCGCCAACACCTTGGTAAACACCCTGGGAGCCGAAGTGAGACCGAAGGGCAAAGCCACCAATTGGTAGTGCTGATCCCCCAGGGCGAACCTGAGGAGTCTTTGATGCCCAGGGAACATGGGAATGTGAAGGTAAGCATCCTTGATATCCATAGAGGTCATGAAGTCCACTGGACGCAGGGAACTGATAGCAGAGCGCAGAGTTTCCATGCAAAAGCGCCTGCATCTGACAAATTTGTTGAGGATCTTCAAATCCAGGATGGGCCTGACTTACCCATCTCTCTTGGGTACGGTGAAAAGATTGGAATAAAACCCCTTGCCCCTTTCTCGTAAGGGGACCTGACAGACAACCCCCAGTTCCAGGAGGCTTTGCACCGCCAGAACCAGAGCCTGAGCTGACATGGGGTCCTGGGACATCCGGGATCTGATGAATCTTGGGGGCGGCCAAGCAGCAAACTCTTGTAATCTTGTAACCGGAGGACACTACCTTCTGGATCCACCGGTCTGAGACAAGAAGCCTCTAGACATGAGCAAATAGCTGAAGCTGTCGCCCCACCCGGATGGGTGAGGGCGCTCCTGCATGCCTGAGGGGGCTTGGGAGAAGGCTTAGGCTTGGATCCCCAGGATAGGCCAGGGCGGCCACGTCCTCTGCCCCTACCCCAGAAATCTCCTGGGGCCCCAGAAAAAGAAGCCCCTCTCCCCATTCTGGGTCCACGGTAGGGGGAAGGAAAGGAGCCCTGGCCCCGAAAGGGCCGGGACTGTCTTCTGGCCTGAGGTAACCTACCTCCCTTAGCAAACAGGTCAAGGCGTTCCCCAAACAGGCATAGACCTTTGAAGGGAAGGCCCGTGAGAGCCTTCTTGGCAGCGTTGTCAGCTGCCCACTGGCGCAGCCAAACTGAGCGGCGTATAGCCGCCACCAAGGCAGAGGCTCTGCCACACATCCTAATGGTATCATCCAAGGCAGAGAGGACATAAGCCAGAAATACCTCACAACGCGAAAGTGCATTATACTCTTCACTAGAAACATCATCAGGAGCCCCATCCAGGACACATTTAAGCAGCGTTCTAATAGCCACAGCTGTAATGGCAGAGGCACAAACCGGACGCAGCGCCGTCCCCACACAGGCAAATGCATGGGAAGCCAGCTGATCCATACGCCAGTCCTCACTATCCTTCAAGGTAGTAGAGTCAGGGGAATGCATAACAGAGGTGTTAGACAAACCTAGAATTGGAGCATCCACTTCGGGAGGGGATGACCAACGTTTAACCACATCAGCAGGAAAGGAATAGCTCTTCTCCCAACTCTTAGGGACCCCGGGAAGCCTGCTAGGACGCTCCCATTCTTTGAGCACGAGATTATTAAAGTGAGATTGTTCAGGGAACTCTAAGCGTGGCTTAGGAGCCGCGGCCGGGAGAGAGATAGCAAGCACTTCAAAAATCTGAGCAGATCAGTATCATCCAGGGCCCAGGGATCAGAGCCAGAATCAGCATAACCCCTGGGCTGCTCATCAGAGGATTCTGAATCAGAGAACAATTCCCCTTCTTCCAGGGGGGTATATAACCAGACAGATCAAAGAACTCTTCAGCCTCTATGGGAAAAAGAGTGACATCAGGCGCCAAATGCCGCCTCTTAGCAGAGGCCTTACGCCCCATAGTATTTGCAAGCAACTTCTCAACACTGGCCAGTTTAGTGGACACATCAGGTTGGGACTCCCCACTGGTATGCAGCTCACAGGGAGTAAAATGTAAGCGTGGGGGAGTAGGCGAAGCCATACGTGGCTCAGGCCCAGCTGCCGGCAAACCAGGCTGCAGGGCAAGCACTTGCTGGGCACAAGGTACACAGACCCGCACATTGTCAACACTGGTAGGGGACACCCCACACGCCACACACAGCCGGGCTTGTCCTGAAGGAACCCCAAGCACATTATTCTGAGACGCCGCCATATGGTGATTATAGCGGCACAACTGGCCGATAGGGATACACGCTATAAAGCAACCCAGGATGCCCCAATAACCCGCTAGGGAAGTGGGAGGAATTAGCACACTAGGCCTCAATAAGTTTAATAACTAATAGAGGGGGCAGGGCCGGGAGAAACCAATTGAGTTTGACCCGCCTGTAAGACATGACATAATACATAACAGAAAATTTTTAACAATAGCCCGCAGGGACACTCACGGACCGAGGTAGGTAGGCGCCAGCCACGCAGCACAAGGAAGCAAAATGGCGCCGAGTATACCCCCCGAAGAGCGCGAAGCGGCACACGTGACAAATAAAGGGACCAATGATGGCGCAGCAGCGCCAGAGGTAATGCCGCTGACCGCGGAACGCCGTACAAGCGTGCACGGCGGCGGCATATTCAAAAAGGCAACCAGTGCCACCAAAACGCACGGTGATATCAGGAATGTATAACCAAGCACACCCTGGCAAAAGGAGACTGTACAAGACACCCCCCGAGAACTACAAAGGAGAGCGAGGGAGGGCAGCGGCCGCTCTGCAGCCGAGCACCATCTGGCGGAGTAATACCCAGGAGTAAAGAATCATATCTGGAGCAGGACGTACTGTATACTAAGAATAGCATGATCCTTAGGGGGCTACCAGATTTGGGACGTCCCTCCGTGATGTGACACGACTCTTCACCACAAAGGGGCCCAATGAGACCATGACGCCCAAGAGCCCACATAAACCTGGGGTCGGCCCTGTATCTAGGCAGAACATCTCTCTGTTATCCCTCCCATGGACTAAAGACATGAAAAATACACCCCACTGATGACTTCCTATTCGTATAAATGGACTGTCTTATTGAAACTAAAAAGCTATGCTCACCCTTTATCGCCTGCAGCCGATCACTCCTATTCTGGTGTTCGGGAACTCACCAATTGCTATATCCAGTCCAGTGCTGCTGGCCCTAGACCCCGCCTCTGTGCTGGGACTACGCCTTCCGATAAAGTTGCACTTCCACATCTGCTTAATTCACTGTAATGGAGAGGCGTAGGCAAGCCTGAGGCCTAACACGCCCCTCCATTGCAGTGAATGGAGTTGGTGTGGACGCGTCACAGGGTGTGAAGGGAGGGTGAAAAGCTGATGGTGCTGGACTAGATGTTAAAACCAACATTGTCTTTTTAACTTTTAAACCCCCTTAAGCCACAGCATTGAAGGTGTTATTTACCAGGCAATAATCTTTGTTGTATCCACAGCAGTATGGGAGGAGAGAAACTGGTTCTGTCAGATTTTTGGTGTTGCCTTATTGTTTGCCTCCCCCGGAATGTAAAATAAACACTTGTGTTAAGATTGTGCCCCCAGACCTGGGATTTACTTATCATGCTGTTTCCAGGTCTCCTGTGACTGTCTTGTTAAAGTGGGAGCAGCTTTCCTGGCCTATAGTAAAAATTACTGGCTTCAAGTTCCAGAATCCTTCCACTGTAACAGGTGAGCTCATCAGCAGCTTTGGCTAAATCACACAGCAGTAATGACGTCCCCAGGTGAGAGTGCTGGCAGTAACCCTTTAGCTACTGGAACACAAGACTGTCCCCCCCATATAAGGTCTCGGTCTCGTCAGATGATTAGCAAGTCAGTGTCTTCTTAAATGTACATCAGAACACCACTTTGGTGTACATTGCTAACGTAAACATTGTTGCTAGGGAAAACGGTTTTCTTTTATAACATGTATTTGTCGACGGACCATTAAGAACAGCGCTGGGAGACCAGCAAGGCCAGACCCCTGGCATTAAGCCTTACAAAAATAATATATCTGAACACCTCCAAATTAGACTGTAATAGCTGGGAGATAATCGCCGCGAATGAGCACTCTAACTAGTTCATGGCCTGCCATGGCTGCCATAGAGACTGTACATGTAGGGCGTAGGGCAAAACCCACAATGGAAAAAGCATGGCGAGAATACTAGATCCTTAAAGGAAAAGCTGCCAGAGGTAGGAATGAACATCTGTCTGGACAGTCCCGAAACCGGGTTGTCCACCTCTGGAGGAAAAGACCATTGATTAATCAAATCAGTAGGAAATCAAATTAAGCAGGAAATTAAAAATACGATCCTGAAAATGCAGAAGCTTTGGGAACAAAGTTTTGTAGGCATCTCCTTGACACTTCTTAGGAAGGATCAAGGCGGATATATCCAGGGTGCCTAAGAGGACAGAAGCCTATCCACACATTTCTTAACCAGTTGTGAGGCACTATTCTCTAAGCCATCAGTCAGTCTTCCTCCTCCTTGCTAGAAATTATTTCCCCTTCCAATTGTTCCTCAGAATCCAAGACCACATCAAGGTCCCCTTCCTCAGCATCGGAAGACTCAGAAGAGACCAAATGTTTATGCTTATGAGTTGCCTTAAACCAGGCCTTCAGCATGATTTAATGAAAAGCCCAAACTCTTAAAAATCTCCAGCATCTAAATATATTTAAATATTTTAGTCACTTATCCCCATCCCCCCCCCCCCCCCCCCGGGTTGCAACTCCGTTCAGGACTCTAGGATACGGGTGCCGCCATCTTGACTCAGAAGCATCACATACTGAGGAAAGGAGAGTGGGATAAAGTACATGGGGGCGGGTTATAGCTGTGCTTTGCACATACAGAGCAGAGCTGGGGTCAGGGAAAAGGCAGCAATCCCAGAATGCAGAGTGATACAGTAAGAAGGCACTTCCTGTTTGCAGGCTGCCTGATGCTCCATGGGCCACCATCTTGGATGTTTAAAGGCTCATAACATGCAGTAGATGCAGGTAGGATGATTTTTAATGTGAGCAATCTGTATGTACAGGGTGTAGGAAACATATAAGATATGCTTTTATTCAGGGTAAAGGTCCACTTTAAGGGTCCTGGCATTAGAATTATCCTCGAGATGCCCTGTACAGGGGTGAAAACAATAGCTCTACAGTCTAGCCAGCCTCTGATAATTCCAGCAGAAGCTGTGAACTGGCAGCAAGGGCTCAGAACAAGACTGAACCTCAGGAGGGGCTACCAATCCTGAGCCTAAAGCAAATTCACCATGCGGGATGCCCTCAGAAGGGGCAGCTGTCTCTTAAGCCTGGAAAATACACACCCCGCTCCCCCTTTAATTCTTATGATCGGGTTACTCCACCAGCAGGTGGCGACGTTGCAGAGAAAAGTCTTGAAAACGTGCCCCTTTCGGCCTACATATACCTGGGACCTCCCACTTAACACCCAGTGAATTCAAAAGCAGAAAGACAAGGTACCAGGAAATCCAATGGTAACCTCAAAATAAAAGAAAAGCTTCACCATATAAAGGATCCAGGATACCAAAAAGGGCGGGTGAAGCAGGGTGTGTGACACACTGACAATATCCATTTTACAGGTGAGTACTCACAAAATGGTATTATTCTCAGTGTGTCACACACCCCGCTTCCCCTTTAATTCTTACAATCGGGACATCCAAAAGCAGTGTCCACAAGGGATGGGTATCCGAAGGCAAAATTAAGCATAACTTAAATGACTGCAGTCTGCACAACCTTGCGGCCAAACACAGCATCCGCTGAGGCCCGCACATCAACCTTGTAAGACTTAGAAGTATGAACAGAAGACCAGGTTGCAGCCTTACAAACTTGTTCAACAGAAGCTTGGTACTGAAAAGCCCAAGACGCTCCAACGGCGCGAGTAGAATGAGCAGTGATACGAATAGGCCCCAATAACGGCCTGACGTATCCATTTGCTAATGGAAGATTTGGCCGGAGCCAAACCCCTACTAGGCCCACAGGGCACAACAAAAAAGGCATCAGTTTTACGAAAAGGAGAAGTAGTAATCAAATAGTACTTAACACAGCGTACTACATCCAAACAATGCAAAACCCTCTCCTTGTCATTCTTAGGTTTAGGACACAAGGAGGGAAGAACAATATCCTGATTCAAATGAAAAGCAGAAACAACCTTAGGAAGAAAGTCCGGTTTGAACCGAAAGACAACCTTGTCCTGATGCCTCTCAAAGTAGGGCGCCTGAATCGACAAGGCCGCCAGCTCCGAGACACGCCGAACCGAAGTGATAACTACCAAGAAGGCAGTCTTCTGAGTCAAGGTAGACAAAGCAATATCCTGCAAGGGCTCAAAGGGAGGAGCCTGAAGAGCAGAGAGAACCAAGTTCAAGTCCCAAACAGGGAGTAATGGTTTCCTGGGAGGCCGCACATGCGTAACCCCCTGGAAAAAACGTTTTAACTAAAGGATGAAGCGCAAAACGCTTCTGAAAAAAGATAGATAAGGCAGAAACCTGCCCTTTTAAAGTACTCAGCTGAAGACTAGATTCCAGCCCTGATTGCAAAAACTCCAGAATCCTGGAGACTGAAAAGACCCTACAAGGCAAAGATCTAAGCGATCACCAAGCGATATAGGCTTTCCAAGTCCTATAGTAGATAATAGAAGAAGACTCAACCGAGTCAGAAAGACCCTCCTCCTTCAAGATGGAGGTTTCAACAGCCAAGCCGTCAAACCCAGCGTTGGTAAATTGGGGTAACACAGCCGACCCTGCGTGAGCAGATCGGGCCGCAGAGGCAGAACGAACTGATCCACTGCCAGCCGAACGATATCTGCAAACCATACTCGCCTTGGCCACCTTGGAGCCACGAGAATGGCGGACACCCTTTCCAGAGCCAGCTTCCTTACCACCCTGCCTAGCATGGGTATCGGAGGAAACAGGTACAGAAACCCCAGATCCCCCCAGCTCAGGGACATGGCGTCCACCGCCAGAGCCAGAGGATCCTGGGAGAGCGTCACGAAGGTCGGGAGCCTGCAATTGTGACGAGAGGCAAACAGGTCCACCTCCGGTGTCCCCCACCGGAGACAGAGCGACCAAAAGACTTGAGGATGGAGAGCCCATTCTCCCAGACGGGAAGAGCACCTGCTCAACAGATCTGCTTCCCTGTTTTCCACACCCGGAATGTAAACTGCCGAGAGACAAGGAACATGGGCCTCCGCCCAGGTCAGGATCAGGGACACCTCTCTGAGGGGACCCAGACTGCGAGTCCCTCCCTGATGATTGATGTAAGCAACCGCTGTTCGATTGTCCGAGCGAACCTGAACCGGAAGGCCCAGAACATGTTGAGTCAAAAGAACAAGAACCAGACGGATGGCTCTCAGTTCCAGAATATTGATGGGCAAATGGGCCTCCTGAGGCCCCCACTGCCCCCGGAACTGAAGATCCTTCCAGAATCCCCCCCATCCCAAAAGACTGGCATCCGTGATGACAATTTCCCAAAGAGGAGTCAGGAAAGACCTGCCCTTCAAGAGATTGGTCGAGACCAACCACCATTGAAGGGACTGCCGGACCCGGGAGGACAACTGGGCCGATCCAACGACAGTGTTCGCCGGTCCCAGGGCGCCAACAGATGAAGCTGAAGCGTCCTTGTGTGAAATTGAGTGAAAGGAACTGCCTCGAACGAGGCAACCATCAACCCTACCAGCCTCATCCCCAGACGGATGGATGGCCGAGGATTGGAAAGAAGGACCCAAGCCAACTCCTGAATCAGACAAATCTTGGACTGAGGCAGAAACACCCTGTGTTCACAAGAATCCAACCGCATTCCCAGAAAGGACACCACCCTGGCCGGAGCGAGGGAGGACTTGGGAAAGTTGATTACCCAACCGAAGCTTTCCAGCGTGGAGACCACCGTCCTGGTGTCCGTCTCCGATTGATTGAGGGAAGGAGCCATGACGAGCAGGTCGTCCAGATAAGGTACGACACGAATGCCCCGAGATCTGAGAATGGCCATCACCCCTGCCAACACCTTGGTGAACACTCTTGGAGCCGAGGTAAGGCCAAACGGAAGTGCCACAAATTGAAAATGCTGATCCCTCATCACGAACCGAAGAAAACGCTGATGAGCCTGGCAGATGGGAACATGAAGGTAAGCATCCTTGATGTCTATGGACGTCATGAAGTCCCCCTGCCGAAGAGAACCGACGGCTGAACGCAGAGTTTCCATGCGAAACTTCCGCGTACGGATGAACCTGTTGAGGAACTTCAGATCCAGGACGGGGCGAACCGACCCGTCCTTCTTGGGGACTGTGAAAAGATTGGAGTAAAAACCGAGGCCCACCTCTAAGCGCGGCACCGGCCAGATGACCGCCATTTCCAGAAGATTCCTTAACGACGCCAGGAGCCCCTGCGTGGCCAAAGGATCGGTGGGCACCCGAGACCGGAAAAAACGTGAAGGAGGGCGAGACTCGAACTCCAGCTTGTAACCGGACGACACCACCTCCCGGATCCATTTGTCCGGAACCTCCTGGTCCCAGACCAGGGAGAAGTGTCGCAATCGTCCCCCCACCCGCACGGGTGAGGGCGGCCCCTCATTGCTGAGCGGGCTTACCAGCAGGGTTGGGCTTGGTGCCCCAGGACTGACCGGGACGGCCACGGCCCCTCCCCCGGGACCAACCTGCACCCCTGGTAGCGGGAAAGGACGCCCCTCTGCCCGCTCTGACTCCCCGAAAGGAGGGACTAAAGGAAGTCGCACCCCGAAAGGAGCGACGGGGCCTCTTGCGTTGAGGCAATTTACCACCCTTGGTAACTGAATCCAATTTATCGCCAAACAGGCGCAAACCTACAAAAGGAAGCGCTGTAAGCGCCTTCTTAGAGTTAAGGTCCACCGTCCACTGGCGCAGCCACACTGACCAACGAATAGCAACCAGCAGTGCCGCTGTCCTGCTACTCATCGCAAGTGCATCGTCCTGGGTGGTCAAGACAAAGGAAATAAACGACTCACACTGCTTGAGAGAACTAAACTCATCACAAGCGGGATCAAGACCTGCATACAGATCCCTAATAATGGACCTAACTGCCAACAGAAGAACAGAAGCACACACCGGCCGCAGTGTCGATCCGGCACTGATAAAACAATGGCGAGCCAATTGATCAATCCGACGATCCTCACCATCTTTAATGGTAGTAGTGTCAGGGGAGTGCAACACAGCCATGTTTGACAGCCCTAACACAGGTGTATCGACATCAGGGGGAACCGACTAAAGCTTCACCAAATCTTCCGGAAAGGGATAACGTTTATCCCAACTAGGAGGAATTCCAGCCACGCGCGTGGGTTGTTCCCGTTCCTTAAGGACAACCCTCACAAAGTGTTGTTGCCTGGGAAACACCAAACGCAGCTGGGGCACATCAAACAACTCACCCTTTGGCGGAGGGACCGCCTCAGGTGGATCCAAAGCCAAAATTTCAAACATTTGAGCCAAAATGGAAGGAGTGTCAAGGGACACCCCCACAGCCTGATCGCCAGCGGTGTCAACCAATAGCTGGTCTGCAGGCTCATCCCACTCCTCAAGGGGTTCCCCCTCCTCATCAGGGGGACAATCGGACCAATCCAAAATTTCAAATACCTCATCCTCCGAAGCAGGCGCTGCCGGAGAAAGGTGCTTCCGCTTTGCCGTAGCCTTCTGAGCTACCGTGGCGGAAATCCCAATTTGGAGACTAAGACTAGCCAGGTATATCAGAACCGGGAGAGCCACTGCAGTGAGGGGATCCCAGGATCTGTGGGGGAAAAGAGACCACAGTCAGTCCCCCAGGGAAATTAGCCAGCATGCATCACACTCATACATTAAACAATAATGGTAAACCATATATGAGCAGTATATACATCATGAATACAACTATACATGTATATATATGTATCTCAAAGTGATAAGTGCCTCCAGGAGTAATGCTAAAGTGCCAGGGAAACCTTCAAACACAAGTAACACACAGTCACAAAGAAAAAACTACAGCTCAAATGACGGCCCCACGTGCGCGAGGTGGGGGCCGCTACCTGTTGCCGCTGCAGAAGACAGACACCACACTCCTGGACGCGCACCTTTCCCCAGCCAGCTCCAGCACCTGTCTCTGTAATGAGACAGAGGGAGTGAGGCGGGCCCGGGCTCAGCGAGCGACGCGCTCTGGCCACACCCCCTGCCAGTGAGTCACAGACCGAGGCCGACAGAGAGCGTGGCCCCGCCCCCAGTACTCCAGTAACACAGCCCAATGGCGGCGCCACATGCAAACGCGGGGGGAAGTTTAAAAAGCAAAAGTAAAGAGAAAGAGCCCCAACAGCTCAGGCCATGCGCCGCACAACGCGGCAATGACCCTGCGTCTGCTAGCGCTCCCCTCACACACACATAACAAGTGTAAAAAGCACCCCATGCAAACCCCCCCCCCCCCAAAGCGAAGGGAGAAGGGACCGAGCGGGAGAAGATGGCCAAGTGGAACATCGGGACAGGGGCATCCCAAATACGGATCACCATGCCGTATAGCCGCATTGCCCCACGCGTGGGGTCGAGCGGAGGAGATAAGCTCCTAGGCACTTAGTGCCATCTACCGTTGCCCAGCCAGCAGCCTGGGCTGGGCGGCTTCCATTAACCATCTAGGCATGTAAACAATTGAACTGGGCAGAAATAGACCAAAAGGGGGTGCCGGGGTTTGACCCCAGCTACCTGCAAGCAGGAGACTTCTTTCTTCTGTCTTGTCGCATCTTGCAGAGAGAAAACACTGGGTGTTAAGTGGGAGGTCCCAGGTATATGTAGGCCGGAAGGGGCTCGTTTTCAAGACTTCTCTCTGCAACATCGCCACCTGCTGGTGGAGTAACCCGATCGTAAGAATTAAAGGGGAAGCGGGGTGTGTGACACACTGAGAATAGTACTATGGCTGCAGGACAATCTGCTTACAATGGTGTCCGGAACAGGATAGCCCTATATGTACAAAGGGGACATAGGGTGCCACTCTCTGTTAGGGACCCAGACACCCTGGGTGCCTCAGACATGGTGTATTCAGTCAATCTAATAAGAATAATAAAAATAATCACTGTAAGTCTGTAAGAAAGGAAGGAATAACCTAAAACTCCCCTATGACTCCTAGCAGATCCAGAGCAGCTAGAAACTGCTACAGCAGGGAAAAGCGGCTGATGATGATGGTGGAGGCGGAAGCAATGACAACGGAAACAAAGGAGAAAGCTAGTAGCTATGCAAAGTGTCAGCATGTCTTTCTTCTGAAAAAAGGAGAGCGTTTCCTGGTCCCTGCACTCCCAGCCGGTGGGGTGCAAACTGTCTGAAAAATGGGCGAATAACTTCCTGGGCTACTGACCCCGGAAGCGATGTCGCCATAAGCACGGCCTTACCCCCTGCAGAAATGCGGCGCGAGATACAAATAGCACCAGCTGATAGCTGCAGAGACAGGTGCTGAATATCAACCCCGCCAGCCTGCCTCATCATCATCATCATGCTGCTGTCCCGCCTGCTCCCCTGCTCCTAGCAAGGTAGGCTGACAAGAAACAAACTATAATAAATCATATAATAAAATATAAAATAACTTCCCCCTACCCCAACAAGCTGGTTGAACTTGATGGACATATGTATTTTTCAATCGTATAACCTATGTAACCATGTAGAAAATGAGAGAATCCTCGGTCCATCCAACAAACCACCATGCAAAGCTGTGGTTGGGTATCCTTTTAAAAAGGATACTTTTAAGAAGGAAACTGGCAGACATGCCGATGCGCCACCTGGACCCAGGCGGTTTAACCGACTCCAGGGGGCACAAATGGGTCCAGCCAGAACAGGAGAAACGCGAGGATCTGGAAGCAGACATGGTTAAAGTCCCCTGATTTCTGGAAAAACCTAAGAAAGAAAATAAATGGAAAAATAAAATAAATCCAAGCCACATCTTCACAGTCCAAGTCCAACTGCAAGAATGAAACTGGGTATGGGAAGGCAGCCGGATTTATATGTAGACCAGGAGGAGCCACACCTTTTTATCTTGCGCCTTAGGTCGAGAGTTAGCCCACTCGTGTCTGATTTGTGACGACCTCAAGTGGAATATGAAAGAAAAAACACAATTCTGTGATTACTCACCTGTAGAATTGGTATTATGAGTATACAGTACATCCTGCTCCAGATAGATTCATTACACTTGGGTATTACTCCGCCAGATGGCGCTGGACTGCAGAGACATCGAAAATAGGCTCCTCCCGGCCCCTCAAATACCCAGGGACCTCCCACAATCCCCAGCATTGAAAAGCAGTTAACGAGAAGCCGGGAGAATGAAAACAACCCCAAACTAGTAACTATAACAATGATAACAATCACCACACAGGGGATCCAAGATAATGCAAAACCAAGGGTGGGGTGGAGCAGGACGTATTGTATACTCATAATACCAATTCTACAGGTGAGTAATCACAGAATTGTATTATTCTTAGTATACAGTAAGTCCTACTCCAGATAGATTCATTACACTTGGGACATCCAATAGCAGTGTCCATAAAGTAGGGTGGGATCCCCAAAGGTAACAGCAGACAGGTCATACCATTGCCGCCTGCAGAACCTTACGGCCAAAAGCAGCATCAGCTGAGGCCCTAACATCAACCTTGTAAAACTTTTAAAAGGTATGAACAGAAGTAGTGGCCTTGCAAACTTGTTCAACAGAAGCCTGGTGCTGAAAAGCCCAAGAGGCACCAATAGCACGAGTAGAATGAGCAGTAAGGCGGAAGGGAGGATTCTTCCCCTTAGCAGAGTAGGCCTGAATCATTGCTGATTGCAGACTTGGCAGGAGCCAAACCCTTCCAGAAGGGACCACAAAAGAGCATCATTTTTTCTGAAAGGTGTAGTAGCCACCAGATAGTACTTCAGACACCTAACCACATCCAAAGAATGCAAGACCCTCTCCTTAGCATTACTAGGATTAGGGCATAATGACGGAAGAACAATGTCCTGAATCAAATGAAAAGCAGACACAACCTTAGGCAGAAAGTCTGGCTTGACGCGGAACACCACCTTGTCCTGGTGTCTCCCTTAGTAGGGGGCTGGATAGAGAGCGCCACCAACTCAGACACACGCCTAACAGAGGTGATAGCCACCAAAAAGACAACTTTGAGAGTAAGAATGGCCAGGACAGCATCCTGCACAGGTTCAAAGGGAGCACCCTGCAAGGCTGACAAAACCAAGTTCAAATTCCAAACAGGCAACATAGGCTTACGTGGGGGACGCACATGAGCAACCCTCCTGGAAAAAAGTCCTGATCAGAGAATGCTGAACAAAGGACTTCTGGAAGAAAACAGCCAGGGCAGAGACATGACCCTTCAGAGTACTGAGTTGGAGCCCCATCTCCAACCCATTCTGCAGGAACTCCAGGATTGTAGGAATAGAGAACACACGACAGGGAAGAGACTTAGACTTACACCAGTCAATGTAGGCACGTCAAACCCTGCAAACCCTGTAATAAATGGAAGAAGACTTCTTCCTAGCCTTAATCATGGTATCAACAACCAAGGTAGACGCCCCTTCTCCATCAAGATGGAGGTTTCAGCAGCCAGGCCGTCAAAGCCAGAGTTTGTAAACTGGGATGGCGTAAGGGACCCGGAATGAGTAGGTCTGGCACCCTGGGCAGAACTGCCAGCTGCACCACGTCTGCGAACCACACTCTTCTTGGCCACCTGGGGGCCACCAGAACTCCTGCACCCCCCCATGAGCAATCTTGCGCAGAACCCTGCCCCGCAGGGGAATTGGGGGGAAGACATACAGGAACTGAAAGTCCTGCCATGACATTGCTAGTGCATCAGTGGTCAAGGCCAGAGGATCCTGGGACAGGGAGACAATGGCCGGGAGCTTGTGATTGTGGAACACCCTGTTGCAGAGGGACCATTCTCCCTGGCGAGAGGTCCCCCTGCTCAGAGAGTCTGCCAGCAGATTTTCCACCCCTGGAATGTACACCGCTGATATGCAGGGAACATTGGCCTCCGCCCAGGTCAGGATCAGAGACACTTCCTGGAGGGCCCTCCCTGATGACTGATGTAGGCAACTGCCGTCTGGTTGTCCAAGCGCACCTGAACAGGCAGGCCCCGAAGGTGATGAGTCAACTGAGCCAAAACCAACCTGATCGCCCGCAGCTCCAAGACGTTGATAGGTGTGTGGGCCTCCTGAGGGCCCCACCTCCCCTGGAACTGCAGGGGCTTCCGGAACCCCCCCCCCAACCTGACAGACTGGCATCCATGGTGACCGTCCCCCAGGTTCCTGGAGTCCAGCCACCACGAGAGGGACCGCCAGACCAGGGGGGAAAGCGCAAAGACCCGGTCCAGGGACGCAGGGTCCTTGTCCCATACTGACAAGAGGTGGAGTTGCAGAGGCCTCAAGTGGAACTGAGCATAAGGGACCGCCTCGAAGCACGCCACCATCAGGCCCACCAGCTGCATTCCCTGTCTGATGGAGGGATGATGACAAGATAGCAGAACTGGACCTGCGCTAGCAGACTGTCCACCTTCTGCTGAGGAAGAAAAATCCTTGCCTGAACTGTATCCATATTCATTACCAGGAATGAAGTCACCACGGAGGGAGACAGAGAAGACTTGGGGTGGTTGATTACCCAGCCAAATGACTCCAGGGTGGACACCACCAGCTGAGTATCCAACTCATGCTGATGTAGAGACTGGGAAGTGATGAGAATGTCGTCCAGGTAGGGCAGCACGCGGATGCCCTGAAACCTGAGCAGAGACATCACTCCTGCCAGCACCTTGGCAAACACCCTGGGAGCTGAAGTGAGACCAAAAGGCAATGCCACAAATTGGTAGTGTTGATCCTCCAGAGCGAACCTGAGAAAACTTTGATGACCTGAAAATGCAGGAACATGAAGCTATGCATCTTTGATGTCCACAGACGTCATGAAATCCCCTGGGCGCAGGGAACTGATGGCAGAGCGCAGAGTTTCCATGCGAAAGCACCTGCACCTGACAAATTTGTTGAGGATCTTCAAGTCCAGGATGGGCCTGACTGACCTTTTCTCTTAAAGGGACCTTGCAGATGACCCCCAACTCCAGAAGGCTTTGCACTGCCTGCACTAGATCCTGAGCTGACACAGGGTCCTGAGGAATCCGGGATCTGCTGAACCTTGGGGAACCGGAGGACACTACCTCCTGAATCCACCGGTCTGAGACATGAAGCCTCCAGACGTGAGCAAAGTGCTGAAGCCGTCCCCCCACCTGGATGGGTGAGGGCGCCCCGTCATGCCTGAGGGGGCTTGGGAGAGGACTTAAAGTGGACCAACACCCAGGATTTTGACTATCCTGGGTCTTGGTCCACTTCGGTGGGGCACCCCCGATCGGGGTGCCCCGCTGTGTGAAACCCCCCCGATCACCCTAAAAACTCACCTCTCCCCGCGCTTGGAGCCCCAGGAGGAGCCAGGACGTCCACGTCCTCTGCCCCTACCCCAGAAGTCTCCCCGGGCCCCAGTAAAGGAAACCCCCCTCCCCTGTCTAGCACCACGGTAGGGGGAGGAAAAGGAGCCCTGATCCCGAAAGGGCCGAGACTGCCGCCTGCGCTGGGGTAACCTGCCTCCCTTAGCAAATAGGTCCCCTTAGCAAATAGGTCCAGGCAGTCCCCAAACAGGCGTAGTCCTTTAACCCTTTCGCTGCCAGCCTACCTGCAGCATTTGCCACTCCCTGTTGCCAGACGATGTTTCACCATTTTGCGCTACACATATTCAACTGTCATTTTTGAAGGGATTTCCAGGGATTTCCCAGGAAAATTATATATTGTTTTTTTCAACAGAGTCTGGGCTTTAACATGAAATGTCTTGTTTGTATTTTTTAGGTGTATTCTCAATTTTTTTGGGTGAAATGTGTGAAAAAAAATAAAAAAAAAACATTTTTTTACAATTTGTAGAGTTTTTTTGTAATAAAAAATGTAAGTTTGTCAATAAAATCTTATTGCGTGAGAAACCCCAATTTCTCCCGGTTACAGCGATACCACATATGTATAGGTAGACACCCTTTCCTGCCCAGAAGCCTTTTATAGCTGCTGGATGACAAATGGTTAATTAAAAAAAAAAATGACATAGGGTCCCCCTTCCCGGGGAGGGGGACCCCATTTTTTTTTGGATTTTGAAGGGTTAAAAACCCTTCAAAATCCCCCAAAAAAAATGACGTGGGGTCCCCCTTACCCAAAGTAACCAGCCCGGGACCAGCTATGGGGGCTTGTAGGCACAGAGTGGGGGGGCCAGCTTTGGTCGCCCCCCCACCCTGCAGCCTACGAGCCCACATAGCCTATGTGGGCCCGGGCTCTTCTGCCCCCCCCCTGGCCTTTGGGGAGGCAGGTAATGGGGGTGCGGGGGTCAATGGCAAGCCACCCGCTAGGGCAGGTGACTTGCCACCCCCCCAGCCTTGTGAACTGGTATAAGGGGTCTCATGGACCCCTTACCAGCTCACAAAGAGTTAATGTGAAAAAAAAACACCACACAATAATAAAAAGTATTTTATTAGAAAAAAAAAAAATTTTTTTTTACTGTACTTACCTTCGATTGCAAGCTCTTGTCCCTCGCCGCTCAGCTGACAGATGCCGGTGATCGGCATCCAGAGAAGGAGAAGGCAGGAGATCAGAGGATCTCCTGCCACCTCCTTCCAGGGCACCGATCACCGGCATCTGAGAAGCTGAGAAGGCTGAAGCCTGAGATCGGGGCCGGGATGACTTCATAAGCCCCGCCCCCAAGGGGGCGGGGCTTAGAGGCATGATGGCGGCCGCCATCGTGAAGAAGAGAGGAGAGAGCCTCCCAGGCTCTCTCCTGAAGATCGGTAAGTCCTGGGGGGGGATCGGAGGCCCCCCAGGTGAAGAGGAGGGACAGCGGGAGCCAGCGCACACACAGGTAAGTGAATGTCATTTTTATTTTTTTTTTTTTTTACAGTTAGAAGCTGCTGCTGCAGAAGCGGGGGGGGGGGCGGCCTATTCCGGGGGCTCTCCTGGAGCCATCCGACCCCCCACGGGGGATCGGATGGCACCAAATTAAAGAGGAGACCCGGCCGGATCCAACAAGGGGTCAGGTGAGTATTTGTTGTTTTTACTTTTTAAACTACAAGCGAGGAAAGTCAAGCACGTAACACCTACGGGCTTGGCACTTAAGGCCCAGCCAAGCCAGCACGTAGGTGTTACGTGCTTGGCAACAAAAGGGTTAAAGGGAAAACCAGTGAGGGTTTTCTTGGCAACGTTGTCAGCAGCCCACTGGCACAGCCAAACCGAGCGGCGTATAGCCGCCACAAGGGCAGAGGTTCTGCCACACATTCTAATGGTGTCATCCAAGGCAGAGAGGACATAAGTCTCAAAAACATCACAACGAGAGAGTGCATTAAACTCTTCACTAGACACATCATCAGGGGCACCATCAAGGATACTTCTGAGCAGGGTCCTAATAGCGACAGCCGTAATGGCAGAGGCACAGACCAGGCGCAGCGCCGCCCCCACACACGCAAAAGCATGGGACGCCAGCTGATCAATGCGCCGGTCCTCAGCATCCCGCAGAGTAGTAGAGTCAGGGGAGTGCATAACAGAGGTGTTAGATAACCCTAGGACTGGGGCATCCACCTCAGGAGGGGATGACCAACACTTCACCACATCAGCAGGAAAGGGGTACTTCCAATCCCAACTCTTAGATACACCGGGAAGCCTGCTGGGGCGTTCCCATTAAAATGGGCTTGCTCAGGAAATCCCAAGTGTGACTGAGCAGTATGAAAAAGTTACCCCTGTTGCCTGGGGCCCAGGGGTCAAAGCCAGAATCGTCATGACCCCTAGGCCTCTCATCAGATGACCCTGAGTCAGAGAATAGCTCCCCTTCTCCAAAGGGGTATAGCCAGACATTTCCAAAAACTCATCAGCTTCTATAGGGAAAAGAGTGACATCAGGCGTTAAGTGCCGCTTTTTTGCAGAGGCCTTATGCGCCAAGGTATTAGCAAACAACTTCTCAACACTAGCCAGTCTAGAAGACACATCAGGCTGAGAATCCCCACTTGTATGCAACTCAATGGGAGTGAGATTTAAGCTTGGGGGAGCAGGTGAAGTTAAACGAGGCGCAGGCTCAGTCACTGGAAGGCCAGATTGCAGCGCAAGCACCTGCTGGGCACAAGGTACACAGACCCGTGCATTGTCAGCGCTAATAGGGGACACCCCACAAGCTACACACAGCCGGGCTTGTCCCGAAGGAACCCCAAGCACATTATCCTGAGACGCCTCCATATGGTGATCATAGTGGCACAATAGGCCGATAGGGATTGACACTATAAAAGCAACCCGGGATGCCCCAATAGCCCGCATAGCCCGCTAGGGAAGTGTGAGTAATTAACGCTAGGCCTCACAAGTTAATTAACTAAATAGAGGGAGTAGGGCCGGGAGAAGTCAAGAGGGTTCGGCCCGTCTGAAAGACATAAGCAAAGTGGAGCCGTAAGCGTGCAAGTAAATAACGGTAATAAAGCCGCCCGCGAGGGCACTCACGGAACGCGGTAGGTAGAAGTCTGTCACGTAGCAACCGGAACCAAGAAAAAAAATGGCGTCGGGTATACCTCAAGGGGCGGGCTGCAGGGACAGTGACGCGGAACGCGCCGAGCGCGAAGCCATACATGTGACAAGCAGCCAATGACGGCGCACCAGCGCCTGAGGTAACGCCACCGCCGAGCGCGAAACACAGTGGAAGCGCGCGCGCAGCAATTTTGAGACAGACAATAAGTGCAACCGAGTCAGCGAAGCGACTGACACCAAGCATAATAAAATAATGTAGTGAAGCACAAAGGCCAATACACATACACACCCCCCCTTCCTCCCCCGAGGACTACACAGGAGAGCGAGGGAGGACAGCGGCCACTTAATACAATTCTGTGAAATACTCACCTGTAGAACTGCACTGCAGACATGCAAAAACAGGCTCCTCCCGGCCCTTCATATACCTGGGGACCTCCCACAAATCCCCAGCATTGAAAAGCAGTGAACCAGAAGCCGGGAGAATTTAACCACCAAAAACAACTGGTAATGATAACAATGATAACAATCACCATACAGGGGATCCAGAATAATGCAAAAACCAGGGTGGGGTGGAGCAGGACGTACTGTATACGTATAATACCAATTCTACAGGTGAGTATTTCACAGAATTGTATTATTCTAAGTATACAGTATGTCCTGCTCCAGATATAATACTTACACTTGGGACATCCAATAGCAGTGTCCATAAAGTAGGGTGGGATCCCCAACAAAAAAGGCACAGCAGACAGTAAAAGCGCTGTCACCTGCAAACCTTGCTACCAAGAGCGACAAGAGCAAAGGCTCTAAGCGTCAACAGCATAAAATCCTTGGAAAAGGTACGAACAAAAAACAAGTAGCGGTCTAGCAAACTTGTTCAACAAAACCTGGTGCTGAAAGGCCAAAGATACCAAGGCACCAGTAGAGTCAGAAATAAAGTGAGAAGAAACTCATCCCCTTAAAGGAATAGGCCTCAGTAACAGCCTGACAAGATTAAACGCTAACAGTAGTCCAGGAAGAAGCCAAACCTTCCCTAGGACCAGAAGGGACAACCATCCAAGTAAAGGCTAGGCCAAGGGCCGCTTAACCCCTGGAAGCAGACGAGATCAGGCACATACAGTGGTAGGTGCCCACAAACCCCAAGGGGCATCAGTCCCCCCTAAGGGACAATCCAGGAAAAAATTCCAGCACCTGTTGAGGGAAAGTAGATCCCCTTGCCTCAGCGTTACTAGGAATAAAGCACAGAAGAAAGACAATGTCTTAAATACATGAGCCTAAGACACCACCATAGGCAGAATGTCCGGCGTAAAGCAGAGTACCACCTTATCCTGGTGCCTATCACGTCTGACTGAAGTAACAGTCCCAGAAGGACAACTTTGAAGGTAAAAGACAGCCAGACAGCATCCTGAATCAGGCAAACAGAATAAAAATTCAAATCCCAACAGGGACCATAGAATTAAGTGGGGAACGCAGTGAGCAACCCCCAAAAGAATGCTTAGCCAAGGAAAATAAGCAAAAGACTTCTACAGGAAGGCGGACAGGGCAGAACCTGACCCTTCAGAGTACTGAGTTGGAGAGCCAACTCCAAGCCATACTGTAATAACTCTAGAGCCCTGGGAACAGGGAAGAGACCTAGACTCACACCAATCCATATGGGTACGCCATGCCTCATAAGAGATGGAAGAAGAAGCTTGCTCGTAGACTTCCAATAGTCACGAACACAAAGAGAAGAGAAGCCTGTCTCCATAAAGATGGAAGAATCAGCAGTCAGGCCGGCTAGGCCAGAGACTGTAGATTGGGGTGACGTAAAGGAGGCCCTGAGCGAACAGGGAGGCACCCCTAGCAGAACATACAGATCTACCACCCTCGGTATCACGTCTGCGAATCCACACCCACTAGGCCACCCAGGGGCCACCAGTATCAATGGTCCCCCTACCAGAGCAATTCTGCGCAGAACCCTGCCTAGCAGGGGGAACGGAGAGAAGACATACAGACCAGAATGTCCTGCCATAACATTACTAAAGCATCATGACCACGGCCAGAGGATCCATGGGCAGGGAAACGAGGGGCGAGAGCTTGAAATAGTGACGGGGCACCAAACAGATCCACATTGGTTGAACCTCATAGTGACACAAGGATTAGCACATCCTGTCGCAGAGGGACCTCCACCGGAGCGAATACCACTGATATGAAACATTATCCTCCACCCAGATCAGGAACATATACCTTCCTGGGGGACCATCTTGCTCCAGGTCCCACACAGATGATTAAGGTAGGCCACAGTCGTCAGACAGACCGAGCGCCCCCAAACAGGCAGGCCGTGAAGAGGAGAAGTCAAGCGAGATAGTGCCAACCTGAAAAACTCACTGTTTCAATATTGATAGGTGCATGGACCTCCTAAAGGCCCCACCTCCCCCGGACCCACACGGGGTTACAGAAGAAAACCTCCCCATCAACCTGATAGGTTGGCATCCATGGTGACCGTCTCTAGGAAGGGCAAGAAGGGAACTGCCCCCAGACAGGTTCCTAGAGTACATCCACTCCAAGAGGGACTCCTAACCAGGGGGGAAAGGCACACATCACCCTGCTCCAGGGATGTTGGGTCCCTGTCCAGTATTAACAATAGAAGTTGCAGAAGGGCCCCAGGTAGAAGAGTATAAGGGACTTCTTCTAAGCAAGTCACCAAACGGGCCCACCAGCTGCATTCCTGCCTGGTAAAGGGACGGGAACAGCAAAGAGGGGCTGAGCCCACGCAACCAGATTGTCCACCTTATTGCTGAGGAAGGAAGATTCTCGCCTGAACCGAATCTAGATTCACCCCTAGGAATGGAGATACCAATCAAGGGGACAAGGAGGACTTGAGGTGAATGAACACCCATCCAAATGACTCCCAATGGACACCACCAGCCGAGTAGCTAACTCGACCTGACGTAGAGATTGGGAAGCGAAAAAGGACGACTGAGTAGGTCTCACGCGGACACAGATTAGCAGTGATGGACTTCCAACACAAACCTGAAGAGCCTCGGTGTCTAGAAGACACAGGGATGTGAGCATAAGCATCCTTGATCTCCCCAGACGGTAAGGCACTGATGGCCCATCTCAGATTTTCCATGCAGAAACTGCCTGTAATAGTAGAATTGCCGAAAACCTGTGAATCCAGAAGGGCAGACTGACTCATCCCTTGGGGAAATGTGAAGAGGTTGGTGTAGCGGCACCTGCCTCTGCCTGTTAAGGGCAAAGTGCAAGTGACCTCCAGACCCCGCAGGCCGTGCATGGCCTGCACCAGCACCCGAACAGAGGCAGGGACCAGGAGTACCCTGACAATCTTGGGGGAGGCCGCGCAGCAAACTTTATCCTGTATCCGGAGGAAACTACCTCCTGTATCCATCAGAATGAGGCAAGATGCCTCCTGATAGGAGCAAGGTGCTGCAGTCATCCCCTCACCCAGGCGGGCGAGGGCGCCCCATCATGCTTGAGGGGATTTGGTGGAAGATTTAGGCTTAGCCCCGCCGGAGGGCCCAGAGCGTTGTCTGCTGCTCGTGGGGCAGGAGTCTGCACGAAGACTCCGGAAGGACACCCCTGGTTCTTATTTAACACTATGGTATGGAGGGGGAGGGGTGTCCCTGTCACGAGGGGGCCGAGACGGCCGCCTGCGTTGGGGTGATTTGCCCTTTTTTCCAAACAGGTCCAGACGGGCCCCAAACAGGCGTTGCCCTCTAAAGGGAAGCCCGGTCAGAGTCCTTTTAGCAGCATCGTCAGCACCCCACTGTCGCAGCCAGACCAAGCGACGTATAGCCACCACAAGGGCAGAAGTCCACGCACACATTCTAATGGTGTCATCCATCGCTAAAAGGATAAATCTTACAAATACATCACAACTGGAGAGTGCATTAAACACCTCCCAGGGAAGATCATCAGGGTGATGCTCAAGCATCTTTCTGATGAGGGTTCTGGCGGGCACTGCAGTGATGGCCGCGGCACAGAATGGGCGCAGCGCCGTTCCTGCACAAGGAAAGGCGTGGGAAGCCAGCTTATCCATGCGCCGGTCCTCGGCATCCCGAAGGGTACTATAAGCAGGAGCTGCAATAAAGGGGGGGTTAGGAACCCCAATGATCGGTGCGTCCACCACAGGGGGCGATGACCAACAATTAACCACCTCAGGGGGAAAAGGGTATTTCCAATCCCAGTCCCCTGGGACCCCTGGAAGTTTACTGGGGCGTTCCCATTCCTCGAGTACAAGAGCATGGAAGTGAGCCTGCTCTAGAAATTCCAAGCGCGGAGTCGCTGTATGGAAACGCTCCCCTCTCAGCTTGGGAGCCGCGTTAGGGAGAGAGATAGACAGGGCCTTAAAGATCCTAATCAACAAGCCAATGTTGTCAAACTGGTTCCAGTCTTTATGGCCAGAATCGTCATGACTCCTCGGCTCCTCATCAGATGAGCTTGAGTCAGAGAACAGCCCTCCTTCATCAGAAGGGGTACAGGCACGCAGAGTAGTGAACTCCTCCGATCCCATAGCAAAGGCAGAAACAGGGGGCGTCGAGGACCGCTTCTTACCAGGGCCCAAGCGCTTTGTCAACCCCGCAATAATCTGGTCAGCCGTAGGCAGTCTGGAAGACGCAGCCGGCTGCAACTCCCCACTCGTATGCGACTCAGCAGAAGCGAGATTTAAGCTTGCGGAAATAGGAGTATTGAAGCGAGGTGCAGCCACTGGCAATCCTGATTTAATCAAGACCAGTACTTGCTCGGCACACGGTGTGCAGACCCGTGCCCTGTCAGCATCAGCGTGGGGATATCCACACGTTATACACAGCCGGTCTTGTCCCAGAGGGACCCCGGTCACATAATTCTGAGATGCCTCCATATGGTGATTATCAATGCAATATATGTCAGTAGGGATTTATGCAATAGGCAACCCTGGATGTCCCAAAGACCCGCTAGGAATGTGGGAGAATTTTTTGTAAGCCCGCTACAATTTATGTTAGGCCGGGAGAAGCCACCGGAGTCTTTGACGTCTGAAAGACAGAAGGGGAATAAGAGGTGTCAGGGCCATGCGCAGCGGAAAAGACACTAATGATGAAATCGCCCGCGAGGGCACTTACAGGCCTGGGGAGGAGAAGGACCGCCAACACGTGCGCGAAGATCAATAAAATGGTGCCAACCGAACCTCGAAGGGCGGGCCCAATCTGGGCGTGACGCGGAGCTCGCCATGCCAGGTCCCCGCCTCCCCCAAACAGCGTGAAGCTCTGAGGCAGCCGTCCAGGCTTGACAAGCCAAGCATAGGATATGCTAGTAAAAGCATCTGCTAATGGATACTCGTAGTCTGACGACGCCGCCACCCAGCACAGTAAATTTTAATAAAAAAATGAGAAGGCAAGGGCGGCGGCGGCCAAAATAGAAAGAGCAAGCAGCGCGGCTCTGACACCCAGTTGCCAGTCAAGGGCGAAACTACAGCCATAAGCGTGACAATACAGTACACTGAGACCGCCAAACACACACACACACACACACACACACACACACACACACACACACACACACACACACCCCCCCATTCTTTTCCCCCCGAATACGGGGGGAAACGAGGGAGGATGGCGACCCTTTACACAGGGCCCACCGCTACACGGGGCAATAATGCAGGAGGGACATCCGCTAGAGGCTCACCATCAGCCTAAACCGCCTACCCTTTGGTGGGGGACTGCGGTGGAGCATGGCTCCGTTAAGCTCGCATGGTGCTGCCTACCTTCACCCGACCAGCGCAGCCCAGGCTGGGAGGCACATCACAGGGAGGACGGGTGGGAATAGTCCAACAGGGCCTCAGGCTGTAATAGACCCGCTCACCTGCGAGAGAGTGATACTTCATGTCTTCGCAATCAGCACTGCAGAGAAATCTGGGGATTTGTGGGAGGTCCCCGGGTATATGAAGGGCCGGGAGGAGCCTGTTTTTGCATGTCTGCAGTGCACAGCGCCATCTGGCGGAGGATAACCCAAGTGTAAGTATTATATCTGGAGCAGGACGTACTGTATACTTAGAATATAGGGCCCACCGATAGACAGGGGCAAGGGGTAAAAGGGGCAACCCATAGAGGCTCACCATATGCCTATACCGCCTACCCTTTGGTGGGGAATTGCAGTGGAGCAGCGCTCCTAAGCACCTGACAGCGGTGCTGCCTACCATCACCCAACCAGCGCAGCCAAGGCTGGGAGGCAGATTAATAATGGAACAGGTGGGAATAGTCCTACAGGGCCACAGGCTAATAGCCCCGCTCACCTGCGAGTAGATGGAGCCATCTTCTTGTCCTTAGCAGTCCAGACTGCAGAGAAGATCTGGGGATTGTGGGAGGTCCCTGGGTATTTGAGGGGATGGGAGGAGCCTATTTTCGATGTCTCTGCAGTGCAGCGCCATCTGGCGGAGTAATACCCAAGTGTAATGAATCTATCTGGAGCAGGACGTACTGTATACTAAGAATATACAGCATGTGCCTTTTGGGAAAATATATGCCCAACACTGTGATAAGATTGGTATACATCGATTTAATAAAACCTGTGGTTTATACCATCTGTAGTTGATTTAATTACCCTTACAACCCCATTGCTTATACCTGAAGTGAAATGACATCTCATAAAAAACAAATCCACCATAAAGTGACTATGCAGTTAAGGGGGGTGGGGTCGAGGCAAACTTAAAGATTATCCCCACATTTCTTATCCCCCTGGGTAACATGGTCTTTCTAAGTGAGTATAATTGCATGTGATGTTCTCTACACGTTTCCTTGCAGGCGCTTTGCATTTCAAAATACCATTTTGTGAAATACTCACCTGTAAAATGGGTATTATAAGTATGTCACACACCCCGCTTCAAGATATCCATAACATGTGGGTAATACCGACCTGAAGAGGGCGTTCCTGCAGAGATGATAGCAAAAAGAAAGCCCCTCCCTGATCCATAAATACCTGGGACCTCCCACTCATCACCCAGTATATAGAAGCAGAAAGGTAAGGGACCAGGAAGAGGCAAAAATAAGTCATAACCACGCAAAGTTCACAAAATAAAGGATCCAGAATACAAGAAGGGCGGGTGAAGTGGGGTGTGTGACATACTTATAATACCCATTTTACAGGTGAGTATTTCACAAAATGGTATTATTCTAAGTATGTCACACACCCCGCTTCAAGATATCCATAACATGTGGGACATCCAATAGCAGTGTCCAGAAAAAGGGCGGGGATCCAAAACAAGGCAACAATGCACAACTTAAACCACAACAGCTTGCAGAACTTTGCGGCCAAAAACAGCATCCGCTGAGGCCCGAACATCAACCTTGTAAAACTTGGAAAAAGTGTGAACAGAGGACCAAGTAGCGGCCTTACAAACTTGCTCAACAGAGGCCTGGTGCTGGAAAGCCCAGGACACTCCAACCGCACGAGTAGAATGAGCAGTAACACGAAAAGGGGGACTCCTCCCCTTGGCAGAATAGGCCCCAATGATGGCCTGACGAATCCATTTACTAATGGAAGATTTGGCAGGAGCCAAACCTTTCCTAGGCCCAAAGGGCACCACAAAAAAGGCGTCAGTCTTACGAAGGAAGACGTAACCACCAGATAATATTTCACAACACGGACTACATCCAAGGAATGCAGCGCCCTTTCCTTGTCGTTGCTGGGATTAGGACAAAGAGAAGGCAGAACAATGTCCTGATTCAGATGAAAGGCAGAGACCACCTTAGGAAGAAAATCCGGCTTGAAACGAAAGACAACCTTGTCCTGGTGCCTTTCGAAGTACGGAGCTTTAATGGATAAAGCTGCCAACTCAGAAACACGCCTAACTGAAGTGATAGCCACCAAAAAGGCCACCTTTTGAGTAAGTGAAGACAAAGCAACCTCATTCAAGGGCTCAAACGGAGGACCCTGAAGAGCAGAAAGGACCAGGTTCAAATCCCAAACTGGAACAAAGGGCTTCCTAGGAGGCCGTACATGCGTAACCCCTTGGAAAAAGGTCTTGACTAAGGGATGAAGTGCAAAGGACCTTTGAAAGAACACCGCCAGGGCAGAAACCTGCCCCTTCAAGGTACTAAGCTGAAGCCCCAGATCCAGACCATGTTGAAGAAACTCCAGGATTCTGGAAATGGAAAACTCCTGACAAGAGAAAGACCTACTTTCACACCAGTCAATATAGGACCTCCAAGTCCTATAGTAAATAGTAGAGGAAGAGCGCTTCCTGGCGCTAATAAGAGTCTGAACCACCGCGTCAGAAAGACCTTCCTCCTTCAAGATGGCGGTTTCAGCAGCCACGCCGTCAAAGCCAGCGAAGGTAAATTGGGAAAGCGCAGCCGACCCTGGGTGAGCAGGTCCGGCAGTAGAGGCAGAACGAACTGATCCTCTGCCAGTCTTACCAGGTCTGCGAACCAAACCTGCCTTGGCCACCTTGGTGCCACCAGAATCGCCGACGTGCCCTCCAGGGCCAGCTTGCACACCACTCTGGCTACCATTGGAAACGGAGGGAACAGGTAAAGAAACCCCAGATCCCTCCAGTTCAGAGACATGGCATCCACCGCCAGAGCCAGAGGATCCTGCGAGAGAGACACAAAGACCGGAAGCTTGTGATTGTGACGAGAGGCAAAGAGGTCCACCGCTGGGAACCCCCACCTGAGACAGATCGAACGAAACACCTTGGGACTGAGAGACCAATCCCCCTGACGAGAGGAGGCCCTGCTCAGAGAGTCCGACTCCGTGTTCTCCACTCCCGGAATGTAGACTGCTGAAATGCACGGGACGTGGCTCTCCGCCCAGTCCAGAATCAAAGACACTTCCCTGAGGGCGCTCCTGCTGCGAGTCCCCCCCTGGTGATTGATGTAAGCCACCGCCGTCCGGTTGTCCGACCGGACCTGAACAGGCAGGCCCCGCAACTGATGAGTCAAGCGAAACAGAACCAACCTGATGGCTCTCAACTCCAGAACATTGATGGGCTCGTGAGCCTCCTGCGGGCCCCACAGACCCTGAAACTGGAGGTCCTTCCAAACACCCCCCCAACCTGACAGACTGGCATCCGTGGTGACTGTTTCCCAACGTGGAGCCAGAAAAGATCTGCCCTTCAACAGATTGACTGACCCCAGCCACCATAGCAGGGATCGACGAACTCGGGGAGTCATCAGGAAGGACTGATCCAGCGATAGAGGAGACTTGTCCCAAACCTTCAACAGATGAAGCTGAAGCGTCCTTGTATGAAACTGCGCAAAGGGAACCGCCTCGAATGAGGCCACCATTAACCCCACCAGCCTCATCCCTAGACGGATGGCTGGACAAGGGGCCGACAAGAGAAGCCGAACTAACTCCTGAATCAAAAGAATTTTGGCCTGGAGCAGAAACACCCTGGCCTGCGCAGTGTCCAGAGACATTCCCAGAAAGGTCACTACTCTGGACGGAGAAAGAGAAGACTTGGGGTGGTTGACCACCCAACCGAACCTCTCCAGAGTGGACACCACCACCCTGGTGTCCAACTCCGCTTGGTCGAAAGAAGAGGCCATGATCAGAAGATCGTCCAAATAGGGCACAATGCGGATACCCTGAACCCTTAGCAGAGCCATCACCCCCGCTAGCACCTTGGTGAACACCCGAGGAGCCGAGGTGAGACCGAAAGGGAGTGCCACAAACTGAAAATGCCGATCCTCCACCACGAACCTGAGAAACCTCTGGTGTGCTGGAAAAATCGGAACGTGTAGATAAGCATCCTTGATGTCTATAGACGTCAGAAAGTCTCCCTGCCGAAGAGAGTGAATGGCCGAACGCAGCGTTTCCATGCGGAATTTCCGTGGCCGGATGAACCTGTTGAGAAACTTCAGATCCAAGATGGGTCGGACCGATCCGTCCTTCTTGGGTACCGTGAACAGATTGGAATAAAAACCCCTGCCCTGATCTGAAGGGGGCACTGGGCAAATGACATCCATGTCCAGAAGATTCTGTACTGCCAACAGGAGCCCCTGCGCCGCCAGAGGTTCCGAAGGCATCCGAGACCTGAAAAATCTGGAAGGGGGGCGGAGCTCGAACTCCAGCTTGTAACCGGAAGACACCACTTCCCGGATCCATCTGTCCGAGACCTCTTGATCCCAGATCTGGGAGAAGTGTCGCAGCCGTCCCCCCACCCGCATGGGTGAGGGCGCCCCCTCATTGCTGAGCCGGCTTAGTAGCCGGCTTGGGCTTAGAGCCCCAACTGTATCCTGGACGGGCACGTCCTCTGCCCCTGCTCCCAGAATCTCCTCTGGAAGAGGGGAATGCAAATCCCCTGCCAGATCTGGCCCCACGAAAGGAGGGGGTAAAAGAAGGCGCCCCTCGAAAGGGACGGCGTTGTTTCTTGCGTTGAGGTAACCTACCACCCTTGGTGACAGAGTCCAATGTCTCTCCAAAAAGCCGTAAACCAACAAAAGGTAGGGCCGTCAGTGACTTCTTGGACATAAAATCGGCCGCCCACTGGCGCAGCCACACCGACCGCCGAATAGTGACCAGCAGCGCCGATGTCCTACCACACATCATCAAAGTGTCATCCAAAGCAGTTAACACAAAGGATAAAAACAACTCGCACTGTTTAAGGTTAAGGAACTCAGCACTACCAGGACGCAGCCCGGAAGAAGTCAACAGGTCCCTGACCACGGACCTGGCAGCCAAGACCATTAGTGCCGAAGCGCAAACGGGCCGCATGGCTGACCCAACGCTAGCAAAACCATGACAAGCCATCTGGTCAATACGTTTATCCTCTCCATCCTTGAGAGTGGAACAATCAGGTCTATTTAAAACCGAGGAATTGGACAACCCCAAAACCGGTGCATCCACCTCGGGGGGAGACGCCCAGCGCTTAATCACCTCCGAAGGGAAGGGATATTTCCTATCCCACCCCTGAGGGATGCCAGGGAGCCGAGCCGGCCTGTCCCATTCCTTAGCAATAATTTTGTGAAAATGCCTTTGTGTAGGGAATTCCAAGCGCGGCCTGGATTCCTCAAACAATTCACCCTTCTGCTGTGACACCTCCTCGGGAGGAGAAATATTCAGAACCTCCAACATCAGAGCCAGAGCGTGAGGAGTATCCGAGGATCTCCCCAATTCACCAAGCTCAGCATCAGCGCCAAAGGACTGCTCATCGTCCGAAATATCAGAATCCTCATAAACTTCCCCTTCCTCTAGCGGGGAATAATCAGACCAATCCAGATTATTTACATCCTCATGGTCCTCCACCAGCGGAGCCGGCGACAAATGCTTCCTCTTAGCTGGAGATAATTTTTTCAAGGTTAGCCAATCTGGCGCACATCTCAGATTGCAGCAGCCTGCCCATGACAACGTCAAACGGGGTGCATGTCAAGGTGGGAGGAGGAGATGAAGCGACCGGCGGTGCTGACCCAGACGCCTGGGGTTCGGACTGCCGCGTAATAGTTTGCTGTGCACATGGTATACACAGAAGTACATCGTCCCCAGAAATGGATACCCCACACAACATACACTTCCGGGGATGCCCCGAAGGGACCCCGAGCCCAGTATCCGGGGATGCCTCCATAAGGTGAACTTTTAAGAATAGTCACTATGACCCAGGGAATTACGCCACTAGACAACCCGGGATGCCCCTTTAATGTCCCGAGTGGGAGGATTTATGAACAATAGTGAACCCAGAGATCAAGGATCGGGAGAGACCCCCTAAGAGCTACTGGAGATCCTCCTGAAAAAACACCACCTGAAAAACACAGAAAAGGCTAATAAGGCTAATGAAGGCAACAGGCACTCATACAGCACAGAGGATGAGAAAGAGGGGGTGGCCATAGGCCACTTACAGAACTGCGGGAGCATGCAATGGCGACCGTGAGATCCTCCTGAGCTTGCTGACAGAAGAGGAGAAGGGGGCGTGGTCAGCGCGGGACGCGCGTGACGCCGAGCACCGCCCCCCCCTCTCCTACGCAAGGCAGAGCCCCGCAGCGGCGCCAGGAAAAGATGGGGGCGGGCAGCTGTGACGCGCCGCCACACCGGCCCCGCCCCCAGGTCAAACGTGAGGAGAAATCTCCTCAGACGAAAAAGGCGCCAAGAACCGGCCGGCGCCGCAGTGTGAAGTGCGGCCGGCGCGCCCTGCCCGGTGACAAGATACAGCACACACACACAAGCACCTCAAACATGCCAAACAGGAGGGACGGGCCCCGGCCCTGCGCCGACGGTCCGGCCCCGCCCCCCCCCCCCCCACCAGGACAGAGTTACATGGCGTGAGGTAAATACCTCCGCCATTGATGAATGTGAAAACACCACCTGAGTCAAGATGGGGGGATAAGGGACAGGACCAGCACCGCACAGGCCCCCTGTAAAACGGCTGCGGCGGTGAATACATTTAAAGAGACACACACTGACCTCAGAGAGAAGGACACAACACCCAGAACGAAAGAGTTAGGGACTGAATAAAGAAGGGACCAACACTCCCCAACCCCACCTGTGGAAAAGGGATCCTGGGAGGGCCATTGAATGTTAATTAAGGGACAGGGCATCCCAAACCGGGGTCACCAACCCGGTGTAACCGCCTACCCTCTCATATAGGGTCTCACGGTGGAGCATTGCTCCTGAGCACCTAAGGTGCTGAAATACCCTCGCCTGGACCCTCAGCCAAAGCTGGGAGGCATATGGATTTCTGGAAAAAAAGGGGTCCAAACGGAAATAAAAAAAAGAAGCGGGCCGGGAGTCATCCCGGCTACCTGAAATCCCCCTGTGCAAGGAGGAGCCATCATCTTCTGACTTGCTCGCCGTCTGCAGAGATGGAAAAACTGGGTGATGAGTGGGAGGTCCCAGGTATTTATGGATCAGGGAGGGGCTTTCTTTTTGCTATCATCTCTGCAGGAACGCACTCTTCAGGTCGGTATTACCCACATGTTATGGATAGCTTGAAGCGGGGTGTGTGACATACTTAGAATATATAGCTTTTCAGTAGGAAGAATGTTCCTCCCCTGTTCCCATGAAGCTGAAAGCTAGGTGGAGATTACATTGTACCATGTGAGTGTAGTTACAGGTATGTATTAAGAGAGATAATCCTGGATTCAGATATATTGTTAAATAGTTTTTTTTTATCGATGAAAAAGCAGGGAGGGCTATGTAGACTGTTGTAATGTATCACTGTAGTCTAGCAGGGGAACAACAAACTCCAGCCACAAGAAAAAAAAGTCAGTGACAGATATTTAAGCCTTTTTTTTTTTTTTATAAAAAGGAGACATAGGCTGACATGTTACTATAGTAGTAAACATATGCACTTCAAAATGCATATACTTTTTATAGTTGTGCAATGATTTTATTTCAAATAAGAGATTCCAGCTTTAGGTTTAGCTAACATAAGTTAAATAAAACAAGTATATGGATATCATATTAATGAGACAGTAAAGGCATATAAACAAAAACAAACAAACCTTACTGACATGCCAGCCCACAGTCTACTAAATCTCTCTCAGTCCTGCTATAAACTCTGAAGCTGAATGCATGCTCCCTTCTGGCCCCCGGTCCCATATGACTTGACTGTCCATTACAGAATGAACAGTTTGGCATTTTCATGATAAGCCCCTACAGCTTGTTTGTTTTTTATATGCCTTTATCGTGATTTTAATTCTGCAGTCAAGCGTATAAGTGGACTCCAGCCCATGTATGCTTCATCTAGATGCCTGGTATTAAATAATGTAACACTGAACATATCCACCAAAAGTTAAAAAAAATAATTTGTGAAATTGATTTCCCATTAAGTCCGCCATGCTATTTATTGATGCAAATCCTGGCACCTAGTTTGGCAGCACACACCTTTACACTCCATCCAGTTAATATCCTACATGTACAGTGGCTTTTCAATGAAGTATAGCCACCTACTGTCCACGCTTTTAAAATGTTGGGTATAAATGAAACAAAACTTCCTATTAAGCATTGTAGGTGGTATGTCGCTGGTTCATAGGATTCTCAGGAGACTTCATCCATTCTTTCTTCAAAAGTTGCTTGAGCTGGGATAGCCTCATGTTTGGATTCTCTTGTTTAAGTCGTGGCATATTCTGTTCCTCAAAGGCTGTATAGGCAGCTTTCATACGTCGTTCAGGATGGCGGTCAAGATCCTTGGCGACACTGTTTGCATGGAGATCATTATTTTATTACCTCTTAAAATGGGAGGACAATTTTGTCAGTTGTGCATTATGTTTATCTGGTAACTGTATCTGGTATTTCATTATACTCCAAGTCATCAAATCCACAAGCAAAAATGTGAAAATATATCCTGTTTATACTATGGAGAGGTTTCGGGAAGTGTGGGAGCCTTGGATTCAAGAATGCCTGCCAGTTGACTTCGATACCAGTCTAATGGAGGTATGACCTTGAGGCGCGGTTGGCCTCTCCCTTGCGATATTTCTTTAAGGGGGACTTAGCGGGTTCCCTCCTTCGCTTGCCATAACTTTTCTAATCTTTGTAGTGTAGTGTTCCCCTCTTTTCCTCCCTTCCTCTTCCTTCCCTCTGGCCCTCTCCCCCCCCCCCCCTTTTAATTTTTTTTTATTTTTATTTTACTTTTTACATTTAATTTAGCATACGCTATTGGTTAAATAGTCTATATGTATTTCTTATATGCTTTAGCAGATTGTGATGTTGGTTAACGGACTTGAAAATGCTATATTGCTTTTTGGAGAAATAATTTCCATGATTGAATGGAAACATTGCTGTATATTTTCTTATCTTCAAATAAAAATTATTGAACGAGAAAATATATCCTGTTTAAAGTCGTTGTCCAGGAATGCTGATAAACAATTTTACTAGCAATTTTAATCGCCCCAGTTCATGAGTGCCTGGGTTTTCCCAGGCGGTGGACTAGCTGCTAGAATTGCATCCAGGGTCAAAAGCCCTGTGTTAAACCGGACCAATACCTGTTATTACTTTACCTCTCTCTGCTGATAGGAATAACGGGTGTTGGTCCAGTTTAACTGCATATTATGACTAATATTCTAATGTGGTAACAATTTGATGAAAGTCCAAAGAACAATGGGGCATCACTTTTGTGTTATCTAACCTAAGAATAGGTAAAGGCCTTTTCACACCATCAGCCATAATTGGCTACTTATCTTTAAATGTTTTTGTTTAGCTTTTCCAAAGACCAAAATGCAAATGTATGCACTTTTCCAACCATGAACACCAACTAAAAGTCAGTTTTGGATTACTTAAACCTCTCGTCAGTCTTTTTCCTTCTATGAGTAACGATGTTTGAGATAATAAACCTTTCCCATCTGTGGTCACACTCCAGATTTAAAGTGGACCAACAACCAGGATTTTGACTATCCTGGGTTTTGGTCCACTTCGGTGGGGCACCCCGATCATGCGCCGCTGGAACGTGGAAAAGGTAGGATTGTGGGCTTCCTGGGGGGTGATGCCCCGCGGGGAGGGATCTGATCGGCCCGGGAATCTTATAGATTCCTGGGCCGATCCCCCCTGGATGTTGGTCTGCTTTTAATCTACAGGTATACAAAACCACTGAATGGGAGGTAGGTGAGAGCAGCCATTGGCTGAAGAAAACTGGGAAAACAAAATGGCAGATTTGGAAGTCCTTTTTCACACACAAAGGTCAGGAGCAAGAACCTCACAGGGGAAATGTTCATTGTCTACAGGGAACTAGAAAAGACTGCAGCAAAATAATGCTCGCAAGCAAAAGCCATTGGTGTAAATTAAGCCATGTACTTTATATGCTTGTCATACAAAAGCAGTATAAGGTAAAGACCTCACAATTTTCAGATTGCGCCAACATGATCAACTTGCAGCAATATGCTAAATTCAAATAAGGCATGTTGGTAAAACTCACCTTAGGGCAGCAATGGCATCTTCTACAGAACGAGCCTCTACTTCCCCCTCGGCTAGCACCCGACGGTTGACATTTTCCTCCAGCGGCATTTCTTGAATAGTTTTAGGCTTTTCAACAGCTGCGAGAGTGAAAGAGATATTTAAATGTTATATAGCCTGGATGAGGGAAACCACAATAAAGGACTGCTTAAAACAACTATTTACCTTTTTGGCTTTCCTCCTTCTGCAAAGTTTCTTCAATCTGAGCCCTTGTCACCTTGGTAGGTGGTACAGATTTTGCTTGTTTACTCTTCAGCTTGGCATCTTCCTCTTCTAGCAATCGCTGGCTTTCCTTTTTTCTTTCAAGCACGTCCAAGCGACGTTTCTCCTTCTCCTCCTGAAAAAAAAACAAGTTTTAGCATTTTTATTTAAAAACCAACATTTTTTTCCTACAATATTTTAAAACACAACCTAAAATCACTTTGTAGAAATTCAAGATGATATTCAGGAAAAGCAAGGTAGTGGGGTTAGCAAACCTGCCTTGCTAAGGACTGCTCATAGGCCTCCCACTGATTCCACTAACTGACAGAAGGGCTGTACCAACTGAGACTAAAGCATAAAAAAACAAAATACCATTTTGTGATTACTCACCTGTAAAATGGGTATTATAAGTATGTCACACACCCCGCTTCAGAATAGTCATTACACTTGGGTTATGGCCAGTAGAGGGCAAACTTTGCAGAGATGACAGGAAAAAAAGAAGCCCCTCCCGGTCCATAAATACCTGGGACCTCCCAAACATTCCCCATTATAGGACAGCAGTAAGGGTACCAGGAAGAACCAAATATAAACAATCATAACACTAAAAGGTTCACCATATAAAAGATCCAAACTACCAATAAGGGCGGGATGAAGCGGGGTGTGTGACATACTTATAATACCCATTTTACAGGTGAGTAATCACAAAATGGTATTATTCTAAGTATGTCACACACCCCGCTTCAGAATAGTACACTTGGGGCATCCAATAGCAGTGTCCATAAAGGGCGGGGATCCAAAACAAGGCAATAATGCACAAAGAAACCACTGCAGCTTGCAGAACTTAGCGGCCAAAGAACAGCATCCGCTGAGGCCCGCGCATCAACCTTATAAAACGTGGAAAAAGTATGAACAGAAAATACAACTCTGTGAAGTACTCACTGTAGCGATAACCCTTATCGCCGGAGGGCTTCACCGCCCGAGACGTCCTTTTCCCAATCATAAGAGGTGCTGCTGGAATTCCAAAGTCGTCCGTGAGGAAACAGGAACAGCCTTTACAAGGGCTAGTGAACTGTAATATAGCATTTCCCCCAATAAGAGACAGAACTTCAGTATTGAGGGTGAAGGTGAAGTGTCTTTATTAGTGCCACTCTAGGCCTTATATACACAAGTCTCCTATTGCATGACACACACACCGACCAATAGCAGCAGGGCACACAATCCCTCAACTCTGCCGGTGACGCAATCAGTAGAACAATAGCAGGCCGTAATACAATCAATCAGGACAATGCCATTGACTGTGACGTAATCAACAATATACAATGGCAGTCAAAATACAATGACATTGCCTGTAACAGTATCAAAATACAATTACATTGTCTGGAACCTAATTAAGAAAAGGCCAGTGAATGACCCGGTGGGCAACTGAATAGTGATGACATCCAAAAGACAGAGCCTCTGTCACAATGCCCCCTTTTTGTGGAACACCCGGCAGACCCGGATTGACCCTGTTCGGGTTAACGTGGGGCTGTCCGGACTCTTGTCATGGGCAGAGTTCTGTTTAAGGACAAGTCTGCAAATAGTGAGTAACCGGACTAAACATTGACGTGGGCTGTACATAGGAATCGGTCATGGGTGGGGTCCAAACACTGGGATATTGTGGCATTGGTGAGTTCAGCACCAAAGTCCTTGGTTGGATGTGTGCACAGGTGCTCTGCTTTCTTATAGCTGGCCCAAGTTTCAATCTCTTTCCATGGAAGCTGATCGGAGAATCCACAATTTTCTGCACATCTATATCATCGTAAAAGTAGACAAAACCATAACCCTTAGAAACGCCAGAGGCATCCCTAATAATTTTGACATTCTTTACAGCGCCATACTTTGAAAAAACATCCTTAATTTCAGGCTGATTAATCCGACGGCCAATGCCCCCAACAAAAATAGTGTTTGGCATAAGTTTCCCTTCTGGAAGGACGTAACCTGACGGCTGATCCTCTTCTTGACTTCGTGTAACAGACATGACGTGATGCAGACGAAACCCCTGGGTCTCCCCGACCAGTGGGCTGGAGTCGGCAGCTCGGGCTGGAGCCCGGGTTGTAACAGGGTTGACGCTGGCTGGTCCAGAGGTAGCGTAGGCAGAAGTCATTGGTCCTAGATCATTTCCCAATAGTACTTCTGCTGGTAAGTTGTCCATAAGTCCCACCTGTACCCTGCCGGATCCAGCGCCCCAGTCAAGATGTACACGGGCGGTGGGGAGTCGAAACACAGCTCCTCCCGCCACCCTTACTGCAACGGTGAGTCCAGTGCGGTCTTTGTTCTTGACCAAATGAGGTTGGAGCAAGGTAAGTGTGGCTCCGGTGTCGCGTAATCCTTGCGCGGTGCGCCCATTGACTCGTACCTCCTGGCAATGGTGCTGTCGGTTGTCTTGGATGGCCGCTTGTACGGGATCAGCTTCGTACAGTACCCCCAGATACTCTTCCGAACTGCTCTCAGCTTCCAAACAGTGTGCCACAGGAGTACGGGAGGTGGAAGGTTGCTTTTGCCTCCACGTGTTTCGGGGAGGCTCTAGGGCGCAATCACTGCGATAATGTCCCCATTGTTTGCAACGATGGCACTGAACTGTGGAGAGGTTCGGTTGCTGCGCTGGCCTATGTGGCCCAGAGTCACGAGTTGGCGCTGAAGCCACAGGTGCTTGAAATTTGATGGGAGGTGGTGGTTTTGGAGCGGACTGTTCTGTCTGGCGAGCATCGGTGTACTCGTCGGCTAGACGAGCAGCCTCAGGTAGCGTTAGAGGCCTCCGGTCACGTACCCACTCTCTTAGCTCTGGTTGCAGGGCATTGAGAAAATGTTCTAGTAAAAACAACTGTAGTACATCCTCAGCGGTCGTGGCTTTGCATCCAGTGACCCAGTGTGATGCTGTACGATGGAGGCGACATGCCCACTCCGTGTAAGAATCCCCTCCCTTCTTTTGGGATTCCCGAAATCGTCGCCTGTAGGCTTCCGGGGTGACAGCGTACCGGGCTAACAAAGCCTCCTTTACCAGATGGTAGTGTGGTAAGCTCGCATCAGGGATGGCCCGGAAAGCATCGGAAGCTTTCCCAGATAGTTTCCCTGATAATATGGTGACCCATTCCTCCGTGGGTACCCGGTGTAAAGCGCACTGCCGTTCAAAATCGGCCAAAAATCCGTCAATCTCGTCGTCACTTTCCTGGAAGGACTTAAATGCTGCAAATGGAATCTTTCTCCCCCCAGTGTAACTGAGGCTGAGAGGCTGCTGGGTTGAAAGTCGCCGATCTTCCCTTCGCTTACTGGCCTCTGCCTCCGCTGCGGCGAAGACTCGGTCGATCAGTTCCTGTGATGGATTCGGGCCATAGACCGACAATCTGTTCCGAACCGCTTGAACGAGAGCAGCATCTTCATCGGCCTCTATATTGGTTTCGGTCCTCACTGCTGCACGATCCATTTCGATCAGCTCGGCTATCAGTTCCCGACGTGGGCGGTTGCTAGCTGACCTTCCCCGGCTCTCGAGTAGATCCTTCAGGGTCAGCCTTTTCAACTTGTCATACTGACTCTCCATCAGGGTAGCACTCTCTCTGGGTACAAAGGACCATCCCACCGCTGCCACCAATTGTAGCGATAACCCTTATCGCCGGAGGGCTTCACCGCCCGAGACGTCCTTTTCCCAATCGTAAGAGGTGCTGCTGGAATTCCAGAGTCGTCCGTGAGGAAACAGGAACAGCCTTTACAAGGGCTAGTGAACTGTAATATAGCATTTCCCCCAATAAGAGACAGAACTTCAGTATTGAGGGTGAAGGTGAAGTGTCTTTATTAGTGCCACTCTATGCCTTATATACACAAGTCTCCTACTGCATGACACACACACCGACCAATAGCAGCAGGGCACACAATCCCTCAACTCTGCCGGTGACGCAATCAGTAGAACAATAGCAGGCCGTAATACAATCAATCAGGACAATGCCATTGACTGTGACGTAATCAACAATACACAATGGCAGTCAAAATACAATGACATTGCCTGTAACAGTATCAAAATACAATTACATTGTCTGGAACCTAATTAAGAAAAGGCCAGTGAATGACCCGGTGGGCAACTGAATAGTGATGACATCCAAAAGACAGAGCCTCTGTCACACTCACCTGTAGAGTTGATATTATATGCATACAGCACGTCCTGCTCCCGAATAGTAATAACATGTGGGTAATCCTCCGCCTCGGGCGCCGTGCACTGCAGACATGTAGAAAACAAGCTCCTCCCGGCCCTACATATACCGAAGGACCTCCCACAAATCCCCAGCATTGAAAAGCAGTGAGAAGAGAAGCCGGGAGGAACAAACCACCCAGAAGAACTGGTAATAATATCTAATGATAACAATCACCATACAGGGGATCCAGAACAAGTGAAACCAGGGTGGGGTGGAGCAGGACGTGCTGTATGCGTATAATATCAACTCTACAGGTGAGTACTTCACAGAGTTGTATTATTCTAAGCATACAGCACGTCCTGCTCCCGAATAGTAATAACATGTGGGTAATCCTCCGCCTCGGGCGCCGTGCACTGCAGACATGTAGAAAACAAGCTCCTCCCGGCCCTACATATACCGAAGGACCTCCCACAAATCCCCAGCATTGAAAAGCAGTGAGAAGAGAAGCCGGGAGGAACAAACCACCCAGAAGAACTGGTAATAATATCTAATGATAACAATCACCATACAGGGGATCCAGAACAAGTGAAACCAGGGTGGGGTGGAGCAGGACGTGCTGTATGCGTATAATATCAACTCTACAGGTGAGTACTTCACAGAGTTGTATTATTCTAAGCATACAGCACGTCCTGCTCCCGAATAGTAATAACATGTGGGACATCCAATAGCAGTGCCCATAAGCAGGGTGGGATCCCCAGGAAAAAACGAGGCACAGCGGACAGTAAAGGCGCTGTCACCTGCAAAACTTGCAACAGGCATGACATGAGCAGAGGCTCTAACGTCAGTCTCATAACAAGACCATGAAGGTATGAACAGAGACAGGCCATAAGTCTAGAACTGAATCAACAGAAAAAACCCTGGTGCTGAAGGGCCAGTGGTACCCAAGCACCAATGTAACGGAGTAAAAGGCAAAAGGGAAGATTCTTTTCCCTGAAAAGGAACATAGGTCAGTGTAATGACCCAACCAGCTCACAGGCAAGGAAGCCTTGTGGCCAAACTTGTAACACCCCCTAAGGGAAACAGAACAGGTCACCCGACCAAGGCGGGAATACAGACCCCTAATTATCAGGAAGCCAAGGCTTCACTCAGGATCAGGGGACATCCAGAAGGAATAATCCAAAGGGCGCCATGGCGCTGGAAGTAGATATCAGGCGCATACATAAAGAGGCGCCTGCAGACTCCAAGAGTATCCATCCCCCTAAGGGCCATGAAAGCCCACATGGGGAGAATTGCAACCCCTGTAGAGAGAATGTAGGCCCTCATATTATTATCATTAAGAATAAAGTCCATAGCTGGACTAGGGGACTAAGCAAAGATCCTACAGACCACCTGGACCGGAGACCCAGCAGGAGAGGAACACCCCCAGGCATGTGGTGCCTGTAGCCGTATATATCTGTATATTATATATACACACACACAATGAGCCAGGGTTAAGTAACCAGATCCATCGTCTCAGGCACATGTCTGACGGAGTCAGGAGGCCCCAGAGAAGCGAGCTGGACTACAGGGCAGCTCAGACAGCATCCAGCAAAAGTCCCCAGGAAATCCGCAGGGTAAAAAATGAAAATTGATCCCCACAGGGACCATGGAACTACTTGGGAGATGCAGCTAAGCAATCCCCAAAAGAATTCCCTACGAGGGCGACAGAACCAGACTCCTGCAGGAAAGGGCAGGACAGAACCTACACCTTCAGAGTCCCCAGATGGGGAGCCAGCCCCAAACTTAGGTTGTAATGACTTTAAAGGTCCTGGGAATGGGGGGGCGTGGTTACGATGGCCGCCTAGACGGATGTGCTTGCTAGGGGCTCCGGGTCCCATCCTGAAATTTTGCCTACCACACTGCTCGGAGTAGCTGAAATCAAGTTGGGGCTCCCTACCTGGACCGGGGGTGTGAGCCTGGACCTGCTGCGGTGGAGGCGGCTTCTGAGTGCGGCGTTGGAGGAGCGGAGTGGGTGCTCCTCTGTGTGTCGGGCGCGTGTGGCCCCAGCGTGAGCCGGAGAGAGGAGGCGGGGAGCGGTGTCGGCTGCGGCTCCAGAGTGACGGTTGCGGAGGAGAAGGGACGCCTGCAGGCTCGGCGGTGTCTCCTGCGGCTGCGATTGTGGAGGAAGGGGGCTGCGGGACCGGCGGTGTCCCCCCCGCGGCTGAGGATGGAGAGCGGTGGTTTGGGCGCGAACCGTGAAGTGCCCCGGCGCCATTTTGGATTTAAGGTGAGGAGGGGGGCAGCTCAGATCAGGCAGAATACCCATCGCTGTGCCCTTTGGAGAAGGGCAGGGGAGACACCTCCACTAACGGCCAGCAGAGCACTCTGAGGCTCCCCTGGGCTGGACTGTGCCCCTGGAGAGACACCCTGGGACTCCCTCCATATTACCACCCCCCTGGCAACATCAGTCATACGGAAGTGGGGGGCTGGGGTGGCATAAATACTGCAGAGGTGCGCCCCAGGTCCACGCCAGTGCAGCAGTGGTGGCAGCAATCACAGACCCACACAGTCCCATAAGGAACAAGCCAGCACATCAGACACTATTAACCCTATATTACCTGCATTGGTGGAACGACCGCGATCTGATATCCTATAGCCTGTATCAGTGCAGCAGCCGCAGTTTGCCTTTCTATCACCCATATCAGTGCAGCTGCCGCAATTTGGTGTCCTATTACCCATATCAGTGCAGCAGCCGCAGTATGCAGTGCAACAGTCGCATATTGGACGTCCTATAACCAATATAACCCACACCAGTGCAACAGCCGTCCAACAACCCAAATCAGTGCAGCAACCGCAGTTTGTCGTCCTATAACCCATATCAGTGCAGCAGCCGCAGTTTGTCGTCCTATAACCCATATCAGTGCAGCAGCCGCAGTTTGTCGTCCTATAACCCACATCAGTGCAGCAGCCGCAGTTTGTCGTCCTATAACCCATATCAGTGCAGCAGCCGCAGTCTGTCGTCCTATAACCCACATCAGTGCAGCAGCCGCAGTTTGTCGTCCTATGACCCATATCAGTGCAGCAGCCGCAGGTTGACGTCCTATAACCCATATCAGTGCAACAGCCGCACATTTGGCATCTCATAACCCACATCAGTGCAACAGCCGCAGTCTGTCATCCCTTAACCCCGGTGCATAGACCACATCGGCGCAATAACCGCAGCGGGCGCATCAAGACCAACATCAGTGCAACAGCTGCTGCTAGTATCCCAAAGCCTTCCTATTCCTACTTATGAGAGGCAATAAAAAGCATAAATCCACAGCGGTCAGTTGTAGCACACAAACGATGGAGACCCCAAGCAGAGCCGGCGCAGGGGCCCTCTAACCCAGACACTGCAGCCATCATGGCAGCCATAGCCTCATGTCAAAACGCCCTCACGGCCAAGTTCGATACCCTCCAGGAACAAATTATTTCCGCCACGATCTTGATAAAATCAGGGATCGCACTGGTGAGGCAGAGAGGAGAAATGGCGATGCAGAGGACCGACTGTCTGCTCAGGCGGGAGAATTGGCGACACTAAGGAGGCAGGTAATGGTACTGATGGGGAGGGCCGAAGACTCAGAAAACAGGAGGAATAATGTAAGGATCCTTGGGCTACCCTAAAAATCGGAGGGTCCCTCCCCAGAACAGTTTGCTGAGAATCTTATACGAGAGACTCTGGCACCGGAAAACCTGACGAAATTCTTTACAGTGGAAAGAGCACACAGGATTCCGATGAAACCCCTCCCGCCAGGGGCCCCACCAAGACCATTCATATTTAAAGTCCTTCACTATAAGGACAGAGACGCTATTCTGGCTGCTGCTAGAATGAAAGGAACAGTGTCCTTTATTAACGCCCGGCTGTCATTCTTCCCGGACTTCACCTCAGAAGTTCAAAAGATGAGGCGCTCATTCAACGCAGTAAGAGAAAGGCTTAGGAAAAAGAAATATTCCATGCTGTTCCCGGCGCGATTACGAGTTCAAGACGGAGAGACCACCAAGTTTTTCACCTAGCTGAAGAGGCCAATGTGTGGCTGGACTCTCTTCCTGGGGCCTGATGGACTGGGCTCCGGTTGGAGAGAACTGATCTGATCTCATCCCTGCATTTTGCTTGAGGCCTGTGGCTCCCGGGAGGGTCCGCCTCCGCCGCGCAACCGGTGATCTTGTCGCCGGACAGTTTGACCCTACCCAGAGTGGGGGCTTGATTTGTTAAATGTTGTTTAAGTTGAGAACCTTGCTACCCGAGCTGCAAGTACATCCTGAATTATATGTTACAGGGGGGCTGTGGCTCTGGATTCCCATGGTGTGAAGGTCCCTCGTACCCAGACCTCCCCCTTATCCCCGACGCTCATCCTGAGCTTCCCGGCCCTTTTTCCCTCTCCCCCCTCCCTTTTTCCCCCTTTCCTCTCCCTTCCCTCTTTCCCCTTTCCCCCCCCTCTCTTCTGAACACCTTCCAGTAACCCTGGGAACCCATGGCGGATAGCTTGCCGACCTATTTTGATAGTGGTAATGTCATGTTGTTGGCCCCATAGCGGTGGGCCTCCGCACCCCAGTTGCAACTAGTTACACCAGTGTTGTATAGTTTTGTTTGAGGGGGGGTATGATGCTCGCCAAAGTTGGGGGGTGGTGGAGCGGGGTGGGGGTGGTAGGGGTTGGGAAAGTTAAAGGGACGTACCATGCTAGATGGTGCTGTTTAAAGTATTGTATTATCTGTTTTATGTGTTGTTGTCTTTGTGCTGGTGTGAGTGTGAAGTATGGTTGTCGGACTCGATTAATGGAGAGAGCTTTGGAGGGGGGAGCGGTGAGCCGGAGAGAGGTGACCTTTGGCCCTGATAGAAACACTTTAAGCAGCAGTAATGGGTGAGTGTCAATTTCTCTCCTGGAATGTCCGGGGGCTTAATGACAAGATCAAGAGGGCAACGGTCCTCTAGTTTGTTAAGAAACACAAACCTAATGTGGTGATTCTCCAGGAGACATCTGATGGGTCAGAGAGTGTTGGCGCTAAAGAAGCCATGGATCCAGAGCTCCTTTCATGCCCCCTTCTCGGCCTACTCTAGGGGTGTATCCGTGCTGATTTCCAAGGGCACCCCGTTTGTGTTGTATTCAGTGCAAATTGATCGGGAGGGTTGCTATGTTATCCTCCATGCCAAGTCGGAGTGTATGTCCCCCCACCATTCTCCGCACGGATATTGGATAGAATAATGGAGAAAGTGCTTTCCTACCCCCCAGCCCCGATACTGCTGCTAGGAGATTTTAATATGGTTTTGGATTCAGCGCTGGACAGGCTGGGTAAGAATCCAGGCCCCAAGACCCAACTAGCGATATGGGCGGAGACCCTGGGGCTACAGGAGCTCTGGAGATGGAAGCACCCAACCGACAGGGCATATTCCTGTCACTCGGCTGCCCACAAGTCCCTATCCAGAATAGACCTTGCGTTCTCTTCGCCCGATTTTCTGGCCAGAGTGGCGTCCTGTGGTTATCTCCCGAGAGGAATCTCGGATCATTCACCTTTGTTGATAACAGCTGGACTGTCGCAGAGGCGGGAGAGTCGGGTGGGTTGGACCCTAAACCCCTTGTGGCTGGAATCCCCTGAAATTAAGAATAGCCTACTGACCTCTACGGAGGCCTTCTGGGAATGCAATACGGTAGAAACATCAATAGAAGTAAGTTGGGATGCCTTCAAAGCTGTTACCAAGGGGGCGGCCATCAGTGCTATCGCTGCGGCCAGGAGGAAGAAGGGAAGGGAAATAGCAAATAAATTAGCGGTGGCAGAGGAGAAGTTCATTTCCACATCAGACAGCAGGGACTATTCCACACTACTGGCATTAAAAAGAGTATAATCTACTTCTGACTGACTCGGCCACGAAGCTGCTGCTATTTAAGCAGGCAACAATCTTTGATAAAGGGGATAAGAATGGTAAGACCCTTGCCTACTTAGCGAGAGCTGAAAGCAAATCAAATAATATAGCCGGGATCCTTGACAATGGAACGAGGGTGACAGAAGGGAGGGATATCACCCAATGGTTCCTTGAGTACTACTCGGCCTTGTATTCCTCAAGAGCGAGCTATGGGGCGGCTGATCTGAGTCGTTACCTGGATCAGATAGACTTTCCACAGCTGACTGAGGAAGATCAGGAGGCTTTGGACTCCCCTATTACCATGGACGAAATCTCTGGAGCAATCAGAATGCTTTCTAGCAGGAAGGCACCGGGACCGGATGGGATGCCGGCCGAGTGGTACAAGCAGGACCTTGAACGGGTGACACCGAAGCTATGGGAGGTGCTGAAACAAGCGCTTGAAAGTGAGCACCTACCAGCCTCCTTTCATGAGGCACATGTGGTCCTTATCTATAATGAAGGGAGACCGGTTGACTCTTGCGCGTCTTACCGGCCTATATCCCTGCTGAAGCAGGACGCCAAAATATTAGCGAAAATACTATCCACTAGGCTGAACAAAGTTATATTACATTTGATTGGGCAGTATCAATCAGGGTTTATGCCGGGGCGCACCACATGTGTGAATCTGCGTAGACAGATGTCGAACCTCCAAACTAGACATGATAATCATGGCAAACGGGTGATTATCTCATTAGATAATGAGAAAGCCTTCGATTCGATAGAATGGGGATATCTCTGGGCAGTATTAGAGAGATTCGGACTTCCCACCAGTTTTATAAAATACGTCAAACTATTGTATGAACGACCAACAGCCCGGGTACGAGTCAAAGGAGGTTTCCCTAACTCCTTCGCGCTGAGTAGAGGCACTAGACAGGGGTGCCCGCTATCGCCGCTGCTCTTTGCGTTAGCTATCGAACCCCTGGCGATCATTATCAGAAGTTCCCCAAACATCTCTGGATGGAAGGTGGGAGCAGTGGAGGAAAAGATATCGCTCTATGCAGACAATACACTGCTATACCTGGTGGATAGCCATGAGTCCCTGGATGCAGCACTAGACATTGTCGGAACATTTGTGGGGTTCTACGGTCTGAAAATCAACTGGGATAAATCCAGTCTGATGCTAGTGGATGAGCTTGTTTCCCCAGACATTTCCCCGAGGTCTCAACTGAAAATAGTCCAGCAATTTATATACTTGGGGATTATGATTAGTAGGCAACCGAGTGAGTTTATATCGCTCAACATTTCCCCGGTGGGTTCGAAGCTTAAACAACGAGTTACTCAATGGGCGAACCTGCCGCTGTCAGTTATGGGCAGAATTAATATATACAAAATGATATTCCTTCCCAAATTTCTATACATATATCAGGCCTCGCCAGTTCTGCTGCCCATTTCCCACTTCAAAACCTTGGACTCAATTCTGTTTTGCTTTATCTGGGGGCAGTCCCCACCTAGGTTAAACAGACAAATAATGAAGGCGCAGGTGATGGAGGGGGGGCTGGCAGCTCCTGTTTGTGCATTGGTGGCTCTGTCAGCCACGGAATAATCCGGTGGTGGGCTCCTCTGGGAAGCTATCCTCCCTGGTGCATAGGGGGGTTCGGGAGGCAACTGTTTGTATGAAGACAGTGTGCAACATATGGGAAAGGGTGGCCCGGTTGAATAGGAATCCAGATGAGGCACAGTATTGGTCCCCCTTTTCTCCTCTCTGGAACAACTCCAAGCTCCCTGAGTTGGTCTCTATACAGGATCCGCAGTTTTGGGATGGAAGGGGCCTCCAAACGTTGGGCCAAGTGTACAAGGACGGAGTGCTTATGTCATTTGACCAGATTAGGGAGGCATTTCGGATTTCCCATCGGGATTCTTCCGCTATCTGCAACTCAGGCACGCTCTACAGACCCAATTCCGGAGGGGAGGTCCGATTATGTCGGTGTCCCAAGTGGAGAGTGCGGTCAGGGGGACGGGCTTGAAAAAGCCCGTCTCTACATTATACAAGTGCCTAATCGCTGAGCTGGAGTCCCCTAGGGGACAAATTGAAAGCAAATGGCAAGCTTTGGATCAAACCTTAGACCGGGATGACTGGAAGGAAATATTAGCTAACCTACACTCATCGGTCATAGAAGCCAGAGACAGATTTATCCAGACTAAATGGATCCACCAAGCATACATCACAGCGATACGCCTGCATAGGATGGGACTACTGGCTAGTGACTTATGTCCCAGGTGTGGAAGGGAGGCTGGCACATGGGTTCATGTAACCTGGCCTTGTGCAGTTCTGGCAGGTTATTGGAGAGAGGTAATGGATTTGATTAGTGGGGTGGTGGGTACTCGGATCCCTTGTTCGATTTCTTTGTGTCTTCTGGGGGTGGTTGAACCACTGTCGGAGGCGAGGGCGTTAAAGTCGCTATTCAGGTTGCTGCTCTTTTATGCCAGGAAATGTGTTTTGCTAAATTGGAGACACCCGGCCAAACCATCGGTACAGGCGTGGAAGGCTTTAGTTAACCAGAAACTCCATATGTACAAACTGACTTATGCTGCCAGGGGGGTGCCCGATAAATTTGGGAAGATTTGGGATCCCTGGCTGCAGTGTCAGGACACCGCTTCTGAAGATAATTAGGGGAGGGGGGCGTTGCTTGACTGAGTTAAATTGCTGACCCTTGCTTGGTTGAGGGGACCCACGGAACTAAAGACAGGCTGAATGGGAGAAAGGGAAATCTGAACAGAGGGAGCACCCTGAGGGCTGTGGCCTACTTTCCGGTCCCTCCTCCTTAATGAGTGGTCTATTCGATGTCCGAGTCCTGAATGTATGAGTGTTGTGTGAATAGCTGTCTTGTCGATAAGGTTACTTGAAACTTCAATTCTGAGATTGGTGCCTGCGGCATCTAATTGTGATATGTAACTTGTCTCGGTGTGTTTGTTGAATTGCAAATAAAAAAAAAAAAACTTTAAAAAAAAAAAAAGGTCCTGGGAACCAAGAACGTCTAACAGGGAAGAGACCAGGGCTCATGCCAATCAATATGGGTTATCACAAAAACCCCAGAGACGGAGGAAGGGGAATCTGGGGAGCTAGCTCCCAGCCCCCCCCTCATACTAAGTCACCCAGAAGATAAGGCCCGTCACCAAGGGGTGAATGAATCAGCTGTCAATCCTGGACGGGAGACCTTATATTGGGACAAGGAAGAGGCCTGACAAGGGCAGAACCGCGCTCCTGGAAGAGAGCGCACAGGTCAGCAGAGGCATCTGCGAACCACAGCTCCCAAGGCCACCCAGGCCATCCATCTCACGGGACTCTATCAGGCCAACCATGCGCAGAACCCACAAGTAGGGTGATGAAGAGAAGGCATATGAATTAACAAGTCTATGCCTAAAATACTCAGCCCCCATGACCAGAGTCAGAATATTCTGGGACAGAAGAAACAAGGGCAGAGCCCCTGTGTTAGGAGGGAGACCCCACAGAGCCACGCTAGGCTCCCCGGGTGACACCAGGATAGTAGAACCTGCCGCTAAGGGCATCCATTGAAGCGAATACCGCTAAGAAGCAGGGGGAGAAGACCCCCGCCCAAGGCAGGATCAGGGACCCTCTAGAGGGAGCATCCTGGTACCACTTAGACCAGTAGTAAAACAGGCCATTGTCATTCAACAGACCAGGAATCCCCCAATAAACCGACCGGTCCTAAGGGAGGGGAAATCCAGCCATATAGAGTCAACGGGGGCCCCACCAGCAGGTAAGATGGACCCTCTAGGGGACCCTACCTAGAAACCACGGAGATTGTGGAAGAAATTCCCCTTCCCCCGCCAAACCTGCGAGACTTGGTACCCAGGGTGACCATTCACTGGAAGATGCTAGTAAGGAAGGGGGATGCCCCTGACGAGGCCCTTGAATATGGGAAGCTCAAGAGGAACCACCTTACCAAGGGGGCATGAGCACAGACCAAGCACCGGGGTGCTGGAACATATGTAAGTTCAATAACCTACTGCGCCGAAGAGCCCAAGGGCTCGGTATATAAGTGACATCATCTTGATGTGCCGCCAGCGTGCCCACCAGTTGCCATCCCGCCTGGAGAAGGTAAGGCGCCAGTAAAGGGGGGCAGAGCCCCCGTAACCCCTATTGCCAGGGAAGCAGGCTGCAAGCCTGAACCGAATCCCAGGAATGGGGTATAGTGGATAAGGGACCATGAGGGAATGAGGTGACTGAGCAACCATCCAGTAGCTCCCAGGGAACACTGTTGGCCGACCTATCCACTCGGCCTGACGCAGAGACTGGGGAGTAAGGAAGACGACCCGGTAGGTCCTAACGCAGACGCCCCCCCCCCCCAGGTGTGTCAGAGACATCATCCCCAGTCGTGCCATGGCGAGTAGCCTGGGAACGAAGGAGAGGCCCCAAATAATGCCTCAATCCGCAGAGTTGGTCCTGCAACACTATCTAGGCATGGTCCTGGTGTCCCGCAGACACAAGGGGAACTAAGAAGATCTAGTACTGCACAAGAGGCCGGAAGCCCCCCCCCCCCCCCCCCGCACAGGGGGCCCGTGACCCCAGACAGAGGTGTCATATAGGGACTACCTGTAAAGGTAGAATTGCCAAGCCTGCCATAGGCCAACTTGGCCCAGACTGCCTCATACTGTTGAGGGAGGGAAGGATAATATAGAGGCCATAGCCCCATACTGTTAAGGGGCAACCTGTAAGTAAGCCCAAACAACGTAGGCCCAGTCCGGCCTGCGCCAATTCTTGAAGGAAAAGCAGGGGCTAGAAGCTCCCTGACAATCACTGAGAGGGACCGCCCAGCAAAAGCCATCCTGTGTCCAGGAGAATTACCTCCTGGAACCACCAGAAGTAAAGGGTATATTCCTGGATGGGAGAAAGCTGCTGCAGCAGTCCCCTCGCCCAGAAGGGCGAGGGCGCCCCTTCATGCTTGGGAGGTCTTGGCAGATTTGGACTTAGTCTTGCCAGAGGGCCCAGGGCGCTGCCTGCCCGCCCCATGGTGGAAATCCACACCGAACAGCTGGAAGCACACCTCAGTTTCGCGTTTGACACTAACGTAGGGAGGTGGAGGGGTGACCCTGCCTCGTGGAGGCCGGAGCGGCCTTCTGCGCAAGGGCGCTTTACCCTTTTTACCAAAAAGATCCAAACGGGCCCCAAACAACCGCTGTCCTCTGAATGCAAGTGAGAGCCTTTTTTGTAGCCTCGTCAGCACCCCACTGTCGCAGCCAGACCAGGCGGCGAATAGCTACAGCAAAGGCTGAGGTTCTAGCACACATCTTAATGGTGTCGTCCAGTGCCGATAGAATAAACTTCACAAACGCTTCACAGTCTGATAGCGCATTAAACACCCCCCAAGGGAGGTCCTCAGGGCGGTGATCTAGTATTTTTCTGACAAGAGTCCTGGCGGCCACCGCAGTGATGGCCGCAGCACGAACCGGGCGCAGAGCCGTCCCCGCACACGAGAAGGCGTGTGAAGCCAGTCTGTCAATGCGCCGGTCCTCGGCATCCCGAAGGGAACGGTAAAAAGGAGCAGTCATGAAAGGGGGGCTGACCATAAATTAACCACATCAGGAGGGAAAGGGTACTTCCATTCCCAGACCCCTGGAACCCCTTTAAGCTTACAAGGCGATTCCCATTCTTGGGATATAAGATTCTGGAAATGTTCCTGTTCTAGGAACTCCAAGTGCGGCGGCGCTGTATGGAAACTCTCCCTCTTAGGCTTGGGTGGGGAGATTGACAAAACCTCAAAAACCTTAATAAGGATTTCATCTGTGTCACACAGACCCCAGGAACCGGGCTCAGAATCATCACAACCCCCGGGCATCCCATGCGAGGAGCCCGAGTCTGAGAATAGCTCACCTTCCTCAGAAGGGTCAGGGTCCTGCATATCAGCAGACTCATCGGTATCGTCAGGAACCGGGGAGCAAGGAGGCGTCAGGGACCGCTTTTTACCAGGGCCCATACGCTCCGCCAATCCAGAAAGCACCTGCTCTGCCGTGGGCAACACGCGCGGCACTGACTGCAGGTCATCCCCGCTCGAGTGGGACTCGTCATGAGTGATATTTGGGAGCGGGGAGACGGGAGTAAGGAAGGGAGGTTCCTCTGTTAGCAAACCTGCCTGTTCTGCACACTGTCCGCAGACCTGTGCCCTGTCAGCCTCAGCCAAGGGGTGGCCACACACTGCACACAGCCGGTCACGTAGGGACACGGAGGGACCCCGGTTACATAATTCTGAAATGCCTCCATATGGTGATTATTAAGCAGTATGAACGCAGGGATTTATGCAATAGGCAACCCTGGATGCCCCAAAACCCGCTAGTAATGTGGGAGGATTTGTAAGGTGGACCCGCTGTAATATATGTTACGCCGGGGGAAGGCAATGAAGTCTCGGCGTCTGAAAGACATAATGGGACAAGAAGGGTGGGGTCAGTGCCATTCGCAGTCTGAAAAACATAGAACCATGCCGCCCCGGAGGGCACTTACATGACCAAGGGAGGAGGCGAACTACACCACACGCGTGAAGATAGAGAAAATGGCGCCAGCGAACCTCGAGGGGTGGGCCAGGTCAGGCTGTGACGCGAGGCGCGTCATGCCTAGTCTCCGCCTCCCCCAAAGAGCGCGAAGCTCTAACCAACGGCAAAACGTAGAACAGCGGAGAATAAGCATACCTCTAAATGCTGACACGCTGGAATGATGCTGCCGAACTAGCAGATTGTTAATGAAAAAGACAGCTCGCGCTGTATAGCGAGGCGCGACACTGACCCCAAGAATAAAGAACCAAGGTCTAAAAGCGAAGTTAGCACTAGGGCTGCCGCACATACCCCCCCCCCCCCCCGAGTTACGGGAGGAAGCGAGGGGGAAGCGGACGGTGTCCATGGACTAAGTCTGTGAGGGGCACGGGCAAGATTGCGGGAGGGGCATCCACTAGAGGCTGACCATCAGCCTGACCGCCTACCCTATGGAGGGGGATTGCGGTGGAGCATGGCTCCGTTCAGCACACCAGGTGCTGCCTACCTTCACCCGACCCGCGCAGCCTAGGCTGGGAGGCATATTTCTTCTGAAGAGGACGGGTGGAAATAGTCCCACAGGACCTTGGGCCGCAAGGCCCGCTCGCCTGCGAGAGCGTGATACTTCATGTCTTCGCAGTTCCAGCACTGCAGAGAAATCTGGGGATTTGTGGGAGGTCCTTCGGTATATGTAGGGCCGGGAGGAGCTTGTTTTCTACATGTCTGCAGTGCACGGCGCCTGAGGTGGAGGATTACCCACATATTACTATTCGGGAGCAGGACGTGCTGTATGCTTAGAATAACCAAGCAGCAGCCTCATAAACTTGTTCAACAGAGGCCTGGTGCTGAAAGGCCCAGGAACCCCCAACAGCACGAGTAGAATGAGCAGTGATCTGGAAAGGGGGATCCCTCCCCTTGGCAGAATAGGCCCTAATAATGGCCTAACGAATTCAGTTACTAATGGTAGACTAGACGGGCGCCAAACCTTACTTGGTCCCAGATGGCACCACAAAAAAAGGCATCCGTCTTCCGGAATGGTGAAGTAGCCACCAGAAAGTACTTAACACATCTAACGACGTCCAGGGTGTGCAAAGCCCTATCCTTGTCATAGCCAAGACACGAGGAAGGAAGCACAACGTCCTGAATGAGGTGAAAGGCGGAGACCACCTTTGGCAGGAAGTCAGGTGTAAAACGGAAAACCACCTTGTCCTGATGTCTCTCAAAGTAGGGGGCCTGAATGGAACGGAGCCGCCAACTCAGAAAAACACGTCGAACAGTGGTGATAGCCACCAAAAAGGCAACCTTTAGGGTGAAGATGGATAGTGCAACACCCTGCACTGTTCAGGAGGACCCTGAAGGGCAGACAACACCAAAACTAAATCCCAAACAGGTAACATGGGTTTGTGAAGAGGGCGCACAAGAGTGACCCCCTGGAAAAAAGGTCCTAACCAAAGGAAGAGCAAAAGACCTTTGAAAGAAAACCGCCAGAGCGGAAACATGCCCTTTCAGAGTGCCAAGTTGAAAACCCATGTCCAAAACCATGCTGAAGAAACTCCAAAATCCGAGGGATGGAAAACACCCGACAAGGAAAGGCCCTAGCCTCACCCCAATAAATGTAGGTCCGCCAGGTCCTGTGGTAGATGGTAGAAGAATTCTTCCTAGCCCTGACAAGAGTCCGGACAACAACTTCAGACAACCCTTTTCTTCTAAGAGGTAACAAAGCTGACCTTGTGTAATCAGAACCGGAGGCAGCCCCCATTGAACGACTGCCAGCCGCACGACGTCTGCAAACCACACCTGTCTTGGCCACCTTGGGGCCACCAGGATTGCTGGCACACCCTCTTGAGCCAGCTTGCGTACCACCCAGCCCACCATGGGAAAGAGAGGAAACAGAAACAGGAGACCGAGCTCCCGCCAGTACAGAGACATGGCATCCACCGCCAGAGCCAGAGGGTCCTGGGACATTGACACAAGTGCCGGAAACTTGTGATTGTGACGAGAGGCAAACAGATCCACCTCCGGCCTCCCCCACCTGCGGCAGAGGGATAGACATACCATGTTGCTGAGGGACCATTCCCCTCGGCGAAAGGTCCCCCTGCTCAGAAAGTCCGCTCCCAGGTTCTCCACACCTGGGATGTAAACTGCCGAGATGCACAGTACATAGCTCTCGGCCCATGAAAGAAACAGACACACCTCCCGGAGGGCACTCTTGCTGCGAGTCCCTCCTTAGTGATTCGGGTCCAGCCACCACTGAAGGACCGCCGGACCAGAGGAGACAGACACAAGTCTGAACCAGGGATAAAGGACATTAGTCCCAAAACGATAAAAGATTGAGCTGAAGAGGTCTCATGTGAAACTGAGCAAAGGGCATTTCCCCGAAGCAAGACACCCTCAAACCTATCAGCCTCATCCCCTGCCTGAAGGACAGACGAGGGCTGGACAGAAGAAAACGAAGTAGTGCTTGAAGAACATTCACCTTCGGCTGGGGCCGGGACACCCTGATCTGAATGGTACCCAGAGTCATGCCCAGGAACGAAGCCACCCTTGACGGAGATAGAAAGGATTTGGGGTAATTGATTACCCACCCGAACCGCTCCAGCGTTGTCACCACCGTCCGGGTGTCCAACTGGTGGAGAGAGGATGACGTAAAGAGAAGGTCATCCAGATAAGGCAAAATGCGAATGCCCTGGACTCTGAGAAGGGCCATCACGCCCGCCAATACCTTGGTGAACACCCTGGGCGCCGAAGTCAGCCCAAAGGGAAGAGCCACAAACTGGTAGTACTGATGGCCTACCACGAACCTGAGAAACTACTGATGTCCCGGGAATATCGGCCCATGAAGGTAAGCGTCCTTGATATCCTGTTTGGGGACCGTAAAAGGGTAGTTCTAGTAACCCTGACCTCTCTCTATGGGAGGAACCAGACAAACGACCCCCATATCCTGAAGGTTCAGCACCGCCAGAAGCAGTCCCTGTGCTTCCCGTGGGTCCATAGGAACCCGAGACCTGAGAAATCTAGGAGGAGGCCGGTATGCAAACTCCAGCTTGGACCCCGGAGGAGACTATCTCCAGGATACAATCGCCTGTGACCTCTAGAGTCCAGACCTGAGCGAAGAGCCGCAGCCGCCCCCCCCCCCCCACCCACAAGGGTGAGGGCGCCCCCTCATTGCTGAGCGGGCTTGGCAACAGATTTGGCTTTTGCACCCTAGAAAGCCCTGGGTCGGGCACGTCCTCTGCCCCTACCCCAGGAATCTCCTCTGAAGGCAGTGAAAGACAATCCCCTGCTTGTCGAGAGCCACGAAAGGAGGGGTTGAAAGGGCCTGAACCCCGAAAGGGCCAGCGCTGCCGCTTGCGTTGAGGTAACTTACCCTCTTTGACAACCTGTGAGCGCCTTCTTAGCCGCATTATCGGCCGCCCACTGGCGCAACCAGACCGAACGGCGTATAGCCACCTGCAATGCCAAGGTCTGCTACGCATACGGATAATATCATCCAAGGCTGATAAGACAAAGGCAATGAACATATCACAATGAGTCAGAGCTGTAAACTCCTCACTGGAAGGATTCAATTGGGAACCATCCAAAAGGCCCCTAATTAAAGCTCTAATAGCCACGGCCGTGAGAGCGACCGGGCGCAAGGTCGACCCCACACAAGCAAAAGCATGCGAGGCCATTTGGTCAAGACGTTGGTCCTCACTATCCCTCAAGGTATTGGAATCCGGGGAATGCACTACCGGCGAATTGGACAATCCCAGGACGGGAGCGTCGACCTCGGAGGGTGTAAACCAACGCTTAACCACCTCAACAGGGAGGGGATACTTCCTATCCCACCCTTGAGGGATACCAGGGAGCCGACTAGGCTTCTCCCATTCCTTAAGGATGAAATTGTTAAAGTGCTTCTGATCCGGGAACTCCAAACGAGGTTTGGCGTCCCAAAAATTCCCCCCCCCGTTGTGGGAGGGCCTCTGCAGGAGGGGAAATAGAAGGCACTTCAAAAATCTGAGCAAACGATACCCCTTCCTCTTAACACTCATCGCGCACGTGAGCGCACACATCGGATTGAGACTCCCCGCTAGTGACGTCACTTGGGGTAAAAAAAACAGGCGTGGGGGTGTAAGTGATGAGGCCAGCGGGCCCGACCCGGCCGCACGGAACCCAGATTGCCGCGCAATCGCCCGCTGTGCGCATGGTATACAAATCTGCACATTGTCCCCAACAAGGGATACCCCACATAACCTACACTGCCGGGGGTGCCCAATATCCTGGGGAGCCTCTATACGGTGAGTTTTATGGTAGTCGCAATGACCAATGGGAATTACGCTAAGAAGCTACCCGGGATGCCCCTTAAGAGTCCATATGTGGGAGGATTTTATTTAAAGAATAAAAAATGGGGACCCAAATTTAAATAAAAGATCTAGGATCAGGAGAAACCCAAAAAAGCCGTGACGTCCCACCTGGAAGACACAATAGGGGGGAGATCCCTTTTAGCAATAAGTATGTAAACCCATTGTACATATATATACATATAAGCACACACCTATATATAATTCGAAATAAACATCCAAATAGGCATTTCCTGCAGATCAAGGCACCAGGTCCACCCGGAATACAACCTCGGGATTCGAACCTGTGACGAGGTGATCTCACTACCCGAACGCACATCATTCACATGAATAAACTGAAATAAATTCTTAAGGAGAGACATGCACTCCCCCCTACTAACTGGGCAAGGGAGTAAGGGGTAAGCCGATAGCCACATTTAATATGAGTGGTGAGGGCTTTTAGCAAACGGACAGGGCATCCCAAACCAGGGTCACCAACCTGGTAGCCGCCTACCCCTTTTAATGGGGTCTCATGGAGGAGCGTGGCTCCTATCAATCCACCTGCTAAGGTGAACCCTACCCTCATCCGGACCTACAGCCAAGGCTGGGAGGCATTAGGGGACTAAAACATAACTAGGTCCGGGCAGAAATAGTGACAAAAATGGCCGGGTGTGAACCCGACTTACCTGCAAGGAGGAGACAGCCATCTTCTGACTTGCTCGCCGTCTGCAGAGACGAAGACTGGGGAATGTGTGGGAGGTCCCAGGTATTTATGGACCGGGAGGGGCTTCTTTTTTCCCCTGTCATCTCTTCAAAGTACGCCTTCCACTGGCCATAACCCAAGTGTAATGAAGCGGGGTGTGTGACATACTTAGAATAACTGTCTCACTTACACAAATCTGTAATGACCAATTACAGGCCATTTAGGAGTAAGTAAGGCTGAAGTCTTAGTTGGATATAATAGAGGTGCTGGAGTCAGAAACTTGGCATACAGCAGATGCCTTGCCCCACTGTGTGAACCCCCACCCCCCCCCCAATATCAGCTCACCTCCTCATTCCTATGACGCACGCGTGGGCGCAGCGCCAATCAGAGCCTTTTGTTATGTTTATTTCATTTGGCAAACTGATCTCATTGACTTTAATGGGGCATCCCTGTGGCGTGCTCGCTCCCTGAATGGGGGTGGGGGGGGGGGATACAGGGAATGCAGCAGTACACACTCCGCACTGAAAACAATAAAAGTCATTTGCCAAATGACAGTCACAGCAGGTGGCTCTGATTGGCTTTCCTGTGGGGCATCCTGAATTGTCCATCGATTATATTTCATGAGTGGAGGTGAGTTGTTCCGCTTTAAACAAGAGGCAATCTGGCTGGACCGGCCATTTAAGAAGCAGCAGTTTACAGTTAAGGCCGTGCAAAACCTAAAAACTGCAGGGACCCAGAGGAAGGATGTCACATGCAACTAGCCCTGGCAAGAAGATCTTGTCCAAGGATTTCTGTCCCAGAGGTCTCTGAAACAGAATGAAAAGAGCAAACCCTCCAAATTCTTGCATGAGTGGAAGAAAGCATTTCAATACCAATGACTAACCTCCCCATGCCAGGGAGGGTCCTGGTCTACGGAGACATTAAACAAACTTAACCTACCCAGTCATGTCCTCAGTGAGCCCTGCATTAACAAGATACCCAGCTTTTTCTAAAGGAGCTAGAGGACAGGGAGTTTACTGCAGTGTGCAGGTTTTTTTCTGGTCCCCCGTCATACAGAGCTCCATGAGGAAAAAAAGTAAATATCCGAATTTAGGTGCTTGAGGACCTGGGGAGTTTTGTGCAGCATTAAAGATGTCTCCGTGTAAAACCCCTCAGGTTGCCCGAAAACTCACTGTCATTTCGGGTCCAACAGCGCATGCGCGAGCAGCGGCCACATCTCTGATACCCCTTTTGCAGGGAGCGTGCCTGTGCCAGGCATTTATGAATGGCCATCGCAAGCATGCTCCCTGTTAGAGGGTAGCGGGGGATATGGCCGCCAGCGTGCTCGGATTCGCTTGCATTAGATAAGCTCCTGGACGAAGGGGCTCGAGCGGATCCGAGTGGCCACGTATGCGTCATAAGACATGGAAGAGGTTGTTCGTGCGACCTGGGGGGTTTCACACAGCGGGACACCTCTAATCGAAGTGGTACCAAAACCCAGGATAGCCAAAATCTTGGGCTTTGGTCCACTATAAGTACAGTTTGAGCACTGGGTAAATACATACATCTTTCTTGTAGCCCAAATAAAATGCATTTAGAAAATAAGGTACATTATACATTAAGTGCTCTTTGATTACTGTAACCAAGTGTATTTATGTCACAGAGAATAGGAAAAAGTGCAGACAAAAGCAGTTTTGAACAGACCACATGTCAGTCTCAATAAAAGGCAGAGGCCAAGGACACTCACTCAAGCGGGTTATTAGTGTGGTTAAAAGATGGGAGTTCTATAGCCTGCAGACCATGCTAGATAAGGAGCTAAATCAATGCAGAATTTACCATTACCCTTATCTTTCATTTTTGCTTGACTGTGTTCTAGACACTACACATCATCAGCCATATTAAAAAGCATTCCTGTTTTTAAAGAAAATGAGAGAATATTTACACAAGCAGGCTATAGCCTTGCATTGAGTTACTGTATAAATGGTGTTAAACTGTCTAGCATAAAGCTGCCACGATATGGGTGGATATAAATATTCATTATGGCCTGAGAAGGTTGACACAATGAAAGATTGTTTACTAGGCATTTACACGCTTCTGGGGGTAAAAAAAAAAAAAAAACACCTTCCCATTACGCACCATTACTTGTGTTAATCACAGTTGGCGACACACACAAAAATGCTGCACAGCATTTAACATTTTGGTGCTGACCAACTGCAAACACCAGACTAGCAAGGCAGCATCAATGGGAAAAAAAAATATAAAAGCTCATATTTATTTAGACCTACCCTTATTGTTAGCATACAGGTTTCCAAAGAACATTTCATTTTACTTATCTACTGCATATTACATTTATTAAATGTGGTGCTTTAAATGCAGAACTGAAAAGCTGTCCAATACAGGGGTCATGGTAAAGTGTATTGATCAAGCATTAGAGCAGACATACACCGAGCAGATCTAGATGAACCCTGGAAGCTGCATAGGTGTGTTTTTGCATCTCCACCTAATTTAAACAATGCATCTTAATCCTGCACCCTCTTACTGGTCTAGGTAAACAAAGAATGCTACAATGGTGGTGCCATCTTAGAAATCGCTTAGTATAATGAAATCAAGGAAAGAGGAGACCCAAGCAAGTACAGTATTTCCATGTATCATGTGTCCCCTAGAGTTAGGGCATAAACAATTGAAGGTTTAAGCTTTCCCTCGTACTTAAGGCTTTTAAATACACAGTTGAATATGTTTAGCTGGATGCATTTAACCTTATCAAGGAGTCTTTTGTTTGTTTATACGTTGCCGCAAATCTGTAAATGGAGGGCACACCGATTCGGTTAGTCTAGATATACACTTTCTGTTCATCAGCACTAATCCGTGCTTGTCCTCTGCTGTTTAGCTAAAAGGATTCTTCAAAATGTACCTGTCTGGAGGACTGGATCAGGCAACCTGCATTCTTCTGGAGGCTGCCCACATCCATTGCAACTGCAAACAGGTGGACAGAGCAAGTCTAAAAGGTCTGTACACCGTTTGCATTCAGTCATATTCAAATAATACAATTCTGTAAAATACTCACCTGTAGAATTGATATTATTTGTATACAGTACGTCCTGCTCCAGATATAGTACTTACACTTGGGCTATCCTCCGCCAGATGGCGCTGCACTGCAGAGACATGCAAAACAGGCTCCTCCCGGCCCTCAAATACCCGGGGACCTCCCACAAATCCCCAGCATTGAAAAGCAGTGAACAAGAAGTCGGAAGAATCAACCACCAAAACTGGTAACTATAACAATGGTAACAATCACCATACAGGGGATCCAGAATAATGTCAAAACCAGGGTGGGGTGGAGCAGGACGTACTGTATACAAATAATATCAATTCTACAGGTGAGTATTTCACAGAATTGTATTATTCTTAGTATACAGTACGTCCTGCTCCAGATATAGTACTTACACTTTTCATTCAATAGCAGTGTCCATAAAGTAGGGTGGGATCCCCAACAAAAACGACAACAGCAGACAGTTTAAAACTACTGTCACCTGCATAACCATACGGCCAAAACAGCATGAGCTGAGGCCCTAACATCAACCTTGTAAAACTTTGCAAAGGTATGAACAGAAGGCCAAGGTAGTGGCCTAGCAAACCAATTCAACAGAAACTCGGTGCTGAAAAGCCCAAGAGGCATGAAAGCACGAGTAGAATAAGAATCAAAGGGAAAAGGAAAGATTCTTCCCCTTGTTGGAATAGGCCTGAGTAACAGCCTGACGAATCCAATCGCTAACAGTAGATTTGGCAGAAGCCAAAAAACCCTTCCAAGGACCGGAAGGAACAGCCATTCAAGTAATAACCAGGGCCAAAGGTGCCCAACTCTCCGAGAGCAGACGAGATCGGGCACATTTAGGATGTAGTGACCACAGGCCCCAAGGAACATCAGTTCTCCAAAAGGACACAATGACTACCAAGGAAAAAAATTCCAACACCTGTTCAAGGAATGCAGAACCCGTTCCTCAGCGTTGCTAGGAATAAGGCACAGCAGGAAGAACAATATCTCGAATCAATGAACATAAAGACACCGCCTGATGCGGAGAGTCCAGCTTCAGTCGGAACACCACTTTATCCTGGTGTATCTCAAAGAATGGGGGCTAGGTAGACAGAGCCGCCCGCTAACACACGCCTGACCAAAGTAACAGTCCCCAGAAGGACAAGCTTGAGGGTAAGAACAGCCAGACAGCATCCTGAATAGGACCAAAGGGACAAAAGCCTGCAAGCAGACAGAATAAAACTTAAATTCAAATCCCATGCCGGGACCATAGGCTTACGTGGGGGACGCACATGAGTACCCCCTGAGAGAAGTCTTAACCAAGGAAGACTGAACAAGAGACTACTAAGGCAAGGTGGACAGGGCGGAACCTGACCCATAAGAGTACTGAGTTGGAGAACCAACTCCAACTCATGCTGAAACCAACTCTAGAACCCTGGGAACCGAGAACGCCCAACAGGGAAGAGACCTAGACTCACACCTATCAATATTGGTATGCCATACCCTATAACAGAAGAAGAAGAGGAAGAAGCTTGCTCCTAGTCTTCCCATAGTCTCAATCACCAAGACAGATAAGCCTGTCTCCATAAAGCTGGATGTTTCAGCAGTCAGGCCGACTAGGCCAGAGACTGTAGATTGGAGTGACGTAAAGTACAGAAAACTACTGCTCTCGGTACCATGTCTGCAAACCACACTCTACTAGGGCACCTGGGGACCACCAGAATCACTGGTCCCCTTACCAGAGCAATCTTGCGCAGAACCCTGCATAGCAGGGGGAATGGAGAAAAGACATACAGAACCGAACGTCCAGTCATGACGTTACTAATGACGCCCAGCGCGCACGTGGGCATTGTCATAAAATTGGGGGTTGGTCTTAAAAAGACCAAGAAACCGTAAGATGGGCCACTCCAAAATGTGCAATGTGTTGGCATCTGGACCACTGCCAGAGGATCCTGGGACAGGGAAACAAAGGCCGAGAGTTTGTGATAGTGACGGAACACAAACAGATCCACAACTGGTTGGACCCCATAGTGACACAGGGATTAGCACATCCTGTCGCAGAGGGACTCCACCGGAGCGAATATCACTGATATGCAGGGAACATTGTCTCCACCCAAATTAGGATCATAGACACTTCCTGGAGGGACCTCCAGCTCCAGGCCCCTCCCAATGATTAATGTAGGACACTGTCGGCAGACACCGAGCGCCCCCAAACTGGCAGGCCCAGAAGGGAAGTAGTCAAGCGAGATAGGACCAACTGAAAACGCTCACTGTTTCAAACATCAATAGGCGTAAGGACCTTCTAAGGGCCCCACCTCCCCCAGAATCGCAGGGAGTTTCAGAAGAAACCCTCCCCCTTCAACCTGATAGGTTGGCATCCATGGTGACCGTTTCCAGGAAGGGGCAAGAAGGAACTGCCCCCAGACAGGTTCCTTGAGTTCATCCACTCCAAGAGAAACCTTCTTACCAGGTGGGAAGGCCCACATACCCTGCTCCAGGGATGCTGGATCCCTGTCCTGTATTAACAATAGAAGTCGCAGAAGGGCCCAAGGGGAACTGAGCATAAGGGACCTCTTCCGAGCAAGCCACCAACGGGCCCACCAGCTGCATCCCTGCCTGGTGAAGGGACCGGGACAGCAATGGGGGACTGAGCCCATGTGACCAGATTGTCCACTTTATTGTTGAGAAGGGAAGATTCTCGTTTGAACCTAATCCAGATTCATTCTTAGTAATGGAGTTACCAATTAAGGGGACAATGAGGACTTGGGGTGAATGATCACCCATCCAAATGACTCCAAACGGGAGCCATCAGCCAGGTATACAACTTAGCCTGACGTAGAGACTGGTAAGTGAAAAAGGACGTCCAGGTAGGTCATCGCGCGGACGCCCCTTGGTCTCATCAGAGACACCACCGCCGTCAGCACCTGGGTGAGCACTCTGGGAGCTGAAGAGAGGCCAGATAACAAGGCCACAATTAGCAGTGTTGGACTTCCAACACAAACCTGAAGAGCCTCGGTGTCCTGAAGGCACAGGGATGTGAACATAAGCATCTTAGAGCTCCACAGACGGCAAGAAGCCCCCTGGGCGCAAGGCGCTGATGGCCCATCTCAGAGTTTCCATGCAGAAACTGCCTGTAATTGGAGAATTACTGTGAATCCAGAATGGGCCAGCCTGACCCATCCTTTTGAGGGACTGTGGAAAAGTTGGTGTAGCGGCCCCTGCCTCTGCCCGTTACGGGCAATCTGCAAGTGACCCTCAGACCTCGCAGGCCTTGCATGGCCTGTGCCAGCAACTAAACAGCGGCAGGGACCAGGAGTACCGCGCAGCAAACTCTATCTTGTATCCGGAGGACACAACCTCCTGAATCCACCAGTATGAGGCATAAAGCCTCCTGACAAGAGTAAATTGCCGCAGCCATCCCCTCACCCAGACGGGCGAGGGCGCCCCATCACGCTTGAGGGGGTTTGGTGGAAGATTTAGGCTTAGCCCCGCCGGAGGGGCCAGAGCGTTGTCTGCTGCTCCCGGGGCCGGAGTCTGCGCGAGCCCCCACGAAGGACACCCCTGGTTCTTGTTTAACACTAAGGAAGGGGGAAATAGGGGTGCCCCTGCCCAGAGGGGGCCTAGACGGCCGCCTGTGTTGGGGTGACTTACCCTTTTTAGCAAACAGGTCTAGACGGGCCCCAAACAAGCGTAGCCCTCTAAAGGGAAGCCCAGTAAGAGTCTTTTTAGTAGCATCTCAGCACCCCACTGTCGCAGCCAAACCAAGCGACGTATAGCCACCGCAAGGGCAGAAGTTCTTGCACACATTCTAATGGTGTCGTCCAACGCTAATAGGATACATTTTAAAAACAGATCACAGCTGGAGAGTGCATTAAACACCTCCCAGTGGAGATTATCAGGTTGATGATCAAGCATCTTTCTGATGAGGGTTCTACGGGCCACCGCAGTAATAGCCGCGGCACAGACCGGGCGCAACGCCGTCCCTGCACAGGAAAAGGCGTGGGAGGCCAGCAGATCAATGCGCCGGTCCTCAGCATCCCGAAGGGTATTTTTAGCAGGGGCTGTAATAAAGGGGGGGGGGGGGGGGGTTAGGAACCCCTATGATCGGGGCATCCACCACGGGGGGGGGGGGGGAGATGACCAGCAATTAACCACCTCAGGGGGAAAGGGGTATTTCCTATCCCAGTCCCCTGGGATCCCTGAGAGTTTACTGGGACATTCCCATTCCTTGAGAACAAGAGCATGGAAGTGAACCTGTTCTAGGAATTCCAAACGTGCTGTTGCTGTATGGAAACGCTCCCCTCTCTGCTTGGAAGCTTCACCAGGGAGAGAGATAGACAGAGCCTCAAAGACCTTAATCAACAAATCGCCAGTGTCATACTGGGCCCAGTATTCAGGTCCAGAATCGTCATGACTCCTCTGCCTCTCATCAGATGAGCCTGAGTCAGAGAATAGCTCTCCATCAGAAGGGGAATAGTCACACGGAGTAGAAAACTCCTCAGTTCCCATAGGAAAAACAGAAACAGGAAACGTCAAGTGGCGCTTCTTACCAGGGCCCTAGCGATCTGACAACCCCGCAATGATCTGTTCAGCCGTGGGCAGTCTGGAAGACGCAACAGGCTGCAACTCTCCCTTTGTATGCGACTCAGCAGGAGTGAGATTTAAGCATGGGGAAATAGGTGAAATGAAGCGAGGTGCAGCCACTGGCAGGCCTGATTGCAGAGCCAGTGCTTGCTCGGCACAGGGTCCGCAGACCCGTGCCCTGTCAGCATCAGCATGGGGTTGTCCACACGCTATACACAGCCGGTCTTGTCCCAGAGGGACCCCGGTCACATAATTCTGAGATGCCTCCATATGGTGAATATTTAAGGCACAATATGGCAGTAGGGATTTACACTATAAGCAACCCTGGATGCCCCAAAGACCCGCTAGGGAAGTGGGACAATTTTACAAGGCCCGCTATAAATTTACACCGGGCCGGGAGAAGCCAATGGTGTTCACCGGTCTGAAAGACACAAAGAGAAGAAACCAAGAAATCTATAATGAGAATAAGCGTCACGCGCGAACAGACAAAATGGTGCCGTGTACCTCGAAGGGCGGGCCAGCGGTCCATGACGTGGAGCGCGCCAAAACAGAACCCGCCCTCCCGAAGAGCGCGAAGTCCAACAACAGCCAATGAGGACACGTAGGTGTCTGAGGCAACGCCGCCGCCCGGCGCGGAGCCTTCGACTAAGGAAAGAAGCGCGTGCGGCGGCAGTCTGCAAGTAAAATACATAGAAGGGGCGCGGCGGCTGACACCATATTTATAAAAGTCCAAAGACAGACAAAGGCCATATAAGTGCAAGGATCCAATACAGACCACACAGGCACCCCCCCCCCCCCCGACTACAGGGGGAACGAGGGAGGATGGCGGCCCTTGGTACAGGGCCTACCGCTACATGGGGCAAGGGGCAGTAATGCGGGAGGGGCATCCCATAGAGGCTCACCATCAGCCTACACCGCCTACCCTTCGGTGGGGGACTGCAGAAGAGCAGCGCTCCATAAGCACGCGTGGTGCTGCCTACCTTCACCCGACCAGCGCAGCCCAGGCTGGGAGGCACAACACAACGAGGACGGGTGGGAATAGTCCAACAGGGCCGCAGGCTTTAATAGCCCCGCTCACCTGCGAGAGAGTGATACTTCATGTCTTCGCAGTCAGCACTGCAGAGAAATCTGGGGATTTGTGGGAGGTCCCCGGGTATTTGAGGGCCGGGAGGAGCCTGTTTTGCATGTCTCTGCAGTGCAGCGCCATCTGGCGGAGGATAGCCCAAGTAAGTAAGTACTATATCTGGAGCAGGACGTACTGTATACTAAGAATAAGAAGATATATAGTCTGCTGCTTCAAGGTCATGAGCTCAAATTAAAACATACGGTTTATAAACTAGTGATGAGCAAACCGATTCGCAAAGTTAGTCAAAGGTCTGTGACAGAGTTCAGGCCAACAAAGCTCATTGATGGGCTGCATCAGCTTCTAGCCCTCCCTGCAAGTCGCTGCCCCCATCCAATCATGAAGGGGAGTAGGTGGGGCTGGACCATGAAAGGGGGCAAGCTGGGATGTAGATAAGCTTGGACACAGCCAGGCACTCACAGCATTCTGCCAGCAAAAAGATGAGGGCTCTGTCAGTCTGCTATGGGGTGATGGGGGGGGGGGGTTCTATCACACAGCCTGTCATAGGAGGGCAATTTTGTTTTGAATACATAATGGTATTACTGTCTCTAGCCCATTTTGTAAAGGCCAATCTCCCTGGTGTTACATTCCAATTTTCCGCCTGACACTTGTTAACTATTTTTTTTAAAGATCTATAAATATATATTCATTTTTTGCTGTATAAAAAATATTTAACATTTTTTCATTTATGGATTTAATGTTATTGCTTACGATTTTAGGTACTTTCCCTATCCCATTTGTGCAGGACAATCGCCTTGCCCCCCACTTTTGCAGTCCTCTAGCCCTTGCTACGCCCATTTTACAGCCAGTTTAGGGCGCCAATTCATTTCAATAGGGTTCAGGTTTGTGCTTGGGACAAGCTCAAACTTCTATGGTTCCGCTCATCAATCTTTATAATAGCTATGTAAAAACTAAAAAGCTAGGCAAAACATAACTGATGACACTAGAGAAATATGCCAAAAAAGATGACCGATTCAGTGAAATGGGCCAAAAGCAGCTGACTGGTCATCACTGTACACATTGCGATCTGGATGGGTAACACCTATCCTGAAGCTGTAACAGCAGCAAAAGTCAGGAATAGGAAAGCTAATGAAAGTTTGCAGCGGTGTATACATTAGAAAATCAATGTAATTATCTGTATTTGGAAACTTCTTTATTGCATGTCTGAGCTAAGTTTAGTTATAGCTAGCAAAACACAGTTACATTGCAAAGAGGTTCCCATGCACTCAGTGGATAAATTATAACAAGGGAATGCTGCTGTTACAGCAAATTGTAATTAGAAAACAAGGGTATTGCACTTACACAGTATATCTAACATCTCATTCTAAATTAGCCCCCATGCCACATTGTTCTGGGAAGGTTTTACACAAGTTTCTGGCTTGTGTATCGAAAGTAAAAAGAGAACTTGGGAGGTCAGACTCTAAATGCTGGGCATGACCGGATCTCCATTCTAATTCATTCCAAAGGCATTCAGTTGAGTTGAGGTCAGGAGGTGCGGGACAGTCAAGTTCTTCCACACCAGCTTACAGAACCATACCTTGCACAAAAGCAGGCTGGAACAAAAAAGTGCCCACCCAAAAGTATACAATTGTCTAAAATGTCTTGGCATACTGAACCTTTAATTACGCCTACCTGTAGTTGTGTTTTACGTGATTCTAAAGCATTAGGATTTACCTTAAAGTGGACCAACACCCAGGATTTTGACTATCCTGGGTATTGGTCCACTTCCTTGGGGCACGCTGCCCAAAACCCCCCCAAACACCCCGAAAACTCACCTCTCCACGAACCCACGTGACTGCGCTGTCCAATGCCCGCCGATGGACAAGTGACGTCCGTCGGCGGACAAGGGATCGCGCCTGCCGCCGCCTCCCGCACGTCACTCTTGACGTGTGCGCGCCGGCCATTCAGAGACGGCTGGCGCGGGCACGTCTGGAGGAGCGCGAGTGAGGCGGCGGCGGAAGCAGCGTCTGGAGAGGTAAGGTTTTTCGGGGTGTTTGGGGGGGTTACACCCCGCGGGACATCCCGATCTCGGATGTCCCGCGGTGTGTGAGGTGATCGGCCCGGGAATCTTACAGATTCCCGGGCCGATCACCCCTGGGTGTTGGCCCACTTTAACTGGAAGCAAGAGGTTGAAAACCCTGTACTGTTCCCATCCTATTCCCAATCTCAAAGTACTGTTTGTGTGTTATTACCTGCAAAGGTTTGAAACTCTGATTCCATGTCAGCAGAGTGCTGGCGCACTATGTGCCTCAGCAGCCAATGACCCTACTCGGCATACTTTAAGCTTGACACTTTATGGTCGAGTTGCTATGGTTCCTAAAACACCCCCATTTTTCATTAATACCACTCAGAGCTCCTTTAGATATAAAGATATAAAGACAGCGCACACTGCACTGCTACAAATATCAGGCAAATTAGCTGTCAGACTACTTGTTGTGTTTCCAATCTCTCTTTAAATATCAAGAGGCATCAAGTAAAACTAGGTTCAGAACAATTTAGAAAAAAGTGAAAAAAAAAGTCCTAAAGAAATCCCCCTAAAATTCAACAAGTCTCTAGTTTAGTATACATATTCAATTAAATCTGTATTAGATTGCAGTTCTATTGTTTATTGCAAGATATTAAACATTTGACCTGGGGTAGCAGCACTGGTTATTTCTGTGGACCATTTGAGACTTTTAATGTTTTAAACATTTCTATGTACATAGTTCCCTCTGAATTATCGGATAAGGGTTAGACGCTAACGAGCATCAAGATTATATAACATTCTGCACATAAGGTTTTTATTTCGATCATTTCAAGTCTGTACATTCTCTATACTGTCGTTGATTGACATATATACGCATATTTTTTACTCCATAAGACACACACAGTGGAGTGTGCGTCTTATAAAGCGAATGTCCCTTAGGGCGCGCAGTAGCTGGTGTGGGAAGTGGCACTGGATGCTTAATAGTCATGCCTCCCTGTTGGAGCCACTGCCTCGGCTTGTCACTGCCTAGGTCCCAACCCCCAAGACAAACTGCTAAATGGAATGATAGAGAAATATATATGGAGAGAATGAGGCCACTACCAGCAGTGCTTCTTGTTCAGACGGTAAATGGAGGCGCAGGGGCTGAGGTCAGCGATATACAGTATCAAAAGGCAGTGCATGCAGGGGAGTGGCTATTAACCACTAAACTATCAATGCCTCCTGTAAAACATAGGGTTTCGCTTAAAGAACAAAACCTTTGATTTTCCTTATATTAGAAGCTTCCTGAAAGTAGAACAAAGCCCAGGAGATTGAAATGCCAGGTTTTGTTCCACTCACCTACATGCCCACTCGCCTATCTACCTGCCTTTTCACTCACCTATCTACTACCATCTATCAACCTAGCTGCCTGCTACCTTACCAAGCAGATACAGGGAGGCTGATGGGGTACACCCACAGCACAGGTGGGCAGAACTGGGTAAAACAGTTTTGAGACAGGGTCACTATGGAAGATTCAATAATTGAGGCAGGATCCTGGTCCTCAGAGCCACAAAACTAACCTCACCTATGCCCTCAAACCATCAGTGAGCTAATAATTAAATATTCCCACCTTTTCTATTACCAAAACCATTCAATTCACAATTATTTTACCCCTTCTTTCATTGCTATGGGTCTGCCGAGGCAGAGCCCCATGATCCCGCCCAGTCCATTGCAATCAATGGAGTAAGTTCGCTGCAGGGTGGAAACTAGACTCAACCATAGCTGCCAACTTGGAATTAGAAGACAGACGAGGCGGTTGTTCTACCATCTCAGTAAGTTTTACACTGTTTTACTGTGCTGGACAAAAGGGGGGGAGTATAGTTACTTGTTGTTTTGCCTGGACAATCTCTTTAAAGATATATTACAATGTGGATAAAGCACCAATTATCAAGGAGACCCAGGTGTAGGCAGGCATCCACTTTATTGCTATTCAATTACCATCCAGCTGCAAAGCTTCAAACAAGCTCAAGGTGAATTCCTGTTTATAAACCCAATATGCTAGTTGACGTAAATATAGAGAATAAATAGGCACAGGCAATATATGTTCACATTTGAAAAACAAAAACACTGACAGTAGGGATTTATTTGTCAAATCTAGGTTACTGAAGGTGTATGAAAACCCTGCCATCGCAGCATTAGTGTCAGTGTGACAGATACAGGGCAGCTATGCCAATTTACTGTCACTTGTGAAGCAAATTCTTTCACTGCCTTGTAACAAAGTGAAATGTGGCAAGTCAGGTCGCTGGCTGGTTTCCAATAGGAATCTGAATATGGCCACTTAAAAATGACTGACCAGTCATTAGCCCTGAGCGATTCTTTCGCGTGGTCCTGAATGACTGCGCCAACAAAAAGCTAATTGTATTTCTCCACACAAAAAGCAGATGCTCTACTGGGGAAATGTCCAGTAATGTGAAGAAGCTGGAAGCATTTCTGCAGCTATACTAGAATAACTGAATAACAGACTATAATGCAGTTGCCAAGGTCCTCCATTAGAGCAGTTCCTTCCTTAAGAAAGTTTTAGAAATTCAGTCTCAAAAACAATATCCCAATTTTTCAGCTCAAATGGTTGCCCTGGAGCAGCTAGCTGTGTCCTAGATAAACCTTCAATTCTGTTAAGCTGGGATTTTTAACTCTACATTGGCAGGTAAATGTGAAAACACTTGCAATAATAGGAGATTATATATATTATAGTTTTATACTAAAACAAAGGGCAGTTACACTATACTAGGTTACATGTATGCTGCCTGTATTATAGAATATCCTCACCAGCCTTTATATACAGACATCAAAAGGCGTACAAATATGAGGAGGAATCAAAATGAGTAGCAGCCAGCCACCGGCAGAGTCTCTTTGTGGGGCATCCTGTTTCTCTTTAACAAACAAAAGGGAGATCAATAAAAAGGCATCCTGTTTCTCTTAAACAAAAGGGAGATCAATAAAAAGGTTAAAAAACAAATGCCATATTATGAATTTACAGTGACACAAGGCAGCCATTATTCTGGCCCAAAGATGAACTGCAACATTCCCAATGTGGATTTTACACATGTAATGTCACAGGAGACTATTGGCATAATAAAAAAATTGCTAGGAGTTACGGACATCTTTATTTAAAAAGGCTGCAATATTTAAATAAGTCACAATAGACTCTCCTTGCTGCCAGCACGAGGCAGCCCCTTATCTAGGTCGTCTACATTTGATTGGGGTAGCAATTACCCATCCCACCCAGGGAATATGTCACTGCCTGGCTGTCATAGGAGGTAAACCGGACCAACAGCCTGACACAGTTGGACAAGGAAGGTAGCTGCCATTTTGGAAGTTCCTCAAGCTGACATAACTGACAATGTACAGTAACTGGAAGCCCAGCAGCACTTCCTGTTTTTATATTGCCCTGAGGAGTATAGATGTAATTCACCCCCCCTGCTGCTGCTGATCAATGAGGGAATTTGTGTCTCTCTGTCTTCAGTCACGTGGGAGCAATCAAATCACTTCAGCTTGCAGGACAGGACAGTTTGGTTAAGGTTTTTTCCCCCCTAACTTTCCAGGTTTTTAATGTCAAATGGCTGGTGTCCAGCTTGCAAGCTAGGAGTCAGACCATAATTGTGAAAAGAAGCAGGCAAGATAGTAACTGCTATAGTGTAAGTTAACTTTAGAAGTAGGCAGAACAATATAGAATCGTACAAGAGAAACTTTTTTTATTTTTTTAAACTGTATATCAGCCCCAGTCACCACATAACATTGCTTTCATGTTTATGGAAGATTATTATTAAAACTTATTCTATTTGGTAGAAGAAACATATTGGCTTTAAAATCATAAACAGAAGCTTCTTAATGTTTTGGCTGCATTGACAGGTAGTATAAACTGTCGACATTCCACTTCATCCCAAGCTTAACAAAAACCTGCAGAAGGATTTTTCTTCTAGTTGACGTCCCAGTTCAATGTGGTATTTTACACAGATGTGTGGTGCACCCTAGTGGATAATAGCAGCACTACAGTTTACCAATCTAAATAATGAGTCATAACAAGCGCATTGAGAATTAGTGAAGCCTTTACGGTTTGCTTTAGTTACATATCTGTGAAGACATCTGAAGGCATCATAGCTGCAATGCAGCTAACCAAGTTTATCACCTCACCATAAATTCCTCTAAATATTGTTCGTGTTGTGTAGCAAAATAAGATTTGAAGAAAAACATTAACCCAAAAGGATAACTATGAAATGAGTGAAGTTCTTTAATTTGTTTGTGATGAAAAAAAAAACCCAAGCTGCTGTTTAACCCTTTAAGTGCCAGCCTACCTAGAGTTTTTGTCACCCCCCCATTGCTAGACCATTTTTCGCTATTTTGTGCTACACATGTTCAACTGATTTTTGAAGGGATTTCCCAGAAAAATTATATATTGTTTATATTGTTTTTTACAGCAGAGTCTGACCTTTAACATGAAATGTCTTGTGTGTCATTTTTTGTAATAAAAAAATGTAAGTTTTTCATAACTGAAGTAGCACAGAGCCCACCCACAGAGCTTGAGACTTTAATTACCCAGGAAACCCCTCCCACTCACGTAATATCTTCCCTATACGCGCTTCTTACCAAGCTGAACCATTTAGCGCCCTTGAAATTTATTGACAAATGGGAGAGGGAGCTGGGTCTTAGGTTCACAAGAGAGGAATTAACCAAGATATACGCTTGCACGCATGGCACATCTCCAGCTACTACTACTCAAGAACGGAATTATAAGATCCTCACAAGGTGGTATAGATGCCCGGCAAATATCCATAGGTTCGACGAGTCACACGATGATAGGTGCTGGAGATGCCTGAAGGAGTTGAGAGACATGACTCATATTTGGTGGAGTTGGTGTTAAAGCCCTATGGGACCAAATCTTTACCATTTATGAGCAGATCTCCGGAACCAAAATAGCTAACACGCCACAGGTGGCACTCTTGTCTCTCTTCCAGAGCTCAATCTCTAGCTCTAAAAAAGATGTGCTTGGGCGTTTCGTGGCAGCCATGCGGACGGTTATTCCGCGGCATTGGAGGTCACGAAACCCCCCCACGCTGATGGAATGGGTGCAGGAGCTGGAACAGATTCGCTACATGGAGAGTCTGATTGCTAGGGACAGAGAGACCACCGACAGCTACTTGAGGACCTGGGCGGGTTGGTTGTCCTACCGAGACTCGCATCTCCCTTCCCTGATACAAACCACTGTATAGTCCCTAATACACGAGGGGCAACCACCGGGCTAGACCAGATTTGGAACTCGGATGTTTGCCTTCGTCAACATCTGGCTACCGGGAAACGTAGAACCTACTCACTCGAGCCCTGACCTTGGGGCCTCCTCCCCCCCCTCCTTTCCTACATCCCATTACCCTCATTCACCTGGGTAGGAAAGACAAAAGAATGCAGTGCTACCACTTGGACCCATCTGTGGTTGGTGGCGGGATGGGGTCGCGATCCTGCCAAGAGAGAGAATGCCACTGTTCCCCTTGAGGTAACAGTAAAGGTTCCAAGACCCCTGCAACAAGGAAACTGTGAATATCCTAGGTTGGTACATGTTTTGAGCGCACGTGGCGGTCCTTTGTTCAGGCGAACGGGTAGTAAAACCAGTCATTGTATTTAACTGTGAAACTATAACTGTTGTAACCCCCTCCTCCCCCCACCCTCCCTTTTTTGTCTTCTGTACCCCTTCCCCCTATTCTCCTACAAAACCAATAAAATTTGATTATACTAAAAATGTAAGTTTTTCAATAAAAATCATATTGTGTGTAAAAGACCCATTTCTTGGTTATTGGTAGACACCTTTTCCTGCACAGGAGAAGCCCCCAAACAGAAAGACAGAGCTTCTTGAGTACCCCCCCCCCCCCCCCCCCAGGAATAACACAAGCTTATTTTAGTAGCTTCATTTTTCTGGAATTAATCCCTCAAAAGAATTATTTGGTTGCACGTGGTTCCCCCCAAAAAAAGGATAAGAAAAGCAGAATTAAAGCATTTTTCTAAAATATCAAATATGCAAACAAGATAAAATAAGCTAAAGCTGAAAGTGCAAGGTCCCCCGAAAAGAATACCCAACATGCAAAGCTACTTTTAACCCTGTCAGCCTACTTGAGATCTTGTCACCCTCTGTTGACAGGTCATTTCTCACCATTTTGTGCAATTTTTAACTCTGATTTTTGCTGTAATTTTCATGAAAATTATATATATATATTTTTTTTTTTTTCTATTTTTTTGCGCTAGAGTTTAACATGAAATGTCTTATTTGTAATTTTCTCACAATTACAACAGTACCATATACGTACCGTATACGTATCGGTAGGCCCACATCCCTGACCAAAAAATGGCGTGGGGTCCTCCCTACCCAGCCCGCGGACTAGCTATGCAGGCCAACTTCAGTGGCCCCCCGCCCTGCAGGCTACAATCTTGCATAGCCTAAATGGCCCTGGGCTCTTCTGCTGCCCCCCAGGCTTGTGAACTGGTATAGGAGTCTCATGGATCTCTTACCAGTTCACAAAGGGTTAAATATAAAACACACACTAGAGAAAAATTAAATGTATTTTTATTTTTTCTCCCCTTCGATCTTCCGCTGTCCCCGGGCGATCCTGCCCCCTACCGCTCCAACCTCCCCTCAGTGATCACCCCACACTACTGAGCATCTTCGGACAGGTGTGGGATAATGTTGTTCGTCCCACTCACAAAAGGAGGGGGTGTTGGCGGCAACGACGGAAGAAGTGGAGGAGAGGGCCTATTCTGGGCCCCCCCCTCAGCACGAAATAGCCCGCGGGGGGGGGGGGGTTATGGGGTATCAGAGGCCCCCCTGGTGAAGAGGAGACCTGGGCGCAGGTGAGTCAATGTCTTTTTTTCCTATTTTTATCATCACGTGCCAGCAGTATCGGCGGAAGCGAGGGGAACTTTTGGGCCCTCTGCTGAAGCCGGAAAAGGTGAAGGGAAGACCCAGCTGCATCAAGGAGTCAGATGAGTTTTTATTTTCTATAGTTTTTGTAGTTCAATATCTTTTTTTATTAAGTTTACATCATATAAAGGAAACAGTACAGAACATTAAGACAAAAGGACAGAAAATCAAAGCCATGACGCCTGCTAAGTCCAGATGTGCATACAGATCAATGACATATCATAAGTAGTGGGCACGTCCCCCCCCCCCCCGCCCCCCCCAACAAAACCCCACCATCATAAATATGATCTGACCTACCCTCCGATCAAGCTTTAATATGTTTCAGTTGTGAGTCCATCGCCCCAAATCTCCCAGCCTCCTTTATTCCAGACCTGCAGATGAAGATAGAGGCGGCCAACTCACACAGAGACCCAACAGGGGTGTCCTTCCCTAGGAGAGGCGGGGATCCAGAGGGCGGAGGGAGGGAGCTAGGGGGCCCAGAAGACACAGAACAGCAAGGACATGCAAGGAAGGAAGGAAACGAAAAAAGAAGGGGGGGGGAAGGGAGGGGAGGAGGAAGGGGGGGAAGATTAAGGAATAGGGTTGCGAGAGCAGTGGAAGGATTAGGGATGAGCGATACCCAAAGCAGGGGCATGAGTGTGGGTAGGGGCGTATACCCATGCATACATGCAGGAACAGAGGTACCTCTGTGGGCAGGGGCGTGCCGACGCACGTCCCCCTTATGCTATCTCCCGCGCTAGATGAGTGTCCCTGTAGTCCAGCCAACCGGCCCACGTCATCCTATAGCTCTCCCAAGAGCATTCAGAGTCTGAGATCAACTCCTCCATACGACGAATGGCCTCCACCTCATGGGCCCACTCAGCAAGAGATGGCGCGGCTGTGGATTTCCATCGTCTCGGGATGACTGCTCTCACTGCGGTCAGGAAATGCCGCAGTACCCCCTTTTTGCCACGGGAGAGAGAGCCGGGAAGCAAGGACAACAGGGCCACCTGTGGGGAGTTCTGCACCGACTCCCCTGTGATGTTGCTGTGAATAGCCAAAAGCCTCTCCCAAAGGGCCTTAATTGACGGACAGCCCCACCATATATGGACCATGTTACCCCTCCCTTCCAAGCATCTCCAGCATCTATCCGAGCATGAAGGGTCAAACTTGCATCTCCAGCATCTATCCGAGCATGAAGGGTCAAACTTGCTCAAGTCAGCTGGACACCTGTACCACCGAGAAAGGACCTTAAAGTTCCTTTCTTGGGCTATGCTCGGGACCGCTAGTTTATGGGTGAACAGATATATTTTAGCAAGCTCCTCCTTGGAAATAGACATCCCCAGCTCCTCCTCCCACTTATGCATGAAACCCGGCGGGGAATCATGCATAGCAGCCAGCAAGGTTCGATACAGAACAGCGATTGCATGATCCCCAGGGGGCGCTTGTGTGAGGACATGTTCCAATTGCGTCAGAGGCTGTCTGCCCCGCTCCACCAGATTGTGAGTTGTCGCAAAAGCAGTCAATTGCCTATGAAGGAACCATGAGACATACTGTCCTGGGGCCCTTTCCCTTAACTCATCCAATGTAGGAAGTCCGTCTCGTACCAAGATATGTTCCATAGTTACATTAGATGAGGCCTCCCATACTAAGAAGCTCCTAGCCCCTACACCAGGCATAAAAGAGTAGTTGTCGAAGAGAGGAGTAAGGGGCCCCGGCCTGCTAATTATGGAGCTACGTCTAGTCATTTTATCCCAGACCAGCAGGAACTGTCCTGCCAGAAATGGAAGGGCTTCCCTTGTCTGCCTGGGAAGCACGCCCCCCCAGGGTAGTGAGATCAGAGTCACAGGAGAAATAGCCTTTTCCATCTTTACCCATTGCTTCCCTCCCTCCCTTAGGGTCCAATCCAGTATACGGAGCGCAATAACTGCTGCATGATATGTCTTAAGGTCCGGGAGGCCGGCTCCGCCATCGGATTTGAGCCTTGTCAGTGTGCTAATACGGGGCCTCCCTGCCCCCACACAAATCTTAAGAAAGCCGTCTTCAGCTTCCTAAAGAAACTACTAGGTAGGTGAATGGGTACCGTTTGGAAGGTATACAAAAATTTGGGAAGGATGTCCATCTTTAGCACATTGATTCTCCCAAACCAGGTGAAGAGTCACTTGTCAGGTCATTCACTGTCCTTAAAAGTAAAGGGGAGTAGTTTAATTCATAGAGCCGCGAAAGGTCCGAGGGGAGATATTTTATTGAGTGGGGTTGCTGCTCTACAGTCTGTCCGGGGAGGGATGTTGAGGGCCTCTGATTTAGTATAATTGATTTTAAAGTTACTGACCTGCCCAAAGGTCTGAAACTCCTTAAGAGCTGCTGGGAACGAGGTTAATGGAGAAGTCAAGTGCACAAGTCAGTCATCAGCATACAAAGATGCTTTATACTCCCGTTCTCCTACTGCTACCCCCCTGATATCCGGGTTCTGTCTAATGGCAACCACGAGATGCTCCATAGTGATTACATACAGTAACGGGGACAAGGGGCAGCCTTGCCGAGTGCCATTGTTGATCCTAAGGGAAGAGGATAAGAGGCCGTTCACCCGCACCTTTGCCGTGGGTTCAGAGTACAAAGCCGAGATCCTAGACAGGAGTATCGGGCCACCACCAATCTGCCGAAGGGACGCCTTAAGGAACAACCAATCCACCCTATCAAATGCCTTCTCCGCATCACACGAGAGAAGGCACGCCTGAGTCCCCTCAGCCTTGGCATACGCTATGAGGTTAAAGAGTTTATTGGTGTTGTCCCGAGCCTCCCGCCCAGGCACGAATCCAACCTGGTCCAGGTTTATCAGACCCGGGAGAATTGGCCCAAGCCTGGAAGACAAAATCTTGGCATATAACTTGATATCAACGTTTATCAGGGAGATTGGCCTATAGCTGCTGCACACCGATGGGTCCTTTCCAGGCTTGGGATGGACCGATATAATTGCTTCCAGCGACTGTTTAGGGAACCCACACTCAGGCCCGACGGAGTTAAAGACCCTAGTCAGAAACGGCACTAGCTCAGCTCCCAGCTGCTTGTAAAACTTAGGGGTAAAGCCATCAGCCCCAGGGCTTTTACCCTGCGGCCTCTCCTTGATTGCCGCCGTCTCCTCCTCCGACATCACTGGGAGGGGCGTGTCATTTACATAAGTCACAATGGCTTCCGGTGGTTCTGCGTCAACCAGGGAGTAGCTATTTTGCCCCAAATTATACAACGATTGGTAAAAGTCCCTGAAGCTATCTACGATTTGGGAGGGCGTGACGGCAGTTTGACCCTGTGGCCCCCGGATGCTGGGAATGTAAGTAGCTGCGAGCCTCGGACGCAACGCCCTAGCGAGCAGGCGCCCACACTAGTCGGAATGTTGGAAGTATGTTACCTTCTGCCTTTCTCTTTATCTCATATATGCCTGGTTGTACAACCCCTGTAATTTATCTCTGGCCTTCATCAGGTCCCCAAGTATGGTCCCAGATGGATCTCTTATGATCCAATTCCAAGGTCTGAATTTGCTGCAAGGTCTGGGATATCTGAGAGGCTCGTTCCCTTTTCAATCTAGCCCCATGTTTAATAAATTCGCCTCTGACCACACATTTTAGTGCCTCCCACTGATATGGGAGAGGTGTAGAGTCCTGCTCATGGTGTTTGAGAAACTCCGAGATGACCTTCCTCACCCCGGACAGGCACGCAGCATCCCCGAGCAAACTATTATTAAGTCTCCAACTCCAGCTTTTAGGGTAAAGCCCAGGCAAAGCCACAGACAGAAAAACTGGAGCGTGGTCCGACCACAGAATCTGACCAATCCATGCCCGCGAAGCCCACTCCATAGCATGGTGGTGAAGAAAGAGGCAGTCAATTCTGCTGTATGAACCCCTGGCGGCCGAGTAGAACGAAATGTCCTTGTCTCACCCATGAATCCACCAGTTGCAGATCAAGGAGCATTTTTTTTTGTCGATTCCTCTGGCTCAGGGACACTGCCGACCCGCCAGAGGAGGTGTTCAGCTCCGGATGTATGGGAATGTTGAAGTCGCCCCCCACAACAAGTGTACCCTCTAGAAACTCCGCTAGCATCCTCAACACCCCTGCGCAAAAGCTAATTTGGTTGGTGTTAGGGGCGTAGATGTTAGCTATAGTGTATATCCTGGAGAACAGTTCAATCTTAAGAAATATGAACCGCCCATTTGAGTCAACTCTAGTGTCCACCACTTTATGGGGGAGAGATTTATGGATGGCTATTGAAACCCCAGTCGCCTTGGTGTTGGGATTGGGGGCATGATACCAAGAGGAGTAATATCGATTCTTAATAGCTGGTATATATCCCGCCTTAAAATGAGTCTCCTGAAGGAGTAAAATGGCTACTTTCTGCTTGTGCATATTATATAGCACCTGTGTTCGTTTCTCAGGGATATTTATCCCCTTCACATTAAAGGAGCTAATTGTCAATTCCGCCATTATCCACACGCCCCCACCCACAGCGCAGCACAGTCCAGGTGTGGGTACCAGGTGGACAAGGGTAGGATTGGGAGAGGGAAGGGGGCAGAAGGATGAGGTATAAATAAACTGGAAATAGAAGGGGAGTGCAACGGGCAGTAGGTGAGGAAGGGGATTAGTCAGAAGAGGGGTGACTAAGGGGTGAAGATACAAGGGGGGGAGGGATGGGGAGAGCTAAGGAAAGGAAGGAAACCTGCAAGGGGAAAAGAAAAGGAAGTTTCCCCCAGCAAAACAAGTAAATGCTAGTGCAAGTGTTAATTTCTCCAAAATGGAGTATGCGAACTGGCCTACTTGGGGAAGATGAAAGGCTACGGTAGTAGGCAAGGGAGGCGCACTTTCTTATGCGTAAAATATTGGAACCCGCATCTTATAACAGTAATTATGAACAAACAATAGGTCCAGGACCTCAACATGGTGTTGCCGCATGACGGAAACCACGATTGCACAGAAATTGCAACCGGCAGCTCCCCCGCCGCCCCCACCCCAGCAACGGTGAAGCGAGGAGAGCAGGGGCCCCTCAACGGCTCCCCCCTCCCGGCGTAACACAACTCCCACCATGCCAATATTCAACCTCTCCCCGGGTGCACCTAGAGCAACAGGGCCCATCCCACCCCCCGCCCAGGTTATCCCGACCCCAGCGGTCGCGCCGGTAGCGCTGCCCCCAAGACCTCACAAGTCCATCCACATACGTCGCCGCTATACAGCAGGTGATAGCATGCAGATCGACCGATTCCTCAGCGGCCAGCATGGAGTCCAATGTGGCCGACGCCCGGGGCAGGCCAACCCATAATTCACGCCAGCCTACCCCGAGGGCGCCAACCCCCCAGACGTCCCGCACAGACCTAGTGACCAGTGTCTTGAGGGCGTCCATTCCAAAGGGCGGGGCGCACAGAAAGCCAGGCACCGGGATGGTTACTAGAACAACATGTTGGGATAGACAAGGACAAAATACATAGGGATGGGCTCTTTCATTCTGTATAGTCCATCAGGCCATGAGGGGGGGGGGGCAAATCGACGGCCAGCCGCCAAATCACCATCAAGCGGGGTTAGACGGCTCAACGTCGCCCGCCGCCCCTGATCCTATTTCTCTGGGGTTGCGGCTCTCCCGGTCGCGGACGTGGGCCAGGCCCTCCATTGTCCCCCAAGGAGGGCGACAACCAATCTTCAATTTGCAGACTTGGTATGTCCAAGAAACGGAAGAGCTCCAGAAGCTGCGCATGGGAACGCAAAACAAACGGCCGGCCTCCCTTCATGACCACCAGATGAAAGGGATGACCCCACCTGTACGCAGCCTCTGTAGACTTTATGGCTTCCAAGAGCAGCTTCATCACTCGACGCATCAGAAGGGTACGCCTGGCCAGATCAGGGAGCAGGGTCACCTGCGATCCATTACACATAATGGGGCCCTTCTCCCATGCTCTTCTCATTATATCTTCTTTAACTCTAAAGAAATGCACCCGACACACCACGTCTCGCGGCCTTGCAGGATCAGCGGAACGCGGGCCGAGTGCCCTGTGCACTCTATCAATCTCAATGCATTCCTCTAGGGGCCTGTCCAGGACGTTGTTAAAAATCTTGGTAACCGTGTCCCTGAGGTTGCTGTGTTCAGGTACCTCTGGAAGTCCGCGGATCCGAATATTATTTCTGCGACTTCTGTTCTCTAAATCATCTAGGTGCATCAGGGTTCTGGTAGTTTGCTGTTTAGAGTCTGACAGAGCCTGCTGCGTTGCCGCTTGCGCCCTCTCCAGTGCTTCTAAACGCTGTTCAGTAATAGACTGCTGCTGCTCAAGGGTGTTCACCCTATGGGATACCTCAGAGACCGATCTTGTGACCTCCTCGAGCTCTCTTCTCAACAGGGACTCCATCCGATTAGTGTAATTGTCAAAATCCCTCAGAGATGGAAGAAACTTCAAAAGTATGTCAAGATTGTACTGTTGCGATCTGCGGTCAACAGGGTCAGGAAAATCAACAGCTGCTTGGGACCGGGTAGGTGAACGTAGCGACGTCTGGCTAATAGGGCCGTCAGAGAACGCTGGACTTGCCGCGCCAACTGAGCGCTCCGCCTCGTCAGGTAAGTTAAGCCCATGTGCAATGGGGCCAGGAGACAGCGGGTCCCCCGCACGCGGCCCCCTCGAGGTGGTTCCGCAACCCCAATGATTGGCCCCCCCGCCACCAACACCGTGCACGGGGCTATCGGGGGGGGGGGGTCTCATTTAGGCACATCTCTTCTGTGCCAAGGTTGCCCAGGATATTTCTGCCGTGAGGTGGGGGATGTACCTCCGCTACTGTTATGACCGGGGACCCCCAGTGAGACACCTGTGTAGTGTATTCAGGCTCCCCCTGCTGATGTAATTGGTCTGCACACTCTGGGCAATCACTCGATGTAGATATGCCAGGGGAGGAGGTTAGAATGTGTGTCGCCTCCTTGGCCCCACTGGGGGATTGACCCTGCTGCTGCTGCTGCTGCTGCTGTCTGCGGCCCTGAGCTTTAATGGTGTCCCAACTGCCTGGCATGGTTTGCAGCACCTGTGGTGTGGAGGTTGTGGCCGCCCCCGGGGGGTTTCTCTCCCCCAGTCCGGCTCCCGCGGTGCTCCGCTCTGCAGTAAAGGCAGGCAAGAGGCTACGCCGCTCCTCTCCCTCCGCCTGCCCAGCGGTCTGACAGCTCCCAGTCTGCGGGGTCGGGGCCCCGCACCGCCTTTCGTTCTCCCCGGCGCTGGATGCTACCTCCGATCCAGCGTGCACCTCGCCGCCGCCTTCTTCCTCCCGGCTTTTGCATCGGAGGGAGCCGCCGGTCCCCCGGCCCCCAATGCCTCCTCTCCAGGCCCCCGCCGGCCGAGGGGCGGGGATGCAGCCCCCGGGGCGATAATTCCTGCACCATGCGGGACACTCCGGTCTCCTTTTGCCCGGCTGCCAGCCGATGATCCCGCCACGTCCGCCATCTTGGTTCCTTCCTCGGCAGCCGCCATGTGCTGGGATGCAGCGAAATACTTGCTGATCCTCCCAACCTTTCCAGTCTGCACGCCTCCACTGGTTGTCCGACTCTTCCGCCGCTTGGACATCTTGGTAGGTGAGAGTTTGATTGCGGGTATATAGTATATTTTAAGTACAAATTGCAGAGCTCCAACTTCTGCGTCCTTACGCCGCCATAGCCAAGCCACGCCCCCCTTTCTATAGATTTTTTATGGGCTCTAAAGTCAGCTACGCGAGTCTCACGACGTGGCTTGGAGTGAAAAAAAATTGTTGCAAGAGTAAAATGAAAAAATCTCATGCGAGTTGTAAAAGACTTACATGCAAGATCTCACCATCTCACACATGCAGAAAATATTCCTTCAGTCGAAGTAGTTAAGAGGTCTGCATTAGTGGAATTTAATGAGCATTAAAATGAAAGGAATACAAATTAAAACTGATCCCTTAAGACCCATAAATATTAGCATGAAGAGCCTTTACCGGTATTTAGCTGACATCATGATGTGGTATGGCTTATTTGGTAATAGGATTAAAATTGGACATTTTCGCATGTTTTGAAGGGTTGCTGGGTCTCATGTTTTGAAGTTGCCATTAAAATAAATATGTACATGTCCCGTTCATGAAAGTCCTACTGCAGTGCTACATTTAATTCAACCTTTCGCTTTGATTTTAAGTGAAATAGCGTACATCCAATTTTCAGTTAGATGGATAATGGTGCCTGAAAAATCTGTCTGTGCAGAGAAAGCTTTACCATTCATATGCATGTCCCACCCTTCAATCACCTCCAGAAATAAGCAATTATGAAGCAGATCTCAAGGGTGTTTGGGGATGACCTCATTTATACAATGCAACTGCCGCATGTTTTTCTCTCTGCTCCTCTGGCAATTTCTGATTAACTGTACCGTTGCCAGATACTTCTGACACTTTGCCAACTGTAGGTTTCTGAGTATCAGTGAGCAACTAGTACAGTCATTTTTACCCTAAGGGTTGTATTTCAATTTCAGAAGATCACATGATGAAAAGGCCAGGTCCATGACATGAATTGATATTCAACTGTACTCTCAAAGAGTTGCATTGGGCACTGTAGTGCAGACCTGGAAAAGTGACGATGGCATAAATTAATTTGATGTGCTTTATTTTACACCTTTAACCCTTTATATGCAAAACCTGTAGATTCTACATGCTTGCTTCTCCTACCGTTAAGTGTCAAGCACGTAGAGCCTACGCTCCTGGCATTTGCTCCATTAGTGTTAAAAAAACAAAACACGCTCACCACCAGGCCAGAGAATGCCCATTTACTGCCACACGCCCCTCCCAGTATAAAAGGACACTTCTGCTATCAGAAGCTGGCCCGTGATAAGTGGAGGGCGGGTGTGGGAGAAGAGGGGACTCCGATTCCCTGCCCTCCCACCCGGCTTCCACCAATCACTGGCCAGCTGTTGCACGGCAAAAATACAATTCTGTGAAATACTCACCTGTAGAATTGATATTATTTGTATACAGTACGTCCTGCTCCAGATATAGTACTTACATTTGGGTTATCCTCCGCCAGATGGCGCTGCACTGCAGAGACATGCAAAACAGGCTCCTCCCGGCCCCTAAAATACCCGGGGACCTCCCATAAATCCCCAGCATTGAAAAGCAGTGAACAAGAAGCTGGGAGAATTTAACCACCAAAACAACTGGTAATGAAAAACAATAACAATAACCATACTGGGGATCCAGAATAATGCAACAACAGGGTGGGGTGGAGCAGGACGTACTGTATACAAATATCAATTCTACAGGCGAGTATTTCACAGAATTGTATTATTCTTAGTATACAGTACGTCCTGATCCAGATATAGTACTTACACTTGGGACATCCAATAGCAGTGTCCATAAGGTAGGGTGGGATCCCCAACAAAAGGTGACAGCAGACAGTTTAAACCACTGCCGCCTGCAAAACCTTGCGGCCAAAAACAGCATCAGCTGAGGCCCTAACGTCAACCTTGTAAAACTTTGAAAAGGTATGAACAGAAGACCAAGTAGCGGCCTTGCAAACTTGTTCAACAGAAGCCTGGTGCTGGAAGGCCCAAGAGGCACCAATAGCACGAGTAGAATGAGCAGTAAGGTGGAAGGGAGGACTCTTCCCCTTAGCAGAATAGGCCTGAATCACAGCCTGACAAATCCATTTGCTAATAGTAGACTTGGCAGGAGCCAAACCCTTCCTAGGACAAAAAAAGAGCATCAGTCTTCCTGAAAGCCGCAGTAACTACCAAGTAATACTTCAGACACCTGACCACATCCAAGGAATGCAGAACCCTTTTCCTTAGCATTGCTATGATTAGGACACAAGGAAGGAAGAACAATATCTTGATTCAAATGAAAAGCAGACACCACCTTAGGCAGAAAGTCTGGCTTAAAGCGGAACACCACCTTGTCCTGGTGTCTCTCATAGTATGGGGGCTGGATAGACAGAGCCGCCAGCTCAGACACACACCTGACCGAAGTATCAGCCACCAGAAAGACAACCTTGAGGGTAAGAACAGCCAGAGCAGCATCCTGAATAGGCTCAAAGGGAGCACCCTGCAAGGCAGACAGAACCAAATTCAAATCCCAAACAGGGACAGTAGGTTTACGTGGGGGACGCACATGAGTGACCCCCTGAAAGAAGGTCTTAACCAAGGGATGCTGAGCAAAAGACTTCTGAAAGAAGACAGACAGGGCAGAAACCTGACCCTTCAGAGTACTGAGTTTTAGACCCGACTCCAGTCCATGCTGTAAAAACTCCAGAACCCCAGGGACTAAGAACTCTCTACAGGGAAGAGACCTAGACTCACACCAATCAATGTAGGCACGCCATACCCTATAATAGATAGCAGAAGAAGTTTTCTTCCTAGCCTGCAACATGGTATCCACCACCGAGGCAGACAAGCCTTTCTCCATCAAGATGGAGGTTTCAGCAGCCAGGCCGTCAAAGCCAGAGTTTGTAAATTGGGATGGCGTAAGGAACCCTGAGTGAGCAGATCTGGTGCCCCTGGCAGGACGTACTGGTCTACTGCCATTTGTACCACGTCTGCGAACCACACTCTTCTTGGCCACCTTGGGGCCACCAGAATCACTGGCACCCTTTCCAGAGCAATCTTGCGCAGAACCCTGCCCAGCAGGGGGAACGGAGGAAAGACGAAATTCCTTCCATGACATTGACAGAGCATCCGTGGCCAAGGCCAGATGATCCTGAGACAGGGAGACAAAGACCGGGAGCTTGTGATTGTGATGGGATGCGAACAGATCCACATCCGGTAGACCCCAACGGTGACACAGGGACTGGAATACCCTGTTGCAGAGGGATCACTCCCCGACGGGAAGTCCCCCTGCTCAGAGAGTCTGCCAGTAGATTCTCTACCCCGGGGATATACATGGCCGAAATGCATTGAACATTGGCCTCTGCCCATGTCATAATCTGCGACACCTCCTGGAGGGCACCCCTGCTCCAGGTCCCTCCCTGATGGTTGATGTAGGCAACCGCCATCTTGTTGTCTGAGTGCACCTGCACAGCCAGACCCTTCAGGTGATTGGTCAACTGCTCCAGTACCAACCTGATCGCCCTTAGTTCCAGAATGTTGATGGGCAGGTGGGCCTCCTGAGGGCCCCATCTCCCTTGGAACCGCAGGGACTTCCAGAATCCCCCCAACCTGACAGACTGGCATTCGTGGTGACCGTCTCCCAGGAGGGGGCCAGGAAGGGTCTGCCCTGTAGCAGGTTCTTGTGGTCCAGCCACCATGAGAGGGACTCTCGGACCAATGGGGGAAGCACACAAACCCCGTCCAAAGACGTGGGGTCCTTGTCCCATACTGACAGAAGGTGAAGCTGCAGAGGCCTCAAATGGAACTGAGCAAAGGGGACTGCCTCGAAGCTCGCCACCATCAGGCCCACCAGCTGCATTCTCTGTCTGAGGGAGGGCTGGGGGCACGAGAGCAGGAACCTCACCTGCGCAGTCAGAGCTTCCACCTTTTGTTGAGGAAGGAATATCCGTGACTGCACAGTAAGCATGAAAAATCGCCCGTGAGGGCACTTACAGACCGCGGAAGGAGGGGGACAGAGACCACGTGCGCGCGACTACCATCAAAAAGGCGCCAAGCGAACCTCGAAGGGCGGTCCAGAGCGGCCCGTGACCCGGAGCGCGCCAAGCCAGGTCCCCGCCCCCCCCCCCCCCCGAAGAGCGCGAAGCTCTAAGCCAGTAGACAGGGTTGTCATGAGGAACGAGGTGTATGACACTCAGAATGGATGATTTTTGCCAATGATGGCGCCGGCGCCGCCCGGTGCAGCACAGCCAGATAATTTACCCATCCGTGCTATGAGTGTCCACATGATCAGTGAGACACCCTACAACACTTGTGTGTCAAGAGCACTTCAATCATGTCCCAGTTGGGAATCGATGAAGCAAGGAAGCGCGCGCGGCGGCGGCGGCGGCAGACACACAATAAGGCTGCGAATCAGCGCTTCTGACACAGAGTATACAAGTCAAATGACATTACTAAAGGCCACTAGCGTGTAATCCAATACACAGACCACCTACACACCCCCCCTTTCTTTCCCCCCAGGCTACGGGGGGAACAAGGGAGAATGGCGGCCCTTTGTACAAGGCCCACCGCTACACGGGGCATGGGCAATAATGCGGGAGGGGCATCCCTTAGAGGCTCACCATCAGCCTAAACCGCCTACCCTTTGGTGGGGGACTGCGGTGGAGCATGGCCCCATAAGCACGCATGGTGCTGCCTACCTTCACCCGACCAGGGCAGCCCAGGCTGGGAGGCACAATACGAGGACGACAGGTGGGAGTAGTCCAACAGGGCCGCAAACTTTGATAGCCCCACTCACCTGCGAGAGAGTGATACTTCATGTCTTCGCAGTCAGCACTGCAGAGAAATCTGGGGATTTGTGGGAGGTCCCCGGGTATTTTAGGGGCCGGGAGTAGCCTGTTTTGCATATCTCTGCACTGCAGCGCCATCTGGCGGAGGATAACCCAAGTGTAAGTACTATATCTGGAGCAGGACGTACTGTATACTAAGAATAGCACGGCAGTGATCGTCGTGGGACACGACGAATCAGAGGGGAGAAAGAAAAACCCCAAGGAGGGGAGAAAGAAAAACCCCAAGGATCTTATTTGTAATGGAATTTCGGGGGGGGGGGGGGGGGGGGGGGGGGGGCATCTGTATAATCTTCCTTTCTGGAATCAGCAGAAAGACCCACTCTGTAGTGCTTCAAAAAATGTGTGTGGGGGAATGCCAAGTACCTGCCCGATTAGCCCAAGAAGCAGAAACCGTCCTAGTAAAATGTGCTGTTAGGGACCAAATTTTCGAAACTTCCAGAAGCTAACTGTATGGCTTCCCTAATCCACCTAGCAATGAGGCTTTAGAGGCTTTCAGACCCCCTTCTTTCTGTCCTGCAAAGGCTAATAAATAATCAGTTTTCCTCCAACCTGAAGCGCTAACAAAATGCTTCTGGCATCTAGCAGTGGGGCATCCACTTCGGGAGGGGATGACCAACGTTTAACCACATCAGCAGGAAAGGCATATCTCTTACCCCAACTCTTAGGGACTCCGGGGAGCCTGCTAGGACGCTCCTGTGACAGAGGCTCTGTCTTTTGGATGTCATCACTATTCAGTTGCCCACCGGGTCATTCACTGGCCTTTTCTTAATTAGGTTACAGGCAATGTCATTGTATTTTGACTGCCATTGTGTATTGTTGATTACGTCACAGTCAATGGCATTGTTCTGATTGAGTGTATTACAGCCTGCTATTGTTCTACTGATTGCGTCACCGGCAGAGTTGAGGGATTGTTTGCCCTGCTGCTATTGGTCAGTGTGGTTGTCATTGCATGGAGACTTGTGTATATAAGGCCTAGAGTGGCACTAATAAACACTTCACCTTCACCCTCAATACTGAGTTCTGTCTCTTATTGGGGGAAACGCTATATTACAATTCACTAGCCCTTGTAAGGGCTGTTCCTGTTTCCTCACGGACGACTCTGAATTCCAGCAGCACCTCTTACGATTGGGAAAAGGACGTCTCGGGCGGTGAAGCCCTCCGGCGATAAGGGTTATCGCTACAATTGGTGGCAAGCGGTGGGATGGTCCTTTGTACCCAGAGAGAGTGCTACCCTGATGGAGAGTCAGTATGACAAGTTGAAAAGGCTGACCCTGAAGGATCTACTCGAGAGCCGGGGAAGGTCAGCTAGCAACCGCCCACGTCAGGAACTGATAGCCAAGCTGATCGAAATGGATCGTGCAGCAGTGAGGACCGAAACCAATATAGAGATCGATGAAGACGCTGCTCTCGTTCAAGCAGTTCAGAACAGATTGTCGGTCTATGGCCGAATCCATTACAAGAACTGATCGACCAAGTCTTCGCCGCAGCGGAGGCAGAGGCCAGTAAGCAAAGGGAAGATCGGCGACTCGCAACCCAGCAGCCTCTCAGCCTCAGTTACACTGGGGGGAGAAAGATTCCATTTGCAGCATTTAAGTCCTTCCAGAAAAGTGACGATGAGATTGACGGATTTTTGGCCGATTTTGAACGGCAGTGCGCTTTACACCGGGTACCCACGGAGGAATGGGTCACCATATTATCAGGGAAAATCTAAGAAAGCTTCCGATGCTTTCCGGGGCCACCCCTGATGCGGACATACCACACTACCATCTGGTAAAGGAGGCTTTGTTAGCCCGGCACGCTGTCACCCCGGAAGCCTACAGTTGTTTTTACTAGAACATTTTCTCAATGCCTTGCAACCAGAGCTAAGAGAGTGTGTACAAGACCAGCACCCTGTGAGTACATGTGTGTGTACAAGACCAGCACCCTGTGAGTACATGTGTGTGTACAAGACCAGCACCCTGTGAGTACATGTGTGTGTACAAGACCAGCACCCTGTGAGTACATGTGTGTGTACAAGACCAGCACCCTGTGAGTACATGTGTGTGTACAAGACCAGCACCCTGTGAGTACATGTGTGTGTACAAGACCAGCACCCTGTGAGTACATGTGTGTGTACAAGACCAGCACCCTGTGAGTACATGTGTGTGTACAAGACCAGCACCCTGTGAGTACATGTGTGTGTACAAGACCAGCACCCTGTGAGTACATGTGTGTGTACAAGACCAGCACCCTGTGAGTACATGTGTGTGTACAAGACCAGCACCCTGTGAGTACATGTGTGTGTGTACAAGATCAGCACCCTGTGAGTACATGTGTGTGTACAAGACCAGCACCCTGTGAGTACAACTGTATGTGTGTGTGTGTATCATCTTCACCCTCAATACTGAGTTCTGTCTCTTATTGGGGGGAAAAGACAAGACCAGCACCTTGTGAGTACAACTGTATATGTGTGTGTGTGTATACAGGCCCGGTAGACAAAACGGTAATGCAGATGGATTATCCCGGCAAACAGAACTCTGCCCATAACAAGAGTCCGGACAGCCCCACGTTAACCCGAACAGGGTCAATCCGGGTCTGCCGGGTGTTCCACAAAAAGGGGGGCATTGTGACAGAGGCTCTGTCTTTTGGATGTCATCACTATTCAGTTGCCCACCGGGTCATTCACTGGCCTTTTCTTAATTAGGTTACAGGCAATGTCATTGTATTTTGACTGCCATTGTGTATTGTTGATTACGTCACAGTCAATGGCATTGTTCTGATTGAGTGTATTACAGCCTGCTATTGTTCTACTGATTGCGTCACCGGCAGAGTTGAGGGATTGTTTGCCCTGCTGCTATTGGTCAGTGTGGTTGTCATTGCATGGAGACTTGTGTATATAAGGCCTAGAGTGACACTAATAAACACTTCACCTTCACCCTCAATACTGAGTTCTGTCTCTTATTGGGGGAAACGCTATATTACAATTCACTAGCCCTTGTAAAGGGCTGTTCCTATTTCCTCATGGACGACTCTGGAATTCCAGCAGCACCTCTCACCATTGGGAAAAGGACGTCTCGGGCGGTGAAGCCCTCCGGCGATAAGGGTTATCGCTACAGCTCCCATCCCTTGAGCACGAGATTATTAAAATGAGATTGCTCAGGGAACTCTAAACGTGGCTTAGCAATATGAAACAATTCCCCCTGCTGCTTAGGAGCCGCTGCCGGGTGAGAGATTATTATTATTTATTTATATAGCGCCATCAACTTCCGTAGCGCTTTACATGGTATGATTACAGACAGGGTAAAACATATAGTACAGAGAACAATACAAAATTGGATGCCACAGGTTAAAACCAAGTGTTGTGAGCACAGGAGACAATAGGGAGGAGTGCCCTGCCCTTGCGAGCTTACAGTCTAAAAGATAGCAAGCACTTCAAAGATCTGAGCCAAGAGCCTCTCAGTATCATCTGGGGCCCAGGGATCAGAGCCAGAATCAGCATAACGCTTGGGCCGTTCATCAGATGATTCTGAGTCAGAGAACAATTCCCCTTCTTCCAGGGGGGTATAACCAGACAGATCAAAGAACTCATCCGCCTCCATAGGGAAAAGAGTGACATCAGGCGCCAAATGCCGTCTCTTAGCAGAGGCCTTATGCGCCATAGTATTAGCAAGCAACTTTTCAACACTAGCCAGTCTAGTAGACACATCAGGCTGAGACCCCCCCACTGGTATGCAGCTCACTGGGAGTCAGATGTAAGCGTGGGGGAGTAGGCGAAGCCATACGTGGCTCGGGCCCAGCTGCTGGTAAACCAGGCTGCAGCGTAAGCACCTGCTGGGTACACAAACCCGCACATTGTCAACACTTGTAGGGGACACCCCACACACAGCCGGGCTTGTCCCGAAGAAACCCCGAGCACATTATCCTGAGATGCCTCCATATGGTGATTATAGCGGCACAAAAGGCTGATAGGGATGCCCCAATAGCCCGCTAGAAAAATGGGAGGAATTAGCACACTAGGCCTCAATAAGTTTAATAAACTAATAGAGGGGGAAGGGCCGGGAGAAACCAATTGAGTTTGACCCGCTTGTAAGACAAAGCAAAAAACCCCGTAAGCGACATGCATACATAACATAAAAATATGAACAAACAGCCCACGGGGGCACTCACGGACCGCAGTAGGTAGGCGCCAGCCACGCAGCACGAGGAAGCAAAATGGCGCCGAGTATACCTCGAGGGGCGGGCCGCAGAGACAGTGATGCGGGATGCGCCATCCGCAGCCCCCTCCCCCGAAGAGCGCGAAGCCGCACACGTGACAAATTCAACCAATGATGGCCTGAGGTAATGCTGCCGCCGACCGCCGTACAAGCGCGCAGCGGCATATTCAAAAAGCAACCAGGGCTGTACGGTGAAGGAAAAGGCAAACCAAGCACACCCTACAAAGGAGAATGTACAAAGACACACACACCCCCCTCCATAACCCACACCCCAAGAACGCCAATGCCATTGATGCCGCTGCTTGTTTGACAGGTAAGAAAACCGAGCAAACAACTGAGATTCACACAGCATGACATCCCAGTTCGGGGCAGTTTGAGATGTCTCAGAAAAGGGTAATCAGCGGGGCCTGGAGTCCTAATGCGGACCAACACACTCCAATGTGGGCGTTGGTGGCAACCACCACTATGACAGTCCTAACCCCCCACCCCAACCCCGTTTGTCTGTCTAGTACTCACATGCTAATTAGGTGTTATTGTGATTGAAATGCTATTTGCGACTGATATTTATATGCTACTTCGGGTCTACCGGTGGCTGAGCTGACAAATGGGGTGAAGCCGTAGACCACTAGGCAAGGTGTATGTTTGGTGGGCTATGGCAAAGTAAATGCAGGGGGAATGCCACTAGTGCTTGCCTTGTTTATGGTTCCAGGAGCAGCTGCATTCTGAAAGAGCGGCAGCCATGATGATGTGAGCTATTGAATGACTGTTTATGCACTTTGCCTACAGTGTCCCTTTTAAAGCCAGTCTGCACAGGACACAGATGATTAGTAATTGCCTCACCATGGTAATGGCTCTTCTGAAACTTCCTTTACTTGTGATTACATCTTTCTGTTGTGCTCACAATGGGAGCACTGTACACACTTTAGGACAGCAAGTCCTTTTACTTTGGCAAAAACTCTTTGAAAATCAGGCTAAAATGTTGAGTTTAGGTCTGCTTTAACATTTTTTCTGCCAGCCTACCCAGCAATGTTGTCACCCTCTGTTGCCAGGACATTTCCCCATTTTGCACTGTACATGCTTAACTGATTTTTGAAGGAATGTCCAGGAATTGCTGAGGAAAATTATTTGTTTTTTCATCATCAGAAAACATCTATTTTGTGATTATTTCAGTGCTTTCTTAATATTTTTTGTGAAATGTGGGGGGGAAACATTGTTACACTTGATGATTTTCATGAAAAATATACAGTCACTAACTCTCAAAAGATTCAATGGTTGCACAGCCAAAAAAAAAAAAAAAAAAAAAAAAACATTTTCCAAAAATATTAATATGCAAGCAAGAAAAAAAACAAGCTAAATCTGAAATGGCAAGGTCACCCAAACAGAACAATGCCCAACATACATAGCTACTTTTAACCCTTTTAACTGGCAGACTACTTGAGATTTTGTCACCCTCTGACCATGTTTTTACTATTTTGTGTTTAACTTTGATTTTTGTGGGGATTTCCAGGAAAATTATTTCTTTCAACAGACTTTGGGCTTCAATAAGAAATGTCTTGTTTTTTCAGAAATACATCCCCTTTTAATGAAGGCCTTTGGGGGGGGAGGGGGGTAACCAGAGGGAGGGATATTGTCCTCCCCACGGGTTGGGCACATCTGAATGAGCTGAAGAATAGGTGGAACACGCAGCATCTGGATCCGTGGCAGCTAGTGACCTTCCAGCAGTTCATCCTGAGGTTAGGTCCTAGGACCGCAATGTTAAGGGAGCTTACTACTTTTGAGCGGTTGCCATTCTCCCCCATAGCCCCCAAAAAACGCTGTCGCAGCTTTACGCATTACTACTGGTTCCAGGGGAGCAGGAACAACATCCAATAGCAGTGTCCATAAAGTAGGGTGGGATCCCCAACAAAAACGACAACAGCAGACAGTTTAAAACCACTGTCACCTGCATAACCATACAGCCAAGACAGCATGAGCTGAGGCCCTAACATCAACCTTGAAAAACTTTGCAAAGGTATGAACAGAAGGCCAAGGTAGTGGCCTAGCAAACCAGTTCAACAGAAGCCTGGTGCTGAAAAGCCCAAGAGGCATCAAAGCACGAGTAGAATAAGAATCAAAGCGAAAAGGAAGATTCTTCCTCTTGTTGGAATAGGCCTGAGTAACAGCCTGACGAATCCAATCGCTAACAGTAGACTTGGCAGAAGCCAAAAAACCCTTCCAAGTACCAGAAGGAACATCCATTAAAGTAATAACCAGGGCCAAATCCGCCCAACTCCCCGAGAGCAGACGAGATCGGGCACATTCAGGATGTAATGACCCAAGGAACATCAGTTCTCCTAAAGGACACAGTGACTTCCAAGGAAAAAACTTCCAACACCTGTTCAAGGAATGCAGAACCCTTTCCTCAGCGTTGCTAGGAAAAAGGCACAGCAGGAAGAACAATATCTCGAATCAATGAACATAAAGACACCACCTGATGCGGAGAGTCCGGCTTCAGGCGGAACACCACTTTATCCTGGTGTATCTCAAAGAATGGGGGCTAGGTAGACAGAGCCGCCCGCTAACACACGCCTGACCAAGGTAACAGTCACCAGAAGGACAACCTTGAGGGTAAGAACAGCCAGACAGCATCCTGAATAGGACCAAAGGGACAAAACCCTGCAAGCAGACAGAATGAAATTCAAATTCAAATCCCAGCAGGGACCATAGGATTACATGGGGGACGCACATGAGTACCCCCTGAAAGAAGACTTAACCAAGGAAGACTGAACCAGAGACTACTAAGGCAAGGTGGACAGGGCGGAACCTGACCCATAAGAGTACTGAGTTGGAGAACCAACTCCAAATCATGCTGAAACCAACTCTAGAACCCTGGGAACCGAGAACGCCCAACAGGGAAGAGACCTAGACTCACACCAATCAATATGGGTATGCCATACCCTATAACAGATAGAAGAAGAAGAGGAAGAAGCTTGCTCCTAGCCTTCCCATAGTCTCAATCACCGAGACAGATAAGCCTGTCTCCATCAAGATGGATGTTTCAGCAGTCAGGCCGACTAGGCCAGAGTCTGTAGATTGGAGTGACGTAAAGGGGGCCCTGAGTGAGCAGAGCTGGCACTCCTGGCAAAAGGTACAGAAAAACTACTGTCCTCGGTACCATGTCTGCAAACCACACTCTACTAGGGCACCTGGGGGCCACCAGAATCACTGGTCCCCTTACCAGAGCAATCTTGCACAGAACCCTGCATAGCAGGGGGAATGGAGAAAAGACATACAGAACCGAACGTCCAGTCATGACGTTACTAATGACGCCCAGCGCGCACGTGGGCATTGTCATAAAATTGGGGGTTGGTCTTAAAAAGACCAAGAAACCGTAAGATGGGCCACTCCAAAATGTGCAATGTGTTGGCATCCGGACCACTGCCAGAGGATCCTGGGACAGGGAAACAAAGGCCGAGAGCCTGTGATAGTGACCGAACACAAACAGATCCACAACTGGTTGGACCCCATAGTAACACAGGGATTAGCACATCCTGTCGCAGAGGGACTCCACCGGAGCGAATATCACTGATATGCAGGGAACATTGTCTCCACCCAGATTAGGAACATAGACACTTCCTGGAGGGTCCACCAGCTCCAGGCCCCTTCCAATGATTAATGTAGGACACTGTCAGACAGACCGAGCGCCCCCAAACTGTCAGGGAAGTAGTCAAGCGAGATAGAACCAACTGAAAATGCTCACTGTTTCGAACATCAATAGGCGTAAGGACCTTCTAAGGGCCCCACCACCCCCAGAATCGCAGGGAGTTTCAGAAGAAACCCTCCCCCTTCAACCTGATAGGTTGGCATCCATGGAGACCGTTTCCAGGAAGGGGCAAGAAGGAACTGCCCCCAGACAGGTTCCTTGAGTTCATCCACTCCAAGAGAAACCTTCTTACCAGGTGGGAAGGCCCACAGACCCTGCTCCAGGGATGCTGGATCCCTGTCCTGTATTAACAATAGAAGTCGCAGAAGGGCCCAAGGGGAACTGAGCATAAGGGACCTCTTCCGAGCAAGCCACCAACGGGCCCACCAGCTGCATCCCTGCCTAGTGAAGGGACCGGGGACAGCAATGAGGGACTGTGCCCATGTGACCAGATTGTCCACTTTATTGCTGAGAAGGGAAGATTCTCGTCTGAACCTAATCCAGATTAATTCCTAGTAATGGAGTTACCGATTAAGGGGACAATGAGGACTTGGGGTGAATGATCACCCATCCAAATGACTCCCAATGGACGCCATCAGCCGGGTATCCAACTTAGCCTGATGAAGAGACAGGTAAGTGAAAAAGGATGTCTAGGTAGGTCATCACGCGGACGCCCCTTCGTCTCATCAGAGACATCACCGCCATCAGCACCTGGGTGAGCACTCTGGGAGCTGAAGAGAGGCCAGATAACAAGGCCACAATTAGCAGTGTTGGACTTCCAACACGAACCTGAAGAGCCTCGGTGTCCTGAAGGCACAGGGATGTGAACATAAGCATCTTAGAGCTCCACAGACGGCAAGAAGCCCCTGGGCGCAAGGCGCTGATGGCCCATCTCAGAGTTTCCATGCAGAAACTGCCTGTAATTGGAGAACTACTGTGAATCCAGAATGGCCCAGCCTGACCCATCCTTTTGAGGGACTGTGGAAAAGTTGGTGTAGCGGCCCCTGCCTCTGCCCGTTACGGCAATCTGCAAGTGACCCTCAGACCTCGCAGGCCTTGCATGGCCTGTGCCAGCAACTAAATAGCGACAGAGACCAGGAGTACCGCGCAGCAAACTATCTTTTTTCCCCCACTAACGGGGGAATCTGGGGAGGAAGGTGACCCAAATAGAGGGTTCACTGTTAGATGGGACACGGGGGCACTGGTGCGGGAGGGGCATCCAACTGAAGGCTCACCATTCGCCTTAACCGCCTACCCTATGGTGGAGGATTGCGGTGGAGACTAGCTCCGTAAGCACACTAGGTGCTGCCTACCTTCACCCGACCAACGCAGCCCAGGCTGGGAGGCATATTCTTTTACAAAAAGGACGGGTGGAAATAGTCCCACAGGGCCTCGGGCTGTAAAGCCCCGCTCGCCTGCGAGAGCGTGATACTTCATGTCTTCGCAGTTCCAGCACAGAGAAATCTGGGGATTTGTGGGAGGTCCCTCGGTATATGTAGGGCCGGGAGGAGCTTGTTTTCTACATGTCATTACTACTACTGGAGCAGGACGTGCTGTATGCTTAGAATATACAATTCTGTGATTACTCACCTTGTAGAATTGGTATTCTAAGTATGCAGCACGTCCTGCTCCAGATAGTATTCATAACAGCTGGGATATAAGGCTCGATTCAGAGAGACAAAAAAAGAAAACTTCCGTTTTAGTTCCGATCAGTTTTTTTTTGGAAATGTTTCCGTTCTCGTATGAGCGATTCTATGCATGCATTGAAAACCTTCTGTAAAGTTTCCGTCCGTTCGTACGGCAGATTACGAATACGAGAATGCCATTTTCCATCCAGACTTTTCCGTTTCATTTTCACATGTTACAACGTAGGCTTTCGTTTTTGCCCTTTTCCCATCGTATCCTCCAACGAATCCTTTACGTTTCCCGTTAGTTTCTGTTTCCCTTTTTCAATAAATATTCGTCCAGACGGAAATCCTTACGATCTTGCGCCTGCGCACTACAAACTTAACTCATTAAAGTGCTCGCCTACATATTTGCCACCCTCACTTCTACTACAATGTTTAGCTAAATCACTTAGCACTGTCCTCCATCTTCCCTTTTGGACCCTAAAAGCTCACCCAAACCACTCAGCACTATCCTCCATCTTCCCTTTTGGACCCTTAAAGCTCACCCAAACCACTTCTTGGTTAGGTTCTTCTTCCATTTTAGCCCCCTAAAACGTACCCAAATCACTTCTCGGTCAAGTGAATATTCATCTTTAAAAATTTTGAAAATTTAAAATTTTTACAACTATAAAAAACAAAATACATAGCAATGGCAGGCCACTGAACATTTTTCTTCATCTGTGGTCCCCAACGAGTTGCGCAGCTCCTGCATCTTGCCCACCAACTGAAGGACCCTGACACTCAGTTGTGCCACTCTGGCACGTGTGGTCCCTGTTAAAAAAAAGGTAAATTAAAATATTGGTATAACCTTGTTGGGGTCATACTGCAGTGCCCCCCCCCCCCCCCCCGGATGGTCCAAACACCTAAATCTGGACTTCAAAAGCCAGAGGGCCCTCGCCACGGGCCGTTTTGCATAATGCCCGATTAGAGAACCCCTGGCCTGCATTCTGCAGGCAAAGAACGGGCATCAGGAGCAAGGGCGAGTGGCGCATCTTGCAGTTCCTGCAACCAAATATAAAATAATTACACAAAGCAAAGGTAACCAACTAAAACAATAACTCCTACAACAAATTAAGATTCAAGTTCAACAATCCAAATATAATTCACAAAGTACATAAGTCTAAAAAAATATAGCAATTATATGAATGTGTGGGAAAATAAAGGTTTACATGCTAAGGACTAATTTAGGTCAGCATTAAAATGCATCTATAAGGCATACATGAAATGTATTGATACAGGTATGCATTGCTAAACAGTTTATGGCCTCGGCCATGCTGATACATGCAATGCCTTGGTGCTAAAGGTGGCAGACTCCTCCACATAGCCGCAAAACATGTTCAACAATAGCAATCCGAGCCCTCAAAGGTCCCGTAAGTGGATCGGAAATGAAACGGATTTATAGGGTGGTGATCCGTCGGAAATCAGCTCTCTGAATCAGACAGAAACCCATCCCAACAACGGAAGTTATCTGAACGAACGGAAAATTTCCGATTTTGTTTGGAAAATGATCCGAACTAACGGAAATGTGCCGATTTGCTTCCGTTCATCGAAAGCGCATTCCCGAACGTTCGTACGAACGAAAAATGATCGAAAAAAAGCAAAAAAATGACAAACACCCACCAAAACTTTCACAGACAGCTACGGAAGTCCGGATGAATGTGTCTCTGAATCAAGGCTATAGTCCACAAGAGGGCGCTTTACTGAAGACGGCAAAAAGAGGCCTCTCCCGGTCCATATATACCCGGGACCTCCCACTAATTCCCCAGTATAACAAAGCAGTAAGGGAACTAGGAGAAGCCAATAACAAATTCAACCATGTTAACAAGGAACAAATTACCATAAAGAGGATCCAAGAATAAAGTAATCAGGGTGGGATGGAGCAGGACGTGCTGCATACTTATAATACCAATTCTACAAGGTGAGTAATCACAGAATTGTATTATTCTAAGTATGCAGCACGTCTTGCTCCAGATAGTATTCATAACAGCTGGGACATCCAATAGCAGTGTCCATAAACGGGTGGGGATCCCAAAAAAGGCAACAACGCGCAGTTCAAACCACCGCCCCCTGCAGAACCTTACGGCCAAAAACAGCATCCGCTGAGGCCTGAACATCAACCTTGTAAAACTTGGAAAAGGTATGAACAGAAGACCACGTAGCAGCCTTACAAACTTGTGCAACAGAAGCCTGGTGTTGGAAGGCCAAGTAAGCCCCAACAGCACGGGTAAAATGAGCAGTAACACGGAAAGGAGGATCCTTCCCCCTAGTAGAATAGGCCCTAACAATGGCCTGACGGATCCATTTACTAATAGTAGACTTGGCAGGTGCCAACCCCTTCTTGGGACCCGATGGAACCACAAACAAGGCGTCCGTTTTCCTGAAAGGAGCAGTAGCCACCACCAGGTAGTACTTCAAATTCCTGACAACATCCATAGAGTGCAAGGCCCTCTCCTTGGCATTACCAGGATTAGGGCACAAGGAAGGAAGCACAATATCCTGATTGAGATGGAAGGCAGAGACAACCTTAGGTAAGAAATCTGGTTTAAATTGGAAAACCACCTTGTCCTGGTGTCTCTCAAAGTAGGGAGCCTGAATCGACAGAGCCGCCAACTCAGAAACATGCCGGACAGAGGTAATAGCCACCAAAAACATGAGTGACCCCCTGGAAGAAGGTCTTGACCAGAGGATGTAGGACGAAAGACCTCTGCAAGAAAACAGCCAAGCCACATGACCCTTCAAGGTGCTGAGCTGAAAACCCATATCCAAACTATGTTGCAGGAACTCCAGGATCCTAGGAATGGAGAACACATGACGGGGAAAGGCCCTAGACTCACACCAGTCAATGTAGGCCCGCCACTTCCTAGCGCTGACAAGAGTCTGAACCACCGAATCAGACAGACCTTCCTCCTTCAGGATGGCGGTTTCACCAGCCAGGCCGTCAAGCCAGCGTTTGTAAATTGGGATAACAGAGCCGTCCTTGAGTGAGAAGGTCCGGAACCAAGGAAAGAGCGTACTGATCCACTGCCAGCCGCACAACGTCAGCGAACCACACCTGTCTTGGCCACCTGGGGGCCACCAGAATGGCTGGCACCCGCTCCTGAACCAAGTTGTGCAGAACCTTGCTCAGAAGAGGAAACGGAGGGAAGAGGTACAGGAGACCGAGACCCTGCCAGGACAGAGAATCCACCGCCAGAGCCAGGGGATCCTGGGACAGGGAAACAAATGCTGGCAGCTTGTGATTGTGACGAGAAGCAAACAGATCCATGTCTGGCCCCCCCCACCGGTGACAAAGGGATAAAAAGACCTCGCTGTTGAGGGACCATTCCCCCCAGTGAGCGGTCCCCCTGCTCAGGGAATCCGCCTCCAGATTCTCCACTCCCGGAATATAAACTGCTGAGATGCACGGTACATTGTTCTCGGCTTAGGACAGAATCAAAGACATCTCCTGGAGGGCACTCTTGCTCAGAGCCCCTCCCGGATGATTGATACAGGCGACCGCCGGCTGATTGTCGGCTGTACTGGCAGACCCTGAAGGTGAGGAGTCAACTGTGCCAGTACCAACCGAACCGCCCTCAGCTCCAGGACGTTGATCGGGACGTGAGCCTCCTGAGGGCCCCCCAGCCCCTGGAATTGGAGGGCTTTCAAGCAGCCCCCCCAATCTGACAGACTGGCATCCGTAGTGACCATCTCCCAACATGGAGTCAGAAAGGATCTGCCCCCAGAAGATTCCTCGAGTCCAGCCACCACAGGAGGGACCACCGAACCAGAGACGAGAGAACAAAGGCCTGATCCAAAGACAGGGGACTCTTGTCCCAGACTGAAAGGAGATGGAGCTGAAGGGGCCTCATCTGAAATTGAGCGTAAGGGACTGCTTCGAAGCAGGCCACAATCTGTCCCACCAATTGCATCCCTTGCCTGATGGAAGGACGAGGGCTGGACAGCATGGAATGACCCAGAGCTTGAAGAGAATCCACCTTCTGCTGAGGAAGAAAAATCCTGGCCAGAATGGCATCCAGATTCATGCCCAGGAAAGGGGTCACCCTGGACGGGGAGAGGGAGGACTTGGGATAATTGATCACCCATCCGAACGTTTCCAAGGCCGCTACCACCATCTGGGTATCCAACTCCGCCTGCTGGAGAGAATGAGATGTAATGAGAATGTTGTCCAGATAAGGAAGGATGCAAATGCCCCCGGCTCTGAGGATGGCCATCACTCCCGCCAGTACCTTGGTGAACACTCTGGGGGCTGATGTGAGACCGAAGGAAGTGCCACAAATTGGTAGTGCTGGTCCTCCAGGTTGAACCTGAGGAACCGCTGATGCCCTGGGAAGACTGGCACATGAAGGTAAGCATCCTTGATGTCTATGGAGGTCATGAAGTCCCCTGGGTGCAAGAAGCTGATCGCGGAGCGCAGGGTCTCCATGCGAAAGCGCCTGGTTCTGACGAACCTGTTGAGAAGCTTAAGTCCAGGATGGGCCTGATGGAGCCATCCCTTTTGGGCACTGTGAAGAGATTGGAATAATAACCTTGACCTCTCTCCCCCAGAGGGGCCGGACAGATGACCCCCATACCCAATAAGTTCTGTACAGCTTGACATAGACCCTGAGCGGCCAAGGGGTCTAGAGGAATCCGAGACCTGAGAAATCTTGGAGGGGGTCGTGCCGCGAACTCTAGCTTGTAGCCGGAGGTCACAACCTCCAGAATCCACCTGTCTGCGACCTGTTGTCCCCAGACATGAGCGAAGAGCCGCAGCCGTCCCCCCACCCGTAAGGGTGAGGGCGCCCCATCATGGCCGAGCGGGCTTAATGACAGATTTGGGCTTAGATCCCCAGGAGGATCCGGGACAGGCACGGCCTCTACCCTTGCCCCAGAAATCCCCCCTGTGCCCCGCAAAGGGAACCCCCCTCCCAGACCTGGATCCACGAAAGGAGGGGCTAAAGGACCCTGAACCCCGAAAGGACCGCGGTTGTCTTTTGCGTTGGGGCAACCTACCTCCCTTTGCAAAAATGGTCCAACCGGTTACCAAAAAGGCGTAGCCCCTTACAGGGTAGCCCTGTGAGAGCCTTCTTGGCAGCATTGTCAGCTGCCCACTGGCGCAGCCAGACCGAGCGGTAAATAGACACAACCAGAGCCGAAGTCCTGCTGCACATCCTGCCAAGCGCTAGGCCAAGCCCCCTCCAGGAACGCGGGGACAGGCCGAAGACAGGCCGCCCCGCAGCCAATCATCGTGCAGCCTGCCCCAGAGTGACGTCACCACCCTGCTGCCGCCGCCGAGCGCGCGTGGGGGCAGTTCAAATGTGAAGCAGGAGGAGAGGAGCAAAACGCTGAGCACATGTGCCAGCGCGGATTGTACAGTGTCACAAAGGCATAAGAGTTTACAGAGCATAATCACTCACACACTCACACGGACACTGACCCCCCCCTCCTCCCCGACTAACAGGGCAAACGGGAGAAGGGGGAGTGTAAGCCCTTGATTACATTTGGGACATGTAAGGGAAGACTAAAGCGGACGGGGCATCCCAAATACAGGCTCACCAAAAACCTGTGCCGCCTACCCTTTGGTGGGGGGATTTGCGGTGGAGCAATACTCCAGTAAAGCACCTCTAATAGGTGCTGCCTACCGTCACCCGACCACGCAGCCAAGGCTGGGAGGCAAGTAAAGGTGGAATGGGTGGGAATAGAACACAGGGCCAGGGGCTGTGCAGCGCAGCTTACCTGCGAGGAGAGAAGCCATTATCTTGACCTTCGCAGACCACTGCAGAGAAGGAACTGGGTAATTAGTGGGAGGTACCGGGTATATATGGACCGGGAGGGGCCTCTTTTTGCCATCTCTGCAGTAAAGCACCCTCTTGTGGACTATATCCCAGCTGTTATGAATACTATCTGGAGCAGGACGTGTTGCATACTTAGAATAATGGAAGAGTCCCCCCCCCCCCCCCACTGGAATGTTAGGAATGAGACTTGGGACCCAGAAGGGAATAGACCCCCTACCCCTGATCTCTGGCCTCGTAAACTCTGAGGGAATCTTGGCTTCTTATAGTCCGACCGCTGAGAGGGCACCATCACTCTCAGACAGGGTGGATAAAAATCAATGTTTTTTTAAAAAAAATCAAAAAAAATCGGATTTTTTTTATTTAAATCTGATTTTTTTTCAATAAACTGCTTTTTGAGGAAAATATTTTACCATCCAAAGGTTCTTCCATCATGAGATAAAGCTGAGTTGTTTAACTCAGTAGAATAAAGGCTGTATATGTGTAACATTCACAATGCCATGCTCTTCCAGAGGTTTCTGTAGGATTAGTGGGCAGTTTCTCTCCTATATTATCACAGACGCTCGCTTTACTTACGCAGTTCTCAAAACTGAATTGGACTCCGCAGAGGTCCCAGCCTCTTCTTCACAGCAAAAATGTTACAACATGAACAGAGTTGAGAAAAAGACCTTAATCCTATTGTTCTACAAACCTATGATTAGTGAGCTACAGAGGACAGCAGGGACAGTAGTATTTAAGTTTTTCATGTGTCGGCTGGGCTGACAGTCTAAGTTTCTTAAAATATATATATATATTTTGTTTAGCCAAATTACTTAACAAAACATGGATGCTTGTTTAAGCAAATAACTTATGCTGTAATGTTGTTATTGTTTCAGTTGAATAAATCTATTTAAATTGTTATTAAGGTCAGGATTATCTCCTTCCTAAGTACAACAGAACAGTGGTGTCCAAATATGAATGATTAACCCATTAAACTGGGGAGAAAAAAAGTAATATAAAAAGGGATTCTAAAAATCTTCATCTACTTGCATGTTAAACTAGTTTAGGTAGAAACTTTGATTTAACCCTTCTAGCGCCAGCTACGTAAAATTCACGTAGCTGCCTCTCCTGTCGTTAAACGCCAGCTACGTGAATTTCACGTAGCTAGCGTTCCCTTACCTTCCGGGCCATCGGGGGGGCATCAGCGGGCCAGTTGCTGTGGAGCAGCTTGCAGGGAGTCCAGGGGTCAGGGGGAGGTGACCTGGGTGTGACCCAAGTCACCCGATCGCTCCCCTGACCAATCAGCAGGGGGCGCACGGCAGCTGTCATCAGCCGGCGCCCCCTGCTTACCTCATCCGGCGCAGCATCGTTTCTGGAGCCCAGGGCGACGGTAAGGCCGATCGCCGGCAAAACGCCCTCCACCAGCCTAGCCTCCGCCGCCCCGCCTGCCTGCCTGCCCGCCCCTCGCCTCCAGCCTCCTATTAGCTGGCTATACGCGCGCCGCGCGCCCGCCGGCTCTCCGCTCACCACCATGCCTCCATCCATCCATCCATCCATCACCCCAAATGCTGCCATCCGTCCTCTCACCCCCAATCCAGTCACCCTGTCACCCCCAATGCAGCCATCCATCCATCCATCTTGTCACCCCCATGCAGCAATCAATCCATCCATCCATCCTCTCACCTCCAATCCAGCCATCCTGTCACCCCCATGCAGCCTTGCATCCTGTCACCCCCATGCAGCCTTGCATCCTGTCACCCCCATGCAGCCATGCATCCTGTCACCCCCATGCAGCCATGCATCCTGTCACCCCCATGCAGCCATGCATCCTGTCACCCCCATGCAGCCATGCATCCTGTCACCCCCATGCAGCCATGCATCCTGTCACCCCCATGCAGCCATGCATCCTGTCACCCCCATGCAGCCATGCATCCTGTCACCCCCATGCATCCTGTCACCCCCATGCAGCCATGCATCCTGTCACCCCCATGCATCCTGTCACCCCATGCAGCCATGCATCCTGTCACCCCCATGCATCCTGTCACCCCCATGCATCCTGTCACCCCCATGCAGCCATGCATCCTGTCACCCCCATGCAGCCATGCATCCTGTCACCCCCATGCAGCCATGCATCCATCCATCCATCCTGTCACCCCCATGTAGCCATCCATCCATCCTGTCACCCCCATGCAGCCATCCATCCATCCTGTCACCCCCATGCAGCCATCCATCCATCCTGTCACCCCCATGCAGCCATGCATCTTGTCACCCCCATGCAGCCATGCATCCTGTCACCCCCATGCAGCCATGCATCCTGTCACCCCCATGCAGCCATGCATCCTGTCACCCCCATGCAGCCATGCATCCTGTCACCCCCCATGCAGCCATCCATCCTGTCACCCCCTCATGCAGCCATGCATCCTGTCACCCCCTCATGCAGCCATGCATCCTGTCACCCCCCCCATGCAGCCATGCATCCTGTCACCCCCCCATGCAGCCATGCATCCTGTCACCCCCCATGCAGCCATGCATCCTGTCACCCCCCATGCAGCCATGCATCCTGTCACCCCCCATGCAGCCATGCATCCTGTCACCCCCCATGCAGCCATGCATCCTGTCACCCCCCATGCAGCCATGCATCCTGTCACCCCCATGCAGCCATCCATCTTGTCACCCCCATGCAGCCATCCATCTTGTCACCCCCATGCAGCCATCCATCTTGTCACCCCCATGCAGCCATCCATCTTGTCACCCCCATGCAGCCATCCATCTTGTCACCCCCATGCAGCCATCCATCTTGTCACCCCCATGCAGCCATCCATCCTGCCACCCCCATGCAGCCATCCATCTTGTCACCCCCATGCAGCCATCCATCTTGTCACCCCCATGCAGCCATCCATCTTGTCACCCCCATGCAGCCATCCATCCTGTCACCCCATGCAGCCATCCATCCATCCTGTCACCCCCATGCAGCCATCCATCCATCCTATCACCCCCAATACAGCCATCCATCCATCCTGTCACCCCCAATGCAGTAATCCATCTTGTCACCCCCATGCAGCCATCCATCCATCCTGTCACCCCCATGCAGCCATCCATCCATCCTATCACCCCCAATGCAGCCATCCATCCATCCTGTCACCCCCAATGCAGTAATCCATCTTGTCACCCCCATGCAGCCATCCATCCATCCTATCACCCCCATGCAGCCATCCATCCTATCCCCCCAGGCGATCATGTGCTCCCTGGCGGCCGGGCTCGCACCCACCTGGCCTCCATCTTGGTCGGCCGGCATCTTGATTGGCCTCCTCGCCCTGCCTGCCCCGCCTCAGCCATTGGTTACAGAGCATTGCCGGCGCGGGACATGAGAGCAGGCCGCCGGACTCCGCCCACCTGCTGGGTCAGGGACGTGTGACTGACTGGAGTACTGAGGAAGAGACCCCGGAAGAAAAGGTATTTAAAAAAACGAAAAAAAAAATAGATGTTGATTTTGGAGAGGGAGTGTGTGTGTATATGTGTGTTTTTTTTTTCAGTTTGGTCACGGGGCTCCTGAGCGCATGCCCATAGGGGCGCCCGTGCCCCATGACCAACAAGTAAATCTGGCCAGTTCGGTGGTTCCGGCGCTCTTCCCCAGGGGAAGACCAACCTCCACAACAACCAGTATAACCAGTGAGTTTCGGGAAGGCTTGCGCCCAGAAAGCTGCAGCTACAACAACAAGCCTGGTACGCCTAGAACGCTTGAGGTGTGTACTTTCAGGGAACATGTGGTTTGTGGGGGGTATTTTTATTGAAAAGTGATGTTTTTGTTGAAAAAGCGCAAGGTGCGCACTTTGTCTGCAGAGCAGGAAATTTCAATGGAAATGCCCGTTATGCATACGCTTTGCTTTGGGGTAATTGGCAACCTTACCCTTGGAGGTAGCTATGCATGTTGGGTATTGTTCTGTTCAGAAGACCTTGCCATTTCAGATTTGATTAGTTTTTTTTGGTTAGCGCATGTTTTTTATAGAAAAAATTGGTCTTAATGCTGCATTTTTGCTATTTTTTTAGGGAAATCCGGTACAACCAGTGAGTTTCGGGAAGGCTTGCACCCAGAAAGCTGCAGCTACAACAACAAGCCTGGTACGCCTAGAACGCTTGAGGTGTGTACTTTCAGGAAACATTTGGTTTGTGGGGGGTATTTCTATTGAAAAGTGATGTTTTTGTTGAAAAAGCGCAAGGTGCGCACTTTGTCTGCAGAGCAGGAAATTTCAATGGAAATGCCCGTTATGCATACGCTTTGCTTTGGGGTAATTGGCAACCCTACCCTTGGAGGTAGCTATGCATGTTGGGTATTGTTCTGTTCAGAAGACCTTGCCATTTCAGATTTGATTAGTTTTTTTTGGTTAGCGCATGTTTTTTATAGAAAAAATTGGTCTTAATGCTGCATTTTTGCTATTTTTTTTAGGGAAATCCAGTACAACCAGTGAGTTTCGGGAAGGCTTGCGCCCAGAAAGCTGCCGCTACAACAACAAGCCTGGTACGCCTAGAACGCTTGAGGTGTGTACTTTCAGGGAACATGTGGTTTGTGGGGGGTATTTCAATTGAAAAGTGGTGTTTTGGTTGAAAAAGCGCAAGGAGAGCAAAATGGTGTATTTTCTTTGAAAATTAGCTCAGTCGCTCTTTTTAGTTTTCCGTGTCTCGTGGGCAGGAAAGGATGTCTACCAATACATATGTGGTACTGTTGCAATCGGGAGCAATAGGGCTTTTACACACAATATGATTTTCTGGAACAACTTGCATGTTTTATTAGGAAAACACACTAAAATTGTAAAAAAATGTTTTTTTTGGGTTTTTTTTTACATATTTTCAATAAAAATATTTAAAAAACACTGACAATCTTACAAACAAGACACTTCATGTTAAAGCCCAGACTGTGCTGAAAAAAAAATATATAATTGTCCAGGGAAATACTGGGAAATCTCTTCAAAAATCACAGTTGAACATGTGGAGCGCAAAATAGTGCAAAATGGTCTGGCAACAAAGGGTGACAAAATCTCAAGGTAGGCTGGCGGTTAAAGGGTTAAATCACTGATTTAAATCAAGCCTTACTGACTAGTGATTTAAATCGTGATTTAAATCGTGATTTAAATCAGTTAGATTTAAATCAAATCCACCCTGCTCTCAGAGGACCACATTTCTAAGACACCTCCCACACAATCAGTGGCAATTAATGGTTTCAAGAGAACGGCATCAGTATCCCAAAACCTCGAGGAGGATGTCTTCTCGCTTATCCATGGGGTCTCTCAAACTCCCCATGTCCTCACAGGTCAGATTTCTTAGAAACCTGGGCCAGGGAAGTGTCTACTTTAGGATCCTTAACACAAGGCGATAGATGTGCCTCCTCAAAAGGAAAACCCCCATTAGCTTACCAGTAATGGATTTTCCAGTAGTCCTCCAGGACGGCCCAGCCGAGTAGCTACTCCCACCTACACAGGAAACTACTGGACAAGTTCAAATACACAACTTCCTCCAGGACCTCAGTGTTTTAACCGAGAAATCCCAAAAGAAACCGCTATATACATATATTATAAAATATAACTTAAAAACTGACCGCAGAATCGAGGAAGTCACAAGACCCAGAAACACCAGAATCTGTGTTAACGATATCCTGGGGTCTTGCTGGACGTAAGAGGACAGGGAGGTAGTCCTTTGTATCTTTGGAGGAGGCAGGTATGTCCTCTGCTTTAGGCTGTTGATCAGATAGCCTAGAAGTATACAATTAGTCTGTGCAGACAGACTCGACTTCTCCCTCTTTACTATCCCTCCTAGTTCTAATAGACCTATTCTCCAAGAGCTCTCTGGATGATGCCAAAAGTAAGACTTCATGCCTATCTGATCCCTTCTCAGAAAGGCCATCACTTCTGCTAAGATCCTTGTGAAGATCCGCAGTGCAGATGTCACCCCCCCACCCCCACACTGGCCTATTTAGCCACCCTTTCTAATTCAGAACCAAATAAAAGCTTACCCTCAAAAGGGATACCACAAAGGTGCGACTGAGGAGTGGTCGCCCTGCCACATCCTGAGCCAAAGTGCTCTACGGACACAATTTATCAAAGCCATATCTTTAGCTGTGGCTCTAAAGGCTTCTGAGACAGCATTTGAAATGAAAATTAACGGTCTTAAACACAAATATTAATGCATACAAAATTGGGAGCATTTACTATTAATACTATTCTTGACCTTATCGATCCATAGCTCTGGCTCAAACTGACACAATCAGTTGCTAGCAGTGGTCTGAGCAAAAAAGAATCAGTATCCTAGGCTCTTTTAAGGAGGACATCTATTCTTTTATCTAATGGATCCCTTAGCGAGCCCATGTCAAAAATCGGATTCCTCAAGGGGGAAACTTCTCTTCAAAAAATTAGGAAAGTGTTCTCCATTCCCTAGACATCACATCCTGACTGGTGTATCGGGAACATGGCTCCTTTTTCTCTGTAAGGCCTCTATAAAGTTAATCATAAACTGAGAGGAATCTATCTTCTGTCTCAAAATTGAGGGAGGCCCAAATTCCCCTAATGCTCCAGAGAGTCCGTCATTCTGGCATCAAAAGATTTAAAGAATTTCAAAGTACAAAGTACATCTTGCACACTGCCTCCTGTCGCTTCATCTAAGCATTCTCTACATAATAGTTTAGAGGAACCTTCCAGAAAGGAGGCCTGGCAATTACAGCAGGACTTAGGGTGACCCATTCCACTATCCCTGGGCTCCTTCTGCTCCCTGGACTCTTTATGACTCCTAGAATCTCTGGAGTCTTTTTTTGGGGGGGGTCCTTAGTGACTTTAGCCTCCTTCCCTTTGGGCTCTTTAGCCTAAAACCAAAACAGCAAACAATTTCTGGGATGGGGGGGGGGGGGGGGGAGGGGGACCAGGGGGGCCATAGGCAATCCCCCAACCCTCCTGACTTACCCCATCAGACAAACCGTCCCCTTCCATCAGCACGTGTGAGCCCACCAGGGGTGCCACAGGTACACACTGTCCCAGTCTGGAGACGCGCGGGGACGACCATAAAACAGGGAGCCACGAGGTTTCCTCTATGCTCATTGCCCGGGAAATGCCTTCTAGAGGACCTTCCGGTTCCGGCTTTTGCATCACTGGAATGCATGTCCTGCCCTGAAAAACCAGAAGCAGTATGGCCGACACTGGCCACCTTTACCACGTGCGACCGCTGGAACTGGCTACACAGAGGGCGTTCCAGAGGACCCCCAACGCTGGAGCTCCAGGAAAAACGGTACGTCCTCCCTGGGCTCCTACATGCCTTCCTCTCCCCCCCAAGAGAATCCATAGGGGGGTATGGGGTGCTTACCACTATGTCCCGTAATCCCATCTAGCCAATAGGGGTTTGGGTGGGACCCAAAGCCCCCCGATGGTATCTCATCCAGGAGACTGCCGCCAGGACTAGGTCCAGGATGAGGAATTCCCTCGGGGTGTGGTTCCTGGGGGGGGGGGCGGGGGGGTGGGACCTCCGCCTGTAGAAGGCAAGGGGCCATGCGGACCCCCAAACTGCCTGCTAAAACACGGAGAGGGAGCCAGCCTGTTTCCTTGGGAGGAAACACAAAGCACTGAGGTCCTGGAGGACAGGACGGGGTATTTGAACTTGGCCAGTTGAGTTTCCTGTGTAGGTGGGAGGAGCTACTCGGCTGGGCCACCCTGTAGGACGCTTTGGGAAATCTACGCTTTAGAGGCCTTGGAAAATAGAACCTAGCCTCAGGTTTCTTCCATTACCTAGAAATCATATCCTAATTGAGTCATGTACGAAGAACGTTGTTTTTTTCCTTAAGAGATATCAGCTGGACCAGGGTATTCTTAGGGTACAGTAAATTGCCTTTATCAGATCCGGTGTGTCTACTGAAAATATTAACCTGGAAATGGCTGCTTCTAATTTAGCAAAAAGTGTGATAAGAGTGTGCCGATTCTCCTCATCAGAAGATCTACTCCTGGCTTAGAACTCTGGAACATTCCTGAAGGAATAACCTGGTTCTGGATCCCTGCCTCTGACAGCCCCCCTATCCTCTGCTACCGGCAGAGTGGCCAGACTGGGTGCTAAGAGAGCTGGTAAAAACTGATTATTGTTAATCACAAATTTGGATTTGTACAATGCAAAAGTACTATCTATTCCCCCTCTTCATACACTCTAAAAAACTGAAATCAGGGGATTGGACTTGGGATGCTTCTCTTTCTCCTCCTTAGCTTGGAAAAAACAATCACATAAAAAACAAAGATATGTACAATACTTGGCCTGGGGTGCACTTAATTTCTCCCCCACTCTTCTCCTCACCCCCATCAGCTTTAGGAAGAGAGAGAGGCTAAACAATAACAAAAATGGGTCACTTAGGGAGTCCACAGTCTGCAGCTGCTGAAATGTCAGTCCCTGTTGACCCTGCCTCCACTGCCACAATTGAAGTGTTTCTCTATTTGGCACAGAGACACAAGTGTCCTTGGGTCTGGCATGCCGCACCCTACTTCTAGCGCTCTTAAATGGTGGAGGACCTGCCCTCACCTGGCCTATCGCAGTAGATATACTCCATCACGTTTCCTTGAGAGGAAGCATAAAAACACAGAGGATCGAGGAAGAAGCATGGCTTTAATAGTCGTCCTGGAGGATGCCTTGGGAAAATACAGTATCTCTCCAATAAATAAAAAAAATAAAAAAAAAAAATAATATATATATATATATATATATATATATATATATATATATATATATATGACACATTTCACAAGCCAGCTTGCATACTCAATCACATAGAGATCTGCAGCTGGCCAGTTTCCCTGATCTGCAGCTGGCCAGTTTCCCTGATCTGCAGCTGGCCAGTTTCCCTGATCTGCAGCTGGCCAGTTTCCCTGATCTGCAGCAGGCTCATATGGGCGCCCATCACCAACCTGCATTCTGAGGTGGATGCCCAACCACAGATAAGCCAGTAGGCTGACAAGTGTATTTAGTTTTTTTTTTGTATCTAGCATTCATCGTTGCTTTAATTCCTAGTATAAAAAAGGAGGTGAGAATTTTTTTTGCCATTTAGCATGCTCAGGCAAACGCTAAATTTATTTGCAAAATTGATAGCATATCAGATTATTCTTGTATATTTTTGGTATAACACCACCACTGCTTACCTTTCTCTGCCCTTTCCGCATAACATGTTTGTCGTCATCCTGCCAATATGCATCGTCAAGTGCCTGCTGCCGTTTTGCATCAGCTACAGCTTTTGCCTCTGCCTTTCTGGCACGGGCAGCAGCGGACTTGGTATTTTCACCCTGAAACTTTTTGGGCATCCCTTAGCTGAAAAACAGAAGAGTTTGTTTATATTAGTAGAAAAACATTGATTTCGATGTTGAATACCTTCTTTAATCCACTTCAAAATTGAAAATCAATTACTTTAAAGCGGGACAAAATAAATTGAATTTTCCTGGTTATTCCGTTCTCGTAGGGCATCTCGAATTAGGATACCACAAATGTGTGAAACCCCCCATCCCATTTGGGATGCTCCTGGGGAAGGCCAGTGGCCGACCCTGGAAACTTATAGATGGGTTAGCACAATATACATGCAAAAACACAAGCTTGTTTTCAGGAATCAGGTCCCCACATTTTTATTCTTTCAAAATGCTGCAAGAATAGTGGTGCCCATCCAAAAATGGACAGCAAAGGCACCACTTGTCTCTCATTGCGAGTATGCTGTGACAGCTAAGTTTCAGTAGTCAGAATGAGCAAAGAATGTTTTACCCAGGTCCCCTACAGAAAGATGACGAAAACCCCAGTTAGTCTTACTGGTAACGGTATTTCCAATAGTCCTCCAGGATGGCTAGCCACGCACTTCCTCCTCTTAAACAGGAAATAGAAACAGACAAGAGTATTCCCCTCAGCCCTATGCGTTTTTAGGCAATCATACAAGAAAAATCCAAGACCCAAATGGGAAAAAGACGGGAAAAGTAAAATCTGTGGAACCAAGCCAGGGTGGGGTGTCGGACGCCGTCCCGGAGGACCATTGGAATTACCACTACCGATAAGACTAACTGGGGTTTTCCCCAGGTGTCCTCCAGGGCGGCTAGCCACAGAAGGCAAGTAAACACACAGCACAGCGTTCTACTCCAGGGTGGGCAGACTGCCTGAAGAACAGTCTTTCCAAAATTCTGCTGGTCGTGCTTCCACAAGTCCACCTTGTAGGGTCTCAGGAAGGTGTGTGGTGAAGACCAGGTGGCGGCCTTACGTATTTTTTCCTCCATAAGCCCAAGAACCCGACACCGCCCTAGTGGAATGGGCACCAATACATGGGTGCCTGCAACCCCTCCAAAAGAAGACCAGAAATGATCCAACTTTCTCCATTCTGCTGTAATCTGTAAATACAGGAGAAACGGTTTCTGGCATCTAGGAGCTCTAAGGACCTGTCCTGATCTGACTGAGCAAGCTCTTATTTTCTAATTTTTTTTTTTTTTTTTTTTTTTTTTAATATAGCTGACAATACGACCTCCTGTGACCTGTGAAATTGTGAGGTCTTAAAATAAGTCTGTCCGGTAACTTTCTGAGGTAGGGTTTAATAGACAGGGCATGCAGGTCACTAACCGGCCTGGCCGATTTCTAGGGTGAAACTAATCATTAAGGATTGCAACTTTATTGAGTTCAAAAGGGGTAGTGTTAGTTCCTGAAGAACTAAAGACAAATCCCAAATGTGAAACATTTTGGCCTTAAAGGGTTGTTTTCTAGAAACGGCTATGAAAACTCTAGGGTAAGTGTAGCGGCCAACCTGGGGGGTTTTACACAGCGGGGCATCCCGATTTTGGATGCCTTGCAGGGAGGGAATGAATCGGATCTATAATATTCCTGGGCCGATCCTGCTGGGTTTCAGTCCACTTTAGGGGCAGAGTCGAGGTGAAGGATCGGTATCTTGTCCATACCGTAGTTCGTTCGAAATAACCATGCGATAGCCTCTTTTTTCTTAGGAAGTCCCATTTAGGGTCCATACTGCTAATTTTAGGGACTGGATCTGCGGATGGAGAATTGGTCCCTGGTAAAGAAATACTTCTGGCACTTGGCGTTTTGGTGGTTGGCAAACAAATCTATATCTGCCTGCCCCCAAGTCACTATCTGGGCAAACAACTGCTAATGTATTACCCATTCTTCCTGGTCTAATCTTACTCTGCTAAAGAAGTCTGCCTCTTAAGTCCCCTTTTATGTGGATCGCCTGGATGGACCTGACATTTCCCTTCAGGCTCTCCATCAGGGATTTGGTCAATCTGAAAAGTTCCTAAGATCTTGTTCCTCCCTGAAGCCTTAGTAAAGGCAACTACCGTGGCTTTGTCTGAGACAATCTGGATGTCTCTTCCGAGTATTTACGACTGCTCCCTGAAGTTGGAGAACTTCCGGGCAGTGGCTCTTGTCCACCTCACCTGAAGGTATTGCCCTTGGCAATGAGCTCCCCAGCCAAAGGAACTTGTGTCTGTCATTACCACTATGGGTTCTATCTGGTGCCAAGGCTTCCCATCTGCCACATTCTCTGACAAGGTCCACCACACAAGACTTTCCCTTACCTGCTCTGGTAACAAAAACTGATTCAGGGAGGCTTGGTCCTTGTCCCATGCATCCAGTAAGAAGGCCTGCAAGGGACGAGAATGAAGCTGGAACCAGGGAACTGGTATAGAGGTGGTCATTCTACCGAGTATGGCCAGAATCTGCCTCAGAGAGATTTGCAGGGAGAGAACTTGCTTTAGCCCAAGCCGCTATAACCTGAATTTTAAAGATTTTGTGAAGAACCTGCTATCTGGGTTCCTCCAGTCCCTTGAAAACATCTCCTTGATAGTCATGGACAAAAAAAATTAGGTGTTTTAAGGATTCCTTATATCAGAGCTTTAAGGATCTTAAGAGACAAAGTTTGGGATGGGGTTTCAATCTTTAGTGTAGTACAGATAGCCTGAATGAGATGAGGCAAATCTTCTCCCACAAACCTGCCAACTGTCTCCATTATAGCTGATTGTTCTGTGTGGCAGGAGTTAATAGATTCTACTAACAAGCTAACTCTTCTTTATCCCATGCTCTCGCCCTGGGAGGAAAAGGTGGAATCACCCCTGATGACCCACCTGCTTCCGGACTCCTGACATGGTCAACCCCACTGGCCCCTGGGTAAGCTGGGATGGGAGCTCGGCAGGCAGGTTAAAATTGATCCAGCTTGGATTTGTATGAAGAAAATGTGCTATCCATTCCCCATTTCAGGCACTTCAAAAAACCTGAAATGAGGGGATTAAAATTAAGCGTAACTGCATCCTAGGGACAATGTGTTCATAACTGATTGATACGGTTGTCGGGTAGGGGCATCTGGCAATTTTGGCAGGAACATCAAATACATGCCATCCTGCAACCTCAATCACATGTAGTGCTGCAGTGGTCCAGTTTTGGAGCTGAAACCATGCTACCAATTGGCACCTGGCATGAATCTCGGCATCCACCAATGACAGCACATCGTCAGTAGACACATGCTGTACCTCTACTGCCAATGAAAAGAGACAGTCCTGGCAGGAGGAATGTGCATTGACGACAGACAAAGTAAGCAATGTTTTTTTTATTTAGCCTGGACTTGAAAGGGATTGTCCAGCCAAAAACAAATAATGGAGCTACTTACCTTTTGTCCAGTACAGCAGGGCCATGCAGAATCACTGCTGCTATGTCTTTTCTGGGTAGGTTCTCTATTTGCTGGGGGAGAGAGGTGGAAGCTACACACTTTAGTGGCTAGCAACTCCTCCGAGTCTGTGGCAGTGTGTGCGCTGTGGCTTCTTAGGAAGCCTGCAATGACAAGCTTTCACTAAGCCCCTCAAGGGTGTATGTTCACTTTCATAGTTGGGCGCTAATAGGATTATTTATTAAAGTGCTACGAGGCCTGTGGTAAATTATAATTAAACACAAACTTTGGCGATAATAATGCAGCAAAGATCTTACCTGAAGCATGTCCCATGTGCCTCCCCGCCATTTTCTGAAGTGCGTTGTAGCAGGTCTTGCCCCTCCTTTTAGTTCTATTCCTCCATGACCACACCCTGGTCCTTTAGCGCTCCCAGCGTGATCACTGTGGCCCAAAGGGGTCGCTCATGCTGGGAGCACTGGGGGACAGGAGTGTCCCTGAGATCATATTTGGTGGTCATGGAGAAATGGAATGGAAAAGAAGGTCAAACCTTTGGAGTCCTACTAAAGCATCTAAAGCTAGCCACAGAAAATGTAGGAGAGGCACATGGGACTGGCTTCAGGCCCTTGCTGCCTTCTTACCTACATCGTCTGGACTGTCCCTTTAAATACTTAGTATGCAGTACCAACAAGTAAGCATACCGTTTTACCCAATGTTATACACTGTATATTTATCAAGGTAAAAATAAGGAACATCATAGCAAAAGCTGAATGGAACACAAGGAAGTGCATGCGCCTTGGGATCAAAGCAAAGGTGAGTTTACGGGCAATCACAAGGCATACACACAGCAGGGCATCCCACCAGTATGTCCCATTTAGGAGGACCCCTCCTTACAACAAAAAATAACATTTCTCATACTAAAGCGGAACAAAAGCCTTTCCATGTCCTTCCGATTTGGGATGTCCTGCATTGTGAAATTCACCGGATCACCTAGTATACTCAGCTCGCAGGCAATCCTATGAGGCAGGATCAGGTCAGGATGGCATAGCCCAACTCTCCTCAAGCTGATGCATGCATGCCAGGTATTTCTGAATGGCTGGTGCAGGTACACACAACCAAGAGGGAGCAGTCAGCCCCATCATTCAGCTTTGAAGTATGAGGTAAGCCTGCAGATGTGCCCCAGGATCGCTAGCAAGGTGAGTAAACAAGGCAATTTCACACATCAGGGCATCCCAAATTAGGATGCCCCAGGAAAGAGGAACATAACCCAGGATAGTGAAGATCATGGGTTTTGTTCCTCTGTAGGGCATTCCCTGAGCAGGGGCATAACCACAGCTGTAGCATCTGCATTGGTGCCCACCATTTCTACTCCCCCAGATAATTTATCCAATGTTGTCACTTGGTGGGCTCCCTCTGTAGGGGGACACAGGTTAGGTATTTACAGACAAATGTCTGAAGGTGAGTAATAGGAAGACCTGGAATACAGTGAAAGGCTCAGAGGCGTGGAACGCATTCAGACACATGAATGAATAAAGCCAGCGACCTCCTCACATACAAACGTTATCCTCCTAAATTAACCAAAGTTCTCCCCCTACACCCTGTACCCATTATAAGCCCTGGGATATTATGCCCCTCAGCTCCCTCAGGCACTCACACACCCGGGATTCTTCCCACGCTTCCGCCCCCACTCCAAGACACGCTGTGATCTCACCATTCAGCGCCGGCTGCGCGCCTTTCCTTCCGGTGTCAGAGGTGTCTGTGAGCGCTCCCGCTTCCCCACACCCATTACGTGAGCGCCCCCTCGTGTTACAGCCAGTCATTGCACAGAGCTCGCTCAGTATGCTTGATTTTTTGCTCAGTCCGCTATAGATAGAGCTTGCTCCAACAACCTGCTCACTTTACCGTACGTTTTTGTACTACATTCGTACCATAAATGGCAACCTAAGAGAATGGTTTTAGAGTGGTTAAAGTGGAACAAAACCTGGAAACGGGTGTAATTGAGGGAGTTCAGGGGGTGCAACGGCATCGGAGCCCAGAATGTGTCAGGTGCGCCGGCGGGCTGAGGCCGATCAGGCAGTAGGAGACCGGGAGGGCGAGCCAGGAGGCAAAGCACTGTAGAGGTTTTAAAGAAGTTTTTATTCTAAGCATACAGCACGTCCTGCTCCAGATATAGTCATAACATGTGAGCAATCCTCCGCCTCCGGCGTGGTGCACTGCAGACATGTAGAAAACAAGCTCCTCCCGGCCCTACATATACCGAGGGACCTCCCACAAATCCCCAGATTTCTCTGCAGTGCTGGAACTGCGAAGACATGAAGTATCAGGCTCTCGCAGGTGAGCGGGGCTTACAGCCCGAGGCCCTGTGGGACTATTTCCACCCGTCCTCTTGTGTAAGAATATGCCTCCCAGCCTGGGCTGCGTTGGTCGGGTGAAGGTAGGCAGCACCTTGGTGCTTAACGGAGCCATGCTCCACCGCAATCCCCCACCATAGGGTAGGCGGTTTAGGCCGATGGTGAGCCTCTTGTGGATGCCCCTCCCGCATTTTTGCCCCTACCCCGGGTAGCGCTGGACCCTGTGCGAGGGTCGCCATCCTTCCTCATTTCCCCATCTAGTAGGGGGAAAAGAAAGGGGGGGGTATGTGTGTGACCGTCCCAGCGTACCGGTATGTCATGCTTATGGCCTTATTTCTGCCCTTTATTAACCGTGATGTCAGAGCCGCGCTGCTTGCTCCTTACTCCGTTTTCTTCGGCCGCCGCTGCATGCTTGTACGTAGTTTGCTACGTCGTCTAGATGCTGTGGTGCCATTACTTTATTGGATGAAACGGTTCTCTACGAATCCTTAAGCGTGTGGTTGTATCCTTGCTTTTACTTTTACCTCAGAGCTTCGCGCTCTTTGGAGTGGGCGGGGCCTTGGTTCGGCGCGCTCCGCGTCACGGCAGAGCATCGAGCCCGCCCTTTGAGGTTCGCTGGGCGCCATTTTGCTGAGCTTCACGCGCGCGTGGTGGCGGTCTCCTCCTCTCCACTTGATCTGTAAGTGCCCTCGCGGGCGACTCCCTTTTTCTTTTTTTTTTAATATGTTCTGTCCAGCTGCACATGGCCCTGACATCTCTTTCCCATTTATGTCTTTCAGACGCTGAGCATCGGTGGCCTTTCCCGGCCTCATATATACATATATATATTAATATAAGGATTTAGCGGGCCTTACTACAAATCTCCCACATTGATCAGCGGGTCGTTGGGGCATCCAGGGTTGCTTATAGCATAGATCCCTACGGGCATACTGTGTCTTGACAATCACCATATGGAGGCATCTCAGGATTGTGTTACCGGGGTCCCTCTGGGACAGGACCGGCTGTGTGTAGCGTGTGGTCTCCCCCATGCTGATGCTGACGGGGCACGGGTCTGCGCGCCATGTGCCGAGCAGACGCTGGACCTGCAAGCGGCGCCTGTGGTGGCACCTCGCTCCCTCTCTCCCCTTTCCTCTTGCCTAAATCTCACTCCCGTTGAGTCATGTACAAGCGGGGAGTTACAAATAGACGTCTCTTCTAGACGACCCACGCTTAACCAGATTGTTGAAGGGTTGTCCGGGCGTGTGGGTCCTGGCAGACAACGGCGCTGGACTCCCCCGGCTTCGGCCTGTGCTATGGGCTCGGAGGAGTCCTCTTCTCTGTGTGATAGTGCTCCTTCTGAAGATGGAGACCTGTTCTCTGACCCGGGTTCCTCTGTTGAGAGGCAGAGGTGTCAGGATGAAGCTGGTCAGGATGACTGGGACCAGCTTGACGTCTGTGGTATGTTGCTCAGGATTTTTGAGGCCCTATCTATTTCGCCCCAAGGTGCGGTCCCCAGACCGAGAGGGGAGCGCTTCTATACGGCGCCTGCGCGCTTGGAATTTCTCGAGCAGGCCCACTTTCATACTCTTGTACTTAAGGAATGGGATTGCCCCACTAAACTTCAAGGGGCCCCAGAGGATTGGGTTTGGAAATACCCTTTTTCCCCAGAGAAGGTTGATTGTTGGGCTTCGTCTCCAGTGGTAGACGCCCCGATTATTGTGGTTCCTAACCCCCCTTTCCTTACAGCTCCGGCTTACAGCACCCTGCGGGATGCCGTGGACCGGCGCATTGATAGGCTGGCTTCCCACGCCTTTGCTTGTGCAGGATCGGCGCTATGTCCTTTCTGTACCGCAGCCATTACTGCAATGGCCGCTAGGACCCTCATAAGTAAGATGCTTGAGCATCAGCCTGAAGATTTACCCTGGGAGGTGTTTAACGCACTCTCCAGCTGTGATATTTTTGTTAAATGTATCCTTTTAGCTCTGGATGACACCATCAAAATGTGTGCGAGAACCTCAGCCCAAATGATAGCTATTCGTCGCCTGCTCTGGCTGCGACAGTGGGGGGCAGACGATGACGCTAAAAGGACTCTGACGGGGCTCCCCTTTAGAGGGCATCGCCTGTTTGGGGCCCGTCTGGACCTATTCAGGAAAGAGGACAATTCACCCAATCAGGAGCGGCTGTCCAGGCCCCCTCGGAGCAGGGATACCCCTCCACCTCCATACCATAGTGTTAAGCAGGAACCAGGGACGCCCTTTGTGGGGTCTGGTTCAGTCTCCTGTCCCGGGAGTGGCAGACAACGCCCGGGGCCTTCCGGCCGGGCCAAGTCCAAATCCTTCATCGAAACCCCACAAGCATGATGGGACGCCCTCACCCGCTTGGGTGAGGGGATGGCCACAGCACCTTGCTCCTATCGGGAGGCTTCTTGTCTCGTTCTGGTGGAGTTGGGAGGTAGTTCCTCCGGATGTGGGACAGTGTTTGATGGGTGTCCGTCCCTGAGTCGGTCAGGGGGCCTCCGGTCCCCTGTTTTTCTTCAAGTATGGGTGCAGGCCTTCCTTGGTCTGCTAGGCCTGGGCTCCTTGGCTGGACGCCCTTAATGGATAGAGACAAAGGCCTCTACACCAGTTCGCCCCCCATTGCCCCTGAGGATGAGGGGGTCGCGCATTCTAACCCTTCTTGGATCCCCCATAACATGCTGAGTGGCAGAATCCCCTCATAACATGCTGAGTGGCAGAATCCCCCCCCCCCTCATAACATGCTGAGTGGCAGAATGCCTCCTCATAACATGCTGAGTAACAGAATGCCTCCTCATAACATGCTGAGTGGCAGAATCCCCCCTCATAACATGCTGAGTGGCAGAATCCCCCCTCATAACATGCTGAGTGGCAGAATGCTTCCGCATAACATGCTGAGTGGCAGAACCCCCCCTCATAACATGCTGAGTGGCAGAATCCCCCTCATAACATGCTGAGTGGCAGAATCCCCCCTCATAACATGCTGAGTGGCAGAATCCCCCCTCATAACATGCTGAGTGGCAGAATCCCCCCTCATAACATGCTGAGTGGCAGAATCCCCCCTCATAACATGCTGAGTGGCAGAATCCCCCCTCATAACATGCTGAGTGGCAGAATCTCCCCTCATAACATGCTGAGTGGCAGAATGCCTTCTCATAACATGCTGAGTGGCAGAATCCCCCCTCATAACATGCTGAGTGGCAGAATCCCCCCTCATAACATGCTGAGTGGCAGAATGCCTCCTCATAACATGCTGAGTGGCAGAATCCCCCCTCATAACATGCTGAGTGGCAGAATGCTTCCGCATAACATGCTGAGTGGCAGAATCCCCCTCTCATAACATGCTGTGTGGCAGAATCCCCCCTCATAACATGCTGTGTGGCAGAATGCCTCCTCATAATGCTGAGTGGCAGAATCCCCTCTCATAACATGCTGAGTGGCAGAATCCCCCCTTATAACATGCTGAGTGGCAGAATCCCCCCTCATAACATGCTGAGTGGAAGAATCCCCCCTCATAACATGCTGAGTGGCAGAATGCCTCCTCATAACATGCTGAGTGGCAGAATCCCCCCTCATAACATGCTGAGTGGCAGAATCCCCCCTCATAACATGCTGAGTGGCAGAATCCCCCCTCATAACATGCTGAGTGGCAGAATCCCCCCTCATAACATGCTGAGTGGCAGAATCCCCCCTCATAACATGCTGAGTGGCAGAATCCCCTCATAACATGCTGAGTGGCAGAATCCCCTCATAACATGCAGAGTGGCAGAATCCCCCCTCATAACATGCAGAGTGGCAGAATTCCTTCTCATAACATGCTGAGTGGCAGAATGCCTCCTCATAACATGCTGAGTGGCAGAATGCCTCCTCATAACATGCTGAGTGGCAGAATCCCCCATAACATGCTGAGTGGCAGAATCCCCCCTCATAACATGCTGAGTGACAGAATGCCTCCTCATAATGCTGAGTGGCAGAATCCCCCCCTCATAACATGCTGAGTGGCAGAATCCCCCCTCATAACATGCTGAGTGGCAGAATCCCCCTCATAACATGCTGAGTGACAGAATGCCTTCTCATAATGCTGAGTGGCAGAATCCCTCCTCATAGCATGCTAAGTGGCAGAATGCTTCCGCATAACATGCTGAGTGGCAGAATCCCCCATCATAACATGCTGAGTGGCAGAATGCCTTCTCATAACATGCTGAGTGGCAGAATCCCCCCTCATAACATGCTGAGTGGCAGAACCCCCCCCCCCATAACATGTTGAGTGGCAGAATGCCTCCTCATAACATGCTGAGTGACAGAATGCCTCCTGATAACATGCTGAGTGGCAGAATCCCCCCTCATAACATGCTGAGTGGCAGAATCCCCCCCCCCTCATAACATGCTGAGTGGCAGAATCCCCCCCCTCATAACATGCTGAGTGGCAGAATCCCCCCCCTCATAACATGCTGAGTGGCAGAATGCCTCCTAATAACATGCTGAGTGGCAGAATCCCCCCTCATAACATGCTGAGTGGCAGAATGCCCCCCCCCCCATAACATGCTGAGTGGCGGAATGCCTCCTCATAACATGCTGAGTTGCAGAATGCCTCCTCATAACATGCTGAGTGGCAGAATCCCCCCTCATAACATGCTGAGTGACAGAATGCCTCCTCATAATGCTGAGTGGCAGAATCCCCCCCTCATAACATGCTGAGTGGCAGAATCCCTCCTCATAACATGCTGAGTGGCAGAATACCCCCTCATAACATGCTGAGTGGCAGAATACCCCCTCATAACATGCTTAGTGGCAGAATGCCTCCTCATAACATGCTGAGTGGCAGAATCCCCCCTCATAACATGCTGAGTGGCAGAATCCCCCCCCCCCCATAACATGCTGAGTGGCAGAATCCCCTCATAACATGCTGAGTGGCAGAATGCCTCCTCATAACATGCTGAGTGGCAGAATCCCCCCTCATAACATGCCGAGTGGCAGAATCCCCCCTCATAACATGCCGAGTGGCAGAATGCCTCCTCATAACATGCTGAGTGGCAGAATGCCCCCCCATAACATGCTGAGTGGCAGAATGCCTCCTCATAACATGCTGAGTGGCAGAATGCCTCCTCATAACATGCTGAGTGGCAGAATCCCCCCTCATAACATGCTGAGTGGCAGAATCCCCCCTCATAGCATTCTGAGTGGCAGAATGCTTCCGCATAACATGCTGAGTGGCAGAATCCCCCCTCATAACATGCTGAGTGGCAGAATCCCCCCTCATAACATGCTGAGTGGCAGAATCCCCCCTCATAACATGCTGAGTGGCAGAATCCCCCCTCATAACATGCTGAGTGGCAGAATCCCCCCTCATAACATGCTGAGTGGCAGAATGCCTTCTCATAACATGCTTAGTGGCAGAATCCCCCCTCATAACATGCTGAGTGGCAGGATGCCTCCTCATAACATGCTGAGTGGCAGAACCCCCCCTCATAACATGCTGAGTGGCAGAATGCCTCCTCATAACATGCTGAGTGACAGAATGCCTCCTCATAACATGCTGAGTGGCAGAATCCCCCCTAATAACATGCTGAGTGGCAAAACCCCCCTCATAACATGCTGAGTGGCAGAATCCCCCCCTCATAACATGCTGAGTGGCAGAATGCCTCCTAATAACATGCTGAGTGGCAGAATCCCCCCTCATAACATGCTGTGTGGCAGAATGCCTCCTTATAATGCTGAGTGGCAGAATCCCCCCTCATAACATGCTGAGTGGCAGAATCCCCCCTCATAACATGCTGAGTGGCAGAATCCCCCCTCATAACATGCTGAGTGGCAGAATCCCCCCTCATAACATGCTGAGTGGCAGAATGCCTTCTCATAACATGCTGAGTGGCAGAATCCCTCCTCATAACATGCTGAGTGGCAGAATACCCCCTCATAACATGCTGAGTGGCAGAATTCCCCCTCATAACATGCTGAGTGGCAGAATTCCCCCTCATAACATGCTGAGTGGCAGAATTCCCCCTCATAACATGCTGAGTGGCAGAATTCCCCCTCATAACATGCTGAGTGGCAGAATCCCCCTCATAACATGCTGAGTGGCAGAATCCCCCCTCATAACATGCTGAGTGGCAGAATCCCCCCTCATAACATGCTGAGTGGCAGAATCCCCCCTCATAACATGCTGAGTGGCAGAATCCCCCCTCATAACATGCTGAGTGGCAGAATCCCCCCTCATAACATGCTGAGTGGCAGAATCTCCCCTCATAACATGCTGAGTGGCAGAATGCCTTCTCATAACATGCTGAGTGGCAGAATCCCCCCTCATAACATGCTGAGTGGCAGAATCCCCCCTCATAACATGCTGAGTGGCAGAATGCCTCCTCATAACATGCTGAGTGGCAGAATCCCCCCTCATAACATGCTGAGTGGCAGAATGCTTCCGCATAACATGCTGAGTGGCAGAATCCCCCTCTCATAACATGCTGTGTGGCAGAATCCCCCCTCATAACATGCTGTGTGGCAGAATGCCTCCTCATAATGCTGAGTGGCAGAATCCCCTCTCATAACATGCTGAGTGGCAGAATCCCCCCTTATAACATGCTGAGTGGCAGAATCCCCCCTCATAACATGCTGAGTGGAAGAATCCCCCCTCATAACATGCTGAGTGGCAGAATGCCTCCTCATAACATGCTGAGTGGCAGAATCCCCCCTCATAACATGCTGAGTGGCAGAATCCCCCCTCATAACATGCTGAGTGGCAGAATCCCCCCTCATAACATGCTGAGTGGCAGAATCCCCCCTCATAACATGCTGAGTGGCAGAATCCCCCCTCATAACATGCTGAGTGGCAGAATCCCCTCATAACATGCTGAGTGGCAGAATCCCCTCATAACATGCAGAGTGGCAGAATCCCCCCTCATAACATGCAGAGTGGCAGAATTCCTTCTCATAACATGCTGAGTGGCAGAATGCCTCCTCATAACATGCTGAGTGGCAGAATGCCTCCTCATAACATGCTGAGTGGCAGAATCCCCCATAACATGCTGAGTGGCAGAATCCCCCCTCATAACATGCTGAGTGACAGAATGCCTCCTCATAATGCTGAGTGGCAGAATCCCCCCCTCATAACATGCTGAGTGGCAGAATCCCCCCTCATAACATGCTGAGTGGCAGAATCCCCCTCATAACATGCTGAGTGACAGAATGCCTTCTCATAATGCTGAGTGGCAGAATCCCTCCTCATAGCATGCTAAGTGGCAGAATGCTTCCGCATAACATGCTGAGTGGCAGAATCCCCCATCATAACATGCTGAGTGGCAGAATGCCTTCTCATAACATGCTGAGTGGCAGAATCCCCCCTCATAACATGCTGAGTGGCAGAACCCCCCCCCCCATAACATGTTGAGTGGCAGAATGCCTCCTCATAACATGCTGAGTGACAGAATGCCTCCTGATAACATGCTGAGTGGCAGAATCCCCCCTCATAACATGCTGAGTGGCAGAATCCCCCCCCCCTCATAACATGCTGAGTGGCAGAATCCCCCCCCTCATAACATGCTGAGTGGCAGAATCCCCCCCCTCATAACATGCTGAGTGGCAGAATGCCTCCTAATAACATGCTGAGTGGCAGAATCCCCCCTCATAACATGCTGAGTGGCAGAATGCCCCCCCCCCCATAACATGCTGAGTGGCGGAATGCCTCCTCATAACATGCTGAGTTGCAGAATGCCTCCTCATAACATGCTGAGTGGCAGAATCCCCCCTCATAACATGCTGAGTGACAGAATGCCTCCTCATAATGCTGAGTGGCAGAATCCCCCCCTCATAACATGCTGAGTGGCAGAATCCCTCCTCATAACATGCTGAGTGGCAGAATACCCCCTCATAACATGCTGAGTGGCAGAATACCCCCTCATAACATGCTTAGTGGCAGAATGCCTCCTCATAACATGCTGAGTGGCAGAATCCCCCCTCATAACATGCTGAGTGGCAGAATCCCCCCCCCCCATAACATGCTGAGTGGCAGAATCCCCTCATAACATGCTGAGTGGCAGAATGCCTCCTCATAACATGCTGAGTGGCAGAATCCCCCCTCATAACATGCCGAGTGGCAGAATCCCCCCTCATAACATGCCGAGTGGCAGAATGCCTCCTCATAACATGCTGAGTGGCAGAATGCCCCCCCATAACATGCTGAGTGGCAGAATGCCTCCTCATAACATGCTGAGTGGCAGAATGCCTCCTCATAACATGCTGAGTGGCAGAATGCCTCCTCATAACATGCTGAGTGGCAGAATCCCCCCTCATAACATGCTGAGTGGCAGAATCCCCCCTCATAGCATTCTGAGTGGCAGAATGCTTCCGCATAACATGCTGAGTGGCAGAATCCCCCCTCATAACATGCTGAGTGGCAGAATCCCCCCTCATAACATGCTGAGTGGCAGAATCCCCCCTCATAACATGCTGAGTGGCAGAATCCCCCCTCATAACATGCTGAGTGGCAGAATCCCCCCTCATAACATGCTGAGTGGCAGAATGCCTTCTCATAACATGCTTAGTGGCAGAATCCCCCCTCATAACATGCTGAGTGGCAGGATGCCTCCTCATAACATGCTGAGTGGCAGAACCCCCCCTCATAACATGCTGAGTGGCAGAATGCCTCCTCATAACATGCTGAGTGACAGAATGCCTCCTCATAACATGCTGAGTGGCAGAATCCCCCCTAATAACATGCTGAGTGGCAAAACCCCCCTCATAACATGCTGAGTGGCAGAATCCCCCCCTCATAACATGCTGAGTGGCAGAATGCCTCCTAATAACATGCTGAGTGGCAGAATCCCCCCTCATAACATGCTGTGTGGCAGAATGCCTCCTTATAATGCTGAGTGGCAGAATCCCCCCTCATAACATGCTGAGTGGCAGAATCCCCCCTCATAACATGCTGAGTGGCAGAATCCCCCCTCATAACATGCTGAGTGGCAGAATCCCCCCTCATAACATGCTGAGTGGCAGAATGCCTTCTCATAACATGCTGAGTGGCAGAATCCCTCCTCATAACATGCTGAGTGGCAGAATACCCCCTCATAACATGCTGAGTGGCAGAATTCCCCCTCATAACATGCTGAGTGGCAGAATTCCCCCTCATAACATGCTGAGTGGCAGAATTCCCCCTCATAACATGCTGAGTGGCAGAATTCCCCCTCATAACATGCTGAGTGGCAGAATTCCCCCTCATAACATGCTGAGTGGCAGAATTCCCCCTCATAACATGCTGAGTGGCAGAATCCCCCCCCCCATAACATGCTGAGTGGCAGAATCCCCTCATAACATGCTGAGTGGCAGAAAGCTTCCTCATAACATGCTGAGTGGCAGAATCCCCCCTCATAACATGCCGAGTGGCAGAATGCCTCCTCATAACATGCTGAGTGGCAGAATGCCCCCCCCCCCCATAACATGCTGAGTGGCAGAATGCCTCCTCATAACATGCTGAGTGGCAGAATCCCCCCTCATAACATGCTGAGTGGCAGAATCCCCCCTCATAACATGCTGAGTGGCAGAATCACCCCTCATAACATGCTGAGTGGCAGAATCCCCCCTCATAACATGCTGAGTGGCAGAATGCCTTCTCATAACATGCTGAGTGGCAGAATCCCTCCTCATAACATGCTGAATGGCAGAATACCCCCTCATAACATGCTGAGTGGCAGAATTCCCCCTCATAACATGCTGAGTGGCAGAATTCCCCCTCATAACATGCTGAGTGGCAGAATTCCCCCTCATAACATGCTGAGTGGCAGAATTCCCCCTCATAACATGCTGAGTGGCAGAATTCCCCCTCATAACATGCTGAGTGGCAGAATCCCCCCCCCATAACATGCTGAGTGGCAGAATCCCCTCATAACATGCTGAGTGGCAGAAAGCTTCCTCATAACATGCTGAGTGGCAGAATCCCCCCTCATAACATGCCGAGTGGCAGAATGCCTCCTCATAACATGCTGAGTGGCAGAATGCCCCCCCCCCCCCATAACATGCTGAGTGGCAGAATGCCTCCTCATAACATGCTGAGTGGCAGAATCCCCCCTCATAACATGCTGAGTGGCAGAATCCCCCCTCATAACATGCTGAGTGGCAGAATCACCCCTCATAACATGCTGAGTGGCAGAATCCCCCCTCATAACATGCTGAGTGGCAGAATGCCTTCTCATAACATGCTGAGTGGCAGAATCCCTCCTCATAACATGCTGAATGGCAGAATACCCCCTCATAACATGCTGAGTGGCAGAATTCCCCCTCATAACATGCTGAGTGGCAGAATTCCCCCTCATAACATGCTGAGTGGCAGAATTCCCCCTCATAACATGCTGAGTGGCAGAATTCCCCCTCATAACATGCTGAGTGGCAGAATTCCCCCTCATAACATGCTGAGTGGCAGAATTCCCCCTAATAACATGCTGAGTGGCAGAATCCCCCCCCCCCATAACATGCTGAGTGGCAGAATCCCCTCATAACATGCTGAGTGGCAGAAAGCTTCCTCATAACATGCTGAGTGGCAGAATCCCCCCTCATAACATGCCGAGTGGCAGAATGCCTCCTCATAACATGCTGAGTGGCAGAATGCCCCCCCCCCCCCATAACATGCTGAGTGGCAGAATGCCTCCTCATAACATGCTGAGTGGCAGAATGCCTCCTCATAACATGCTGAGTGGCAGAATGCCTCCTCATAACATGCTGAGTGGCAGAATGCCTCCTCATAACATGCTGAGTGGCAGAATCCCCCATAACATGCTGAGTGGTAGAATCCCCCCTCATAACATGCTGAGTGACAGAATGCCTCCTCATAATGCTGAGTAGCAGAATCCCCCCTCATAACATGCTGAGTGGCAGAATCCCTCCTCATAACATGCTGAGTGGCAGAATCCCCCCTCATAACATGCTGAGTGGCAGAATCCCCCCTCATATCATGCTGAGTGGCAGAATCCCCCCTCATATCATGCTGAGTGGCAGAATCCCCCCTCATAACATGCTGAGTGGCAGAATCCTTCTCATAACATGCTGAGTGGCAGAATGCCTTCTCATAACATACTGAGTGGCAGAATCCCCCCTCATAACATGCTGAGTGGCAGAATCCCTCCTCATAACATGTTGAGTGGCAGAATTCCCCCTCATAACATGTTGAGTGGCAGAATCCCCCCTCATAACATGCTGAGTGGCAGAATCCCCCCTCATAACATGCTGAGTGGCAGAATCCCCCCTCATAACATGCTGAGTGGCAGAATCCCCTCATAACATGCTGAGTGGCAGAATGCCTCCTCATAACATGCTGAGTGGCAGAATCCCCCCTCATAACATGCAGAGTGGCAGATTGCCTCCTCATAACATGCTGAGTGGCAGAATCCCCCCTCATAACATGCTGAGTGGCAGAATCCCCCCTCATAACATGCTGAGTGGCAGAATCCCCCCTCATAACATGCTGAGTGGCAGAATCCCTCCTCATAACACGCTAGGTGGCAGAATGCCTCCTCATAACATGCTGAGTGGCCGAATCCCCCCTCATAACATGCTGAGTGGCAGAATGCCTCCTCATAACATGCTGAGTGGCAGAATCCCCCATCATAACATGCTGAGTGGCAGAATCCCCCCTTATAACATGCTGAGTGGCAGAACCCCCCTCATAACATGCTGAGTGGCAGAATCCCTCCTCATAACATGCTGAGTGGCAGAATCCCCCCTCATAACATGCTGAGTGGCAGAATGCCCCCCCCCCCATAACATGCTGAGTGGCAGAATGCCTCCTCATAACATGCTGAGTGGCAGAATGCCTCCTCATAACATGCTGAGTGGCAGAATGCCTCCTCATAACATGCTGAGTGGCAGAATCCCCCATAACATGCTGAGTGGTAGAATCCCCCCTCATAACATGCTGAGTGACAGAATGCCTCCTCATAATGCTGAGTGGCAGAATCCCCCCTCATAACATGCTGAGTGGCAGAATCCCCCCTCATAACATGCTGAGTGGCAGAATCCCCCCTCATATCATGCTGAGTGGCAGAATCCCCCCTCATAACACGCTGAGTGGCAGAATCCTTCTCATAACATGCTGAGTGGCAGAATGCCTTCTCATAACATGCTGAGTGGCAGAATCCCCCCTCATAACATGCTGAGTGGCAGAATCCCTCCTCATAACATGTTGAGTGGCAGAATTCCCCCTCATAACATGTTGAGTGGCAGAATCCCCCCTCATAACATGCTGAGTGGCAGAATCCCCCCTCATAACATGCTGAGTGGCAGAATCCCCCCCTCATAACATGCTGAGTGGCAGAATCCCCTCATAACATGCTGAGTGGCAGAATGCCTCCTCATAACATGCTGAGTGGCAGAATGCCCCCTCTTAACATGCCGAGTGGCAGATATCCTCCTCATAACATGCTGAGTGGCAGAATCCCCCCTCATAACATGCTGAGTGGCAGAATCCCCCCTCATAACATGCTGAGTGACAGAATCCCCTATAACATGCTGAGTGGCAGAATCCCTCCTCATAACACGCTAGGTGGCAGAATGCCTCCTCATAACATGCTGAGTGGCCGAATCCCCCCTCATAACATGCTGAGTGGCAGAATGCCTCCTCATAACATGCTGAGTGGCAGAATCCCCCATCATAACATGCTGAGTGGCAGAATCCCCCTTATAACATGCTGAGTGGCAGAACCCCCCTCATAACATGCTGAGTGGCAGAATCCCTCCTCATAACATGCTGAGTGGCAGAATCCCCCCTCATAACATGCTGAGTGGCAGAATGCCCCCCCCCCCCATAACATGCTGAGTGGCAGAATGCCTCCTCATAACATGCTGAGTGGCAGAATGCCTCCTCATAACATGCTGAGTGGCAGAATGCCTCCTCATAACATGCTGAGTGGCAGAATGCCTCCTCATAACATGCTGAGTGGCAGAATCCCCCATAACATGCTGAGTGGTAGAATCCCCCCTCATAACATGCTGAGTGACAGAATGCCTCCTCATAATGCTGAGTGGCAGAATCCCCCCTCATAACATGCTGAGTGGCAGAATCCCTCCTCATAACATGCTGAGTGGCAGAATCCCCCCTCATAACATGCTGAGTGGCAGAATCCCCCCTCATATCATGCTGAGTGGCAGAATCCCCCCTCATAACATGCTGAGTGGCAGAATCCTTCTCATAACATGCTGAGTGGCAGAATGCCTTCTCATAACATACTGAGTGGCAGAATCCCCCCTCATAACATGCTGAGTGGCAGAATCCCTCCTCATAACATGTTGAGTGGCAGAATTCCCCCTCATAACATGTTGAGTGGCCGAATCCCCCCTCATAACATGCTGAGTGGCAGAATCCCCCCTCATAACATGCTGAGTGGCAGAATCCCCCCTCATAACATGCTGAGTGGCAGAATCCCCTCATAACATGCTGAGTGGCAGAATGCCTCCTCATAACATGCTGAGTGGCAGAATGCCTCCTCATAACATGCTGAGTGGCAGAATGCCTCCTCATAACATGCTGAGTGGCAGAATCCCCCCTCATAACATGCCGAGTGGCAGATTGCCTCCTCATAACATGCTGAGTGGCAGAATCCCCCCTCATAACATGCTGAGTGGCAGAATCCCCCCTCATAACATGCTGAGTGACAGAATCCCCTATAACATGCTGAGTGGCAGAATCCCTCCTCATAACACGTTAGGTGGCAGAATGCCTCCTCATAACATGCTGAGTGGCCGAATCCCCCCTCATAACATGCTGAGTGGCAGAATGCCTCCTCATAACATGCTGAGTGGCAGAATCCCCCATCATAACATGCTGAGTGGCAGAATCCCCCCTTATAACATGCTGAGTGGCAGAACCCCCCTCATAACATGCTGAGTGGCAGAATCCCTCCTCATAACATGCTGAGTGGCAGAATCCCTCCTCATAACATGCTGAGTGGCAGAATCCCCCCTCATAACATGCTGAGTGGCAGAATCCCCCCTCATAACATGCTGAGTGGCAGAATCCCCCCCTCATAACATGCTGAGTGGCAGAACCCCCCCCCCCATAACATGCTGAGTGGAAGAATCCCCCCTCACAACATGCTGAGTGGCAGAATGCCTCCTCATAACATGCTGAGTGGCAGAATTCCCCCTCATAACATGCTGAGTGGCAGAATGCCTCCTAATAACATGCTGAGTGGCAGAATGCCTCCTAATAACATGCTGAGTGGCAGAATCCCCCTCATAACATGCTGAGTGGCAGAATGCCTCCTCATAACATGCTGAGTGGCAGAATCCCCCCTCATAACATGCTGAGTGGCAGAATGACCCCTCATAACATGCTGAGTGGCAGAATGCCTTCTCATAACATGCTGAGTGGCAGAATCCCCCCTCATAACATGCTGAGTGGCAGAATCACCCCTCATAACATGCTGAGTGGCAGAATGACTCCTCATAACATGCTGAGTGGCAGAATTCCCCCTCATAACATGCTGAGTGGCAGAATTCCCCCTCATAACATGCTGAGTGGCAGAATTCCCCCTCATAACATGCTGAGTGGCAGAATCCCCCCCTCATAACATGCTGAGTGGCAACCCCCCCCCCCCTCATAACATGCTGAGTGGCAGAATACCCTCATGACATGCTGAGTGGCAGAATGCCTCCTCATAACATGCTGAGTGGCAGAATGCCTCCTCATAACATGCTGAGTGGCAGAATCCCCCCTCATAACATGCCGAGTGGCAGAATGCCTCCTCATAACATGCTGAGTGGCAGAATGCCCCCCCATAACATGCTGAGTGGCAGAATGCCTCCTCATAACATGCTGAGTGGCAGAATCCCCCCTCATAACATGCTGAGTGGCAACCCCCCCCTCATAACATGCTGAGTGGCAGAATGCCCCCCCATAACATGCTGAGTGGCAGAATGCCTCCTCATAACATGCTGAGTGGCAGAATCCCCCCCTCATAACATGCTGAGTGGCAACCCCCCCCCCCCCCCCTCATAACATGCTGAGTGGCAGAATCCCCTCATGACATGCTGAGTGGCAGAATGCCTCCTCATAACATGCTGAGTGGCAGAATGCCTCCTCATAACATGCTGAGTGGCAGAATGCCTCCTCATAACATGCTGAGTGGCAGAATCCCCCCTCATAACATGCCGAGTGGCAGAATGCCTCCTCATAACATGCTGAGTGGTAGAATGCCCCCCCATAACATGCTGAGTGGCAGAATGCCTCCTCATAACTTGCTGAGTGGCAGAATCCCCCCTCATAACACTCTAAGTGGCAGAATGCCTCCTCATAACATGCTGAGTGGCAGAATCCCCCCTTATAACATGCTGAGTGGCAGAATCCCCCCTCATAACATGCTGAGTGGCAGAATGACCCCTCATAACATGCTGAGTGGCAGAATGCCTTCTCATAACATGCTGAGTGGCAGAATCCCCCCTCATAACATGCTGAGTGGCAGAATCATACCTCATAACATGCTGAGTGGCAGAATGCCTCCTCATAACATGCTGAGTGGCAGAATCCCCCCTTATAACATGCTGAGTGGCAGAATGCCTCCTCATAACATGCTGAGTGGCAGAATGCCCCCCCCATAACATGCTGAGTGGCAGAATGCCTCCTCATAACATGCTGAGTGGCAGAATTCCCCCTCATAACATGCTGAGTGGCAGAATTCCCCCTCATAACATGCTGAGTGGCAGAATCCCCCCCCTCATAACATGCTGAGTGGCAACCCCCCCCCCCCCCCTCATAACATGCTGAGTGGCAGAATCCCCTCATGACATGCTGAGTGGCAGAATGCCTCCTCATAACATGCTGAGTGGCAGAATGCCTCCTCATAACATGCTGAGTGGCAGAATCCCCCCTCATAACATGCCGAGTGGCAGAATGCCTCCTCATAACATGCTGAGTGGTAGAATGCCCCCCCATAACATGCTGAGTGGCAGAATGCCTCCTCATAACATGCTGAGTGGCAGAATCCCCCCTCATAACACTCTAAGTGGCAGAATGCCTCCTCATAACATGCTGAGTGGCAGAATCCCCCCTTATAACATGCTGAGTGGCAGAATCCCCCCTCATAACATGCTGAGTGGCAGAATGACCCCTCATAACATGCTGAGTGGCAGAATGCCTTCTCATAACATGCTGAGTGGCAGAATCCCCCCTCATAACATGCTGAGTGGCAGAATCATACCTCATAACATGCTGAGTGGCAGAATGCCTCCTCATAACATGCTGAGTGGCAGAATTCCCCCTCATAACATGCTGAGTGGCAGAATTCCCCCTCATAACATGCTGAGTGGCAGAATTCCCCCTCATAACATGCTGAGTGGCAGAATCCCCCCCTCATAACATGCTGAGTGGCAACCCCCCCCCCTCATAACATGCTGAGTGGCAGAATCCCCTCATGACATGCTGAGTGGCAGAATGCCTCCTCATAACATGCTGAGTGGCAGAATGCCTCCTCATAACATGCTGAGTGGCAGAATCCCCCCTCATAACATGCCGAGTGGCAGAATGCCTCCTCATAACATGCTGAGTGGCAGAATGCCCCCCCATAACATGTTGAGTGGCAGAATGCCTCCTCATAACATGCTGAGTGGCAGAATCCCCCCTCATAACACTCTAAGTGGCAGAATGCCTCCTCATAACATGCTGAGTGGCAGAATCCCTCCTTATAACATGCTGAGTGGCAGAATGCCTCCTCATAACATGCTGAGTGGCAGAATCCCCCCTCATAACATGCTGAGTGGCAGAATTCCCCCTCATAACATGCTGAGTGGCAGAATCCCCCCTAATAACATGCTGAGTGGCAGAATCCCCCCCTCATAACACGCTGAGTGGCAGAATCCCTCCTCATAACATGCTGAGTGGCAGAATCCCCCCTCATAACATGCTGAGTGGCAGAATCCCCCCTCATAACATGCTGAGTGGCAGAATCCCCCCTCATAACATGCTGAGTGGCAGAATCCCCCCTCATAACATGCTGAGTGGCAGAATCCCCCCTCATAACATGCTGAGTGGCAGAATGCCTTCTCATAACATGCTGAGTGGCAGAATGACCCCTTATAACATGCTGAGTGGCAGAATGCCTTCTCATAACATGCTGAGTGGCAGAATCCCCCCTCATAACATGCTGAGTGGCAGAATCACCCCTCATAACATGCTGAGTGGCAGAATGCCTCCTCATAACATGCTGAGTGGCAGAATTCCCCCTCATAACATGCTGAGTGGCAGAATTCCCCGTCATAACATGCTGAGTGGCAGAATCCCCCCCTCATAACATGCTGAGTGGCAACCCTCCCCCTCATAACATGCTGAGTGGCAGAATCCCCTCATGACATGCTGAGTGGCAGAATGCCTCCTCATAACTTGCTGAGTGGCAGAATGCCTCCTCATAACATGCTGAGTGGCAGAATCCCCCCTCATAACATGCCGAGTGGCAGAATGCCTCCTCATAACATGCTGAGTGGCAGAATGCCCCCCCATAACATGCTGAGTGGCAGAATGCCTCCTCATAACATGCTGAGTGGCAGAATCCCCCCTCATAACACTCTAAGTGGCAGAATGCCTCCTCATAACATGCTGAGTGGCAGAATCCCCCCTTATAACATGCTGAGTGGCAGAATGCCTCCTCATAACATGCTGAGTGGCAGAATGCCTCCTCATAACATGCTGAGTGGCAGAATCCCCCCTCATAACATGCTGAGTGTCAGAATTCCCCCTCATAACATGCTGAGTGGCAGAATCCCCCCTCATAACATGCTGAGTGGCAGAATCCCCCCTTCATAACACGCTGAGTGGCAGAATCCCTCCTCATAACATGCTGAGTGGCAGAATCCCCCCTTATAACATGCTGAGTCCCCCCTCATAACATGCTGAGTGGCAGAATCCCCCCTCATAACATGCTGAGTGGCAGAATCCCCCCTCATAACATGCTGAGTGGCAGAATCCCCCCTCATAACATGCTGAGTGGCAGAATGCCTTCTCATAACATGCTGAGTGGCAGAATCCCCCCTCATAACATGCTGAGTGGCAGAATCCCTCCTCATAACATGCTGAGTGGCAGAATCCCTCCTCATAACATGCTGAGTGGCAGAATCCCCCCTCATAATAACATGCTGAGTGGCAGAATCCCCCCTCATAACATGCTGAGTGGCAGAATCCCCCCTCATAACATGCTGAGTGGCAGAATCCCCCCTCCATAAGAAGCTGTGGTGAACAACAAGAGTGGTGAAATCCCCCCCCATAACAAGCACAGTAGCACCCCCCCCCCCCATAACAGGCTAAGTGGCGAAATCCCCCCATAACAAGCTGAGTGGCAGAATCCCACCATCCATAACACGCTGAATGGCCAAATTCCCCAACCGCCAGACCCGCTCACTGTTGCTGCCGGAGCAGGCAACGCCACTGGAAGTCAGGGATCGCTGCCGCTGGAAGCTGAGATTGACGACGCTGCTGGAAGCCAGGGATCAATGTCTGCCGCTGCAGCAGCCTAGGGGTATACACACAGAGGGGCATCCCAAATTGAGGTGTGCCAGGAACGAAAACCAGGATAGTAAAAATATTTGTTTTTTTAAAGAAAAAAATTAATTACCTGCTAAGGAAGAAGCTTAGAGCTGTAAGCTCACCTTCAGACTAAAATCCTTGTCCAGGTATGTACATAGAAACGTGTATACTCACCTTATGTCCCCTGCAGCTCCTCTCTGCAGCCCTGCCATCTTCATACTTACTGATGAGGGAGAAAATGTGGCTCTGTCCTCCAGCGCTGAGCAAACATGGCAGCAATTATCTGACTGACTGAGATCTTTAACTTGTGTGCTATTGGCTAGCAGATGCCACTTAATTATTGGCTGGCCATCCAGCCCCTCACTTTTGGCTTCCTCTGACTCCTTCTAAGTGTCTGGTTAGTTAGATTTGCCCTTAGGGTGTGGCAAGGGTCAGCCCTGGAAATGGAGGAACAGTATGGTGACTATAGAGCACTCTGCTTGATGCCACATTTGATCACTTCAGAATCCTGGAAGTGGGTGAGTATGCTGTATGGCAGGGTTCCCTAGGGATTTACCCTGTCGGACATCCCTTAGTGAAGCAACCAGAGAGTAAGAGAACATGGAATTGAGAGCACCTTTTGGGGAAGTTGATACACACAGAAAGTGAAGCAAGAAGATCCTGGCAAGCCAGTAGGACAGTGTGACTGTGAGCCTAGAAGGATCCGGGAGCAGTAAACTGAAGACCATCAGAAAGGTACAGAAAGTTGTATAGTCCCACCCCTTAGTGACACCGAGGATGCAAAGACTGTCATTGTTTAAAATGAAGTTGTGTGGAATAAAGTTGCAGAAAAAGACTTTTGAACTGAGTGTGTACTGATTCCACAGGCCCCAATCCCAGTTACCTCAAAATGAGGGATGTCTTATTCTTATTATACAGTACGTCCTGCTCCAAATCTAATACTTACAGTTGGGATATACTCAGCCAGATAGCGCTGGACTGCAGAGACATCGAAAATAGGCTCCTCCCGGCACCTGAAATACCCAGGGACCTCCCACAAATCCCCAGAATTTCTCTGCAGTCTGGCTGCGAAGGACGGATGCCAGTCTGTCAGGTTGGGGGGGTTTCTGGAAGTCCCTGCGGTTCCAGGGGAGGTGGGGCCCTCAGGAGGTCCACACACCTATCAATGTCTTGGAGCTGCGAGGGATCAGGTTAGTTCTGGCTCGCTTGACTACTCATCTTCAGGGCCTGCCTGTTCAGGTGCGCTCGGACAACCAGACGGCAGTTGCCTACATCAATCATCAGGGAGGGACCCGGAGCAAGGGGGCCCTCCAGGAAGCGTCTCAAATCCTGACTTGGGCGGAGGCCAATGTCCCCTGCATTTCAGCTGTGTACATCCCGGGGGTGGAAAATCACCTGGCGGACTCTCTGAGCAGGGGGACCTCTCGCCAGGGAGAATGGTCCCTATGCAGCAGGGTGTTTCAATCTCTGTGTCACCGTTGGGGCCAACCAGATGTGGATCTGTTTGCGTCCCGCCACAATCACAAGCTTCCAGCTTTTGTCTCTCTGTCCAGGGATCCTCTGGCCCTGACCTCGGATGCGCTAGCAATGTCTTGGAAGGACTTTCAGTTACTGTATGTCTTCCCCCCCAATTCCCCTGCTGGGCAGCGTTCTGCGCAAGATTGCTCTGGAAAGGGTGCCAGCAATTCTGGTGGCCCCCAGGTGGCCAAGAAGAGTGTGGTTCGCAGACGTGGTACAGCTGGCAGTAGATCAATACGCTCTGCCCTTGGTGCCAGTTCTTATCACTCAGGGCTCACTACGCCATCCCAATTTACAAACTCTGGCTTTGACGGCTTGGCTGCTGAAATCTCCATCTTGATGGAGAAGGGGCTGTCTTCCTCAGTTGTGGATACTTTGATTAAAGCTAGAAAGAAGTCTTCCTCTTCCATTTATTACAGGGTTTGGCGTGCCTACATTGACTGGTGTGAGTCTGGGTCTCTTCCCAGAGTGTGTTCTCTATTCCAAGGATTCTGGAGTTCCTGCAGCATGGGTTGGAGATGGGGCTCCAACTCAGTACTGAAGGGTCAGGTGTCTGCCCTGGCTATTTTTTTTCCAGAAGTCCTTTGCTCAGCACCCTCTGATCAGGACTTTCTTCCAGGGTGTCACTCATGTGCGTCCCCCACGTAAACCTATGGTGCCTGTTTGGGATTTGAACTTGGTTCTGTCAGCCGTGCAGGGTGCTCCCTTTGAACCTGTGCAGGATGCTGCCTTGGCCATTCTTACGCTCAAGGTTGTGTTTCTGGTGGCTATCACTTCTGTCAGGCGTGTGTCTGAGTTGGCAGCACTGTCCATTCAGCCCCCTACTAGAAGAGGCACCAGGACAAGGTGGTGTTTCGTTTGAAACCTGATTTTCTGCCTAAGGTAGTGTCTGCCTTTTATTTGAATCAGGATATTGTTCTTCCTTCTTTGTGCCCTAATCCTAGCAATGCTAAGGAGAGGGTTTTGCACTCTTTGGATGTGGTTAGGTGTCTGAAGTACTATCTGGTGGCTACTGCACCTTTCAGGAAAACTGATGCTCTTTTTGTGGTCCCTTCTGGTCCTAGGAAGGGTTTGGCTCCTGCCAAGTCTACTATCAGCAAGCGGATTCGTCAGGCTGTGATTCAGGCCTACTCTGCTAAGGGGAAGAATCCTCCCTTCCGCCTTACTGCTCATTCCACTCGTGCTATTGGTGCCTCTTGGGCTTTTCAGCACCAGGCTTCTGTTGAACAAGTTTGCAAGGCCGCTACTTGGTCTTCTGTTCATACCTTTTCAAAGTTTTACAAGGTTGATGTTAGGGCCTCAGCTGATGCTGTTTTTGGCCGAAAGGTTCTGCAGGCAGCAGTGGTTTAAACTGCCTTTTTTCTTGGGGATCCCACCCTACTTTATGGACACGGCTATTGGATGTCCCACTTGTAAGTATTATATTTGGAGCAGGACATACTGTATAATAAGAATAATAAAACTCTGTGATTACTCACCTGTAGAATTGGTATTATTGGGTTGATTCAAAGAAACATGTAACAGCTTGGATTTGGGTCACGATCATCCTATTTTTCACGTCCGCTCGTGCGTTCGTATGAACTTGCGAGTGATTCAATAAGCAAATACGTTTCTATCCTAAAATATACGTCCGTTCGTATGATATCTCCCGAACTTGCGTCAGTCAGTTGGCAATCGTAAAAATCACGTTCATGTGCTCACCTGTTGCGGCGGCAGCCTGTTTTTTCTGCTGCTTCCATCGTCCACCTCTTCCAATTACTTGCGTTTGCCTCTGGTTTTCATTGGTTTTTGGCCTCTTAGATTCGTGCGTTCGTATGTTTATAAGATCTTGCGCATGCGCACCCTCAACCAGAAACTTACCTAAACCCCTTAGCGCTTGCATCCTTCTTCATTTCTCGGTCCCTCAAACTTACCTAAACCCCTTAGCGCCTGCATCCAACTTCATTTCTCGGTCCCTCAAACTTACCTAAACCCCTTTGCGCCTGCATCCTTCTTCATTTCTCGGTCCCTCAAACTTACCTAAACCCCTTAGCGCTTGCATCCTTCTTCATTTCTCGGTCCCTCAAACTTACCTAAACCCCTTAGCGCCTGCATCCAACTTCATTTCTCTGTCCCTCAAACTTACCTAAACCCCTTTGCGCCTGCATCCTTCTTCATTTCTCGGTCCCTCAAACTTACCTAAACCCCTTAGCGCTTGCATCCTTCTTCATTTCTCGGTCCCTCAAACTTACCTAAACCCCTTAGCGCTTGCATCCTTCTTCATTTCTCGGTCCCTAAAACTTACCTAAACCCCTTAGCGCTTGCATCCTTCTTCATTTCTCGGTCCCTAAAACTTACCTAAACCCCTTAGCGCCTGCATCCAACTTCATTTCTCGGTCCCTCAAACTTACCTAAACCCCTTTGCGCCTGCATCCAACTTCATTTCTCGGTCCCTCAAACTTACCTAAACCCCTTTGCGCCTGCATCCAACTTCATTTCTCGGTCCCTAAAACTTACCTAAACCTCTTAGCGCCTGCATCCAACTTCATTTCTCGGTCCCTCAAACTTACCTAAACCCCTTAGCGCTTGCATCCTTCTTCATTTCTCGGTCCCTCAAACTTACCTAAACCCCTTAGCGCTTGCATCCTTCTTCATTTCTCGGTCCATAAAACTTACCTAAACCCCTTAGCGCTTGCATCCTTCTTCATTTCTCGGTCCATAAAACTTACCTAAACCCCTTTGCGCCTGCATCCTTCTTCATTTCTCGGTCCCTCAAACTTACCTAAACCCCTTAGCGCTTGCATCCTTCTTCATTTCTCGGTCCATAAAACTTACCTAAACCCCTTAGCGCTTGCATCCTTCTTCATTTCTCGGTCCCTAAAACTTACCTAAACCCCTTAGCGCCTGCATCCAACTTCATTTCTCGGTCCCTCAAACTTACCGAAACCCCTTTGCGCCTGCATCCAACTTCATTTCTCGGTCCCTCAAACTTACCTAAACCCCTTAGCGCTTGCATCCTTCTTCATTTCTCGGTCCATAAAACTTACCTAAACCCCTTAGCGCTTGCATCCTTCTTCATTTCTCGGTCCATAAAACTTACCTAAACCCCTTTGCGCCTGCATCCTTCTTCATTTCTCGGTCCCTCAAACTTACCTAAACCCCTTAGCGCTTGCATCCTTCTTCATTTCTCGGTCCATAAAACTTACCTAAACCCCTTAGCGCTTGCATCCTTCTTCATTTCTCGGTCCCTAAAACTTACCTAAACCCCTTAGCGCCTGCATCCAACTTCATTTCTCGTTCCCTCAAACTTACCGAAACCCCTTTGCGCCTGCATCCAACTTCATTTCTCGGTCCCTCAAACTTACCTAAACCCCTTTGCGCCTGCATCCAACTTCATTTCTCGGTCCCTAAAACTTACCTAAACCTCTTAGCGCCTGCATCCTTCTTCATTTCTCGGTCCCTCAAACTTACCTAAACCCCTTAGCGCTTGCATCCTTCTTCATTTCTCGGTCCCTAAAACTTACCTAAACCCCTTGGCGCTTGCATCCTTCTTCATGTTGACGACCCTAAAACTTACCCAAACCACATAATGTACATATGTCTATATGTTTCTAACCGTGTTTTTTCTTGTTTGTGTAATTGTTTGTGTTTGCGCATATTAGAAAAGACACATTTATGAAGTATTAAAAGTTAATTTATTTTAAAATTTTTGGGTGATTTGGGATATTTTTTTTTGTAAAATTTTTGGTTTTCAAACACATTAAAGCTTTTTTTTTTGGTTTTCCAAACATATTAATTTTTTTTTTTTTTTTTTTTTTAAAACAGAGATAAAACGTTTTTTTGTTTTTTGAAAACAAAAAACAAAAAATGTATAAAAGATTCTAAAATTTTAAAAACATTTAACAAAAGTAGCCAGGACCAAGGGCACTAATCCTCCTCCTCTTCTTCATCTGTTGGCCCCAACGTCGCCTGTATGGCCAGCAGCTCGGCCACCAACTCCTTGATTCTTTTTTTTTTTTCCTTCACGGTTTTTGGGATAATCCCTGTAACCAATAGAGAAATAAACATAAATAGGAGTCCCAGACCGGTTTGTATGCTGGAAATAGATTTGGGGTTAATCAAATACATGTAAATGCATGACATATGTCATTCTTCCAAGGGATAAAGTTAATGCATTTCCCAGAGGTAAGTCTTTAAACTCCTTAAAGCGGACCTTCAACATTATTTAATGAAAACCAATAACTATTCCCAAATGATTCTGCACCAGATCAAAGTAAATTTGGGATGTTTTTTGATTACAGCGCCGCCATCTGGACTCTGAAGCATAACACTTAATGAGGAGTGGAGAGTTGGATAAAGTACAGGGGAGTAGGTTACAGTGGTGCATTGGGAATCCAGAGCATAGCTGGGTTGAGGGAAAGGTCATCACTCCCACAATGCATGGCAGCACCTTACTTTTTTCAATCTGTATCCCATGCTGCCTGTAAATATTGCGCATTCCATATTCCGCAATATTGGTTTTGTTCAGTCTAATAACATGCATTAGATGGCTGAAGGGTGTTTTTCCATGTTTCTAATCTGTAGGTACAGTGTGTTGGCTAATTCTTATGTTCTTAATACAAGTTAGGGTCCTCTTTAAGCTAACGAAGTGCCCACATGAAAGTGTGAACTACACATTGGCTACGCCTTTAGTTATGTGTGTGTTATTAGCTAAGCAAACATTAATATGAATAATGGCATGGAGACTTACGGAGTTGGTGGCCGACAGATGGCTGGTTGGGGCCAACAGGCTGCCCTTGGTCCTGGCTATGCTGTGAAGAAGTCCCTGGAGAAACATGTGATATTTGGTTAGTACTTGTATAGAGTCACTATTCCCAACATATCTGGCTCCCAGTCTGGCTGACATCACTCACCTTCGCCAGGATCAACTTCCAGCATCTCTGCTGCCTCCTCCTCCACTATCTCACCCGCACCAGAAGCTTCTACAAATACATAATAAAGGATAACTTAGTTTTTGGCCTGCCATGTATATCTTTGTGCCTATACATGAAGAGTGACCTACCAGAGCCTTCCCCATGCCTGGCCAGGTATGACTCCACGCCCACGCGGTTGGGCCCCTCCTCTGTGGTAAGGTCCAGGGGCTGGTCTGAGGAGGCCACAGAGGAGGGGTAGGTCCGTCGCCCGGGAGATCCACCACCTTCACTCACAGATGCAGACTCATGCAGCACTGGTCGGCCTGTACGCCTCCGGGTGCGGCGAATTCTGAAATCCATTTCCAACACTACCAAAGAAAAGTCATTATAAATAAAGGCATAACTTATACATTTTGAACATATACCATGCAATTGCTTGGTACTTACTTGGGAAATGGATTCCAAAAAACCTCCGCACCCGGGGCATGTGCAGACGCTTCAGGTCCGACCAATGCTGCATTATCTGGGTGTGAGTGAAGGTGGTGCTGGTGACACGGTGTATCTCCGCGATGATCTCCCGGGCGATGTCCCTTTTCTCGCACACATTGGGCGCGAAGTCATACCGGCGCTGAAGCATGATCTGAAAAACATAATGGACACAGAGATTTTACTTTTACACACACACCCATATGTGTTGCATCACAAGTTGAGAATTTCATGTCATTAACACACACATTTAGAGTGGCAGCCATTTTTGGGGAGTGCCTTAAAGAGGACGTTGACTGTGAATGAGAGTCTGGTCTTATGTTATATGTATCACACACCATGTACATACAGATAATAGCCAACATCAAGAATCAGGCCACCTGCATCTAGGGCATGTTAGGATGGTTTAAACATCCAAGATGTAGGCTAATGCTTAGGCTTTTGGACCACGTGTGTGGCTTCCCGTTTTGTTTTTATGGCTTAGGAAAACAGTGTTCCTCAAACATCCGCATCAAGGTCCGAGACAGGCCAGGTTTGCCAGCTAGCCCCGCTACTCCACAGGTTAATTAACTGTTGCTAAGCCGGAGCAATTGGCCGAATTAGGACATCAGCATAGACAGGTGAAAACGTGGCCAGGCTCGGCCCTTGAGGATGAAGTGTGAGGAGCCACTTCTTAAACATTAAGAGACCCCAAACTAGTTCCAAACGCATCATTTACATTTAGGCCATCATTGACTATTAGATTAAAATGCACAGGCAGCCACTTACCAGCATGAGGATCTCTTCCTGTTGACGGGTGAAGATAGTGGGCGCCATCTTTATGCTTCTTCAAGGCAGCAGATAAGTGAAACCCCAGCGGTTTCCTGGTTCCGCTCGAACGTACGTTCGTACGAGCGCGTAGTCGTGCGCATAGGCGTCACACGCTGGGCTCATTATTTAAAGGTCCCTGCACCCAAAGCTCATTCTCTTTGAGCATTTGTGGAAGATGGCACCTAAAAAGCCTATGACCAAGCGACCCCAGCAAAGCCAGACCGCGGAGGGCCCAACAACAAGGTCCCAGCAAGGTAGGAGAAAGCTGAGAGGCAAGACTACTACCTCGGCCCCACCAAGGGACACTGGACCCTTAGGAACCCAAAAAAGGGGCCCCAAGCCACGTGCCCCTGCAGCCAAAAAGCAGCCAACTGCAGCACCCACCACCTCTGCCCCCAGAAGAGGCCGCACAAGGGAGCCCACACCGGCCATGGGTTCAAGTAGGGCAGTTCGGCAACCCAGGCCCCGCAGCAGGGCCCGAACCCCATCCAGGGCCAGAAGCCCATCCAGGGCCCGCAGAACCCCATCCAGGGCCAGAAGCCCAGCCAGAGGCCGCCGAACCCCATCCAGGGCCAGAAGCCCAGCCAGAGGCCGCCGAACCCCATCCAGGGCCAGAAGCCCAGCCAGAGGCCGCCGAACCCCATCCAGGGCCAGAAGCCCAGCCAGAGGCCGCCGAACCCCATCCAGGGCCAGAAGCCCAGCCAGGGCCCGCCGAACACCATCCAGGGCCAGAAGCCCAGCCAGGGCCCGCCGAACCCCATCCAGGGCCAGAAGCCCAGCCAGAGGCCGCAGAACCCCATCCAGGGCCAGAAGCCCAGCCAGGGCCCGCCGAACCCCATCCAGGGCCAGAAGCCCAGCCAGAGGCCGCCGAACCCCATCCAGGGCCAGAAGCCCAGCCAGAGGCCGCCGAACCCCATCCAGGGCCAGAAGCCCAGCCAGAGGCCGCCGAACCCCATCCAGGGCCAGAAGCCCAGCCAGAGGCCGCCGAACCCCATCCAGGGCCAGAAGCCCAGCCAGGGCCCGCCGAACACCATCCAGGGCCAGAAGCCCCTACAGGGCCCGAAGAACCCCATCCAGGGCCAGAAGCCCCTACAGGGCCCGAAGAACCCCATCCAGGGCCAGAAGCCCCCGACCTGGCACCAGCCGGGAACAGAGCCCCCGACCTGGCACCAGCCGGGAACCTAGCCCCCCAAGAGGGCCCAGAATTTCAACCATGACCACATCTACACCTGGAAGTTCGGTGGCCAGCCACGCAAGAACACCCAGTCCCTTGGCCAGTCCAGTCCAGTCATTGGGAAGCCACCAATCCGGCCATTCCCCTACCCAGCCCCAGGCCATAATGTCACCACATGTGTCTGCACACATGGAGGAGCAGCCAAGCCAACCATCTGGCCGCACATTGCGCCGCGGCCAGTTGAGTGGGAGATTCTCCCATGACCAAAATATGGCATTGGCTAGTGGCCTTACATTATACTATGACGAGCTCTATGGGAGCAAATCAAAACACACCACAAAGCAGCGCAAGATGGAATTGTTTGAAACCATCCTACGACAAGTAAATGCAGCGGGGGAAGAGAGGAAAGATGTGTCCCAAATTCAGAAGAAAATCTCTGATCTGAAGTATGCTGTACGGCAAAAAGAAATTAAAAGGCATAATTACAGGTAAATAAATGTTTTCTCCAAATATAATGTTTAGGATGTACTGTATGCACCTTTTCTGAGTACCAAACGATTTTCTCTTTTCAGCCTGAAAACTGGAGGTGGCTTTCCTTCTAAATTGGAGTTTACCCCTGCTGAGGAGATTGTGCTGGGACTTCTCCATCCGGTCGCGGTCGGTGGACATGCTGGTCTAAGGGACACAGACTCACCGCCCTGTACCCACGGTGAGTACTCTTAAATCTGCATGTTTGCCTGTTTGCTAAATAATCTAAAGTTCACTAGTAACAAGATAACGGGATGCCCCTATGGTTTGCCTTGCTTGGCCTCGCACTACTGTGCCTGTTTGTGTCCTCTTTTGGTCCCTGTGAATCACACATTTAGGACCACATCCATTATGGCAAAGATCACATTTCCAATTGTATTGGTAAAGTCATGAAGTTTCTCCTGAAAAGTGATATATTTTGAATCAATCACAAAACACACATCATTATGGATGGGTTGCCTATTTGTTGTGTGAGTTGTGTTTGAGTTAACAATTTAATTAGCCACCCCCAAACATATCTGACCTAGAGCAGCGAGACTCAACTGGCGGGCCGGGGTACCAATGCGGACCTTGGCACCACATTCCAGGACCCCTGCCCAGACAGCCCTGCACTCAGTTACTTCTGTGTTGACGTGCTCAGAGCTGCCCCCTTGATCGGCGATGTAGTGGTTGTTCTCCTGCCCAATGTCATGGCTCCCTGAAACATAGCATTGCAATATGAAGTACTGCACAGGAAGTGGCATTGCAAGGTACACAGTAACTTGGTAAATCTTTCTCTTGGCACAATCGTGTCCCGCTGCCCCTGCTCTGCCCCATCTGCCACAGTCCCCCCATGCCCCCCCCTCCACATAAGCCCCATACATTTGTAACAGATTTGCTCCATCCATCCCATCACCATCAATACGTTAACTCCCCCCTTTAGCCATCCAATCCCTGTCCCCTCAGCTCTGCCCCATCCAGCCCAGCAAGGGCAAGCAGCCTTTATTAGTTTGCACTTTGAAATCTCAAGCCCCTCCACCAGTGTGTTTATTTCTAACTAGACACCCCCTGCGTCAGCCCCATGGCCAGACATTCACCTCTCACCACATACCTTTAAATGGACCTTTACAACAATTGTTTGAGTACCCCGGACCTAGCGAATGGTAGGCTAAATCCAAAAATGTGCGTTGCAAGTTGTATGCTGACTGGGTACACTTCCTGACTTAGAACTGAGGTCAGTTAGCAGTTTTCGCGAGCCATTGCACCTATCTAAACTTGCGTGTCTTTTAACAAATGTCCCCATTGCTCTAGAGTTGCTTAATATTACAAATAGAGGTTTATTTGATTACCTATCCCAAAAATGGTTATGTGTGTGTTTACGTGGTTTGTTTTTCTCTTCTTCAGCCCAGCATGATCCCTCAGCAAGGGTAAACTCACCCCCCAGTTTGGTTATGCCTACCAGGTCCGTACAGCATAGGAGCCCAGATCCGAGATTTCCGGTAAGTTAATTTAGTACCATAAATACTACCAAGTGCTTAAGAATGTGTTAAACTGTGGGAATCCCAAATTTGGACGCCAACTTACACTTTTTTTTTTTATATGTCCCTACAGACCCGCACACTCATGGAAGAGATCCAGGAAATGGAGGAAGATGATGATGTCTCCATGCAGGGCACGTCGGATGACCTCCCCCTGGGTCCCAATTTGGAACTGCTCCATAATGTTTCTCTGGCCAATCCTCAGCAGCAGAGTGAATCTCCATCCATTGTGCATGCACATGGGGAGACTGACACTACAGTCCCCAGTGTTCACTCTGCTGCTGAGGATTTGCAAAGCAGGCCTGTTGCTGTTGAGGGGACGACACCACGCGGCAGGGCACGCCCAAGAGCCAGGGTAATTGTGCGGCGGGCTCCATTACGCCGCCCCACAATTTCCCAGGGGAGGCAGAGTGCCCTGCTTCAATTATGGACCCAAGAAAGGGACTCTTATGAGGCACAGCTCGTTACAGAGCGTGAGGAAAGGCATGCCGACATGGTCACCATCAATACCAGTCTACAGGGCATCCTCGCGGAGTTGCGTACCCTCAACAGCAACGTGGTCACTGCAAGTAATGGCATCCAGTCAGCCATGGCTGAGATGACCAATATGCAGAGAAACATTGTGGAGCAGTTTCAAATTCACAATGCTGCCATGGCCCAGGCTAGGTCCCATTCACATGGACCTCCACCTGGACCTCCACCTGGGTATTATGGGCAGCCACCCTATTAAGCCATGGGTGTGTGGGACATCTTTTCTCTTAACCCCCACTGTATTTACTTGTCCTTTGAGGTTTCAAACAATCCATTTTGTGTTGCTCATGCAGGTTGTGTTTTGTATTTGCTCCCATATAGCTCCTTAGAGTAATGCTTAAGGCCACTAGCCAATGCCATAGGTCTATGTGGAGTGTATCTGGCCACTTATGGCTTTAAATATGTATTTGGTTGGTGCTCCTCCTGTTTGCAGACATGTTTGTGTGACATTATGGCCATGCCCAAATATCCCTGGGCACAGGCAATATTAATGACTGGACTAGGCTGGCCTTTGGACTGGGTGTCCTTGTTTGGTTGTGCCACTCACTTCCAGGTGTAGATGTGCTCGATGTTTTTTTTGTTATGTCATCCATTTGTAACCACAGATGTATGTGGAATGTTTTCTGTTAAGCACTATAATTTTTTCTTTTCTAAGTAAAAAAAAAATCTCACTTACAATACTTGTGGCGTTTTTAGTGGGAACACATTTTAAACAGCTTGGGCTAAACCAGATAATTTTGGTTTGAAGAGGTGTAACAATGCAAATCTAAAGCTAAGGAAACTACATGAAATACATTAGGCAACAATTAAGGTAAAAATGTTTTACTTTGAGGTAATGCCACATTACGGCAAAACAACATATTTAACAAAAAGGATAACACAGACACACAGAATGTTGAGACACGAAATAAAATTAACTAAAATGCTGCAAGATCAAGTTGGCTCTAACTGATTGGCCAGACTTACTGGGTGGCCCCACAAAATTCTCTACATCATCCTCTACGGCTGAAGAGGGCAGGCTATCCACATAACGTGGGACACGTTCCAGGATGGCAAAATTGTGCAAAACAGCACATGCCATGATTATGTCGATCACTTTCTTGGGATCATATTGCAGGGCGCCCCCAGTATGGTCCAGGCAACGAAAACGTGTCTTCAACAGCCCAAAGGCCCTCTCCACAACAGCCCGGGTCTTGCGGTGCGCACGGTTGTACGCTTCCTGAGAGGCATCCTGGGGCCGCAGCACAGGCGTCATGAGCCAGGGTAGTAGTGGGTACCCGGAATCACCTTAAACAGACAATTAAATGTAATAAAAATTAAAAAGGCAACACAACAAACACAAATAATTTTACATATATCATAATGATGTAAGGTAAAGGGCCAAAAAAAACACCCAGGGCACATTAGCAAAATAAATATTGCCACTAATGTAGTACATAATTAAAAATGGCACTTCAATATACCAATTAATTAACAAACATCTGCACGGCCAAGGGTATTTGGAATTTAAATATATTTTTAGTTTTCAGACATGTTACAATTAGGATGCTGCTGAGGGGCTATCCACATTTAGATGAAAACTACAATGTATGCAGTTTAAGTCCACTTTGACATTTAAAGACCAATAGTACAAAAGGAGCCAAAGCTCAAAGATCCTTGGGTATAAACTCCCAACCAATATATTTAGGGACATGGAACTTACAGACATCCGAACTAAAGGGAAAACATTCTGAAGGACAAAGCGAGGCAAGCATTTTTTTTGGAAGTTCATAATATATGACCCAAGAAAAAGGCAGTTTCTGGCTTATGTAAAGAATTCAAATACTAACATATCAACAAATACAAGATTAATCCCACATTTAATAGCACACAAATAGGACACACTTACCAAGCAGCCATGCCCCCGAAAATTCACCTGCCTCAAATCTCTGAAACAACCCAGATCGCCTGAGGATATATGAGTCGTGGGACGATCCTGGGTAGCCGGCAAGGACACTCATAAAACGCATGTCCGGACCAACCACGGCCTGGACATTAAGGGAGTGTCCCATTTTTCGATTCCTTAAGGCAAAAACATACAAAGGGTAATTGATATTTGACCCAAAATAAAAAAAAAAAAAAAAAACATGTCTGCACTCTATTGGGAAATACTAATGAAAAGCCTAGATAAAGCAGCTACACAAATGAGGGATAAACAAATATGCTGCCGCTAAGGAAAACAGGTTACATTACACGTTGGCCAACATAATAACCAATCTCAATACCTATATATATACTCGTCGGCAGCCCTAGGTACGAGTGCCACATGTGTGCAGTCAATAGCACCAATAACGTTGGGCATGTCGGCCACATTATAAAACCCAAGCTTAATGGCGTTTCTGGCTGCCATATCATCCGGAAAATAAATATATTTTGGAGTTATGGCAGCCATGCCTTCCAAAAATTTAGATAGTGCGCGGCTCAGCGTAGGCTGTGACATCCCCACGGAGAGGGCACCCAGCCTCTGGAACGAGCCGTTCGCCAAAAATTGCAGGCAGCCAAGCATCTTGGTCATACCTGAAATTGCATGCCCCTTCCTTGTGGTGCGGGCTAACCATGGCCGCAGCTCACTATATAATTTATGGAGGGAAGCGCGATTAAGCCTGGTCAGCTCGAACAGCTCAACATCATTCATGCTATCGATGTTCATGCGACGACGCAGGGGCAATCTGCTCTCAGACATCTCGATCAACTCAATGCCAAAAAGCATAAGCCCTTGATGTGCCACAAACTCGCTCCGCTCCATCCTACTCCCGAGGCCAAATAGCTGCCGGCAAACATTTCGTAAAGCAGCTCTTTAATGGGCTTCAAAACAATTAGCAATCACCTCTCTGAATTGGTCGCAAGCCCATGTGAAGGACGTAAAAAATAGGATCGGACGCAAATAATACGATTTGGACGGGAAAAACACACGAACTAACGCAAATTATACGATTCTCGTACGAAATGCGTATGTTCATATACGTCTATGCGCGAACGATCGTGCGAATACGAAATGGGCAAAAAAACAAGAAAAAATGACAAACACCCACCCAAACTTACGATTCTCGATACGAAATCAATTAACTTTGGCTCTTTGAATCAAGGGGTATGAGTATACAGTACGTCCTGCTCCAACCCACCCTTGGTTTTGCATTATCTTGGAATCCCTGTATGGTGATAGTTATCATTGTTATAGTTTGATAGTTGGGTTGTTTAATTCTCCCGGCTTCTCGTTAACTGCTTTTCAATGCTGGGGATTTGTGGGAGGTCCCTGGGTATTTGAGGGTCCGGGAGGAGCCTATTTTCGATGTCTCTGCAGTCCAGCGCCATCTGGCGGAGTATATCACACTAAGTATTATATTTGGAGCAGGACGTACTGTATACTCATAATACCAATTCTACAGGTGAGTAATCACAGAATTGTATTATTTTTAAACATTTTAAAAGTTTTATATGAACACCAAAAAAAGTGTGTACATTTTATCCAAAAAGAATAAAAAAAAAAAAAAAAAGCCAACCAAAAATGGCAGTTTTATAAAAAACAAAAAAAAATGTTTCAGTGTCAATTTTTGACCAAAATACATGAACACAAAACGAATGGGCAAATAAATATTTAGAGATGAAGATTCAGGTGACCGCGAAGTGGTTTGGGTAAGTTTTAGGGGTCAAAAATGGAAGAAGAACCTAACCGCGAAGTTGTTTGGGTGAGTTTTAGGGGTCTAAAATGGAAGAAGAACCTAACGGCAAAGTGGTTTGGGTACGTTTTAGGGGTCTAAAATGGAAGAAGAACCTAACCGCGAAGTGGTTTGGGTGAGTTTTAGGGGTCAAAAATGGAAGAAGAACCTAACGGCGAAGTGGTTTGGGTAAGTTTTAGGGGTCTAAAATGGAGGAAGAACCTAACGGCAAAGTGGTTTGGGTAAGTTTTAGGGGTCTAAAATGGAAGAAGAACCTAACTGCGAAGTGGTTTGGGTAAGTTTTAGGGGTCTAAAATGGAAGAAGAATCTAACCGCAAAGTGGTTTGGGTGAGTTTTAGGGGTCTAAAATGGAAGAAGAACCTAACCGCGAAGTGGTTTGGGTCAGTTTTAGGGGTCAAACATGGAAGATGTCGGAATGCGCAAAGTAGTTTGGGTCAGTTTTAGGGGTCAAACATGGAAGATGTAGGAATGCGCTAGGGATGAGCGAATCGATCCGGACGAACCCGGATTCGATCCGAATTTCATGAAAAATTCGATTTGGATCGAATCCGAATTTCCCCGTGCTTCGATTGCTCGAAGTTTTCCTTTAACATCCATTCATTTACATTACAGGCATTCTAAGATGGCGGACGGGACATGTCCAGACATCTACCCCGCTCCAGTGCATACTGGGGCAGTCACATGCAGCCTATCAGCAGCCAGCAAGCCCGGTGACGTCACAGCGCTATTTAAGGCGGCGGACATCTTGCTTTTCCTCATTTCTCTATTGCATTCGTGAGATACAGGACACTGCTGTAGTCAGGGAGAGACAGTTAGAGAGCCAGGGAAAGACAGGGACAGGCCGGAGACAGGCAGGAGACAGGCAGGAAGTCAGCGAGAAGCAGGGAAAGTTAGGAAAAATCGGAGGAAGTCACAGGGAGATTTTTTTTTTTTCTGTGTTACTGGCTGGCTGACTGGCTTTGTTAGCTGTTTCAGCCTGCTTATCCACTGTTGCTGTGCATATATACTGATCTCAGGTCTGCTGTGGGGCATCCCATTCTGTAACATCCCATTAGCCTCTGTATTTACTCTAAGCTGCACACTTATTTAAAGTAATTTGGCCTGTTTGAGCCTGCTTAGACACTTTTACTGTGCATATATACTGATCTCAGGTCTGCTGTGGGGCATCCCATTCTGTAACATACCATTAGCCTCTGTATTTACTCTAAGCTGCACACTTATTTAAAGTAATTTGGCCTGTTGGAGCCTGCTTATCCACTGTTGCTGTGCATATATACTGATCTCAGGTCTGCTGTGGGGCATCCCATTCTGTAACATACCATTAGCCTCTGTATTTACTCTAAGCTGCACACTTATTTAAAGTAATTTGGCCTGTTGGAGCCTGCTTATCCACTGTTGCTGTGCATATATACTGATCTCAGGTCTACTGTGGGGCATCCCATTCTGTAACATCCCATTAGCCTCTGTATTTACTCTAAGCTGCACACTTATTTAAAGTAATTTGGCCTGTTGGAGCCTGCTTATCCACTGTTGCTGTGCATATATACTGATCTCAGGTCTGCTGTGGGGGCATCCCATTCTGTAACATCCCATTAGCTTCTGTATTTACTCTAAGCTGCACACTTATTTAAAGTAATTTGGCCTGTTGGAGCCTGCTTATCCACTGTTGCTGTGCATATATACTGATCTCAGGTCTGCTGTGGGGCATCCCATTCTGTAACATCCCATTAGCCTCTGTATTTACTCTAAGCTGCACACTTATTTAAAGTAATTTGGTATGTTGGAGCCTGCTTATCCACTGTTGCTGTGCATATATACTGATCTCAGGTCTGCTGTGGGGGCATCCCATTCTGTAACATCCCATTAGCCTCTGTATTTACTCTAAGCTGCACACTTATTTAAAGAAATTTGGCCTGTTTGAGCCTGCTTAGACACTTTTACTGTGCATATATACTGATCTCAGGTCTGCTGTGGGGCATCCCATTCTGTAACATACCATTAACCTCTGTATCTCCTCTAAGCTGCACACTTATTTAAAGTAATTTGGCCTGTTAGAGCCTGCTTAGACACTTTTACTGTGCATATATACTGATCTCAGGTCTGCTGTGGGGCATCCCATTCTGTACCATACCATTAGCCTCTGTATCTCCTCTAAGCTGCACACTTATTTAAAGTAATTTGGCCTGTTGGAGCCTGCTTAGACACTTTTACTGTGCATATATACTGATCTCAGGTCTGCTGTGGGGCATCCCATTCTGTAACATACCATTAGCCTCTGTATTTACTCTAAGCTGCACACTTATTTAAAGTAATTTGGCCTGTTGGAGCCTGCTTATCCACTGTTGCTGTGCATATATACTGATCTCAGGTCTGCTGTGGGGCATCCCATTCTGTAACATCCCATTAGCCTCTGTATTTACTCTAAGCTGCACACTTATTTAAAGTAATTTGGCCTGTTGGAGCCTGCTTATCCACTGTTGCTGTGCATATATACTGATCTCAGGTCTGCTGTGGGGGCATCCCATTCTGTAACATACTATTAGCCTCTGTATCTCCTCTAAGCTGCACACTTATTTAAAGTAATCTGGCCTGTTGGAGCCTGCTTATCCACTGTTGCTGTGCATATATACTGATCTCAGGTCTGCTGTGGGGCATCCCATTCTGTAACATACCATTAGCCTCTGTATTTACTCTAAGCTGCACACTTATTTAAAGTAATTTGGCCTGTTTGAGCCTGCTTAGACACTTTTACTGTGCATATATACTGATCATCTCAGGTCTGCTGTGAGGCATCCCATTCAGTAACATACCATTAGCCTCTGTATTTACTCTAAGCTGCACACTTATTTAAAGTAATTTGGCCTGTTGGAGCCTGCTTATCCACTGTTGCTGTGCATATATACTGATCTCAGGTCTGCTGTGGGGCATCCCATTCTGTAACATCCCATTAGCCTCTGTATTTACTCTAAGCTGCACACTTATTTAAAGTAATTTGGCCTGTTGGAGCCTGCTTATCCACTGTTGCTGTGCATATATACTGATCTCAGGTCTGCTGTGGGGCATCCCATTCTGTAACATCCCATTAGCCTCTGTATTTACTCTAAGCTGCACACTTATTTAAAGTAATTTGGCCTGTTGGACCCTGCTTATCCACTGTTGCTGTGCATATATACTGATCTCAGGTCTGCTGTGGGGGCATCCCATTCTGTAACATAACATTAGCCTCTGTATCTCCTCTAAGCTGCACACTTATTTAAAGTAATTTGGCCTGTTTGTGCCTGCTTATCCACTGTTGCTGTGCATATATACTGATCTCAGGTCTGCTGTGGGGCATCCCATTCTGTAACATCCCATTAGCCTCTGTATTTACTCTAAGCTACACACTTATTTAAAGTAATTTGGCCTGTTGGAGCCTGCTTATCCACTGTTGCTGTGCATATATACTGATCTCAGGTCTGCTGTGGGGCATCCCATTCTGTAACATCCCATTAGCCTCTGTATCTCCTCTAAGCTGCACACTTATTTAAAGTAATTTGGCCTGTTTGAGCCTGCTTATCCACTGTTGCTGTGCATATATACTGAACTCAGGTCTGCTGTGGGGCATCCCATTCTGTAACATACCATTAGCCTCTGTATTTACTCTAAGCTGCACACTTATTTAAAGTAATTTGGCCTGTTTGAGCCTGCTTAGACACTTTTACTGTGCATATATACTGATCTCAGGTCTGCTGTGGGGCATCCCATTCTGTAACATCCCATTAGCCTCTGTATTTACTCTAAGCTGCACACTTATTTAAAGTAATTTGGCCTGTTGGAGCCTGCTTATCCACTGTTGCTGTGCATATATACTGATCTCAGGTCTGCTGTGGGGCATCCCATTCTGTAACATCCCATTAGCCTCTGTATTTACTCTAAGCTGCACACTTATTTAAAGTAATTTGGCCTGTTGGAGCCTGCTTATCCACTGTTGCTGTGCATATATACTGATCTCAGGTCTGCTGTGGGGCATCCCATTCTGTAACATCCCATTAGCCTCTGTATTTACTCTAAGCTGCACACTTATTTAAAGTAATTTGGCCTGTTGGACCCTGCTTATCCACTGTTGCTGTGCATATATACTGATCTCAGGTCTGCTGTGGGGGCATCCCATTCTGTAACATAACATTAGCCTCTGTATCTCCTCTAAGCTGCACACTGATTTAAAGTAATTTGGCCTGTTTGTGCCTGCTTATCCACTGTTGCTGTGCATATATACTGATCTCAGGTCTGCTGTGGGGCATCCCATTCTGTAACATACCATTAGCCTCTGTATTTACTCTAAGCTGCACACTTATTTAAAGTAATTTGGCCTGTTTGAGCCTGCTTAGACACTTTTACTGTGCATATATACTGATCTCAGGTCTGCTGTGGGGCATCCCATTCTGTAACATACCATTAGCCTCTGTATTTACTCTAAGCTGCACACTTATTTAAAGTAATTTGGCCTGTTGGAGCCTGCTTATCCACTGTTGCTGTGCATATATACTGATCTCAGGTCTGCTGTGGGGCATCCCATTCTGTAACATCCCATTAGCCTCTGTATTTACTCTAAGCTGCACACTTATTTAAAGTAATTTGGCCTGTTGGAGCCTGCTTATCCACTGTTGCTGTGCATATATACTGATCTCAGGTCTGCTGTGGGGGCATCCCATTCTGTAACATACTATTAGCCTCTGTATCTCCTCTAAGCTGCACACTTATTTAAAGTAATTTGGCCTGTTGGAGCCTGCTTATCCACTGTTGCTGTGCATATATACTGATCTCAGGTCTGCTGTGGGGCATCCCATTCTGTAACATACCATTAGCCTCTGTATTTACTCTAAGCTACACACTTATTTAAAGTAATTTGGCCTGTTTGAGCCTGCTTAGACACTTTTACTGTGCATATATACTGATCATCTCAGGTCTGCTGTGAGGCATCCCATTCAGTAACATACCATTAGCCTCTGTATTTACTCTAAGCTGCACACTTATTTAAAGTAATTTGGCCTGTTGGAGCCTGCTTATCCACTGTTGCTGTGCATATATACTGATCTCAGGTCTGCTGTGGGGCATCCCATTCTGTAACATCCCATTAGCCTCTGTATTTACTCTAAGCTGCACACTTATTTAAAGTAATTTGGCCTGTTGGAGCCTGCTTATCCACTGTTGCTGTGCATATATACTGATCTCAGGTCTGCTGTGGGGCATCCCATTCTGTAACATCCCATTAGCCTCTGTATTTACTCTAAGCTGCACACTTATTTAAAGTAATTTGGCCTGTTGGACCCTGCTTATCCACTGTTGCTGTGCATATATACTGATCTCAGGTCTGCTGTGGGGGCATCCCATTCTGTAACATAACATTAGCCTCTGTATCTCCTCTAAGCTGCACACTTATTTAAAGTAATTTGGCCTGTTTGTGCCTGCTTATCCACTGTTGCTGTGCATATATACTGATCTCAGGTCTGCTGTGGGGCATCCCATTCTGTAACATCCCATTAGCCTCTGTATTTACTCTAAGCTGCACACTTATTTAAAGTAATTTGGCCTGTTGGAGCCTGCTTATCCACTGTTGCTGTGCATATATACTGATCTCAGGTCTGCTGTGGGGCATCCCATTCTGTAACATCCCATTAGCCTCTGTATCTCCTCTAAGCTGCACACTTATTTAAAGTAATTTGGCCTGTTTGAGCCTGCTTATCCACTGTTGCTGTGCATATATACTGAACTCAGGTCTGCTGTGGGGCATCCCATTCTGTAACATACCATTAGCCTCTGTATTTACTCTAAGCTGCACACTTATTTAAAGTAATTTGGCCTGTTTGAGCCTGCTTAGACACTTTTACTGTGCATATATACTGATCTCAGGTCTGCTGTGGGGCATCCCATTCTGTAACATCCCATTAGCCTCTGTATTTACTCTAAGCTGCACACTTATTTAAAGTAATTTGGCCTGTTGGAGCCTGCTTATCCACTGTTGCTGTGCATATATACTGATCTCAGGTCTGCTGTGGGGCATCCCATTCTGTAACATCCCATTAGCCTCTGTATTTACTCTAAGCTGCACACTTATTTAAAGTAATTTGACCTGTTGGAGCCTGCTTATCCACTGTTGCTGTGCATATATACTGATCTCAGGTCTGCTGTGGGGCATCCCATTCTGTAACATCCCATTAACCTCTGTATCTCCTCTAAGCTGCACACTTATTTAAAGTAATTTGGCCTGTTGGAGCCTGCTTATCCACTGTTGCTGTGCATATATACTGATCTCAGGTCTGCTGTGGGGCATCCCATTCTGTAACATCCCATTAGCCTCTGTATTTACTCTAAGCTGCACACTTATTTAAAGTAATTTGGCCTGTTGGACCCTGCTTATCCACTGTTGCTGTGCATATATACTGATCTCAGGTCTGCTGTGGGGGCATCCCATTCTGTAACATAACATTAGCCTCTGTATCTCCTCTAAGCTGCACACTTATTTAAAGTAATTTGGCCTGTTTGTGCCTGCTTATCCACTGTTGCTGTGCATATATACTGATCTCAGGTCTGCTGTGGGGCATCCCATTCTGTAACATCCCATTAGCCTCTGTATTTACTCTAAGCTGCACACTTATTTAAAGTAATTTGGCCTGTTTGAGCCTGCTTAGACACTTTTACTGTGCATATATACTGATCTCAGGTCTGCTGTGGGGCATCCCATTCTGTAACATACCATTAGCCTCTGTATTTACTCTAAGCTGCACACTTATTTAAAGTAATTTGGCCTGTTGGAGCCTGCTTATCCACTGTTGCTGTGCATATATACTGATCTCAGGTCTGCTGTGGGGCATCCCATTCTGTAACATCCCATTAGCCTCTGTATTTACTCTAAGCTGCACACTTATTTAAAGTAATTTGACCTGTTGGAGCCTGCTTATCCACTGTTGCTGTGCATATATACTGATCTCAGGTCTGCTGTGGGGCATCCCATTCTGTAACATCCCATTAACCTCTGTATCTCCTCTAAGCTGCACACTTATTTAAAGTAATTTGGCCTGTTGGAGCCTGCTTATCCACTGTTGCTGTGCATATATACTGATCTCAGGTCTGCTGTGGGGCATCCCATTCTGTAACATCCCATTAGCCTCTGTATTTACTCTAAGCTGCACACTTATTTAAAGTAATTTGGCCTGTTGGACCCTGCTTATCCACTGTTGCTGTGCATATATACTGATCTCAGGTCTGCTGTGGGGGCATCCCATTCTGTAACATAACATTAGCCTCTGTATCTCCTCTAAGCTGCACACTTATTTAAAGTAATTTGGCCTGTTTGTGCCTGCTTATCCACTGTTGCTGTGCATATATACTGATCTCAGGTCTGCTGTGGGGCATCCCATTCTGTAACATCCCATTAGCCTCTGTATTTACTCTAAGCTGCACACTTATTTAAAGTAATTTGGCCTGTTTGAGCCTGCTTAGACACTTTTACTGTGCATATATACTGATCTCAGGTCTGCTGTGGGGCATCCCATTCTGTAACATACCATTAGCCTCTGTATTTACTCTAAGCTGCACACTTATTTAAAGTAATTTGGCCTGTTGGAGCCTGCTTATCCACTGTTGCTGTGCATATATACTGATCTCAGGTCTGCTGTGGGGCATCCCATTCAGTAACATACCATTAGCCTCTGTATTTACTCTAAGCTGCACACTTATTTAAAGTAATTTGGCCTGTTGGAGCCTGCTTATCCACTGTTGCTGTGCATATATACTGATCTCAGGTCTACTGTGGGGCATCCCATTCTGTAACATCCCATTAGCCTCTGTATTTACTCTAAGCTGCACACTTATTTAAAGTAATTTGGCCTGTTGGAGCCTGCTTATCCACTGTTGCTGTGCATATATACTGATCTCAGGTCTGCTGTGGGGGCATCCCATTCTGTAACATCCCATTAGCTTCTGTATTTACTCTAAGCTGCACACTTATTTAAAGTAATTTGGCCTGTTGGAGCCTGCTTATCCACTGTTGCTGTGCATATATACTGATCTCAGGTCTGCTGTGGGGCATCCCATTCTGTAACATCCCATTAGCCTCTGTATTTACTCTAAGCTGCACACTTATTTAAAGTAATTTGGTATGTTGGAGCCTGCTTATCCACTGTTGCTGTGCATATATACTGATCTCAGGTCTGCTGTGGGGGCATCCCATTCTGTAACATCCCATTAGCCTCTGTATTTACTCTAAGCTGCACACTTATTTAAAGAAATTTGGCCTGTTTGAGCCTGCTTAGACACTTTTACTGTGCATATATACTGATCTCAGGTCTGCTGTGGGGCATCCCATTCTGTAACATACCATTAACCTCTGTATCTCCTCTAAGCTGCACACTTATTTAAAGTAATTTGGCCTGTTAGAGCCTGCTTAGACACTTTTACTGTGCATATATACTGATCTCAGGTCTGCTGTGGGGCATCCCATTCTGTACCATACCATTAGCCTCTGTATCTCCTCTAAGCTGCACACTTATTTAAAGTAATTTGGCCTGTTGGAGCCTGCTTAGACACTTTTACTGTGCATATATACTGATCTCAGGTCTGCTGTGGGGCATCCCATTCTGTAACATACCATTAGCCTCTGTATTTACTCTAAGCTGCACACTTATTTAAAGTAATTTGGCCTGTTGGAGCCTGCTTATCCACTGTTGCTGTGCATATATACTGATCTCAGGTCTGCTGTGGGGCATCCCATTCTGTAACATCCCATTAGCCTCTGTATTTACTCTAAGCTGCACACTTATTTAAAGTAATTTGGCCTGTTGGAGCCTGCTTATCCACTGTTGCTGTGCATATATACTGATCTCAGGTCTGCTGTGGGGGCATCCCATTCTGTAACATACTATTAGCCTCTGTATCTCCTCTAAGCTGCACACTTATTTAAAGTAATTTGGCCTGTTGGAGCCTGCTTATCCACTGTTGCTGTGCATATATACTGATCTCAGGTCTGCTGTGGGGCATCCCATTCTGTAACATACCATTAGCCTCTGTATTTACTCTAAGCTGCACACTTATTTAAAGTAATTTGGCCTGTTTGAGCCTGCTTAGACACTTTTACTGTGCATATATACTGATCATCTCAGGTCTGCTGTGAGGCATCCCATTCAGTAACATACCATTAGCCTCTGTATTTACTCTAAGCTGCACACTTATTTAAAGTAATTTGGCCTGTTGGAGCCTGCTTATCCACTGTTGCTGTGCATATATACTGATCTCAGGTCTGCTGTGGGGCATCCCATTCTGTAACATCCCATTAGCCTCTGTATTTACTCTAAGCTGCACACTTATTTAAAGTAATTTGGCCTGTTGGAGCCTGCTTATCCACTGTTGCTGTGCATATATACTGATCTCAGGTCTGCTGTGGGGCATCCCATTCTGTAACATCCCATTAGCCTCTGTATTTACTCTAAGCTGCACACTTATTTAAAGTAATTTGGCCTGTTGGAGCCTGCATATCCACTGTTGCTGTGCATATATACTGATCTCAGGTCTGCTGTGGGGGCATCCCATTCTGTAACATACCATTAGCCTCTGTATCTCCTCTAAGCTGCACACTTATTTAAAGTAATTTGGCCTGTTTGTGCCTGCTTATCCACTGTTGCTGTGCATATATACTGATCTCAGGTCTGCTGTGGGGCATCCCATTCTGTAACATCCCATTAGCCTCTGTATTTACTCTAAGCTGCACACTTATTTAAAGTAATTTGGCCTGTTGGAGCCTGCTTATCCACTGTTGCTGTGCATATATACTGATCTTAGGTCTGCTGTGGGGGCATCCCATTCTGTAACATACTATTAGCCTCTGTATCTCCTCTAAGCTGCACACTTATTTAAAGTAATTTGGCCTGTTGGAGCCTGCTTATCCACTGTTGCTGTGCATATATACTGATCTCAGGTCTGCTGTGGGGCATCCCATTCTGTAACATACCATTAGCCTCTGTATTTACTCTAAGCTGCACACTTATTTAAAGTAATTTGGCCTGTTTGAGCCTGCTTAGACACTTTTACTGTGCATATATACTGATCTCAGGTCTGCTGTGAGGCATCCCATTCAGTAACATACCATTAGCCTCTGTATTTACTCTAAGCTGCACACTTATTTAAAGTAATTTGGCCTGTTGGAGCCTGCTTATCCACTGTTGCTGTGCATATATACTGATCTCAGGTCTGCTGTGGGGCATCCCATTCTGTAACATCCCATTAGCCTCTGTATTTACTCTAAGCTGCACACTTATTTAAAGTAATTTGGCCTGTTGGAGCCTGCTTATCCACTGTTGCTGTGCATATATACTGATCTCAGGTCTGCTGTGGGGCATCCCATTCTGTAACATCCCATTAGCCTCTGTATTTACTCTAAGCTGCACACTTATTTAAAGTAATTTGGCCTGTTGGACCCTGCTTATCCACTGTTGCTGTGCATATATACTGATCTCAGGTCTGCTGTGGGGGCATCCCATTCTGTAACATAACATTAGCCTCTGTATCTCCTCTAAGCTGCACACTGATTTAAAGTAATTTGGCCTGTTTGTGCCTGCTTATCCACTGTTGCTGTGCATATATACTGATCTCAGGTCTGCTGTGGGGCATCCCATTCTGTAACATACCATTAGCCTCTGTATTTACTCTAAGCTGCACACTTATTTAAAGTTATTTGGCCTGTTTGAGCCTGCTTAGACACTTTTACTGTGCATATATACTGATCTCAGGTCTGCTGTGGGGCATCCCATTCTGTAACATACCATTAGCCTCTGTATTTACTCTAAGCTGCACACTTATTTAAAGTAGTTTGGCCTGTTGGAGCCTGCTTATCCACTGTTGCTGTGCATATATACTGATCTCAGGTCTGCTGTGGGGCATCCCATTCTGTAACATCCCATTAGCCTCTGTATTTACTCTAAGCTGCACACTTATTTAAAGTAATTTGACCTGTTGGAGCCTGCTTATCCACTGTTGCTGTGCATATATACTGATCTCAGGTCTGCTGTGGGGCATCCCATTCTGTAACATCCCATTAGCCTCTGTATCTCCTCTAAGCTGCACACTTATTTAAAGTAATTTGGCCTGTTTGAGCCTGCTTATCCACTGTTGCTGTGCATATATACTGATCTCAGGTCTGCTGTGGGGCATCCCATTCTGTAACATACCATTAGCCTCTGTATTTACTCTAAGCTGCACACTTATTTAAAGTAATTTGGCCTGTTTGAGCCTGCTTAGACAATTTTACTGTGCATATATACTGATCTCAGGTCTGCTGTGAGGCATCCCATTCAGTAACATACCATTAGCCTCTGTATTTACTCTAAGCTGCACACTTATTTAAAGTAATTTGGCCTGTTGGAGCCTGCTTATCCACTGTTGCTGTGCATATATACTGATCTCAGGTCTGCTGTGGGGCATCCCATTCTGTAACATCCCATTAGCCTCTGTATTTACTCTAAGCTGCACACTTATTTAAAGTAATTTGGCCTGTTGGAGCCTGCTTATCCACTGTTGCTGTGCATATGTACTGATCTCAGGTCTGCTGTGGGGCATCCCATTCTGTAACATCCCATTAGCCTCTGTATTTACTCTAAGCTGCACACTTATTTAAAGTAATTTGGCCTGTTGGACCCTGCTTATCCACTGTTGCTGTGCATATATACTGATCTCAGGTCTGCTGTGGGGGCATCCCATGCTGTAACATACCATTAGCCTCTGTATCTCCTCTAAGCTCCACCCTTATTTAAAGTAATTTGGCCTGCATGTGCCTGCTTATCCACTGTTGCTGTGCATATATACTGATCTCAGGTCTGCTGTGGGGCATCCCATTCTGTACCATACCATTAGCCTCTGTATTTACTCTAAGCTTCACACTTATTTAAAGTAATTTGGCCTGTTGGAGCCTGCTTATCCACTGTTGCTGTGCATATATACTGATCTCAGGTCTGCTGTGGGGCATCCCATTCTGTAACATCCCATTAGCCTCTGTATTTACTCTAAGCTGCACACTTATTTAAAGTAATTTGGCCTGTTGGAGCCTGCTTATCCACTGTTGCTGTGCATATATACTGATCTCAGGTCTGCTGTGGGGGCATCCCATTCTGTAACATACTATTAGCCTCTGTATCTCCTCTAAGTTGCACACTTATTTAAAGTAATTTGGCCTGTTGGAGCCTGCTTATCCACTGTTGCTGTGCATATATACTGATCTCAGGTCTGCTGTGGGGCATCCCATTCTGTAACATACCATTAGCCTCTGTATTTACTCTAAGCTGCACACTTATTTAAAGTAATTTGGCCTGTTTGAGCCTGCTTAGACACTTTTACTGTGCATATATACTGATCTCAGGTCTGCTGTGAGGCATCCCATTCAGTAACATACCATTAGCCTCTGTATTTACTCTAAGCTGCACACTTATTTAAAGTAATTTGGCCTGTTGGAGCCTGCTTATCCACTGTTGCTGTGCATATATACTGATCTCAGGTCTGCTGTGGGGCATCCCATTCTGTAACATCCCATTAGCCTCTGTATTTACTCTAAGCTGCACACTTATTTAAAGTAATTTGGCCTGTTGGAGCCTGCTTATCCACTGTTGCTGTGCATATATACTGATCTCAGGTCTGCTGTGGGGCATCCCATTCTGTAACATCCCATTAGCCTCTGTATTTACTCTAAGCTGCACACTTATTTAAAGTAATTTGGCCTGTTGGACCCTGCTTATCCACTGTTGCTGTGCATATATACTGATCTCAGGTCTGCTGTGGGGCATCCCATTCTGTAACATCCCATTAGCCTCTGTATTTACTCTAAGCTGCACACTTATTTAAAGTAATTTGGCCTGTTTGAGCCTGCTTATCCACTGTTGCTGTGCATATATACTGATCTCAGGTCTGCTGTGGGGCATCCCATTCTGTAACATCCCATTAGCCTCTGTATTTACTCTAAGCTGCACACTTATTTAAAGTAATTTGGCCTGTTGGAGCCTGCTTATCCACTGTTGCTGTGCATATATACTGATCTCAGGTCTGCTGTGGGGGCATCCCATTCTGTAACATACTATTAGCCTCTGTATCTCCTCTAAGCTGCACACTTATTTAAAGTAATTTGGCCTGTTGGAGCCTGCTTATCCACTGTTGCTGTGCATATATACTGATCTCAGGTCTGCTGTGGGGGCATCCCATTCTGTAACATACTATTAGCCTCTGTATCTCCTCTAAGCTCCACCCTTATTTAAAGTAATTTGGCCTGCATGTGCCTGCTTATCCACTGTTGCTGTGCATATATACTGATCTCAGGTCTGCTGTGGGGCATCCCATTCTGTACCATACCATTAGCCTCTGTATCTCCTCTAAGCTGCACACTTATTTAAAGTAATTTGGCCTGTTTGTGCCTGTTTATCCACTGTTGCTGTGCATATATACTGATCTCAGGTCTGCTGTGGGGCATCCCATTCTGTAACATCCCATTAGCCTCTGTATTTACTCTAAGCTGCACACTTATTTAAAGTAATTTGGCCTGTTGGAGCCTGCTTATCCACTGTTGCTGTGCATATATACTGATCTCAGGTCTGCTGTGGGGGCATCCCATTCTGTAACATACTATTAGCCTCTGTATCTCCTCTAAGCTGCACACTTATTTAAAGTAATTTGGCCTGTTGGAGCCTGCTTATCCACTGTTGCTGTGCATATATACTGATCTCAGGTCTGCTGTGGGGCATCCCATTCTGTAACATACCATTAGCCTCTGTATTTACTCTAAGCTGCACACTTATTTAAAGTAATTTGGCCTGTTTGAGCCTGCTTAGACACTTTTACTGTGCATATATACTGATCTCAGGTCTGCTGTGAGGCATCCCATTCAGTAACATACCATTAGCCTCTGTATTTACTCTAAGCTGCACACTTATTTAAAGTAATTTGGCCTGTTGGAGCCTGCTTATCCACTGTTGCTGTGCGTATATACTGATCTCAGGTCTGCTGTGGGGCATCCCATTCTGTAACATCCCATTAGCCTCTGTATTTACTCTAAGCTGCACACTTATTTAAATTAATTTGGCCTGTTTGAGCCTGCTTATCCACTGTTGCTGTGCATATATACTGATCTCAGGTCTGCTGTGGGGCATCCCATTCTGTAACATACCATTAGCCTCTGTATTTACTCTAAGCTGCACACTTATTTAAAGTAATTTGGCCTGTTTGAGCCTGCTTAGACACTTTTACTGTGCATATATACTGATCTCAGGTCTGCTGTGGGGCATCCCATTCTGTAACATCCCATTAGCCTCTGTATTTACTCTAAGCTGCACACTTATTTAAAGTAATTTGGCCTGTTGGAGCCTGCTTATCCACTGTTGCTGTGCATATATACTGATCTCAGGTCTGCTGTGGGGCATCCCATTCTGTAACATCCCATTAGCCTCTGTATTTACTCTAAGCTGCACACTTATTTAAAGTAATTTGGCCTGTTGGAGCCTGCTTATCCACTGTTGCTGTGCATATATACTGATCTCAGGTCTGCTGTGGGGCATCCCATTCTGTAACATCCCATTAGCCTCTGTAACTCCTCTAAGCTGCACACTTATTTAAAGTAATTTGGCCTGTTTGAGCCTGCTTATCCACTGTTGCTGTGCATATATACTGATCTCAGGTCTGCTGTGGGGCATCCCATTCTGTAACATCCCATTAGCCTCTGTAACTCCTCTAAGCTGCACACTTATTTAAAGTAATTTGGCCTGTTTGAGCCTGCTTATCCACTGTTGCTGTGCATATATACTGATCTCAGGTCTGCTGTGGGGGCATCCCATTCTGTAACATACTATTAGCCTCTGTATCTCCTCTAAGCTCCACCCTTATTTAAAGTAATTTGGCCTGCATGTGCCTGCTTATCCACTATTGCTGTGCATATATACTGATCTCAGGTCTGCTGTGGGGCATCCCATTCTGTACCATACCATTAGCCTCTGTATCTCCTCTAAGCTGCACACTTATTTAAAGTAATTTGGCCTGTTTGTGCCTGTTTATCCACTGTTGCTGTGCATATATACTGATCTCAGGTCTGCTGTGGGGCATCCCATTCTGTAACATCCCATTAGCCTCTGTATTTACTCTAAGCTGCACACTTATTTAAAGTAATTTGGCCTGTTGGAGCCTGCTTATCCACTGTTGCTGTGCATATATACTGATCTCAGGTCTGCTGTGGGGGCATCCCATTCTGTAACATACTATTAGCCTCTGTATCTCCTCTAAGCTGCACACTTATTTAAAGTAATTTGGCCTGTTGGAGCCTGCTTATCCACTGTTGCTGTGCATATATACTGATCTCAGGTCTGCTGTGGGGCATCCCATTCTGTAACATACCATTAGCCTCTGTATTTACTCTAAGCTGCACACTTATTTAAAGTAATTTGGCCTGTTTGAGCCTGCTTAGACACTTTTACTGTGCATATATACTGATCTCAGGTCTGCTGTGAGGCATCCCATTCAGTAACATACCATTAGCCTCTGTATTTACTCTAAGCTGCACACTTATTTAAAGTAATTTGGCCTGTTGGAGCCTGCTTATCCACTGTTGCTGTGCGTATATACTGATCTCAGGTCTGCTGTGGGGCATCCCATTCTGTAACATCCCATTAGCCTCTGTATTTACTCTAAGCTGCACACTTATTTAAATTAATTTGGCCTGTTTGAGCCTGCTTATCCACTGTTGCTGTGCATATATACTGATCTCAGGTCTGCTGTGGGGCATCCCATTCTGTAACATACCATTAGCCTCTGTATTTACTCTAAGCTGCACACTTATTTAAAGTAATTTGGCCTGTTTGAGCCTGCTTAGACACTTTTACTGTGCATATATACTGATCTCAGGTCTGCTGTGGGGCATCCCATTCTGTAACATCCCATTAGCCTCTGTATTTACTCTAAGCTGCACACTTATTTAAAGTAATTTGGCCTGTTGGAGCCTGCTTATCCACTGTTGCTGTGCATATATACTGATCTCAGGTCTGCTGTGGGGCATCCCATTCTGTAACATCCCATTAGCCTCTGTAACTCCTCTAAGCTGCACACTTATTTAAAGTAATTTGGCCTGTTTGAGCCTGCTTATCCACTGTTGCTGTGCATATATACTGATCTCAGGTCTGCTGTGGAGCATCCCATTCTGTAACATACCATTAGCCTCTGTATTTACTCTAAGCTGCACACTTATTTAAAGTAATTTGGCCTGTTTGAGCCTGCTTAGACAATTTTACTGTGCATATATACTGATCTCAGGTCTGCTGTGAGGCATCCCATTCAGTAACATGCCATTAGCCTCTGTATTTACTCTAAGCTGCACACTTATTTAAAGTAATTTGGCCTGTTGGAGCCTGCTTATCCACTGTTGCTGTGCATATATACTGATCTCAGGTCTGCTGTGGGGCATCCCATTCTGTAACATCCCATTAGCCTCTGTATTTACTCTAAGCTGCACACTTATTTAAAGTAATTTGGCCTCTTGGAGCCTGCTTATCCACTGTTGCTGTGCATATATACTGATCTCAGGTCTGCTGTGGGGGCATCCCATTCTGTAACATACTATTAGCCTCTGTATCTCCTCTAAGCTGCACACTTATTTAAAGTAATTTGGCCTGTTGGAGCCTGCTTATCCACTGTTGCTGTGCATATATACTGATCTCAGGTCTGCTGTGGGGCATCCCATTCTGTAACATACCATTAGCCTCTGTATTTACTCTAAGCTGCACACTTATTTAAAGTAATTTGGCCTGTTTGAGCCTGCTTAGACACTTTTACTGTGCATATATACTGATCTCAGGTCTGCTGTGAGGCATCCCATTCAGTAACATACCATTAGCCTCTGTATTTACTCTAAGCTGCACACTTATTTAAAGTAATTTGGCCTGTTGGAGCCTGCTTATCCACTGTTGCTGTGCATATATACTGATCTCAGGTCTGCTGTGGGGCATCCCATTCGGTAACATCCCATTAGCCTCTGTATTTACTCTAAGCTGCACACTTATTTAAAGTAATTTGACCTGTTGGAGCCTGCTTATCCACTGTTGCTGTGCATATATACTGATCTCAGGTCTGCTGTGGGGGCATCCCATTCTGTAACATACTATTAGCCTCTGTATCTCCTCTAAGCTGCACACTTATTTAAAGTAATTTGGCCTGTTGGAGCCTGCTTATCCACTGTTGCTGTGCATATATACTGATCTCAGGTCTGCTGTGGGGCATCCCATTCTGTAACATACCATTAGCCTCTGTATTTACTCTAAGCTGCACACTTATTTAAAGTAATTTGGCCTGTTTGAGCCTGCTTAGACACTTTTACTGTGCATATATACTGATCTCAGGTCTGCTGTGAGGCATCCCATTCAGTAACATACCATTAGCCTCTGTATTTACTTTAAGCTGCACACTTATTTAAAGTAATTTGGCCTGTTGGAGCCTGCTTATCCACTGTTGCTGTGCATATATACTGATCTCAGGTCTGCTGTGGGGCATCCCATTCTGTAACATCCCATTAGCCTCTGTATTTACTCTAAGCTGCACACTTATTTAAAGTAATTTGGCCTGTTTGAGCCTGCTTATCCACTGTTGCTGTGCATATATACTGATCTCAGGTCTGCTGTGGGGCATCCCATTCTGTAACATACCATTAGCCTCTGTATTTACTCTAAGCTGCACACTTATTTAAAGTAATTTGGCCTGTTTGAGCCTGCTTAGACACTTTTACTGTGCATATATACTGATCTCAGGTCTGCTGTGGGGCATCCCATTCTGTAACATCCCATTAGCCTCTGTATTTACTCTAAGCTGCACACTTATTTAAAGTAATTTGGCCTGTTGGAGCCTGCTTATCCACTGTTGCTGTGCATATATACTGATCTCAGGTCTGCTGTGGGGCATCCCATTCTGTAACATCCCATTAGCCTCTGTATTTACTCTAAGCTGCACACTTATTTAAAGTAATTTGGCCTGTTGGAGCCTGCTTATCCACTGTTGCTGTGCATATATACTGATCTCAGGTCTGCTGTGGGGCATCCCATTCTGTAACATCCCATTAGCCTCTGTAACTCCTCTAAGCTGCACACTTATTTAAAGTAATTTGGCCTGTTTGAGCCTGCTTATCCACTGTTGCTGTGCATATATACTGATCTCAGGTCTGCTGTGGGGCATCCCATTCTGTAACATACCATTAGCCTCTGTATTTACTCTAAGCTGCACACTTATTTAAAGTAATTTGGCCTGTTTGAGCCTGCTTAGACAATTTTACTGTGCATATATACTGAACTCAGGTCTGCTGTGAGGCATCCCATTCAGTAACATACCATTAGCCTCTGTATTTACTCTAAGCTGCACACTTATTTAAAGTAATTTGGCCTGTTGGAGCCTGCTTATCCACTGTTGCTGTGCATATATACTGATCTCAGGTCTGCTGTGGGGCATCCCATTCTGTAACATACCATTAGCCTCTGTATTTACTCTAAGCTGCACACTTATTTAAAGTAATTTGGCCTGTTGGAGCCTGCTTATCCACTGTTGCTGTGCATATATACTGATCTCAGGTCTGCTGTGGGGCATCCCATTCTGTAACATCCCATTAGCCTCTGTATTTACTCTAAGCTGCACACTTATTTAAAGTAATTTGGCCTGTTGGGCCCTGCTTATCCACTGTTGCTGTGCATATATACTGATCTCAGGTCTGCTGTGGGGGCATCCCATTCTGTAACATACCATTAGCCTCTGTATCTCCTCTAAGCTGCACACTTATTTAAAGTAATTTGGCCTGTTGGAGCCTGCTTATCCACTGTTGCTGTGCATATATACTGATCTCAGGTCTGCTGTGGGGCATCCCATTCTGTAACATACCATTAGCCTCTGTATTTACTCTAAGCTGCACACTTATTTAAAGTAATTTGGCCTGTTGGAGCCTGCTTATCCACTGTTGCTGTGCATATATACTGATCTCAGGTCTGCTGTGGGGCATCCCATTCTGTAACATCCCATTAGCCTCTGTATTTACTCTAAGCTGCACACTTATTTAAAGTAATTTGGCCTGTTGGAGCCTGCTTATCCACTGTTGCTGTGCATATATACTGATCTCACGTCTGCTGTGGGGCATCCCATTCTGTACCATACCATTAGCCTCTGTATTTACTCTAAGCTGCACACTTATTTAAAGTAATTTGGCCTGTTTGAGCCTGCTTAGACAATTTTACTGTGCATATATACTGAACTCAGGTCTGCTGTGAGGCATCCCATTCAGTAACATACCATTAGCCTCTGTATTTACTCTAAGCTGCACACTTATTTAAAGTAATTTGGCCTGTTGGAGCCTGCTTATCCACTGTTGCTGTGCATATATACTGATCTCAGGTCTGCTGTGGGGCATCCCATTCTGTAACATACCATTAGCCTCTGTATTTACTCTAAGCTGCACACTTATTTAAAGTAATTTGGCCTGTTGGAGCCTGCTTATCCACTGTTGCTGTGCATATATACTGATCTCAGGTCTGCTGTGGGGCATCCCATTCTGTAACATCCCATTAGCCTCTGTATTTACTCTAAGCTGCACACTTATTTAAAGTAATTTGGCCTGTTGGAGCCTGCTTATCCACTGTTGCTGTGCATATATACTGATCTCAGGTCTGCTGTGGGGCATCCCATTCTGTAACATCCCATTAGCCTCTGTAACTCCTCTAAGCTGCACACTTATTTAAAGTAATTTGGCCTGTTTGAGCCTGCTTATCCACTGTTGCTGTGCATATATACTGATCTCAGGTCTGCTGTGGGGCATCCCATTCTGTAACATACCATTAGCCTCTGTATTTACTCTAAGCTGCACACTTATTTAAAGTAATTTGGCCTGTTTGAGCCTGCTTAGACAATTTTACTGTGCATATATACTGAACTCAGGTCTGCTGTGAGGCATCCCATTCAGTAACATACCATTAGCCTCTGTATTTACTCTAAGCTGCACACTTATTTAAAGTAATTTGGCCTGTTGGAGCCTGCTTATCCACTGTTGCTGTGCATATATACTGATCTCAGGTCTGCTGTGGGGCATCCCATTCTGTAACATACCATTAGCCTCTGTATTTACTCTAAGCTGCACACTTATTTAAAGTAATTTGGCCTGTTGGAGCCTGCTTATCCACTGTTGCTGTGCATATATACTGATCTCAGGTCTGCTGTGGGGCATCCCATTCTGTAACATACCATTAGCCTCTGTATCTCCTCTAAGCTGCACACTTATTTAAAGTAATTTGGCCTGTTGGAGCCTGCTTATCCACTGTTGCTGTGCATATATACTGATCTCAGGTCTGCTGTGGGGCATCCCATTCTGTAACATCCCATTAGCCTCTGTATTTACTCTAAGCTGCACACTTATTTAAAGTAATTTGGCCTGTTGGAGCCTGCTTATCCACTGTTGCTGTGCATATATACTGATCTCACGTCTGCTGTGGGGCATCCCATTCTGTACCATACCATTAGCCTCTGTATTTACTCTAAGCTGCACACTTATTTAAAGTAATTTGGCCTGTTTGAGCCTGCTTAGACAATTTTACTGTGCATATATACTGAACTCAGGTCTGCTGTGAGGCATCCCATTCAGTAACATACCATTAGCCTCTGTATTTACTCTAAGCTGCACACTTATTTAAAGTAATTTGGCCTGTTGGAGCCTGCTTATCCACTGTTGCTGTGCATATATACTGATCTCAGGTCTGCTGTGGGGCATCCCATTCTGTAACATACCATTAGCCTCTGTATTTACTCTAAGCTGCACACTTATTTAAAGTAATTTGGCCTGTTGGAGCCTGCTTATCCACTGTTGCTGTGCATATATACTGATCTCAGGTCTGCTGTGGGGCATCCCATTCTGTAACATCCCATTAGCCTCTGTATTTACTCTAAGCTGCACACTTATTTAAAGTAATTTGGCCTGTTGGGCCCTGCTTATCCACTGTTGCTGTGCATATATACTGATCTCAGGTCTGCTGTGGGGGCATCCCATTCTGTAACATCCCATTAGCCTCTGTATCTCCTCTAAGCTGCACACTTATTTAAAGTAATTTGGCCTGTTGGAGCCTGCTTATCCACTGTTGCTGTGCATATATACTGATCTCAGGTCTGCTGTGGGGCATCCCATTCTGTAACATCCCATTAGCCTCTGTATTTACTCTAAGCTGCACACTTATTTAAAGTAATTTGGCCTGTTGGAGCCTGCTTATCCACTGTTGCTGTGCATATATACTGATCTCAGGTCTGCTGTGGGGCATCCCATTCTGTAACATCCCATTAGCCTCTGTATTTACTCTAAGCTGCACACTTATTTTAAGTAATTTGGCCTGTTGGACCCTGCTTATCCACTGTTGCTGTGCATATATACTGATCTCAGGTCTGCTGTGGGGCATCCCATTCTGTAACATCCCATTAGCCTCTGTATCTCCTCTAAGCTGCACACTTATTTAAAGTAATTTGGCCTGTTTGAGCCTGCTTATCCACTGTTGCTGTGCATATATACTGATCTCAGTTCTGCTGTGGGGCATCCCATTCTGTAACATACCATTAGCCTCTGTATTTACTCTAAGCTGCACACTTATTTAAAGTAATTTGGCCTGTTTGAGCCTGCTTAGACACTTTTACTGTGCATATATACTGATCTCAGGTCTGCTGTGGGGCATCCCATTCTGTAACATACCATTAGCCTCTGTATTTACTCTAAGCTGCACACTTATTTAAAGTAATTTGGCCTGTTTGAGCCTGCTTATCCACTGTTGCTGTGCATATATACTGATCTCAGGTCTGCTGTGGGGCATCCCATTCTGTAACATCCCATTAGCCTCTGTATTTACTCTAAGCTGCACACTTATTTAAAGTAATTTGGCCTGTTGGACCCTGCTTATCCACTGTTGCTGTGCATATATACTGATCTCAGGTCTGCTGTGGGGGCATCCCATTCTGTAACATACCATTAGCCTCTGTATCTCCTCTAAGCTGCACACTTATTTAAAGTAATTTGGCCTGTTTGTGCCTGCTTAGACACTTTTACTGTGCATATATACTGATCTCAGGTCTGCTGTGGGGGCATCCCATTCTGTAACATACCATTAGCCTCTGTATCTCCTCTAAGCTGCACACTTATTTAAAGTAATTTGGCCTGTTGGAGCCTGCTTATCCACTGTTGCTGTGCATATATACTGATCTCAGGTCTGCTGTGGGGGCATCCCATTCTGTAATATACCATTAGCCTCTGTATCTCCTCTAAGCTGCACACTTGTTTAAAGTAATTTGGCCTGTTGGAGCCTGCTTATCCACTGTTGCTGTGCATATATACTGATCTCAGGTCTGCTTTGTGGCATCCCATTCTGTAACATACCATTAGCCTCTGTATTTACTCTAAACTGCACACTTATTTAACGTAATTTCGCCTGTTGGAGCCTGCTTATCCAATGTTGCTGTGCATATATACTGATCTCAGGTCTGCTGTGGGGGCATCCCATTCTGTAACATACCATTAGCCTCTGTATCTCCTCTAAGCTGCACACTTATTTAAAGTAATTTGGCCTGTTGGAGCCTGCTTATCCACTGTTGCTGTGCATATATACGGTTCTAAAGCCTGCTTGGGGGTATCCCATTCTGTAACATAACATAATCTACCTCTCTTATTTACACTAAGCAGCTCTCTTATTTAAACTAAGCAGGCCTCTTATTTACACTAAGCAGCTCTCTTATTTAAGCTAAGCAGCTCTCTTATTTAAACTAAGCAGGCCTCTTGGAGGCTGATTGTCCACTTTTGGGGGTGCATTATATTCGGTTCCATATACAGTGGGGTATCCCAATTTGTAAGATAACCTACCCCAACCATGTAAACTAAAGAGGCCTGTTGCAGCCTGAGTTTCTCTGCTTGTGTATGGTCTGCATTACAATCTGTCTCTTTCAATGACACTGCTGCCTGGGGTATCCCAATTTGTAAGATAACCTACCCCAACCATGTAAACTAAAGAGGCCTGTTGCAGCCTGAGTTTCTCTGCTTGCGTATGGTCTGCATTACAATCTGTCTCTTTCAATGACACTGCTGCCTGGGGTATCCCAATTTGTAAGATAACCTACCCCAACCATGTAAACTAAAGAGGCCTGTTGCAGCCTGAGTTTCTCTGCTTGCGTATGGCCTGCATTACAATCTGTCTCTTTCAATGACACTGCTGCCTGGGGTATCCCAATTTGTAAGATAACCTACCCCAACCTTGTAAACTAAAGAGGCCTGTTGCAGCCTGAGTTTCTCTGCTTGCGTATGGTCTGCATTACAATCTGTCTCTTTCAATGACACTGCTGCCTGGGGTATCCCAATTTGTAAGATAACCTACCCCAACCATGTAAACTAAAGGTTACGTCCTTCCAGAAGGAAAACTTATGCCGAACACTATTTTTGTTGGGGGCATTGACCTTTGGATTGATCGGCATGAAATTAAGGATTTTTTTTCAAAGTATGGCGCTGTAAAGAAGGTCAGAATTATTTCTCATACTTGGATTAGTGTTTCTGCTCAGCTTAAAAGACATTACGCCACACTGGCATCCCAAGGCACATGCTATTTAACCCTATCTGTTAAACAAAGCATTTCTCATACTTGGATTATTGTTAATATTTTTTTGTTCAGCTTAAAATACATTACGCCACACTGGCATCCCAAGGCACATGCTGATTAACCCTATATGTTAAGCTAAAGCATTTCTCATACTTGGATTATTGTTACTTTTTGTTCAGCTTGAAATATACCAGGCCACACGGGCATCCCAAGGCACATGCTATTTAACCCTATTTGTTAAGCACAAGCTTTTCTCATACTTGGATTATTGTTACTTTTTGTTCAGCTTAAAATATACCAGGCCACACGGGCATCCCAAGGCACATGCTATTTTAACCCTATCTGTTATACAACATAAGCGTTGATCAGCATCAGCTGCTTTATTAAGCTACTTCAGTTTGCACTTGTTTTTGACTGCTTTTAATAAACCAGGCCGCAGGGCATCCCAAAGCTGCACCTTGCACCCTATCTGGTATACAACATAAGCGTTGATCAGCATGAGCTTCATTAAGCTACTTCAGTTTGCACTTCCTTTTTGACTGCTTTCAATTAACCAGGCCGCAGGGCACCCCAAAGCTGCACGTTGCACCCTATCTGTTTATACTAAATAAGCATCTACAGCCTCAGCTTTATTAAGTTATTGCATTTTGAATTGGTTTTGGTGTGCTTTAAATACACCAGGCCGCAGGGTATCCCAAACCTGCATGTTGCACCCCATCTGTTATACTAAATAAGCGTTGTTCAGCATCAGCTTTATTAAGCTATTGCATTTTGCATTGGTTTTTGTCCTGCTGCCAAAACACTAGGCCCCAGGGTATCCCAAACCTGCACTTAGCAGCCTATCTGTTATACTAAATACGCTCGTTGATCCTTCCTCAGCTTAATCCAAGTATTGCATTTTGAATTGGTTTTTGGTCGGCCTTTAACAAAAAATACACCAGGCCGCAGGGCCTCCCAAAACCTGCATTAGGCAGCCTATCTGTTATACTAAATACGCTTGTTGATCCTTCCTCAGCTGGATCTGAGCATTGCATTTTGAATTGGTTTTTGTCCTGCAGTCAAAACACTAGCCCATATGGGCATCCCAAACCAGCACATGTCACCCTATCTGTTATACTAAATAAGCTTCTACAGGCCCTTTTTTTTATTTATTTATTTTTAATTATATAGAGCTGTAATAGATTATATAGTGAGGTAAATTTGCCATTTTGCGCCATTATATAGAGAAGCTCACTGTGTAAATCTGAGGAGCAATAGTTTATACAGTATTGTGAGGTAAATTCGCTGTTTTGCACTATTATATATATCAACCTAAATCCCTGTGTAAATCTGAGGAGCAATAGTTTATATTGTGAGGTAAAGTTGCCATTTTATAGAGCAGGCCCTGTCTGAAAATCTCATTTTGCAATCTATGTTATATTGTGAGCTAAATTCGCCATGTTGCACCATTCTTTAGAGTGGCCCTCCTGTGTAAATCAGAGCAGCAATAGTTTATATTGGACAATACATTTGCCCTGTTTTGCACCATTATATGGAGCAGCCCCTGAGTAAACCTGGGGGGCAATAGTTTATATTATGAGGTAAATTCATGGTTTTGCACCATTACATAGAGCAGTCCCTATATAAACCTGAGAAATAGGTTATATTGTGTGAGTTAAATCCGCTGTTGGTTTTGTAGCATTCTATAGAGCAGGCCCTGTGTAAATCTGAGGGGCAATAGCTTATATAGTGAGGTAAATTTGCCATTTTGCAGCATAATATAGAGCAGCCCCTGTGTAAATCTGAGGGGCATTAGCTTATATAGTGAGGTAAATTTGCCATTTTGCTTCATTATATAGAGCAGCCCCTGTGTAAATCTGAGGGGCAATAGTTTATATTATGAGGTAAATTCATGGTTTTGCACCATTATATGGAGCAGCCCCTGTGTAAATCTGAGGGGCAATAGCTTATATAGTGAGGTAAATTTGCCATTTTGCAGCATAATATAGAGCAGCCCCTGTGTAAATCTGAGGGGCATTAGCTTATATAGTGATGTAAATTTGCCATTTTGCTTCATTATATAGAGCAGCCCCTGTGTAAAGCTGAGGGGCAATAGTTTATATTATGAGGTAAATTCATGGTTTTGCACCATTATATGGAGCAGCCTCTGTGTAAATCTGAGGGGCAATAGCTTATATTGTGAGGTAAATTTGCCATTTTGCAGCATAATATAGAGCAGCCCCTGTGTAAATCTGAGGGGCATTAGCTTATATAGTGAGGTAAATTTGCCATTTTGCTTCATTATATAGAGCAGCCCCTGTGTAAATCTGAGGGGCAATAGTTTATATTATGAGGTAAATTCATGGTTTTGCACCATTATATGGAGCAGCCCCTGTGTAAATCTGAGGGGCAATAGCTTATATAGTGAGGTAAATTTGCCATTTTGCAGCATAGTATAGAGCAGCCCCTGTGTAAATCTGAGGGGCATTAGCTTATATAGTGATGTAAATTTGCCATTTTGCTTCATTATATAGAGCAGCCCCTGTGTAAAGCTGAGGGGCAATAGTTTATATTATGAGGTAAATTCATGGTTTTGCACCATTATATGGAGCAGCCTCTGTGTAAATCTGAGGGGCAATAGCTTATATTGTGAGGTAAATTTGCCATTTTGCAGCATAATATAGAGCAGCCCCTGTATAAATCTGAGGGGCATTAGCTTATATAGTGAGGTAAATTTGCCATTTTGCTTCATTATATAGAGCAGCCCCTGTGTAAATCTGAGGGGCAATAGTTTATATTATGAGGTAAATTCATGGTTTTGCACCATTATATGGAGCAGCCCCTGTGTAAATATGAGGGGCAATAGCTTATATAGTGAGGTAAATTTGCCATTTTGCAGCATTATATAGAGCAGCCCCTGTGTAAATCTGAGGGGCAATAGTTTATATTATGAGGTAAATTCATGGTTTTGCACCATTATATGGAGCAGCCCCTGTGTAAATATGAGGGGCATTAGCTTATATAGTGAGGTAAATTTGCCATTTTGCTTCATTATATAGAGCAGCCCCTGTGTAAATCTGAGGGGCAATAGTTTATATTATGAGGTAAATTCATGGTTTTGCACCATTATATGGAGCAGCCCCTGTGTAAATATGAGGGGCAATAGCTTATATAGTGAGGTAAATTTGCCATTTTGCAGCATTATATAGAGCAGCCCCTGTGTAAATCTGAGGGGCAATAGTTTATATTATGAGGTAAATTCATGGTTTTGTGCGATAACCCCCTGGGGATAGCCTATGGAGTACACTTGTCACGGTGTATGGCTCGAGGGTTTGGTGGCTAGTAGTCTTGACCCCAGGGCTAGTTAACCAATGTAGTTCCCGCTGTATCCTAGTCAAGGCACCCACTACAGAAAGCAATGCCAGGGTTCGGATAAACAACGTTGCTTTTATTGCTGGAACAAGAGTCAGTCCTTTCCTCTGGATGCAACCAGGGTAACTTTAGCAAGTTTAAACAGCTTTAGTGATTGCTGATGCAGAGTGAGAGAGTCTATACTGAAGCCTTAGGGCTGTAGAGATGCTGAGAGTAGTAGTACTATCAAGGGATGACATTAGAAGACTTTTAAAAGAGTTTACAGACCTGATCCAGTAGATCTATATTCCCACCACAAGGGCACAGGTAGAGACGACTTGAGTTACTTAACTTGAGAATTACTGAACATGAAGCTGCTCTCGTACACGGTGACCGCATAGAGGCGCGTGGACTACTAGCATGGAAGCTAGACTAGTTTTGGTCGCTGGCGGGAGACCCTCAAATTCCAGACGATCCAGACAGTAGGCTTCTTACGCAATAAAGTTATCCTACTGAGGTAGAACTGTCCTGTGAACATCCTTGGGTGACTGGTTACAGGTAGAGATGAGTAGGAGAATAAGGCTGGCATAGGCCTAAGCCTGTAATAGGTTTTCTGAAGAAAGCTGGAACACATGCAGCCAGCTCAGGGGCTGGAGCTGCTCCCCCTTCGCCCACCAGGGGCTGACTGCCTGGAGGGAACTAGCTCCCTCTGGCCTGCCATTGGTTGGAATGGTCAGGTGACAGAGGAGTCATAGACTTCACTTTGCATCAGCTAATCGACAGTTGGAGGAACCAATAAATAACATACAGTATGTGGCATTGGCCTGACATGTAATACACTTCTTAACCACTGGGGGGAAACCTTTATACTTAAAACCTACGAAGGCATGGCAAATGTGCATTAAGCACTGTGGTGCAATTATGACAAACCTTCAGCTGTAAGGCAGCTGTTGCAGCATTCAGTGCGGGCCACTGCATACACCCCCTGAAAAAGATGAGCCGTCCTCGGCGACAGTAAATGAACAATAACATATGATTAACCGCTTGGTAACTGGGTTAACTGGATTGGGAAGTGTCTCTGCAGCACGAGAGTTCTCTGTGGCAATTAAGCCATTGAGTGAAGACTACTTTTTAAGAGACATGTAAAAGATATGGGAAGTATGTAGAAACACTATGGTACGTCACAGTAGAAACAACAAGAAGGTATGTAACACCTTGTGTAAAGATCCCTTTGGGCACCTAGGAGAAGACAGAGGCAAAATAATAAATACACTCATACATTGTGGGACGTCCCATTCATACCAACCATGCATTCAACTCAGACATCCAGATAGACCATCTACACGAAAAGGTGCACCTGAGGAGGAAACGAGTTAAACATGTGTATGTGTACATATGTGTGGGGAAATACTCAGTAGCAATAGGTGAGACTACAGGTGCTACTCGCCCAGGCATGTAAGTGCCACTGCAGAATACCCTTTAGGAAAAATGATGGCTAACATTACGAAAGTGTACTGGTACCTGAGCCTGTTACTAGTAGCCATACGCAGTGGTCCAACGCCCCTCCTTCTTAGGGCGCGAGCTACCAACCCAGGGCCAGTCACTAGAAAATTACAGTTGGCCAGGACACATGAGACTATATACAGGGTGAACAATACAACCTAAAGGCCACCTCTCTGAGAGGAAAAATGTGAGAAAACAGGGTAGGACCATAAAATGTGATCATGTGGTGATAAGGGCAAAGTGTTGTGACGTACCTTAAAAAAACATTTTGGAGACTAAGTGAGCAAACAAGAAAATGTCACTCTTTACCTTGAAGGATACGAAAAGACATTACTGAAGACAAAATAGTTAGTGCAGAGTGGAAGTACAGTTTTCTGGCCTTTTGCTAAAATTACACACTTACTTAGTGCGGGCTCAGAAATAGAGTGACTAGAATGACTATTATGAAATATGAATATATATATATGACTCAATACTTCAAGTGCAAAAATATGTAGATGCAGATAAAACTAGAAAAATACACTTCCTGCTTAAAAGAGGGAAAAAGAAAAAAAATACAAAAATACAGTACTTAGTGCCAGACTTGGGGTAGATACTTATGACGACAAACAGGAACGATGGCTCTTCATCAGATGCCGTGAAGTCACTGTATCCTGAGACTTTAGGTCCATACTGTATTAGAGAAGGAGACTTAAGTAGTTCTTGGCGGACCAGGCAAAATTTCTTAAACTCAGTTGCTAACGGTTACCAACAATAGAACTGAAAACACAACGGGAGAAAAACTTACGAGCATAAAATGTTAGTAGCCCTAAAAGAAAATGTTCACACTATAGACATAAAAGTCCTTATGCTAACTGAAGATATGGCAGCTGGCCCAAAAACAAAAAGAGGGAGTGCAAAAATAAGGTGGCCAACTGGCCTAGTCACATGGCTGATATGGCTTCTTAATAGTAGGGCCTGGAAGGACTCCAGGTGTCCACTCTTTCTTTCAGGGCGGACAGATCCACAGGATAACGTGGCAAGGACCTTCTGCGTACAGGAGTGTCGTTAGACGCAATGGTAAGGTTGATGCTGGGTGTCACCGTAGTGGTAGGAGAGATGACCGGAGCAATGTGATAAGTAACTGTAGGGTGAAAGTCAGCAACGGTAGCCACAGGTGCAGGAGTAGAAGAAGATGGTTGCTTTGCTGGGGCAGAAGGTGCAGCCTTGTTAGCTGAAACTGGCATAGGCGCGGAGGTGGCTGGTTGTGGTTCATCTATAGGAGGAGACGCTATTTTGGAAGGCACATTAAGTGGGATGAGAGGTCCCAGTGGTTTGAAGATTTCCCAGTCTTCTTCCCAGTTTTCTGATGGAGCAGGTAGGAAAGGCCTCTGGACAGGGTTTTTAGGGCGAGTAACAGCTGCTGCCCATGGTCCCTTTGGAGAACCCACTAAGGTGTACTCTACAATCTCAGAAGGCTGCAAGTTGTGCAGGTATACTGGTGTGTAGTCCCTCATAACGGCCCTGCGGTTGACCAACACCAATTGTCCATTATAGGAGTCCATAATTAGACCGTACCCACGCTGACGGTCGAACTTGGTAACTGTCCCTCGTCTCCTTTCTAGAGGAGGGTCTCCTGGCCTAGGCCTCTCTAGCCGCCGGATAAAGTCTCTTTCAGAAGTGGCTGAGGATTCCACAAATGGGGTATGAGGATGACCCCACAAGTTACTGTAGGTAAGGAAAGGTGCTCTCTGTTTAGCGGTTACAGATGTGCTAGACCCAGTAGTGCAGGGGTTAACAGGACACGTCCTGGTGGTTACTGATGAGGTTGCCCCACTAGCCCTTTCCACCATGGCTTGGTACTTGGCAGGCTTCATGTGGACCATAGCTGGCTCTATAGGTGCAGGAGGACTCACAGGGGCTGCTATAGGCTTGGCAGCCGAAGTTACAGTGGCATCGGCCATAGTGTTTTTAATCAGTGCCCGTTGTATCTCCTCAGCTATTTTTACAATGGTGGGCTCATCTCCGTAGAGCCACTGAGGCAGTGGTGGCGAGGGGCACCCAGGAGGCCGTCCCTTAACCGGTATAGGGGTCAAAAGATGGCGATTAGCCCAGTCTCTGGAGGGGACAGTGGCAGTCTGAGTAGCGGGGGCCGCAGGGACTGATGGCGGCGATAGCCGCTGCTCACTCACCGCTCCGTCGTCTGAAGAAATGACGTCAGTATCGGTGATGGCATAGGATTCTTCATCTCGGTGGCGGCCAGGCGGTGACGCGCTGAGGGAGCTCTCTGGAGACGCAGGTGAGCTGACGGCCGTAGGTGATCCTTCCTCTGGAGCGAATGGCAGGGGCGAGCTAGCCCTGGAGGGTACCGCGGTGGCAGGAGGTGATCCGGCCCAGCTGTCGTCGCTGTCCTCGGGCAGCGGAGTCTGCAAGCAGGTAAGATCCGTCGGCGGGATGACACAGGTGGGTTCCGGTGGCGCTGCAGCCAGACAGGGTTGCGCAGCGGTCGCCATCTTGCTCAGCTTTTTCGCGCGCTTTCCCAGCAGGAGGAGGAGGAGGAGGGGGGACCCAGGAAGCAAACTCCACCCCCTCGGTCTGCTCAGAGAGGAAAATTAGCCAATCAGGAGTGCCTGCAGTAAAGTCTATGGAGGGCTCAGTTTCCCGCGCATCGGCAGCGGTAAAATTAACTCCTTCAGGCCCAGGATGTTGCGCAGCATGAAATTCTAGTGCGGTTGCCCCTAGCAACGAGCAGAAAATGTCCTCCAAATTAGTTGAAAACACAGGAAAAATCATCAGGCACACTTGTAAATCCCTTAGTCGGCTTTATAATGCAATATCTTGACAGAGTCCAACAATATAGTAAGAAATCAAAATGGCACAGAGGTGAAATCCTGTTCGTGACGCCAAAAATTGGGATAACCCCCTGGGGATAGCCTATGGAGTACACTTGTCACGGTGTATGGCTCGAGGGTTTGGTGGCTAGTAGTCTTGACCCCAGGGCTAGTTAACCAATGTAGTTCCCGCTGTATCCTAGTCAAGGCACCCACTACAGAAAGCAATGCCAGGGTTCGGATAAACAACGTTGCTTTTATTGCTGGAACAAGAGTCAGTCCTTTCCTCTGGATGCAACCAGGGTAACTTTAGCAAGTTTAAACAGCTTTAGTGATTGCTGATGCAGAGTGAGAGAGTCTATACTGAAGCCTTAGGGCTGTAGAGATGCTGAGAGTAGTAGTACTATCAAGGGATGACATTAGAAGACTTTTAAAAGAGTTTACAGACCTGATCCAGTAGATCTATATTCCCACCACAAGGGCACAGGTAGAGACGACTTGAGTTACTTAACTTGAGAATTACTGAACATGAAGCTGCTCTCGTACACGGTGACCGCATAGAGGCGCGTGGACTACTAGCATGGAAGCTAGACTAGTTTTGGTCGCTGGCGGGAGACCCTCAAATTCCAGACGATCCAGACAGTAGGCTTCTTACGCAATAAAGTTATCCTACTGAGGTAGAACTGTCCTGTGAACATCCTTGGGTGACTGGTTACAGGTAGAGATGAGTAGGAGAATAAGGCTGGCATAGGCCTAAGCCTGTAATAGGTTTTCTGAAGAAAGCTGGAACACATGCAGCCAGCTCAGGGGCTGGAGCTGCTCCCCCTTCGCCCACCAGGGGCTGACTGCCTGGAGGGAACTAGCTCCCTCTGGCCTGCCATTGGTTGGAATGGTCAGGTGACAGAGGAGTCATAGACTTCACTTTGCATCAGCTAATCGACAGTTGGAGGAACCAATAAATAACATACAGTATGTGGCATTGGCCTGACATGTAATACACTTCTTAACCACTGGGGGGAAACCTTTATACTTAAAACCTACGAAGGCATGGCAAATGTGCATTAAGCACTGTGGTGCAATTATGACAAACCTTCAGCTGTAAGGCAGCTGTTGCAGCATTCAGTGCGGGCCACTGCATTTGCACCATTATATGGAGCAGCCTCTGTGTAAATCTGAGGGGCAATAGCTTATATTGTGAGGTAAATTTGCCATTTTGCAGCATAATATAGAGCAGCCCCTGTGTAAATCTGAGGGGCATTAGCTTATATAGTGAGGTAAATTTGCCATTTTGCTTCATTATATAGAGCAGCCCCTGTGTAAATCTGAGGGGCAATAGTTTATATTATGAGGTAAATTCATGGTTTTGCACCATTATATGGAGCAGCCCCTGTGTAAATATGAGGGGCAATAGCTTATATTGTGAGGTAAATTTGCCATTTTGCAGCATAATATAGAGCAGCCCCTGTGTAAATCTGAGGGGCATTAGCTTATATAGTGAGGTAAATTTGCCATTTTGCTTCATTATATAGAGCAGCCCCTGTGTAAATCTGAGGGGCAATAGTTTATATTATGAGGTAAATTCATGGTTTTGCACCATTATATGGAGCAGCCCCTGTGTAAATATGAGGGGCAATAGCTTATATTGTGAGGTAAATTTGCCATTTTGCAGCATAATATAGAGCAGCCCCTGTGTAAATCTGAGGGGCATTAGCTTATATAGTGAGGTAAATTTGCCATTTTGCTTCATTATATAGAGCAGCCCCTGTGTAAATCTGAGGGGCAATAGTTTATATTATGAGGTAAATTCATGGTTTTGCACCATTATATGGAGCAGCCCCTGTGTAAATATGAGGGGCAATAGCTTATATAGTGAGGTAAATTTGCCATTTTGCAGCATAATATAGAGCAGCCCCTGTGTAAATCTGAGGGGCAATAGTTTATATTATGAGGTAAATTCATGGTTTTGCACCATTATATGGAGCAGCCTCTGTGTAAATCTGAGGGGCAATAGCTTATATTGTGAGGTTAATTTGCCATTTTGCTTCATTATATAGAGCAGCCCAGTTGCCATCTAAATCAACTACTGTCCGGCCAGTACAGCTTTTCCAGGGCAAACTCTGCTAGTTGCGGACACAAGTCAAGTTTGGCTTCCCAGCAAATCCAGTGGATCCTGAAGGTGTGTTGGCATGGTCATGTCAAGGTATGACATGACCTGCTGTTTGAGGTCCAGCTCCAGGTCTTCCTGCTGCTCATGAGTAGACTCACTATGCGGGTGTAGAAAGCTACTCACTAGCGACTGAAGACTGAGGCTGCTGCTGATGGAGCTGCTGCTGCTGCTCCTTCCACCCCCCCCCAGCAGCCATGGCAGTGGAAGGTGATCGCAGAGGTCCCCCCGAGTCAGACCTGCGGGAGTATGGGCCATGGCGCAGATAGACATCGCCCAACTGACTACGTGGGATGTCTCTGTAGTAGGTCAGTTTGTCCTCCCTCTCAGTGGACGTAAAAAATGCCCCCATTTTGTGCCGGAAGGGAGGGTCCAATAAGTTGGAGAGCCAGAAGTCTTCCCGCTGACAAATGGAGACAATTCTACGCTCACTAGTACGCAAGCATGTGAGCATGCATTGTGCCATTTGTGCAAGTGACTCGGAGGGACTACCTGTCTCCATCTCCACTGTAAACTGCCACGGTGTGTCCTCTGTCTCGCCTTCCTCACAACCCTCTAGCTCCTGTGGCTGCTCCTGCTCCTCCTCTCCTGTCAGATGACTAGATAAAATGGTAATTTTGTGAAACCTAAACTGTGGTTTGCTCTGCCCCACCCCCTCCTCCTCCTCCTCCACTTCAGCCCTCACGGTGTCACGTATGAGCTGCCAATGGTTTATATTGAATTTACACAGGGGTGTCCCCCTATCCGTTTGGATCATCCAGAAATCCGTGATGGCTTTTCTCTGTTCCTATAGGGGATCCTGCATATGGAGGGTGGAATTCCAACGGGTGGAAACATGGCAAATCAGACTATGTTGGGGTACACCGTTCTGACGCTGAAGCTCAATAAGGTTGTGCTTGGTGGTGTAGGAGTGCCAGAAGTGCATGCTAACTTTCTTTCCTGTTGTTCGGATGTCTTTCAGATGGGGGGGAAGACTTCAGAAAACGCTTGACAACTAGACTGAACACGTGTGCCATGTCAGGACGCATGACTCTGGCTTCCTTGTCGCAGCGCAAATAAGATGTTCTTCCAAGTGTAAGTCACCATGGGTCCAAATTTGCAGTTTTCGTGGATTAAGCAATGATTTCATGGATTGAGTTCTCATTTTTAGTAGTTCCTCCCATGTGTGACTCTGTTGGTCAAGGAAAACCATGTGAAGAACAGCGTGAAACCACAATCACCAAGGGTCCTAAAAGGATATATATTGTCCACCATGAGTCCATAGTTACAGCTCCAGACGTAGACAACACTGTGCACTTTGGCACACACGGACAGGCTAAAGGACTGGCCCACCTTCTGTTCAACAACATTTTACAGGGCAGGTACTGCCATCTTCGCAAAGCAATGATACCATGGGACTCTCCACCTCGGCTCGGCACAAGCCATCAGTTCTCTGAAAGGTCCACCACTGGGTAATGCAGCAGGCTGGACTTATGGTGACGCTGTCTGAGAGGAGAAATCCCTCAGACATCAAGATTAAAAATTCCAAGAATTTTTGAGGGCTAATTATTCAGAGGCAATGATACCTAATTGTTTCTGATTTAATTACAAGGTGGAAACACACCCTCAAACAAAACTTCACTTTGGCAATACTATTGCATTTGTTTATTCATAATTTTATGTATATATACTAACTAACCTACTTTTTCTCCACAGGATTGTGGATGCTGTATGAAAAACTGCCACATTGCTGAGTAGCTGATTTTTCCTACCAACAGTAAGCAATAATTCACTGCTGCTGCTGCCGCCACCACCGCAGACTCCAGGGACCCTCTTCCACTACCTCCGCTTGCAACACCTCCTCCCACGACACTCTCCTCATCACTAATTGCCCGGCTAGTGGAAGAAGAGGCAAACTCTGCTAGTTGCGGACACAAGTCAAGTTTGGCTTCCCAGCAAATCCAGTGGATCCTGAAGGTGTGTTGGCATGGTCATGTCAAGGTATGACATGACCTGCTGTTTGAGGTCCAGCTCCAGGTCTTCCTGCTGCTCATGAGTAGATTCACTATGCGGGTATAGAAAGCTACTCACTAGCGACTGAAAACTGAGGCTGCTGCTGATGGAGCTGCTGCTGCTGCTCCTTCCACCCCCCCCAGCAGCCATGGCAGTGGAAGGTGATTGCAGAGGTCCCCCCGAGTCAGACCTGCGGGAGCAGGCCATGGGGCAGATAGACATCGCCCAACTGACTACGTGGGATGTCTCTGTAGTAGGTCAGTTTGTCCTCCCTCTCAGTGGGCGTAAAAAATGCCCCCATTTTGTGCCGGAAGGGAGGGTCCAATAAGTTGGAGAGCCAGAAGTCTTCCCGCTGACAAATGGAGACAATTCTGCGCTCACTAGTACGCAAGCATGTGAGCATGCATTGTGCCATTTGTGCAAGTGACTCGGAGGGACTACCTGTCTCCATCTCCACTGTAAACTGCCACGGTGTGTCCTCTGTCTCGCCTTCCTCACAACCCTCTAGCTCCTGTGGCTGCTCCTGCTCCTCCTCTCCTGTCAGATGACTAGATAAAATGGTCATTTTGTGAAACCTAAACTGTGGTTTGCTCTGCCCCACCCCCTCCTCCTCCTCCTCCACTTCAGCCCTCACAGTGTCACGTATGAGCTGCAAATGGTTTACATTGAATTTACACAGGGGTGTCCCCCTATCCGTTTGGATCATCCAGAAATCCGTGATGGCTTTTCTCTGTTCCTATAGTGGATCCTGCATATGGAGGGTGGAATTCCAACGGGTGGAAACATGGCAAATCAGACTATGTTGGGGTACACCGTTCTGACGCTGAAGCTCAATAAGGTTGTGCTTGGTGGTGTAGGAGTGCCAGAAGTGCATGCTAACTTTCTTTCCTGTTGTTCGGATGTCTTTCAGATGGGGGGGAAGACTTCAGAAAACGCTTGACAACTAGACTGAACACGTGTGCCATGTCAGGACGCATGACTCTGGCTTCCTTGTCGCAGCGCAAATAAGATGTTCTTCCAAGTGTAAGTCACCATGGGTCCAAATTTGCAGTTTTCGTGGATTAAGCAATGATTTCATGGATTGAGTTCTCATTTTTAGTAGTTCCTCCCATGTGTGACTCTGTTGGTCAAGGAAAACCATGTGAAGAACAGCGTGAAACCACAATTACCAAGGGGGCCTAAAAGGATATATATTGTCCACCATGAGTCCATAGTTACAGCTCCAGACGTAGACAACACTGTGCACTTTGGCACACACGGACAGGCTAAAGGACTGGCCCACCTTCTGTTCAACAACATTTTACAGGGCAGGTACTGCCATCTTCGCAAAGCAATGATACCATGGGACTCTCCACCTCGGCTCGGCACAAGCCATCAGTTCTCTGAAAGGTCCACCACTGGGTAATGCAGCAGGCTGGACTTATGGTGACGCTGTCTGAGAGGAGAAATCCCTCAGACATCAAGATTAAAAATTCCAAGAATTTTTGAGGGCTAATTATTCAGAGGCAATGATACCTAATTGTTTCTGATTTAATTACAAGGTGGAAACACACCCTCAAACAAAACTTCACTTTGGCAATACTATTGCATTTGTTTATTCATAATTTTATGTATATATACTAACTAACCTACTTTTTCTCCACAGGATTGTGGATGCTGTATGAAAAACTGCCACATTGCTGAGTAGCTGATTTTTCCTACCAACAGTCCGCAATAATTCACTGCTGCTGCTGCCGCCACCGCCGCAGACTCCAGGGACCCTCTTCCACTACCTCCGCTTGCAACACCTCCTCCCACGACACTCTCCTCATCACTAATTGCCCGGCTAGTGGAAGAAGAGGCAAGTGTCTCCTCCACTTCTTGGCTGGGCAGTAGCTGCTGAATTTTATGATTATCAGATCTTCATCAATGGATAGTGGAGCTGAACCCAAAGCATAACAACAGACAGTTGACTGGGGGTGTCAGATGCCACTTGTGATGCAGTGGACTGCTTTTGCAGCACTTCGAGACAAAGTTGCTTCATTGTCTGTGTAATTATTTACATTTAACCCCTTGTGAACTGGTAAGGGGTCCATGACCCCTATACCAGTTCACAAGGCTGGGGGGATGGCAAGCCACCTGCGCTAGCGGGTGGCTTGCCATTAACCCCTGGCACCCCCATTACCTGCCTCCCCAAAGGCCAGGGGGGGGGCAGAAGAGCCCGGGCCCACATAGGCTATGTGGGCTCGTAGGCTGCAGGGTGGGGGGGCCACAAAAGCTGGCCGCCCCACTCTGTGCCTACAAGCCCCCATAGCTGGTCCCGGGCTGGTTACTTTGGGTAAGGGGGACCCCACGTCAATTTTTTTTTTGATTTTTAAGGGTTTTTAACCCTTAAAAATCAAAAAAAAAATGGGGTCTCCCTCCCCTGGGAAGGGGGACCCTATGTCATTTTTTTCTCGATTTAACCCTTTGTAGTGTGGATGGTATTTGTATTTTTTTTGTGAATGTTATAAAATACTTGTTTCAGTTAGAGGGGTCTCCTGGGCAGGAACAGGGGGCTACCGATAAATATGTGGTACCGTTCTAATCGGTAGAAATGGGGCTTTCACATGCAATATGATTTTCCTTAATAAAATACATTTTTTATTTAAAATAAAGGAGTCAATTTTCTAAAAAAATTTATTTATTTATTTTTTTTTTTTTTTTACTTTACAATATTGTAAAAAAAAAAAAAATTTACAAACAAGACATTTCATGTTAAAGCCTAAACTCTGCCACAAAAAGAAAATATGCCATTTTCTTGGAAATTCCTGCAAAAATCACAGTTAAACATCACGCAAAATGGTGAAAAATATCCTGTCAGGAGAGGGTGACAAAAGTAGACTGGCAGTCAAAAGGTTACAGGTACCTATGCATGTTGGGTATTGTTCTGCTCGGGGGACCTTGCGCTTTCAGATTTAGCTTGTTTTTTCTTATTTGCATATTGATATTTTAGAAAAATGTGTTTTTTATTCTGCTTTTTTATACATTTTTTTGTGAAATCCTGTGCAACCTATGAATTCTTCGAGATATTACTTCCAGAAAGATGAGCCCACTACAACAAGCTGGGTACGCTTAGAAAGCTTAACATGTGTACTTTCAGGGAATATATGGTTTATGGGGGATATTCCAAATGTAAAGGGTTGGTTTGGTAGAAAAAGCACAAGGTGCGCACTTTGTCTGCAGAGCTGAATATCTGAAGTAAAATTACCGTTATGCGCATGCTTTACTTTGGTGTGTTTGGCAACTCTTTCCTTGACAGAACCTATGCATGTTGGGTATCATTCTGTTTGGGGGATGTTGCTTTTTCAGATTTTTTTTTTTTAGGAAAATGTGGTTTTGATTCTGCTTTTTTATTCATTTTTAGGGAAACCCTGTGCAACCAAAGAATACATTGAGGGATTACTTCCAGATAACTGCACCCATGTCAACAAGCCTGGTACGCCTAGAAAGCTTGAGGTGTGTACTTCTAGGGAATATATAGTTTGTGGGGGGTATTTCAAATGTAAAGGGTTGCTTTTCTTGAAAAACTGCAAGGTGCGCATATTGCATAGCATAGTTGTATTTTATCTGAAAATCTCCTAAAGCGTTGTTTCAGTTTGGGGGAGTCTCCTGGGCAGGAAAGGGTGTCTACCAATACATATGTGGTACCGCTGTAACCGAGAGAAATTGGGGTTTCACACGCAATAAGATTTTATTGACAAACTTACATTTTTTATCACAAAAAAACACTACAAATTGTAAAAAATAGTTTTTTTTTATTTTTTTGCACAATTTTCACCCAAAAATATTGAGAATACACTTAGAAAATGACAAACAAGACATCGCATGTTAAAGCCCAGGCTCCGCTGAAAAAAACAATATATCACTTTCCTGGGAAATCCCTGGAAATCCCTTCAAAAATCACAGTTGAACATGGGGAGCGCAAAATAGTGCAAAATGGTCTGGCAACAAAGGGTGACAAAATCTCAAGGTAGGCTGGCGGTTAAAGGGTTAAAGTAATGTTTGGGCTCCTGCTGCTGCTTGCAACTCCAGGGTGTGATTCATCCAATTTTTGGGCTCCTGCTGCCAACTCCAGTGTCTCTTTAAAGTAATGTTTGGGCTCCTGATGCTGCTGCTGCCAACTCCAGGGTGTGATTCATCCAATTTTTGGGCTCCTGCTGCCAACACCAGTGTCTCTTTAAAGTAATGTTTGGGCTCCTGCTGCCAACTCCAGGGTGTGTCAGTCAATTTTTGGGCTCCTGCTGCCAACTCCAGTGTCTCTTTAACCCTTTAAGTGCCAGCCTACCTGGAGTTTTTGTCACACTCTGTTGCCAGATCATTTTGCACTATTTTGCGCTCCCCATGTTCAAATGTGATTTTGGAAGGGATTTCCAGGGATTTCCCAGGAAAATGATATATTGTTTTTTTCAGCAGAGTCTGGGCTTTAACATGAAATGTCTTGTTTGTCATTTGTTAGGTGTATTCTTAATATTTTTGGGTGAAATATGTGCAAAAAAAAAAAAAAAAAAAAAATTTTTACATATTGTAGTTTTTTTTGTAATAAAAAATGTAAGTTTGTCAATGAAATCTTATTGCGTGTGAAATCCCAATTTCTCCCGGTTACAGCGGTACCACAAATGTATTGGTAGACACCCTTTCCTGCCCAGGAGACTCCCCCAAACTGAAACAGCGCTTTAGGGGATTTTCAGATAAAATACAACTATGCTACGCAATATGCGCACCTTGCAGTTTTTCCAAAAAAACAACCCTTTATATTTGAAATACCCCCAACAAACTATATATTCTCTGGAAGTACACACCTCAGGCTTTCTAGGCGTACCAGGCTTGTTGATGTGGCCATAGTTTTCTGGAAGTAATCCCTCAATGGATTCTTTGGTTGCAAAGAGTTTCCCTAAAAAAAGGATAAAAAAGCAGAATCAAAGCCACATTTTCCTAAAAAAACTATATACAAACAAGAAAAAACAAGTTTAATCTGAAAACGCAACAACCTCCGAACAGAACGATACCCAAACATGCATAGCTACTGTCAAGGGAAGAGTTGCCAAACACCCCAAAGTAAAGCATGTGCGTAACGGTAATTTTACTTGAAAATTTCAGCTCTGCAGACAAAGTGCGCACCTTGCGATTTTTCAACCAAAACAACCCTTGACATTTAGAATATCCCCCATAAACCATATATTCCCTGAAAGTACACACGTTAAGCTTTCTAAGGGTACCCAACTTGTTCTAGTGGGCTCACCTTTCTGGAATTATTACCTCAAAGAATTCTTTGGTTGCGCAGGGTTTCCCTAAAAAAATTATAAAAAAGCTGAATAAAAAACACCTTTTCCTAAAATATAAATATGCAAACCAGAAAAAACAAGCTAAGTCTGAAAGCGCAAGGTCCCCCGAACAGAACAATACCCAACATGCATAGGTACTATTAACCCTTGTAATTGCCAGCCTACTTGAGATTTTGTCACCCTCTGTTGACAGGCCATTTTTCCCCATTTTGCGTCATTTTTGCTGGAACTTTCAGGAAAATTATATATATATTTTTGCAGCAGAGTTTAGGCTTTAACATGAAATGTCTTGTTTGTAAATTTTTTTTTTTTTTTTTTTTACAATATTATAAAGTAAAAAAAATAAATAAATAAATAAAAATTTTTTTTTAAAAATTGACTCCTTTATTTTAAATAAAAAATGTATTTTATTAAGGAAAATCATATTGCATGTGAAAGCCCCATTTCTACCGATTAGAACGGTACCACATATTTATCGGTAGCCCCCCCATTCTTGCCCAGGAGACCCCTCTAACTGAAACAAGTATTTTATAACATTCACAAAAAAAATACAAATACCATCCACACTACAAAGGGTTAAATCGAGAAAAAAATGACATAGGGTCCCCCCTCCCAGGGGAGGGAGACCCCATTTTTTTTTTGATTTTTAAGGGTTAAAAACCCTTAAAAATCAAAAAAAAAATTGACGTGGGGTCCCCCTTACCCAAAGTAACCAGCCCGGGACCAGCTATGGGGGCTTGTAGGCACAGAGTGGGGGGGCCAGCTTTTGTGGCCCCCCCACCCTGCAGCCTACGAGCCCACATAGCCTATGTGGGCCCGGGCTCTTCTGCCCCCCCCTGGCCTTTGGGGAGGCAGGTAATGGGGGTGCCGGGGGTTAATGGCAAGCCACCCGCTAGCGCAGGTGACTTGCCATCCCCCCAGCCTTGTGAACTGGTATAGGGGTCATGGACCCCTTACTAGTTCACAAGGGGTTAAATGTAAATAATCACACAGACACACATAAAGAAAAAAATATTTTATTAATTTTTATTTTTTTTTACACTGTACTCACCTCCCATCCATCCTGGAGCACTCTGTCCCTCGGCGATCACTGGCTTCTGCTCACTTGCTAGAAGCCTTTTATAGCTGCTGGATGACAGATTACAAAGGGTTAATAAAAAAAAAAAATGACATAGGGTCCCCCCTCCCAGGGGGGGCGGACCCCATTTTTTTTTTGATTTTTAAGGGTTAAAAACCCTTAAAAATCAAAAAAAAAATTGACGTGGGGTCCCCCTTACCCACAGTAACCAGCCCGGGACCAGCTATGGGGGCTTGTAGGCACAGAGTGGGGGGGCCAGCTTTTGTGGCCCCCCCACCCTGCAGCCTACGAGCCCACATAGCCTATGTGGGCCCGGGCTCTTCTGCCCCCCCCTGGCCTTTGGGGAGGCAGGTAATGGGGGTGCCGGGGGTTAATGGCAAGCCACCCGCTAGCGCAGGTGACTTGCCAGACCCCCAGCCTTGTGAACTGGTATAGGGGTCATGGACCCCTTACCAGTTCACAAGGGGTTAAAAGTATAAATAACACACAACACACAAGTTTTTTAAATATGTTTATTAAAAAAAAAAAAAAAACATTTTACCTTTACTCACCTCCGATCTTCAGAAGCAATGTCCCGCGGCGATCTGATGCAGGTGACAGCTGGGCAGAGAAGGGGGGAGGCAGGCGATCAGAGGATCGCCTACCTCCCTCCTTCTCTGCCCAGCCATCACCGGCATCTGAGATGAGAACTGCCGGGTGCCCGATGACACCCGGCGGTGACGTCATTAGCCCCGCCCCCTTCGGGGGCGGGGCTAAAATCCAAGATGGCGGCCGCCATCGGGAGATGCGACGGAGGGAGGGCTGTTATGCCCCCCTCCAGAAGACAGAAGACCCGGGGGGGGTAATCGGAGCCCCCCCCATGAAGAGGAGAGGCGGCGGGAGTCGGCGGGAGCGGAGGTGAGTAACTGTCATTTTTTTTTTTTTTTTTTTAACAGGCAAATGCCGGCGGCTGCTGAAAGGGGGGGGGCACCCTATTCCGGGCCCTCCCCTGCAGCCGGAGAAGCCCCGATCGGCGATCGGAGCCCCGCTGGCTGAAGAGGAGACCCGGCCGGACAAAACAAGGGGTCAGGTAAGTGACTTTTTTTTTAACTTTTTTTTCTGGGATTGGGGAATGCCAGGCACGTAAAATTTACGTGGCTGGCACTTAAGTGACGGAGAGGCAACCACGTAAATTTTACGTGGCTGGCATTTAAAGGGTTAAAGTAATGTACGGGCTCCTGCTGCTGCTTGCAACTCCAGGGTGTGATTCATCCAAATGTTTGGGCTCCTGCTGCCAACTCCAGTGTCTCTTTCAAGCTATGTTTGGGTTCCTGCTGCTGCTGCTTGCAACTCCAGGGTGTGATTCATCCAATTTTTGGGCTCCTGCTGGCAACTCCAGTGTCTCTTTAAAGTAATGTTTGGGCTCCTGCTGCTGCTGCTGCCAACTCCAGGGTGTGTCAGTCAATTTTTGGGCTCCTGCTGCCAACTCCAGTGTCTCTTTAAAGTAATATTTGGGTTCCTGCTGCTGCTGCTTGCAACTCCAGGGTGTGATTCATCCAATTTTTGGGCTCCTGAAGCCAACCCCAGTGTGTCTTTCAAGCTATGTTTGGGCTCCTGCTGCTTGCAACTCCAGGGTGTGATTCATCCAATTTTTGGGCTCCTGAAGCCAACCCCAGTGTCTCTTTAAAGTAATGTTCGGGCTCCTGCTGCTGCTTGCAACTCCAGGGTGTGATTCATCCAATTTTTGGGCTCCTGCTGCCAACTCCAGTGTCTCTCTCAGCCAATTTTTGGCCTCCTGCTGCTGCTGCCAACTCCAGGGTGTCTTTCAAGCAATGTTTGGGCTCCTGCTTATGCTGCTGCCAACTCCAGGGTGTGCCTTCCAGCTAATGTATGTGCTCCTGCTGCTGCCAACTTCAGGGTGCCTTACAGCCAATTTCTAGGTTCCTGCTGCTGCTGCTGCCAATTCCAGGGTGTGTCAGTCAATTTTAGGCTCCTGCTGCCAACTCCAGTGTCTCTTTAAAGTAATGTTTGGGCTCCTGCTGCTGCTGCTTGAAACTCCAGGGTGTGATTCATCCAATTTTTGGGCTCCTGCTGCCAACTCCAGTGTCTCTTTCAGCCAATGTTTGGGCTCCTGCTGCTGCTTGCAACTCCAGGGTGTGATTCATCCAATTTTTGGGCTCCTGCTGCCAACTCCAGTGTCTCTTTCAAGCTATGTTTGGGTTCCTGCTGCTGCTGCTTGCAACTCCAGGGTGTGATTCATTCAATTTTGGGCTCCTGCTGCCAACTCCAGTGTCTCTTTCAGCCAATGTTTGGGCTGCTGCTGCTTGCAACTCCAAGGTGTGATTCATCCAATCTTTGGGCTCCTGCAGCCAACTCCAGTGTCTCTTTCAAGCTATGTTTGGGCTCCTGCTGCTGCTTGAAACTCCAGGGTGTGATTCATCCAATTTTTGGCCTCCTGCAGCCAACTCCAGTGTCTCTTTAAAGCAATGTTTGTGCTCCTGCTGCTGCTTGCAACTCCAGGGTGCGATTCATCCAATTTTTGGCCTCCTGCAGCCAACTCCAGTGTCTCTTTAAAGCAATGTTTGGGCTCCTGCCCCTCATAGTGATGCCACTTCAACTCTCTGCAATTGTGCCGCTCTGCGATTCTATTAGCGATGCCTCTGATCTGCATGTGATATTTATTTACAGTATTATTTAACTAACCCAGCACGCATCCTATGCGTGTTACAGCAAGGCAGAATGGTTTACAACCCTATTGAGGCTCTAGGAGGCTCAGAAATAGCCATTTTTAATAGCGATTCGTCGCGAATAAATTCGGACCGAAACAAATTTTGTCGGAAAATTCAGCGAATCAGTCAAATCAAATTTTTCAAAAGTTCGCTCATCTCTAGAATGCGCAAAGTGGTTTGGGTCAGTTTTAGGGGTCAAACATGGAAGATGTAGGAAAGCGCTAAGTGATTTAGCTAAGCATTGTAGCAGAAGTGAGTGACACAAATATGTAGGCGAGCACTTTAATGAGTTAAGTTTGTAGTGCGCAGGCGCAAGATCGTAAGGATTTTCATCTGGACGATTATTTATTGAAAAAGAAAATCAGAATCGAAAGGGGAAACGTAAAGGATTCGTGGGAGGAGACGATGGAAAAAGGGCAAAAAACGAAAGCCGATGTTGTAACATGAGAAAAGAAAACAGAAAACTAACGCTGGAAAATTTCGTACTCGTACTCTGGCATACGAACGGACGAAGCCTTTACAGAAGGCTTGCGATGCATGCATGCTAAATACAGACAATAGCCTCGATTCAGAGAGACACAAAAGCCTCACTTCAGAGACACATTCGTCTGGACTTCCGTAGCTGTCTGTGAAAGTTTTGGTGGGTGTTTGTCATTTTTTTGCTTTTTTTCGTCCATTTTTTGTTCGGGAATGCGCTTCCGATGATCGGAAGCAAATCGGAACATTTCCGTTAGTTCGGATCATTTTCCAAACAAAATCGGAAATTTTCCGTTCGGTCAGAAAACTTCCGTTGATTCAGAGAGCTTCCGTCTGATTCAGAGAGCTGATTTCCGACGGCTCACCACCCTATAAATCCGTTTCATTTCCGATCCACTTACGAGACCTTTGAGGGCTCAGATTGCTATTGTTGAACATGTTTTGTGGCTATGTGGAGGAGTCTGCGCGCCTTTATCACCAAGGCATTGCATGTATCAGCATTGCCGAGGCCATAAATTGTATAGCAATGCATACCTAAATCAATACATTTCATGTATGCCTTATAGAAGCATTTTAATGCTGACCTAAATTAGTCCTTAGCATGTAAACATTTATTTTTCCACACATCCATATAATTGCTATATTTTTTTAGACTTATGTCCTTTGTGAATTATATTTGGATTGTTGAACTTGAATCTTAATTTGTTGTAGGAGTTATTGTTTTAGTCGGTTACCTTTGCTTTGTGTAATTATTTTATATTTGGTTGCAGGAACCGCAAGATGTGCCACTCGCCCTTGCTCCTGATGCCCGTTCTTTGCCTGCAGAATGCAGGCCAGGGGTTCTCTAATCGGGCCCTATGCAAAACCCGGCCCGTGGTGGCGAGGGCCCTGTGGCTTTTGAAGTCCAGATTTAGGTGTTTAGCCTCGATTCAGAGACACATTTGTCCGGACTTCCGTAGCTGTCTGTGAAAGTTTTGGTGGGTGTTAGTCTTTTTTTTGCTTTTTTCTTCCATTTTCTTCTCGCACGAACGTTCGGGAAAATGTGTATATGCTCTTTCGATGAACGGAAGCAAATATGAACATTTCCAAACAAAATCGGAAATTTTCCGTTCGTTCAGATAACTTCCGTTGTTGGGATGGTTTCTGTCTGATTCAGAGAGCTGATTTCCGACGGATCTCCACCCTATAAATCCGTTTCATTTCCGATCCACTTACGAGACCTTTGAGGGCTCGGATTGCTATTGTTGAACATGTTCTGTGGCTATGTGGAGGAGTCTGCGTGCCTTTAGCACCAAGGCATTGCATGTATCAGCATGGCCGAGGCCATAAATTGTATAGCAATGCATACTTGAATCAATACATTTCATGTATGCCTTATAGATGCATTTTAATGCTGACCTAAAATAGTCCTTAGCATATAAACATTTATTTTCCCACACATCCATATAATTGCTATATTTTTTAGACTTATGTCCTTTGTGAATTATATTAGGATTGTTGAACTTGAATCTTAATTTGTTGTAGGAGTTATTGTTTTAGTTGGTTACCTTTGCTTTGTGTAATTATTTTATATTTGGTTGCAGGAACTGCAAGATGTGCCACTCGCCCTTGCTCCTGATGCCCGTTCTTTGCCTGCAGAATTCGGACCAGGGGTTCTCTAAACGGGCACTATGCAAAACCCGGGCCGTGGTGGCAAGGGCCCTCTGGCTTTTGAAGTCCAGATTTAGGTGTTTGGACCATACAGGGGGGGGGGGGGGCACTGCAGTATGACCCCAACAAGTTATACCAAAATGTTAATTTACGTTTTTAAACAGGGACCACACGTGCCAGAGTGGCACAACTGAGCGTCAGGGTCCTTCAGTTGGTGGGCGAGATGCAGGAGCTGCGCAACCCGTTGGGGACCACAGATGAAGAATAATGTTCAGTGGCCTGCCATTGCTATGTATTTTGTTTTTTATAGTAGTAAAAATTTTACATTTTCACATTTTTTTTAAATTTTATATTTTATGATGGTATAAAAAAAAAATGTTACATTGTCATTTCATTTACAAAATACATTAACACAAAACTAATGGGCCCAGAAATATTTAAAGATGAATATTCACATGACCGAGAAGTGATTTGGGTAAGTTTTAGGGGGCTAAAATGGAAGAAGAACCTAACCGAGAAGTGGTTTGGGTGAGCTTTAAGGGTCCAAAAGGGAAGATGGAGGAGAGTGCTAAGTGATTTAGCTAAACATTGTAGTAGAAGTGAGGGTGGCAAATATGTAGGCAAGCACTTTAATGAGTTAAGTTTGTAGTGCGCAGGTGCAAGATGGTAAAGGATTCATTGGAGGATACGATGGGAAAAGGGCAAAAACGAAAGCCTACGTTGTAACATGTGAAAATGAAACGGAAAAGTCTGGATGGAAAATTACATCCTCGTAATTCGTAATCTGCCGTACGAACGGACGGAAACTTTACAGAAGGTTTTCAATGCATGCATAGAATCGCTCGAACGCTCATACGAGAACGGAAACAATTCACAAAAAGATCGGCACGAAAACGGAAGTTTTTTTAGCCTCGATTCAGAGAGACAAAAAAAACTTCAGTTTTAGTTCCGATCTGTGAAATGTTTCCGTTCTCGTATGAGCGTTCGAGCGATTCTATGCATGCATTGAAAATGCAATTGCATTAAAATGCATCTATAAGGCCTACATGAAATGTATTGATTCAGGTATGCATTGCTATACAATTTATGGCCTCGGCCATGCTGATACATGCAATGCCTTGGTGCTAAAGGCACGCAGACTCCTCCACATAGCCACAGAACATGTTCAACAATAGCAATCCGAGCCCTCAAAGGTCATCGTAAGTGGATCGGAAATGAAACGGATTTATAGGGTGGAGATCCGTCGGAAATCAACTCTCTGAATGGGACAGAAACCATCCCAACAACGGAAGTTATCTGAACGAACGGAAAATTTCCGATTTTGTTTGGAAATGTTCCGATTTGCTTCCTTTCATCGAAAGAGCATATACACATTTTCCCGAACGTTCGTGCGAGAAGAAAATGGACGAAAAAAGCAAAAAAAAGACCAACACCCACCAAAACTTTCACAGACAGCTACGGAAGTCCAGACGAATGTGTCTCTGAATAGAGGCTAATATGAGGCATTCTAAATACAGACAGCGTGAGGCAACCTAAATACAGGGAGTGTGCACCCCTCCCCTAAAAAATAATTACTTTCATTCCTTGGGCTCCCACAGTGCTGGCCTGCGCTCCTGCAGCAACTACTCTCCCGCCAACATAGACAAACACACATAAACATAGTGACTACTAGTTGTGCAAGTGCATTTAAAAATAATTGTCACACATTCATGTTGATATATTACATGGTCACCTGATGAAACCAAATGCACCATTTTGGGTAAAGGCTTCTCAGCACCAGACACTTTCAGAGATTTTCATTTTTCAGCTAGAAAATTCGAGCTGATTTTGCAGAAACTAGCTATTTTCGCATGGAAACTTTCAGAGATTTTCATTTTTCACCTGTATTTTCTAACACATTCGACTGGACGAATTTAATTAGTGAGCTTTGTAGAATCACTCAAAATTACATAAGTTTTTGCATGCGATCCAATTTTCCAACCAAAACAATTTTTTTTCTATGTTTTTTCAATCAAGGCCAATGTAATTTAGAGATGATTTACAGACCGGAATAGGCGGGGAAGCTGAGTCACAGAGCTCCTCTATCTCCCGTCCATCTCCCTCTGCACTGCCCATGCGACCTCAAACACTCTGTGTCTTCTTTTATGACAGCTTTCCTCTCATGTTTTAGCGTCTGTTAGCAGTTGAGAAGATAATTAATTATTGCTGTATACGCAGGCATTATTATTCTGGGTGTTGCAATAAATTAATTTTAAAAGCACACTACACCCTGTTTCTATTTCTGGTTGCTGATGCGGTTTAGTACAGGGTTGCCCCAGATATGTGGATGCATTACTACTGGAGAAAACATCCACAGTACAGATAATCATGTGATTATTATTAAAGAAGCCCTATTTGAATACATGTCTAATGTTAAAACGTAAAATGTGCTGCAGAACAAGCAGAGGAGTTACATATACATGCTGTGTGAAAACATGTGAAAGCTTGTTGTTTCTCTTTACAGAAAGAAAACCCAGGGGTGACATAATTTTGTATCATTTCACTTTTATAGGGGAGAAATGTTAGCATTTATTTACCCTTATGTGAGACGCGGCACCAGGTATTTATGAATGACTGCCATGGGTACGAGGAAAAGTGGCCAGTGGTACATGCACCTCGGGATTGAAGGAACAGTGATTTTACAGGTGATCCCAGGTAATATACACAGCTAGGAAGCCCATATCTGGGCCCCTTTCACACCAGGCTTTTGCATCACGTATAAATACTCCAACGTATCATAAAAGGCCAAAAAATCCGGATCTCCGTTGCCTCCACTGTCTGGATCTCTGCTGCCTCTGCCAACGGGATCTCCGCCACCTCACTGTGTGGATCTCCGCTGCCTCTGCTACCTAGATCTCCATTGCCACAGCCGCCTGAATCTCTGCTGTCTCCGGCGCCAGGATCTACGCCTCCATTACCGCATAGATCTCTTGCCTTCACTGCCGTCTCCAGGGACTCATACCTGTGCTGGGGAAACAGAGCGGTGCAAGGTGGCATGCGCATGCTGCACTGCACTGGAGGCACAGCAAAGCACACAATTGTGTGTAGCGTTGCGCTGCATCTATATGTCGCCACCGCAATAGTGTGTAAGTAGCCTTATAGTGAAAATCCTTCTTTGCTTGTCTAAATAGTTTATAATTAAAACATTTGTTTGCACAAATACAGGCCATGATAGCAGCTGATACCTCCATGAGATTTGAAGCCTGAAGTAAGCTTTTTAGTGTTTCTAGCTGTGCAATCCTAAGTAATGCATAGTTCCTGTCTGCAGAATGCCAGAAGTTTAATACCATTGGATAGTTCACCCCAGAGACAATTTTTGAGCCCAACAACTGGGGAGAATTCGTCTTTCAGCCCCTCAGCCTCAGCATAAAGACTTGACTTGAAAATGTCATTCTGAAATTGATGATTTGACAAATTTTCACACTTTCCTCTTTTGCTGATTGTATGTCTATTGTATTTTTTATTTTATCTGGTTGTATTTAATCAGAATCAAGTTTATTTTGCCAGGTATATATGCCTGACATACATACTAAGGATTTTTCTTGGCAAGTCGCAGTTCTAGGCGGTATTACAATGGAAGGCAAGAGTATTATATACAAGTGTCAGCTCCAGGAACAGTTCTAAGAGAATTTCTGTCTCGTAGTGTGCGAATCTTGCTGGTAAATCATGGTTAGCAGCTGACCTACATCTTGAAAGTTTTTGTTGGGACCAGCAAGTCTTCGCAGAAGCTAATTTCAGGAGAAAACAATGTCAGTCCATTTGTTGAGGTTATAGCTTGAGTGTTCTATTTCTTCCCAGTTATTCTGTTCATAGCAGATTCTTAGCTTATTTAGACCATTTCGTCACTGTTTAATGGTGAGTTTAATTGCTTTGAGCTACTGATCGTACACTGGAACCAGTTGGATCATACGTTGACTCGAGAAGCCTATTACCTTTTGTGTGGATAGAGTGCAGCGCCATCTTACATTTTTCCAAGCATGGGCCTAATTTTTAGCAATTCGAAATTCCTATAGTTTCTAAGATAGTATAAACATAACTCATAAACTGTGCTAACCTGTAGGTAAACTGTCTAAAAAAGAGTTGCCAGAAGGATGCAGGAAAAATACACAGACAAATATCTTATTTCAAGCATGTAAGAGGCTTGATAACTACTTAAAATTTTCTTTTGAAAAATACCTAGATCTCCATTGCCACAGCCGCCTGAATCTCTGCTGTCTCCGGGGCCAGGATCTACGCCTCCATTACCGCATAGATCTCTTGCCTTCACTGCCGTCTCCAGGGACTCATACCTGTGCTGGGGAAACAGAGCAGTGCAGGGTGGCATGCGCATGCTGCACTGCACTGGAGGCACAGCAAAGCACACAATTGTGTGTAGCGTTGTGCTGCATCTATATGTCGCCACCGCAATAGTGTGTAAGTAGCCTTATAGTGAAAATCCTTCTTTGCTTGTCTAAATAGTTTATAATTAAAACATTTGTTTGCACAAATACAGGTCATGATAGCAGCTGATACCTCCATGAGATTTGAAGCCTGAAGTAAACTTTTTAGTGTTTCTAGCTGTGCAATCCTAAGTAATGCATAGTTCTTGTCTGCAGAATGCCAGAAGTTTAATACCATTGGATAGTTCACCCCAGAGACAATTTTTGAGCCCAACAACTGGGGAGAATTCGTCTTTCAGCCCCTCAGCCTCAGCATAAAGACTTGACTTGAAAATGTCATTCTGAAATTGATGATTTGACAAATTTTCACACTTTCCTCTTTTGCTGATTGTATGTCTATTGTATTTTTTATTTTATCTGGTTGTATTTAATCAGAATCAAGTTTATTTTGCCAGGTATATATGCCTGACATACATACTAAGGATTTTTCTTGGCAAGTCGCAGTTCTAGGCGGTATTACAATGGAAGGCAAGAGTATTATATACAAGTGTCAGCTCCAGGAACAGTTCTAAGAGAATTTCTGTCTCGTAGTGTGCGAATCTTGCTGGTAAATCATGGTTCGCAGCTGACCTACATCTTGAAAGTTTTTGTTGGGACCAGCAAGTCTTCGCAGAAGCTAATTTCAGGAGAAAACAATGTCAGTCCATTTGTTGAGGTTATAGCTTGAGTGTTCTATTTCTTCCCAGTTATTCTGTTCATAGCAGATTCTTAGCTTATTTAGACCATTTCGTCACTGTTTAATGGTGAGTTTAATTGCTTTGAGCTACTGATCGTACACTGGAACCAGTTGGATCATACGTTGACTCGAGAAGCCTATTACCTTTTGTGTGGATAGAGTGCAGCGCCATCTTACATTTTTCCAAGCATGGGCCTAATTTTTAGCAATTCGAAATTCCTATAGTTTCTAAGATAGTATAAACATAACTCATAAACTGTGCTAACCTGTAGGTAAACTTTCTAAAAAAGAGTTGCCAGAAGGATGCAGGAAAAATACACAGACAAATATCTTATTTCAAGCATGTAAGAGGCTTGATAACTACTTAAAATTTTCTTTTGAAAAATATAGTCATTTTATTACAAACATATGATCACATACAAGAATAAAATTAAATATGACATTCTGACATTTACTCATTTATTAATGTACCTACTATTAATGTACATTTTAATGCTTTAAAAAATCCCAGTTCCTAGAAAATAAATATTCATCTGAAAGACGTAAAACACATCTGTAGATGACTTTCCTCTTTAGCTAAGATCATACTATTGGTCAGCACTGACTTGCTGGGGAAAGAATTTTCCTGGCCCATATAGCATTTTGAGAGCACTGGCATCTATTTTAGGTCCTCTTTTGGCTACATTCTAATCAAATTGAATGTGTTGTACTGTATTGGACATGGTGGGAGCTAGTCCTATGAAGAAAACAAATTGTCTGATTTTTGTTTACAAAAACACATGGATGCTAAATCTGTATAAACCAGCCCTTACATCCTGACTGTAGAAATATTGTAGTTTACAGTTACCAGATAAGGTTTAGTGCTTAAGGGGGGCTTATATCTGCTGTATAACTGCTGTCCCATGATATTCTATATCATGGGGTTGTCAAGATGCTTGGAATACTGGCCCACTTTACCAAATTATTCTTCAAAACCAATTAAGTTAACACACCACTAAAGTCTAGGGTAAAAAAATCTAACAGTTTGGCTCAGTATGACAGATTGGGGGTTGTGCAAATCATTGGCACAAAGACTATAGTAATATGTAGCTGTAAACATCATCATCACAGTGATTTCTAAAAGCCACAAACATATTTCAGTAATTTATAAAGGGCAATATTTAGAAAAATCAAATAAAATACTATATACATTGAAATCAATCTGGACTCATCTTGATAGATTTGCAGAGGTATAATAGTTTATAAATAAGACTCTTTGTCCTTTTTGTTCATGGACCAGAAGGTAGAGCAGGAATTCTTGGAGAGATTATTTGGGTCTTTCTCTGGGTGACAGGTATATTCAGGACTCGGCTTGAAGCTATTGTTTTCTGGATTCAAGAGTTTATAATCAACTGTAGAACTAATGTCAATTTTCTCGCTTGCTTGAGGATCCTAGAAGTAAAGTGTATACAGTAAATCAGTTTAAACAGTTCCTATAAATATACATAGCTAACATTTTTTTCACCTAAAGTAAACTTTTGATGATACTGAAACTGACCCCATGGCTTTGATCCAGTAACCAGTAAAGGAATTGTTCAGATATAACAAAAAAGCCTCATCTTTTGTCCCATGCAGCTCCTCTGTGTAGGTTCAGTTTGCCCACTCAGCCACTCCATGCTACGGCAACAACAACTTACTGATGCTGGCGATCCAGCTATTCAATCTTCTAGCTGCGCAACCCCTCACAAGCATCCTGGAGGTCTCGTTTCCACCCCCACACACCTACTCTATTTATTTAAATGAAGCGGGTGTGGCAAGGCAGGTTTGGTATGTCCAGCCTCGGCGCCCCCATCTGTTTCAGTTAATGGAGTAGCACGTTATGGGGTATGAGGCCAGCCTGAAGGGTGTTGCTTGAATCACTGCATTATCGATAAATAAGAAGAAGGGGGCACTGTACAGGGGAGTTGCAGGGGAAAATGATGAGTATAGGCGTTTTATGCCTGGACAGGGACTTTAAAGCAAGAAACAGTCCTAATTTTTATTGGATTATTAAGGCAAGTTTACTGAATCGAGGCCCATATCTTAAAAATGGTTAGCGTTGAATGAGGATTTGTGAATAGTAAAACCATATTTCACCAACAGATGGCAGTGCAATACTAGGAAAAATAAATAATATGGATACTGTATCTAAAATATGTGGAATTTTAATTCATCTTTTTTATTTTGTGCTGGTAACCTCTTTTTCTTATATACTTATTCCAAGTATGTCTCACACCCTGCTTCGGAAATATTAATTACACGTGGGTTATAGTCCACAAGAGGGCGCTTTACTGCAGAGATGGCAAAAAAAGAAGCCGCTCCCAGTCCATAAATACCTGGGACCTCCCACACATTCCCCAGTTTAGTCTCTGCAGTGAAGGCGACGACAGTCAAGATGATGGCTCTCTCTCTCCTTTCAGGTAGCCGGGTAACACCCGCCCCCCCCCCTTTTGTCCTATTTCCACCCGGACCTTCCTTTAAAAATGTCATTTAAGCCTCCCAGCTACGGCTGCAGGGTCCAGGTGAGGGTAGTTTACACTTATTAGAGGTGTTTTGACTAGGAGCCATGCTCCACCGCAAATCCCCCACCAAAGGGTAGGCGGTCGTCAGGTTTTTGGTGATCCTGACTTGGGATGCCCTGTCCGTTGACGCCCTCGCTACATATCTAAATGTAGCTATCGGCTATCCCCCTAACCTCCCTGTTCCCTGTTAGTTGGGGGGTGGAGGGGCGGTATGTAATATATATATATATATATATATATATATATATATATATATATATATATAAAATTTAATTGTGTATGTTTTTGCATGGTTTGTGTGTGTGTGTTTTTTGTTAACTATGGCGCCGTCCAGCGCTTCTTCCCCCTCCTCTCTTCTCCTCATGGGTTTCTCTTCAGCCCGCGGAGCGCCTTCCGGGGGACTTCCAAATTTAGCGCTTCCGGCTGGTCCTGTGGCCTTTTCCCTCATTTTAAGGGGGCAAAAAGCCTTTCACATGAATTACCTTATATTAAATCCTTCCACTAATGGACATTTAAGGGGCATCCAGGGTAGCTCAACAGCGTAATTCCCATTGGTCATTGCGGCTATTAAAATCACTTTATGGAGGCTTCCCAGGATACTGTGCTTGGGGTCCCCTCGGGGGAAGCCCGGCTGTGTGTGGTATGCGGGGCATCCCTAGTGGGCAATATTGTGCTAGATTGTGTACATGTGCACAGCGGGAGCTGGCGCTTCAATCTGGGCCCGTGCGGCCGGGTTAGCTCGGCTGGTCTCATCACCCACACCCCCGCACCTGGGTATGCCCCCTAGTGACGTTAACACTAGCGGGGAGTCGCAATGGATGTTTGCGCTAGAGGGCAACACTGTGATGGATTGCTAACCTTGCAGCGGAAGGCTCCAGCTGAATGTCGGCACATGGCGCTCGCTGCGCCGGCCTATACATTAACATCATGTTTAATATTATTGTCTATACACCCCTTGTGTAAAGGGATATTATTCAGATTCTGTTCCCTCTGATGATCAGCCTGCCATGGCACTGATGCCACCTCAGAGCAGTGGGATGCTGACGTCTCTCTTATAATACCTACGGGGTGGTATAGGAGGTATCCCTTCCCCGCGGTTTGGTCTACTTCTGGTCAGTTATCTCACTAGGTGGATGCCCCCATCCTGGGGTTGTATATTGAGTATGTGGTGCGTTCCCTCGTTCCATTAGCTGATGGATAGTGAGGACTGACGTATCGACTAACGGGCTTCCCATGCCCTTGTCTGTGTGGCCTTGCGCCCGGTGGAGACTTTCGCTATTACGGCCACGGCTATTAGGACCTTATTTAGGGGTCGTCTTTGAGGCTCCCATTTGGATCCTTCTGGTGCTGGATTTAGAGCTTGTCGCTTTGTGAGCTAATTGTCTCCTATGTCCTCTCTGCTTTAGTTGACAATATTCGGAGGTATTGTTGACCTAGGCTGGGTGTCTAATTCCAATTGCTCGGTCGGGTGGCGCCGATCGGCAGCTGACAAGGCTGTCAGGAAGGCGTTCAAGGGGCTTCCCCCTGTTGGGTTGCGCCCGTTGGTGATGGTGGAACTCTGGCTAAAGAGGTAAGTTACGCCAACGCAAAAGCAGCCACGACCCTTTCGGGGGTCAGTGTCCTTCACGCCCTCCTTCAAGGGCCTGGGTCAGGCAGGGGGGTACCCTTTGCGGGACAAAGGGGAGATTCCGGGGCAATAGCTGTTGCCGTGCCCGACTCGGATCCTTCTGGGGTACCAAGCCTAAATCCTCTGCTAGCCCACTCAGCATTGAGGGGGCGTCTTCACCCCTCTGGTAGGGGACGGCTGCTGCTCTTCACTCCTCCTTCCAGATTCTCTTCACGGGTTCCTTCAGATCCCTGGGCAGTTTAGGGCCTGTTTACGGCAGTACAAGGCCGTCTGGCCATGGGGGTCATTTGTCAGGTTCCCCCCAGGGAGACAGTGTTACTATTCCAATCTCTTTACAGTCCCCAGGAAAGATGGTCCCATCTGGTCCATTCTGGACTGTCAGCTCCCTGCGCCCGGGGGACTTTATAACATCAATAGACATCAAAGACGCTTACCTTCATGTGCCGGTCTTCCAGGGCACCAGCGGTTCCCCAGGTTTGCGGTTGGGGAGCAGCACTACTAATTTGTGGCTCTCCCTTTCGGTCTCACTTCTGCACCCAGGCTATTCTCCAAGGTGCTGGCGGGTGTGATGGCCCTTCTCAGAGTCCAGGGCATTCGCATGCTTCCTTATCTGGACAACCTTCTCATTACGTCTCCTTCGCTCCATCAGTCGGAGCTGGATACCCGGACGGTCGTGGCGACACTGGAGAGGTTTGGGTGGGTAATCAATTACCCCATGTCTTCACTTTCCCCATCAAGGGTGACTTCTGTCCCGGGCATGACGCTGGATACCATTCAGGCCAGGATTTCCTTACCTTCAGCTGGGGGTGGACGCTCTTCAAGCGCCGATTCGTATTGTCCTGACGAACCCTCATCTGCCCATCCGGCAAGGGATGAGACTGGTAGGACTGATGGTGGCCTGTTTTTTCAAGGCAGTGACTTTTGCTCAATTTCACATGAGGCTCCTTCAGCTCCATCTCTTATCGGCCTGGGACAAGTTTTCCCTGTCTTTGGATCAGTCCTTGTTCTGTCTCCTCTGGTCTGTCGGTCCCTTCGGTGGTGGCTGGACTCGAGGACCTTCTGGGGGGCAGATCATTTCTCCTGCCCCGCTGGGAGACGGTCACGACGGATCCCAGTCTGTCAGTTTGGGGGGGCTACTGGAGAGCCCACCAATTCCAGGGGCTGTGGGGCCCTCAGGAGGCACATGCCCCCATCAATGTTATGGAGCTAAGGGCGGCACGGCTGGGGCTGGCGTGGTTGATGCCTCACCTCTGGGGCCTGCTCAGGTTCGCTCCGACATCCGGACTGCGGTTGCTTACTTCAATCATCAGGGAGGGACTCGGAGCAAAAGTGCCCTCCTAGAGGTGTCGTTGATTCTGTATTGGGCCGAGAGCAACGTTCCGTGCATTTAGGTGGTTTACATTCCGGGTGTGGAGAACCTGGAAGTGGACTCCCTGAGCAGGGGGCCTCTCGCCGGGGGGAATGGCCCCTCAGCAACGAGGTCTTCCGATCCCATTTGTCGCAGGTGGGGGATGCCAGATGTGGATCTGTTTGCCTCTCCTTACAATCACAAGCTATCAGCATGTGTTTTATTTCCCCAGGATCCTCTGGCTCTGGCAGTGGATGCCATGTCTCTGTCTTGGCGGGGGTTCGGTCTCCTGTACCTCTTCCCTCCGTTTCCTCTTCTGGACAAGGTCATTCGCAAGCTGGTTCACGAAGGTTTGCCAGCAATTCTGGGGACCCCAGGTGGCCAAGATGGGTGTGGTTCGCAGACGTCTTGCAGTTGGCAGTCGATCAGTATCCTCTACCTCTGTTTCCGGATCTGCTCACGCAAGGACGGCTCTGTTACCCCAGTTTACAAACGCTTGTTTTGGCGGCGTGGCTGCTGAAACTTCCATTCTATAAGAAAAGGGTCTGTCTAAGGCAGTTGTTCAGACTCTGGTCAGGGCTAGGAAGAAATCTTCCTCTAATTTTTACTACAGGACCTGGCGGTCCTACATTGATTGCTGTGAGGCTAAGGCCTTCCCCTGTCAGGTGTTTTACATCCCTCGGATTCTGGAATTCCTTCAGCATGGTCTGAACATGGGTTTTCAGCTCAGCACTCTGAAAGGGCATGTGTCACGAGCTACTCACCCAGCCTTCGGTCCCGCGTCATCTGCGGTCGGTCAGTCGGAGGTCTGGCGGGGCGGCATCCTTGACGGGCGGCTGTTCGGCGGCTTCCGACGCTGACGGCCGCTCGGCTGTTTCCGCCGCGAGCGGCGCTTGGAGCGGCCGCATCCCCGGCATCGCGGCGCGCTCCTGACGCGCTCCTGACGACTCAGCATTTATGCCCTCCGCCGGCGCTGCACACAGCACGCCCGCCGGAGGTAATCAGCGCTGGGCCTATGAGCCCTGTGGGTGTGGGGGAGGCTCCGGGTTTGGGCCAATGAGCCCAAGGTGGTTCTGGGCGGAACGCCCTATAGTTTGTATGAGGCAATCAGTCCTAGTATCCTAGAGTGCACCAATCATGTCCCTCAATCATGTCTGCCACTTCCTATAAAGGTGTTTCCATCACATTTGGTCCTTGCCCGTGATAGCGTGCTGCTGGGTGTGAATTGGTGTCTGCTCTGTCTTCGTTTATCCTGCTGTATATGACCATCCTTGATCGCTGCCTGGACCGACCTTAGCCTGTTTCCCTGACTACGATTTGCCTGCTCCACTGTACTGCGTACCCGTGATCTCCCGGTTTTGACCTTTGGCTCGACTTGACTATTCTTCCGTCTCATCCTCTGGTGCCACGTTTCATTGGACTGATCTTCCGTGTATGACCTCTGCTTGTTTGACCTTGCCCAGTCTCGTTCCTGGTTCATCTGCTTTCCCCTTCATAAGTCTGCATCCTTTGTGCTATAAAGTCCTGGGGGCAACCGTGCCCGGTGAGGCGTGTTTAGCGAGTGTTTAGCGAGGGGCAGACGGGGGCTTGTCTATAGGCGAAGCTAGCAGCGGAGATTGGGGGTTGCAGACTTATTTGGAAGGTGGGCGTCCCACGGGACCTGACATTATCACGGGCCACTTATCACTTCCTAGATGGAAGAATTAATGCAACAGGTGCAAGTTATGGCCACCGCCATCAACCAGCTGGCCCAACGAGTGGCTACGCAGGAAAGCCGCCAGCTACCTGTACCACTGGATCCTGGGTCTTCAGTCGAGCCGAAGATTCCCCTTCCAGAAAAATTCTTTGGGGAACGGTCTAAATTCTCTAACTTTAAGAACTCATGTGAACTCTACTTCCGCCTACGGCCCCACTCATCCGGGTCAGAAACTCAACGAGTGGGCCTAGTTATCTCACTACTTCAGGGTGACCCTCAGACCTGGGCGTTTGGACTGGCGTCTACGGATGAAGCCTTACAATCAGTCTCCGCCTTCTTTGCTGCCATGGAGCTTTTGTATGCTGACCCAGACCGGGCTTCAACGGCAGACTCTAAACTACGGAGTCTTAGACAAGCGAAACGGTCGGCTGAAAAGTATAGCGCAAAGTTCCGTCTATGGTCCATTGACTCCAAGTGGAATGACCCAGCCTTGTGCAGCCAATTTAGAATTGGACTCTCTGAAAGTATTAAAGATGCTCTTGTGAATTATCCGCTACCCAAGAGCCTTGATGAATATATGCAACTGGCAATTAGAGTGGATAGACGTCTCAGAGACGCCTAGAAAAGGTCAAGGATCAACCTTGGGGATCCCCTCGCCAAGAGTTGCTGCCTCTTCTGCTATGACATCCGAAGAGCCCATGCAGCTTGGCGTGACTCATCTTTCTCAGGCGGAGAAAGTACGACGCAGATCGCAAGGTCTTTGCCTGTACTGCGGGAATCCTGGCCACTTCGCCAAGAATTGCCCTAACAAGGCCCCGGTGGCGGGAAACTACAGCGCCTAGATCCAGTTGAGGGACTTCATCTAGGCGGTCAGGTATCATTCCCTCATGTAAATCGATTACTCTTGCCAGTTATGGTCTCTTGGGGCCTTTCCAAGACTTCTGTCTCCGCCTTCATTGACAGTGGAGCGGCTGGCAATTTCTTGGATAGGTCACTTGCCTCCACCCTTAAAATCCCATTGATCCCTTTAGAAAATTCACTTCGGGTCCTGGCTGTCAATAATGAACCAATCATGGGAGGATTGGTTTCCTTTAAGACCCCTTTGGTGAATTTAGTTGTGGGATCTGCCCATTCTGAGAAATTAGAATTTTTTATTCTTGAAAGTCCTGTATCTCCTATTGTGTTAGGATTCCCATGGTTAAAAACCCATAACCCGGTTATTAATTGGGGATCTGGGGATCTAGTTAAATGGAGTCCATTCTGTTATGAGCATTGTTTCTCTACAGCCCTAAGGTCCTCACAGGTCATCCTTGATGGCTTACCACCTGCCTACGCGGATTGGGCGGATGTTTTCTCCGAAAAATCCGCTGACACTCTCCCTCCGCATAGGGCCTACGATTGTCCCATCAATTTGCTTCCAGGTACTATACCCCCTAGGGGGAAGATATACAATCTCACACGATCTGAAGAGCTGGCCATGAAAAATTATATTACGGAGAATCTCAAGAAAGGATTCATCCGTCCTTCCACCTCTACTGCTGGTGCTGGTTTCTTCTTTGTCGAAAAGAAGGACGGCGTTTTACGCCCCTGTATTGACTACCGGGGACTAAACAAAATTACGGTCAAGAATAGATATCCGTTACCTTTAATCAATGATCTCTTTAATCAAGTATCTGGGGCTCAGATTTTTTTCCAAACTTGATCTTAGAGGGGCATATAATCTTATTCGTATACGCCAGGGAGATGAATGGAAGACAGCTTTCAATGTCAAAGATGGTCACTACGAATACTTGGTTATGCCCTTCGGCCTATGTAATGCCCCTGCAGTCTTCCAAGATTTCGTGAACGACATTTTTCGCGATTTCTTGGGTCGATTTTTGGTGGTCTGTTTAGACGATATACTTATTTTTTCCCGTTCCTTGTTGGAACACCGTCAACATGTAAAAGCGGTGTTACAAAGGTTACGGGAGAACCAACTGTATGCTAAAATTTCTAAGTGTGTATTTGAAGTTTCTGAAATTCCGTTTCTAGGATATTTGATCTCTAAGCGTGGGTTGGTTATGGATCCCTCCAAAGTATCCGCGATACTGGAGTGGGAGCAACCAAGAACCCTAAAGGCGCTTCAGAGGTTTTTAGGATTTGCAAACTTTTATAGACAATTCATAAGGGGGTTCTCTTCCATAGTGGGGCCCTTAACTGACCTTACTCGGAAGGGTGCTTTTGTTGAGGAGTGGCCTCCCTCAGCAATAAGCGCTTTTCAATCACTGAAAAAGACCTTTACTTCAGCTCCGGTGTTGATCCACCCCAATATCAATCACCCGTTTCTTTTGGAAGTAGACGCTTCCGAGCTTGGTGTGGGAGCAGTCCTCTCTCAGTATTCTGGTAATCCGGAGAGACTGCATCCCTGTGCCTTTTTTTCACGTAAATTTTCTCCTGCTGAACGAAATTATGATGTTGGTAATAGGAAACTATTGGGTATTAAACTGGCCTTTGAAGAATGGCGACACTGGCTGGAGGGTTCTCTACATCCCATTACTGTATATACTGATCACAAGAATCTGGAATATATAGAATCCGCCAAAAGGCTCAATTCCCGTCAGGCTCGCTGGGCGCTCGTTTTCTCCCGTTTTAACTTCATTATCACCTACAAACCAGGGAAAAAGAATACCAAAGCAGACGCCCTGTCTCGCAATTTGGGAGAGTGTAAGGATCGATTTGATCCTGCAGAACCGATTTTACCCTTAGGTTGTATTGTGGGTGCCCTTCTCCCTGATTTGTCTAGTTCTTTGACTCCGTATCAGATTGATGCTCCTCCCGGTAAACCCTCTGAATGCCAATTTGTTCCGCCTCATTTACGTCTCGCCGTCTTACAGGAATTTCATGATGCCAAGTCCGCCGGTCACTTAGGGGTTCGGAAAACATTGGCTATCGCCAAACGCCATGTTTGGTGGCCTACCATCAGACGCGACATAACCGCCTTTGTTGAAGCATGCCCTGTATGTGCGCGTAGTAAGACGACCCATGGATCTCCAGCGGGATTATTAGTACCTCTGGAGATTCCTGGTGAACCGTGGTCCCACATATCCATGGATTTCATTGTCGATCTACCTCAATCGCAGGGGAATACTGTAATCTGGGTGGTGGTTGACCGCTTCAGTAAAATGGCGGGTGCAGTTATTCATTAAGCATGTTTTCCGTCTCCATGGTATACCACAGAATATAGTTTCGGATCGGGGGGGTTCAGTTTGTGTCCCGCTTCTGGAAAGCTTTTTGTACTCGGTTGGGCATAAAAGTGTCCCTTTCTACAGCCTATCATCCCCAGTCTAACGGACAGACTGAGCGGGTGAATCAGAGTTTAGAACAATACTTGCGTTGCTTTGTATCGGATCGTCAAGAACAATGGACGGAATTTATCGAGTTTGCAGAGTTCGCCTTTAACAATGCGCCTAGTGAGTCGACCAAGTTTTCGCCGTTTTTCTGTAACTATGGCAAGAATCCCAAGGCATCTTCCTTCTCTGGTCCTTCCTCCAACCTGCCGGCCTTGGAGGAATGGTTACGGGAAAGAACTAAGGTATGGTCTGAAATACAGACGAACCTTAGGAAAGCCTCTGTGAGATATAAAGTGTTCGCGGACCGACATAGATCGCGGGAACCACCATTCCAGGTGGGAGACTGGGTCTGGGTATCCACTAAAAATATAGCTCTTAGACAACCCTCGTCAAAATTGGGTCCTAAGTATATCGGTCCTTTTCCCATCACAAATAAGTTGAGTGATGTTACCTTTAAAGTTAAGCTACCTATGTCCATGAAGATTCCGTCTACTTTTCATGTTTCCCTATTGAAATCCGCCAGAAACGTTCAGGTGTCATCTCCTCCTCTAGTTGTAATGGGAGATGAACCTGAGTACGAGGTTAACAGAATACTCGGTGCTCGATTGGTCCGAAATTCATTACAGTATTTAATTGATTGGAAGGGTTTTGGTCCTGAGGAGAGATGTTGGGTACCGGCCAAAGATGTTCATGCCAGAACTTTAGTCAATAGATTCCATCGTGAGAATCCTGATAAACCTGGTAAGGGTCCGGAGGCCCCTCGTGAAGGGGGGGTAGTGTCACGAGCTACTCACCCAGCCTTCGGTCCCGCGCCATCTGCGGTCTGTCAGCCGGAGGTCTGGCGGGGCGGCGTCCTCGACGGGCGGCTGTTCGGCGGCTTCCGTCGCTGACGGCCGCTCGGCTGTTTCCGCCGCGAGCGGCGGCTCGGGCGGTTCCGCCGCGAGCGGCGCCTGGAGCGGGCGTGTCCCCGGCATCGCGGCGCGCTCCTGACGTCCTGCGTTGTGCTCACGCGCGCGAGCCCTCAGCATTTATGCCCTCCGGCGGCGCGCGCCCGCCGGAGGTAATCAGCGCTGGGTCTATGAGCCCTGTGGGTGTGGGGGAGGCTCCGGGTTTGGGCAAATGAGCCCAAGGTGGTTCTGGGCGGAACGCCCTATAGTTTGTATGAGGCAATCAGTCCTAGTATCCTAGAGTGCACCAATCATGTCCCTCAATCATGTCTGCCAATTCCTATAAAGGTGTTTACATCACATTTGGTCCTTGCCCGTGATAGCGTGCTGCTGGGTGTGAATTGGTGTCTGCTCTGTCTTCGTTTATCTTGCTGTGTATGACCATCCTTGATCGCTGCCTGGACCGACCTTAGCCTGTTTCCCTGACTACGATTTGCCTGCTCCACTGTACTGCGTACCCGTGATCTCCCGGTTTTGACCTTTGGCTCGACTTGACTATTCTTCCATCTCATCCTCTGGTGCCGCGTTTCATTGGACTGATCTTCCGTGTATGACCTCTGCTTGTTTGACCTTGCCCAGTCTCGTTCCTGGTTCATCTGCCTTCCCCTTCATAAGTCTGCATCCTTTGTGCTATAAAGTCCTGGGGGCAACCATGCCCGGTGAGGCGTGTTTAGCGTCCCGGCAGACGGGGGCTTGTCTATAGGCGAAGCTAGCAGCGGAGATTGGGGGTTGCAGACTTATTTGGAAGGTGGGCGTCCCATGGGACCTGACATTATGTTCCCCCTTGGTGGCTTTCTTTCTGAGGTCTTTTGCTCTTCATTCTTTGGTTAAGACATTTTTCCAGGGGGTCACTTATGTGCGTCCTCCTCGCAAACCCATGTTACCGGTTAGAGATTTGAATTTGGTATTGTCGGCTCTTTAGGGTCCTCCGTTTGAGCCTGTGCATGAGGCTGCACTGGCTATTCTCACCTTGAAAGTTGTCTTCTTGGTGGCTATCACCTCTGTCCGACGTGTTTCTGAGTTGGCGGCTCTGTCTATTCAGGCCCCCTACTTTGAGAGACATCAGGACAAGGTGGTTTTCCGCTTTAAACCAGACTTGCCTTACCTGCCAAGGGTTGTCTCTGCTTTTCACCTCAATCAGGACATTGTGCTTCCTTCATTGTGTCCTAAACCTAGCAATGCAAAGGAGAGGGCTTTGCACTCTCTGGATGTCGTTAGATGTGTAATGTACTATCTGGTGGCTACTTCACCATTCCGGAAGACTGACGCCTTTTTTGTGGTGCCCTCCGGGCCCAAGAAGGGTTTGGCGCCCGTCAAGTCTACCATTAGTAAATGGATTCGTCAGGCCGTTATTAGGGCCTACTCTGCCAAGGGGAGGGATCCCCCTTTCCAGATCACTGCTCATTCTACTCGTGCTGTTGAGGCTTCCTGGGCGCTTCAGCACCAGGCCCCTGTTGAACAAGTTTGTAAGGCTGCTACTTGGTCTTCTGTTCATACCTTTTCCAAGTTTTATAAGGTTGATGTGCGGGCCTCAGCGGATGCTGTTTTTGGCCGCAAAGTTCTGCAAGCTGCAGTGGTTTAATTTGTGCACTATTGCCTGTTGGGATCCCCACCCTTTTTGGACACTGCTATTGGATGTCCCACGTAATATTTCCGAAGCAGGGTGTGAGGCATACTTGGAATAATACCATTTTGTGATTACTCACCTGTAAAATGGGTATTACAAGTATGTCTCACACCCTGCTTAGTCCCACCCTGAGTTGTATCTTGGATCCTCTATATGGTGATTTTTTCCTTGTTCATGTTGTTATTTTTATTATTGGCTTCTCCTGGTCCCCTTACTGCTGTCATATACTGTGGAATGTGTGGGAGGTCCCAGGTATTTATGGACCGGGAGGGGCTTCTTTTTTTTGCCATCTCTGCAGTAAAGCGCCCTCTTGTGGACTATAACCCACGTGTAATTAATATTTCTGAAGCAGGGTGTGAGACATACTTGTAATACCCATTTTACAGAGTAATCACAAAATGGTATTTTTCCCAAAGAGTGTGCCTATTGGATTTTAAAAATGCACTTTTCACTTAGTTTTAGAAACATTCAATTTTGATAATATAGTTGTATTTAGGATTCATGCTGCCCTAGGCACCTCTTGGTAACACGCCCCCCCACCCATTGTTAAAGTGGAACCCGGGATTATGACTATCTTTGGTTTCCTGCCATGACCCAGGGGTATCCCATTTTGGGATGCCCCTGCTGTGTTAAACTCCCGTATTGCCCATAACAACTGACCTTTTCCTGGTCCAATGGTGTATGCATGGGCTCTCGTCCAATCAGAGCAGTTTGCCTTGACTATGTCATTCAGCAAATGGCTGATTTGCTTCAATGTGGAGCACAAGCAGGCGTATCCCTAGCGATGTGCATTCTCCCATCAAAGCCTATATGAATAGGGTGGTAGCACGCACAGCCCACAGATGCAGGGGATGCAGCTGCTTCTGCTCCCTATTGAAAACAATCAGAATGGTTTGCTGAATGACAAAACGCTCTGACTGGACAAGAGACTGCTCATGTGCTGTTGGACTGGGAAGAGGTGAGTTATTATGGGTGATCTAAGGGGTTTCACATATCCCCAAAACAGGATGCCTTGGGGGGGAAGGCCAGCGACCGGCCCTGGAATCTTGTAGATTCCGGGGCCGGATGCTCAGAATTTTGACCTGCTTTATAGGGAACCTCAAGCCAAACAGACCTGAGGTCCATCTGGCCTCTAAGCATTAGGCCTTGACCTGGGATGCCCTGGTGCATGTCACCCTGACAGCCTAGCCTTGTACTCACCACTTCCATGTTTGCTACCATTCCCTGCTGTTCTCTGGACCACCAGCATTCTAATAGTTTTGCCCAGTGGGCTTGAAACTGGATTGGCTGATGCCATTGGAATGACAGCTGTAAGTGGAAATGTGCAAGTGGTAGGTATTTCGGCTTTTGGGTCCGGGGCTGTCAAGGAAGGGAAAGGGGGCAACAGAAAGTGGGTACAAAGGACAGTATTAAGGGGCAGAATGAAAAAAGTGAGACTCAGGACAGAAGCAGAAATAGCAGCCGGCAGAAGAGCACAGTGGCCATGGATCAGGGAGGGACACTGGGAAAGTATCAAGGATAGAAAGACACAGCAGAGGGAGGCAGAAAGGAGGAAGCGGGCACAGCAGGCATCGGACAGGGTCTGTCAGGGAAGAATGGGGGATCTACAAGCAGCAGGAATAGGGGGAAATGAGGAACAGTTGGCTGCATAAAAAAATGACCTGGGTGGCTTCTTACAGTCATACTTTCTTGCTTCTTACAGTCATGGGGGCATCCCTCAATACAGTCATGGGGGCATCCCTCAATACAGTCATGGGGGCATCCCTCAATACAGGCATGGGGGCATCCCTCAATACAGGCATGAGGGCATCCCTCAATACAGGCATGGGGGCATCCCTCAATACAGGCATGGGGGCATCCCTCAATACAGGCATGGGGCATCCCTCAATACAGGCATGGGGGCATCCCTCAATACAGGCATGGGGGTATCCCTCAATACAGGCAGAGAGGAGCATCCCTCAGTACAGGCATGGGGGCATCCCTCAGTATAGGCATGGGGGCATCCCTCAGTACAGGCATGGGGGCATCCCTCAGTACAGGCATGGGGGCATCCCTCAGTACAGGCATGGGGGCATCCCTTAGTACAGGCATGGAGGCATCCCTCAGTACAGGCATGGGGGCATCCCTCAGTACAGGCATGGGGGCATCCCTCAATACAGGCATGGGGGGCATCCCTCAGTACAGGCATGGGGGCATTCCTCAATACAGGCATGGAGGCATCACTCAGTACAGGCATGGGGGCATCCCTCAGTACAGGCATGGGGGCATCCCTCAGTACAGGCATGGGGGCATCCCTCAGTACAGGCATGGAGGCATCCCTCAGTACAGGCATGGGGGCATCCCTCAGTACAGGCATGGGGGCATCCCTCAGTACAGGCATGGAGGCATCCCTCAGTACAGGCATGAGGGTATCTCTCAATACAGGCATGGGGGCATCCCTCAGTACAGCCAGCGAGTGGCCCCACTCCCTCCTCCCCCCACCCCGCCGCTCACACACCCACACACTTACCGATGGTCGGAGGGCCGGTCTGCCCGTCCCTGCTGTTCCTGTCGCCGCCGCCGCTGCCGCTCTCATACACACAAACACGCACACACATTCATGCTTACCGGCACTTCCGGCACAAGAGGCGGTGGAGATTGGGGATTGTTGGCTCACGCAAGAAGGGTGACCGGCGGTCCTTGACAGTATAACGGGCCAAATCATGGACCAAATTTTGGAGCAGGTGCAGGCCTTGACTGCGGCCGTTGAGCATCTAGCCCATCGAGTGGCGGCCCAGGAGAAACGTCCAACTCCTATTAACCCAGGCCTTTTGGGGGCACTGGCCGTCCATCCAGTGGAACTCAAGATTCTACTAGAAGCAAGTTTTCCAACTTTCGGGATGCCTGCAAACTTTACTTTCAACTCCGCCCACACTCCTCCGGATCCCAAGAACAGCGTGTGGGCCTGGTCATCTCCCTCCTGCAAGGGGATCCTCAGTCCTGGGCATTCAGCCTGTCACCTCAGGATCCAGCACGATAGTCAGTTGATGTATTTTTCTCTGCAATGGAAATCCTGTACGATGACCCAGACAGAGGTCCCACGGCGGATGCTAAGCTACGTACCTTGCGACAGGGTCGCCAGCAGGCTGAAGAGTATTGTTCTGAGTTCCGTCGGTGGGCTGTGGACTCTCGATGGATTCCGGCTGGGTTTATCTGATGCTATTAAGGACATTTTTGTCAACCACCAGGACCCTCAGTCTCTGAATGAAACCATGCAACTCGCTATCCGAATCGTCCGACGTTTACGGGAGAGACGCCTTGAAAGAGGGGCGCATTCCGATACCAGCTGGAAAGCTGGAGCTCCTGCCCCGTTACCTGTCGAGGAACCTATGCAGCTGGGAGTTACCAAGCTTTCTGAAGCTGAGAGGTGTCGGTGGTTGTCGGAAGGGCTGTGTCTCTACTGTGGGGGGACCGGTCACCTGGTCAGACTCTGCCCCAAGAAACAGTCGGAAAACTTCAGAGCCTAGGTGGGGTCGAGGAAACCCACCTAGGCTGCAAGGTATTTCCTCAAATCTATTCTCAGTTTATGGTTCCAGTCCAGGTTAAAGTGGACCTTGAATATAGAAATTTGGAGGCTCTTGTGGATTGTGGGGCGGCGGGGAATTTTCTTGACTTCGAGTTAGCCCAAAGTCTAGATTTTTCATCTCTGTCTAGATTATTCGGGTTTCTGCCATTGATGACACACCTATTGCGGGGGGCCTCATTCACTTTAAGACCCCACCAGTATTGCTTAGAGTGGGAGCGGGACATTCTGAATTGATTTGTTTTCTTGTTTTAAAGATGCCCTTAACTCCTTTAGTACTCGGGTTGCCCTGGTTACAAAGATATAACCCTCAAATTGACTGGGCTGTGAGGCAGATTACTAAATGGGGCCCGCAATGTTTCCAGTCCTGCTTGGAAATTCCGGTGCGTGTCACACAGCTATCTCCCGAGGGGATTCCAAGCCCCTATCATGACTTTCTCGACATATTTTCTGAGAAAGCGGCAGATGTTCTCCCACCTCATAGGTCCTTCGACTGCCCCATAGAACTTCTTCCAGGGACCATGCCGCCCAGAGGGAAAATCTATAATTTGATCCGGCAGAAAATAGAGCTATGAAGCATTACATTGCTGAAAATTTACAAAAAGGGTTCATACGGGCATCCACTTCCCTCGGCTGGGGTGGGTTTTTTTCTTCGTTGAAAAAGAAGACGGGGGCTCCGCCCCTGTATAGATTACCAGGGTCTGAATAAAATAACCATTAAGAACATGTACCCTCTTCCTCTGATTGATGGGTTGTTTACGCAGATCATTGGGTCCTAAGTCTTTACAAAGTTGGATCTACGGGGGCCTATAACTTGATAAGAATTGGTCAGGGAGATGAATGGAAGACTGCCTTCAACACCCAAGATGGGCATTACGAGTACCTTGTGATGCCCTTTTGTCTGTGTAACGCCCCAGCTGTCTTCCAGGACTTTGTAAATGAAACTTTCAGAGAGTATTTGGATCACTTTGTAGTAGTGTACCTTGACGATATTTTAATTTTTTTCTTCTTCGTTAGTAGAACATGTTCGCCTTGTCTTGCAAAAACTTAGAGAGAATTGCTTATACGCTAAGCTCAAGAAATGCATGTTTGAGGTCCCAGGGGTCCGTTTTTTTGGGTATATTATTTCTAACATGGGGTTATCTATGGATCAGTCTAAGGTTAAAGCAGTACTGAAGTGGGAGCAACCCAGAGATTTAAAGGGGTTACAAAGATTCCTGGGATTCGCTAACTTTTACAGGAGATTTATTAAGAACTTCTCCACTTTAGTAGCACCTCTCACTGACCTCACCAAAAAGGGGGGCTTCCCATCTCTCTGGCCGGAACGATCCGTTCAGGCCTTCAGAAAATTGAAGGAAGTCTTTAGCTCCGCCCCAGCATTAATTTACCCAGAATGTCAACAAGCTTTTGTAGTCGAAGTCGATTCCTCCGAGCTTGGCGTCGGGGCAGTTCTCTCGCAATACAGCGGTTCTCCAGAACGACTTCACCCCTGTGCTTTTTTCTCAAAAAAGTTTACTTCCGCTGAATGAAATTACGACATTGGGAATCAGGAGCTCTTGGCGGGGAAACTAGCCTTTCAGGAGTGGAGACACTGGTTGGAAGGGGCTCAGTTCCCTGTTAAGGTCTTCACGAACCATAAGAATCTGGAGTATATTCAGTCTTCAGAAAGGTTGACCCCTAGGCAAGCTCGGTGGTCTCTGTTCTTTTCCCGGTTTAACTTTACTATTACTTACAAACCAGGGCCAAAGAATGTGAAAGCCGATGCTTTGTCACGAAGTTATTCCACGACTAGCTTACCCGAGGGGAAAAATTTGCCGCAACACATGGTGGTAGCTGTTATCCAGCCAGATCTCTCCGACCTGAATCAATTTCAGTCTGAGTCTCCGCCTGGTAAACCAGCTCATGCCCAGTTTGTACCCATGTCTCATCGTGTGGCTATCCTACAGCAATTTCATGCTTCTAAAACTGTAGGCCATCCAGGAACAAAGAAGACGATTTCCATGTTGTCTCGTCATGTCTGGTGGCCTTCTTTTAGAAAAGATGCTCGAGAGGAGTAAAACCCCTAGACATTCTCCTGAAGGTTCACTGTTGTCCTTGTCCATTCCTTCCCGACTCTGGATTCATCTTGTCATGGATTTCATCACCGATCTTCCACATCCCAGGGGTTTACCGTCATCTGGGTGGTGGTCGATCGGTTCAGCAAGATGGCTCATTTTGTCCTGTTAAAAAAGTTACCAACCGCTCAAGACCTAGCACAAAATTTTTTGACTGACTGATATATTCAAGATGGAATCCCGGAGGATGTGGTGTCCGACAGGGGGGTTCAGTTTGTCTCCCAATTTTGGAGGGCTTTTTCTGCCCGGTTGGGGTTTACTGTCTCTTTGTCCTCAGCATTTCACCCCCAGTCAAATGGGCAGACAGAGAGGACCAACCAATCACTGGAGCAATACCTTCGATGTTTTGTTTCCGATGTCCAGACTGATTGGTTACTGTACCTTCCATTCACAGAGTTCGCTTTAAATAATGCTACTCATCGTCCACAGGGTTTTCCCCGTTCCGCTGTGTTTTCGGTAGAGACCTCAAATTTTCTGCTTTGTCAGACGTGCCCTCTAGTGTACCTTTGCTTGAAGAATGGTTGTCCCAGTGGCCGGATCTTTGGGCAAAGATCCAGCAAAACCTGACCAGGGCTGTCGGCTAGCAGAAAACTTTTGCCGATCGTGGTCGGTCTAGTAACCCTGATTATGTGGTTGGGAAGCTAGTTCGCTTTACACCAAAAATTTGGCATTACGTCAACCTTCTGCCAAGCTAGGCCCTAGGTTTATTGGCCCTTTCCCTATACTACGGAAAATTAATCAGGTTACTTATCACCTAGATCTTCTGCCTTCCATGAAAATGTGTAATCCTTTCCATGTGTCCCTTTTAAAGTCTGCTAAGGGTATTGAGCCAGATACTTCCCCTGCTGCCATTTTAGTAGATGGGCAGCAAGAATTCGAAGTAGCCCAGATTCTGGATTCATGTTTCTTCTGAAATTCTCTCCAGTACTTGGTAGATTGGAAGGGATACGGTCCGGAAGAGAGGTCTTGGGTCCCGGCAGAGAGGTCCACACGTGGAGGTTGGTTAGGAAGTTTCACAGGGAGAACCCTCAGAAACCCAGGTTGGAGGGTCCAGAGGCCCCTCCTCAAGGGGGGGTAATGTAAGAAACTCACCTGGGGACCGGTCCCGCGGTGCCTCCACACGGTCTCAGCCAGCTCGGTTCCTCCGGCGGCCGCGCCGGGCAGCCACCTCCTCGTCCTCATCCTCTGCTTGGGCTTCGGCCTCGGCCTCCCCCTCGGCATCGGCGGCGGCTGGGGTCCCCGATGGCTCTGGCGGCTCCTCTGCCTCCTTGGCGGGCGCAGCGTCCTCTCCCTCCTTCTCGGGGGGCTCGCCCGACACTCAGTGTCAGCTCAGTGTCAGCTCAGCGCACACGAGCACTTTCAGGTTATGCCCTCCGGTGGGGCTGCTCCCAGCGCATTCGCCAGGGGCAGATTTGAAAGGACTAATCCTGGTCCAGGGGTCCTCGGTTCTGTTGAACCCAAGGACCGGACCAGTCCCTGGGGTCGCTCCTATCAGGGGCAAGATCACAAGTTGCACCAATCAGTACATTCCCCATTCCTATTGGCCAGTTTCCCTTTAAATGTGTTCCTGCCTGGACCACCAGTGCCCATTATAGCCATTTCTAGCTTGGGTGTGCTTTTGAACTACGTCTTAGTGTTTTGATCCGGCTCCGTCCTTGACTATTCCTGTCCGCTGCCCGCACCGACCTTCTGCCTGTCTGACTTCACTTCTGCTTACTCCTTGGATACCGTGCTTCTGTGACCACCCGGCTTCGACCCCTTGCTAGTCTCGACTTCTCTTTCTTCTCTCCCTACCCCTTGGTTTTGACGTTTCGGACTCTAGTCGCTTCAACTCCTGAATTGGGATACCCTGCAGTTCATCCGTCTTGACCGTAAGCCAGCAATCTTTGCGCCAATAAGTCCTGGGGGCAACCGAGTCTGGAGAGTCATAATCCGTGTCTCCAGCAAGCGGGGGCTTGTCTATAGGCACAAGAGGCGGTGGAGATTGGGGATTGTTGGCTCACGCAAGAAGGGTGACCGGTGGTCCCTGACAGCAGCAGTGCAGACAAGCCAAGAAGTTATGTGGCTAAGACAACTGTTAACAGATTTCGGTCAATCACAGTTGGAACCAATGAGAATCGTTTAGGACAATCAAGGATGCCTTGCACTTGTGCAGATCAAAAGTATTAGCTCCAAGCACATTGATGTGAAGTCCCACTTCTTAGGGATCTTCAGGAGCAGGGACTTCTTGAGTTACTTTATTGCCCTACTGAGAATATGACAGAAGATATCCCTATCAAGCCCATGACCACTGAAGGACACTCGAGTCTCATAAAGATGATGGGTTTAACAGACTAAGCCTCAGCTGTTGAAAAAGGGTGTTGGAAATACAACAGAATTAGCTTAGTATGTGATCTGCATCTATATTGCTGGGTTGATGCAGTTTACATTTATGGCAGTAGATGGCAATATATATATATATATATATATATATATATATATATATATATATATAGTCTCTGTTGTACACTATCTGCTGCATGTTGTGTATTTTTCCTGTCTATGCTTTTCACTATGTAAGGTGACATTCTCTAACTGCATAAATGTTCCAGTAAAGCCAGTTCCTGTTACACCAGAAATGTCTAATTGCATTTTCACCCAGCACTCTCTCTCTGCAACAATACGTGGCATAGATTAGCCGATGACTGGGCTGTTAAAGGCTGGTGGTCAAAGGAGTCTGGTGGATGCCGTGTGATGAGGCCGAGCCAGCCCTGTCCCAGGATACTAATCTGTGAATGAGACTTTTGGCTTAATGCCTCCTAAAACCTGCTGTCCTGCTAACCATGTCAATCAATTTGTGTTTATGTTTAACCCCAGAATGGAAGGATATTTGTATTGCCATTTTCATTACACACTGTTGCACGCTGAAGGAAGCAAATTTGTGTTGGACATTTTTCCATCAGTAAACTGTGCTGGAGTATATTTTACTGTTTCACAGGAAGTCACTGCCCGACACCAACCCTGACAATACTGTTATTGTGTCAATTTTCTTATATGCATATGTTTTTCCCCCGGATATTAGTTTTGTACTGATATTTACTGGGTGTTCTGGTATAATTTTCAAATGTCCCAGTATTATCTGTGCATTCTTTATTCTTGCATTGAGTTCTATTAGCTCCATAGAGTTCTATGGTAGATGCCACCATCTAATGATGCTTTGCTGAACTGCAGCCCTGGTTTATGTTGTATAGTTTAATCTGTTATCAGTTTGATTACTTCTGCCGTCTTTACTCCTTACTCTCGTTTTCTCTGACCTGTAGTTACCCAGCATCCCTCGTGGTTTAGGCCAGCCCTTCTTCTCTGTAGGAGCCATTTTGGCCATAGCAGCAGGTCAGGCTTCCTGAAGCTATCCACAGCAATCTTTCAGATTAGCCCTTCACACTGTACAGCTGGTAAGGCTAGTGCCCTCTTCTTCTTATCATCCCTCACTAGCTAGTGTGTATTACATCCATCGGCCAAGGGAAGCCAGTGATGCTGTATTGACCCATGCAAGCACCTTGGGATTCCCATGCATGTACCATGGGATTGCCAGGATGGTAGGTACTGTATATCAAGCTAAGCAGTTTTTCTACATTACATAAGAAACCTGAAAATATCAGCTTAATGTGACACAAATGTTAGTTACCTACCTTCTCTAAATCACCATTTTTCTCCAAGGATTCTAACCTGGGTTCCGAACCCAAGTCCCACCACAATAAACCTGGTCCTATTGACTCCCTCTTGGTAGGACCTGCATCAAAGAGAAAGGTGATTACTCATTCTATAATAGAATGTTAATGATTTTTAACAAGACATTTCTATAAGAAAAGATATAAAATGGGGTTTAAAGGGCATTTCCAGTTTTGATGGCATTTTTAAAAGTGTCCATTTTTGCATGCCAAAATTATGTCTTCAAGGCGCCATGCTTATCTGTTAATTGTTTTCTTTTTTATTTGTTTGCAACTTTGTGTTAAGGCAGGAACGTCTCTGGCATGTATTTAACAATGGAAACGAACTGGTAAACAAACTGGTGTGTAGCAACTTCAATCTGGGCTTGCTAATCATCTGATTGGATGAGGCAGAGGTGGCACTCCACATTCCTAGGCTCTCAAGTTTAACCCCTCCTGCACTAGTTCAGCCCCTTTAGGTGAGGTGAGTTACTAGCAGTGTTCTCACATGAAGAGGGTTGCTTGTCATTAGTGCTGCTTGATTTTTTATGCTCTGCTATGTAGGGGGAAGGGGAGCTTACCATTGTCAGTGGAAGGATTCTGGGGTTTGTAGGCAGAAGCTATACTAAAGAGCTTTACTCAATGCCAGGAAAACCACTACCACTTGGGCAACACAGGAATATAAGAAACTTGGAAACAGAATGTTGATAAGTAAATCACAGGCCTGGGGGCACAATCCTAACATGCATGTTTACATTTCAGAAGAGGAAAACAATAGGTCAGTACACCAAAAACCCGACAAAGGTTGGGTTTCCTTTAAAGCAGACCAATAGTCAAAAAAAGCAAGTTCAGTAAATTGCACCTCCAAAGCCCCACTCTGGTAATCAGTGACAAACTATATGAGACGGCTCCATGCAGATGTTATGGAATAGCAGACAGATTCTATGCTGCATAACTGCATTGGAGCAGCCATCTTGCCACATACATGAGTCCAGCTTATATAAAAACCCAAAGCCACAGTCAAAATTGCCTCACATATCAATGCAATCCTCCTTTATTTCTAGTAGAAAGACATCAGCTGTGATGACTCATTGCTCTGCTGCACAGCTGAAATAATTGTAACACTTTAAAAGATACATAATGTTTACATTGACTGAATGGTGTGTGGTAAGTCCAGAGTGAATACAGTTAAAAAAACATTGTTGCAGGTTTCCCTTCACACACACACACACACACACACACACACACACACACACACACACACACAAGCTGCTCTAGTAGCAGGTTATTCATTGTGTGTGTATTTATAGAACATAATACACAAGCTGCCCATTGTTCCTGAGGCATTTATCTCAGTTTGGTGTGGGCTGCTGCTGGCAGAGCTTTCCCCTCATCCCTATGTGTGTGACAAGATGGCTGTTCCCATGCAGTTCTGCAGCAAAGAATCTGCCTGTTGTTCCAGAACATCTCCATGGAAGTAAGCACTGTCAAAGCTGTCACTGTCAAGCACTGTTTTTGCCAGAGGAGCAATTTACTAAACTTTCTATTTTTGAAAGTGGGTTTCTTTTTTTTGAGTGGACCATTAATGTTCCTAAAGTCAATAAGGCTCTAGGGCCAGTACTCTCCCTCTGCTGTGTAAAATCCCTTGGCTCGCTGTAAACATTTTCCAGTAATCCCATGGTGCGTTTTTTGGGCTGTGGTAGTATCCCTCTGCTGATGTGTGCTGCCAGGCAGGGCCTATCTGAATGGCTGGCAGAGCCACGCACAACCAGTGGGGAGTGATGCTCTGTGCGAGTCTTTGTTTCCAATCAGCGTTCTATGCTGTTTATTAAGTCCAGGCACACAAACTTCTCCCCATCTTTTTACACTGTTAACAAGATGTATATTTTAAAGCAGCTTAAAAATGATTAAATGTAATATATATATATATATATATATATATATGATTATATGTAAACACAACATGTATTCTATGCAAAGCCATTTTCTTGGCTTCAATTTCTGGGTCATGGCTGAGTTGGGAAGGGCATGTTATGGCACGACTTTATGAGTCAGGAGCATGCTCTGCTGTAGGACCACTGCGGCTTTCCATGCCATCTTGTATTGAGAGTTCCAAGGCACGGAGGAAGAGGAATTAAATTAAAAGGAGGGGCAAACTTTGGGGCCCGGCTACAGCTTCTACCTAACACTGCAGGAAATGGAGGCGAGACACATGGGACAGGCATTAGGTAAGCTGCTTGCTGCCTTATTATTGGCATTGGGTTTACAGTCCTTCTAATTTGCACAGCATAGAACGTTGTTTGGAGGGGAGCCTGCACATTAGCAGGAAGGCCCTGGGAGAGAAATCAAAACCTAGGATTTGCAAAAAGACAGGGCGAGGAGAAGGAAGGGGTAGTGGTAGAGATGGGCAAAACCGAACCGTAAGAGGTCGGGTTTCCAAACCTGAACAGAGCCAGAAGTGTCATCCGGCCCAAACACGGAAAAGCTGGTTGATGAGCTGCTGAGACCATCAATCCACTTCACCTACGGTTGCAGCAGCAAGGAGCTGCTGTGACTTACCTCTCCCCGATCCTCTTCTGTCAGCGTCAGCAGCAATTGAATCTGGCCCCTGCCAGGGCTACAGAAAGGTGGCTGCCAGCTTCCATGAGTGAGGACACTCCTAGTGCTGGCAGAAGTGCCATCCCCCAAAGTTCTGGTCCCTATTCATTTCAATGGGGATCGGGTTCAATCAAACTTTGGAGCCCGGCTACAGCTTCTACACAACACTGCAGGAAACAGAGGCGAGACACATGGGACAGGCATTAGGTAAGCTGCTTGCTGCCTTATTATTGACATTGGGTTTACAGTCCTTCTAATTTGCACAGCATAGAACGTTGTTTGAAGGGGAGCCTGCGCATTAGCAGGAAGGCCCTGGGGAGAGAAATCAAAACCTAGAATTTGCAAAAAGACAGGACGAGGAGAAGGGAGGGTTAGTGGTAGAGATGGGCAAAACCGAACCGTAAGAGGTCGGGTTTCCAAGCCTGAACAGAGCCAGAAGTGTCATCCGGCCCAAACACGGAAAAGCTGGTTGATGGGCTGCTGAGAGCATCAATCCACTTCACCTACAGTTGCAGCAGCAGGGAGCTGCTGTGACTTACATCTCCCCGATCCTCTTCTGTCAGCGTCAGCAGCAATTGAATCTGGCCCCTGCCAGGGCTACAGAAAGGTGGCTGCCAGCTTCCATGAGTGAGGACACTCCTAGTGCTGGCAGAAGTGCCATCCCCCAAAGTTCTGGTCCCTATTCATTTCAATGGGGACCAGGTTCAAGCAAACTTTGGAGCCCGGCTACAGCTTCTACCCAGCAGGAAATAGAGGCGAGACACATGGGACAGGCATTAGGTAAGCTGCTTGCTGCCTTATTATTGGCATTGGGTTTACAGTCCTTCTAATTTGTACAGCATAGAACGTTGTTTGGAGGGGAGCCTGCGCATTAGCCGGCAGGCCCTGGGGAGAGAAATCAAAACCTAGGAATTGCAAAAAGACAGGGCGAGGATCCAAAACCTTGGATATGCAAAGCTTTTGGTCAGCTTTATAGCATAAATAATTGAAGCATTTGCAGATAGTATGACATATCCAATATAAACATACTTGACTGCTACTTTTTTTTCTGGATACAAGATATAGCTGCTAGTGCAATGTGTAAGATAAATGCATTACCTGTCACCTGACTGATTATATATCCAACAATAATTGTAATGAATGTGCCGAAAACACCATAATACAGGTAGGATAAAGAGTAGAATTCTTCAGAAAGTGGTGAACTGTGCAAAAACAAAGAATTGGAAAATTTCACATCAACATTTGTTTTTTAAACAGCTAGTTTGCCATATTGCATATACAATTTTCACATTTTAATAAGAAAACTTGAAGTTGCAATAAAACTATTTATTGGCTAACTCAGCAGAAAAGTTTAGCTTTCAAAGTCCTTAAAGTGAGCCAAAAGACAGATTTCCACTCCCCGGGCATTGCCCCACTGTTTGAAACCCTCTGAATTCCCAGTAAAACCTACCTGATCGCCGATCCGACTGCACATGCATGAGCTGTGGAAACACTATTCTATACCTTTTGCCAGCTGTGTGCTTGTGCCGGCATATGATTTTTTTGCCCCATAAGACGCACAAAGAAGGGGGTGCCTGTACGTTTTATGGAGCAATTGTGGGGCTGATAAAAGAAAAATTCTGCATAATGCCTATTAGCAGTTTTTTTGGGGGGAAAGGTGTTATGCACGCTGCCTGTTATTAGGTTCTTAGGTGGGGGAGTTTAGCACACCATTTGGTTCAGGATATTTTTTTTCTTTAAACCCTAGGTGCATCTTATGGTCAGGTGCATATTATAATGCGAAACAATGTAGTAAATAACAACGAAACCGCTCGGCAACTGAAACTAAGGAATGATGGTCCTGCTTGCAAATAGAACCCCATGACTCCATGGTTTCGCACTTCACACACACAAGCAGGCTTAAATGTCCATGTGATACTTTACTCAAAATCTGATGAGACTTAAAATAAGACTCTCTCCTTTAATATACAGCAGTGTGCTGCCTGGGTAGGGCTATGCCGCTGTGTATTGGTGTGGCTAACCTTGTAAATGGGGCCATCTAGATACCCACCTCTTCTGGGATGCATCCATGGTGGCTGTGAAGTAGCCTATCAGGTTGACAGTTGCATAATAATGTGTATGGCTGCTGGTGAGCCTGATAGCCTGCTCACAGTTCGAGGTGGACTAACCCATCCACGTTCCGCGTTTGAGTTCGGTGCCCGGCCCGAACACAGATGAAACTGCAAAAAAGTATTTGTCCTATATTTTCCCCCAAAAAATCACCTGTGCCTATGAGGGCACATTTCTACAGTTTGGGTACAGTCATTTGCCAGTGATGTTTGTAAATAACAGAACCCTATGGGCTATGTTAAAGACTTCACTATTTTATTCTGCATAGCCCATAGGATTCTGTTGTTTCCATGCTAAAAACAAATATCCTTACCCCATCGGAAAATGATGTACCTAACCTGGAAAAATTCCCTATCACAGGTACAGGTCATTTTGGGGGGGGGGGAAAGTAGGACAAACATTTTTTTGATACTTTTTTGTGTCTAAACACTAAAAAGCTCACTGAGATGCAGGTTGTAATCCACACTGCAATGCACACTGCAAGTACACTACCGTCACCAAATATTTAGCATTTGCGTTATGTGGCAGGCCATGAGGAAGTGGTGTGTAAGTGGACCAAAACCAATGGAGATTGATTGATTCCCTCCCCCCAGGGCATCAGGATCCCTAGGTCGCCCATAAACTCACCTTCTTTCCCGGTCCAACAGTGCATGCGCGCAGCGGCTGCATCCCGGCTATCCCTCTAGCATCCAGAGCCAGGCATTTGTGAATGGCCAGTGTGGGCACGCTCCCTGTTAGAGGGTAGCGGGGGATGTGGCCGCCAGCATGCTCAGATCCACTATATTAGACGAGCTCCTGGACGAAGGGGCTCGAGGGGATCCGAGCGCGCTGATTTGACGAGTGTCCGCGCATGCATTGTAGGACCGGGAAGAGGTGAGTTTGTTCAGGCGATCTGGGGGGTTTCACACAGCGGGGCATCCCCGATAGTCAAAATCCTGGGTTTTGGTCCACTTTAATGCCACGTAATGTGTGGGACACTCAATAGTAGTTTTCAATGTTTCCAGTGAGCTGCACACCCTGTTTTTATGTACATCCTTGCAGTCTAACAGGTTCTCTTTTATACTCTGTCAGAACTGTTTGCAGAAAAAGGAAAGCTTTAGCTGATAAAGCCTGAGTGCTTCTAATAAAATATATGCAATTCCAAGCCACTCTGGACTGGCGGGGTACTTTTCCACTCTTGCGCAGTTGGTGACAATAACTAAGCTGAGGTTAAATAAGTGTTAGCTTTTCTGAAGCTTTCTTGCAGTCTCTACATAATATATGCCTTTGAACATGGTCTCCCTATTTGTGCTTAGTAGTAAAGCGCTCACATGGCACATCACATGCTAAAATAAGCTGCCAGATGGATGCAGAGTACACTCGGTTTCAATAGCTCTCTCGGCAGAGGTGCTTAGGCTCAGTCAGCAGAGGCTGCACAGACTTGTACTACTCGTATTACTTGTACTATTGTACAGCTTTCCTTCTTATAATAGTTACAGTTTAAAACAAGTACGATAATTACTGGTAATAGTCACAACACACAACTGTATATGTAATGCTATTCTAATTTGTTTAAGGGTGAGGTTGGAGGCGCACACCTAGGCTGGACTACGTGCACTCTCCATGCTGCACAGTGTTTTCCTGAAGACGCTCACTGTTCCGGGAATATAATGGCTGGAGGGAAAATACATGCTTACTGTCAATTGTTTTTTAGGAACCCAGGAAAGTTAAATCTTTTACATTTTGAAAGACTGGGGAGGGTTTAAGGTCTTTCTGCTCTTCCGCTGTATGCTACTGCATTGGGAAGATTTAACCAATTGTTATAAATGACCATAATGGCCATTTATAACAATTGGTATTGGGGGGGGGGGCAGTTGTCATCTGCAGTTTCTGGGGGATTGGAGAAGGGAGGGTTAGTGGTAGAGATGGGCGAACCTGAACCGAACCTAAACCATAAGAGGCTGGGTTTCCAAACCTGAACACAGCCAGAGGAGTAATCCGGCCCGAACACGGAAAAGCTGGTTGATGGGCCGCTGAGACCAACCTACGGTTGCAGCAGCAGGGAGCTGCTGTGACTTACCTCTCCCGATCCTCTTCTGTCAGTATCAGCAGCAATTGAAGCTGGCTGCTCCCGGGGCTACAAGAAGGCGGCTGCCAACTTCAATGAATTAGAATATTCTGTTCAGATTGATCCAAATTACATAGAAAAATTGTGATCTAATTTAAAGGAAAAGTCCACAGGATTTTTCAATAGGAGTCAGCCGTCCTGAGGCCACACCCACCGGCCAGCCTGAATCCAGGAAGCTAAGCTCCCAGCTTCACAAACCAGGGCTACAGTAGACCGTTCGGGGGATCCAGGGGATCTCCTAATTAACCCCTGGAATGCCCAGCGCTGGAATACTAGGTCAAGTCCACAGAACTAGCAGCTCCTCCATGCAGTGCCAGCATTCTCATACTAAAAACTTTTGCATCTCTAGTAGACTCTTGGGTGCATCATTTGAAAACCCTTAAAAACACCTAAGGACTGCGTAACAAATAGATGTGTTTTTTATTAAATAAAATAGTTATTGTTATTACACTTGATGATGTGTCTTTACCCCCACCCAACCCCCTTCATTTATTCGCTCTTGCCAAAATAATTTCTTGTATGTATGTAATGTATATACTTGGCAATAAATAAACTGATTTTGATTCAAAACCTTTGTGTTGTTTTCATGGATTTGGATACAATTGCAAAGAGACTGTAGCAGCACAGCTAAATGGTGCTGACTATAGGGGAGGGCACCACCAACCTCAGGGGCAAGCTTTGCACCCCTGTAGTCCCCCCCCCCCCCCCCCCTACCCGGACACAACACCTAAAGCGGACGAAAACTGTCCCTGGAGTCTCAGCTGATTCCTTCTTCCCTGGGCATCTGGAACTAGGATGCCCCACTCTGTGAAACCCCTCATTCACCTGATAGGCTTACCTTACTAAAGAGCCCACTCTGCAAACTGCCAGTTGCAGTGGCATCATTGACATTCTGTTTGGCTGTGCGCGGCCACTCCCACCACAACTGAATGGCTGTCTGTGGCCGCAAAGTGCAGCTGGGATTCCATTTCGCTTCTCCAGCTGATTGGACAAGAGCCATGTCTGCGCCATGGACTCGAGAAAGGGTAAGGAATACTGGTAAATGCCGGGGTTTCACAGAGCGGAGCATCCCAAACCAGGTTGTCCCAGGGGGACAGACCATAAACCAGGATAGTAAAAAAAAAACAGGTTTTGGCACACTTTTGTATATGTTTTTTCATCATGAATTTGTAAATATATTTTGCATAGAGCTCAGCTCTTTAAAGAAGCTTAGCAGAGGTGGGATGCAAATATGACCCATCCCCTTATTTAGAACATCTAAGACATGCAGGGATCATGTAGACCTGTCAGGAATGGATTACTGTTCTTGTAATATACGTCTCCTAGTACTAAATATGTTTTCCTAGTACTAAAATTCAATTGTTTAATAGTCCAAATAGCAAAAGTACTGTAAATACTGAGTGCACGCTTCATCCTGTTCATTGTTTTCCCCAAGAGACTCAATGTTCCTGAAATGTAATAATGGCTGGAGGGTTTCAAAACAGGAACAGATGTTGGACTGGTCTGGTACTGGGTATCTGTGAATGAATACTGGTGACCTGGGGGTTTCACACAGCGGGGCAGGCAAATTCGGGATGTCCAGGGCTAGGGCCAACTTTCTTGGGTTTTTTCTGTTTTAAAGTTGAACTTTGGGGTAGACGAAGTGGACCACTGATTTTTCCCTGTTATACTACTCTGCTCTTCCCAATTGTGTGGGGTAAGGTTGGGAGTGGGGAGGTGGTGTTGCCTACAGCCTTTATGGGTATTTTAAGGAAAATCTATACCCTAACTAGCCACCTAGTCTGGAATGAGTTACTGTTCTTTTCATGTTTGTCGCTGTTTGTATATACCATATATGTTTATGTATATTGTATATATAAAAATAGTCACTTTTATTATTGACCATAATTGATCATGATTGCTATATATATATATATATATATATTGTGAGCAATTTGGGCAAACGGCAGTGACACAGGCAACAGTTCTTCAACAGCAACGGAGAAAATAAAGTGTTCGTCCGCAAAAACAAAACTTATCTCTTACATCAGAGAACGTTGCGGCACAAATGCAATACATCAAGCGGTTACTTCACCAGCTCTGTGCAAGTCCTTGGTTTGATAGTCCAAGTTACAGGGCATACCAGCCCACGCTGCTCATCCCGAAGTCCAAGTGCAAAGACACAAGCAAAGTCCTTCCGCTGCATACAGCTCTGTTGTTCACTTTGAGCATGTACTGCCTGGGTTCCTCCCTCCAGGCTGTTCAACAGTCCACTGACAGGCTCAGTGGCTCCTTTTATTCAGGCTTCCCCTGCAATCAGCCTCATCACCTGTACAAGGCCTGAGATCAGGGAACAAACCTGTAAAGGACTGGGGAATGTGACCTGGGTCCTGAAAACCCCGCATGGATCATGCCTGATACAGCACAGCAGGGGAAAAATACACACCATTTATGACATTTCCATACACATTACCAATATATATATATATATATATATATATATATATATATTTGCATAATATATATATATATATATATATATATATATATATATATATATTTTTGTTGTATATTATATGTAATATATATATATATATATATATATATATATTTATTTACTATAATATATGTGTTGCTGAAAAAGCTTACCTTTCTGGTACAACAGTAATGTTCCTTGGTAAGGGAGCCCCATAAATGATTCCATGACTAGAGTTATAGAGGGGACAGTGGTCAGCATAAGTGGGTAAAACTCCCATCATCTCTGCAGATGGAGGATAAAGGGTTGCACCAACTGCTACCCAAAGAGACAACGCAAAGCCAACAACAAGGCCTGAGAACACACCCTAAAAAAAAGAAAAGTGCATTAGGAATACTAACAATTAAAACAAACATTTGTTTGGGATACAATGGGAATTGTTAGAATTACTTTGGTGTTCATTTTGCTTTCTGTGGCCCTATTAGGAAAACATTCTAGCTTAATCAAGGGCTGAAAAAGGCATGTCAGTGGACATCTTTGAGACTTGAACATGCTTTGCTATGTGAGGGACAGCTGCATGACCACTGTGTCTTGATGTGGTTGCTTGCCCTGAGAGCACCAAGAAAATAGTGGCACTTTTTTGCATGGTCCTGGAGGAATGGAATTGAAATCCACATGCTACATATTCTACTATATACTGCAGGAAATGGAGGAGAGGCACATGGGACAGGCATCAGGTGAGCTCTTTGCTGCCTATTTTTGCCTGGACTGTCCCGCCAAATTAAAGTGGCAGAGTGGGAGAGAGAGAGAAATAAATGAGAGGAAAAAATGGGGTGTGGCAAGGTAAGGGAAAGGAGGGAAGGCTCACTCCAGATAAGTTTAATTTTGTTTTGATAGCATACACTGTGTGAAACAGATGTATACGGTTGGTAGAGGAGAATCGGACTGCCGAAGCTGAAATGTACAATTTGAAAGAAAACTGCAATTATTACTTGTCTGCCGTTAATTAATTCACCAATGAGGACAGTAATAAAAAGTCCCACATATTGTAAAACATTTTTTTTTAAAGTGGCAAGAGTTGATGTTGTTTTTTTTCCATCTATAGTTGAATTATGGATATTTTGTTGCAGTTTCTGTCCGCAGTGAGCCAGTGACCATCCAACAGAGAAGCCACTGGTTTTACTGAAATTTTTGTGATAGTCAACACCTTCCGTGCCCACATGTGGAGTGCGCCTGCCTGGCCTATATGAATGGCTGGGAGTGAGCACAGCTACAGGGAGGCCAGGGATGTGGCCGCTGAGGGGGGACTGCAACGCAGGATCTGCCGGGATCAGGAAGGATGAACGAAGCCCCAGGGGGGTTTCACACAACGGGGCATCCAGTATAGGATGCCCCAGGGGCAGGCTAGTAACCAGCCCTGGAATCTTTTAGATTCCAAGGCAAACGCAGGGGGGTGATTGGTCCAGTTGGAAACTTTTCAAGAATTTAAACATGCTCAAGTATATTGAATATCTTCTACACAAAAAGCAATTATACTGTTGATTCCAATATGGGCATACATACCACAGTATTAGATGAACATGTTAACATGCCTAGCATAAAAGCTCCAAGAAGTGGGCCGCTGATAACGCCCATCACGGTAAAGGACCCCTGCATAAGAATAAAGACCAGTTACAAAAAATATAAATAGGAATCCTGTAACTGTCTGTCAGATCCCTATGCTTTATACCTGTAGAACTCCACCACCAAGCAAAGATGACAATGCAGCCACTGTAATACATGAGCATCCGTAAATTAAAGCTGAAAAAAAGGAATCATTTAGACATGTTAGTTTATATATTATTAATAACATATTAATATGTTAATAATTGTATGCTTGTAATACATTTCCTGCTCAAAGCTTTGTTTCGACCCGTGGGCTGGGGTGGTCCAGTTTCCATGCTACCAACTCTGGTGTTGATAGACACACACCTTATCTGGCCTCAATGTGCATCCTTGCTGCCAATCATGAGAGAGCAGGCTTTCTTGGTAACTGGCCTCTAAACGTATCACATGAGCATCCACCTCTGATGTGCATTGAGCAGCGGACGCTTATATGCATGACCGGGACTAGACAGGTGCACATAGGCAGCTTCAAAACTCATAGCTCAACACCTTCCACGGCGAGGGTCCACTTTAAAGGGTATGTAAAATCTAATAAAAAAACAAACAGGCACTTATTCTCTCCCCAGCAGCATCTCTCGTCCAGTCCGCCACTCAGAAACCCCCAGGTTTACAAGATCGAGGGGCACCATTGCTCCCTGAGGGTTGTAGCCCTTCCACTCCTCTCCAATCACTCTGTTTGCAATGGAGGGGGCTCGCCAGACAGTGAGTTGGCAAGTTCCTTCCATTGCAAGGATTGTAGGGGGCTTTGCTCAAGCATAGTGACTGATGTAAGGGGTGGGAACATAGCTCAACGACATTAGGAGCCCTGTTTTTGGAAACCGTGAAGCTTCTGAGCAGTGGATAAACAAGGATCTGCTGCAGGGGAGATATGGTAAGTATATTCGTTTTTTGATACCACCTGCAGTCCTCACCCCACATGAAGTTTCTTTTGCATGGTTTCATTATCCTGTCCTCTTTCTCTTCCCAGCAATAGATCCAGCAATTACACAGAAGTCCCAGATTGCCAGGGTTTTGAGCAGCAGTGCCAGCTATTCTAGGATTGCATCATGACCCAGCTCTTGTAATTTAAATATGCTGTTGTTCAAATCTTGCAGCACTATGTATGAAATTCCATGACGTAGGGGCTTCTGAACAGAATCCCCAAAATACCAATTTATTGTTTTACTCTCAAGTAAGGGGACTATCAATGAGGAGATTGGCCAATTTAGCTTTGCACCACTGGTGGGTTTTAATCTGCATCTCTCCAACTACTGTGTTTGTGGCGAATTTCTATTCTCCAATCTGTAGTGTATTCCTTGTTGTGCCTGTGTTCTTCATGTTTTTATGTGTAGTATTTTAGTATGCAATATCTTGATTCCAGTTGACCTACAGTGTTGTGTTTCTCATAGTTTTTTTCCCAGATGTTCTCTATACACATCTCTCCCCGAGTTGTTTGTTTAGTGTATTAGTGCTTAATAATAGAGCTGCTAACGTCTTGTTTCTTATTGTTTTTTTTATTTAAAAATTTGTGGCCAAATGTCTACCTTTTTGGAGTTTAAAACAATATTAAATTAGTAAACTTTGAAAACTATCTACCACATTTTTTAATTTCTCAAAATTGTGAAAAATAGTTGAAAAAAAATGAAATTTAACTTGCGCCTGACACTTTCATTCATAAAAAAACATGCCGGCTACTACCGACATGTGTTGTAAACATGCCAGTGGGCAGGGTCTGTCGGTTAGTTGGCAGGTTCCTCCTGCGTTTTCTGGAGGAAAATGCTGCATGAAATAAACACATTTGCGCACAATTTTCAGCCCTCAAAACACTCCTTGAATCACACGCAAATACGGTATATACTCTTGGAGAAATTTTTCTTCATGTTAATTGATAGATATTTTAAGTTACAGAATAACATCGGTCTACAGAACATCCAAACACATTACAAATTAGCCTCCCCACAATGTGTCTGGATTTCCCATGGAATGCTGTTATTTCATAATTTCTAAAATAAAATATCTAACCCATTAAACATCACTTGCACCTCATCTGTAGAACTGCCAAATTGCATGGCATTTTTAAATAGAATAAATTTTTATTTGCAGCACTGTGTGTTAAGTGAGAAAAGTTTTGATTGCTTCTCCAAACTCAACCTATACAGAAAAAAACAAAATCATTTGGATAACCCCCTTTATCTTACATAAATGGATATGAAGCCCTTATACCCAAGGGGGAATCAGGATATCTCTTTTAAAGATGTATCCAAATACATTTGGTGAGGCTCATCTAATGTCTCTGAATACCCCAATAGATTTTTTTTATTTCCAGTTTTGTAAAATATCCGCTTTAGTAGACTTAATAAAAAAAAATGCATTAGAACATTTTCTAAAACCCAACTTTTCCTAAAATTCTCATAATCCTATGCATTATGCATAGGATTATGAGAATTTTAGGAAAAGTTGGGTTTTAGAAAATGTTCTAATGCATTTTTTTTTGTCACTGGCAGGGAGACTAAGCACTACATCGCCGATCAAGGGGGCAGCTCTGAGCAGAAATTATTTCTGCTCAGAGCTGCCCCCTTGATCGGCGATGTAGTGCTTAGTCTCCCTGCCAGTGTCATGGCTCCCTGGCACCTAGAATTGCAATATGAAGTGCTGCACGGGTGGGAAGTGGCATTGCAAGGTGCACACAACCTTTGTTTCTCAGTCTCCTCGCCCCATCCACTCCATTACCCCCACTCCAGCTCAGATCCATCCAATTCTGCCCCCCCAGCTTTGCCCCACCTCCCAATATGCTGTTTCTATGCCCATACCAATGAGCAAAGGGCTCTTGATCACCCCCCCCCCCAGCTGGTGGAGGTATGAGTAATCAAATTAGGGCATCTGCAAGCCACAAGCTGGCATGTTTGGCAGGGGGCTTACCCACCTCTTCTCTTTGAACCCTTGGGTCTCTTGAAACACTTAGCAGTTCACAAGGAGCAAAGTAAAATAAAGAGCCTGATTTATTAAGCACTAGACAAAATGTTGCTGCACTACAAGAAGCACATTTACTAAAACATTAGCAGTTCAGCAACATGCTGAAAAATGTATAAATCATATTTTGGCATTGTCTGGCAGAAGTGCTTGATAAATCATGGCCTAAACAATTGAAAATGTATGCAGACAATCCTGTGTTTTTTTCACCTGTACTGAATTAGGCATGTATATGTATATATATATATATATATATATATATATATATATATATATATATAATAAAGAGATTATTAGAAAATCGTTGTAAAATCATACATAGGAAAAAAGTTTTGGCACTCACAAAGTCCCTTTGAAATGTATATCAGTTTTTTCATTGGAATCTCTGGCATATTTGGCTTAATAAGATCTTCAACCGTTACTGCAGCCATTGCGTTGATGCTTGTAGATGCAGTGCTATGAGAAAATATAGCCAAGGTCAACAAATTTAACTTCATTATTATTATTTCTTTTCCAAAAGTATTTTACAAACTATATCAAAAGTGTTTATACAGTTTAAATATATAGTACAAAGAAAGAAGCCTACACCAACAAAGAGTATGCAAATAAAAATTGGCGTATGACTAAGCAGAATAGTATGATAAATGAACATAAACCTACTGGAAAACTAAATGAAACTCTATGCACAGTGAGAGAAAGGAGATAAAAAATGGGAAAAGCTAGAGAAGAAAAAGAGTGATAAAAAGGGAGCCCCCATTGCTGGTGCCCCACAAGCCATCTCAAAAGGTTATTAATGGTCTATCAAAATTCGAGGAAGCATAGCTCAATAGTTCCAATCCAGGCACCCAAAGCATGTTAAATTTAGTTGTGGAATCATAAATTATTGTCAGCAGTTGATAAATATATTATCTATCTATCTATCTATCTATCTATCTATCTATCTATCTTTTGTATCCATTTTAAAACAGAAGCTAGGAATAGACCAATTCAACTAATTAATTAGTGTCTGGCTAGCTTTTATGTGTGTTAAGGACATTAGGGGACTCATTTATGATTGGCGCCATTTAGCACCTTTCTGGTGACTACAATGGTGCTAGAAGTCACAACGCTAAATGCTAACTAACTTGCTTTGATTGTTGCAGTAGGTATAGGCCGGCCTGTGTCAGTGAGCGCCACTTTGTACCACAGCCTTTTTACCGCCGCACGGCGTATTTATGACATTTTTCCTACTTGAAATGATTGGCGCTGTATTTTTCCAGAGTTAGTCTGGGTTTCATCATTACAGTTACAAGAAATCACTGCTGGGGACAGAGGTAACAAACATTAAAGTACATTTAGGCTGCCTTTTAGTTGTTGTTGTATTTGGTGACATCTAGGTCCTGCATTTCAATTATTGACAAGTTCCAAATCAAGTTCTATGAAAATAAATTTGTGCAATATTAATTATAAACATAAAACCCTACAATCCAGTTCTTCCCATTGTGTTCTATGGGATCTTGACCTACAGCGCCAGGTTTCAACTGGTGTTGCTTCAGCAAGAGTGCCCGGCTCTAGTGTTAAATAACACGCTAGATGGTGGCCGTTTTTTTTTGTATGGTGGATGAGTGCTTCGTTTAGAAACATTATTCATAAATATATTTGATGTTCCTTTGAACTAAGGCCCTAATTTATAGCAATCAGTGATAAGCAACAGCAAGGTGCTCTAGTGGTGATATCTAATAGGCTTTTTTGAGAGGTAACACTTTTTCTTTAAAACTTTTTCCCTAAGAGCAATTCAGCACCATCTTTAGCTGTACAATCTGTTTTTAAAAAGTGCACAGCTAAATATGGAGCTGAATTGCACTGCAAAAAAAATCTATCTATCACCACTAGAGCACCTTGCTGTTGCTTATCACTGATTGTTATAAACAAGAGCCTTAGATCAAAAGAGTTGATTACTCATGGTCATGAATAAACCCTTATTTGTTTTAAGCTACAGACCCCAAAAAGGTGGGCATTTGGCCACAAATGTTTGAATTAAAAACACCGTTAAGAAGCAATACATCAGTAGCTTAATTATTAAGCACTAAGCCACTAAACAAACAAGGCAGGGAGGGAGGAGTATAGAGAACATTGGGGAACCAAACATTCGGAAACATAACACTGAGCATAAAAACAAGTAGAAAACAGGCGCCACAGGGAATCCACTACAGAGAAGTGAGATTCACGTCAAACACAGAAACTGGAGAGACAAATTTGCTCTTGCTAAACGAAAATGTTGAGGGAGAAACATGGGGACCAGTAAATGGCTTAGCCAGCAGTATGTGCATTGAGTCATATCCTCATAAAATCAGCAGAATTTCATGTGGAATGCACAAGTTCGTGCACAGATCGGGAACTTGCCCCCACACTTTGAGCATGCCACCTTGTGCGATGCACACGGCCGCCACTTTTGCGCATGGTGCCATGAATCGTGCACCGAGGCAAAAGCTTCGGCATGCATGATTTTGAGGTTCTTGGTGCACAGCCATGAATCGACCCTGAGTTCTCTGGTCTCCCCTGTCCCTTATACTTGATGTCTTTATGCTGCCCCTTAGTTGCAATACCTGAAACCTACAGGAATTAGATTTTTTGGTCCAAGCAGAAACACAAAAGGGCTGATTTGATTTTTTTTCTCACTTTTTTGTGAGAAAAAAATGTGTTATCTTGATTTTTTAGATTAGTTTTTATCTGTGCAAATTATTTGAACATTAAAAAGTCTATACTCACCCGCTGCTCCTCCATGCAGGTCTCGTGTTGCTCCGCAGCTACGCCATGCAGTTCCAGAATTTTCATACTTTCATACTCCCCAATGGTGGGGAGCCAGCAATTCCATCTTCCAGCATAGGTGGACTCTCATGGAAGAGTCCATGAAGCCTTGTTTATGACCCCACAAGCCACTCCATTGATCACTGATTGCAATGGAGGGGGCGTTCCAAAACAGGTTCATCATGCCTGGCCTTGGCTCACCCCCTCCATTGCAATAAATGAAGTAGGAGTGTTAGGGGATGTAAAGCCATATTGATGGGTGCCACCATGTCTGGCCAGTGATGGAGAATGGAATCACGTGTTCTTCCTAATTGGTAAGTATGAAGATACCAGTGCTGCACGGAAGAGCTCTTGGGGATAAAAGGTGAATATAGGCTTTTTTTGTTATTGAATCTTTTATTCCGCCTGCTTTATATTTCTTTAAAAGATATAGTTAACTCCCTCCCTTCTGCTGGGCCTCTTTAGTGGCAGATGATGACTTATCTATGCATTTTTCAGTGTAACAGTGTCTCCAAAGTGAATTCATTTTGGGGATTGAGAAAGAGGAGTCAGCCGAAATGTGCAAGTTCAGCAGGGTTTATCAGGGAATGCGAAGTGATGGTGAATGGAAGATGTCGCCCTTGACAGCCGGCATGGGGGTAAATAGAAAGTAGCTAAATTAATGCTTTGCTTGTAATGTCCCTTTAAGTTATTTGTTCAGAAATGTTGTTCCAATACATAGGCATTACGCTCTATGTAAGTAGCTCTATTGCTTATATATTGGTGAGAAAAAGCCAGATGCTTCCATTTTACTACAGAAAATGTATTACTAATTATTGCCCATTTATGACGTATGATTTATGAGTCGAAATTGTAGTTGGTGTCGGAAGTAGGGCCTGAGTCTGGCTTTAACTTTTCGACTCCACAGCCCAAGATAGAAGGTAGAAAACACATGTACAATTCTGAAAGCAAAGATGGAAAAAAAAGTGTATAGTCTCATTAAAGGTTATGCTTAGAATGCTTAGAATTCACAGGAAAGCACCAGAAAAATGGCTGACCTCCCCAGGATAAATAGACCCCCCCCCCATGTCTGTCACAGTGACTCAAGCATGCACTACATTTACTCTAATGAAGGGGACTTGCTGAGGCCTGGCAACCCTTCCCTCTATTGCAGTAAATGGAAAGGTGAGTATAGCTTTATTTATGTTTTTTTCTGGATCGACCCATAAAAGTACAATAATGATATTTTCTGGTCATCATCACATATATACATAAAATAATAGTCATGAAACATATCACAATACAATAATGCCCTTAGCAAGGTATTGTTGCCAACATTATCTTTATATTGACTTGATCCATTAATCTTAGCTGTTAGCTTATCTGAGTCACTGGATAGAGGCACAAAATGTGCCACCACCAAGGGCTGAATATAATACTGGATGGGGTTGTTATGGAGTGCTTAAAAAAATAAAAGAGACAAAATTATTATGCAAGACGTATATGTTAACATAATGTCCCCAATAAAAAAACAGATGAAAAGGTGTGGACAGGTAATATGTCTCAGAATAGCATATAATTGTGGGATATGATTTATTGTAAAGATGTTTGTAAAAGGGATAGAAACATCATTTAGTGTACCGAAGAGTAATGATGTCTAATATGTTGGGTAGCACTAATTAAATGGAACCACCAGAAAGGTCCCTGTGGGACAATATAAACGGCTGCACACCCAACAAATTATCAAAGTCAATTTTATTGTTAATAAAAATTATTGTATGAATGTAAACACTTATGGATAATTAGGGCTAGTCCCTACACGTACAAATAACAAACATTTAAAATACATGAAGTTAAAAGGAAAAGGACCGGTGGAAAAGGTCAGAACAATGACCGGGCTCTACTCCAACATATGTATATACTTATATCAATAAAGAGCATGAGTGAGAAGCACTCTTGCTTACAACAGTATAAAGTTCCAGACCAATGTAAAAACGCACCGTCCCTGTTGGCTATAAACAATGGAGGCAGAGTGTGATACTGCCAACTGACCACAGTGCTAGACAAAAATATATACACAACAACAATGTGAACACGTGGAGGGGTTACCTCCACGCTAAATTCCAAAGTGCCAAAATACAATAATTACAAAGATACAAATTACAAAATACATGCACATATAATGTGCCCCCCCCACCCAATAAAGTGCTAAGTGCTGAACATTCCAATTCATATATCAAAAACCAATAATTGCAAAACATATATCTAACAAACAGTATTGTAGTGAAAGATGAGTATATATGTAAGCATCAACAGGGGCAGAGAATAAGACATATAGGGAATAATCAAAATATCACCAGAGTCTCAGGAGCTCCTATCCGACCACCGCACGGCCTGGCAACACCACTAACACCAATATGTTGGGTAGATCTTTAAATTAGCAGCTACTGACAGCTTCTCACCTTAGTGTCCCACTGTATGCACAAGCAAGAAAGAGACCTGGAATTCCTGGGTATTCTTCAAATATCTCCAGTACCATGTATGGGATATACTGTAAAGAAAGAAAGGTGTTTGTTTATTGTGCCCCCAGCAACTGTTAATTCTTATATGAATGTTTGAGGCATCTGCCAAGTGTGTGCAACTGACGCATTTTGGTGTGTACAGAATTTTTTTGTGGGCTAAAATGATGTCCTCAAAGTGCTGATCTAGTATTTTATGTTAGCAAATGTGTGTTTTATGGAAAACCTTTTCACTTCACTTCAGTCTCCAGTTTGTTGCTGGAGACATAGGGAGACCCCAGGCCAATGGGGCATGTTTCTTTGGGACCAGCTGGGCTGCTTTTGTAATATACCCATCCAATTCTTGCCTCCCCAGTCTCCCTACAGGGCCCCCACCCCTCAAGCAAAGAAACCTCAGCCCATGTTCTGCCCCTACAAAGCTATAGCTTAAGCATCTTGGCTGTTGATGGGAGTTGAGGTGCACTCTATGTTCAGTCAGCACTACCGTATCTATGTTTAGGCCACATTTCTGCTTCCTGCCATGCTGCCAAATAAATGCCTACAACTCCAGCACAATCATTGTCTGCTCTACTTGCTCATGCCACTAATATAAGAACAGGCAAAGATGGCCATGCAATGGTACAGGGTCTGATCATGTGTCATTAGTGCTCTGCATTAAGGGGCTATGGACAAAAGCCAAAGAATTTAGATGGCTCCTCAATGAGGCATTATGGGGCAAATAGAACTTCGCTTGGAGGTAGATTTGTTGCTTACAACAAAAGCAGAGAAAAAGAATTTCTCCTTTTCAAAGGTTAGGACAAGCAATGGCTTTCTGCCACAGTATCCGAGGGTAGTGACGAAGGGCATTTTTTAAATATTTATCCTCTCTCTACTCCAAGGCAACAAAGATGAATAAACACACATTGGAGTTTTGGTTGGGAAGGATGAATTGGATCTCTGCCTCCAAGAGGGACCTAATGGATAGGGATACATTAGAGGAGAAGGTTAGTCATACCATAGGTCATCTGGCTACATCAAAGGCACTTGGTCTGGATGGTTTATCAAAAGGTTTATTATAAATGTTGTTAAAACCTTGACAGTGCAACTGGCCTTTTGGTATAATAGCATTAAGAATGGGGCCACGATTCCTTTGGCCAATATAGTGGTGATACTAAAGAGTGGGAAAGATCCCACAGATGTGTGAGCTATCGCATATTATTTGGATTAATAATGATATAAATCTATTCACCAAGATATCGATGGGCAGACTTTTGTGGTGGAACTAATCTATCCAGACCAGGTGGGCTCTCTCCCTGGGAGGCAGGGATCGGATCAAACTAGAAGAGCTATGAATATCATTTCCCTGTTGAATGATCAGTGGGATGGAGGTATGTTCTTAGCGGTCGATTTCCAGAAGGCTTTTGATATGTTGTCATGGGAATATGTGGAAGTTATTTTGCAGAATTGCTTTCTTACAATATTTAAGGCTTTGTATTCAAATCCGAAGGCCACAGTGTTATTTAATGGATACTCCACGGAACATCTGGACATTGGCCATGGAAGGTAAGGATATCCCCTATCTCCAGATCTATTTGTGTTAGCAATAGACGTATTGGCGATTAGGCTTTGTAGAATGCAGGATTTTAAGGGGGTCTGTTGTGGGAGTACAGAATGCTAATATGACTTGTTTGCCGACGACCTGCTTCTTTTTGAAACCAGCCCCGAAGTATCAATTCCAGTGATTCTGGAGATGCTAAAACAGTTCTCGAGGATTTTGGGGCTGGGACCACTTCATCAGCACTGATTTATCAAGCACTTCTGCCAGACAGTGCCACAGTGGTGCAAATTAGTGTATTTACATAAAACATAATTTATCATTTTTTTCACACTTGTGCATGTTGCTGCACTGCAAGAAACACATTTACTAAACGATTAGCAGTGCAGCAACATTCTGAAAATGTATAAATCATGTTTTACACTACTTTAATTTGCACTGGAATGACATTGTCTGGCAGAAGTGCTTGATAAATCAGGCCCTTAGTTTTGTAACTTGGGCAAATAACATGGAAGGCTAGGTATGCCCTTCCACTGCCATGATCCTCAGGCTTTACCATTGGAGGCTGGATTAATAATGGGGTTTCTTGGATTGGGGGAACAGAGGGTAGTCTGTCCCTGGTGCTCAAGGCAGTTTTTTATTCTGCTTGCCCAGATAAACCTTTATATTTAGTCTCAGAATACATATATAGTTTATGACAGTGAAACAGAATGTGTCACTATATCATAAAATAGAAGATAGAATAAAAAGAAAAATAATTGCAATAGAGGCATTTGTAAAGTAACCACTAAATATTTAAGTCAAAAAGAGGACTAGATAACCTGGTCAGGAGCCGAGACGTAGCCCGCCAACAAAGGGTCACAGCTCAAATAATACACGAACATTACGATGCCACAGGTGACCGCACTTGACACGATGATGCAAAGGGCCACTTGATTCACCAGGATTGCTCTGTGTAGAGAAAAACTTTGAGACATCCATTCAACTAAAACTAAGAGCAGCAGCTAAGGAGGGGTAAGGAAATCAGGACTTTAACCATTTAGTCTTGACGTAGATCTAGTATTTCTGCTTTTAGAATACTGTATTCATGTAATTTCTGTTAGCACTATCAGCACTGTTGGGTTTTACTTTACGAGATAGAGTTGTTAGTACACATCCCAATGGCCATCAAACTATCTTTGGCTAAACCAGAAAACCAGAGGTCTACTAAATATCAGTACTGGGCTTCTAGTCTCCCTCATCATGTAAAGGAATGTTCTGGGTACATTTTTTTGTAAATATATTTGTAAAGCAGGCACATAAGCGAACTGGGTTACAAGCTGCAATATCATTAATAGATTATTAATAATAGTGAAGATATCCAACAAAAGGTAAAACATACTAAGGATTAGGTTGTTTTAATCTCTCATAAGACTACAATTGTATGTTCTTCTGCACCTATGCAAACATATCTGATAGCCAAAATACTAGGTGTAAAGTCGAGTAAAGTTTGACTTGGTATTGGTATTAACATGGTATGTTATAGTTCATTTTCCTATTGTCATGTATCTTTGGTGATAACATGGTATGAACATGACTGTATGCAAACAGAGATTAGCTTTTTTCCTAATCTAGTTAATAACGAATGACGGAAAGCAAAATCAAGGTTAGAACAGCCCCCTTTGAAAAATATACAGACACTCAATGAAAATATTATTTTATCAAATAATACTATATTAAGTTTATGCATAGCTATAAAACAAAGCTTACAGTTTTGCTTGAGTTTCAGTTTTACAGGCTATGTATCGCTGGACTTGTGCTTGATTAACGCCATACATAGAGAGCCATAGAAACGTGCTACCACATACAAAAGTCCAGAAGGTGTAGCGCCTTCGTGGATCTGGGTCAAAGCTGAAGCAGAAAGATAGATTTCATTTAGTTAACTAGGTATTCTTGGACCTTTAAATGCCAACATTTATGTATAAATTATGTTTCAAGATCCTCATCAGCAACACTAATGCACGTTTCCAATGTTTCTAGATAGAAAAATAACTGGCCAAACATGGAAGACTTAGGAGGATGTTGGTGGACTTAAGCTGAATATTTCTTTCACAGGGACACATTTGGCACACTTAAATTCTGACAACAAAACTAATCGCTATGTTAATTTTCGATAGCAACAACATTGATCTTGCATCATACAATGTTGTTGCTATCAAAAAAGCCTAGGTGAACTAGACCAACAAGATGCAAATAACAGTGTTACATGGACTTAAAGGGACAGTCCAGGCAAAGGCAAATATAAAGGAGCAAGGAGCTCAACTGAAGCCTCTCTTCAATTTCCTGCAGCATGCTATGGATGCGGCAGCAGGTCCCCAAAGATTCTCCCTTCTTTCCTATCTATTTTTTCATGACCACTCTCCAAAGTGGTCAAACGGCCACCCCTGAACAGCAGCCCATCCCAGCATAAGTGAGGCCAGGAAAGCTCTCACTCTCGGAGCTCTGAAGGACAGGAGCTGCCATGCAACCACATTTTGAACATTTATGTGGAAGAAAAGAATTGAAAGGAAGGGGCAAATTTGGAGACCTGCTACAGCATCTACAGCGCACTGCAGGAAAGAGAGAAGAGAGGTGCATCAAACAGGCTTCAGATGAGCTCCTTGCTGCCTCATTATTGCCTGGACTGTCCCTTTATAAAGCAAAAGAGTTTATTTAAAAGTAGGCATCTACATGTCCTCATTCCGGAATTTCTGAAGGTTGATATCCCTTAAGCAAGTAGAGTTTATATGGTTCTGTCATTTCTGGGGTTCTGGGGCTCAGTGTAATTTCTGGGGCTCAGTATGCTGTCACGGTCATAAAAGATACATATCTTGAAGGAAGTCAGAATATTTAAATATAAGAATTTAAATAAAACACATTTTGTGTACACTTGATACTATTTAAAGAGGACATCCAGTTGAATTAGACTGAAGGTTCACTAACTGCAGCATCACATCTTTATTTCTTGTATTTTTTCTCTTCTTCTGTTCTATCAGTTACTATATCTACCCTACCCCTCAATCGCCTTTGATGACTCCTGCCTTGTTTTTTGAGTATGAGTACTGGTGGTGTGGATTTCATTGCCTGTTCATAATCACATTTTTTCAGTTGGTTCTTTTTTCTTTCTAATAGTTTTGTCCTGTCTCCCCCTCTCTGTGTTAGCTATTCGCTGTTGACACAAGCCCCTTGTCTTTCCTGGGGTTCCTGGGGAACACCAGGGGTTCCTAACACTTTTTCATCAAGTACCACTTTTCATTTGCTAAATATCTCAAGTACCACTGGGGTGGTACGTATGGGTTGTCTGCACCTAAAATGGTGATAAAAACCCAAAACAACCATATAAGTTGTATGGTATACTCAAAAATACATGTATATAGTTTTCATTACCTTTATTTTGCAGTTTTCTACTTATTAAGCAAATCAGGGTTGGGTAATCTGGGCATATCAGGTTGAGATACAGCCCGGTCTGCAACCTGGCAGAGTACCACCTGGTAGGAGCTTGAGTACTATTAGTGGTACTTGTACCACTGGTTAGGAACCCCTCTTCCAGGGTATCACGGAGTAAGCTATAGTTTTTTTAATTAAGACTATTATACTATATTACTGTGGAATCTATTTTATCCCTGAGTCATCTAGAATACAACTGAGTAATGTAAAGTATTATTGCGTAATCTATCACTAAGTTATCTAGATCAGGGGCTCCCCACCTTTCTTTAATCAACTGCTACTTTCCATTTTCTGATTACATCAAGTACCACCTTTAAACTGCCATTTGAAGTGAATAAAACACAAAATATCCGTTTGGGGTGCAGGTCAGTCTGCAGCCTTGTCAAGTACCACCTGAAATTATCTCAAGTACCACCAGTATCACCTGTTGGGAACTCCTGTTCTACACTCTTGGCTCAATTTCATGAATAGATAAATCGTCCATTTGTTGAGCAAGCGAACGTATGACTCATATGCGAGTGGACAATTTGCATCTGGACACAGAAGATTTCACTGCTACCGTGTTTCCCCGAAAATAAGACCTACTCCGAAAATAAGGCCTACTGTGCTTTTAGCATGAAGGCTAAATATAAGACCTTCCCCGAAAATAAGACCTCCCCCCAAAACACCGTATTTACAAGCTGAAAGGCGGGAGCGAGGAGGGAGGCCGATGTGAGTGCCGCAGGGTTGTAGCTGCCGTCATGCGGGAGGGCGGCGAATGAGCATCCGATGTGCAGGAGGGCGGGTGGTGACACTGGCCAATCGGAGTTCTGACGTTTGCATACCTCGCAACTGGGCAGGACAATCACGGATTGGTGAGTTATGTCCCGCCGCCCCGCCCCCTCAGGAAATGTCCCGGAATGCCATTGGAGCAGCAGCAGCCTGCTGAGTGCAGGGCCGCAGGAGGCATAAGGCCATGTGAGGCCCCAGCGGCGGCGCCTGTCTCTTTCGCCTGACAGAGCGGAGCCGGCTAGCTGCGGGAGTTGGGGGGGGGGGTGTGTGGTCCCAGCAGCTGATCCACCAATGAATCAGGCGGCACAAGCTGAGGGCCTTCTGATCACCCGCCCCACTGTCTGAACGCTCACTGGAACGCCAGATCGCCTGCTGCTTCAACAATAGGTGAGTGCTTGCTGGAGAGGCTAAGGTTATGTCTGGTTATGCTGGTTTGTGATGGCAACTACTACTGTTTAACAGTTAATAAATTTCCTTTTTTTGTGAATGCATGTGAATTCTTCTTCATGGAAAAATGTAAGACATCCCCTGAAAATAAGACCTAGCGCATCTTTGGGAGCAAAAATAAATATAAGACACTGTCCTATTTTCGGGGAAACAGGGTAATTGTTTGTTTGAATGTTTGTTCGTGTTGTGCTCTCCACATGTATTTAATGGTCGATTTCTGTTTGCACATCTCAATGATCATGTGCTGAATAATGTCGGACAGTGTACATTTCCAAAGATCTATTATCGTCCAATTTTGGTCCGTTTAGAAAAGTGAAGAAATAAGACAGTTAGGAGGGGGCCCTCCCCTTTATTGTGAGGGGGGGGAAAAGAAGGACCTCTAAGTCACTCACTGGAAATCGGTTTGGGTTACAATTAATGCATTTCATAAACCCATATTGTGTTACACATTCAGATATTTATTGTCTACACGGCTATGCGACGGGTATTACAATCATGTTTCCTCATAAAGATTGTTTGACAATCTCTGCAATCATTAGAGTCTATTTTGTACAATTAGTACTTGTTTGATGGATCCACTGTTTAGGGGACCTTCTTGTTTGTAGTGGTTTGAGTCCTCGATAGCCTCAGTTTGTAGCAAGCTGACAAAAATTGGTTGAGGTGGAACTCCTACACAGACGCGTTTCGCATTAGCTTCATCAGTGTGTGGGTCCGTAAGGTCTGGTTATAACATATCATTATAGGGTGGGGTCATTAGTGGATCACAGGTAAGGTATTAACATATGTTAACATAGTACAAACAAAATTCACCATACTCACATAGCTTGCTTGTATCAGTGGTTGCCCCAGCGCATGAGTTTTGGTTGCATCGGCTCCTTCCAGTACCCTTGTGGGAATTGTTTATGTGTTACCTTGGGATTAGTTTAAAAAATTAATAGCCGCTGCTGGGAACGGCGACATATCCCTTATAAGCCATGCCACAACAAGCATGGCCGCCCAGCCAATCAACCCATCCCAAAAAATGGCCGCCGCCAATATAGGCGACATAGCACTACACAGGAACAGCTCTACATAGGAACGCCACAACAAACATGGCCGCCACGCTCAGGAATACACTCACTGCGACTGCGCAATGATTGACAACCTTAATGCCAGTAACCGGACGGGGCCGCCCCGGAATCAGTGCGTTCTACGCACTTCCGGTCCTGGACCCCCATCCAATCAGGACAATCGCGGGGAACGCGGGCAAGTACAGACCCGCCCACCCTGCGAACGGCGGCCCCGCACAGCCTGCAGGTCCTCGCTACTTAAGCTGATCACAGCAACACGCCGCATCCTCACACAAGCCCGGCTGACACAAAGAGGACAAGTCACAATTGGCACCCATGACGCGCCAGTGACACACCGCAGGCTCGCCCTCTAACACCAGAGGGTACCGGTTTATGGCTTATGGATACACAGCAACTAACCTAAACGAAGGTAAGCAACGCTATCAACCCTTTACTATAAATGAACTACCTAGTACCTCACACCCTATCCTAATGAGGCACCCAGCTATATAGTTACCCCCTGGGCTGGACATAACTCTTTATTATGGCACAGGCAACCAGCACCAAAAAGGTCCCCACATTCAACGACCAAATATTGATATGGTCACCCCCACACCACACACTAAGTCAATGCCTGGCTACCCACAGCCACACAGGGTTAACCCCAATCTATGACAACTAGAGCCTCTCTTAACAAACAATTCCTGAACCGCACCATAGTAGCAACACCAGAGCCATAAGATATAGCTACATATTCCTCCAGCTGGATATAGATCACCACTAAGGGCATAACAAACCAGCTACTATAACAGCAATTACACAGGGATAGCAATAATCTAACATAAAAACTTCATACTCTCTCCTTTTTTAAACTAATCCCAAGGTAACACATAAACAATTCCCACAAGGGTACTGGAAGGAGCCGATGCAACCAAAACTCATGCGCTGGGGCAACCACTGATACAAGCAAGCTATGTGAGTATGGTGAATTTTGTTTGTACTATGTTAACATATGTTAATACCTTACCTGTGATCCACTAATGACCCCACCCTATAATGATATGTTATAACCAGACCTTACGGACCCACACACTGATGAAGCTAATGCGAAACGCGTCTGTGTAGGAGTTCCACCTCAACCAATTTTTCTCAGCTTGCTACAAACTGAGGCTATCGAGGACTCAAACCACTACAAACAAGAAGGTCCCCTAAACAGTGGATCCATCAAACAAGTACTAATTGTACAAAAAAGACTCTAATGATTGCAGAGATTGTCAAACAATCTTTATGAGGAAACATGATTGTAATACCTGTCGCATAGCCGTGTAGACAATAAATATCTGAATGTGTAACACAATATGGGTTTATGAAATGCATTAATTGTAACCCAAACCGATTTCCAGTGAGTGACTTAGAGGTCCTTCTTCCCCTCCCCCTCACAATAAAGGGGAGGGCCCCCCCCCTAACTATTGTAAAGCGCCTATCAGGCCACACCTCTACACCACTGAAATCACAAGCTCAACAATATCACTCATCCTCAAGAAGCTCTCCTCAGCCTTTCCCCCCCCCCTCCCTGAAATAAGAAATAAGACAATACCTTTTGTAGGCTAACTGAGAATATTTTAAGGTGCGCTTTCCCTACAGTAGTTCACCTCGTCAGACATGATGTTATACAAAGGAAAAACAAAATCACAGACCTTTAAACACCAGCACACTTCATAAGATGTAAAAAAAAACCTTAGAAAGCATCAGAAGATAAGATTTAGACCAAGTTATTTACAATTGTTTAGGACATACATTTTGGATTAGTCAGGTGTGATGGAGCATTACATTTAAAGGAGCTCACCTTAAAATTTGCTCAACCTACAAAAGGTATCGTTGACTGTATCCAGACCCTTCAAAGCTTGGTTCCTCACCCACAGCATGACACAAATTAATCATTTTAAAATGTAACTTTCAGAGTAAGTTTTTTTTATCCATTATGTTATGATATACTTACTCCCCAAAGTTAATTCTTGAGTAGTTTTTTGCAACATCCAATACCTCCGACACTCCACCAACCAGTAATGAACCCCGAATGGCTATTGCAAAGAATCCAGAGAGCATAACCAACACCTGAAACACATCTGTCCAGATAACAGCTTTCATACCGCCCTGGAACATGGGAAATTAATATTGTGTTAAAGATCAGCTTGCATATACCACCTATTATTATTATTATTATTATATGGATATGGAAACACCGTGGGGGTAATCTAGATTATATTAGAAATAAGATCACCCGATGGGCTGTCCCAAAAAGTTGACAAGGACTCTGTGAGTTCTTCTGCATAGCCAATAGTGTGCTATTTTTTCAAAATTAAAAATAAAATATCCTTACCTCATTGGAACACACATTATGATTGCACTTGTGTTGTAAAAAGCTCACTCAGAATCGGGTTACAAATCACTCCAAAAAAAACATCTTATATTACTAATGATTTGGATAGCCCTCATCCACTGTAAAACATTTCAAGTTCTTGTCCAGGCAAACACTAACTTCCTCCCACCCATTGCTTTCTGCACTCCCCATGTCAGGGCTGCATCTTTCATTTAGATGCGTTTTATATTTCTGGAACTGGTGAACTCCCTCTTTTGCCACTGCAGCAGAACATGGCTCATCCATGCATGTCCAATTGTGATAGTCCCTTTAGAAGTCAATTCAATAAAGGGGACTATGACAGATCAATCTGCAGAATGGAGCAAGTTCTTTAGGATTTATCAGGGAATGTAAAGTGCCCTTGGTAGCCAGCATGGGGCAAGCTGAAAGCAGGCTAATTTAAACATTTGCCTGTAATGTCTCTTTAAACTTCCTAAAACTTGTAATAGAAACCAGATAATTTGAGGACAGCACAGGCATATAAGATAAGGTAAGCTCCTTATATACAGTGATACATAAGTGATGGTACAATAGGTCTGAGTCATCAGTCTTTCCTAAGCTAGTTCCTGTCTGCGGTCATATTTAATCCTGATAAAATACTTTTTGAGCTGATTGATAAGGAAATAAAAATTACATTGTTTAGATACAGTGGCGGACTTGGGTCAGAAACCAGCCTGGCCTGACCATGACCAGCCATTGGCATCTCTGATGCTTCCTGGCCAGTCAACCAGTGTGCTCCAAGGCTGTGGCTATATCATTAGGGTAAGAACATGGGTTGGGGTTGCTTGGGCGAGTGCTGAAGGGGGTGGGGGGATGTGAGTGTTAGTAAAAGTAGCAGCCCAGACTGCCCCAAAGCTGTGGCCACCCACCAGGTCTCCCTATGGCCAGTCCAACCCTGTTTAGATATGAAGATACCTCTGTTAAGTTTTTTTCCTTTAAAATTCTTTTGTTGAAGGAAAATTGTAATAATTAAAAAAATAAAAGTCCCATTTATATTAATATAATTTTAATATTTATAAATACATATTTTCCAAGTCAAAGAACCAATCTCTTTTATCTTTGGTAAAACATTTATACTTTATGTTAGATATCCCTATAATATAATGTATGCTTTTAGTTTAGTTAAAAGCAGGACTTCTTATATCTTTTTCACTGTAAATACAATAGTTGTTAAAGGGGAGCTGTACCATTATCTACAAATTAATTACTAGACTGTTACCATTTCCCTGAATCTGAACAGCAACATTAGTTATAATGAGTAACCAAGGATATGAAAAATAACTGCCTAAAAAAATGTTTTATTGTATTCTGACCTGATGTAGCCCTGTGACTGAGTCACTTGCTTTATCTGTGACTAATCCTATACAAAATAGGATTTTTGTTTTAAAGGTGTTGTTTCAAGACCATAGTTGAAAGAGTCATAAAACTATATTCAGTTCAGAGATTTGATTGCAAAACTGAGCTCCATTGATTTTGAAATGTGCCCCAGACTGTATTTCCCCATTTCAAAATATGATTTTTTGGAAGATACTTCCTTTAAATCATTATATGTTGTTTTATTTTTTCAATAATATAGGTGACATCTTAATTATATACCCAGAATGCACAATGTGGCATTGTTCTCCAGGGGGTGTTTTTCACTAGTGTTTTCCAGTTATTGCAATGAAAAAGCAACTAGAAATCCATTTTGGAAATTATTGATTACTGGGGAAATGGAAACACATTTGGAGAGGCTCATTTTAACCTGTTTGGATTTCCCATAGGCTGCTGTTATTCTAGATCTAAGATACAATATCTACCCCATTAAAAACCAACACTTCACCTGTAGAACTGCCTTATTACATGTGCAGGTGATTAGTTTTCTAAAGAGATTAAAACTATGTTTTATTTCACTTTGTTTTGTGCAAAGTGAGAAAATCTCTCTCAAACCTCCGCCCCTTTAGAAATATCCAAAATCATTTGGATAACTCCCTTGTCTTTTTCTGAAATTCAGCAAACATTAAGCTCATTTTATTAGCCGTTAGTAGCAAGTCATCTTAGGAACCCATGCTAGCAACAATGAAGTGGGCCAAAAGAGGAGGAGGAGAAAAGCTCACCACTAAAAGGGTTTTAAAGGAAAAAAGTGGTACATGGTACATACTAACCAGTATATAGTTACCCATAATTCTTAGCCAGTGAGTTGAGCCATGCAAATCACTTTAGTATTCCCCAATTTTACAATTCCAAGCATTCTGACTATTGTATTTAACACATACCTCTACCTGTTGTGTACATGAGCTTGTGTCTTTTTGGCCCTCATCAGTACAAAGTATAGCATTCACAGCTGTGTAGAATAGGACTTGACACATGCAACTTTAGAGAAAGCTATGCCTAGTGGACATTGGACCTACTTAAAGATTTATTCCTGGGGACAGCCTTTATGCGTTATAAAAAATCCTGTATATAGACCATGTAATAAAACACAATTACTGCGTTAATTATATAATAATTACCTATAATAAACTCACAGAGCACTCCAGGCAAACCAGAAACACTCTGTTAGTTTTGGATCTTCTGTACTTCCCTGATATTGCTTGGAACCCACTGGGGACGCTCTGGTGGGTTCGTCAAGACTGGCTCTACAGGCATCTTGTGTTTCACAGTAAAACAGTTGTTTCACAAGGACAGGCATCAGATTTCAGACTTTTGAAATCCATTTTAATAGTCATTGATAATTTCAACTGTAAAGATCATAAGCAGACATGTCCACAAACTTTGTGAGCAGGTCATTGTACTGTGAAAGCCACCAAGATACAGTAACAAATAGTAACACAATGATCAGTTCTGTGTTGGAGGCACTAATAATTAGCACAATGTTACAGGTATAAATGATCTCTTACTCATATAATATAAACCACTAACTACAAGTTCTGAATTGGATTCATATCTTGACTCTGCTAATACTTCCGCGAGAGTGACAGCCAGTAACAGATGCCTTATCAGTGGAAAATATCTAGAGATGTTAAAAAGCAGATACATGTTTATCTTACCACTGATGTATAAAATGTGCATATTGCTCCGGTTGAAAACAGAGATGCCCAAATGTCTAGGCCAGTTACTATAAGAAAAAAAGGTAGAAAGTAAAAGTATTGGAGGCGCTCCTCGTTATTTGCATCATACATACAATACAAAGTAGAATAGCATATGCAATGCTAACAACAAATGCTGAATTATAGCAAATGCCATAAACCAGACAATGAAGCAGATAAAAAGTATTACAATTTAGGAGTGGGAAAGCATTATAGATGTTTCAAGAAGAATTTTTAAGAAAAAAATATATTACAGCTTACTGTAGGATGGGAAAATACACAGATGTGTGGTATGAGTGCAAATGTTTCAGAATTATTATGTTTAACAACTGAAACATCTGGAAGTTGAGACACAAAGAACACAGTGACATACATTTCTAATGAATAATTCTAGCATGTTAGCATTATAACAACCTTGATTAAGAATGAGTGCTGGAGCATAGATCACAATTCCAGTGTATAGCATCTGTGGAGGGAAACAAAGATAGCTTTAGGAGCGGTTAAAGCCATTAAAGTGTACCAAAACTTATATAGATGAGTTGTCCTTCTTTAAGAGATAAACTTATGGGCATTCCAATCTGGGATGTCCTGCCACGTGAAGTTTCCCTCCAAACTCACCTAATTACGTGATCACTTGGCTAAGCTGCGGCTAAGCTTTGCCGCACTCTGAGGCACCCCACAGCTGCCCGTTTCTAATAAGCCAGTGTGGGGAAGACATTCTAGTCTTCCAGGCTCAGTAAGTGCGCAGTGCGGGGGTGCAGGCAGAGGACCCGCATGTGTGCTGTTGGATTGAGGATTGAGGTGAGTATACAGAGAAAAGAAGGAGTTTAACACTCTGAGGCATCCCAAATTAGAAAGTATAAGGGAAGTCTTTTAGACTATAGTCCAGGTTTTGGAACATTTTTAAAGTGTCAGGTCATTTTGCATGAGCATACTTACAGTTCCAATAAGAAACTGGATGGTGCCACAGAGTCGAACACTTCTTGAAAATCTCATCTCCAAATACTGTGTGTGGATAAGGCAGTTATTATCCATGGTGTCAAAGTCGGAACAATACAAATAAACATGATAGAATGGAAACATAGTAAAACTATAAAGTATTTAGGAAACACATGGCACTGGAAATGTCATTATCTTACTTGGTAGGTGCTTGTGATCCCAAGTCTGTAGAATACCGGCATGAAAATGTAGGCAGTTAGCAAGCTGTTTAATATCTGGCCAATGCACATCTGCAGGAACTTGGCACCATATCGATAGGCTTCAGCTGGAACTCCAAGTACTTGCACAGCAGACATAAAGCTAGCAGAAAGAGACATGCCAACAGGCACAGCTGTCATGCTCCTGCCTCCAGTAAAGAAGTCATCAGAGGACTTTTGCCCTCCTCGAAATAGAGCATAGAACAGTCCAATGCCAGTAGATGCCAAAAGCATCAGTGCAAAGACACCATAGTCCCAGAGAGAGAACGTAAGTACTGTTTTTACATAAGGTACATAAGTGTCCATTGAACCTACAAACAGTGAAGAAAAAAAGGAAAATGAAACATATTTTATCATTAACCGCATATTTAATATTTAATGTCTAAAACATTAGGCATGTGTATTGGTGCTGCTTAATAAAATGTTTAACAAAGTTTAACGATAAAAAAACACTTGAACATGCATTTTGTTACAACAAGCATTAATAATGAAACTGAAATTTTGATTATCTAAAATGTCCAATGCATAGCCAAACAAGGTATTACACACAAGTGAATTGTAATTTACAACTGTCTGTGGGTACGTAAATTATGGGAGCTAGAAGGCTAATGTGCTAGAAAAATAATAACAATGCAAATATCCTCAAGAAAAATAAAATGTGATATAATAGTGATTTCAGCACAGCTTAATTATGGATCATTTAAGAGATAGAGTTTAAAAAAATGAATTCAAACTGTAAAATGCAATATTTGCCTTACCTGAGAGAGTCATCACAGAGATCCAGTAATCCTTGCTTGCTACTGAACAATGAAAACAGAGAGAGAAGGTGTTATAAAGAACGAGAAAAGGTGGAAAGCTGAGGGAGGAGGAGTTCTGAACTACTTGAAGAACGCCCCAGACTAATATCTAAGCATGTTCACAGCTAGCAATTAAAGCACATGTGTCTGTTACTGTTTACTGTAACCTCTATGTCCCTAAAGTCTCAATTGCATAACTTCCCATTATAAGGCTTCTAAATACAGCTATTGTTAAAGGGGAAATGTAGTGTAATAGTTTATAGGCATATTTATTATACTTTATATGATTACAGATATTACACACCTGAATATCTAATAACAACCAAATAGGATGTGAGCTTGAGATTCTGCCATTTTCCTGCCATCGTGCCCCATGAATGCAATAGATTATATTCACACCTAGCTGCCAACAAGGTGCCTCAATAGCTGAGGTGTGTTCTGAGCTGCAGGTCATTTCCTCTTGAAAAGGAAACTTTGAATTCCTAATTAGGTTGGACCCAGACCCAGACATTCAAATACACAGTAGACACGGGCATTGGTTGATATTTGTAAAAAGCCACGTAACTCTGTAACTGAAATATGACAGTTATGACTATAGTAAATAAAGTCTTATTCAGGATTTTAGAACTTTTCATTTCATTCTAAACATAGCATATATTTATATGATAATTCACATAGTATTAGATGCTGTATAATATGTATTTAGTGTTTGGGTTCATTTATCTAAGAAATTAATGGGGATCATGAATTTCTTGGCTACAATATGACAACACGCATATTGAGAGAATTATATTACTTTATAGAATATTTATCTAATCTCTCAGAGGCGGGTTAGTAGGCAGTATAATGCAAACCCTTTAGAAACACCCAGAAGTCTGGGAATGCTGGCCAAATCCCATAGTGTTAGTAGATTAGGTGGCTAGTTGCGGGGTATTGAGTTAATGGACAGACCCCCCTACCTGAAGTATAATGGCCTTTCACTCTCTCTCCTTTATAACATTATTGTACTGTAACTAACTTATAACTTATCATGTGATAGCTGCCTGTAACATTTAAAGTGGACCAACGCCCAGCCAGAAATCTATAAGATTCGCCTGCCGATCCAATCCCTCCCCGTGGGGCATCCAAAATCGGAATGCCCCGCTGTGTGAAACCCCCTAGGACGCCCACTAACCTTACCTGAATCCCGGTCCAACGGCGCATGCGCGGGCCGTGGCCGCATCTCGCGCTTCTCTCTAGCAGGGAGCGGGCTCCCTGTTAGAGGGAAGCGCGAGATGCGACCGCCAGCGTGCTTGGAGCCGCTGAGCTTTGACACCGCTTTGATGCGCATACCTCACCAGCTCCGAGTGCACTGATTGGACGAGTGGCTGTGCATGCGCCGTAGGAGTAGGGTGAGGTGAGTTTAATCCTGCGATCTGGGGGGTCTCACATAGTGGGGCACCCCGATCGAGGGGAGTCAAAATCCTGGATGTTGGTCCACTTTAAGGTGATCTGGGGAAATTTCAGAAACATATTGGATAAATGAAGGTTATTTACTGTGCTGGTGAATTAAACTCGTTTTCATTTACTGTGTGTGGTGGATAATTTCTTACATAATAGATTGTATGTGCAAGGCATCTGAGGAAATGTTTCTTTTTAGGACACTTCACTGGATGTGTTAGGACAGCCTCAGCGACCATTGGTTTGTATCAGATTGATGGCCATGGGGCTGATATGATTATCAGTTTTCGCAATATTTATAGTGTTAATCTCTAATAGATTTGCACATCAAATATTAATTAAATTATAGCTTCCCCTCTATGTATGTATTATTATTTAATTAATGCTTCTAAGCTGGTATGAAATATGTTTACACACCTACACCATACAACCTATTTACAGGGGGTGGTAGTACTGTACATCTAGGCCAATTTGTAGTTCAGTTAGCATTAGGGGTTTACATAATCTAGAAGCAGGGGAGGTAGCTGCTACTGGGCCCTTGGTAGGTAGGGCCATCTAGATCAGCAGCCATTGTGCAATGGAAACCACAGACACAGGGCACAGGGAGTTGTTATATCTCTTTAAAACATAATGTGATGTACCAGCACTGCATACTGCACTATTAATGTTGTCAAGGGCGAGCGGTGGGGGACCCAGGATGTGTGTTGTAAAAATGGAGCGTTGTGGGACTGGAGGCTGTGTGTTGTCAAAAGTGAGGAACTAAGAAGCCACCATCTGTCTGTGGCAGCCACCATCTGGTGACAGAAGGTCCTTCTTATTCCCTGGCTACTAAAATTGTAATACAAAAGAGATGGCATACACTATATATGCCCGCTGAAAGTATGCCTGAGAACACCTGAGCTGTCTTTGCACATTGGTCTTAAAGCAGAACAGAACCTATGGAGGCCGGCTCGGAATTCTAAAAGACATCCAAACAGGGATGCCTAGTTGTGTGAACCCCCCCCCCCCCCCCCCCGTAGCCTGGAAAACTCACCTTTGGCCTGGGTCCCATGGCCATATCCCCAACATCTCTGGGCTGAGGTGCACACCTGTGTCAGCTATTCAGATAGGCTAGGGATGGGTCACTAATATGCATGGCATACAGCGCTGATTGGAAAGCTTGCACATGCTCCGTTGGATTGGTGGTCAAGTAAGTTTTACTGGTGATCTGAGGGAAAGGCAAATCAGAATGCCCTTTTGGGCAAGGAACAAAACCTGTGTTTTTGTTTATGTCCACTTCCTCAGCCAGAAAAGTACCTTTTGGGTATCTTGAGAACAGTCACTTAAGTTCATGGTTGGTGAAAGTTTTGCTATGGTGCAAGCATTTGATGAGGTGGAACCTACATCTTATGTTAAAGCACCTGTTAAGGTGTAGCTGTCTGCAAATTGTTTTGCAATAAGAGGAGAATGGAGAACAAATACATTGATTCTGTGCCGACTGGCTTAGCAAACATTGATGACAGGGAACTAAAATCTGCAATGCAATCGGATGACTAGCAAATATAGTTCTCATTATAGAAGGACTTGGGGGAACTTCCTCCAAGCAGTACCAGACGTCCTATACATTGCAGACCAACCCCACAAGAAAAAAAAGTAGTTGAACAAGTGGCAAATAGGTGAAGAAGACCAGATCCTCATGATAAAATGAATACAGACATTACATTCTAGTGTTTGGAAGGTAGCTGATTTCTTAGTTAAGGACAGTCCCACTGAAAGTCATTCTTGGGTAAAAAAACAACAACACTATACTCACCTTTCATCCCTTGCTGTGTTCATACACTTACGGTATCATGCAGTCCCAGTCCCGCGCCACTGCCTCCATCGCTTTGTCAAGCCACTCTTCTCTGCGTACCTGCAATGGACCACATTGCGCCATTCATTACCAGGAACTATGGCACGCCCCTCTCCATTGCAGTGGAGCATTCCATAGTTCCTGTGAAGAGGGAACGGGCCGGTCCAGTGTCCACTGCATGGCAAGAAGATATGGTGGAGGCGGCAGTGCCTGGCATGGGACTGGGATGGGGGATCTGGTAAGTGAGTGAGAAGGGACTAGCAGCGATAGACTGCACAGGATGAAAGGTGAGTATAGTGTTTTTCTTTTTGACTTGAAGAACTACTTTAAAGATCCCATCGACATGTTAATTGAATATTTTGCTAGGAACATTAGCTTATCCTCTGGTTTGGTTCCATCTTTTGCAGTCACTTGGGTTAACAGGCCAAAGTTTAAAAAGCAAATGTTTAAAAAGATGTACAGCCAAATATGGTTCTGAATTGCACCAGGGAAAGAAAAATGTCAATCAAAAAAAGCGAGTAAACAAAATACTCAGGGTGCTGAATCAACCCCTTATATAAAGGATTATGGTATAGTTTCAAATGTAGTCTGTGCTTAGGGTTGCCACCTGGCCAATATTCTTGTTTTATTGGCCACTGGCCTGGTAGTGTCAGTATTTGTTGTTTTATTGGTAATTGTAATTGCGAGTATACTTTTCCCATCCTCAATTATCAGAAAAAAAAAACAAATACCAGCACCACCAGGGCAGTTGCCAATAAAGTAAAAAAGAAATACAGGTCAGGTGGCAACCTGTTCTGCGCTCAGTTGGTCAAATAAGCAACAAAAAAAGATTAAGAGGGGTCCATTGTGAAATTAAGATATGCAAAACTATTGGGAGAGGGTTTTTAAGCTAGGTGGACCTAATAAGAGTAAGGTCTATGTCCACAAGTTAATGTCCTCATAAAAAGTCAAGCATCATATTAGTATACACATGCTGCATCTGAATGTGTTCTTGTTTTTATATGGTGTGCCAAAAATGTATTTATAATGTTGATTAGGAGAGGTGGAGTACTGCAATTAAAATAACAACCGCTTCCATGTTTTCACACTGACAACCGAGATAAACTGGCAGTGGAAAAGCAGGCTTTGTAAAGGCTTTGGTCAGAAAGGAGTTACATTTATTTTGGCGCTTATGGGGGGGGGGGGGGGGTAAGCGGGGTTCAACACAAGGTAGACCGTGATTATCCTAGGAGGGGGGGCACCTTTCTCCCAAATAATTTTTTGGGGGATTCCATTGGCACACAGCCTTTTTTATTCTTTGCTGGATGGGGGTTACTGCAGTCTTCTACACGGTGTCTTCCAACATAAGGCCAGCCCTGATCTTATATCTTATATTAATCTAAAAGAGGGTGGTGAGAAGAAACTATATACCATGCAGAACACAGAGATTTCGGTTTCATCATCGCACCAAAATGAAATTCTCATCATTTGGGGAAATTCAGCACAGGTTGAGATTTTCTTGTTTCCTCGCCAAATCAAACTTGTATGCGACAATTCTCACTTCCATCCGTGACTTTACAACCTGCATTACATTTTACTGAATGCGAGTTGTAAATTATTTCAGTGAAAATGCTATGACACCAATGCCAGCCTGGTTTCATAAAAAATAGGTACCTTCCCAGCCAATTAGACTGGGCACCATGCATAGGAGTTTAGTCCTGCAAAGGCCTCTGGTTATACAGGTGTACCAGCTCTTAGGTCCATACTGGGGTATGGGGACGTAGGTAATTGGGCGGGGGTACCTGAGAGAGACACCTGCTGATAATATGCCTGCACCCTGACCCCTGAACTAGTATAGGGTTCCCTTACCAATTCACCATAAGTAAAGTTATAAAACACACTACACACAAATACATTTAATACTCTAAATTTTACTACTTACCAGTCTGCATCTTTCTTTCTTTTGGGGCCCCTCCAATGTCTTCTTTAGGAGGCAGCATCAAAAGATGATGCTCCACTGCCATTATTATCACAGGGGGCAGGTCCTCCTTCCATCCCACCTGCTAGCCAGAAGTAATGATCTTCAAGCCGGGCTGAAGGCTTTTATAGAAAGCTTTTATAGAAGGCTTTAATACCTCAGAGGTGAACTCTGAGAATTTCCCACCCCCACATGACCAATTACATCACTGGAGGGGGTTTGCCTGGGAAAAGACCCTCCAAACTCCTACCCTCCAGTGAAATGTTGGTCACATTGGGAGATTCCAGAGAGGCTCCACCTCTCTGGTGTCTGACAGGGTGTTCAGTATGTGATTAATATCTAAGCTGCCAATCAGGAGTCATGGTCCTCAGGCTGAGCTAAAGGCTTTTATATCTCAGAGTTGGTGCCTTCACATGACCAATTATGTCAGTGGAGGGGGTTTTCCTGAGAAAAGCCCCTCCATACTCCTATGCTCTAGTGACATGTTGGTCACATGGGGAGTCTGTCAAAACCCTTAGCTGGAAACTGAGAAAGAAGAAGTGGGGCCTGTGTCCTTCTTCACTCCATTTTCTTCCTGGCATGTAATAACATTACCATCTATGGCTACCAGACTACTGGAAGGTGATCTTCTTTTATATTCAGGCTGAACTAAATAGACTAAAGGTCTTTATTGAGCCTTACATAGTACAATACTATGTTACTATGAGGCTGATTCATTAATAGCGGCAGGTAGCGACAGATGAGCGTCTGTAGCAGGCATTTTCAGAGCGCCCGCTAGTAGTCGCTTTGCTCAGCCGTGGGTCGCTACTTCATAGCGACTCAGTCGCTGTTCAGTAATGTTGAATACATTGTGAGGAGTCGCTATTTCACCAGTACAGCGCTGTATGGGAGCGCATGTTAGCGACTGCTCATAGCGACTGCTCATAGCGACTGACTCCCACCATATTCAGCAAAAAAACAGCCTCACAAATCTCTGGTGCTGAAAAATGCTTGTTTGAAGCCCACAGCGCTGGAGGCGGTGTGTTTAAAGTGTGTTTTACAGCATCTATTCACTAGTAACAAAGCAAAAACATATGGATTTACATTGTAACCACATTGTAACATGAACACTTTAATGGCAGACCTGTAATGTCATTTCTGAAGAATTTTTTTAAAAATCATAAAAATGTGAAAAAAACATTTTTTTCAATGTCAGAAGAGGTCACAGAATTATTTGTGATTTTTTGGCAAAAAAAAAAAAAAAAAATCCGGTTTAAAGAGAAGAAAAGGTTCGTCCATTGAAATGTATTGGAGAGCGACAGGTAGCGAGAGGTCATACCTGGCGCTGTGCAAGGCTGAACGCTGGTGCTGTTCGCTGAGGCTGTGAAAATGATGAATCAGACGCTACATGGCGCTATCCCAGTCGCTAAACAGATTCTGCTTGATAAATGTGGAATTGTGTGCCGTGTCCGGCGTTCACCAGTCGCTATCTGTCGCTACCTCACATTAACCAGGCGCTACCTGATGCTATCCTTTCTTAAATAAGGGCCTATGTGTGTGTGCGGATGAGCCCATGCCCAATAGCATTTGCAAGGTACGAGGGTCAAAGAGCCTTACTTTGGTCATATTGAGTACCAGTCCTTGAGCACATTACCGGGTCAGGCTGTTCGACCCTTGTATCCTGGGATAACTAGCCCCTAAGCTTAGTTTGTCAGGTTGGTAAGCTTTAGAGGGAGTGGGCATGGTCTTTTTTCTTGATTTGGTTTTGGTAGAATTAATAAAAAAGTAGCTTCTCCTAGCCTCTCCGAATTTTCCGGGAAAAATCGTTTCGGTCCGAATTTATTCGCGATGAATCGCTATTAAAAACAGCTATTTCTGGGCATCCGAGAGCCTCCATAGGGTTGCAGAACTTTTTGCTTGGCTGTAACATGCATAGGATGCATGCTGGGTTAGTGAAATAATATTGTAAAGAAGCATGCAGATCAGAGGCGTCGCTATTAGATTCGCTGTCACAGAGCGGCACAATTACAGAGCCTTGAGGTGGTATCAGCATGATGAGCCCATATATTGGCTGAAAGACACACTTTGGACTTGGCAGCAGCATAGGGAGCCCATATATTGCCTGAAAGACACACTCTGGACTTGGCATCAGCATAGGGAGCCCATATATTGCCTGGAAGACACACCCAGGAGTTTGCAGCAGCATAGGGAGCCCATGTATTGCCTGAAAAACACAATGGAGTTGGCAGCAGCATAGGGAGCCCATATATTGCCTGAAAGAGACACTGGAGTTGGCAGCAGCATTAGGAGACCATATATTGCCTGAAAAACACACCCTGGAGTTGGCAGCAGCATAGGGAGCCCATATATTGCCTGACAGACACACCCAGGAGTTGGCAGCAGCATTAGGAGCCCATATATTGCCTGAAAGACACACCCTGGAGTTAGCAGCAGCATTAGGAGTCCATATATTGCCTCAAAGACACATTGGAGTTGGCAGCAGCATAGGGAACTCATATATTGCCTGAAAGACACAACCAGGAGTTGGCAGCAGCAGAAGGAGCTCATATATTGCCTGAAAGACACACTCAGGAGTTGGCAGCAGCATAGGGAGCCCATATATTGCCTGAAAACACATTGGAGTTGGCAGCAGCATAGGGAGCTCATATATTGCCTGAAAGACACACCCAGGAGTTGGCAGCAGCATAGGGAGCTCATATATTGCCTGAAAGTCACACCCAGGAGTTGGCAGCAGCAGCAGCATTAGGGGCCCATATATTGCCTGAAAGACACACCCAGGGGTTGGCAGCAGCATAGGGAGCCCATATATTGCCTGAAAACACATTGGAGTTGGCAGCAGCATAGGCAGCTCATATATTGCCTGAAAGACACACCCAGGAGTTGGCAGCAGCATAGGGAGCTCATATATTGCCTGAAAGACACACCCAGGAGTGGGCAGCAGCATTAGGAGCCCATATATTGCCTGAAAGACACACTCTGAACTTGGCAGCAGCATAGGGAGCTCATATATTGCCTGAAAAACACATTGGAGTTGGCAGCAGCATAGGCAGCTCATATATTGCCTGAAAGACACACCCAGGAATTGGCAGCAGCAGAAGGAGCTCATATATTGCCTGAAAGACACACCCAGGAGTTGGCAGCAGCATAGGGAGCCCATATATTGCCTGAAAGACACACCCAGGGGTTGGCAGCAGCATAGGGAGCCCATATATTGCCTGAAAACACATTGGAGTTGGCAGCAGCATAGGGAGCTCATATATTGCCTTAAAGACACACCCAGAAGTTGGCAGCAGCATAGGGAGCTCATATATTGCCTGAAAGACACACCCAGGAGTGGGCAGCAGTAGCAGCATTAGGAGCCCATATATTGCCTGAAATACACACTCTGAACTTGGCAGCAGCATAGGGAGCCCATATATTGCCTGAAAAAACACATTGAAGTTGGCAGCAGCATAGGCAGCTCATATATTGCCTGAAAGACACACCCAGGAATTGGCAGCAGCAGAAGGAGCTCATAAATTGACTGAAAGACACACCCAGGAGTTGGCAGCAGCAGCATTAGGAGCTCATATATTGCCTGAAAGACACACCCAGGGGTTGGCAGCAGCAGTAGGAGCCCATATATTGCCTGAAAGACACACCCAGGGGTTGGCAGCAGCAGTAGGAGCCCATATATTGCCTGAAAGACGCACCCAGGAGTTGGCAGCAGCAGCAGCATTAAGAGCTCATGTATTGCCTGAAAGGCACACTCTGGACTTGGCAGCAGTATTAGGAGCCCATATATTGCCTGAAAAACACATTGGAGTTGGCAGCAGCATAGGGAGCTCATATATTGCCTGAAAGACACACCCAGGAGTTGGCAGCAGCATAGGGAGCCCATATATTGCCTGAAAAACACATTGGAGTTGGCAGCAGCATTAGGAGCCCATATATTGCCTGAAAGACATAGTAGGATAGTATAGTAGGCTATAGTAGGATAGAATGCAGGTACTCTTAAAAGATAAGTGGTAGCACTGACAATGGACCCCAGTGAAAGGCAATGGGTGCTTTATACTTGTAAACCAGACTTTTTTGTACAAAAGGCAAAAGGTTAGTAGGCAGGTACTCTTAAAATATAAGTGGTAGCACTGACAGTGGCCCCCAGTGAAAGGCAATGTGTGCTTTAAACTTGTAAACCAGACTTTTGTTATACAAAAGACAAAAGGTTAGTAGGCAGGTACTCTTAAAAGAAAAGTGGTAGCACTGACAATGGCCCCCAGTGAAAGGCAATGGGTGCTTTAAACTTGTAAACCAGATTTTTTATACAAAAGGCAAAAGGTTAGTAGGCAGGTACTCTTAAAAGATAAGTGGTAGCACTGACAATGCCCCCCAGTGAAAGGCAATGGGTGCTTTAAACTTGTAAACCAGACTTTTTTTATACAAAAGGCAAAAGGTTAGTAGGCAGGTACTCTTAAAAGATAAGTGCTAGCACTGACAATGGTCCCCAGTGAAAGGCAATGGGTGCTTTAAACTTGTAAACCAGACTTTTTAATACAAAAGGTTAGGAGGCATGTACTCTTAAAAGACATGTGCTAGTATTTGGGATGCCCCCCCCCCCCCCCCCCCCGGCGAAAGGCAAAGTTTGCTTAAAAAGTGGCGTTGATTACAAAATCCAACCAGTTAGTAGACAGGTACTCTTGAAATATTTATGCTAGTGTTTGGGATGCCCCCTCTTCAAATACAGAGGTTGGCTCCTTTGATAGTGGAAAAGTGACATTAATTACAAAATGCAACCAGTTAGTAGAAAGGTACTCTCGAAATATTTATGCTAGTGTTTGGGATGCCCCCTCCTCACATACAGAGGTTGGCTCCTTTGATTGTGGTAAAGTGACGTTGATTACAAAATGCAACCAGTTAGTAGACAGGTAGTCTTGAAATATTTATGCTAGTGTTTGGGATGCCCCCTCCTCACATACAGAGGTTGGCTCCTTTGATAGTGGAAAAGGGATGTTGATTACAAAATGCAACCAGTTAGTAGACAGGTAGTCTTGAAATATTTATGAAAAAGAAGTGTATCCAGCTGGTAGATAAAACGTAGCGTTTACTGAATAAATCCTTAAAATTGCATAGCAATAAAATCCAAACGAGTTGCGGGGGACTGGTTGTGCTACTCGCCCAGCTTATTCCACATGGCGGTGACGTCTGAGGCAGCCGACGGGTGGCTTGTCCACCTGCGGGACAGGTGAGTGCTTGATTTCTCCTCCTTATAACCTGTTCTGTTTTACACACAATTTGTATGATTAAGGGCTCAGAGGAGCTTGAAACGCGTCACGGGTTTTGGTGATTCCAGGGGTCATACTGTAGATTGTACCACTTGTTTGGATTTTATTGCTATGCTATTTTAAGGATTTATTCAGTAAACGCTACGTTTTATCTACCAGCTGGATACACTTCTTTTTCTACTATATTGGGAACAATTCAGGAGTTTCCTTAATCCGTGCTGGAGGATTTGGCTGTCAAGGGTGAGCTGGTTCATGTGTAAATATTTATCTTACCTACTCCTGATTTACCGTGCTACCCTTGTGTTCATGTGACTTTTAAGCAATTATACAATAATAAGAGTGCCATCTACAGTAAAGGGATCATGGCTACATTGCCAGACAGCATTGGCTTTACCCCTATATCAGACACAGAGGCTAATTGGACAGAGACACTTGATGAGATATTTTCTATCACACAACAAGCCCCTGCTTCAGTTGAACTGCAGAATCTATATAAAGAATATGACAACTGCGCTGCAAGGAGTCAAAATTGTGTTGGGATCTGTCTTCTCTACAAAAGTATTTAGATCATAATATGATCCCAAGGGGACTACGTATTAAAAAGATACCATCATCTGCATTCGACGAGGAATTTAAAAAAGAGTGGTATGCAGTGCTAACAGAGGCATCAATAAAATTAATTAGGTTATTGATTGATCAAGAAGCCAAAACCTTAGAGGAGGTTAAAAAACTCCACATCAACATCAAAGATACCCTGGACAAATATAAAAGCAAGGATGATTACATGCGATTCAAACAACAAATGGAGAGTAGGGATGAGCGAATCGATCCGGACGAACCCGGATTCGATCCGAATTTCAGGAAAAATTCGATTCGGATCGAATCCGAATTTCCCCGCGATTCGATCACTCGAAGTTTTCCTTTAACATCCATTCATTTACATTTACAGGCATTCTAAGATGGCGGACGGGACATGTCTGGACATGTATCCCGCGCCAGTGCAAGCTGGGGCAGTCACATGCAGCCTATCAGCAGCCAGCAAGCCCGGTGACGTCACACAGCGGTATTTAACGGCGGCCATCTTGCTTTTCCTCATTTCTCTATTGCATTCGTGAGAGACAGAACGCTGTGTAGCTGAGGGACAGACAGTTAGACAGGCAGGGACAGACAGGGACAGGCTGGAGACAGGCAGGAGACAGGCAGGAGACAGGCAGGAGACAGACAGGAGACAGACAGAAAGCCAGGGAAAGGTAGGAAAAAACGGAGGCTGTGACAGGGAGATTTTTTTTTTTTTCATCCAGCCTGAGTGTTACTAGCTGGCTGACAGGCTTTGTTAGCGTTTTCAGGCTGCTTATAGTAACTAACTGTGCATATATACTGAACTGATCTTAAGTCTGCTGTGAGGCATCCCATTCTGTGACTACAGCAGCCTCTGTTTAAGACCATATAAGCATTTGCTCTTATCATATTTGAAATTAGGCCTGATAAAGACACTTTTGCTGGGCAAAGCACTACTGGACCCTGCCAGGTGCACTCCTATTTGGGGCATCCCATTCTGTGACTACAGCAGCCTCTGTTTAAGACCATATAAGCATTTGCTCTTATCATATTTGAAATTAGGCCTGATAAAGACACTTTTGCTGGGCATAGCACTACTGGACCCTGCCAGGTGCACTCCTATTTGGGGCATCCCATTCTGTGACTACAGCAGCCTCTGTTTAAGACCATATAAGCATTTGCTCTTATCATATTTGAAATTAGGCCTGATAAAGACACTTTTGCTGGGCATAGCACTACTGGACCCTGCCAGGTGCACTCCTATTTGGGGCATCCCATTCTGTGACTAAAGCAGCCTCTGTTTAAGACCATATAAGCATTTGCTCTTATCATATTTGAAATTAGGCCTGATAAAGACACTTTTGCTGGGCAAAGCACTACTGGACCCTGCCAGGTGCACTCCTATTTGGGGCATCCCATTCTGTGACTACAGCAGCCTCTGTTTAAGACCATATAAGCATTTGCTCTTATCATATTTGAAATTAGGCCTGATAAAGACACTTTTGCTGGGCAAAGCACTACTGGGCCCTGCCAGGTGCACTCCTATTTGGGGCATCCCATTCTGTGACTACATCAGCCTCTGTTTAAGACCATATAAGCATTTGCTCTTATCATATTTGAAATTAGGCCTGATAAAGACACTTTTGCTGGGCAAAGCACTACTGGACCCTGCCAGGTGCACTCCTATTTGGGGCATCCCATTCTGTGACTACAGCAGCCTCTGTTTAAGACCATATAAGCATTTGCTCTTATCATATTTGAAATTAGGCCTGATAAAGACACTTTTGCTGGGCATAGCACTACTGGACCCTGCCAGGTGCACTCCTATTTGGGGCATCCCATTCTGTGACTAAAGCAGCCTCTGTTTAAGACCATATAAGCATTTGCTCTTATCATATTTGAAATTAGGCCTGATAAAGACACTTTTGCTGGGCAAAGCACTACTGGACCCTGCCAGGTGCACTCCTATTTGGGGCATCCCATTCTGTGACTACAGCAGCCTCTGTTTAAGACCATATAAGCATTTGCTCTTATCATATTTGAAATTAGGCCTGATAAAGACACTTTTGCTGGGCATAGCACTACTGGACCCTGCCAGGTGCACTCCTATTTGGGGCATCCCATTCTGTGACTAAAGCAGCCTCTGTTTAAGACCATATAAGCATTTGCTCTTATCATATTTGAAATTAGGCCTGATAAAGACACTTTTGCTGGGCAAAGCACTACTGGACCCTGCCAGGTGCACTCCTATTTGGGGCATCCCATTCTGTGACTACAGCAGCCTTTGTTTAAGACCATATAAGCATTTGCTCTTATCATATTTGAAATTAGGCCTGATAAAGACACTTTTGCTGGGCAAAGCACTACTGGACCCTGCCAGGTGCACTCCTATTTGGGGCATCCCATTCTGTGACTACAGCAGCCTCTGTTTAAGACCATATAAGCATTTGCTCTTATCATATTTGAAATTAGGCCTGATAAAGACACTTTTGCTGGGCATAGCACTACTGGACCCTGCCAGGTGCACTCCTATTTGGGGCATCCCATTCTGTGACTAAAGCAGCCTCTGTTTAAGACCATATAAGCATTTGCTCTTATCATATTTGAAATTAGGCCTGATAAAGACACTTTTGCTGGGCAAAGCACTACTGGACCCTGCCAGGTGCACTCCTATTTGGGGCATCCCATTCTGTGACTACAGCAGCCTCTGTTTAAGACCATATAAGCATTTGCTCTTATCATATTTGAAATTAGGCCTGATAAAGACACTTTTGCTGGGCATAGCACTACTGGACCCTGCCAGGTGCACTCCTATTTGGGGCATCCCATTCTGTGACTAAAGCAGCCTCTGTTTAAGACCATATAAGCATTTGCTCTTATCATATTTGAAATTAGGCCTGATAAAGACACTTTTGCTGGGCAAAGCACTACTGGACCCTGCCAGGTGCACTCCTATTTGGGGCATCCCATTCTGTGACTACAGCAGCCTCTGTTTAAGACCATATAAGCATTTGCTCTTATCATATTTGAAATTAGGCCTGATAAAGACACTTTTGCTGGGCAAAGCACTACTGGACCCTGCCAGGTGCACTCCTATTTGGGGCATCCCATTCTGTGACTACAGCAGCCTCTGTTTAAGACCATATAAGCATTTGCTCTTATCATATTTGAAATTAGGCCTGATAAAGACACTTTTGCTGGGCAAAGCACTACTGGACCCTGCCAGGTGCACTCCTATTTGGGGCATCCCATTCTGTGACTACAGCAGCCTCTGTTTAAGACCATATAAGCATTTGCTCTTATCATATTTGAAATTAGGCCTGATAAAGACACTTTTGCTGGGCATAGCACTACTGGACCCTGCCAGGTGCACTCCTATTTGGGGCATCCCATTCTGTGACTAAAGCAGCCTCTGTTTAAGACCATATAAGCATTTGCTCTTATCATATTTGAAATTAGGCCTGATAAAGACACTTTTGCTGGGCAAAGCACTACTGGACCCTGCCAGGTGCACTCCTATTTGGGGCATCCCATTCTGTGACTACAGCAGCCTCTGTTTAAGACCATATAAGCATTTGCTCTTATCATATTTGAAATTAGGCCTGATAAAGACACTTTTGCTGGGCATAGCACTACTGGACCCTGCCAGGTGCACTCCTATTTGGGGCATCCCATTCTGTGACTAAAGCAGCCTCTGTTTAAGACCATATAAGCATTTGCTCTTATCATATTTGAAATTAGGCCTGATAAAGACACTTTTGCTGGGCAAAGCACTACTGGACCCTGCCAGGTGCACTCCTATTTGGGGCATCCCATTCTGTGACTACAGCAGCCTCTGTTTAAGACCATATAAGCATTTGCTCTTATCATATTTGAAATTAGGCCTGATAAAGACACTTTTGCTGGGCAAAGCACTACTGGACCCTGCCAGGTGCACTCCTATTTGGGGCATCCCATTCTGTGACTACAGCAGCCTCTGTTTAAGACCATATAAGCATTTGCTCTTATCATATTTGAAATTAGGCCTGATAAAGACACTTTTGCTGGGCAAAGCACTACTGGACCCTGCCAGGTGCACTCCTATTTGGGGCATCCCATTCTGTGACTACAGCAGCCTCTGTTTAAGACCATATAAGCATTTGCTCTTATCATATTTGAAATTAGGCCTGATAAAGACACTTTTGCTGGGCTGGGCAAAGCACTACTGGACCCTGCCAGGTGCACTCCTATTTGGGGCATCCCATTCTGTGACTACAGCAGCCTCTGTTTAAGACCATATAAGCATTTGCTCTTATCATATTTGAAATTAGGCCTGATAAAGACACTTTTGCTGGGCATAGCACTACTGGACCCTGCCAGGTGCACTCCTATTTGGGGCATCCCATTCTGTGACTACAGCAGCCTCTGTTTAAGACCATATAAGCATTTGCTCTTATCATATTTGAAATTAGGCCTGATAAAGACACTTTTGCTGGGCATAGCACTACTGGACCCTGCCAGGTGCACTCCTATTTGGGGCATCCCATTCTGTGACTAAAGCAGCCTCTGTTTAAGACCATATAAGCATTTGCTCTTATCATATTTGCAATTAGGCCTGATAAAGACACTTTTGCTGGGCAAAGCACTACTGGACCCTGCCAGGTGCACTCCTATTTGGGGCATCCCATTCTGTGACTACAGCAGCCTCTGTTTAAGACCATATAAGCATTTGCTCTTATCATATTTGAAATTAGGCCTGATAAAGACACTTTTGCTGGGCAAAGCACTACTGGACCCTGCCAGGTGCACTCCTATTTGGGGCATCCCATTCTGTGACTACAGCAGCCTCTGTTTAAGACCATATAAGCATTTGCTCTTATCATATTTGAAATTAGGCCTGATAAAGACACTTTTGCTGGGCATAGCACTACTGGACCCTGCCAGGTGCACTCCTATTTGGGGCATCCCATTCTGTGACTACAGCAGCCTCTGTTTAAGACCATATAAGCATTTGCTCTTATCATATTTGAAATTAGGCCTGATAAAGACACTTTTGCTGGGCATAGCACTACTGGACCCTGCCAGGTGCACTCCTATTTGGGGCATCCCATTCTGTGACTAAAGCAGCCTCTGTTTAAGACCATATAAGCATTTGCTCTTATCATATTTGCAATTAGGCCTGATAAAGACACTTTTGCTGGGCAAAGCACTACTGGACCCTGCCAGGTGCACTCCTATTTGGGGCATCCCATTCTGTGACTACAGCAGCCTCTGTTTAAGACCATATAAGCATTTGCTCTTATCATATTTGAAATTAGGCCTGATAAAGACACTTTTGCTGGGCAAAGCACTACTGGACCCTGCCAGGTGCACTCCTATTTGGGGCATCCCATTCTGTGACTACAGCAGCCTCTGTTTAAGACCATATAAGCATTTGCTCTTATCATATTTGAAATTAGGCCTGATAAAGACACTTTTGCTGGGCAAAGCACTACTGGACCCTGCCAGGTGCACTCCTATTTGGGGCATCCCATTCTGTGACTACAGCAGCCTCTGTTTAAGACCATATAAGCATTTGCTCTTATCATATTTGAAATTAGGCCTGATAAATACACTTTTGCTGGGCATAGCACTACTGGACCCTGCCAGGTGCACTCCTATTTGGGGCATCCCATTCTGTGACTAAAGCAGCCTCTGTTTAAGACCATATAAGCATTTGCTCTTATCATATTTGAAATTAGGCCTGATAAAGACACTTTTGCTGGGCAAAGCACTACTGGACCCTGCCAGGTGCACTCCTATTTGGGGCATCCCATTCTGTGACTACAGCAGCCTCTGTTTAAGACCATATAAGCATTTGCTCTTATCATATTTGAAATTAGGCCTGATAAAGACACTTTTGCTGGGCAAAGCACTACTGGACCCTGCCAGGTGCACTCCTATTTGGGGCATCCCATTCTGTGACTACAGCAGCCTCTGTTTAAGACCATATAAGCATTTGCTCTTATCATATTTGAAATTAGGCCTGATAAAGACACTTTTGCTGGGCATAGCACTACTGGACCCTGCCAGGTGCACTCCTATTTGGGGCATCCCATTCTGTGACTACAGCAGCCTCTGTTTAAGACCATATAAGCATTTGCTCTTATCATATTTGAAATTAGGCCTGATAAAGACACTTTTGCTGGGCATAGCACTACTGGACCCTGCCAGGTGCACTCCTATTTGGGGCATCCCATTCTGTGACTAAAGCAGCCTCTGTTTAAGACCATATAAGCATTTGCTCTTATCATATTTGAAATTAGGCCTGATAAAGACACTTTTGCTGGGCAAAGCACTACTGGACCCTGCCAGGTGCACTCCTATTTGGGGCATCCCATTCTGTGACTACAGCAGCCTCTGTTTAAGACCATATAAGCATTTGCTCTTATCATATTTGAAATTAGGCCTGATAAAGACACTTTTGCTGGGCAAAGCACTACTGGGCCCTGCCAGGTGCACTCCTATTTGGGGCATCCCATTCTGTGACTACATCAGCCTCTGTTTAAGACCATATAAGCATTTGCTCTTATCATATTTGAAATTAGGCCTGATAAAGACACTTTTGCTGGGCAAAGCACTACTGGACCCTGCCAGGTGCACTCCTATTTGGGGCATCCCATTCTGTGACTACAGCAGCCTCTGTTTAAGACCATATAAGCATTTGCTCTTATCATATTTGAAATTAGGCCTGATAAAGACACTTTTGCTGGGCATAGCACTACTGGACCCTGCCAGGTGCACTCCTATTTGGGGCATCCCATTCTGTGACTAAAGCAGCCTCTGTTTAAGACCATATAAGCATTTGCTCTTATCATATTTGAAATTAGGCCTGATAAAGACACTTTTGCTGGGCAAAGCACTACTGGACCCTGCCAGGTGCACTCCTATTTGGGGCATCCCATTCTGTGACTACAGCAGCCTCTGTTTAAGACCATATAAGCATTTGCTCTTATCATATTTGAAATTAGGCCTGATAAAGACACTTTTGCTGGGCATAGCACTACTGGACCCTGCCAGGTGCACTCCTATTTGGGGCATCCCATTCTGTGACTAAAGCAGCCTCTGTTTAAGACCATATAAGCATTTGCTCTTATCATATTTGAAATTAGGCCTGATAAAGACACTTTTGCTGGGCAAAGCACTACTGGACCCTGCCAGGTGCACTCCTATTTGGGGCATCCCATTCTGTGACTACAGCAGCCTTTGTTTAAGACCATATAAGCATTTGCTCTTATCATATTTGAAATTAGGCCTGATAAAGACACTTTTGCTGGGCAAAGCACTACTGGACCCTGCCAGGTGCACTCCTATTTGGGGCATCCCATTCTGTGACTACAGCAGCCTCTGTTTAAGACCATATAAGCATTTGCTCTTATCATATTTGAAATTAGGCCTGATAAAGACACTTTTGCTGGGCATAGCACTACTGGACCCTGCCAGGTGCACTCCTATTTGGGGCATCCCATTCTGTGACTAAAGCAGCCTCTGTTTAAGACCATATAAGCATTTGCTCTTATCATATTTGAAATTAGGCCTGATAAAGACACTTTTGCTGGGCAAAGCACTACTGGACCCTGCCAGGTGCACTCCTATTTGGGGCATCCCATTCTGTGACTACAGCAGCCTCTGTTTAAGACCATATAAGCATTTGCTCTTATCATATTTGAAATTAGGCCTGATAAAGACACTTTTGCTGGGCATAGCACTACTGGACCCTGCCAGGTGCACTCCTATTTGGGGCATCCCATTCTGTGACTAAAGCAGCCTCTGTTTAAGACCATATAAGCATTTGCTCTTATCATATTTGAAATTAGGCCTGATAAAGACACTTTTGCTGGGCAAAGCACTACTGGACCCTGCCAGGTGCACTCCTATTTGGGGCATCCCATTCTGTGACTACAGCAGCCTCTGTTTAAGACCATATAAGCATTTGCTCTTATCATATTTGAAATTAGGCCTGATAAAGACACTTTTGCTGGGCAAAGCACTACTGGACCCTGCCAGGTGCACTCCTATTTGGGGCATCCCATTCTGTGACTACAGCAGCCTCTGTTTAAGACCATATAAGCATTTGCTCTTATCATATTTGAAATTAGGCCTGATAAAGACACTTTTGCTGGGCAAAGCACTACTGGACCCTGCCAGGTGCACTCCTATTTGGGGCATCCCATTCTGTGACTACAGCAGCCTCTGTTTAAGACCATATAAGCATTTGCTCTTATCATATTTGAAATTAGGCCTGATAAAGACACTTTTGCTGGGCATAGCACTACTGGACCCTGCCAGGTGCACTCCTATTTGGGGCATCCCATTCTGTGACTAAAGCAGCCTCTGTTTAAGACCATATAAGCATTTGCTCTTATCATATTTGAAATTAGGCCTGATAAAGACACTTTTGCTGGGCAAAGCACTACTGGACCCTGCCAGGTGCACTCCTATTTGGGGCATCCCATTCTGTGACTACAGCAGCCTCTGTTTAAGACCATATAAGCATTTGCTCTTATCATATTTGAAATTAGGCCTGATAAAGACACTTTTGCTGGGCATAGCACTACTGGACCCTGCCAGGTGCACTCCTATTTGGGGCATCCCATTCTGTGACTAAAGCAGCCTCTGTTTAAGACCATATAAGCATTTGCTCTTATCATATTTGAAATTAGGCCTGATAAAGACACTTTTGCTGGGCAAAGCACTACTGGACCCTGCCAGGTGCACTCCTATTTGGGGCATCCCATTCTGTGACTACAGCAGCCTCTGTTTAAGACCATATAAGCATTTGCTCTTATCATATTTGAAATTAGGCCTGATAAAGACACTTTTGCTGGGCAAAGCACTACTGGACCCTGCCAGGTGCACTCCTATTTGGGGCATCCCATTCTGTGACTACAGCAGCCTCTGTTTAAGACCATATAAGCATTTGCTCTTATCATATTTGAAATTAGGCCTGATAAAGACACTTTTGCTGGGCAAAGCACTACTGGACCCTGCCAGGTGCACTCCTATTTGGGGCATCCCATTCTGTGACTACAGCAGCCTCTGTTTAAGACCATATAAGCATTTGCTCTTATCATATTTGAAATTAGGCCTGATAAAGACACTTTTGCTGGGCTGGGCAAAGCACTACTGGACCCTGCCAGGTGCACTCCTATTTGGGGCATCCCATTCTGTGACTACAGCAGCCTCTGTTTAAGACCATATAAGCATTTGCTCTTATCATATTTGAAATTAGGCCTGATAAAGACACTTTTGCTGGGCATAGCACTACTGGACCCTGCCAGGTGCACTCCTATTTGGGGCATCCCATTCTGTGACTACAGCAGCCTCTGTTTAAGACCATATAAGCATTTGCTCTTATCATATTTGAAATTAGGCCTGATAAAGACACTTTTGCTGGGCATAGCACTACTGGACCCTGCCAGGTGCACTCCTATTTGGGGCATCCCATTCTGTGACTAAAGCAGCCTCTGTTTAAGACCATATAAGCATTTGCTCTTATCATATTTGCAATTAGGCCTGATAAAGACACTTTTGCTGGGCAAAGCACTACTGGACCCTGCCAGGTGCACTCCTATTTGGGGCATCCCATTCTGTGACTACAGCAGCCTCTGTTTAAGACCATATAAGCATTTGCTCTTATCATATTTGAAATTAGGCCTGATAAAGACACTTTTGCTGGGCAAAGCACTACTGGACCCTGCCAGGTGCACTCCTATTTGGGGCATCCCATTCTGTGACTACAGCAGCCTCTGTTTAAGACCATATAAGCATTTGCTCTTATCATATTTGAAATTAGGCCTGATAAAGACACTTTTGCTGGGCATAGCACTACTGGACCCTGCCAGGTGCACTCCTATTTGGGGCATCCCATTCTGTGACTACAGCAGCCTCTGTTTAAGACCATATAAGCATTTGCTCTTATCATATTTGAAATTAGGCCTGATAAAGACACTTTTGCTGGGCATAGCACTACTGGACCCTGCCAGGTGCACTCCTATTTGGGGCATCCCATTCTGTGACTAAAGCAGCCTCTGTTTAAGACCATATAAGCATTTGCTCTTATCATATTTGCAATTAGGCCTGATAAAGACACTTTTGCTGGGCAAAGCACTACTGGACCCTGCCAGGTGCACTCCTATTTGGGGCATCCCATTCTGTGACTACAGCAGCCTCTGTTTAAGACCATATAAGCATTTGCTCTTATCATATTTGAAATTAGGCCTGATAAAGACACTTTTGCTGGGCAAAGCACTACTGGACCCTGCCAGGTGCACTCCTATTTGGGGCATCCCATTCTGTGACTACAGCAGCCTCTGTTTAAGACCATATAAGCATTTGCTCTTATCATATTTGAAATTAGGCCTGATAAAGACACTTTTGCTGGGCAAAGCACTACTGGACCCTGCCAGGTGCACTCCTATTTGGGGCATCCCATTCTGTGACTACAGCAGCCTCTGTTTAAGACCATATAAGCATTTGCTCTTATCATATTTGAAATTAGGCCTGATAAATACACTTTTGCTGGGCATAGCACTACTGGACCCTGCCAGGTGCACTCCTATTTGGGGCATCCCATTCTGTGACTAAAGCAGCCTCTGTTTAAGACCATATAAGCATTTGCTCTTATCATATTTGAAATTAGGCCTGATAAAGACACTTTTGCTGGGCAAAGCACTACTGGACCCTGCCAGGTGCACTCCTATTTGGGGCATCCCATTCTGTGACTACAGCAGCCTCTGTTTAAGACCATATAAGCATTTGCTCTTATCATATTTGAAATTAGGCCTGATAAAGACACTTTTGCTGGGCAAAGCACTACTGGACCCTGCCAGGTGCACTCCTATTTGGGGCATCCCATTCTGTGACTAAAGCAGCCTCTGTTTAAGACCATATAAGCATTTGCTCTTATCATATTTGAAATTAGGCCTGATAAAGACACTTTTGCTGGGCATAGCACTACTGGACCCTGCCAGGTGCACTCCTATTTGGGGCATCCCATTCTGTGACTACAGCAGCCTCTGTTTAAGACCATATAAGCATTTGCTCTTATCATATTTGAAATTAGGCCTGATAAAGACACTTTTGCTGGGCATAGCACTACTGGACCCTGCCAGGTGCACTCCTATTTGGGGCATCCCATTCTGTGACTACAGCAGCCTCTGTTTAAGACCATATAAGCATTTGCTCTTATCATATTTGAAATTAGGCCTGATAAAGACACTTTTGCTGGGCAAAGCACTACTGGACCCTGCCAGGTGCACTCCTATTTGGGGCATCCCATTCTGTGACTACAGCAGCCTCTGTTTAAGACCATATAAGCATTTGCTCTTATCATATTTGAAATTAGGCCTGATAAAGACACTTTTGCTGGGCAAAGCACTACTGGACCCTGCCAGGTGCACTCCTATTTGGGGCATCCCATTCTGTGACTACAGCAGCCTCTGTTTAAGACCATATAAGCATTTGCTCTTATCATATTTGAAATTAGGCCTGATAAAGACACTTTTGCTGGGCATAGCACTACTGGACCCTGCCAGGTGCACTCCTATTTGGGGCATCCCATTCTGTGACTACAGCAGCCTCTGTTTAAGACCATATAAGCATTTGCTCTTATCATATTTGAAATTAGGCCTGATAAAGACACTTTTGCTGGGCAAAGCACTACTGGACCCTGCCAGGTCCATTCCTGTTGGGGCATCCCATTCTGTGACTAAAGCAGCCTCTGTTTAAGACCGTATAAGCATTTGCTCTTATCATATTTGAAATTAGCCTGATAAAGACACTTTTGCTGGGCATAGTACTACTGGATCTTTTTTGGGGGGCATCCCATTCTGTGACTAAAGCAGCCTCTGTTTAAGACCATATAAGCATTTGCTCTTATCATATTTGAAATTAGCCTGATAAAGACACTTTTGCTGGGCATAGCACTACTTGTCCCTGCCAGGGCATCCCATTCTGTGACTAAAGCAGCCTCTGTTTAAGACCATATAAGCATTTGCTCTTATCATATTTGAAATTAGCCTGATAAAGACACTTTTGCTGGGCATAGTACTACTGGATCTTTTTTGGGGGCATCCCATTCTGTGACTAAAGCAGCCTCTGTTTAAGACCATATAAGCATTTGCTCTTATTATATTTATATTATAAGACACTTTTGCTGGGCATAGGCTTACTGCTGCCTGCCAGGTGCACTTCTGTTGAGGCATCCCATTCTGTAACATAGCATACCCCTCTTTATTTACACTAAGCAGCTCTCTTATTTACACTAAGCAGGCCTGTTGGAGGCTGAGTGTTACTGCTCACTTTTGGTGTGCATTATATTCTGTTTCATATAGACCCACCGCTGCCCGGGGGATCTTAAAATATCACCTACTCCCACGCCAGTTAGACTATGTCGGGCAGACAAGTGCCTGGAAGTGAAAAGAGGAGTGGCAGAGGCCAAGATTCCGCAGGCAGAGCTCGCATCAGACTGGGGGCCAGTAGCAGCAGGAGTCACGCTGAGAGACCTAATCTGCCAGTATCTGCTAGTGGTCGGGTCTCCACCAGTAACGCATCTGCCGTGGTAGATTGGTTGACGCGCTCATCAACAACATCATCACAACTTACGTCTGAGACCCCCAGTCTAGGGTCGGTAGGTTCCTCTGACACAACCCTGAGTTGGCATGCCCCGAGAGCAGTCCCTGTCCTCCCATTGCCTCTGTCCTACGCCGTTCCCTCCCCCAGCGACGTATCCTATGCTTTGGGTTCAGCTCCACTCTTTAGTGAGGAGGACCATCAGATAGAGGACAGTCAGCAGCTACTGCCCAGCCAAGAAATGGAGGTGGCTTCTCTAGCTAGGCAGACAGATAGTGATGTGGACAGTGTCGTGGGTGCTGCGAGCGTTCCAGCTCCTGCGCCAGACACTGTTGACGAATCCACGAACATCAGTGACGTACAGCCACAACTCGGTGATGATGATGATGACGATGAAGCCGATCGCACTTGGGAGCCGGGTGATGAAGGGGCTTCATCGTCATCATCAGGAGAAGAGGGGCGCAGGTTGCCCCGGAGTCAGCAGCTGAGGCAGCAAGGTGGTAGCAGTCAGCATGGGGGCACAATTCCAAAGCCTGGAGCCGGCCGGGGCCGGGGTAGAGCACCTGCTGTGCGGCAGTCTACCTTATCGGGAGGTAGTGGAGCAGGGGTTTCTGGAGTTGGCAACAGCAGCAGTGAATCAGTGAGGCCAGGGGGTGGGAAAAGTAGCTACTCGGCAGTGTGGCAGTTTTTCCTGAGGCATCCGCAGGAGGGTAACATGGCCACATGCAAGATATGTAGGCAAAAGGTGAAGCGTGGCCAGGGTCCAAATGTTGGCACCACGGCCCTGCGTCAACATATGATGCGTCACCATAAAACGACCTGGGAGAACCGAGGCTCCCAAGGGGTGGTCCAGTCTGCTTCCTCACCAAGTGAGCTCCCAATTTCTGCCAGCCAAGGCTCCAGCACCTCAGCCGAAGGCAGCTGTGCGTCATACCCATCCTCTGTCACTCCTGCTCCTCCTCCTCCTCCTCCAAGTCATGCATCCCGCCAGCAATCCATCAGCGAAGCCATGTCCAAGAGACAGCAGTATGCGCCCACTCATCCTACGGCGCAGAAGCTGAATGTGCTCCTGTCCAAGTTGCTGGTGCTGCAGTCGCTCCCTTTTCAGGTGGTGGAATCTGCACCTTTCAGAGAACTGATGGCTTGTGCCGAGCCGAGGTGGAGAGTCCCAAGCCGTCATTTCTTTGCCAAGAAGGCAGTACCAGCGCTGCACACTTTTGTTGAACAGAAGGTGGGCCAGTCCTTGAGCCTGTCGGTGTGTAGCAAAATACATGGCAGCGCCGACATCTGGAGCTGTAACTACGGTCAGGGGCAGTACATGTCGTTTACGGCCCACTGGGTGAATGTGGTCCCTTTGCAGCAGCAACTTGGACAGGTCACGCCGCTTCGGCCTCCGCGCTCTCTGCCCATTGGGCCTGTGACACCGTGCGACTCGGCCTCCTCATCCTCCACTGTAGGCCATCTCCTCACCCTCCACTGTAGGCTCAAGTCTCAGTGCCCCTCCAGTCTACCATGTGTGCAGGGCACGGAGGTGTCACGCAGTGCTTCACATGGTTTGTCTTGGCGAACGGAGTCACACAGGGGAGGAACTGCTTAAATGTATTCATCAGGAAATCCAAACATGGCTTACTCCGAGAAAACTTAAAATGGGAATCATGGTTACCGACAATGGGAAGAACATTTTGTCTGCGCTGCGCCAAGGAAGCCTGACCCATGCCCCCTGCATGGCTCACGTCTTCAATCTGGTTGTCAAGCGGTTTCTGAAGTGTTCCCCCCATCTGCAGGACATCCTAACAACTTCACGGAAACTTTGCATGCACTTCAGCCACTCCTACACCGCCAAACACACCCTTCTTGAGCTACAGCGTCAGAATGGTATCCCCCAACATAGTCTGATTTGCGATGTTTCCACCCGTTGGAATTCCACCCTTCACATGTTGGACCGATTATATGAACAGAGAAAAGCCATCACGGATTTCCTGATGATCCAAGCAGATAGGGGGACTCCCCTGTGTAACTTCAATGTCAACCAGTGGCAGCTCATACGTGACACCTGCCGTTTGCTCAGGCCCTTTGAGGAAGCCACTTTATTTGTCAGTCGGCAGGATTACGGGATGAACAACGTGATTCCACTGCTTCATGTACTACAGCACATGTTGGAAACCATGGCTGGTCAGGGCACTGGAGACATGGCGTTTACATCTTACGGCCACATGAACCCCGTTGGAGCTGAACTGGAGGAGGAGGAGGAGGAAGAGGAGGAGGAGGAGTTGCCCAGCGAAACACAGTTTAGGCTTGGCGAAATGGCTGGTTTATCTAGTCAGCGGACAGGAGAGGAGGAGCAGGAGCAGCCAGAGGAGCTAGAGGTTTTTGAGGAAGGAGAGACAGAGGACCCGGGCACACCGTGGCAGTATGCAGTGGAGATGGAGACAGGTAGTCCATCCGAGTCACTTGCGCAAATGGCACGAAGCATGCTCACGTGCTTGCGTAGTGACCCCAGAATTGTTTCCATCTGTCGGCGGGATGACTTCTGGCTGTCCACCTTATTGGACCCTCGCTTCCGGCACAAAATGGGGGCATTTTTTAAACCCACCGAGAGGGAGGACAAACTCAACTACTACAAAGACATTCTACGTAGGCAGTTGGCCGATGCCTATCTGCGCCATGGTCCATACTCTCGCAGGTCTGACTCAAGGGGACCTCTGCGCTCACCTTCCACTGCCATGGCCGCTGGGGGGGTTGGCAGCAGCAGCAGCAGAAGCTCCATCAGCAGCAGCAGCCTCAGTCTTCAGTCGCTAATGAGTAGCTTTCTACACCCGCATAGTGAGGCTACTCATGAGCAGCAGGAAGACCTGGAGCAGGACCTGAACCAGCAGGTCATGTCATACTTTGACATGACCATGCCAACACACCTTGAGGATCCGCTGGACTTCTGGGCAGCCAAACTTGATTTGTGGCCGCAACTAGCAGAGTTTGCCCTGGAAAAGCTGTCCTGCCCGGCAAGTAGCGTGCCATCTGAGCGGGTGTTTAGTGCGGCGGGGGCCATAGTTACGGCGAGGAGAACTCGTCTGTCAACTAAAAATGTGGAGAGACTCACCTTTGTCAAAATGAATCAGGGATGGATCAGCCAGGATTTCCACCCACCAATGCCTGATGCATGCGACTAGATTCAGCATGGTGCCACGTTTTACACTTTCCAAATGGTGCAAAACATATTTATGTCTTTAGGCCATTTTTTGGGCTCCTGCTGCTGCTACTGTCAACTCCTGCCAACTCCAGGGTGTGATTCATCCAATTTTTGGGCTCCTGAAGCCAACTCCAGTGTATATTTGGGCTCCTGCTGCTGCTGCTGTCAACTCCTGCCAACTCCAGGGTGTGATTCATCCAATTTTTGGGCTCCTGAAGCCAACTCCAGTGTATATTTGGGCTCCTGCTGCTGCTACTGTCAACTCCTGCCAACTCCAGGGTGTGATTCATCCAATTTTTGGGCTCCTGAAGCCAACTCCAGTGTATATTTGGGCTCCTGCTGCTGCTACTGTCAACTCCTGCCAACTCCAGGGTGTGATTCATCCAATTTTTGTGCTCCTGAAGCCAACTCCAGTGTATATTTGGGCTCCTGCTGCTGCTGCTGCCAACTTCTGCCAACTCCAGGGTGTGATTCATCCAATTTTTGGGCTCCTCAAGCCAACTCCAGTGTATATTTGGGCTCCTGCTGCTGCTACTGTCAACTCCTGCCAACTCCAGGGTGTGATTCATCCAATTTTTGGGCTCCTGAAGCCAACTCCAGTGTATATTTGGGCTCCTGCTGCTGCTACTGTCAACTCCTGCCAACTCCAGGGTGTGATTCATCCAATTTTTGGGCTCCTGAAGCCAACTCCAGTGTATATTTGGGCTCCTGCTGCTGCTGCTGCCAACTTCTGCCAACTCCAGGGTGTGATTCATCCAATTTTTGGGCTCCTGAAGCCAACCCCAGGGTCTCTTTAAAGTAATGTTTGGGCTCCTGCTGCTGCTGCTGTCAACTCCTGCCAACTCCAGGGTGTGATTCATCCAATTTTTGGGCTCCTGAAGCCAACCCCAGGGTCTCTTTAAAGTAATGTTTGGGCTCCTGCTGCTGCTGCTGTCAACTCCTGCCAACTCCAGGGTGTGATTCATCCAATTTTTGGGCTCCTGAAGCCAACTCCAGTGTATATTTGGGCTCCTGCTGCTGCTACTGTCAACTCCTGCCAACTCCAGGGTGTGATTCATCCAATTTTTGGGCTCCTGAAGCCAACTCCAGTGTATATTTGGGCTCCTGCTGCTGCTACTGTCAACTCCTGCCAACTCCAGGGTGTGATTCATCCAATTTTTGGGCTCCTGAAGCCAACTCCAGTGTATATTTGGGCTCCTGCTGCTGCTGCTGCCAACTTCTGCCAACTCCAGGGTGTGATTCATCCAATTTTTGGGCTCCTGAGGCCAACTCCAGTGTATATTTGGGCTCCTGCTGCTGCTGCTGTCAACTCCTGCCAACTCCAGGGTGTGATTCATCCAATTTTTGGGCTCCTGAAGCCAACTCCAGTGTATATTTGGGCTCCTGCTGCTGCTGCTGCCAACTTCTGCCAACTCCAGGGTGTGATTCATCCAATTTTTGGACTCCTGGAGCCAACTCCAGTGTATATTTGGGCTCCTGCTGCTGCTACTGTCAACTCCTGCCAACTCCAGGGTGTGATTCATCCAATTTTTGGGCTCCTGAGGCCAACTCCAGTGTATATTTGGGCTCCTGCTGCTGCTGCTGCCAACTTCTGCCAACTCCAGGGTGTGATTCATCCAATTTTTGGGCTCCTGAGGCCAACTCCAGTGTATATTTGGGCTCCTGCTGCTGCTGCTGCCAACTTCTGCCAACTCCAGGGTGTGATTCATCCAATTTTTGGGCTCCTGAAGCCAACTCCAGTGTATATTTGGGCTCCTGCTGCTGCTGCTGCCAACTTCTGCCAACTCCAGGGTGTGATTCATCCAATTTTTGGGCTCCTGAAGCCAACTCCAGTATATATTTGGGCTCCTGCTGCAGCTGCTGCCAACTCCTGCCAACTCCAGGGTGTGATTCATCCAATTTTTGGGCTCCTGCTGCTGCTGCTGCCAACTTCTGCCAACTCCAGGGTGTGATTCATCCAATTTTTGGGCTCCTGAAGCCAACTCCAGTGTATATTTGGGCTCCTGCTGCTGCTACTGTCAACTCCTGCCAACTCCAGGGTGTGATTCATCCAATTTTTGGGCTCCTGAAGCCAACTCCAGTGTATATTTGGGCTCCTGCTGCTGCTGCTGCCAACTTCTGCCAACTCCAGGGTGTGATTCATCCAATTTTTGGGCTCCTGAGGCCAACTCCAGTGTATATTTGGGCTCCTGCTGCTGCTGCTGCCAACTTCTGCCAACTCCAGGGTGTGATTCATCCAATTTTTGGGCTCCTGAAGCCAACTCCAGTGTATATTTGGGCTCCTGCTGCTGCTGCTGCCAACTTCTGCCAACTCCAGGGTGTGATTCATCCAATTTTTGGGCTCCTGAAGCCAACTCCAGTATATATTTGGGCTCCTGCTGCTGCTGCTGCCAACTCCTGCCAACTCCAGGGTGTGATTCATCCAATTTTTGGGCTCCTGCTGCTGCTGCTGCCAACTTCTGCCAACTCCAGGGTGTGATTCATCCAATTTTTGGGCTCCTGAAGCCAACTCCAGTGTATATTTGGGCTCCTGCTGCTGCTACTGTCAGCTCCTGCCAACTCCAGGGTGTGATTCATCCAATTTTTGGGCTCCTGGGGCCAACTCCAGTGTATATTTGGGCTCCTGCTGCTGCTGCTGCCAACTTCTGCCAACTCCAGGGTGTGATTCATCCAATTTTTGGGCTCCTGAAGCCAACTCCAGTGTATATTTGGGCTCCTGCTGCTGCTACTGTCAACTCCTGCCAACTCCAGGGTGTGATTCATCCAATTTTTGGGCTCCTGAAGCCAACTCCAGTGTATATTTGGGCTCCTGCTGCTGCTGCTGCCAACTTCTGCCAACTCCAGGGTGTGATTCATCCAATTTTTGGGCTCCTGCTGCTGCCAACTTCTGCCAACTCCAGGGTGTGATTCATCCAATTTTTGGGCTCCTGAAGCCAACTCCAGTGTATATTTGGGCTCCTGCTGCTGCTGCTGCCAACTTCTGCCAACTCCAGGGTGTGATTCATCCAATTTTTGGGCTCCTGAGGCCAACTCCAGTGTATATTTGGGCTCCTGCTGCTGCTGCTGCCAACTTCTGCCAACTCCAGGGTGTGATTCATCCAATTTTTGGGCTCCTGAAGCCAACTCCAGTGTATATTTGGGCTCCTGCTGCTGCTGCTGCCAACTTCTGCCAACTCCAGGGTGTGATTCATCCAATTTTTGGGCTCCTGAAGCCAACTCCAGTATATATTTGGGCTCCTGCTGCTGCTGCTGCCAACTCCTGCCAACTCCAGGGTGTGATTCATCCAATTTTTGGGCTCCTGCTGCTGCTGCTGCCAACTTCTGCCAACTCCAGGGTGTGATTCATCCAATTTTTGGGCTCCTGAAGCCAACTCCAGTGTATATTTGGGCTCCTGCTGCTGCTACTGTCAACTCCTGCCAACTCCAGGGTGTGATTCATCCAATTTTTGGGCTCCTGAGGCCAACTCCAGTGTATATTTGGGCTCCTGCTGCTGCTGCTGCCAACTTCTGCCAACTCCAGGGTGTGATTCATCCAATTTTTGGGCTCCTGAAGCCAACTCCAGTGTATATTTGGGCTCCTGCCGCTGCTACTGTCAACTCCTGCCAACTCCAGGGTGTGATTCATCCAATTTTTGGGCTCCTGAAGCCAACTCCAGTATATATTTGGGCTCCTGCTGCTGCTGCTGCCAACTTCTGCCAACTCCAGGGTGTGATTCATCCAATTTTTGGGCTCCTGAAGCCAACTCCAGTGTATATTTGGGCTCCTGCTGCTGCTGCTGCCAACTTCTGCCAACTCCAGGGTGTGATTCATCCAATTTTTGGGCTCCTGAAGCCAACTCCAGTGTATATTTGGGCTCCTGCCGCTGCTACTGTCAACTCCTGCCAACTCCAGGGTGTGAGTCATCCAATTTTTGGGCTCCTGAAGCCAACTCCAGTGTATATTTGGGCTCCTGCTGCTGCTGCTGCCAACTTCTGCCAACTCCAGGGTGTGATTCATCCAATTTTTGGGCTCCTGAAGCCAACTCCAGTGTATATTTGGGCTCCTGCTGCTGCTACTGTCAACTCCTGCCAACTCCAGGGTGTGATTCATCCAATTTTTGGGCTCCTGCTGCTGCTGCTGCCAACTTCTGCCAACTCCAGGGTGTGATTCATCCAATTTTTGGGCTCCTGAAGCCAACTCCAGTGTATATTTGGGCTCCTGCTGCTGCTGCTGCCAACTTCTGCCAACTCCAGGGTGTGATTCATCCAATTTTTGGGCTCCTGAAGCCAACTCCAGTGTATATTTGGGCTCCTGCTGCTGCTGCTGCCAACTTCTGCCAACTCCAGGGTGTGATTCATCCAATTTTTGGGCTCCTGAGGCCAACTCTAGTGTATATTTGGGCTCCTTCTGCCCCTCATAGTGATGCCACTTCAACTCTCTGCAATTGTGCCGCTCTGCGATTCTATTAGCGATGCCTCTGATCTGCATGTGATATTTCTTCAAAGTATTATTTAACTAACCCAGCACGCATCCTGTGCGTGTTACAGCAAGGCTGAATGGTTTACAACCCTATTGAGGCTTTAGGAGGCTCAGAAATAGCCGTTTTTAATAGCGATTCGTCGCGAATTTATTCGGGTCGAAACGATTTTTGTCGGAAAATTCGGCGAATCAGTCGAATCGAATTTTTCAAAAGTTCGCTCATCTCTAATGGAGAGTAATCTTCAAAAACTACAAAGACAATAATAGAAACTAAGAAAAGCAAATTTCAAAGGGATGTCCATGATCAGAATAATCAAGTTTATACTTGGCACAGTGAAAGGAGACAAAGGAGACCCAGATCCATTTTAAGAAGTGGGCCAGGACAGCGTTGAAAAAATAAATTCTGGGATAGTGACACCCAGAGCTCATATGAATCTAATAATGAGTCTGCTAATACCACGGATGTCTCTGAACCAGAAAACACTCATCATTTTTTAGGGGCGCAGAACCACCAGAAGAGAGGCGGGACAAAACAGCTAAACGCAGGAAATGTAGGGCAGGGAGGAAACACAGAAAAAGGAAAAATTTACCAGTTGAGGAGGAAACATCCCAAATAACCACCAACACTGTGTTGAATTTGTCTTCACATACTCTTGAACATATCCACAATTGTGGATCTCAATAGATTTGTCCGTACCATCACATTAAGGAAACATTTTTCAAAATGGGAAACACAGGAGGAAGGAATAGGAATTACTGTCCAAGTGGACCCAAACCCTGAACCAGATTGGTTAAATTACCCTTTCAAAGAGCTATGTGCTTGCAAAAACCTTCGTGAACTAGAGTTGGACAATGGGATTGGTAAAATTACTACCAACACGGTACCTACATTCAATAACCCTGACTTTTATCCTGTTCAATCCAGATCCTCTGCGATACAGTTATTTCAGGACACAGTAGAAAAACAGCTGGTAGATCTGTCCTTAACAGTAGGGCAGAAGAAGAAATATAGGAATCTCTCCAAAGAAGAATCTCTGGCCCTAAAACATCTTGAGAAAAATCAGGATATAGTCATCAAAAACTCAGATAAAGGAGGGATGATTGTCGTATTAGATAAATCCACCTACATTGAAGAGGCCATCCGACAGCTATCAGACAATAACACATATCGGAAACTTGAACAAGACCCTACAAAAATGTTCAGTGAAAGGCTGGAGATTGTTTTAAAAGAGGGGATAGTGTTAGGAGTTTTGGAGGAGACTCTGGCCAAAAAATTGATTAATAACCACCCGGTAGTTCCCATTTTTCATCACCTACCGAAGGTACACAAAACAGATAGACCGCCAAAAGGACGTCCGATAATTGCAGGCATTGGCTCCCTCAATGAGAGATTAGGCCAGTGGGTGGATGGCCATCTAAATCCAATTGTCAAAATATTGCCTGGATACATTAAGGATACAACGGAAGTGCTCAAAACACTTTACCATCTACAATGGCCTATAGGAGGCATGTGGCTATAGCACTGGATGTTACAGCACTGTATTCTTCAATACCACATGTGTTAGGCTTACAAGCAGTGTCCTATATGTTAAATAAATTTACCACCTTTACCTATCAACAAAAATCCTTTGTCAATTTGGCCCTACGGTATCTCCTGGAGCATAACTTTTTTATGTTTGAGGACACCTCTAATTTACAAATTCAAGGAGCCCCAATGGGCGCACCCTTCTCCCCCTCCCTAGCAAACCTATATATGGGATGGTGGGAAGAAGAAGTAATTTTTTCTGAGAATAATCCATTTAAACAATACATCTTTTGGTATTCTCGTTACATAGACGATATTATCTGCATCCGGACGGGGCCCCGTGACCTAGCAATGTCTTTTGTATCTTATGTCAATGAAAACCAGCTGAATTTAGCATTTACTGCGGATTATCAAGAAACCAGAATCCCCTTCCTGGACCTAGTATTGGAGCAGTCAGGTGTGGGATCTGGTATTTCTACACGTACATACCGCAAACCAAGTGCGGGGAATTCTACACTGTTTGCTACTAGCTGTCACCCCAGACACACTGTGGAGGGGGTCCCCTATGGGGAATTCCTGAGGACAATCAGAAATTGCAGCAACACTGCTTTATTAAATGAGGAATTAGATGGTGTCCAGTCACGTCTCATGAACAGGGGCTATAGAAAATCAATCCTACAAAAAGCTAGGGATAAGGATTTGAAAAGAAATAGATATGACATCTTATTCTTAGATAAGTCACAAAAGCCTCCCAAAAAGCAGAGGAATAGTTCTCTTACCATGGTCACCAATTTTAGCAATCAATTTCAAAGTATTAAGAAAATTATCTCGACAAGTTTGCCAATTCTAAGTGCGGACCCGAATTTGTTATCCGTCATCAAGGAAGGGGTAAGGGTGGTTGCCCGCAGGGCACCGACTTTGGGCACAAAACTCTCTCCTTCCATGGTGAGGTCCGGTAAACAGGATCCGAAAACTTGGCTTTCACAACAAGGAAGTTACCCTTGTGGCGGTTCTAGGTGCTCATGCTGCAAATTTGTACTAAAGGTGAAAAGGTTCAGGTCTATGGTCACCAAGTCTTTCAAATTTCTGACTTTATTAACTGCAACACCAGACATGTGGTGTATTTAATTACATGTGTCCTGTGTGGACTCCAGTATGTGGAATGTACCACACGTACCCTGAAGGCACATGTTATGGAACACATGTACCAATCAAAAATCCCTTTTCCTAAATCCAATGTAGCACGGCATGTTTGCCAAGTTCATGAGGGCAGATCGGACTGCCTACAAATAATTGGCATTGAGCGGGTCCATAGAAATGTGAGAGGAGGTGACCCATGGAAAGCATTCCTTAAAGCGGATATTAACCTTAGGCACACGTTCCCCACAAAGACTGAACGATAGATTGGACATATCTCTCTTTACCAATACTTAAGGTCATGGTACCGCTGATTAGTAACCAATTATAGCCAATGTCTGTTTTAAGTATATACTTATCCCAAAAACCCTTGTGTTGTTTTATCAGCTAGTGGTTTTATGTCTATTTTGCTTTTTGCATGGGACTTAATGGGGTGAAAAAATCTTTAAAAAATCTTTTCAGGGGTGCCGGGAGTCTTGCATATTGGGCCGTTTGTCCAGTTTCTTGTGCTGCTGGGGGATCAGTGTCTACTGTTTTCCTTATCGGTACAAGACACACCATATAGGTATACTTTTACCATGATAATCAACGTATGTGTGTATGACAGCAATCTTTAATAAATATATATCATTGGTTACATATTTTAGTGTTGCTGACAGGAGGTATGCAATATGGCTAGGTATAATATATTTCCTATTTTTCATATTTTTTGTACTTACATAATGGTGGTTATAATATATTTATTGTGCCATATCATTAATTGGTTAATTGAAGTAATACTAATTCGGCAATTTTTCTATTATATAGTGGGATAATTTCCTTACAATATGAATACCATATTGGTTTCACTTTAATATTGATATGTGCCTTTTGAAATATTATAATGAACTTTTTAAATTCTGTTTTGATATGGTCCAATTTACCAGCAAGACCCATCTTTGTCTGTGGCCTGGTTTTCCATGTCAGCAGGGGTGTTTTGTCTTGCAGCCTCGCATGTCAGCACATTATAGGGTCGATTCAAAGAAACATGTAACAGCTTTGATTTGTGTGCCGATCATCCTATTTTTCCCGTCCGCTCGTGCGTTCGTATGAACTTGCGAGTGATTCTATAAGCAAATACGTTTCTATCCTAAAATATACGTCCGTTCGTATGGCAGTTCGGGAATCAGACCTATGTCAGTTTCCATCCTGATTTTTCCGTTTCATTTCTCAGGTTGCAACATTGGTTTTGCCCTTTTTCCTTTTTTGTCTGGACGTAAATCCTTCTGATCTTGCGGCTGCGCACTACAAACTTACCTCATTAAAGTGCATTCTAAATAACCAACCATTAATGAATGCATTTGCATAAGTAAATCTTACTTTGTTTAATTTTTAGTTAACTTGCATTTTTTACTTGTGGATTTAATTTTAATATTTTGGCTTCAAATGGTGCAACTTAAAATTTTGTGTGTGGTTACCCACACCCTCTACATACAGATTGCTCTCAAATATAAAAAAACACCCAGCAACTTCTGCATGTTATGAGCCTAGAAACAGCCAAGATGGCGGCTCAGGTATTATCGGGCAGCCTGCAAACAGAAAGGGCCTTGTGACTGTGTTGCTCTGGATTCTTTGATTTCCGACCTTTCCGTGCCCCCAGCTCTGCTGTGTCTGTGCAAAATACAGCAGTAACCCACATCCTGCACTTTATCCCGCTCTCCTCTCCTCAGTAAGTGTGATGCATCTGACCAAAGATGTGCTTAAATAATTAAACAAAGCAAAGGTAAACAACTACACCAATAAATGCAATCTAAAAATATTATTCTAGTACATCAATTTAAAAATAAATACCAAAGGACATAAGTTTCTTTAATTAACGCAAATAGATTGCAAAATAAAGGTTTACATGCAAAGGACTAATTAAGGTCCACATTAAAATGCTTTTATAAGGCATACATGAATCAGGTATGCATTGCCATACAATTTATGGCCTCGGCCATGCTGATACATGCAGTTCATTGGAGCTCAAGACGCGCAGACTCCTCCACATAGCCAAAAAACCTGTTCAAGAACAGCAATACGACTGCTAAAAGGTGTCGGCAGTGGCTTTCTTTTAAAACGTATTTAGAGGTTTGAAAACTGTTCTCTGAATCACACCTAAACCCATTCGATTATCCTAAGTTTTACGTTTTGATCCTAAGTTTTAGGATTTGATCCTAAGTTTTACGTTTTGATCCTAAAATTTAGGAACGAACTTGCGATGATCGTAAGAGCATATACGCATTCGAACGTAGGCTCGTGCGAGTCGGAAATGGCCAAAAAAACAGGAAAAAATGACTAACACCCACCCAAACTTACGATTCTCGATCCGAAATCAATTAACTTTTGCTCTTTGAATCGAGGGGTATATCTTGCTTAGTTTTTCATGTTGTCTCTATGGAGATTGCTTTCATTGGAGGACAAACGGCCTATCAAATCCTGCGATTTGCGGAGGCTCGACTCCTAGGTCACTCAGGGAGGGAGGGATCAGCTCTCGCTCTGTCTCTGCTATTCCCCTGGCGCGGCGGTGACGTCATTTGCGGGGGACTGGTTGTGCTACTCGCCCAGCTTATTCCACATGGCGGTGACGTCTGAAGCAGCCGACGGGTGGTTTGTCCACCTGCGGGACTGGTGAGTGCTTGATTTCTCCTCCTTATAACCTGTTTTGTTTTACACACAATTTGTATGATTAAGGGCTCAGAGGAGCTTGAAACGCGTCACGGGTTTTGGTGATTCCAGGGGTCATACTGTAGATTGTACCACTCGTTTGGATTTTATTGCTATGCTATTTTAAGGATTTATTCAGTAAACGCTACGTTTTATCTACCAGCTGGATACACTTCTTTTTCTACTATATTGGGAACAATTCAGGAGTTTCCTTAATCCGTGCTGGAGGATTTGGCTGTCAAGGGTGAGCTGGTTCATGTGTAAATATTTATCTTGAAATATTTATGCTAGTGTTTGGGAAGCCCCCTCCTCACATATAGAGGTTGGCTCTCTTGATAGTGAAAAGTGACGTTGATTACAAAATGCAACCAGTTAGTAGACAGGTTGTCTTGAAATATTTATGCTAGTGTTTGGGATGCCCCCTCCTCACATACAGAGGTTGGCTCCTTTGATTGTGGAAAAGTGACGTTGATTACAAAATGCAACCAGTTTGTAGACAGGTAGTCTTGAAATATTTATGCTAGCGTTTGAGATGCCCCCTCCTCACATACAGAGGTTGGCTCCTTTGATTGTGGTAAAGTGACGTTGATTACAAAATGCAACCAGTTAATAGACAGGTAGTCTTGAAATATTTATACTAGTGTTTGGGATGCCCCCTCCTCACATACAGAGGTTGGCTCCTTTTATAGTGGAAAAGTGACCTTGATTACAAAATCCAACCAGCTAATAGACAGGTAGTCTTGAAATAGTTGTGCTAGTGTTTGGGATGCCCCCTCCTCACATACAGAGGTTGGCTCCTTTGATAGTGGAAAAGTGACGTTGATTACAAAATGCAACCAGTTAATAGACAGGTAGTCTTGAAATATTTATGCTAGTGTTTGGGATGCCCCCTCCTCACATACAGAGGTTGGCTCCTTTGATAGTGGAAAACTGACGTGGATTACAAAATGCAACCAGTAAGTAGACAGGTAGTCTTGAAATATTTATGCTAGTGTTTGGGATGCCCCCTCCTCACATACAGAGGTTGGCTCCTTTTATAGTGGAAAAGTGACCTTGATTACAAAATCCAACCAGCTAATAGACAGGTAGTCTTGAAATATTTGTGCTAGTGTTTGGGATGCCCCCTCCTCACATACAGAGGTTGGCTCCTTTGATTGTGGTAAAGTGACCTTGTTACAAAATCCAACCAGCTAATAGACAGGTAGTCTTGAAATATTTGTGCTAGTGTTTGGGATGCCCCCTCCTCACATACAGAGGTTGGCTCCTTTGATAGTGGAAAAGTGACGTTGATTACAAAATGCAACCAGTTGGTAGACAGGTAGTCTTGAAATATTTATGCTAGTGTTTGGGATGCCCCCTCCTCACATACAGAGGTTGACTCCTTTGATAGTGGAAAAGTGACGTGGATTACAAAATGCAACCAGTAAGTAGACAGGTAGTCTTGAAATATTTATGCTAGTGTTTGGGATGCCCTCTCCTCACATACAGAGGTTGGCTCCTTTGATAGTGGAAAAGTGACGTTGATTACAAAATGCAACCAGTTAGTAGACAGGTAGACTTGAAATATTTATGCTAGTGTTTGGGATGCCCCCTCCTCACATACAGAGGTTGGCTCCTTTGATTGTGGTAAAGTGACGTTGATTACAAAATGCAACCAGTTAATAGACAGGTAGTCTTGAAACACCAGGAAAAGGCAAAGCTAAATAGGCAGGTATGTTATTAACACTAAATAGGCTTGGAAGCTAAAGCAAACACTTTAAACTGTCCCCGTCTTCCTCTGTCACTGTCACAGGCTGTCTCCTTCTCTATCTGTCCCTCCCTTCTTCTGTTCTATAAATCTATCTATCTCTCCCTCGCTGTATCTATCTATCTATCTATCTATCTATCTATCTATCTATCTATCTATCCCTTGCTCTCTCCCTGCCTGATCTGCTCTGGCCGCAATACAGTGTCAGAATGATCTTCCGAAAAATGGCCGCTGCTTATATGGGGCTGGGACATCATCGGTAAGCCTGTCTGCTGATAGGTAGCATGTGACACCTACCCAGGATTCCTTGCCCCATGGGACATGTCCTGACATGTGGATCCACCATTTTAGATGGGCTGGATAGCAGTAAATGGAGTTTTAAGGAAGCGATTCGAGTGATCAAATCGCGGCGATATTCTGAATCGTAACGAATCGAATATTTCCTGAAATTCGTAACGAATTCGGGCTCGTTATAATCGATTCGCTCATCTCTAACGAGCGCATCTACAGGTTTACATGTAATCACCCTAGCCTAGACTCAGACACAGATAAAGCAGACCTAAGGTCTAATAAGACTCCACTAAGGTCCACTTAGCAGCCTCTTTATAGGCTTTATGAGCAGCCTAATATTGACCTAATACTGAAATAGAATAGACTAAAATACTTACCACTTCTGTGTTCCAGTGATGGAAGAGAGCAAGTGCAGATGATAAACACTGATGTGGCTGACAGACAAAACTAACTGTTGGCTGGAGAAGAAGTGTGGCAAGATTGTGGTCCAATAACAAGAAGGAACAACTTAGACAAAACAAAAGAACAATGTCCAACATGGAACCAAAAGGTTGAGTCCCAGTACAGAACAAAATGCTAAATTCAGCATAGAATTCAGGAATGCCTGAAACCCAACAGGTAACATGGTGGCTATAGTTTTGTAGCAGCACAATTCTCACTGAATGCATACAATACAAGCAATAATTCAGAGAATGATGCAGGATTACATATGAGCTTATCAAGAGAACATCAAGATAGGAATTAGAAATACTTGAGAGTGGTTAGAGAGAAAATTCAATGAATCACAACGACTAAAAACAGACACTCCGGCAGGTTGAACAACAAAAAATACAGCCTTTTGAATTTTGTTTAAACTAAACTTACTATATTTTATACATATTGCACCCTAAACTAGCTTAATGCAACATGTAAAAATTTGGTTCAGACTGTTCAAGAAATTTTGGTTTTTCCAAATTGAATTTTTAACAAACTGCTACTTGAAGATTAAAGTGATGGGTGGTGTACTCATCTTCTGGTGGGTCACAGGGTCTTCAGTGGGACGGCAGGACAGGAACCTTCAGCTTCACACTGGGTTCCAGCGTCTCACTCGCCGCCACAGGGAGGGGCTATAAGTGAGTGAGCCGCCTTTCCCGGACACCTCACTCCGCGCCTATAAATAGCCCTCCCTGCGCTGGAGAGAAAGGTGGCAGTTGCCGGGTAGAGGATTCAATGTCAGCTGCAGAGCAGCGTGGGATACCCATATTATGGCGAGGGGGAGAGCAATGGGGGACCGAGCGTATATGTAAGTGACAGTGACTTTCAAGAAAAATTTGAGCGGCAAAAAATTTGGATCGTGCCGAATCAAATTTTCCCTGAAATGCAAATGGAATTCCGATTCGTACTGATTGGTTCACTCATCTCTAACCAAAAGTAGAATTGGTATGCGAAAAACAATAATGAAATAATAAAAATGGAGCAACACCCTCTATATGGGGCATCTCGAATTGGGATACCCCACGGTGTGAAACCCACCAGATCACCCAGTTGACTCACCATCTGTGCCATTTAGCACCGTTTTAATGGCATAATGGCCTGCCTTGGCGCAACTACAACTTTTTATATTTCTAGAAGGATGCCATAAGTCAGAACATCTGTCAGCATGAATTGGTGCACATATTTGGCAGCCTGTGTCAGCGCCTGTTAATGTAATTATAGATTTCACCAGCGCCAGTGAGCTCTTTTCTGGCCTGCCAATTTATAGACGCTGCATGCCTTGTTTGCTAACTTTTAAGAAGCAGAAAAGATTGGCACTGGCTGTTGTTTCTTCATTAGAATCACAGTATATTACTACTGTGAACAAAAGAACTAAACCAGTGGAGTAGCTAAATGTAACGGGCCCTTGTGTGAACATTAAATGGGGCCCTTTCATGGCTCATACAGTAAATGTTCTCCTATCTTTAAATTGGATGCAGATAGACAACTAAAGTCTAAAAACAGAGATATATGCTGCTTTATATTTCTACATGATGCCAAGTGAGCACAAATACGATGGAGGTGGAGGAGCAACAATGATGCCCCTTGACCTTTTGGGCCCCGGTGTGGTCGCACCTCCTGCACTTCCTCAAGTTACATCCCTGGACCAAACTTTATAGAGCTTTTAGGCTCCTTTTTAGTTGCTGTGCTAAAAAACATTGGAATTAAAAAGCAGGTGTAAAAAAGTATTTTCAAGGTATTAATAAAGTTTCATTTGCCTAAATCTAAGACCTGTGTTTACATTCGCGACAAGTTACCAAAGCAAGTTCTATAAAGATAAATGTGTTTAATATATTATAAACAAATAACACTTCTCTACAGTTCTCTCCATTGTGGTCTTTGGCAGTTTCTTTAATCCCTCTATAAACTGGTGCTGCTTATACACAAAAATGGAGCAGGTAATAAATTAGTTGCCAACCAGCAGACACACTGGCATGTGCTTCTTAGATGTACCATTCGGTCACTCTGCTAAAATCCTTGGCGCTGATGCTTCATAAATCAGGCTACCATTTTCATATGGGTATGCAAGTATAGGTGTGACGTTGTCAGTTAGGGACCATCCACACATATGCATTGTGCTATGGATTTGTAGGGCATGGTATCATGTTTTTTAAGAGTTTATAATTTCCCTTGATTAAGTGCTAGATATCCCCAAACATAAATCCAAATCCTTTGTTTCTGTGTCCTAAACTCTTTATATATATATATATATATATATATATATATATATATATATATATTTTTATATTTCAGAGCCTGTCGCTGCTGTTGTCCTCTGGTGACTTATTTAACTTATTAACTGTATTTACTGTACAATTTACATTTATTGTATATGCTGCAGGTCTAGGAGCAACTGGTCTTCCGGTGGGGCATCCCAAATGGAGATGCCTCGCTCTGTGAACCCCCCGCCCCCCCATCTACATTCTGACTCTCATGGTGAGGTAAACTATCACAAACGCATCCCCAGCATTTCTGGGATGAGGTCCGCTCCCGAGCCCAGCCATTCATATTTGTAGGCTGGGAGTGGGAGTCCGCGCATGTCTAGAGGGAACATCAAGTTTTACAAGTTTTTAATGTTAAAAGTTTAAAATAAGTCCACTTTCGATGGAATTTTTGAAAGTGTAAATTTTTTGAAAGTGCCCAAGGTACTGAACTGAATTAGTTTTTTTTTTTTTTTTTCCTATGTTAGCAAATGTGTATTTTATGAAAGCAGTTCTCACTGCCTGCAATCGGTTGCTATTGGCAACAAACACCAAATCTGTACACCAACAAGAGAGAAGCAAGTCTCTTTTTTAGTTAAAAGAGCTCAGGTAGGAGGGGAGGGGGGCAGCTGTAAAAGGGTAACTGTTAGGTTGCACAAAATGTTTCTGAACAATACCCAAGAAACTTTGGAGCTGTCCTACCATATTTGCTTTCTGTCTGGCAACAGAGCATAGCCTGATAAGGTGGATCCAACCTCCCACTCTGGTGAATGGAATACCAATTTGGACCTCTCTGCGGAACTGAATCTTGGTCTAAACCTTTTTGGGAAACTCATTTTTGTCAAGTCCTCATGGGCCTTTACAGCTTGGGGAGAATGTCTCTCTAGTATTGGTTGCCTGGACCCTTTACCTTCTTTCTCAAGCTCCACCTTCACATTGCTGTGTGTGTTGTAGAATTAAAAAGAACCACCCTCACACCTTTTTTTCATTAAAAGGGGATTTGTTTGGGAACATGGGGGTAGGGAAGGTAAGGCGCAGGGAGGAAAGGGTTGATGGGACAGGTAAAGGGACAGAGAAGAAAAGAAGGAGTGAAACTGAATCTGGTTTCCTACCTAGGGGCATCCCTAAACATACATAAGCGAGGTTTACTTACCAGGCAGGTATAGAAACCTTGCTGCTGGAGCATCCCAGCTATGGGTGCTCCAGCAGCAAGATGATGCTGGGTCTTTTTGGGGGGTCCTTGTGCCATCCCAGGGGCATCTAGCTAGGACCTCTGTAAGAGGGAATGGGAAGGGTTAGTAATGGAGGGTACTGAGCGATCCATAGGCCTAGAAGAATGGGCAAGAGTGTGGTTTACCTTGGCTGGGGATGTGCATCCTCAGCCCTTATACCTGCGGTGCTGGGATGGGTCAGGAGGAGGGGATTGGTTGCCCCTTGGTGCCTCGAGGATGCTGCGGGGACCTTATGCGCAGATTAGCCACCCTGGCTGCATAATGCAGTGGGATCGTCTAGCGAGGTTGAGCTGCGGCTGGGCATCTTTCTTCTGTCCTGGAAAGCTGTGATCCCCAGGGTTTTGGATGTCTCTCTAGGGTGGGTGGGGTTGTCTTATGACAGGTAGATAGTAGGAGGAGCTTCATTACAGCCAGAGAGAAGGGTTGGGACACCCATTAATAAGAGACCAGAAGGGGGTGGAGTTAGACTTTAAGCCAGAGGGAACAGGGTGGAGTCAGGCTCTTAGTATATGTAGTGGGTGGAGTCTCTCTATGTACCAGGGTTATGGTGGGTTACGGAGGGTCACTGGGTGGTTTAGCCTATAAATGTTCAGTTTCGTGCCAGATCAGGGAGTAGTGGGAACAGCAAGCTTAACGTAGGGTAATATACCATTTAAACGTGCAAGAGTTTTGGGATGCCTGGAAAAGCTCTTGTCAGGATAAAGAGAGCCTATGGGGGTGCCTTTGGAGTGGAACTAACAGAGATTGAGACACCTATGCACTTGAGTGTGTGAGCTCGAGAGACAAGCCTGATCTCCGACCCTGCTGGAAATCCTTAAACCGGACCTTTAGCATCATTTAATGAAAAGCCCAAACCCTTAAACTATTCCCAGCATCCAAGTTGCTTAAGAATTATTCTTTCTCCCACAGGGCTGCAAATCTGTTCAGGACTCTAGGATACAGGCGCTGCCATCTTGCCTCAGAAGCATCACATATTGAGGAAAAAAAGAGGGGGAAAAGTGTGCGGTTATAGCTGTGCTTTGCATAGACAGAGCAGAGCAGGGGTCGGGAAAAGGACAGCAATCCCAGAATGGCATAGTCAGAATATTCTTCCTGTTTGCCGGCAGCCTGAGACTCTGTAGGCCACCATTTTGGATGTTTAAGGGCTCAGAAAGGTCTCAGAAAAGACACTAGGTGCATGTAGGATGATTTTTAATGTGGGCAATCCGTATTCACAGGATGGGAGAAACATACAAGATAGACTCCTATTTAGGGTGAAGGTCTGGTTTAAGCGCAAGGTAAGTATTGAACCCCATTGGAAGTTTTGTCCCTGGACCGGTAAGACCAGCAGTCCCATCCCCCACACCCATGGCATGTGATGCACTTCAAGGAATACCCCCTTTGTCAAGTGGCATTGCCACCGAGGCGGGGAATGGGGTGGTCGGTCCCCATGTGAGCTTTCCTTATTTATTTTTATTAATGAAGTAAAAGTTAACTTGTTTTGGGAAGACCTGTTCTGGAACTCTTTTGGACTATGGAGACAGACATCCCGAATGTGAGGTGAAGGTTTCCCCTGATAACATTCTTAACATATAGGGATACATGTTTTCTGTGCTGTATATAGAGCCAGAGGCTGTATCAAGGTCTTAACACACATTAATGATCTTTGTCCTTTAAGATGAAAAGCAATCCATTACTAATGCTTGGACAAAAGAGAAGTTATTTTATATTATTGGAAGTGTATATTTTTATGCCAATAGAATGTCCTCAAGGCCCTAAACTGATCTAGTATTTTTTGTCATCCTTTCTTATGTTAAAAAAAACATCCGTCCATCAGGTTCAACCAAGCGACAGGGTTGAGTATAACAGTTAATTATATTTTATTCCTAAATTAGACCAAAACTCACAGCCCGATGGCCCTGAAGTCTATAAGATTCCAGGGCTGCTTGATTCCCTCCCCCAGGACATCCAGATTCGAGATGCCCTGTTGTGTGAAACCCCCCAGGTCGCCCGGTAAACTCCACTTCTCCCCGCGCTCCAATGGCGCATGTGCGAGCAGCGGCCGCTCCCAGCTAGCCCTTTAGCAGGGAGGTTTCACAATGGAGGGCATCTCAGACTGGGATGTCCAGGGACAAGGACCAAAACCCAGGATAGTTAAAATCCTGTGCTTTGGTCCACTTTAAAAAAAAATCTTTTTTTTTGTATGCTGTCAGCTGCTAATGCTTTAACAATCTTCTGTGAGGGGCTATTCTAAATATTTAAAGTTCTTATGGTCAAAAAGGATTGTCGCCTTTTGCATGGAATTGTTTATTCCCACATTTGTTGTATGAAACAAAGAAACATAGAAAGGTAACGGGAGAAGGAGACCATACGCTCCATCTAGTCTGCCCTTAGGTGTATATTGCATGTGCTCTTTATCTTAGGATAGATGTGTGCTTATCCCAGCATTCAGTGACTGATAATTTTTCAACTACCTCTGCTGGTAGTTTGTTCCAAGCATCTACTACTTTTTCCTGTATAACACTCTGAGGTTACCTAGGACTGTATCAAAATATGTTTTAGTTCACTGGTGATGAGTGAGTGAGAGGCACCGTACACCGCCCAGCCCTGCCCCACCCTCTCATGCTCATGGTCGGCCAGGCGGCCGGTGGTCAAACTGGAAGTAAAGGTGCCGGATTGAAACTTGCAGACTTGCAGCCTCCTAGCAGCCGCTTACCTCCTTCACTGCCCGCGTCCTCATCTCCGCAAACTCCTCACTGCTTACTTGTGCGCCCACATGGATCACTGGGGCTGGCCCCGGTCAACGGCCTCCACCACATGTGATGTCGCTGCTGCTGCTGAACTCCGCAGCAGCTCATCTCAAGGTATGTGGCACTTCTGGTCAGCTACAGGGCTGACGCTGCTTGTTTAGAGGTTCAAGTGGGGGGGGGGGGGCTGACAATCACCTATGTTCTGGTCAGACACATGAAGAAACCTGGCAGCCACTTTGCTCTGCTGGATTCCCCGCTCACAGACGTGACTAAGGGAATTTCAGCAACCGAAGCACTGTCGGTCCAAAGACACTGGGAGCACACTTAAAACGGACCAAAACCCACATGCTCCCCCTATGAAGTGTACCTTTTGTCAGTTTTCACTGCCCCTACTTACCTCTAATCCCAGATAATGGAGCTTGTTTTAGCTGATAAGCTCCGCCTCCTCCATGCCTGTACTGCCTGTACTTTCTAATCAACTAGCATAGACTTAAAAAAAACATTTTTGCAAACTTTTTGCAATGCCTTTGTTGGTTTAAAAGAAAAATTAAAAAGCAGAGTTCGTTAAACCACTTCTTTCGTCATCATACATATGTACCCAAGGCTGGATCTATCTAAGACTTATCCCAAGGCATTAAGGTTGGGTTCAGGAAGGACAAGGACCAGCCACCAATTGCTAGGTGCCACAAAGGTCATTGTGTCAACAGTCTCCTAGCTACACACTCTTACCCAGACCTTAAGGGTAAGTGTTTTTGGGTGCGATCACATAATAAGTTCTATACTCACAGCCTTTAACTATATTTAAATTCTGAGCACCCTACATTTAAGGCGATACCGAAAAAGAGTCCTGTGCTTATACTCTTTTGATTCTACCCCCAAGCAGTAAGGCGGTGCATTTGTGGACCCATATCCTATTAGCCTCCAGGCCTATATATAATAAACATAGGCATACAGCATTTCTTTAGAGCCGGAGCACCTGATTCCACCATTTTGCTGTACTAGTTTCTGAGGGCCTCTGGTTTTCATCCCGTAAAAAGATGCTGGGCCCATAAGCCGTTTTCAACTATATTTCTTCAGCAAGCACACGCTCTTGCCTCTCAGGCGGTTGCCGCCAAGGAAATTGCAGCAGATGAAAACAAGGGTGCTAGACCAAAACCAGCAGGGCTCTAGTGACTCCTTGCATCTGGTCTCCTCAGACATACTAAGCAAGCCTCAGAAAACAGCATTTGTTAAACTATTTGACAAAATGGCCACATGGTTAATTGACTCGTTAAACTTTACTGTACAGCAAATGGTTAAGCAGTCCATTGCCACCGAATTAAAAGAAATCAAATCAAGCATAAATGTTTCAGTACAAAAATACAAAAAACTGAGGCTTAATTAAAAAAAAAAAGGTGGAGTAAGACGGAGAAAAAGAAAAAATCATTAAAGAACAAACTCAAACCAAATCTAAAATGGTCACCAAAATGGACCACCTAGAAAATCGGTCCAGGAGACACAACATAAATATCAGATGCATACCATTAACTGTAACATGAGCTGAAGTTTAACCCTATTTTCCAAAAAAGTTTGCCCAAATTCTGAAACTAGACAAAATCGCTATTGAGATTGATCATGCACACCAGTCTGGTAAAATTTTCCGTAATGACCAAGATGAATCCCAGGACTGCCTCTGTCATCTGGTACACTTTACACAAAAAAAGGAAATAATCAATCGAAAAGATTTTTCCACTATCAAGGCCAAAGCATACAAATCTTTCAAGGTATTACTTGTTAGATCTGTTTCCTGTTAGAATACTATTGAAACCTCTGCTTCACTCCTAGAGATTAGCGAATGTTTGAAAAATTCGATTCAGCCAAATTTCCCAAGAAAATTTGTTTCCGTCCGAATTTATTTGCGATTAAAACGTCTATTTCTGGCCTACAGAGAGCCTCAATAAGGTTGTAGAACACTTTGCCTTGCCGTAATACACATAGGGTGAGTTTTGGGTTAGTGAAATAATACTGTAATGCAGTATTACATGTAGATCAGTGATGTCGCTAGTAGAATCACTGTCGCAGAGCAGCACAATAACAGAGCTTTAAGGTGGCATGAGTATGAAGAGACCATATAGTGGCTGAATGACACAGTGTGGAGATTGCGGCAGAATATAGTGGCTGAATGACACAGTCTGGAGTTGGCAGCAGCATATAGTGGCTGAATGACACAGTCTGGAGGTGGTGGCAGCATGAGGAGACCATATAGTGGCTGAATGACACAGCCTAGAGTTGAGAGCAGCATATAGAGGCGAAAATATAGTGCCTGAATGATACAGTATGGAGGTGGCGGCAACATGAGGAGAACATATAATATCTGAAAGAACATATCATACCTGAATGACACACCTTGGAGTTGGCAGAAGCATGAGAAGAACATATAAGGCCTGATTCAGATCCTCCTCAAAACCGTGTCGTATTAGGCTCGTTCTGTGTATTTTACAATTTTTCCCGTATGTGTATGAGCTTACGCATGATTCACAGCCTCCATCGGAAGCCTTCCATTTACTGTTCGTAGCTGCGTGCGCCAACGAGAATGGCATTTTCTGCCTCTCGTTGCGTCCTCGACAGGACAAGGGTTACATATACGTTACCCCGTAAACTACAGTTTTTCAGCGTTTTCCAACGTAGCTTCCAACGAAGTTTTTCCGTGTCCCGTTAGATTCAGCATGCCTCTTTCTCTAAATATACGTCCAGACGGAACTCTTTCGGAAATCTGTTGGAAAGCTGCTATGTTTGCATGCTTGTACGCATGCGCGCAGCTATTTATCTCCTTCATGTCCCCCGTCTCAACTAATATATCACTCACTGTTGCTTCCATGCTTACCTTAACTCACTTGCGATTCCTGTTTTTAACATCTCCCATCCTTAATACTTACCTTAACTCACTTGCGGTTCCTGTTTTTAACATCTCCCGTCCTTAATGTTTACCTTTACTCACTCACGGTTCCTGTTTTTAATATCTCCCTTCCTTAATGCTTACCTTAACTCACTCTCTGTTCCTGTTGTTAATATCTCCCATCCTTAATGCTTACCTTAACTCACTCGCGGTTCCTGTTTTTAACATCTCCCGTCCTTAATGCTTACCTTAACTCACTTGCGGTTCCTGTTTAGATGTTTTTTCTGCATTCATGCCTACCTTATTCTTCTGCATTCTCCACGGGGAGGCCGATTTATTAATAGCGCCAGGTAGCGACAGATGAGCGACAGTAGCGTGATTTTCACAGCGCCGGCTAGTATTCGCTGTGCTTGGCCGTTGTTCGGTTGTTGACAGCGACTCAGTCGGTGTGCGGTAATGTTGAATACGGGGTTAGGAGTCGCTGTTTGACATGTTCCGCGCTGTATGGGAGCGCATGACAACGAATGGCTCCCAGCATATTCATTAACAAATCACGCTCAAAAAATTCTCGCGCTGTAAAATGCATGTTTAAACCCCAGAGCGCTGGCGGCGATGTGTTAAAAGTAGTTTTTTAATCCCCAAACAACCTTATTTTTTGAAAAAAATAATAAACAAGTTTTTATAAACATTTTGTAATATGAATACATTAATATCAGACCTGTAATATCAATTCTGCACAAATTTTTTTTTTTTTTTACCTTAAAAAAAAAAAAATAACATTGCAGAAGTGGTCACCGAATTTTTGACATTTAAAAAAAAAAAAAAAAAAAAACATTAATATCAATTTATTATGAATATTTAAAAATTGCTCCATTGAAATGCATTGGAGAGCGCCAGGTAGCGAGAGGTCATACCTGGCGCTGTGATGGGATTAGCAGCGGCGCTGTTCGCTGAAGTCTGCAACATGATGAATCCCGCGCTAGCTGACGCTCTCGCCGGCGCTAGCCTCATTTAGCGTGATAAATGCACGATCGTGTTCGCAGCCTGGCGTTCTGGAGTCGGTAACCGCCGATAGCTGGCGCTACCTGGCGCTAGTGAGACACTACCTGGCGATATCCCTTGATAAATAAGGCCCTTAGTTGCCTCTTCCTTCTTGATGTCTTCTGCTGTTATAAATGTATTTGATATGTTCATGCATCATAAGTTTGTAGCTTAACATAAAATAAACACGAAACATGGTTCATTGTAAAGATATTTATTTTTTTGCCTTCGACTATTTTTTTTTTTTTGGTATTGGGTTTAATATAAAATGTTTTTTAAACAATTTTTTACAAAAGCTCCAAATTGAAAAAAAAAAAAAAAACAACATTTAAAAGTTATTTTAAAGTTTTAATTTTTTTTTGTTTTAAAGAAAACATTAACAAACTTGTGGCAGGCCCCAGGAATCTATTCTTCACTGGTCCCCAATGAAGCAGCAAGCTCCCGGATGTCGCCCACCAACCTATACACCGTCGCGGTTAGATTTTGGAGTCTTTCCTGTGGTGTGGCTGGGAAAAGGAAGCAATAATTAATGTTTGCAATATACATTTTTCATAGCAGTGGGATAAATAATTAATCATGTTCAAGCAAAGGGATGAAACCATAGTTCATTATGCTAATGTATTAGGCAAAGGGATGAAGCCATAGTTCATTATGCTAATGTATTAGGCTAGGGATGAGGCCATAGTTCATGATGCTAATGTATTAGGCTAGGTATGAAGCCATATGTCATTATGCAAATGTATTAGGCTAGGGATGAGGCCATAGTTCATTATGCTAGTGAATTAGGCTAGAGATGAGGCCATAGGTCATTATGCTAATGTATTAAGTTAGGGATGAGGCCATAGGTTATTATGCTAATGTATTAGGCCTGTTGAAGAAGCTATGTTATAGGTAATTAAAGTAGGTAATTAACGTAGACTACAAACTTACCAGGCTGGTGGGCGACCTGAGCTTGGGGGACCAGCATTCTCTCTGCGGCCTGCCACTGAACCTGATCTGAGTCTGTTGAGAAAGGAAAAATATGTTTACTTCTAATGTCAGATTAGGTGAAGCCAACATTTGTTTCATAATGTGTGTGTGACATCACCCACCTTCGCCATGCACCTCAGGGGCTGGGTTTTCTGGCCTCTCCAAACCGCACTCTCCACCCGCTACCTCGTCACCTAAAAGAATAGAAGCGGGAAATGAGTGTGTGTTTACAGTGCATGTACCTGTGTGCGCTTCAGTCAGAGAAACATACCGGAGTGTTGTTGCTCCGGCATCTGGGCCGACTCCCTGGCGAGCTGCTGATGCCCCTCCTCTGTAGACAGGTCCAGTGGCTGCTCGGAGCCACCTACAAAGGAGGGGGAGGACCTTGGCCCTGGAGACGCACCACCTTCACTCGCCCCAGATCCATCCTGCACTGGCCGGACTGCTCGCCCAGGGGTGGTTCGGATTCTGTAATCCTATTCGCTCACTAGAAGAGAATAGCATTCCTAACAGAGGCCTGCCTAAGGGCTTTTGGATATCTAACATGTAATAGTCATGTACTTACTTGGGAAATGTTGCGCAAAGAATCGCCTCACCCGGGGCCTCTTCTTTCGCTTTAGGTCCGACCAATGTTGGATGATCTGGGTGAAGGTGAAGGTGGTGCCACTGTCGGCTGCTATTTTGCCCACGATCTCCAGGGCCAACGTCCTCTTTTGGAAATCACTCGCCAGGTAGTAGTACCTGTTCTCCATCATCATCTAAAAGATACAAGAAAAACACATTTGATTAATGCAAACATCATACAAATCCCTATCTCAGTTATAGCAGGTTCCTAACTTACATTCCCCATAACATTTCTAGGCTTCAGCTATCCATGCAGATGCCATTTTGGTGTTGCGCACATGTACGCACTAACTTTTGCTTGGCACGCCGTTTAAATTCAAATTTCGTCCCCACTGTTTTGCCCTGCGCTGCCTAATCGCATATGCATGCATTTCGCCTGCAAATCAAAGGCCTGAACAAACACTTACTAGCATGATAGTATCCTGTTGCTCGCATGTGAAGAGCGTGGGTGCCATTTTGATTGCCAGTATCAGCAGATATGTTGCGCTCCAGCGGTTTCCGGGATGCGCACGTCCGTACGCACGCTTACGCGTAAGCGTCATACACAGTCATAACTATTTAAAGGGTACTTGTATAAACAGCTGAGTGTCTTTACAGATATCGCTATGCCTGCCAAGAAAGGTAGCTGCTAGCCCCTAAATCCCATGAACGCCATGACCGTCGTGCCGAACGGCATGAAAAAACCTGCTTGAGACCTGCAACTAGGTCCCACAAAACCAGTGGCCACTCGCATTCGACCAGAACATCCACTCGCCACATGAAGGATCAAGTGGACCACACTCCAGCCCCCTCCAAATCTGGCCCATCTCGGAAGGCGAAGGAGACATCCTCCCCGGCCCACAACATCCCAAACACAGCGGAGCACTACTAGTAAGGGCAAGGGTAAGACTCGTGCTAGAAGCCCTAGCCCCCCAACCATACCCTCTCCCGCTCCTTTCCAATGTCAGAAATCTGAGCCCTGAGCCCAGGCAGCTCATCGGCAGTAACTTCATTGGGCAGCCAGCCGATGACACCCAGCCCCCATGCAAGTCCAGCCCAATCCATAGTAAGCGAAATGTCTGAAAATTCTACGCCTGCAAGTCACCCAAGAATGTCACCCGATCTTCCACCCACCCAGGAAGAGCCATCCATGGCAACATTAGGGTGAAACCTGCGGCGTGGGACGTCGAGCGGACGCTTTAGTGAGCCCCAAAACATTGCGTTGGCAAGTGGGGTTTCGGAGCACTTTCATGAGCTGTATGGGCGCAATTCAAAAGCCACCAGCAAAGTGCGCAAGAACCAAATCCTGGAGAAGATCACCAGACAGGTCAATTGTGCGGGGACGGAGAGGAAAGATGTGGAGCAGATCCAGCGGAAATTCTCAGGCCTCAAATATGCAGTGAGACAGAAGAGGAATAAGCGCAGGCACCACGGGTACACATGGGTGTGGGAGTTGGCTTGGTTGTTGTTGTGCAAGACCTTGTAAGTAATTCTGTCAATAATCCTTCAAGGTTGCAAACATGAGGTGGATTCCCAACTAAACAACAGTACACCGCAGCTGAGGAGCTGGTCCTCGGACTTATACACCCCTCGGCACTACAGGGATTATCGGGGGCCCTAGACACTGACAACTATGTCATGCCTGAAGGTTTGTATTTTAAGGATTGTTTAATTAGCTTTGCCTTTGAAAAATGTTTTAAAAAAGCCTAGGCACACACAGGTCCGTAGCTAGGGGGGAGCTGGGGGGAGGGGGCACGCTCCCAGGGTGCAGCAGTTCAGGGTGCCGCCAAAGGGTGTCTGTAAAACCGGTGGTGGAGTCCATTTATAAAGTTTGGCCCAGGTGCCTTAAAGCCGAGCTACTCCTATGTGTACACAAGGTATGTTTATGTGTTAACTTGCCTTTACTGTTACATTCCAGCTCCTATAAATACTATTGCGACTGCGCAACCCTCCACCTGTTTGCCCACTGCCACCACGTCCCGCCAGCCATTACCAACATATTCTACACGGGACACATGCATTCCTGCTGATGCATGTGAAGGAAGATGACTACTTCCCCCAACATATATTTGACCAACTATCTCACACATTTTTTTTCCATGTCCCTACAGACACCACCCATAATGGATGCTATACACCATCTGGAGCAGGAGGAGGTCATTACCAGGGCTCCACTAATGCCAATCCAGCAACATCATGTGTCACTGCCCCAGCAGCAGCCAGCCACAAATCCTCTGCAGCAGAGTCAATCACGCCCTCTGCTGGCAGACCAGCATGACCAGCAGCAAGAGACACAACCAACTGTCCCATGTGCTAGCTCTGCTGCAGAGGATTTGGCTACTACATCTGCTCCTGTTGATAGGCCTAGACCTCCAGCATCTGCACGCTCCCAAACCCGGGGAAGTGGAGGACGCCCTCAGGCACGTCGCCATGTCAGCCAGGTGAGGCGTGTGCAGATCCTGGAGACAGCATGGCGCAATGACAGCCGACAGGGGCAGTGAATCAAAGATTAAGAGAGGAGCTCGAATCACAATGACTAAACTTCAATAACAACTTCACCACCCTGCTGGAAGAAATTAGGACTAGCAACAGGCAGAGGGAGGCTATGCTTGAGCAGTGGCAGATGATGAATGCCTCCCAAGCACAGGTGTTGGCCATCCTACAAGCGCAACAACAGCCTTATAATGTCAATCCACAAGATTAACATTTAGCGTTGTATTTCATTCACATATTTCCTCTCCATCTCCACACTATTGACCAGTCTGTTGATCTACACCCATATTTGTGCATTTGTGCTTTGGCTGGTGGCTTTAGATTGGATAGTACTCATAAAAACCACTTGCCAATGCCATAGTTTGTGGCTCAGTAATGCGTCCGCTCCAGCTCCCACGCAGCAGGTTTAGGCCTAATGAGATCCTGGCTGCATAATCCTGGGTGGGTGTAATAGTTGGTGACATTCTTGGGTGACTAACACCCCACTAATAGCTACTTCTTTGGCTCTGAAAGTATTGTGTTGGACTTGCTTGGGGGCTGGGTGTCATAGGCTGACTGGCCCTATAACTTGCAGCCGTTGAGCTGCACGGTGACTCAGGGCTGGCTACATTGTAATGCTGAAATAAGCCACAAGCTGGAGAGGGTGTTGTTGTGGGCCTAGGAATTCCTGCGCTACTGTTTCCCTTGCCCTTAATACTAGTGCTCCCTATGGTTCAGGATGTTGTGGGACGGGGATCATTGTGCCTTGAGGAAGTCTCCTTACCCATCCAGCCTGTGGCAAATTTAGAGGGGGCAGGAGTGTGGCCCAATGGATCCTTCCTTTGCCTAGTGGATGTCCTCGTAGGCTGTGAGTGCCCTTCCCTACCTAATTTCTATATTGACACGTAAATTGTGTTCATGAGTTTGTTATGTGCTGTGTTATTTGTAGCCATTTCAGATCTCTTTTATTATCAAAATATGATTGTTGGGAGAGCAAATATTTGCCAATAAAAATGCATTACACTCAAATCTGTACCAAAGTGTTTTTGGATTAATTAGTATGTACAGATAAGCAAATGAAAGTATACATCAAATATCTTTGTTACCTCACAAATAAATAATATATCTAAGGACAACCACAAGCAATGTAAAAATGTTTAAAAAAAAAAAAACAAAAAAACAAATTCGGGCCGAAAAAAACAAAAACCCAACATTTGGGTAAAAAAAACAAAACAAAACCCAACATTTGGGTAAAAAAAAACAACAACATTTGGGTAAAAAAAAAAAACAACCAACATTTGGCACCAAAAAAAAAACAAAAAAGAAAAAACAAAAAATAATCAAAAAAATTTGAAATCAAATGTTTCCGGACGGATTGACCAGAAGCACTCTGGGTGCCCTCATATAATTCGTCCGGAATGTCCGTGGTGGCTGGAGAGGGGGACTCGTCAACATACCGGGGGACCTGCTGTATTAACGCAAAGTTATGTAGGACACAGCAAGCTATTATGATCTTGATCACCTTGTTGGGGTCATACTGCAGGGCACCCCCGGTATGGTCCAGGCATCTAAACCTGGTTTTGAGCAGGCTGAAGGCCCTCTCCACCACAGCCCTGGTCTTTCAATGGGCCCTGTTATAGCCCTCCTGAGCCGGAGTCTGAGGGCGCAGGACAGGTGTCATCAGCCATGGCAGTAGTGGGTATCCCGAATCCCCTGAAAATAATAAAACAGAAAGTTAGTGTCTACTTCTTAGCTACATTGTATGTCATGTCATCAGAGGAAAAAAACATCCATATGTTGAGACAGGGTTATCCAAAAATATTAATAGTCATACATTGAAAGGGTAATGAAATTATTTCTTCGAACTTACCCAGTAGCCATCCACCAGACAAATCTCCTGATTGAAAACAACCAGGATATAGGCATCGTGGGTGGATCCGGGAAAGCCAGCCATCACACTTAGGAACCGAAGGTCCGGGCCAACCACAGCTTGCACGTTTATGGAATGGCCCATATTACTGTTCCTGTAAGAAAAACAATCCACAAAATTAACAAGTTATACACAACAAAATAAGGTATCTTTATTGTTAAAGTGTGTTCTTTAATGATAAAACCCAAAAAAACAAACAGAAAAAGTTGGTCAGTCGGATTCTAATAAGGTATACATGATAAGGACTAATTAAGGTCTGCATCCAAATGTTTAGTTAAGGGCTACATTGAAATGATTAGTTAAGGTATGCATACAAATGATTAGTTAAGGGCTACATTGAAATGATTAGCTAAGGTATGCATGCAAATTATTAGTTAGGGGCTACATTGAAATGATTAGTTAAAAGATACTGTGAATCAATGAGTTAATACAAGTCATAATGTTGACCTAAACCACATACCTAAATAAATATTCCTCATCTGCTGGAGGAACCAACGCAACATGGGTACAATCGATCGCACCCATGACGTTGGGCATGCCGGCTATATTAAAAAAACCCAACTTAACCGCATTCCAGGCTACCATGTTGTCTGGGAAATAGTTGTATTTTGGACACATGGTAGCCATGCCATCCAAAAACTTGTTTAGTGTGTGGCTCAGTGTAGGCTGGGACATCCCCATGGAGAGGGCACCCAGCCTCTGGAACGAGCCGTTCGTTAAAAATTGCAGGCAGCCAGGCATCTTGGTCATACCAGCAATTGCATGCCCCTTCCTTGTGGTGCGGCTAACCATGGCCGCAGCTCACTATACAAATTATGGAGGGAAACGCGGTTAAGGCGGGTGAGCTCGAACAGCTCAACGTCATGCATGCGATCGATGTCCATGCATGTGCGGTGTGATCTGGCTTCGGTCATGGCGATGCACATCGTGCCGTTTAGCTGCAAGCACTTGTACTCCTCCACGTCCTCAGCAAACATCTCAACAGCTTGCTTTTGCCTACAAAATGACCCCGTAAGTTAAGCGGAAGCAAACCTGTTTTATTGAGCGGCTTGTCATCGGCAATCAAGGCTCAGAATCAGCCACCATCCCATACCAATCACGTAAGTTGGCTGATATAATGACAAATTGCCGATAAACATACACTTATCGAAAGCGCATATACATGTTAGCGTAAACACATATACGCATGAAAGCAGTAACGTAAAATACGAAGAACATGCAAAAACTCACAAAAAATACACAGACACATGCGAAAGTGCATGTTAAAGAGGCTCTGAATCAAGGCTATAGTGCCTGAATGAAAAACCCTGGAGTTGGTAGCAGCATGAGGAGACCATATAGTGCCTGAATGATACATCCTGGAGTTGATAGCAGCATGAGGAGACCATATAGTGTTTGAATGACACACCCTGCAGTTGGCAGCAGCATAAGGAGACCATATTGTGGCTGAATGAAACAGTGTGGAGGCGGAAGCTGCATGAGGAGAATATATAGTGCCTGAATGACACACCCTAGAGTTGGCAGCAGTATGAGGAGAGTCGTTCAAAGTAAATAGGCCTTGAAGACTTCAACAGGAACACAACGGTACAACACTTAGATGTACAAATGCGGTATGCACTGATGAGGGCAGTTCAATACACTCCAGTAGACTTAAAACAGTATTTTTGGACAACAGCAGCAGGTGTGTAATTTTGTGCAGGTGTGTAATTATGTCTGGCCTTTCACAGTAACTAGGCCCTGAACATTTTAACAGGAAAAAATGGTACAACTCTCAGATGTACATATGTGCTATACACTTATTAGGGGAGTTCAATGCACTCCAGTAGGCTTTAAAACAGGATTTGTCTACAATATCAAAAGGTGGGTAGGTGTGTAATTTTGTCTGGCCTTTCACAATAACTAGGCCCTGAACACTTTAACAGGAACAAATTGGTAAACCACTTAGATGTACGCACAGGTTAAACTTAAAGCTGACCAAAACCCACCAAACTTGTGAAATACATTTGGCCATAGCCCCTGCCGATATTCCCTCCTTAGGGTGTAGAACTAGAAATGGCAAATTTCATTTTTTGATTCATCCTGGAAACACTGTTTTTTGCTGTTGAATTTGGCTTAGACGTGATTCGCTGCTGCCGCACACTGTCCCTGTGGTGAATCGCTGTTGTTGCACACTGCCACTGTGTCTTAAACTCTCCCTTCCCTATCACTACTTCTATGCTTGAATTTGGCTTAGATGTGAATTGTTGCTGCTGCTGCACACTGTCCCTGTGGTGAATCGCTTTTTCTGTACACTGCCACTGTGTCTCTCTCTCCCTGTCTCTGTCCGTCGCTCTGTCCCTCATTTTAATGTCTTATCGCCTAGAAGATGGAGACATCACTTTATTTACCAACCAACTGAAAATCCCCCCCAGTAACCATCAATGGCAGGGCCAAAGTATCACTCTGAGGCCAAGACAAATGCTCATAGTTACCCATAGTTTAAAGGAAAACAGTCCAATGGTTTACCGGATACAGTATCCTGGTTTGGTTGGCGTTATAAGTACGGCAAATCATGAGGGGGGCACAGTAAGGTGGTAAATCACACCTCAACTTATGCACCTCTTTTCAATCTCTATGTTTTGATTCTAGATCACTGGGAAGTTACAGTCTACTGCATAATTCTGGAAGGATTAGGGAATGCGTTTCAAATTAAAAACCTTTCATGACAAGGCCTTTCATGACAAATCTAGTCTGTTGCACCTACAACATCTGCAGTGCTAGCTCCCCTGTAAACCACCACCAGGGATTGCTTTCCTGCAGGAAACACACTTTATGGAAGGTCGAACCCCTCTATTCCACTTCCAAGAGTTTGGCTTAGCCCACATATGTACATGTCAAAATAAATAATATTGCAATCTTTATAAAAAGGGTATGGACATCAAATTCACAGAAGAATTCAAAAATACACTCAGATGATATATAATCCCAGTAGGAGAAATAAATGGAGTCAAATGCACCCTAGCCAATATCTATGCTCTGATGAAAAATCAGTATAAATCTTGTTTTATGTCTAAATTAGGCTCTAGTAAAAAAGAATCTGCAACTTTAATATTATTAAAGGCGCTGTTTTTGACCCCTCCGGCATCCCCAGAGTCATTTTGCTTGGGGTCATCTAAATTCTGGACAAAATTCAGATCACAATCCCTTGTAGACGTCTGGCAAACCAGACATGTTAATGAAAGAGAGTATACATGTTATAACAGACCACACAATGTATATTCTCAAATCAATTGTTTTTTTTTTTTTTGCATCAGTCCTTACTCTCTTCAGTAGTCTCTTGTAACATTGGCTTCCAGACAATTTCAGAACATGCAATGGGCAGAAGAGAAAAAGGACTAGCACCTACCCAGAAAATGGTTAGACAACTGGAAAATTAAACCGGAACTTCACTTAGCAACTCAGGAATATTTCACACTTTTTGGAGGCTGCTTAGTTAAACTTTGGATTCTGAGTCTGATCTTAACTGTGAACCGCCCCACACTATATGGGAGCATATGTGGCAACTGCATCCTCATCAGATCATCAGGATCTTTAATTGCAAATTTCTTTTAAGAGCATATTTGAGCTCTGACTACAAATAACACATGCCACCAACACTATTTATGAGGGTAGCAACAGGATTGGCATCCTGGAAATGTAATTGAAGAAGAAGCGATGGCGGTTTACATGCCCTCAAGAAATGATCCCATTTTTATGGGAGTATCAACAGGATTGGCATCCTGGAAAGTGAAAAAGAAGCAATAGTGGTTTATAAGCAATCAAAAAAAATTACATTTATCTGGGGGTAGCGACAGGACTGGCTTCCTAGACATTTCAATTGTCTGACGCAAACTTGTAAAGCTGCTCCATGGCTATGGCTAACTTTCTGCTTGCAGATCTGGCACTGTGCCAGGTTTTGTTCCTCTGGGAAGATGGGAAGATACAAAAGAGCTGCCACATGGCAGTAAGTCAGATCTATTATTTCTTTCACCGCCACCCAATTTTGCTCCTCCTCTGGCAGACATTTTTTCTGGAGTCTGCAAAAGCAGCAGCAGTGTTGTCATCACCTGCTTCTGAGCGAACCATACCAGCAGGCCTAGCCATGTGAATTTTTGCAGATGATCTGACCCTACCTTGATTGGGCTTTTTATCACTGCCAATGCCAACTACCCTCCTGCTCTGACAATGCTGCCTCTGTGTTGCCTGGCTCCCGGGACCTTTTTTTAAAACTACCGCATCATCATAATCCTCCTCCTCATGATCCCTGCCACATGATGTCTCATGGTCTACTTGCCCCATACACCATAACCTCCTTCATAACTGTCAGTATGTTCCAGAGTTACCACCACCCCACTACCATAGCTATGTGTCAGTCACCGATTTCACCTCCCTAACACACTCCAAAGGCTGACTGTCCTCAAACAGATTCTTCTCATCACTATCCTTAGCAACCGGGGTGCTGCTTCTTCGGAGACAAGGTGGTGCCTCACTAGGAGGGGGCAGGGAAAAGAGAGATGATGGATGGATAAAGCCAGTAAATGCTTTTTTACTAGGCCAAGTAACTGTAGTGGAGGAAGGATCCACGGAGTCAACCAATTTACAATGGCCTTATTTTCTGAAATAATATGCCCACTGGAGGAGAATAATTCGGGACAACTTTAGTACAAAAGGCCTAGCATGCTGTCACATGCTGAGTATCTGATGGGTCCAAACACTGCTGTGACATATGGTTCCCAAGTTGAGTTCTCCATAGCTCAGTCTCTTTGACTTTAGGTTGACAGGATGCATATGTATGAGGTTCTTATGAATTGCAGTATCCAAATATGTTATCAAGGTATGCAGGAATGTGCACTGAAACCTTGTAATTCTTTCAAAACTAGCTCCAGTGCAACTGCATTCTAGGCTTTCAAGTTCCCCAGTGGCAGCACACAGCAGAAAGCTGTGTGGCATAAGTGGGCACTCCAACAACCATAATGCCAGTGGGCCCCAGGCACTGACCCAGAGCCACCATCAGGGCAATACAACGAATCTAAACTAGCACAGTGTTTCTGGTCTGTCAAGGGTTTTGTTATTTGGTTTATAAGAATGTTATATTATGCAAAAATTAGCTGAATGATGGGCCTCAAAAAATTTTTTCTTCTTGTGTCCTCAAGAATGATTTTCTCAGGTAGACCCAAATAATGATTCCCCCTGGTAGATCCCAAGAATGATTTCCTCTTGTGAAACCCAAGATTCCTTTCCTCTAGTGGGCCTCAAGTATGCTTTCCTCTGGGGAACTTTGAGAACTTTGAGAATGATTTGTCTATAGTGGGAAATGGAAATAATTTCTTTAGATGGGCCTAAAGAATGCTTTACTTGCTTATCGGCATTAAAACTGATTTTCTTTGGTAAACCCCAAGAGTAATTTTCTCTGGTGGACCCAATAATGATTTCTTCTGGCGGGCCCATGGTCTACAGCATATGTCTACCTTCTAATTGTTTACACCCTCTACCAAACCTTATATCTGCAGAGACAAATGTTGGCCTGTAATATAAGTATAAATTTCCTTTCAGCGTAAGGACTCCATTAGTAAGCTCATCTGCAAAACCAACATGATGCCCCATGTGCTTTTGCCATGAGTATAAATCGAATTGAGAACTTGTTTTTTTTACCTAAAGCAGCTGAGGATATTTCTATCAGGGCTGGGTGTGTAGGAACATTAAGCTTTTTGGAGTATTTGTGATTCACCCAGTTTATGGACAGGGAAGTGATGAGCGAAATTAGAAGACATGACCATAATAGGAAGCTAAGGCTCAAGGTTAGAAAAAAAAAGGCTTATTTGAAGTAGGCACATTATATTTCCTGCTTCTTAAGCAAAGACTGGGCTGATGTGGCAGTTCACTTCAATGAGAGTTGCATCACAGTGTCACAATCATGTTAGACAGCTTCCTGGAAAAGGAGGGAGGTTTGGTTTGGAGGACACCATGAGTAAACTGACCATCTAACTTTCAGTGTATTAGTCCTACTGCCCCCCAAAAAAGCTCTGGGAATACTTCCCACATTGCTGACATCATGGGGAAAACTGCCCCACTGAAACCAGGACATCTGGTCTATGGCAGTAGTGAAATGTACGGATTAGCTGAGCGTTAGATTAAATAAAAACATCCTTGACAGACCAGAGACATCCAAGTTAAGCTTTAAGCAAATGTTCGGGGGCACAACTACACCTACATACACACAGAGGAGTAGCATAGCCGTTCATAAGCCACACCCCCACCACACCCATTACCCTGTAAATGATCAGTTTAACTAAGTATCCCACTTTGGGTCCCAAATTGAGGTAATTCCAAATTGTACATACATCAGAACTAAATATGTGTCTGATTATAAACTTCAACGTAATTGCATTGTAATAAGGAGGACCTATTGTAAACCTAGCAGGCATTTAAAATAAATGTGGCTGATAAAGGATAGTCAGCAGCAAGTTGGCTGCACAAGTGAGATGAAGCCATTAAAATACATTGACCTGCCAGCAGTTCCTGGTAGGTTGGAGTGGGCAGCAGCAAGACCTGAGAGGAGGGAGGCAGTGGTGGGGGCAGCAAAACCCGGCAGGAAGGAGTTGGTGGCAGCGGCAGCAGGACCTGAGGTAGGAGTCAGTGGCTGCAGGACCTGGGAGGAGGTGGTGGAACTGGTGGCAGCGGGACCCAGGAAGTAGGAGGTGGTGGCAGTGGGCAGCAGGAGGCTACAGCAGCAGGATCTGGGAGGTAGGAGGTGGCGGAGTAATTAGGTGGCATAAGCTGATGCTGGAAAGCAGGATTTAATGCAGAGGACTCAAAGGGAACCAATGATGGCATCGGAGATGCTGGTGAATTGCAACACAACACAGGTAAAAACACAGAGAAACCCATGCATTTTATCTGTACTACCTATAGACATCTATAGGCTGCATAGCAACCACTCCGTGGGCAATTTGCTGACCACGTTCCTTCCAGTAAACAAAAGAAACAAGCTTGGTGGATTGGTTAAAATGTATAATTTTTAATATTAGCCATTTTTTACAATCTGCTTTAATAATGGTCCCAAAGTTTTAATCATTATATTATAGGTCCCATTTTATAATAGGTCCTTACATTTGTTTAATCATTCAGGGCATTCATCTAATGTCATTTATGCATATATATATATATATATATATATACTGTCCAGTCGATCTTCTCTGTAATATTAGTGTTTTCTATTGAGTTTGCCTCTTTTTTTATATACTTTTGCTAACTTTAACACTCCCCTCTCCCCCGTCCCCTACACACAGGGCCTTGATTCACAAAGAGTTGAAAATAATCCTCATGGTAGAAAAAAATTCAATTCATGAGAAAAAAGCCTGAGAATGTCACTGTTAGTGAATCACCAGATAGGAATACAATGAAAGTCAATGGCACTTTTTTACTCCTGAAAAAAGTATTTAACTTTTTACCCCTTTTTACCTGTAGTAAAGAGTGCCATTGATTTTCATTGTATTCCTATCTGGTGATTCACTAACAGTGACAATCTCAGGCTTTTTTCTCATGAATTGAATTTTTTACTACCATGAGAGTTTTTTCAACTCTTTGTGAATCGAGACCAGAGTCTACAACTTTTATGTATTTCTAAAAAGTTTTTACTGGCTGGAGAGTCGGGAATTCCATACTTTAGTACTTTCCATCTGTGGGTTTATTTTGTAAAACAAGTCATTATTTCCTTACCTACCATGCACTTTTTTGTCAGTCTAGCTGACAGATTTTATTTATACGTGGCTAATTTCTCCAACTACAAAGGTGGACCTACAGTATCTCTGTCCCTCATGCATCAGACTGTGTGGGACTCACAGTTTTCTGTGTCTGTAGGAGGATAGCTGCTCCTTTCTCTGCTTGGTTGTTTTTTCTGTGCATATGAACTTAGTACTAAGTCAATACAAAAAGAAACCTGTTCCAATACTAGTCAGAGAGTGAGAAAAAAAGGCAAAAATACACAGGCATGCAGGCACATGAAACTTCCCACTGCTTTCACAGTGTGAATGGGAGCGTCCCCGTCTGTTCTTCGCTCTGACACAGGTAGGTGGCTGAACAACAGTCTGCACTTGGTATATGTCTGAACTTGGTATATGTTGCCAGTAGCACCAGCATCAGCTCAGCACCTTAAAACCTGATCAACACCTGTTTTTTCTTTAACATCCCACAGACAGTGAATAAAAACAAGCCCGGGGGGGGGGGGGGGGGGGCAACCAGAATGCTGGAGCCCCTGCACATAGCCCCCCCATAGCTAACTGCCAGTGTCAGTGTCCTCACTCATGGGGGTGGTCATCTTACTGTAGCCCCTGCCATCGACATTCTGTCAGATACGGCGTCTCAGGTAAGTGTGCAGTCACTTCCTATCTGCTGCACACACTGCATTATGTTAAAGGTCATCCCTCACTCACCTCCACTACTCACCCACCACAATTTATTTTTTTAAACAAATAGATTGATAGTCCCGGTCTGATTCTGCCTTTGGGGGCCCCCAGATAGGTGGGCGCCCCCTCCACCTCTCAACTCCTGACCCATCTGTCTCTCATATGTATTTGGACCTATCAGCAAGATTCTCACTAGGTCCATTTTGCCGATTTGGGATTCCCCAATGTGTAATACCCCTCCAGATCGCCCACAACTCACCTTTCCACCATTCCCACAGCACATACGCAGGCTCTAGTCCCCCCCCCGACCCCACACCCACCAGCTGCTTCTCATATGTAACTCATATGTACACTTGTTTAAGAAATTGTATATTTTTTTGTTTTCAATTTATTTTTTATTTACAGATTTTTTTTGCCCTATAAGACACACCTGCCCATAAGACGCACTTAGGATTTGGAGGGGGAAACTAAGAAAAATAAAATACTCTGAACCAAATGTGCTAAAATGCCATCCCCCCAAGAATCCAACAATAGGCAAGGTGCAGAGTCCCCCCATTACAGGTAGAGAGGCATCCCCCCCCCCTATTCCACATAGGCAGTGTGGCATTCCCCCCATCCCATTCCCTATAGGCAGTATAGCATTCCCCATCCCATTCCCAATAGGCAGTGTGGCATTCCCCATATCCTATTCCCCACAGGCAGTGTGGCATCCCATCATTCCATTCCCATAAACAGTGTGGCATTCCCCCATCCCATTCCTCATAGGCAATGTGGCATTTCCCCCTCCCATTCCCCATAGCCAGTGTGGCATCCCCCCCATTCCCATAGGCAGTGTGGCATTCCCCCATCCCATTCCCCATAGGCAGTGTGGAATTCCCCATCCCATTCCTATAGGCAGCGTGGCATACCCGATCACATTTCCCATAGGCAGTGTGGCATTCCCCATCACATTTCCCATAGGCAGTGTGGCATTCCCCCCCTCCCATTCCCATAGTCAGTGTGGCATTCACCCAACCCATTCCCATAGGCTGTGTGGCATTCCCCCTCCCATTCCCATAGGCTGTGTGGCATTCCCCCTCCCATTCCCATAGGCAGTGTGGCATTCCCCCTGCCATTCCCATAGGCAGTGTGGCATTCCCCCATCCCATTCCCCATAGGCAGTGTGGCATTCCCCATCCCATTCCCATAGGCAGCGTGGCATTCCCCATCACATTTCCCGTAGGCAGTGTGGCATTTCTCCCATCCCATTCCCCATATAGGCAGTGCAGCATTCCCCCTCCCATTCCCCATAGGCAGTGTGGCATTTCTCCCATCCCATTCCCCATATAGGCAGTGCGGCATTCCCCCTCCCATTCCCCATAGGCAGTGTGGCATTCCCCATCCCCATAGGCAGTGTGGCATTCCCCATCACATTTCTCATAGGCAGTGTGACATTCCCCTCCCATTCCCATAGGCAGTGTGGCATTCCCCTTCCCATTCCCCATAGGCAGTGGGGCATTCCCCATCCCATTCCCATAGGCAGCGTGGCATTCTCCATCACATTTCCCATAGGCAGTGTGGCATTCCCCCTCCCATTCCCATAGGCAGTGTGGCATTTCCCCCTCCTATTGTAGAACCAATAATAAATGCACACCTAAGACTATGATATATGAGGTATAAAGTATATATTACATTGGGTATGGGGGGACACTATTTTACCAACAATGCATAACAGATAATATATACAATCAATAGCTGCAGGGAGGCCGGAATACTGTTTGTGATTCGCACCTTATTTGGTTCTGGAGAAGATACAGTATTCCATTTGATATTGTGAAAGTCTCAAAGAATGTAGCAGAAAAGGTCCCAATGGTATTGTGATACCTGGAAAGTTGTGCAGGAGGCACTTGCTAATTACTGCTGGAGGCTGCGTATGGTAGGATTCATTAAGAAGTCCACGCAGGGTTAATCAGTATCAGGCACCGCACTCCTCCGTAAGTCGCGGCTCTGCACCTGCTCTGAAGAAGGTTCTTAACAGCAGCTATAGAAGTAACAGACTTGGTGAGCTAAAAGCTGAACTTCGTGCCTGATACTGATTAACCCTGCGTGGACTCCTTAATAGATTCTACCATTCGCAGCCTCCCCCTATTTCCACAGGCAGTGTGGCATCAGTGGGGCAATGTGGTAAACGCACATACCCATCGCTCCTATGCAGCTGGCTGGGTCAGAATATTGGCAGAGCAACTGATCCAGGCCTGATGTCTTCACTGTCTGCACTGTCCCCACTGCCGCAGCTGCTTCTTCTCCGGCAGCACGATCACACACAAACACCCACTAGATGGGCATGGCCTGCACCAAGTGTCAGCCATGTTCACACGCTGCACAGAGCCAGGTGTTTTCTCTGTGTGTGCTCCCACTGCCAGAGAAGAAACAGCAGTGGGAACAATGTGGATGTCGGGAACCGCGGGGATAGTGATGACCAATGTGAAGTGGTAAGTGCTGCCCCCTTTTCTTCCTTAGATCAACAATCATTTCTTAAGTTTTGCTTTCTTTTTCAAAGAAAGATTTTTGGCCTGGCATCACGTCACCACATTGGCCACCTCCCTTATAAAATCTCCTCACCAGCCGTAATAACCTCCTGTGATCACCTTCTGTGATAAGGGGGAAGAAAGTTAGTGTGTGTCTGGATAGGGACTTTAAAGCAGCACAAAACCCCTTTTGCTGCTGGCTCAGTGGTGGCCTGGTCTTTTAAAAAAGAAAGGTTTTCCCACCGTCTAAGCCATGCCTCTGTCAGTTTTAAGATCGCTGATGGCTGATCTCAAGATTGCCTAATGACAGTCAGCAGCCATCTGGCTGCATGCCCCACCGAGCCCAGAAGAGTACATTAGGGAGAGGGCCCTGCCCTTGCAAGGTTACAATCTAATCAACAGTATCCTGTACTATTTTATATTTGATGTGTTATTTTACTTACTAAAGTCCTTAAATCAAGAAGATCAAGGTTTACCACAGAGCAATTTCTCCTCTTCAGCTCCACTACATGACTGCAGTAATCCAGATGTGAGGACACACAGGCACAACCTTTATGCACTTACCCCAGATCAGAATTTCAACATGCTCATTAGATGCTGTCATTTCATCTGCTGCTTCGAAGTGGACTTCCTCTCAACATAAGAGTATGGGGGTAAAAATGTAAGAATATCATAGGGCAATAGGAATTATTGAATCGAATCTGATGAATCCGAATTTGTGACGAATTTCAGAAAAAAATTGATTAGTAACGATTCCGAATATTGCTGAGATTCAAGCACGCAAATCGCTTCCTTAATCTCCATTTAGAGTGGTCCAGGCCATGTAATATGGCGGATCCACGTGTCAGGATATGTCTCATGGGGCATGGAATCCTGGGAAGGCATCACATGCAGCCTATTAGCAGCCAGCCACCCCGGTGGTGTCACAGCCCTATATAAGCGGTGGCCATCTTGCGGGCATTTACTTCAGCCGTGTATTGCGGCGAGAACGGGACAGAGTGAGGGAGAGAGACAGACAGAGAGAGAGAGACAGACAGGGAGAGAGAGAAACAGAGTGACAGTGTACAGTGTAAAGGAAAAGCGATTCTCCACAGGGACAGTGTGTGTAGCAGAAGCAATTCACAGCAGAATTCAAGCATAGAAACAGTGACTGGAAAGGGATAGGATTTGGGAAACGGTGTGCTGCAGCAGTGGTGTCTTGCTACAATTCCAAGGGTTTCATTTTTCTTCCTTCACAAAAGCGAATAGTAGCCACTAGCCAGCCAGTGAGCAGAGTACTAAAAGTGCATTGTGCTGTATGAAGTGTAACCTGTGTGTACATGAAAATGGTGTATTTACCTGGCCCTCACCAGGGCATCCAATTTAAGCCACACACCTGCCCCAAAAATTCACCTCTTGCAACAAATTCCTGTTTTTAATCCTGCTGTAGCCCATTTAACTGACCCTCACCAGGGCATCCCGTTTAAGCACATCTGAGAGTTTTTGCATTTTGTTTAAGTGTTCATGGGCCGGTTAGTGTGAAAGGCCACACAAAGCCACACACCTGCCCAAATAAATCCACCTCTTGCTGTTGTAACTAAATCCTGTTGTTAAGCCTGCTGGCGCGCATTTCACTGGCCTAATCAGGGCATCCCATTTAAGTGCATCTGAGAGTTTTTGCATTTTGTCTTATGCCCAGGTGTTGATAGCCTAGTTAGTGTGAAAGGTCACACAAAACCTCACACCTGCCCAAAAAATCCATCTCTTGCTGTTGTAACTAAATCCTGTTGTTAAGCCTGCTGGAGCACATTTAGCTGGCCTAATCAGGGCATCCCACTTAAGTGCATCTGACAGTTTTTGCATGTTTTTTTTTTAATTAACCTCTTATGCTCTGTCGCCCAGCAGCTATAAAAGACTTCCAGCAGCAGCAGCAGCAGCAGCAGGAGAGCAGAAGCCAGAGTGATCAGCATGGGACACAGTGGCCCAGGGATGGATGGGAGGTAAGTATTAAAAAATAAATAAATAAAATATTTTTTCTCCTTGTGTCTGTGTGTTTTTTTTACACTTAACCCTTTGTGAACTGGCAAGGGATACATGAGACCCCTATACCAGTTCACAAGGCTGGGGGCTAGCAAGTCACCTGCAGCTAGAGGGTGACTTGCCATTAACCCCCGGCACCCCAATTACCTGCCTCCCCAAAGACCAGGAGGGGGGCAGAAGAGCCCAGCCCAAGGCTATGTGGGCTTGTAGCCTGCAGGGCGGGGGGCCACCAAAGCTGTGTCATGGGGACCCCATTTGTTTTTTTTAAGGGTTTTTAACGCTTAAAATAAAAAAAAATGGGATCTCCCCCCCTGGGAGGGGGGACCCTATGTCATTTTTTTAAATTAACCCCTTATGTTTATAGTGTGGATAGTAGTTGCATTTTATTTGTAAATGTTATAAAGTGCTCTTTTCAGTTTGGGGGTCTCCTGGGCAAGAATGGGGGGCTACTGGTACATATGTGGTACCGTTGTAATCGGGAGAAATGGGGCTTTCACATGCAATATGGTTTTCATTAATAAAACAAATGTTTTATTTAAAATAAAGGAGACAAATATCTAAAAATATTTATTTATTTTTTTGTTTTTTTATGCAAAAAATATTTTAAAAAACAGTAGAAAAAAAGGGTTAATAGTACCTATGCATGTTGTTCTGCTCGGGGGACCTTGCTCTTTCATATTTAGCTTGTTTTTTCTTGTTTGCATATTGATATTTTAGGAAAACATGTATTTTATTCAGCTTTTTTTAGGGAAACCCTGTGCAACCTTAGAATTCTTTGAGGGATTACTTCCAGAAAGATGATCCCAAGCTGGGTACGCTTAGAAAGCATAACATGTGTACTTGAATATATGGTTTATGGGGGATATTCCAAATGTAAAGGGTTGTTTTGGTTGAAAAATTGCCAGGTGCGCACTTTGTCTGCAGAGCAGAAATTTTCAAGTAAAATTACCGTTATGTGCATGCTTTACTTTGTGGTGTTTGCCAACTCTTCCCTTGACAGTAGCTATGCATGTTGGGTATTGTTCTGTTCGGGGGATTTTGCTTTTTCAGATTTTACTTGTTTTTTTCTTGTTTGCACATAGCTTTTTTTAGGAAAATGTGTCTTGATTCTTCCTTTTTATTCATTTTTAGGGAAACTCTGTGCAACCAAAGAATTGATTGAGAGATTACTTCCAGAAAACTACGCCCACATAAACAAGCCTGGTATGCCTAGAAAGCTTGAGGTTTGTACTTCCAGAGAATATATAATTTGTGGGGAGTATTTCAAATGTAAAGGGTTGCGCATAGCGCATATCATTGTATTTTATCTGAAAATCTCCAAAAGCTCTGTTTCAGTTTGGGGGAGTCTCCTGGGCAGGAAAGGGTGTCTACCTATACATATGTGGTACCGCTGTGACCGGCAGAAATCGGGGTTTCACACGCGATAACATTTTATTGACAAACTTACATTTTTTATTACAAAAAACACTACAAATTGCAAAAAATAGATTTTTAAAAAATTTCTTGCATATATTTCACCCAAAAGTATTGAGAATCCACTAAAAAAGGCCATACAGGACATTTCATTTTGAAGCCCAGGCTGAAAAAAACAATATATAATTTTCCTGGGAAATCCCTGGAAATTCCTTCAAAAATCAAGGTTGAACATGTGTAGTGCTTAAGCTTGTGGGTTCTCCACTCCAGGCTCTTCACCCGCCACCTCAGCATCTAAAAGTATATAATTAAGAAATGAGTGTGTGTTTACAGTGCATGTACCTGTGTGTGCTTCTGTGCGATAATCATACATGAGTGCTGCTGCTGCTGCATCTCCTCTGATTCCCTGCCGAGCAGCTGATGCCCCTCCTCTGCAGACAGGTCCAGTGGTTGCTCTTCAGAACTTGCAGAGGAGGGGGAGGACCTTGGCACTGGACTGCCACCACCTTCACGTCTCCCAGATCTCTCCAGCCTTGGCCGGACTCGTCGCCTCCGGGGGGGCCTAATTCTATAGGTATATTCACCCACTAGAAGAGAATAGTATTCATAAACACAGGCCTGCCTAAGGTCAGTGTATTTCTAAGATGTAATGGTAATGTACTTACTTGGGAAATGTTTCCTTAAGAATTTCCTCATCCGGGGCCTCTCCCCCACAAACATGTTAAATCACTGTTAATGTCTGGACCTATCCTCGGATAGTACTTTTGTTTGTTGCGCACAAACATTCGCTGCATTAGGTGCGTTGAAATCAACATTTTTGGCCCACTTGTTTAGCCCGTGATGCCTAAACGCCTATGCATGCATTTGGCGTGCAAATAAACGCCTGCAAATAACACTCACACGCATAATGGTCTCCTGCTCCTGGCGAGTGAAGAGCATGGGGGCAATCTTGGGGTGTTTTTCTTTGGTTATCCGATCGCCGTGGCATACGCCAGCAAGAGCCTGTGCCTTCAACTTCCAACCCAGCTACCAGATCCAGCCAAGGCACTTCTTAACTAAATGGTGGAAGACGACATTCTCACCCATCTCAGAAGGATCAGGCTACCAGGGCTTCTAAAAGGCAAAAGAGATTAGTTTGAGCCAGCCTGCAGGTCAACCAAAAATTGCCCAAACCCGGAAGCTTAAGGGCTCCTCCACCAACCACAATGCTCCCCTTACTCAAACATCTAAAGGCAGCAAGTGTAGTTAGGGCAAGGGGCAGAGAAGGTCAAAACACAATAGCCCCCCAAAAAAACCCTCTTGTCAGGATTCACTTACCTGTGTCCCGGTCCAGCGGTGTCCCCGTCGCGCAGCCGCCCGCCCAGCGGCTGGCGGCTTCCGTCCCTGCGCCCACGCGCGCGAGCACATCCTGTTTATGCCCTCCAGCGGCGCTGTTCTCAGCGCGGCCGCCGGAGGAGAGCTGTTAAGGGCCAATGAGCCCTAAGTGTTGGGGTTGGGCCAATGAGCCCGGATAGGGGGATTTTGGGCTATACGCCCCTTTTTGGCCTTTCTGTTTTTGGCCTATCTGTGCATTAGTTTAAAGTTGCACCAATCATCACGCTCTCTCCCCTTTCCCCAATCTTGTCTGTCCCTATAAAGGTTCATTCCGTCAGTTGCTCAGTGCCTGTGACATGATTGATCTCCGTTGCCGACCCCTGCCTGAATCGACCAATCTCTATCTGACCTCCGTTGCCGACCCCTGCCTGAATCGACCAATCTCTATCTGATCTTTGTTGGCGACCCCTGCCTGAATCGACCAATCTCTATCTGACCTCTGTTGCCAACCTCTGCTTTGTATCCCGACCTTGAGCTGCCTCATCCATCTGTATCGCTGCGATCTCTGAATTCCTGGTGTCGACCTCTGGCCTGACTCTGGACTTCCGCTAACTCGCTCTAGTCATTGGTTTTTCAGACCTCCTACCAGTAAGCTCTCATCCTTTGAGCCATTGAAGTCCTGGGGGCAACCGATCCCGGGCAGGCGTATTCTGCGTCCCGGCAAGCGGGGACTCCTACAGGTGAAGCTGGCTGCGGAGATTGGGGGTTGAAGGCTTACCTAGAGGGCTGGAGTTACCCGAGCGTGACATTATCACAGGCCCAAAAAACATGGATGACCTGGTACAGCAAGTGCAGGCTATGGCCACCGCTATTAATCAACTTGCTCAAATAGTGGCCACTCAAGAATCCAGGCAGGCTCCTGCATCCTCTGTACCACCTCACATATCAGAGCCGAAAGTTCCGCTACCGGAAAAATTTTTTGGAGATCGTGCCAAGTTTTCCAATTTTAAGAATTCTTGCGAACTTTATTTTAAGTTGAGGCCCGTATCCTCGGGCACCGAGACCCAGCAAGTGGGCTTGATAATTTCTTTATTTCAAGGGGACCCTCAGTCTTGGGCCTTTAGTTTGCCTCCTAATGATGTCGCCCTACATTCAGTTACGGCCTTCTTCATTGCAATGGGTGTATTGTATGCGGACCCAGACCAACAATCTACGGCCGAAAACAGGCTTCGGGCCTTGAAGCAAGGGCGGAACACGGCGGAGGATTCCGGTAGGCGGTAGAATCCAGGTGGAATGACCCTGCCCTGTGTAGCCAATATCGAGTGGGCCTGTCAGAGAGCATCAAGGATGCACTTGTAAATTTTCCTCCACCGACGGACCTAGACCAATTGATGCAGGTCACCATTAAAATAGACCGACGCCTTAGGGAGAGAGCTAGGGAGAGAGCTAGGGCTCCCACTTCTCTCAGACCCTTCCAAGACCCTAACCCACCGGCTTCCCGTAGCGAAAATTTACCTTCCACCTCTCAGGAGGAGCCCATGCAACTTGGGAGAACTCGTTTCTCTCAGGACAAGAAGCAGCGAAGGCGCTCCATGGGGTTATGTTTATACTGTGGGAACACAGGTCATTTTGCTAGATCCTGCCCTAACAAGTGATACCTGGCGGGAAACTTTCACGCTTAGATCGGGGGGAGAGTACTGATCTATGTGAGTCTGTCTATCAGTCTCCCTTAAACAAGATGTTAATCCCTGTCGACCTTTCCTGGGGCTCGTCCAAGCAGTCAGTTTCCGCTTTTTTGGATAGTGGAGCGGCGGGCAACTTCCTGGATCAGAGCATGATCTCCATCTTGGGAATTCCTTTGGTGCCCCTTGGGAAATCTCTGCAGGTTCTGGCCATTAATGGGAAAGCCATTCAGGGGGGTCCGGTCAATACTAAGACCCCCACCTCTTAATCTAATCCTCGGGTCCTCCCACTCAGAGTTCATAGAATTTTTTGTTTTTGATTGCCCAGAAACTCCAGTGGTTTTGGGATACCCTTGGTTACAACTCCACAACCCCATTTTAGACTGGCAGGCTGGGGAATTGGTTAAGTGGAGTAACTTCTGTAAGAATCATTGCTTCTCCACAGCCCTCAGAAGTTTCCAGACGCTGCCCCTGGGGTTACCTCACCCGTACGCGGATTGGGCTGACGTTTTCTCTGAACGGTCGGCAGACACTCTTCCCCCACATCGGGCCTATGACTGCCCCATTGACTTGCTCCCTGGGACTATTCCTTCCAGAGTGAAAATGTATAACCTTACCCGGCCTGAGGAGCAAGCAATGAGGGATTACATCTCCGAAAATTTGAGCAAGGGATTTATCCGCCCTTCAACGTCTCCTGCGGGGTGCTGGCTTCTTTTTTGTGGAGAAAAAATATGGCGGTTTGAGGCCTTGTATAGACTACAGGGCCCTGAACAAAATTACTGTAAAAAAACGGTATCCCCTTCCCTTGATTGGGGATTTATTTAATCAAGTTGTCGGTGCTCAGATTTTTTCCAAGTTAGATTTAAAGGGGGCCTACAACTTGATTCGTATTCGGCAGGGCGATGAGTGGAAAACGGCATTTAATGTAAAAGACGGCCATTACGAGTATCTGGTCATGCCCTTTGGCCTTTGTAACGCTCCAGCCGTCTTCCAAGACTTTGTAAATGATGTGTTCCGCGATTATTTAGGTAGATTCGTAGTCATTTACTTAGATGATATTCTCATTTTTTCTGATTCTTTGTTGGAACATAAACGTCATGTAAAGTTGGTACTTCAGAGACTAAGAGAGAATAAATTATATGCTAAGATTTCTAAATGCATGTTCGAGGTCACCACTGTCCCCTTCTTGGGGTATGTAATTTCTAACCAGGGTCTAGAGATGGATGCGGTGAAGGTTTCGGCGGTGCGGGATTGGGTTCAACCCAAGACATTGAAAGAACTACAGCGTTTTTTAGGATTCGCAAATTTCTACTGACGCTTTATCAGGGGCTTTTCCCATGTTGTGGCACCTCTTACTAACCTTACCCGTAAGGGTGCCTTTACTGAAAACTGGTCTCCGTCCGTCTGCGAGGCCTTCCTGACTTTAAAACGGGCCTTTACCTCGGCGCCTGTGTTAGTTCATCTTGATGTTAATAAGCCTTTTATCATTGAAGTTGATGCTTCCGAGTTGGGTGTGGGGGCAGTTTTATCACAATACTCCGGTCATCCTGAGCGTCTACATCCTTGCGCTTACTTTTCACGGAAATTTTGCGCCGCGGAGCAAAACTACAATGTAGGAAACAGATAATTATTGGCAGTTAAACTGGCCTTTGACGAATGGCGTCACTGGTTGGAGGGTTCATTGCATCCGATCACGGTCTATACCGATCACAAAAACCTGGAGTATATCAGTTCTGCTAAGAGACTGAACTCTCGCCAGGCACGTTGGGCATTGTTTTTCTCACGGTTTAATTTCATAATCACATTTAAGCCAGGATTTAAAAATACTAAGGCGGATGCCCTGTCCCGCATGTTGGGGGAATGCAAAGATAGGAGTGATATGGGTGAACCAATTTTGCCTTTAGGCTGTGTGGTGGGGGCATTGCTTCCTGATCTATCTAATACCTTGGCGCCATTTCAGAATGAATCTCCTGTAGATGTACCTTTGGGGTGTCAGTTTGTTCTGCCGCATCTGCGTCCCGATGTAATCCGCGAATTTCACAATGCTAAAACTGCTGGTCATCTGGGAAATCGAAAGACGTTTATTTTAGCCCGACCATCTTGTGTCCTAAAGTGACCTGCCCTGTACACACCCGCTCTAGTCCAAGCCACAGCTGTTAGCCCACTACTTCTCGGCATGAAACTCGGGTTTCCCAATATAGGTTACATGGGGGAAGGGGAAGGTGAAATCCCCTCACGTTGCAGCGCAGTCCTGCACACATTCAGCGTCGGGCCAATAGTAGGGTGTTGCTTTGCCTGCGTCGTTCCTTCTCCAATTAGCCAGGGGGCGCCCCCAATCGGATACACCAAAAAGCTCTGTTCTAAGCCAACCCACTGTTTGTGTCGTCCATGGATGCACCAATAAACCACCCAATTTAGGTGGACTGATATATGGTACATCACCGGATCAGGGACACCTACACCACCTCTCCCCTTCATTCTCATCAGTAGGCTCCCTCTCACCCTCGGCCTCTTCCCATCCCAGATAAACTTGATAAAAATAGCTCGCACCTTCTGGAGATAGGAGCGTGGGATCATTACTGGCAGTGCCTGCATAAGATAGAGCAAACGGGGTAAGAGAGTCATCCTGACCGCGTTGCACTTTCCAAACCACAAGAGTTTCCCCTTTGCCCACCTGGTGGTTTCTTCTTCAAAATGCTTCAGCAGTGGGGGGAAATTGAGGACAAATGTTTTAGAAAGGTCGCTACTGATCTTTGTTCCCAGGTAGCTGACGCTGCCCTCCGCCCATCTAAACATAAAGGAACCCTGTAGCTTCTCAAACCTCGATGCGGGGATGCCGACATTTAGAGCCTCAGACTTTTGATAATTTATCTTCTACCCCGACAAGTTCCCAAATTCTCTCAGATCTTTCATGAGGTTCGGCAGGGTCACTTCCGTGCAGGATAAAAAGAAGATTAGCTCGTCGGCATAGGCTGCGACTTTATAGTGCCCCAACGCATTTTCCACCCCTCTAAAATCTGGATTCCCCCTCACCCTGCACAGAAAGGGCTCCAGCGCCAATATGAAAATTAATGGAGACGGCGGACAACCCTGTCTCGTCCCATTCACGATCTCAAAGGATCCAGACGAGAGCCCGTTCGCTCTCACCGACGCCGAAGGACAGCTATACAAACTTTCGATCCAGCTCAGCATATTCGGGCCTAGGCCAATATGCCTTAGGACCGAGCTCATGAACTTCCAGTTGACTCTGTCAAACGCTTTTTTGGCGTCGGTGGAGAGCAGAAGGACAGGTGTCTTTTGTTTCTGGGCCAGATGGAACACGTTTAACACTTTGGTGGTATTGTCCCGAGCCTCTCTCAGGGGCATGAAACCCACCTGATCAGGACCAATCACTAAGTGCAGGTGAGGGGCAATCCTGGACGCCAAAATCTTAGCAAAGAGTTTGATGTCGGTGTTTAGGAGGGAAATGGGCTGGTAACTAGCGCAGAGAGTGGGATCCTTACCCTCTTTAGGGATCACCACAATATGAGCTCTGAGTGTGTCTCTAGGAAGCGGGGCCCCCTCTATTATGGCATTCATCATTGACAAAAGTTTAGAACCCAGGACAGGGAACAACTTTTCGTAGTACTGAAGGTGGAACCCATCCGGCCCAGGCGCCTTCCCCTTAGACATGTTTGCTAGCGCCCCCTGCAGTTCCAGCATAGAAATCGGCTCCTCTAGCTCTGCGATAACCTGCTCCGGGAGAGTCGGCATCCCTGAACTCTTATTGTAACTTTTTTTTATTGAGTAAAATCAAGCAATCATATACAATATATACAATATATACAAAGTTACAATAATAAATAAATAAAAAGAAAATAAATAATAACTAAACAAAAAGAAACAGGCCTAACAATTCGGCATATAATATATAATATCCATTATTCTATATACAATCCTATCTACAACCTAAACACTAGACTCTACACAACCCAGCAGGAAGACTAAGAGACCCCGTCACCTGTGCACACAGACGTTCTTCAAAAATCTGTCATTGTCATAAAAATCTATGGGTGATAAGAGATAGGAAAGCTCACCCAGAGGGAAGTCATGAGGATCAAGGAGGCCTGATGTTCCTCCACGCCTTCATCCAGGCCCCCCTTTCCCACCCGTCCCTCTCCAGCACCCAGGTCTTCCCCACCTCATGCAGGATGTAATCCGGGACAGGGAGGACTTTCTTCCTAATGCAGAGCTGGCACCGTGCATTCCATGTGAAATAGCGGATCACTAGACTAACTAGATATAAAGTGTCCAAACAAAAATCCCCTCTGTTCCTGAATGCTCCATACACCCACTCAGCATAGGAAAGCTGGGAGAAGAAGGGGGCACCGAGGGCCAACCCCACCTGTTTACACACCTCTACATTAAAGGGACACCGGAGCAGGAAGTGGTCCATAGTCTCCACCTCATCCCGACACTGCTCCCGGAGACAAATTATCTCTGGCAGGCTGCGACTCTTCCGGATCCCCCTAAGGTAGAGTTTTCCTTGGAAGGAGAGCCAGGCTATATCCCGGTATTTCAAAGGAATTCTTGAGGAGTTAATAAGTCTCAAACCCTCCCTCATAATGGAGCCTGGGCAATCCCTGAGGGACAATGGCTCATGAAAAGCCAGACCCAGGACCCGACTCACCAGAAGCTTCCTCGGAGTAGATCTCATGTCCTCTGCTGTCAATTGCCATTGCCGAAGTATTTTCAAGCACGGGGCAACATAGGCCGGGAGCTGAGCCTGAGGAACTCGAGGGCTTTTCATCCGGCCACCATTCTCCCAGTCTCGCAGGAAGGGCTTAAACCAGGACTGGAAAATACCCACCCAGCCAGGCAGGCTCTCTGCCAACATGCTTCCAAAATTATGTTTTAGAAACAATAGAGAGAAAAACACGACTGGATTGACCATCCCTAGGCCACCCTCCCGCCTAGATAGGTAGGTGACATTTCTTTTCACCAGGTTCATGCAGTTTCCCCATAACATCTGGAAAAACACGCTGTAGACCCTGGTGTAGAGAGACACTGGCAAAACGCAGACGAAGCTGACGTATAAAAAGATGGGGATCAGGTAGGTCTTGATAAGGTCAACCCTTTCCCTGAGAGACATTTTCCAGCTTTTCCAGACTGCAACCTTGGCATTGGCAATTTCCAGCCTGTGCTCCCAGTTTTTTTGGCCATAATCGCCAGGACCGAAATTTCATGCCAAGGATCTTAATTTCCTGCTGGGGCACTGGGAAGGCGTCCGGAAGTTCGAAGCCCTCACCCTCACCCATCCAGAAAACTTCACTCTTCTCGTGATTGACCTTGGAGCCCGACGCTTCTGTATACTGTACTATCAGAGAGGCCACCTCCTCCGCCTCATTTGTCCCAGAGACAATCACAGATACATCATCAGCATAGGCAATGACCTTCAAAGGAGGCTCACCAGGCACACCCAGAGGAACCCCACATAACATGCTGCTCTCGACCCTCCTTATAAAGGGATCGATCGCAAACACATACAGTAGGGGACTCAGAGGGCATCCCTGTCGCACCCCGGAGCCAACTTCAAAAGGCCTTCCAACCCAACCATTAACAAGAGGGAAGCTCTCAGCCCCATCATACAGGGTTTGTAGCCAATTAATAAACCGCCCCGGCAGGCCGTACTTACCAAGAAGCAGCCATAGATATTCATGATTGACCCTATCAAAAGCCTTTGCCTGATCTAACGCCAACAAGTACTTTCCCCAGCCTGCAGCCTGCACCACTCCAAGGCTTCCCGGACAGCTAAAACCGATGAGAAGGTGCTTCTACCTTGGATGGAGCAGTGCTGATGACGGGAAAGCAGTTGCTCCGACCGAGATGAACCTGTACCCGCCCTACATTTCGGGCTGGTACAGGTTCATCAATGACATCCTACTACTGTGGAGTGGCCCAGAAGACACCTGTATAGAGTTCTTGAATATCTTGAATGTTAATCAGTATAATATCTATTTAACATGACAGGTGTCATATAGCCAAGTTGAGTTTTTGGATTTGACCATTCGTCTTACTGAGGGTGGCACCCTGGAAACAGCATTGTACAGAAAACCGACGGCGGTGAATCGTTTACTGCACTACACCAGTTTCCATGAGAAGAGGACCAGGGATGCCATTCCAATAGGCCAGTTTTTGCGGTTAAAGCGCAATTGCTCCTCACCAAGGGAGTTTGCTAACCAGACAGAGGTATTGAAGGAGAGGTTCTACAGGCGGGGATACCCTAAGGCAGTAGTGCGATGAGCGGTGAAAAGAGCTATTGATACACAAAGAGATACACTACTGGTGCCCAGGAGAAAACCGAATAAGAGTGAGGAGGTAAGATTCATCTCACAGTGTAACACCAATTGGACGCAATTGAGGGATCTCCTGAAGAAACATTGGGGGATTTTGAGAAGTGATCCCATGTTAGTCAGATGGGTACGTAGGGGACCGCTTATGGTGGCCCAGCGGGCGCCTAGTTTACGGGACAACATTTGTAAGAGTCACTTTATAGGACCAACGTCAGGACAGGTGAATATGGCAGTGAAGGGTTGTTATCCCTGCGGTGCATGCTCAATTTGCCCACTAATGAACACCAGCAGGGAAGTCACCAACAGTAGGACGGGTAGAAAATACCCCATTAAACAATTCATATATTGCCGTACAGCTGGAGTAGTTTACCTCATCACATGTGGTTGCCCAAAGAGTTATGTTGGGGAAACTAAGAATGCCTTAAAGGCCCACATTCAGGCACATTTATCCTCAATGCGATTAGCCAGGCGTAACAGGGAAATGGGCAGGGTCATACCCCCGGTGGCAGCACACTTCCTTGAGGTACATCAGGGTAACATGGAGGGATTTAAGGTCACTGCACTCGAGAGGATCAATTTGGGACCAAGAGGGGGTGACCTCAAGAAATGTCTACAACAAAAGGAGCTGAGGTGGATGTTTGCACTTGATACACAATCCCCCTTGGGCCTTAACGAGGATGTGGCGTTTACACCGTTTTTGGGTTGAATGGGGCTGATAACACGGGTATAGGGAGAACATGTGTAGTAGGGTCCACGGTGTTCATCCCCTTCACAGTTTTGTGGGGAGCACCAGGTAAGTATGGGTGGGGCACCTAGGTATATTGTCGTTGGTTTTTTCATTCACATAAGGTATAAGGTGTATTGTTTTCCTGCATGTTTTTGGCACATCATTAATTTGTATTCACACTTTATGATAGTGGTTGTTTTTTTTTGGGGGGAGCACTCATGGTGTATTGTTGGTGATTTGGGAGATGTTGCATATTATGTCGTTAGGGTGTTGTTGATTTTAAGGTTATCACTTTTTTGTCACATCAGCCATCCCATCTTGGAACTTGCATCCTCTCCTCATCAGGACCAAGAGATAGGGGGTTGTTCAACTTGGTGGCTCCCCCTCTGTATCGAGTGTTTTCCCCTTGCAGTACATGGAAATGTGAAAATAGAAGAAGCAGTGTTTTCAGCAAGTTATTGTTTGAGTTGGAGGAAAAGGGGTTCTTGACCCTGGTAACAAGGATCAATATGTGAAACAGCGGTGGATCATGTCTCTTGGTTATACTTATATGGTGTCCAAATTATAGTTACTAGGCTGTTAAATATGTTAATAATATGGGGTTTGGGAGGGGTGGGACAGAGGGGTGGTCATCTCCATTTGGGGGTGCCCTATGTGGAGGCAGCAGTCTAACCATCCACTTGGTGTCCTCCTGTTGATTGTTTCCACCATCCTCCTTCCCCTAGTTTATAGGCTCTTTCATTCTTTCTCCATATCATTACCCTTCGGCTTTTGATTCAGGCCCATTTTACTATATCCCCGGTTACTTTGTTATGCCATTAGGGCTAGGTTTTTTCCCTTTGTGTATATATCATGTACATATTATGGTGTGTGGGGTATAAATATATATATATATTTTGATGTAGCCAGGCATTGATGTTGATGACTAGTATATGTTTGTATAATGTCCCTTCCATAGTAATATACAAAACACATGTTATGAGATGTATTTTTAGCACCTATGTTATTGTAATGTTGGTAATCACATTATACATGTAGGTTGATGTCTTGTATGTGTCCAATCATCACTTTTGTTTTTGATCTTACGGGTAATACTCACCTCTCCGTCGGGCCAGTCCGACGCCGCTGTTGCTGGCTGGGTATGTGCGGCGCCCTCTCCCCTCCCTCTGCTCCCTCCCTTATGGAGGTGTGTGGTTCGGGGGCGGGCGCCGCACAGAGCGGGTCGGCGATCACCATCTCGGAGGCCCTGCACTCCAAGCTGGAGCGCAGGACCACTTCCGGTTCACGGCCCGACGCACTTCCGGCCGGAGTGTGTCTGGGCCGCCCATGTGCGCGGCGGTTTCTTCTGGAGGGGTCGGACGGTGAGTGGGGTATTTAAGGGGAGCTGGTTCATACAGCCCCCTGTTATTACTTAAGCCTTGAGGAACAGCCCGAGTGGCTCGGAATGCGTGGGCTTGCCGCGGGGTTGCTTTTCTGCCAGTGACACAGTGAGGATTTTAATTTGTGTTTTTTCATGTTTGTCACCTTGCACTATTGTCTCTTATTGGGCCTGCTTATAGTTAGAGGTCTTGTTTATGGAAAATTGATGAACGTTTGTTTCTGCACATAGCACTTTATTATTATACATTAATGGTTTACTCAGCATTAGTCACAATTCATTGTAGCACTTTATATTAATATATACCTTGGCTCCCCCATGTGGCTGGTTATGGTACAGCACTGGGATAATGCTGTAGTTTTTAAAATGTTTTTAATGTGATTATCATTAATAAAGACTACTTACATTTTTTTTACCTTTGTGGGAGTGCAATTGTTAGTCCCGAGGGACCCATTCAGGGGGGTGTTTGGAGGGCATCCCAAAATCTTGGGTGATATTGTGCATTTGCAGGGTCTCCAATTGGGGCAGTGCACCCCTTATTATTATGTAATGTATTATGAGGTGCCACCCGCAGTACTCTCTCTACTATTTTGGGATGGGAGAGATGGATTACTTACCATTGGCATACACTACCATATATGAGGCCTGGGTGGTTGCAGTGTCCCAGAAATTTGCTTTAAAGGGCAAGGGCCTGCATGTGGAACTAAAGGAGGCCCAAACAGAGGACATAAGTTAACAATGCAAATCTGTTTGAAAAGAGGACATTGGCAGAGGAAGTGGTAGCCCATGTGAGTGGCGAGGGGACGTTGCCTTACACCTTCACCCAAACGATGCAGCACTGGTCGGACCTCAAGCAGTGAAAGTGGCCCTGGGTGTGGAGGTTCCACAGTCAGAACTTCCCAGGTAAGTGGATACACAACAGAGAAGGTGAGCTATCAGGTTAATGAGTAACATGTTTGACAAATTTATATTTTTTTTTTTGTAGCTGGGGAGTTCTGGCTGCAGATTAAGCCCACCCAGAAGCGAGAGGAGGGTGTACTGGGCTTGGAGTCGCCCACAGCTCCTGCACACTCCGGTAGGTCAATACCCAAAAACATACAGATTGTGCTGCATGTAAAGTCCAATAACATGTTTGCTAAGTGCTGGTGTGTTGTGCTTCTCTGTCCCTACAGGGTGAGTACGCAGTGATGGGGTCACCCCAGACGGAAGCGGTGCAAGACTCAGGTGGGTGTGAAGGCATTCCACAAACCACACATGGCCATAAAAAGTAACTAATTTTCTCTCCACAGACCCTGAAGAAGGGATGGTGCCATGGAGGAGGGTGGCCCCCTAAAAGTTCTAATGAGTTTTGGTAAGTATGTAAAAATGTGCAGGCATGTATAGGCACAGATGTGGATAAACAAGTGCTAATGTATATTTTTTTTCTCTTTGCAGGTGCCATGTTGGTCCCTGAAAATATAAAAAAAAAGTTACATTTTATATGTTTCTTTAAAAAAAATTTACATTTTATATTTAAAAAAAAAAACTAAAAAGTTTTTACAAAAATATATATTTTTTATAATAATAGATTAGTTTATATGCTGTGTGATGGCATGTTTTCTATGCAACTACATAAAGCAGATGCTAAGCAAGCAAACAACAGTGTTAAACAGAAGACCAAAACAGAAGGTGGGCAAAGTATGAGGTGAGTAACAGTGGGTAGAAGCAGATGACATGGCAACCAAGGTACAAAGGAAAGTATGGTGAAGGACATGCAGACTACATGGAATGTCCTAGATGGCAGCAAGGGGAAGAAAGGTAAGTATGGTAAAGGACATGCAGACTAGCATGGGTACAGTGGCAGGGGACATCGAAAAGCACATTAAAATAGCTGGACATAACAAAAAAAGGCGTGTGTCGGAAAGCCATGCAAGGTCACGGCACACTGAGAACAATGGGCTTCACAGCAAGTTCCGTCCGAAAACAGGTAAAAAAAAACTCGCAAAAAAACGCCAGCTTACGCATGAACAAACTTTTCTAGGAAGTAGCTCTGAATCATACAAGCGTTTCCCAGTTTTTTTCACAGTTACCGAAATCAGTTCCTGAAAAAAACAAGCATTCATGGGCACGCCCCGGAAACAGAGTATAGCAAATAATGTTGACCCGTGGCACGGCACCAACTTTTAGTGTAACCCAGCCACCTGTGAGTTTTAGCTGGTCTCAGATCTAGGCTGTATATTTCAAGACAAATTGATTTTAAAAAGAATGGGCCATTGCTCATTTTTTTCTGTCTATGAAATTGACCTTGCATACTCTGACAATCTTTTACAAGCATGTTAATTGAAATTCATATCATTAAAATGTATTAAAAAAATAAATACATATAAAAACACACCACTCATCTTAGTTTTGTCACATCATTATGTACATTCATGAAAGTTTTTATACATTACTTAATAGTAAATCTAAATTGCTGATGCAGCAATATAATCTAATAATGCAAAAAAAGAGGCGTACTAGTTTCACCAGTGCGGCTTCCTCAGCACCCTCTAATTATTCCTCATTAGGAATATGTATAGTTAATTCCTATGGACATTTCTTATGAGTGATTTTCAATGAGGCACACTTTGGGGTGAATGCTACCTAGTATTTTTAGTTTTTTCATTTTATTATGCAAGCTCAGTGGTGGAACAGAAATTCCACTCCATTCTAGGAAAGCGCAGCCAAAGCTGGATATTTCTAGCGCGATTGCTGCCTGTGAGCACTCCCACTGCTGTTGAATGCGATTCGATTTTTGCACCATTAGAAGATTATATTGCTGCATCAAGACGGCCTGCTGATTCAGAGGAGCATGATCTTCCAGGTAATTTATTGGCCTTGGTCAAGTTTGCCAAGATGGCCATGGATGGTTCTGCTAAACTATTTAGAAGGAATCTCATCCTGTACGTAGGTGGTCTTATGATGTTCCCTTGATGTCCTTCAAGAAAATTCTAGCTCTGTTACAGTTTGCGGCCAGCCGCTTATTTGGTGAGCGTCTTGATGACTTGATGACGCAGACCCAGGGGTGGCAAGAACACTAGATTGCCTCAACAGAAAAGGTCTAGGCAGCAAAGTTAGTGTAGTCCTACTTTTCGCCACCTCAGATAAACCTGGAGCATAGAATGCCTTTTAGAAAAGGGTTGCGAGTAAGCTCCAATCTCCTTGGCACCCAAGTCTGAGTCTGAACCCATTCAGGAATGAGGGGAGTGGGGGAAATCTTCCTCAGTTCGCACATATAGTATTTGGCAAATTCATGAGGTGGTGCCTTACAGGGATTTCCAGCTGGTGTTGGCTACCGTGGAGAGATTTGGGTGGTGGCCAATTACCCTAAGTTCCAGATAATGCACTCCTAGAGGGGCCGCTTCCTGAGAAGCTGCAGGAGAATGTTGTGAGCTTGCGCTCCAGACCTCATCACAGGGTTGGGTTTGGCACTGTATGCAGCTTCTGGGCCTAATGGTGTTGTCCTTCAAAGCTATCTCCTATATACAAGTTCACGCCATTCTCAGTGCTTATCTTTCTCGCGCATCTTGGATTTTCTGCAGAAGAGACAGGATAATGGGTTGCAGTTACGCCCCCTTAAAGGCCAGGTGTTGGCTTAATACATCAAATTTCAGTGTCCAGTGGCAGAGAACTCATTGATCCGTGCATTCGTGCAGGGGAAGGCTTATATCCATCCTCCCTGGAAACTTCCAGTACCAAATTGGATTCTCAACATGGTCTATTTTGCATTGCAATGTCCCCCCTATGAGCCTCTCGCAGAGACTTCCATGTTTCTCTTCCATGGTCCTGCATCTGTGGACATTTCTGTGGACAGTGGTTTCTGCTTTTCATCTAAATGAGAACATTCTCCTGCCCCCCCTATTGTCCGAATCTGGCATCCTAAGGAGCGGATTATGCACTCCCTGGATGTGGTTCTTGCCCTGAAGTACTATCTGTTGGCACACTGTACAGCTGGACCCAAAATCAGTTTGGCGGCCGACAAGCCCATTATTAACCATTGCATCAGGCAGGTTGTTTCTTAGGCCTGTTCTGTCAAATGGTATAACAGCTCACTCTACTAGAGCTGTAGGCACATCCTGGGTCTTCATTGGGCCCGGCGTGTAAGGCTGCCACCTGGTGGTCTGTACACATTTTTATGCCCTTCCACTAGGTAGACGTGGGAGTATCCATGAATGCAGGGTTTGGTAGACATGGTTTAACTTTGGATTGGCCATTGAGGTTCTCTGGGCTATTTGTTTAGTAGTTGTCTCAAAGGGGGAAGTTGGACGTTGGGCTCTAGACCTGCCTATGGGAAGAGTTACAGCTTTAGCTCTAGTCTCCACCTATCAGGTTCAAACAATACCTACTCATCAATGATCAGTGTCCAGGGATGGACAACTAAGGGAAAACTATTTTACAGGAAAGTAACAAAAATGGTATCTTATTTTTTAAGATTGAGGTCTCAGATGTTCAGACAGAAGCGCATCTTAAAAACATACATTCCCAGCTCCCATGGCCCAGCAGCCACCTCCCATCGACATAAAACCACACACACACATACATATATTACCGGCTTCCAATGCCCTTGCCGCTACTTTTGCCGCTGTGTACGCTGGCCGCAGCCGCCGCCCCCATAGTCGTTGCTGCTGCCCACCGCCACCTGTACCTAGAGACCCAATTTAAGCAAATGGATGGGCGTGGCCTCTGACTCCTCCCCGCATTCAATGACACTTGCAGGAGTAATAGGCTACGCCCACCCGGAAGTCGGAACCGGCAGGAGCTTGAGGCGGCAGGTGTGTGTGTGTGAGAGAGTGAGTGTGTGTGTGTGTGTGTGTGTGTGTGTGTGTGTGTAAGAGAGACGGCTGCTGGGGAAAGCGTGTCCTCCATGGACATATGTGGCCTTCAGGTTATTAGACCCCAAGTGCATTACTTTACATTTATCCACATCAAACTTAATTTGCCAAATGGATACCCAGACACTTAAAGTGTTCAAGTTAGTTTGAAGCTTGTGATCTTCAACAGACTGCACTGTGCTACATCTTGATGTCATCTGCAAAAATAGGGATAGATCCATGAATTCAATCTTTTATATAATTTATGTAATGTGTAGACAATGGGCCTTCATGGACATCAATATTGTTAAATATTATGTAATAAATGTGTATATTTCTGTATCTATATATTAACAGCTGCATTTGACCAGTCATACAAGTGTCAGAGCATCTAGGCAGGCTATGGTGTCTAGGCTGTGATGTCTCTCACAAGCCCAGAGGTTCTCCAGTCCACATTTTTTTCCCCCAACCTAATAAAAACAGGTCCGCTATCTAATTGCAAGCACATCAATAGAAGATATTCTGCCCCAAACCATCAACAAACAACCAGTCTATAAAGTTATAAAAACCAAAGCCATAATTAGCATGACCGTCCCGAGATATAGGGATCACTATCAGGGTCAGGAATCAGATAAATGGATAGCAAAGGTGTTTATAATGTCAGAGAGTGGATGAATCACTGTTTAAAACACACTAGGAAAACCAGTTTTGAAAACTTCAGAGGGAGATGGGATATTTAAGCAAAACAGTTCTGATATGAAGGGGAGGAGAGAGCCTTGGGAAGGGAGGAGAGCCCTAGGAGAAAGAAGAGCCCTGGAGACAGGGAGGAGAGGCTCAAGTCAGTTTAGAGGAAGAGCTGGTAGCCCACCAAACAACTAGGAAACAGGGTTCCCCTGTCAGGGGGATAAATGTATGTTTTGCTTGTCTTCTTTGAATGCTCTTAAGTCTAGTGAAATATAATATGTGTACTATGCTGCAAGAAAGCGCCGGCCCCTTAGGAGAGGCGCCCACATGACTGGCTGAGCTCCTATCGGGAGCTGGACCGGTCAGCTGGGGAGGATGGTCGGAGGGGGAGGGGAGGCACTATAAAGAGGCCAGGAAGTCCCTCCCTCTCCCTCTTTGGCCCCATTGTGCTCCCGGCGCTGAACCGAGCTGTCTGGCTGGCGCTCGTCCAGCGCCAGATATTCGCTCATCCTGCGGGCCACGGCTGGCAGGGGGGGACAGGGTAAGCGCACCACTTCCCCAACTGCTTTCTCCTTGCGCCTCCTGGCCCGCATGATGAGTCCTGCTTCCCTGGGTGGAGCCCGTCCCTCATCCATGCTGGGCCCTCATCCCTGGCCCCCTTCCGCGCCACAGATGGCCCTGCCTGCCCCTCCTCCTCCCCTTCGAGCTGGGGCTGGCCGGCACGCCGGGGAGACTGGCCTGCTTTTCTGCCGGTGCGGAGCCCTAGACCCACCCCCTCCCCTTCAGGCTGTGCGCCCAGCCACCACCGCGCTGTGTGTGTGGATGGCTGGGATCCCCCTTCCCCCCCACCTTACCTTCCTCACTGTCATGCTGGCTGTCGGGCGGGTGCCGGGTGTCGCGCCGCTGTGGCTGGGCAGCTCTCCCCGACGGCTGCTGGCGCGGGAGCCCCCCCCTCCGAGGCGATGCACGCGGCCGCCCACCGGCCATGGTGTGTGGGCGGCCAGGATTCCCCCCCCCCCTTCATCACTGTCCTGGGGTTGGGCAGGTGTCGCGCCACTGTAGCTGGGCGGCTCTCCCTGTAAGCCGTCGGTGCGGTGCGGGGGCCCTCCCCTCCTCTCCAGTGATGCTGGTCACACGGCCGCCCACCGCGCCATGGTGTGTGGGCGGCCAGGATCCCCCCCCCCCCCTTACCTTCACTCTTCTTCGGGGCGGACGTGCGCCCCGGGTCGCGCTGTGGTGGCTGGGGCGGCTCTCCTCGTGGGCTGTCAGTGTGGCGGGGGGCCCCTCTTCACACCTCCCCTCCTGCTGGTGTGGTCGCCTGCCCACGCTGCCCCCCCCCCCTTGTCTGGGTGGATGCTCCCACCTGGCACTGGGATCCATTGGGAGAGGGGGTCAGAGCCTCACCCGCTGTTATGCGGGTGGGTGAGCCGGGTTACGGGTCACACATATCTGTTGCCGGTGTGGGTGCCCCCATGCGCCTTACTGGCAGCCGGTGGTCCCCCCCCTCAGTCCCACACCCCTGGCTGGGTGGCACATGTCCGAGTCACTCAACCCTCACTGGGGCCCCAGCACCCCCCCCCCCCACACCGGGTGCCGCATGGAGTTCGTGGCAGCGGCTAACTAGGCCAGGATTGGATCAGCTAGCGGTTACGTGGCGGTACCAGGCATGGCGGTATCAGGACATTGCTCCAGCAGCACGGGATCTCGATCGTTCAGGTGGCGGGTGATACACCCGCGCACCTGCAAGGTATGCCCAGCTGGTCGTCGTATGTTTGCTTGTCCATTATGGTGTAGGGTTAAAGCGTCCGGGGGAGTTTTTGAAGCAGGCAGTTGTGGACCAGGGTTGTAGGGGGTATGGCAGGCCGGGTCAATGACAGGGGTCTGGCGATCAGGTGATAGGGCAATAGGGCTTAAGGAGGGGGGTTGGACGATTGGCAAGTTGGAAGTAGCTATTAGGGTGACAAATAGCTTGGCAATTGGTTAAAAGGGGCTATATGGGGGGGTCGTGAGCGGTGGCGGTCATAGGAACGGGCGGAGTGGGCACGGAAAAGGGAACGTGTGGGACCTTGTCAGGGGATGTTAGCGGAGGGCGAGTCACATTCCTCAACGACAGGCTACTTGCAGTTTTTTTTTGCCTTACTAGGATGCGTGGCAGGATGAAGGAGATTTGTAGGGCCTTCAGGTTGGGCAGGGCGCATATGGGGGGTGGTATGGAGCATTGAGGGCATTGAGGTTGGAGCATGGTACCCATTTAATCTGGGACTGGTAACAATTGGGGCGCATGCTGGTGTGAAGTAATTTGACAAGTTTTGCGTCAGGAGGCAGCTTGATACTGGAAGGCAAGCAGACAGTACGCTGCTGGAGGAACAAAGGCAAGCCCCACTGCTGCTTGGGGGGGGTGTTGGTAGCGCAAGGATGGGTGACTTTGCTTTTAGTTTACGGGGGACCAGGAGTTGGAATAGCGACAGAGGTGGTTGGATGGGTGTAGAAGTCACCAGGCATGGTAGGCCCAGAGAATTGCAGGGCTAAACAGGGGGGGGGGGGCAGATGATCTAAGGGGAAGGGAGCAGTGTGCTGCTCCAAGGTTGGAATCGGAGGAGTTGGTCCCGAGGGACAGATGTGATCTTAATTTGGGGATGAGCACCGTTGCAAGGAAGCGGCTTGGGGCCGGGGTTATGCAAGGTCAGGGGGGGCGGAGTTGGTCGGGGGAAGGCCTAAGGGCGGTTTGGTTCATGTTTGGGGGTCTAAAGGGAAATGGCTGGAAGCAGGCGGGGTACATGGTATATATGGGGGAGGTGAGTGGCGCTCATTGTATGTTGAGGTTGAATGTTTTGTGATGAGTATCGGGTGTTAGTGCCCTCAATTGGATCCAGGAGGGGCTCGGTAGGTGACCAGATTAAGGTTGGTCACCCGATGGTGGGAAGGGCCAGGGTCGGAATGCACACGTGGACTATGGTAAAGTGGACCGTGTGCCCTCGAAGTGTTAGACTTGTTAGGGCTGGAGAAGCATCGGATACACCGGGTAATTATGGACTTGGTGGGTTCAACAGCCTATGGATATTCATCGGTGGTAGGCGTGGGGATTACTGTGAAGGGGGGCAAGACCCCTGATATGAGAGCAACAGTAGATTAGCAGGAATCAGGGGTGTATCGGATACTCATGTTGGTGGATGTTGTGGCCATAGTGGAAGGGAGCTGAGCCCCCTTAAACGATAGATCTGCAGGTTTAGCGGCTACCGATATGGGTGGATTTTGGGATGCGCTGGGAAGGGGCTAAAAGCATTTAACACGAGCAACTTGGCATGTTTGGCGGATTATCAGTTAATCATATTGGGGGTTAGTTTGGCCTGCGAGGGGGGGGCGAGATCCCCTTAATATGATAGAAGCGGCAGGGTTTTTTGGACACTTGGTAGATTGGGGGGCCCGCTGTGGAGGGGCCGAGAGCTTATGATGCGATAAGACTTGGCGTGCTCGGGGGGGTGGTCAGGTAATCGGATTGGGGGGGACGTGGCCCACTGGGAAGGGGCGAGAGTCCTAATATGTCAGTCGGCAGGGTTTGGGACATTCATATGGTAGATTATGTGGGGCCAAGAGCGCAAATTACAATAAGCTCGGCGGGTTCGGCGGATTATTAGTTACTCGGATTGGTGGAGGACCTGGCCCACTGAGTAAGGGGAGAGCCCTTAATGGGATAGAATTGTCCGGGTCCTCTGCCATTCATACTGGTGAATTATGTGGGGCCCACTGTGGGGGGGGCCAGGAGCGCGAATTAGGATAAGATCGGCGTGTTCGGCGGATTATCGGTTACTCAGGTGGAGGACGTGGCCCACTGAGTAAGGACGAGAACCCCCTATTAGGATAGAATCGGCGGGGTTCTCAGACATTCTTACTGGTGAATTATGTGGGGCCCACTGTGGAGGGGCCAGGAGCGCGAATTAGGATAAGATCGGCGTGTTCGGCGGATTATCGGTTACTCAGGTGGAGGACGTGGCCCACTGAGTAAGGACGAGAACCCCCTATTAGGATAGAATCGGCGGGGTTCTCAGACATTCTTACTGGTGAATTATGTGGGGCCCCCTGTGGAGGGGCCAGGAGCGGGAATTAGGTTAAGATCGGCGTGTTCGGCGGTCTATCGGTTACTCAGGTGGAGGACGTGGCCCACTGAGTAAGGACGAGAACCCCCTTTTAGGATAGAATCGGCGGGGTTATCGGATATTCATACTGGTGGATTATGTGGGGCCCACTGTGGAGGGGCCGGGAGCGCGAAGTATAAGATCGGCGTGTTTGGCGGATTATCAGTTACTCAGATTGGTGGAGGACGTGGCCCACTGAGTAAGGATGAGAACCCCCTATTCGGAGGGGCTAGGAGCGCAAATTATGATAAGCTCGGCGTGTTCGGCGGATTTTTTCGGTTACTGGTGGAGGACGTGGCCAATTGAAGAAGGGTGAGAGCCCTTAATAGGATAGAATCGGCGGGGTCTTCGGACATTCATGCTGGTGGATGATGTGGGGGCCCGCGGTGGAGGGTCCAAGAGCGCGAATGATATTAAGATCGGCGTGTTCGGCGAATCATCGGTTATTTAGATCGGTGGAGGACGTGGCCCACTGAGTAAGGGGAAGAGCCTTTAATAGGATAGAATTGGTGGAGTTTCGGACAGTAATACTGGTGGCGTATGGGGCCCACTGTGGATGGGCCAGGAGCGCGAATTATATTAAGCTCAGCATGTTCGACGGGTTGTCAGGTATTCAGATTGGCGGAGGACGTGGCCCACTGAGAGGGGGTGAGAGCTCTTAATAGACAGAAGCAGCGGGGTTTGTTTGGACATCCATATGGGTGAAGTTTGGGGCCCACCGTGGAGGGGCCAAGATTACAGAATACGATAGGACTCGGTGGGTTTGGTGGAGGTCGTGGCCACGGGGATAGGGCGAGAGCCCCTAATATGATTAAATTGACGGGGTTGTGGTCGATGAGGTGGGAATTTCTGGGCCCACTAGGTAGGGGCTGAGAGCGCTTAATCTGATAGTATTGGTATGTTTGGCAAGTTATCAGATATTTATATCGGTGGATTATGGGGCCCATCGGGAAGGTCCCTGGGAGGCCTGAATGGGAGGGCCTTGGGGGTGTTGGGTGGTTTCTCAGATATGTATATGGGGGAATGACGTGGCCTGGGAAGGGGCCAAGAGCCCTTAAGATATTGGGATCAGCGGAGCATCAAGTAGTTATTTTACTGGAGTATGATGCCCGGTGTGGGTCTGGGACCCCCTTTTAAGATAATAGAAGCGGCAGACTATGGGATTGGCATATAGGGGGTTTAAGTGATATTCTGGGGAAATGGCAGGGGGGGGGCCTTAAGGGGTTAAAAGCGGCAGTTTATTGAATACCCATAGCCGTGGATTACGTTGCCCACTGGGTAGGAGATGAGAGAGCTCCTTCATATGATAAGTTGATGGATTATCGGATAGGCATAGTAGGGCATTACATGGCCATGGCGAAGGGGGAGAGCTCTTAATCTGTTTAATTATGTGGGGTAGCAGATGGGTTCCCCGACTGGAGGGGTGGTATTTAAGATTTTGGCAGGCATGGCCGAGAGTAGGTATTAAGGACATTGGAGGGTATATCACGGAGGCTTCAGCTGAACAGTAGGTTTGGGTTTGGCTCCGCAAGGGGGGTTGGGGTTGGTCAATGTTTTGGGAGAGCGGATGGAATGGTCGGTCGTGGTTGGCGGGCCGGCCAGTGTTAAGGAGTCAACGCTGGCCAGCTATGGCGGTCTCCTCACTTTCGGGTCTGAGTGGACAGGTTAGATGTGTGCTGAGGCGTAGAAATGCGCCTGTTTTTCACCGGGAAAAACTAGCCAGGATGGCCAGCGTGGGGGTGAGGATGGCTACAGTTTGGGGTAGCCAGGCTGTTGTCATTTGCACCCTGGCGGTTAGCCCGGTTGAGCTCTGAGCCTAACGGAGATTGCGGCTGAGCTTAAGAAAAATGGCTTCCGTTTATTCAGGTGCATCCAGGATTTCCTCCTCGTCAATCTCGCAGGCTTAGTTTGGTTGGTTGCCACTCAGACTCGATTAAGGGGTTCGGAGATTTTGTGTTGTCTTGTATTTATTTGTTCAGCTGTGGCCGATTAAATCATTCCAAAGTCATATACGTTGTGCAGTGTTTTTATTGAGGGGAGCCGGAGGAACAGCGGGAGATGACATGGAGCTCTAGCCCAGTCAAGAAAGCGCCAGCCCCTTAGGAGAGGCGCCCACATGACTGGCTGAGCTCCTATCGGGAGCTGGACCGGTCAGCTGGGGAGGATGGTCGGAGGGGGAGGGGAGGCACTATAAAGAGGCCAGGAAGTCCCTCCCTCTCCCTCTTTGACCCCATTGTGCTCCTGGCGCTGAACCGAGCTGTCCCACCCACCCTCCCCTGTATTGGTTTAATTTAGTGATTTTGTTTTGTAAGCGGGGGGTTTCTGTATGATTCTTTGTGGGTTGTAATAGTTGTGTATTAAGATAAATAAATATTAAAAAAAAAAAAAAGAAAAAAGAAAGAATCTTGAAGGTTTAGGCTCTGGCAACATAGATCTTTTAATCATTCTGTAAAATAAATAAATAATAAAGAAAAATGTATAATGTTTATAAAAAAATAAAAAAAATAAAGTAAAGTAAAAGATATGAGAAAATGCGATAATGTTTGTATGGTATTATGTTAAATGCCTGGGTGAGTTGTATGTGATTTTGTATGTATTAGTTATTGTTTAGGATTAATTTTGTCACAGCCGGTGGCGGTCTCCTCACTTTCGGGTCTGAGTGGACAGGTTAGATGTGTGCTGAGGCGTAGAAATGCGGCTGTTTTTCACCGGGAAAAACGAGCCAGGATGGCCAGCGTGGGGGCGAGGATGGCTACAGTTTGGGGTAGCCAGGCTGTTGTCATTTGCACCCTGGCGGTTAGCCCGGTTGAGCTCTGAGCCTAACGGAGATTGCGGCTGAGCTTAAGAAAAATGGCTTCCGTTTATTCAGGTGCATCCAGGATTTCCTCCTCGTCAATCTCGCAGGCTTAGTTTGGTTGGTTGCCACTCAGACTCGATTAAGGGGTTCGGAGATTTTGTGTTGTCTTGTATTTATTTGTTCAGCTGTGGCCGATTAAATCATTCCAAAGTCATATACGTTGTGCAGTGTTTTTATTGAGGGGAGCCGGAGGAACAGCGGGAGATGACATGGAGCTCTAGCCCAGTCATGTAACCCAGCATTAGCCACTGTTTATATATACATAGGCCTGACATATAACTCTTAATTCTAGGGTGTTGTACATTCTTGTTTGTGTAAGATATGAGCGTATCTTGTATTACTGTACCCCAATATAAATCTTTATTTACCATTTGTCTCAGTGATCCCTTGAAATGCCAGATGTCTAAAAGTTCCTACAATCGTTTGTGTTTATCCAGTGCATTACTATTGTCCAGTTATTAATAATATATATATATATATATTTGCTTACATATTTTAGCCAAGTCAGACTGGATATATATATATATATATATATATATATATATATATATATTGTCAGGATCGGAGTTGCTAGCGGCAATGACACAAAGTCCAACATAAAGTCTCTTCAATTCAGAATATAACGACAGAAGCAATAGATCCAGCAACTCTCTCAGGCTCCACACTTAAGACTGGCTGTCTCACCACACGGCTTCACCATCGTCTGCAGGAAAAAAGCACGTTCCAAGCAAGGCCCAGCCACCTGTGTGGTTGAGACATAACAGGCAAACCCTGTCCTGGAGGGAGGGGGATGGCAGATCCAACTACCAACCTTACCTGCTGTTCCATAGAAATCCAGGTCCCAGTAAAAATGTCAGAAAATGCTTTATTGCTCTAAAGCACTAAAGTGGACAGCCTCTTGGATCTCTCATCTCATCCAGGCTAGCATTCTGGGAGAAATGTACACCCCCTCCAGAGTATAGCCCGCTGTATGACTACAATTTATAGATATTGGATATAGATATATTATTAGATTGTATATATATTAAATATTTTTCTCTTGGTGGGGAGAACACCAAAATGTCCAGTAGAAGGGTATTCGCTTGAAGGGTAGGATATATAATTTACCCGTAAGAGACAATAAAAGTAAAGGAATAGAAGCAAACTACTAAACAGCAGTGAAGAGAACGGCGGCATGAATTAGAGAATCTGATGGTGGTAATCAGGGTTGCTGTAAATAAATAGACCCATTTGGGTCGATTCAAAGAAACATGTAACAGCTTTGATTTTGGTGCCGATCATCCTATTTTTCCCGTACGCTCGTGCGTTCGTATGAACTTGCGAGTGATTCTATAAGCAAATACGTTTCCTATCGTAAAAAGCCCGTCCGTTCATATGTTATCTTCCGAACTTGCCTCAGTCATTTGTCAATCGTAAAAAAACGGTTGATGTGATCACTTGTTGCGGCGGCAGCCTGTTTTTTCGGCCTCTTCCATCGTCCACCTCTTCCAATTACTTGCGTTTGCCTCTGGTTTTCAATGTTTTTTTGCCTCTTATATTCGTTCGTTCGTATATATATAAGGTCTTGCGCATGCGCGATCCAAGCTACACTCCCCAAACCAATGTGGGCCCTATCTGACACTACCAATCTCACCACTACTACTTCGCGCCAGTCTAACACTTACCTTTATGAACCCTAAAACTTACCCAAACCCCTTAGCGCTTGCATTCTTCTTCATTTTGACGAGCATAAAACTTACCCAAACCCCTTAGCGCTTGCATCCTTCTTCATTTCTCGGTCCCTAAAACTTACCCAAACCCCTTAGCGCTTGCATCCTTCTTCATTTCTCGGTCCCTAAAACTTACCCAAACCCCTTAGCGCTTGCATCCTTCTTCATTTCTCGGACCCTAAAACTTACCCAAACCCCTTAGCGCTTGCATCCTTCTTCATTTCTCGGTCCCTAAAACTGACCCAAACCCCTTAGCGCTTGCATTCTTCTTCATTTTGACGAGCCTAAAACTTACCCAAACCCCTTAGCGCTTGCATCCTTCTTCATTTCTCGGACCCTAAAACTTACCCAAACTCCTTAGCGCTTGCATCCTTCTTCATTTCTCGGTCCCTAAAACTTACCCAAACCCCTTAGCGCTTGCATTCTTCTTCATTTTCTCGAGCATAAAACTTACCCAAACCCCTTAGCACTTGCATTCTTCTTCATTTTGACGAGCATAAAACTTACCCAAACCCCTTAGCGCTTGCATCCTTCTTCATTTCTCGGTCCCTAAAACTGTCCCAAACCCCTTAGCGCTTGCATTCTTCTTCATTTTGACGAGCCTAAAACTTACCCAAACCCCTTAGCGCTTGCATTCTTCTTCATTTTGACGAGCCTAAAACTTACCCAAACCCCTTAGCGCTTGCATTCTTCTTCATTTTGACGAGCATAAAACTTACCCAAACCCCTTAGCGCTTGCATCCTTCTTCATTTCTCGGTCCCTAAAACTGACCCAAACCCCTTAGCGCTTGCATTCTTCTTCATTTTGACGAGCCTAAAACTTACCCAAACCCCTTAGCGCTTGCATCCTTCTTCATTTCTCGGACCCTAAAACTGACCCAAACCCCTTAGCGCTTGCATTCTTCTTCATTTTGACGAGCCTAAAACTTACCCAAACCCCTTAGCGCTTGCATCCTTCTTCATTTCTCGGTCCCTAAAACTGACCCAAACCCCTTAGCGCTTGCATTCTTCTTCATTTTGATGAGCCTAAAACTTACCCAAACCCCTTAGCGCTTGCATTCTTCTTCATTTTGACGAGCCTAAAACTGACCCAAACCCCTTAGCGCTTGCATTCTTCTTCATTTTGACGAGCATAAAACTTACCCAAACCCCTTAGCGCTTGCATCCTTCTTCATTTCTCGGACCCTAAAACTTACCCAAACCCCTTAGCGCTTGCATTCTTCTTCATTTTGACGAGCCTAAAACTGACCCAAACCCCTTAGCGCTTGCATTCTTCTTCATTTTGACGAGCATAAAACTTACCCAAACCCCTTAGCGCTTGCATCCTTCTTCATTTCTCGGTCCCTAATACTGACCCAAACCCCTTAGCGCTTGCATTCTTCTTCATTTTGACGAGCCTAAAACTTACCCAAACCCCTTAGCGCTTGCATCCTTCTTCATTTCTCGGTCCCTAATACTGACCCAAACCCCTTAGCGCTTGCATTCTTCTTCATTTTGACGAGCCTAAAACTTACCCAAACCCCTTAGCGCTTGCATCCTTCTTCATTTCTCGGACCCTAAAACTTACCCAAACCCCTTAGCGCTTGCATTCTTCTTCATTTTGACGAGCCTAAAACTGACCCAAACCCCTTAGCGCTTGCATCCTTCTTCATTTCTCGGACCCTAAAACTTACCCAAACCCCTTAGCGCTTGCATTCTTCTTCATTTTCTCGAGCATAAAACGTACCCAAACCACTTAATGTACATATGTCTATATGTTTATAAGCATGTATTTTCGTGTTTGTGTAAATGTATTTTTTGGCGCATATTAGAAATGACAAATTTCTAAAGCCTTAAAATCTTATTTATTTTTAAAAAATAGTTTTTTTTTGTTTTTTTTTGGCTAAAAACTTTTAAAACTTTTTTTTTTTTTTTAAATTTAAAACTATATTACAAAATTAGCCAGGACCAAGGGCACTAATCCTCCTCCTCTTCTTCTGTTGGCCCCAACGTCACCTGTATGGCCATCAGCTCGGCCACCAACTCCTGGATCCTTTTTTTTTGGCAGCCACTGTTTGTGGGATCATCCCTGTAACCAATAGAGAAATAAACATAAATAGTAGTACCAGACCGGTTTGTATGCTGGGAATAGATTTTTGGTTAATCAAATACATGTAAATGCATGACATATGTCATTCTTCCAAGGGATAAAGTAAATGCATTTCCCACAGGTAAGTAGTGAAACTCCTTAAACCGGACCTTCAACATGATGTAATGAAAATCAAAAACTCTTTCCAAATGATTCTGCACCAGATAAAAGTACATTTTGGTGCATTTTTTATTACTGCGCCGCCATCTGGACTCAGAAGCATAACACTTAATGAGGAGAGGAGAGTGGGATAAAGTACAGGGGAGCAGGTTACAGTTGTGCTTTGGTAATACAGAGCATAGCTGGGTTCAGGGAAAGGTCAGCAGTCCCACAATGCATGGCAGCACATTACTTTGTAAAATCTGGATGCCATGCTGCCTGTAAATATGGCGCATTCCCTATGCCGCCATCTTGTATGTTTAAAGGCTCCTAACATGCAGTAGATGCAGGTAGCCTGTTTTGGAATGTTCGCAATCTGTATGTACAGTGTGTGGGATACTTATTAGCTAGGCTCTTAATACGAGTTATGGTCCGCTTTAAGCTAACGAAGTGCCCACATGAAAGTGTTAACTATACATTGGCTACGCCTTTAGTTATGTGTGTGTTATTAGCCAAAAACACATAATTCTGAATAATGGCATGGCTACTTACTTTGTTGGTGGCCGACAGATGGCTGGTTGGGGCCAACAGGATGCCCTTGGTCCTGGCTATGCTGTGAAGAAGTCCCTGGAGAAACATGTGACATTTGGTTAGTTGTTGTATAGAGTCACTATTCCCAACATATCTGGCTCCCAGTCTGGCTGACATCACTCACCTTCGCCAGGATCAACTTCCAGCATCTCTGCTGCCTCCTCCTCCACTATCTCACCCGCTCCCGAAGCTTCTAGAAATACATAATAAAGGAGCACTTAGTTTTTTTGCTTGCATGTATATCTTAGTGCATATACATGAAGAGTGACATACCAGAGCCTTCCCCATGCCTGGCCGGGTATGACTCCACGCCCACGCGGTTGGGCCCCTCCTCTGTGGTAAGGTCCAGGGGCTGGTCTGAGAAGGCCACAGAGGAGGGGTAGGTCCGTTGCCCCGGGAGATCCACCACCTTCACTCACAGATGCAGAAGCATGCAGCACTGGTCGGCCTGTGCGCCTCCGGGTGCGGCGAATTCTGAAATCCATTTCCAACACTAACAAAGAAAAGTCATTATAAATAAAGGCATAACTTATAAATTTGGAACATACACCATGCAATCGCTTTGTACTTACTTGGAAAATGGATCCCAAAAAACCTCCGCACCCGGGGCATGTGCAGACGTTTCAGGTCCGACCAATGCTGCATTATCTGTGTGTGAGTGAAGGTGGTGCTGGTCACACGGTGTATTTCCGCGATGATCTCCCGGGCGATGTCCCTTTTTTGCAAACATTGGGTGCGAAGTCATACCGGCGCTGAAGCATGATCTGAAAAACATAATGGACACAGAGCTTTTACTTTTACACACAGAGCCATATGTGTTGCATCAGAAGTTGCGAATGTAATGTCATTAACACACACATTTAGAGTGAAAGCCATTTTTGGGGAGTGCCTTAAAGCGGACGTTCACTCTGAATCATAGTCTGGTCTTATGTTATATGTTTCACACACCCTGTACATACAGATTGCCAACATTAAAAATCAGGCCACCTGCATCTATGGCATGTTATGATGGTTTTAACATCCAAGATGGCGGCTTATGTAAAATGCCATCTTTGCAGGCAGCCTGCAAACAGGAAGTGCATGCAAACTGGAAGTGTGTGTGCTGCTCTGCATTCTTGGACTGATGACCTTCCCATGACCACAGCTCTGCTGTGTCTGAGCAAAGCACAGCTAGAACCCACCCCCTGTACCTTATCCCACTCACCTCTCCTCAGTAAGTGTGATGCTTCTGAGTACAGATGGCTGCGCGCATATCCGAAATTCTTGAACAGAGTTTCAGGCCAGTGGAGGCAAGACTAATACGTTATTGTCTTAAAATGGCCCATTTGGAAATGTAATAGGCTGTGTACTCGTTTTTTAGGTTTTATTGTTTTTTAGTAAATCACGCTGAAGGCCCGGTTTCTGACTTTTTGGGCACGTGTGTGGCTTGCCGTTGTGTTTTTATGTCTTAGGCAAACAGTGGTCCTCAAACATCCGCATCAAGGTCCGAGACAGGCCAGGTTTGACAGCTATCCACACTACTCCACAGGTTAATTAACTGGTGCTAAGCCAGAGCAATTGCCCTAATTAGGACATCAGCATAGAGAGGTGAAAACGTGGCCTGTCTCGGCCCTTGAGGATGAAGTGTGAGGAGCCTGTTCTAAAACATTTAGATCCACAAAACTAGTTCCAACCGCATCATTTACATGTAGTACATCAGTCAGTATTAGCTTAAAAGGCAGAGCAAGGCACTTACCAGCATGAGGATCTCTTCTTGTTGACGGGTGAAGATAGTGGGCGCCATCTTTATGCTTCTTCAAGGCAGCAGATAAGTGAAACCCCAGCGGTTTCCTGGTTCCGCACGAACGTACGTCCGTACGATCGCGTAGGCGTGCGCATAGGCGTCAGACGCTGGTCACCTTATTTAAAGGTCCCTGCACCCAAAGCTCATTCTCTTTGACATTTTGGAGAAAATGGCACCCAAAAAGCCAGCAACGAAACGCGCCCAGCCAAGCCAGACCTCTGAGGGCCCAACAACCAGGTCCCAGCAAGGCCAAAAGAAGCTACGCTCCCAAAAGGCAAGTAGCACCTCGGCCCCACCAAGGGACAGTGGACCCTCCCTTTCGCAAAAAAGGGCCACAAAGGCACGTGCCCCTGCGGCCAAAAAACAGGCAAAACGGGTAGGAAGCCCCACAGCAGCCACCACCACATCTGCCCCCAGAAGAGGCCGCCCAAGGGAGCCCACACCACCCATGCTCTCAAGCCGGGCACTTAGCCAACCCAGGCCCCACAGCAGGGCCAGAAGCCCATCCAGGCACAGAAGCAGGGCCAGAAGCCCATACAGGCCCCGCAGCAGGGCCAGAAGCCCATCCAGGTGCCGCAGCAGGGCCAGAAGCCCATCCAGGCCCAGAAGCAGGGCCAGAAGCCCATCCAGGCCCCGCAGCAGGGCCAGAAGCCCATACAGGCCCCGCAGCAGGGCCAGAGGCCCATACAGGCCCCGCAGCAGGGCCAGAAGCCCATCCAGGGCCAGAAGCCCATACAGGCCCCGCAGCAGGGCCAGAAGCCCATCCAGGCCCAGAAGCAGGGCCAGAAGCCCATACAGGCCCAGAAGCAGGGCCAGAAGCCCATACAGGCCCCGCAGCAGGGCCAGAAGCCCATCCAGGCCCAGAAGCAGGGCCAGAAGCCCATACAGGGCCAGAAGCAGGGCCAGAAGCCCATACAGGCCCCGCAGCAGGGCCAGAAGCCCATACAGGCCCAGAAGCAGGGCCAGAAGCCCATCCAGGCCCCGCAGCAGGGCCAGAAGCCCATCCAGGCCCAGAAGCAGGGCCAGAAGCCCATCCAGGCCCCGCAGCAGGGCACCTACAACCAGAACATGCACCAGAAGGGCACCTAGCCCAAGACCTGGCACCAGCAGGGCACCTAGCCCCAGACCAGGCACCAGCAGGGCACATAGCCCCCCAAGAGGCCCAAGAATGGACATCATCCTTACCACATCTACACCTGGAAGTTCTGTGGCCAGCCACGCAAGAACACCCAGTCCCTTGGCCAGTCCAGTCCAGTCATTGGGAAGCCAGCAATCCTTCCATTCTCCTACACAGCCCCAGGCCATAATGTCACCACATGTGTCTGCACACATGGAGGAGCCCCAAAGCCAACCATCTGTCCGCACATTGCGGCGCGGACATTTGAGTGGGCGATTCTCACATGACCAAAATATGGCATTGGCTAGTGGCCTTACATTATTCTATGACGAGCTCTATGGGAGCAAATCAAAACACACCACTAAGCAGCGCAAGATGGAATTGTTCGAAAAAATCCAACGACAAGTAAATGCAGCGGGGTAAGAGAGGAAAGATGTTGGACAAATCCAGAAGAAAATTTCTGATCTGAAATATGCTGTACGGCAAAAAGAAATTAAAAGGCATAATTACAGGTAAATAAATGATGTTTCCAAATGTAATTATTAGGATGTACTGTATGCACCTTTTCTGTGTACTAAACTATATTTTCATTTCAGCATGAAAACTGGAGGTGGCTTTCCAACCAAACTCGAGTTTACACCTGCTGAGGAGATTGTGCTGGGCCTTCTCCATCCTGTCGCGGTCGGTGGCCATGCGGGTCTAAGGGACACAGACTCACCGACCCGTACACAAGGTGAGTAATCTCAATCTGCATGTTTGCCTGGTTGCAAAGTAAATTAAAGTTCACTAGTACAAAGATGACGGTATGGCCCTATGGTGTGGCTTGGTTGGCCTCGCACTACTGTGCCTGTTTGTGTCCTGTTTTGGTCCCTGTGAATCACACATTTTGGACCACATACATTATGTAAAATAACAATTAACACTAATTATGTGTCAAGTAACGAAGTTTCTGAAGAAAAGTGATATATTTGTACTCAATCACAAAACACACATCATTAGGGATGTGTTGTCTATTTGTTGTGTGAGTTGTGTTTGAGGTAACAATTTAAATCAAGACCCCAAAACATATATTACCTAGAGCAGCGATACTCAACTGGCGGACCGGGGTCCGAATGCGGACCTTGGCACCAGATTTCCGGACCCCTGCCCAGACAGCCCTGCACTCAGTTACTTCTGTGTTGACGTGCTCAGAGCTGCCCCCTTCATCGGTGATGTAGTGCTTAGTCTCCCGGCCAATGTCATGGCTCCCTGAAACCTAGCATTGCAATATGAAGTACTGCACAGGAAGTGGCATTGCAAGGTACACACAAACTTTGTGCATCATTCTCTTTGTCCAATCCTGTCCCGCTGCCCCAGCTCTGCCCCATCTGCCCCTGTCCCACCATCTCGCCCCCCCCCAGCTCAGCCCCATCCATTCCTAACAGATTTGCTCCATCCATCCCATCACCATCCATTCCTGTCCTCCCAGCTTTATCCATCCAATCCCTGTCCCCTCAGCTCTGCCCCATCCAGCCCAGCAAGGGCAAGCAGCCTTTATTAGTTTTGCCTGGGAAATCTATAGCCCCTCCCCCAGTGTGCTGATTTCTAACTATACACCCCCTGCGACAGCCCCATGCCCGGACCTTCACCTCTCACCGGATACCTTTAAATGGACCTTTACAAGAAGTGGTTGAGTACCCCTGACCTAGAGAATGGTAGTCAAACTCAAAATAGGTGCTCTGCAAGTTGTATGCTGACTGGGTACACTTCCTGACTTCGAACTGAGGTCAGTTAGCAGTTTACTCGATCCATTTCACATATCTTAAAGTGAGTGTATTTTACAAATCGTCCCCGTTGCTGTAGAGTTGCTTAAGATTACAAATAGTGGCTTGTTTAATTACCTACCAAAACAATGCTTATGTGTGTGTTTACCTTGTTTTGTTTTCTCTTCTTCAGCCCAGCATGACCCCTCAGCAAGTGTAAACTCACCCCCCAGTTTGAATATGCCTACCAGGTCCGTACAGCATAGGAGCCCAGATTCGAGTTTTCCGGTAAGTTTATTTAGTACCAAAAATACTACCAAGTGCTTAAGCATGTGTTAAACTGATGGAATCCTAATTTGGAACGCAAACTTAACCTTTTTTTTTCTATGTCCCTACAGACCCACACATTCATGGAAGAGATCCAGGAAATGGAGGAAGATGATGGATCCATGCTGGCCATGTCCGAAGACCTCCCCCTGGGTCCCAATCTGCAACTTCTCCATAATGTTTCTCTGGCCAATCCTCAGCAGCAGAGTGAATCTGCATCCATTGTGCCTGCACATGGGGAGACTGAGACAACAGTCCCCAGTGTTCACTCTGCTGCTGAGGATTTGCCAAGCATGCCTGTTGCTGTTGAGGGGACGAGACAACGTGGCAGGGCACGCCCAAGAGCCAGGGTAATTGTGCGGCGGACTCCATTACGCCGCACAATTTCCCAGGGGAGGCACAGTGCCCTGCTTGATTTATGGAACCAGGAGAGGGACTCTTTTGAGGCACAGCTCCAAAATGAGCGGGAGGAAAGGCATGCCGATATGGTCAACCTCAATAACACCTTACAGGGCATCCTCGCTGAGTTTCGGACCCTCAACAGCAACATGGTCAATGCAAGTAATGGCATCCAGTCAGCCATGGCTGATATGACCAATATGCAGAGAAACATTATGGAGCAGTTGCAAATTAACAATGCAACCATGGCCCAGGTTAGGTCCCATCCACACGGACCTCCACCTGGGTTTTATGGGCAGCCACCCTATTAATTAATCCATGAATGTGTGGGACATCTTTTCTCTTCCCCCCCACTGTATTTACTTGTAGTTTGATGTTTAGCTCAATCCATTTTGTGTTTCACATGCAGGTTGTGTTTTGGATTTGCTCCCATAGAGCTCCTTAGAGTAATGATTAAGGCCACTAGCCAATGCCATAGGTCTATGTGCAGTGTAGTTGGCAAGTAACATGTGCCACTTATGGCTTTTTACATTTGTTTGGTTTGTGCTCCTCCTGTTTGCAGACATGTTTGTGTGACATTATGGCCATGCCCAAATATCCCTTGGCACAGGCAATATTAATGACTGGACTAGGCTGGCCTTTGGACTGGGTGTCCTTGTTTGGTTGTGCCACTCACTTCCAGGTGTAGATGTGGTAGATTTCATTTTAATAACTTCATGCATTTTGAGCCACAGTTGTATGTGGAATGTTTTTTGTTATGCACCACCATTCAAAGTGGCAAAAGTAAAAAATTTACACACTTACAATACTTGTTGCGTTTTTAGTTGAAACACATTTTACATCACCTTGGCCTAAAGCAGATACATTTTTGGTTAAGAGGTGTAAAAATGCAAAGATCAATCTAAGTAAACACCAGGAAAAACATTAGGCAACAATTAAGGCAAAATTTTTTTTAATTTAAGGTAATGCCACATTACGGGCAAACAAATAATTGAACAAAAAGGCTAATACACACACACAGAATGGAAAACAAAAAAAAGGCTTTAACTAAAATGCTGCAAGATCAAATTTGCTCGCACTGATTGACCAGACTCACTGGGTGGGCCAACATAATTGTCACCATCATCTTCTCGGGCTGTAGAGGGCAGAACATCCACATAACGGGGGACACGTTCTTGAATGGCAAAATTATGCAGAACAGCACATGCCATTATGATGTCTATCACTGTGTTAGGATCATATTGCAGGGCGCCCCCGGTACGGTCCAAACACCGAAAACGGGTCTTCAACAGTCCAAATGCCCTCTCAACAACAGCCCTGGTCTTGCGGTGCGCACGGTTGTAGGCTTCCTGAGAGGCATCCTGGGGCCGCAGCACAGGCGTCATGAGCCAGGGGAGAAGTGGGTAACCGGAATCACCTTAACAAGACAATTAAATTAAAAAAATAAACAAATTGCAAGACAACAAACACAAACAATTTGACATATATCAAAATGAGGTAAGCTAAAGGCCCAAAAAATACACCCAGGGCACATTAGAAAATACACTATTGGCACAAATGTAGTACATAACTAAAAATGCAGCTTAAATAAACCAAAGAATGATAAAACATCTGCACGGACAAGGGTTTTTAGAAATATGCTTTTTTTTCTGGTTTATGAAATGTTACAATTAGGATGCTGCTGAGGGGCCCACAACATTTCGATAAAGAATGCACTGTATGCAGTTTAAGTCCACTTTGGCATTGAAAGACCAATACTACAAAAGGACCAAAAACTAGCAGATACTTCGGGACAATCTGCTACCCAATATATTTTTTGACATGGAAGTTACAGACATCCTAACCAAAGTTAAAACATTCTGAAGGACAAAGTGAGGCAAGCGTTTTTTTTTGTTTAAAAATACAATCCACAAAACAAAAAAAACAAAAAAATGCTGGTTCATGTTTATGTCAATAATTATAAAGCTAAGATAGCCAAAAAAAAACAGATTCCTCTGAAATATCGATAACCAAAAATAGGACACACTTACCAAGCAGCCATGCACCCGAAAATTCACCAGACTCGAATCACCTAAACAAACCAGATCGTCTCAGGATATAGGAGTCGTGCGACGATCCAGGGTAGCCGGCAAGGACACTCAGGAAATGCATGTCCGGCCCCACCACGGCCTGGACATTAAGGGAGTGTCCCATTTTTCGATTCCTTAAGGCCAAAACAAAAAAAAAAGGGTAAGTGATAAGGGCAAAACACATTTGGAAAAAAAAACATGTCTGCACACAATTTAAAACAACAAATGAAAAGCCTAAATAAGGCATGTACACAAAAGCCCAAACAAACATGTTGCCGCAAAGGAAAACAGGTTACATTACACGTTGGGCCCCATAATAACCAAAACAAAAAAAAATACCTATATATATACTCGTCGGATGCCCTAGGTACGAGTGCCACATGTGTGCAGTCAACAGCACCAATTACGTTGGGCATGTCGGCGACATTATAAAAACCAAGCTTAATGGCGTTTCTGGCTGCCATATCATCCGGGAAAAAAATATATTTGGGAGTTATGGCAGCCATGCCTTCCAAAAATTTGGATAGTGCGCGGCTCAGCGTAGGCTGTGACATCCCCACGGAGAGGGCACCCAGCCTCTGGAACGAGCCGTTCGCCAAAAATTGCAGGCAGCCAAGCATCTTGGTCATACCTGAAATTGCATGCCCCTTCCTTGTGGTGCGGGCTAACCATGGCCGCAGCTCACTATATAATTTATGGAGGGAAGCGCGATTAAGCCTGGTCAGCTCAAACAGCTCAACATCATTCATGCTATCGATGTTCATGCGACGACGCAGGGGCAATCTGCTCTCAGACATCCAGATCAAATCGATGCCAAAAAGCATAAGCCCTTGATGTGCCACAAACTCGCTCCTCTCCATCCTACTCCCGAGGCCAAATAGCTGCCGGCAAACATTTCGGAAAGCAGCTCTTTAATGGCCTTCAAAACAATTAGCAATCACCTCTCAGAATTGGTCGCAAGCCCATGTGAAGCACGTAAAAAATAGGATCGGACGCAAAAAATACGATTTGGACGGGAAAAAGACACGAATTAACGCAAAATATCCGATTGACGTCCGAAAAGCGTATGTTCATATACGTCTATGCGCGAACGATCGTGCGAATACGAAATGGCCAAAAAAAAAGGAAAAATGACAAACACCCACCCAAACTTACGATTCTCGATCCAAAATCAATTAACTTTTGCTCTTTGAATCGAGGGGATTGTCTATCGTATAGAATGGGGGGGAAAATTCCACCATAAAAACCTATAAATGGAATACTGTATTGAATGATGAAGATGGTATGGGCATAAATATAAGCGTGTATAATGGCTTTAGCTGTAATGAAAAGTATAGAAAAATAAAGATTTAAAAAAAAATATATATATATATATATATATATATATATATATATATATATCTTGGTCATGATTTTAGTTATTACATTGTTTCCACTGAAATTCACCACTTACAACCGGGAACCATTAAGCATAACATTAACCACGAATCTGCACATGGTCCATCCACCAGTTTCCAATGCAATTGCAAACTATTTTTTAACCCTGAAGACTGAGGGACAGTGGCAAATGCTTTTGCAAAATCAAGAAAAATAAGGCCTACAGTTGCCCCTCTGTTCAAGCTTCTACCCTGTCATCTTCTGTCCTTAGTAAAACTGTGCTGGTTGTCACTTATACTATTATGCATAGTCACATAATTCTGTATGTAGTCCTTTAAGAGTCCTTCAAGCAATTTTCCCCCAATGGATGGAAGCTTACATGTCTGTGATTAGCTGAATAAGACATGGAGCCCTTTTTAAAAAGGGCCACCACATTTGCCTTGTGCCAGTCCCTTGTCGCTATATCAGTTGTTACTTAGGCCCTTATTTAAGAAGGGATAGCGTCAGGTAGCGCCTGGTTAATGAGAGGTAGCGACAGATAGCGACTGGTCAACGCCGGACACGGCACGCAATTGCACATTTATCAAGCAGAATCTGTTTAGCGACTGGGATAACGCCATGTAGCGTCTGATTCATCATTTTCACAGCCTCAGCTAACAGCGCCAGCGTTCAGCCTTGCACAGCGCCAGGTATGACCTCTCGCTACCTGACGCTCTCCCATACATTTCAATGGACGATCCTTTTCTTCTCTTTAAACGGGTTTTTTTTTTTTCAAAAAAATCACAAATAATGCTGTGACCTCTTCTGGCATTGAAAAAGCAGTTTTTTTTTCATAATTTTTTCATTTTTTAAATATTTCCTCAAAAATGACATTACAGGTCTGGCATTAAAGTGTTCATGTTACAATGTTGTTACAATGTAATTCCATATGTTTTCGCTTTGTTACTAGTTGATAGATGCTTGAAAACAGACTTTAAACACACCGCCTCCTGCGCTCTGGGCTTCAAACAAGTATTTTTCAGCGCCAGAGATTTGTGAGGCTGTTTTTTTGCTGAATATGGTGGGAGTCGGTCGCTATGAGCAGTCGCTAACATGTGCTCCCATACAGCGCTGTACTGGTCAAATAGCGACTCCTCACAATGTATTCAACAATACTGAACAGCGACTGAGTCGCTATAAACTAGCGACTCACGGCCGAGCACTGCGACTACTAGCGGGCGCTCTGAAAATGCCTGCTACAGACGCTCATCTGTCGCTACCTGCCGCTAATGATGAATCAGCCTGCCCGTCTTTAAAGGGTAAGTCGACTTTCAGTGGAAATTTTTAAAAGTGTTTTTGTGCCAACATTATATCCTCAGGGTGCTGAGCTGATTTAGTATTTTTTTAAATTTTTTTCCTATGTTAAAAAATGTGTGTTGGATACAACTATATTGTGGTCACTATAACCAAAAGTTTCATAGACTGTTACAGTCCCTACGATGTCATCGTTAGGGACAATAGAGACCCAATAGAGCCTCACCCCTGGAAGGCACCACTACAAACTGACTAGTATAATTATCTTGCAGCAAGTTGAGAAAAGTTTTTGCCCTTTGTGGTTGAAGCAGAACCATAGCTACAGTCAATACCTGAGTAGTTAAAATATCCCATTATCACCATTGTACCAGCCTGTGTCGTCTACTCTATTTATTAATGCAGCTGATCTTCTATTTCTTCAGTTATGTTGGGGGGAGGGGGGTCTATAGATTACACCAAAATGTATTTTAGCATTGTTTATACCTCCCTGCACTTCTACATTCTACATCCTCACAATGTTCAGGCAGTATCCGCTCATTAATAAATGCTTTGAATTCTTGTTTTCCATAGAGACACACTCAGTCACCTTTTCTATTTGCTCTGTCTTTGTGTAGAGTCCAGCCATGTCTCAGTCACACCAATAACATTTTTTCTAGTACCAGAGCCTCAAGCTCCCCCACTTTACTTACCAGACTTCTGGCATTTGTGAACATACATTTCAAGTTTTACACATTGAGCTTCAGTTTCATTAAAGGGGAGCAAAACCCGCTATTTTGACTTTCCAGGGTTTTTTTACGTTCCCCGGGGCCATCCCTATTGATTTCCGAGCGGCCACTAGTGTGGTTTTCTTCCACTTTAACTCCTGCAGTGTTGTGTCCACATTTTGTATCCAATTTTTTCAATTTTGATTTATAACACACAGATCTCCTTATCCGTCACAGCAGCCCACCCTTTCAATACCCCTCAATCCTTTCTAGTATCCTGTTACCTAGCACAGCTGCCCCCCTTCATTAAGGTGCAAATTAATTATAGAATACAGTTAGTACCTCAATGAAAAGTCAGCACAGTGTTCTAGGAACCCCAATCCTTCTGCCCTGCACCAGGACTTGTCATGTGTTTTGTTTTTGTTTTTTTGCGTCTATGGGCAGCCAGCTGGTGATCTACTGTATGTGCAAATGAATAGAGAGGTTTAGTTAATATCTTGGATTATTGAGGGTTATCCAAATAAAGCTGAGTTTTTAGAGACTTTGCAACACGGCTCACAATAAAGTGAAAAACAACTCTGTTTTCTCTCATTTTTAATTGGTATATATTTTATTTTACAGGTTTAGAAATAAAAACAGCCTATAGAAAATCTAAAAAAGAGGCTTAGTTTAATGTGTTTAAATTCCAGTGGTCTGCTTAAATATAACATCTCACATATAAAAATGCGTACCTCCTTTGTGACACTTTCCACTTTTCAGATTTTCCCACTTTTCTTAGAGAAAAATAAAAGCAAAAAATACCATTTTGTGAGTACTCACCTGAAAAATGGATATTGTTGGTGTGCCACACACCCCGCTTCACTTCTTAAATATTCATCACTTCATGGGTTAATCCACCGCAGGTGACGTAGTGCAGAAATGAAGTCTTGTAACGAGCCCCCTTCCGGCCTATATATACCTGGTACCTCCCTTCAATCACCAGTATATTCAAAAAGCAGTAAAACAAGGTACCAGTATTCCACCAGTAACCTCCAAAATTAATTTTGATATGAATAAAAAAGGGCTTCACCATATAAATGCTTCGGTAATACCGAAAAGGGCGGGTGTGAAGCGGGGTGTGTGGCACACCAACAATATCCATTTTTCAGGTGAGTACTCACAAAATGGTATTATTCTTGGTGTGCCACACACCCCGCTTCACTTCTTAAATATTCATCACTTCATGGGACATCCAAAAGCAGTGTCCACAAGGGAAGGGCATCTCAAGGCCAGGTGAAGCATAACTTAAATGACTGCAGTCTGCAGAACTTTGCGGCCAAAAACAGCATCCGCTGAGGCCCGCACATCAACTTTGTAAAACTTAGAAAAAGTGTGAACAGAAGACCAGGTGGCGGCCTTACAAACCTGTTCAACAGAAGCTTGGTGCTGAAAAGCCCAAGACGCCCCAACAGCGCGAGTGGAATGAGCAGTAATACGAAAAGGGGGAACTTTTCCCTTAGCAGAATAGGCCGCAGTAACGGCCTGACGTATCCACTTGCTAATGGCAGATTTGGCTGGTGCCAAACCCTTCTTAGGCCCATGGGGCACAACAAAAAAGGAATCCGTCCTACGGAAAGGAGATGTGATAATCAAGTAGTACTTAACACAGCGTACAACATCCAAACAATGCAAAACCCTCTCTTTGTCATTCTTAGGATTAGGACACAAGGAGGGAAGAACAATATCTTGGTTCAAATGAAAAGCAGAAACAACCTTAGGAAGAAAGTCTGGCTTGAACCGAAAGACCACTTTATCCCGATGCCTCTCGAAGTAGGGAGCCTGGATAGTTAAGGCCGCCAATTCTGAGACACGCCGGACAGAAGTGATCGCTACCAAGAAGACAATCTTCTGAGTCAGGGTAGACAAAGCAATATCTTGCAAAGGCTCAAAAGGAGGAGCCTGAAGAGCCGAAAGAACCAAATTCAAATCCCAAACAGGGAGTAATGGTTTCCTGGGAGGCCGCACATGCGTAACCCCCTGGAAAAAAGTTTTAACTAAAGGTTTAAGCGCAACACGCTTCTGAAAAAAGACAGATAAGGCAGAGACCTGCCCTTTCAATGTACTTAGCTGGAGACCAGAGTCCAGCCCTGATTGTAAAAACTCCAGAATCCTGGGGACCGAAAGGACCCTACAAGGAAAAGATCTTATCTCACACCAAGTGATATAGGCTTTCCAAGTCCTATAGTAGGTGACTGAAGAAGACTTCTTCCGGGCACTGATCAGAGTCTTAATGACTGAATCAGAAAGACCCTCCTCCTTCAGGATGGAGGTTTCAGCCGCCAGGCCATCAAACCCAGCGCTGGTAAATTGAGGTAACACAATTGACCCTGAGTGAGCAGATCGGGCCGAAGAGGCAGAATGAACTGGTCCACTGCCAGCCAAACGATGTCTGCGAACCTTAATCGCTTTGGCCACCTTGGGGCCATGAGAACGGCGTACACCCTTTCCAGAGCCAACTTCTGAAGAATTCTGCCCAGCAAGGGCCACGGAGGAAACAGGTATAGAAATCCCAGAGCTCCTCAGTTCAGGGACCTGACGTCCACTGTCAGAGCCAGAGGATCCCGGGAGAGAGACACGAAGCTCGGGAGCCTGAGATAGAGATGAGGGGCCCACAGGTCCACCTCCGGAGTCTCCCATTGGAGACACAATAAGAGAACCACCCGAGGATGGAGAGCTTATTCTTCCAGACGGGGAGAGCACTTGCTCAACCGGTCCGCTACCTGTTCCATCACCTCTGGAATGTAAACCGCCGAGAGACAGGGAACATGGAACACTGCCCATGTCTGGATCAGGGACATTTCTCTGATGGGTAAGTGGGGCCTCCACTGCCCCTGAAGCCGCAGCTCCTTCCAGAATCTGTCCCATCCCGACAGACCGGTGTCCGTGGTGACACCTCTCCAAGGGAGGGTCAGGAAAGACCTGCCCTATACAAGATTGGTCGAGACCAATCACCACAGGAGGAACTGCCGTACACGGGAGGACAATTGGAAGGACTGATCCAACAACAGAGGTTGCTGGACCCAACACGCTATCAGAAATAGCTGAAGTGTTCTTGTGCGAATTTGGGCAAAAGAAAGACACACAGCGTCTTGATGAGAGTTCAGGCCGGGATGAACCGACCCCTGAATGGACCGCGAGGGAGGGTGAGACTCGAATTCCAGGTTGTGACCTGTCGACACTACCTCCTGGATCCATCTGCCTAGAACCACATGGTTCCAATGGTAGAAGTGTCGCAATAGTCCCCCCACCCGCACGGGTGAGGGCAGCCCCTCATTGCTGAGTGGGCTTATCAGCAGGCTTGGGCTTGGTGCCCCAGGACTGAGTGGGCCGGCCACGGCCCCTCCCCCGAGTCCAACCTGCGCCACTGGTAGCGGGAAAGGACGTACCTTTTCCCGCTCCGAACCTTTGAAAGGAAGGCCTGCCGGAACTTGTCCCCCTGAAGGGACCACGAGGCCTTTTGCGTTGTGGCATCTTACCATCTTTTGCGACTGAATCAATTTTCTCCCCAAACAGATGCAACCCCAAAAAGGGGAGGGCTGTGAGTACCTTTTTGGAAGCCGTGTCTGCTGACCACTGACGCAGCCATACTGACCTGCGAATAGCCACCAGCATAGCTGCCGCCTTGCTACTCATAGTCAGCGCATCGTCCTGAGCAGCCAGGACATAAGCCACAAAAGATTCACACTGCTTAAGTGCAGTGAACTGTTTGCAAGCGGGATCAAGATCCTTATATAGCCCCTGAATTAGGGACTTAATTGCCAATAGAAGAAGGGCTGAAGCACATACTGGGCGCAATGCTGACCCGGAATAGATAAAACCATGTCGAGCGTATTGGTCAATCCTGCGATCTTCCCCATCTTTGGGGACAGTGGTCTCAGCAGATTGTACCATAGCCGAGCTGGAGAGTCCTAGTACAGGGGTATCGACGTCCGGAGGGACAGACCACAGCCTCACCAATTCTGGGGGAAAAGGATAACGCTTTTCCGAACTGGAAGGAATTCCAGATAACCGTGTGGGATGTTCCCATTCCTTAAGAACCACCCTCTCAAAGTGGTGCTGTCTGGGAAAGACCAAACTCGGCTGAGGCTCTTTAAATAACTGACCCTTTGGCGGGGCGGCCGCCTCAGGCGTATCTAAACTCAAAATATTAAACATTTGAGCCAGAATGGAGGGGGTGTCAAAAACAACCCCCTCTGACCAATCGTCGATCTCATCAGCCACATGCTGACCTGTCGGCTCATCTGACTCCGACGGGAGTTCATCCTCGTCAGGGGATCCATCGGACCATTCCACAGGTTCACAAAACTGGTCCTGTGGAGCCGAAGGTACCGGAGTCAGGTGCCTTCGTTTTGTAGCGGTTTTAAACGCTGCTTTAACGGGCATCATTTTCCGGGGGCAGGGCTGTGCTGCTGCCTCGGAATGCGAATCCCCACTTTTGACAGTGTCATGCGGGGTCCGGAATAGGGATGGAGAGGTAGGAGATGATGAAGGATGCGATGGCACCGCAGCCGAAGCAACGGACTGGCGCGCAATAGTCTGTTTTGCACAAGGGATGCAAATAAAGATATCATCAGCTGGGAGTGGAACCCCACAACCTACGCACCCCCCAAACGGAACAGCAGAACCGTTTCCGGAATCTACGGAAGCCTCCATATGGTGATTTATGGTATTCGCAATAATGGGACTTTTAAGGCATAAGCCGACCCGGGATGCCCCCTTTATTTTAGTAATGTCCCGGAAGGGAGGATTTATATAAAAAAAAAATGTTTTTTTTTTTTTAAAGTTTAGGTCCCCTTTAATAGAAACTATATATATATACTTATATATAGTCTATGTATATAAACATTCAAATCAATCCCAATAATTAGCCAGGCACATAGAGCCGGAGGGCTAGCATAAACAGGGATCCCAGGATCTGCAAGGCAAGAAAACAACCATCAGATCCTTCACATATGTATAACATATAAGTATGGCACCAAGTGCCCTTAAATGACGCCCCCTTGATAATAGTGATTTCTCACTGTATTATTAAACAATATCTCCCATTTAACGGCCCCAACGGGAGGGGCCGCTTACCTGTACCGCAATTAGCCGGTAAGCCTGCAGCCAGCAGCCATGAGCCGGCAGAAGACAAAGTGCGGCCGTGCGCCCACGTGCCTTCCTGTTTTGAAGGAAGCTGGGACGCTGGGCCCGCCGCAGACGCTGCTGACGCCGCATGACGTCGGCGCCGCGCCCCCGGCGCCGCGTCAGCGGGCCCCCCCCCTACGCTGATCAGCTGGAACACTTTACAGCTGATCCAGCACGCGCGTCCAGGCAGCGGAGGGGGGAGGGTAAAAACCGCATGTGCTGACAGAGCTCAATGAATGCCAGGCGAGGAGAGGGGAGAGGGGGGAGGGGGTAGGGGGCCACAAGCAATCAACTGCCAGAGAGGTGGCCAGCCCATACCCAGCGCAAGCTGCCCTAAAGCAGACCCAAAATATACACATGCTACAGTGAATGTATAAACATGACATATATGCTAACATGCAGTGATACAGTGAAACACACATACTAAAGCACACCCTCACCACCCCCCCAACAGGAGAGAAAGGGGCTACGGGGACCCTCGGGACAGGGGCATCCCATTTCCGGATCACCATGCCGGTTCGCCGCATTGCCCCACGTATGAGGTCGAGCGGTAGGAGATAAGCTCCTAGGCACTTAAAGTGCCATCTACCATTTGCCCGGTGAGCAGCCAAGGCTGGGAGGCTTCCTATTTCACCATAAAGGTATACAAACTCAAACCGGGCAGAAATAGACCAAAAGGGGGGTGGCGGGGTAAGAATACCCCGGCCTACCTGTAAGCAGGAGACTTCCAACTTCTGACTTGTCAGCAAGCAGAGAGAAAAAATACTGGTGATTGAAGGGAGGTACCAGGTATATATAGGCCGGAAGGGGGCTCGTTACAAGACTTCCTCTCTGCACTACGTCACCTGCGGTGGATTAACCCATGAAGTGATGAATATTTAAGAAGTGAAGCGGGGTGTGTGGCACACCAAGAATACTTTATTTTGTGTAAAGTGAAATAGTCTCTCAAAACCCTCAAAATTGCAGAGGCTCTTAAATATTGTTGAATGGATATGATGAGAAACTGGAGTCTTTGAGACTGATTTAAGACTAGCAGCACGTATTGCCATGTGAGCATCTATGTATCGGTGCTTAGAGTGACCACTAGTAGACACTGCAAGTGGGCGCTGTGACCTAGCTTAGGGGGTGGACAAGTGACGCTCTACTATCCTGTCCAGCAGTGATAAATGTGATGTCTGGTGGGGGCTGTAGAAGTGCTCTCCCTGATTCACTGCAGAGCCAATCGCAAACACTAGGTGGTGTCCTGAGGTCAAAGCGCCCAAGACTATGCATAATCATAACAACAGGACAATGCTGCAGCAAGCAAAAGTAACGCCAGTTAAGTCCTTCCAGCACTCGGTGCCGAAGCCTGTATTCAAGAGGTCAAAGCGCCCAAGACTACGCTATATCTAACAACAGGACAATGCTGCAGCAAGTGAAAAGTAGTGCCAGTTAAAGTGGACCAACACCCAGGGGTGATCGGCCCGGGAATCTATAAGATTCCCGGGCCGATCACCTCCCTCACCGCGGGACACCCGAGATCGGGATGTCCCGCGGTGAGGGAGCCCCCCCAAAAGCCCCAAAAAACTGACCTGATCGGCGGCGGCAGCGGGCGCCGCCGCCGCCCGCGCGCCCCTCTAGGCGTGCGCGCGCCCGCGCCGGCCGTTTGTGATTGCCCGGCACGCGCGTGCGCACTGTCAAAGGGGCGCGCGGGAGGCGGCGGCGGACGCGCTGTCTTGTCCGCGCTTGTCCGTGGCTACGTGGGAGCGTGGTGAGGTGAGTTTTGGGGGGTTTCCCCCCCTAATCGGGGTGCCCCCCTCAAGTGGACCAAAACCCAGATAGTCAAAATCCTGGGTGTTGGTCCACTTTAAGTGCGTCCAGCACTCGGTTCCAAAGCACCAATTTTCACTGTCCTAGTCATTTGTCCTTGTCCCTGGGGCATCTCAATTTGGGAAGCCCCACTGTGTAAAACCCCCCAGATCGCCCCTTCCACCATTCCTGTGGCATATGCATGGGTTCTTGTCCAATCATCTCTTTATGCGATGCATACTAATGTTGCAGGGATGCTGAAGATGTGCCAGCGGCCTGCGGCGGAAAAGTAGGGTTGGCGGCCCACTGTGGGGCTTCCCCAGGGGTACCTAGTCGCCCAACAAAGGAGTCTTTTAGGCTCCTGGGACGGCAGTGCACATATAGGTCCACTTTAAAAGAAACATTCTTTTTAGATGGCATTTTTAAAAGTATCTATTATTATGGGTTGAATTTATGTCGTCAGTTATTTTTTTTCTTTAGATTTGTTTGCAATTCTGTGTTTGAAAACCTGAACAGAGACTTCCTGAGTCTGGCTTGATAATTATCTGTTTGGCTGAGACAGGGATGATGATCCACACTTGTAAACTCACAGGTTTAACTCCTCCTGCACTAATTCAGCCACTTCAGTTGAGGGGATCACAGTCTTGTGTTACAGTAGCATTCTCACCTGGGGAGGGATATTCATTGTTACTGTTGGATGATTTTTCTAGGTTCTGCTTTGTGGGGAAAAGAGGTGCTCACCCTTGCCGGTAGAAGGCTTCTGGGATTTGTAGGCAACAGTTATACTAAATGACTTTACCCAAGACCAGGAAAACACTTCCACTTGATCAACACAAAGTCACAGGAATATAAGAAACTTGGAAAGAGAATGCTGATAAGTAAATCACAGGAATGGGGGCACAATCCTAACACACATACTTATTTCACTTTCCAAAAGAGGAAAATAATAAGGCAGAACTCCAAAAACCTGACAAAAAATAGTTTTCCCTTAAATATAAATATAACATTAAATACTACAGGCACCTGCAAGGCAGGGAAGTACCTAACTGTGGTAGCATGGTGCTCAGATTAAAATGTTTGCCCTTTAAGATGGTGTTAGCTCCTTGAGTAGTTGGCTATCATTTGAAAAAGTATTTGACTGTTGGAAATGTCCACTTTTTACACAGCTCATATATATAGATTAAACATTCATTTAAAGAAAACGGATCATAAGAGAGAAAATACCTGGAAGATGGCTGACTGAAGGCTGTTGGCTGCTGTGTTCTCTTTGCTCTTCTGCTCAGCCATGACTTGTAATGGATTTGATTCTAATGTTTTAATTAATACTGGCTTAAAACTCAACAGTGCATTGTGCAAGTGTATTAGTAAGGAATGCTATGCTACATACTGGAGGGATTGTGCTCCTTACAATCACTGTTTATTTCCTTTTAAATCGGTGATAGCCATTGCAACAGTATAAATACAGTTATTTTCACACTACTTCTTTCAGCGACCTTTTATGTGCCTAAGTGCCCTCGAATGCAGAAACTAAGGTTTTGATATAAAATGAAAATATCTCATACAAATAAGGACTGTTTGCTGCTTTTAAAATGAGGCATGCATTACAATAGGGAGTCAGTAAATACATTTCAAATGTGATGTGACTTGATAAATATTTAATTTGCTTTAATAAATATAAAATACATTTCAATTTTTATGGTCCGTGCCCCGGGGTGGACAATTTAGGTGTTAATAAACAACCAATGTGAGCTTTCAAGCATGTCTAAACTACTGCAGTGTTCTCTCTTCTCCAAATCATGCCTTATATTAGCGCATGCCTTATTGTGAAATAAGCATTATTTTCATGAGAGTTTGCTGAATTAAGGCCTAAATGTTCATATTGAGCCTGATTTATAAAGTGCACCATTCTTTGCCATTTTGTGTAATTTAGCTTCCACCTTGGCGAGTATGCTTTTTTTTTTTTTTGGTGCTGTTATCTTTTTGTAAATGTCTGTTCTTAAATAATCAGCTTGCATTGGTGCACTGGCTTTATCTCTATAGGACAGCCTATTTGTGGATGTAACGTTGCCAAGGTGTGCTTTTTTGTTCACTTTTAAAAGCCAGCAGATGATCCTATAGTGGCTGGTTACCATAATATCATTAAAGTGGCCTGAAAAATGTGTCAAACTTTTAGTGCATCGGATACCATTTTTAGTTATTGGGGCTAAATGAAGGGATTGGTGTGAAAATTAGAAGGAACAAGTGATCTTTTGGCAGGTTGTAAAGTAATATCAGTTAGCTACTGTTGGAAGCTGGAGTGACCCTTCAAGTGTCTGCCTTTGACTAGAATGAATTCAGCTTCTGACATCCATCTCTGTAGTGCCTTGAACAGTATGACCGCCATATGGAGCACTGTACCACCTGTTCCCTTTGAAATGAATTTACAGACATTGTTATGACAGACCACTATTGCATATGAAGATGCCCTTGGCTGTTCACCTCTCAGCATAGAATAGAGAGGCATCACTGAGTGTAATATAATGAGAGTCCCCCCCAAAATCAAGTGTACTCTGACCACTAGTATACCCCAAACCTCTGAATTGTAACACAGGACTGCCCTCTAGTGGGGTTGAGTGGACATTGCAATACCTGCTCAAGCATTTGTGCCCTGATTGGATGGTAGATAATGAAGAAGTGTGCTGTACATGGAATAAGGGGGTGGTAACTGAGGTGGTGTTTGAAGATATGAATGCAGGGCCGGCATTGTTGGGGGTTGGTATCCCGTTGAGCGTCTGCCTCTGGAGAGTCTCTGCTTACCTCGAGCTAGGAACCAGTATGGCGCATTCAGACAACAGCGTTCATCATACAGGTTCTAATTTATTTCACACACAGCAGAAAATATATAGAGCAGTATACAGAATTGCTCCTTACCCCTCCCTTCGGGGAGCAATGGACATTTTGCACGTAGGCATAAACATAAAACAAAACAATAAATTCTTAGAACAAGAGAAAAAATTAGAGACGGCCTTGATGATGTCTCCTGAAGCGTACAGACTGACATGGATAAGGCACATCTCATTAGCTAGGTTATAATAATAATAATGAAATGTCCATTTTCTGGTAAATGATAACTTGGCAAAGTAAGTGCCTTAAAGTGAAACTTTCACTTCTATTCTAAGCTTGAGCAAACTGGTTCAAGCAAGCCTTAGTCTTAGTATATACTATGTTAGTATATAGCTGGATATTAGTATATAGCTGGATAAATTTCACCCCCCATCCTTTCAATCCCATATGAATCATTTTTTTTATTAACAATGATTCATTTATGAGTTTCCCCGCTCCCTTAAATATCGCATGTACGGTCAGCTGCGGAGGGCCCCCACCCACAGCTGGCATAATGTGGTTAAACCTTCTAGTGCCAGCTATCTGAGTCTCACGTAGCAGCCTCTCCTACCGTTAAGTGCCAGCTAACCCCCACAGAACAAAAAGTATAAAAGTTAAAAACTCACTTGACCCCTCAGTCAATCTGGCTGGGTTTTCTCTTCCCCCGGGGGTCATCAGATCCTCTCCCAGGACTATTCTGGCTTCTGGAGAATGCCAAGAATAGCACCCCCTGCTTCGGCCGCCGATGCTGCAAACTGTGAAAGAACAAAAAAGACATTTATTCACCTGCAGTCACTATCCTTCCTGCTGGGTCTCCTCTTCACGGGGGGGGTGGGGGGGTGGGGGGGGTCCGATTGCTATCCAGACTCTTTCATGGTTAGGAGAGTGCAAAATAGGCCCTCTCCAGCACTTCCACAATCGTCCGGATGCTAGCCCTGCCTTTTGTAGGCGGGGCAGTTGCAAAATCTATGACGTCATCCATGACAACAACTCACACACAAGATGCTCAGTAGCGTCGGGTGATCGAAGGTGAGAGGGTTGGAGGGGTGAGGGGCTGTGATCCCTTGCCCCCCAGCCTCCCTTCACCGATCCCCCAGAAGCTGTCATCATAGCCGGGGACATGATCGCAGGTGAGAAAAAAATGAATAAATGTAATTTTTTCTCTGTGTGGTATTTTTTGCGGCTAGCGGGTCACTTGCCGCCCAATTACCTGCCTCCCCAAATCCCAGGGGGAGGGGCATAAGAGCTCAGGCCATTAGGCTTTGCAGGTTTGTAGCCAGCAGGATGAGGGGCCACCAAAGCTGGCCCCTGTCAGGCTGCAAAAAACTATATTTTTTCTGGGAAATCCCTTCAAAAATCACAGTTAAACATGTGTAGTGCAAAACATTAAAAAATAGTCTGGCAACAGAAAAAAAACTAAAACTCCCTAGGTAGGCTGGCACTTAAAGGGTTAAATAACTTTTTTTGCTATTAACATTGCATCGGGCCCCTGTGCCACCTCCTCCTAGCAAGCCAGGTGGTCACTAACCTCATCTCATAACAAGGTTAAGCTGCACACTCTTTCATTGATGATGCAGTTGCCTCGCCCCTTAACCTCTGCTCAGCCCTGCACTGGCTTGTGTGTTGATCTAGGACCAGCGCTGTCCCATAGAGCTGAGTCTCCCTGCAAGCCCCGCCCCCAGAGATATGTCATCACCCTGCTCCCTGGACCCAGCATTGCAACAAGAAGTACTGCACACGCTGGAAGAAAGGTAATGCAGGTAACACAGTGCACACACTTTCTCTCTCTGCCTCCCTGTCTCCTCAGCTCTGCCCTATTTGTCATATGTCACCTCTGCACCATCCATTCCTATCTCCTGAGCCCTGACCCATCTATCCATGTCCCTTCAGCTCTGCCCCATCCATCCCTATCTCCTCAGCTCTGCCCCATTTGTCTTATGTCACCTCTGCACCATCCATTCCTATCTCCTGAGCCCTGACCCATCTATCCATGTCCCTTCAGCTCTGCCCCATCCATCCATGTCCCCTCCAGTTCTGCCCCTTCCATCCCCTGTCCCTCTCAGCTCTGCCCCATCCAACTATGTCCCCCAGCTCTGCCCTATCCATCCATGTCCCCCAGCTCTGCCCTATCCATCCATGTCCCCCAGCTCTGCCCTATCCATCCATGTCCCCCAGTTCTACCCCACCCATCCCTGTCCCCTCAGCTCTGCCCCATCCATCCATGTCCCCCCAGTTCTGCCCCATCCATCCTTTTCTCCTGAGCTCTGCCCCATCCATCCATTTACCCCCAGCTCAGCCCTATTCATCCATTTACCCTCAGCTCTGCCCCATCCATCCATGCCCCTCCAGCTCTGCCCCATTCATCCCTGTCTCCTCTGCTCTGCTCCACAACCCTGTCCCCTCAGTTCTGTCCCATCCACCCCTTTACTCTCAGCTATGCCACATCCCCTCAGCTCTATGCCTCTCCATCCCTGTTCTCCCAGCTTTGCCCATCTACCCATCTTCCTTCTAGCTCTGCCAGTCTATCCATCTTTCTTCCAGCTCTCCCCATCTACCCCCACACCAGTTCTACCCCACCCATCCCTGTCCCCTCAGCTCTGCCCCATCCATCCAGGTCCCCTCAGCTCTACCCCATCCATGTCCCCCCAGTTCTGCCCCATCCATCCTTGTCCCCTCAGCTCTGCCCCATCTATCTTTGTCCCCTCAGCTCTGCCCCATCCATCCATTTACCCCAAGCTCAGCCCTACTCATCCATTTACCCTCAGCTATGCCCCATCCATCCATGCCCCTCCAGTTCTTCCACATTCATCCCTGTCCCCTCCGCTCTGCCCCACAACCCTGTCCCCTCAGTTCTGTCCCATCCACTCCTTTACCCTCAGCTATGCTCCATCCCCTCAGCTCTATGCCTTTCCACCCCATCTCCCCCTCTTACTTCCAGCTCTACCAGTCTATCCATCTTTCTTCCAGCTCTCCCCATCTACCCCCCACACCAGCTCTAACCAGCCATTCCTGTCCTTTCCATTTTGCCCATCCAACCCTCCTCCTCCCAGCTATCTCTCCATCCATCCATTCCTGCCCTTCTTGTTTTATCCATCACTCTTCCTCAATACTCTGCCCATACATGTGGGGCCAAACAAAAAAAACAGCTCCAATAGGGGGTTGAATGCCAAGCAGCCCTTTACCCATAGAATTTATAGACCCCTGACCAGCGACTTTCCACCTCAAAGGGGCCCACTGAGACCATGCGGCTCGAGGGCACTGTATGAATGTATTTCACTAACAATTGGATGAAGTCCAAGAAGACAGGAGTAGCAAGCTTAGATCTTTCCATCATCCTAAACCATGGACTATATCTGCTTAATACTATAGCTGGGTCTGGAGCTCTGAGAATGGTCTGATTTTGAATCTGTCTCTTTGATTTCCTGTTATTTGTTTTAATTTATTTTCATTCAATAAATAAGTAATTTTAAGACTTATTGGCAGACTGCCCCTTCAATCTGAACAGGAATAAGAGGAAGCAAAGATTAAAAGAGTGGCAAAACCCCAACAACACTCCAACAGTGACATTAAACCATTTAAACACCAAGCCTGTAGAATCTATGCCATTGCTTCTTCCACAATTAACTGCCAAGCCCATAGATTCTATAGGCTTGGCGTTTGCGCTAGTTTGTGGTAAAATATAAAGCGCTCACCTCTGTTGGGTATTCAGCGCCGGGGTTTCCGATTCCCCCCAGCGGGCCTCTTGTCCTCCCTGGGAAGTTGTCAGGGCAGAAAACACCTGATTGGCTGTCAGAGACTTAAAAAGAAATATTCTTTAAATTTTGTATAAAGTCGGGTTTTGTCGATCACCTAAGGCTGTCAGAGTAGCAATAAGCCGGTGTGGGGAAAAAAAAACTTAGCACTCTAAGTTGCCAGCAAGTGGGTGACTTGCCATTACCCCTACCCCATTATCTGCATCCCCAAAGCCCAGGGGGGCTGGTATTCTTTATTGGGAAAGGTGGCAACCCTATTTAGCAGCAGCAGAGGATAAGTCAAGTTGGGACAAGGCCCTGAATACCTCACTGAAGGGAGTACACCCAGCAATGCCTATGCCTCTAATGTGAAGCTAAAGTGCTTGGAAGCTGTATGTGAAGTTACAACATGGCTTGTTAACGTGTATGCTGAATCCAGAAAATAAAGACCACCTTTTGCTGTACAACTCAACTGTACTGGATGATCTGCAAAGAGTAAGTGCACCTCACCTCACTTTAGCCGGACCAGGGACCATCTGTAGTATAAAAACCACATCCACAGCTTAGTGTACTCTAAAAGTTCACCAAGGAAGTTGGAAAGTTAAGGCACAGGGATGATAAGGTTACTGGGGTCTGATAGGGGGAATTAATTCAGTTACTAAAGGAAACTTAATCTGGTGTCCCACCTAAGGGCATCCCCAAAAATACATTAATCAAGGTCCACTTATCAGGTAGTTGCAGGAAAAGTAGACGTGTGCCCAAATGGGAAAACTATAGACCCCGGATGTGGGTGCTCCAGGCAGCAGGATGAGCCTGGGTGTTTCAGGGGAGCCCTGTGCCATCCCCAGGCCTCCCCGGTGCATCCATCCAGGACCTCTATAAAGAAGAACGGGTTGATAAAGGAGGGCACAGAGGGTACCCTAGGACTAGATGGGGAGAGCGAGAATGTAGCTTACCTTAGTTGGGGACCTGCATCCTCAGCCGTTATCACGGTGGTGCTGGTTTTGGTTTGGTTGTTTGCCCCATGGTGCTGTGGGGATGCCATGGGGACCTCTTGTGTGGATTAGCCGCCCTGGCAGCATAAAGCTGTGGGAGCCTCGGGATGTCTAATGGGGTAGAATTGTGTCTTTCTGGATGGCTTGGTCTTGGCCTTGTGGAGATGGGATCCCCGGGTTCTTCCAGGTTTGGGATGCCCCTCTGGGGTGTAGTGGTTCTTGCAGGAGGTGGGTAGCCTTGCGTAATGGGGTTTTCTCTGGCAGGCAGCCCCCTCCCCTCTCTGTTGCTGTACTCCATTGAGATGGTGGATGAGGGGGCAATGGGAGGAGTAGTCTTTTACAAGGTAGATAGTGGGAGAAGCTTATAAAATCTTATAACCAGAGAGAAAGAGGTGGAATTCCCATTAATAAGAGAACAGAATGGGTGGAGTTAGACTTTAAGCTAGAGGGAACAGGGTGGAGTTAGACCTTTAGCTAATAGTAGTGGGTGGGGGTATACCAGGGGTATAGTGGGTGGAGTTTATGGGAGGTCACTGGGTGGGTCAGAGTATAAAAGACCAGTTTAGCCCCAAATCAAGGAGTGGCCAGAACAGCAAGCACAACGCAGGAGAAGATACTGCAAGAATTTCAGAACAGTGCAAAAATTTCAGGACACCTGTAGAAGATCCTGGGAGAGAGAGAACCTATGGGGGTGCTTTTGATGTGGAACTAAGAGATAAGGAGCCACCTGCTGAAGTGTGTGGACAAGGCTGAGAGATGAGCCTGATCTCTGGTAAAGTGCTGCTGCCCCTGTCGGAAACCCTTAAGCCCAGAAGAAGTGTTGAATGTCCATGGACATTTGATGATTTGGTGCTTATACCAGTGGGACCACTGGAAGCTTTGAACCCAATTTGTGACTAATAACATAACCTCCAAGTGTCCCGATTTTTGCAGCACAATCCTGCCCATGTCTTGTTGTCCCGCTGTTGGCAAGAGTCTCATGCTGCTGAGAGCCTTTTGTGGTGCCTCTGCAATTAGTCCTTTAAAGTCGGCAACAAGGGTGGACGCCCAGAATGATTTCCTTTGGTGGTCCCTAGATACACCAGTCCGACCCTGGAGAGAGCCTGTCTTCCATTAGACAAAGAGAGAGAGAGGGAAAGGGAGAGGGAGAGAAAGAAAGATTGTCTGCCTGTATGCGTGTGTGGTGGGGGGCTGGCTTGCGTGTGTGCGCGCAGCTTGCCTGCCTGTATGTGTGTGGGGGGCTTGCCTGTATGTGTGTGTGTGCAGGGGGCTTGCCTGTATGTGTGTTTGTGTGAGAGGGGGCTTGCCTGTATGTGTGTTTGTGTGAGAGGGGGCTTGCCTATATCATTATTATTATGTCATTTTTAGGTGGTGTTTTCCTTTAAGGGCGTAACTGGGAGTATAGTTGGGGGTGTGGTTTAATGGCAAAAAAATTCTGCGTGGAAAAGCTCCTTTTTAGCACTCATTGCCCTGTGTGATTTCCTGCCTAAGTCACTGAGAGTTGATATTCACATCAAAGTGGGGTGGACTATAGGATTGTGATTAACTGTGAGCTTAGTATTCTGAAACTGTGCTGAGATATGTTGATATTGAGGATTGGCTTGTGTAGAAGCTACAGCTTTAACCTGTGAATGTGCTACTTGCTGTGCTGTGCTGAGAATTCAGTAAAGTGGAACTACAATGTTTAAGACAGAGCTGAGTTGTGCATGAGTTTACCAGCTGAATGTGACATACACTTGATGTATTACAATTTCTGTGACAATAATATATATATATAGTCCCTTGCACATCCAGTTCAGAAGCCCTCCACCTGCATAGTCCCCAGTATTCAGCATTCAGTAATACCATACAATAGCTTTGGTCACCAAGATATGTGAACTAGAGTAGGGGTCTCTCAACCAGTGGGTTGGTTGCTATAGCCTTGTCCTGCCATCAGCAGACCAGTGCCCGCTGGACCAAGAGGAGCCCTCCAGCCTTTTCGGTGCTGGTGGGGACAGGAGCACTGGGCTCTACTGACACGCTCTCATGACGTCACTTCCGGGCACGCCTTGTGATGGCCTGAAAGTTATTCTGATGTGTCACTCAGGCTGGAGTGCCTGCACCAATGGGGGTTCCCTGAACAGTTCTGGCTCAGCAGCAGTGGCTGTGGCAGTAGCGGAGGTGCAGCGGTGCAGAGGCCCACAACAGATCTCTCTGGATCTGCATTCTAGAGAATAAGGTCAGATCAGGTAAAGGGGATCCGGGTGCGATGGCAGGAAGCTGATTTCCACACACTTGCTACGATGCCTCAGGAGAAACCGGTAAGCAGAGATCCGGTGGTAGTTTTGTGCTGGCTTTCTTTGGGGATTCCTTCATTGTACACGTAAATGTTTCCTTATGTTCCATAGTCTGTGCCTCCCAAGATTAAACCAGAGCTTCAGCACGATTTAATGAAAAGCCCAAACCCTTGAAAAACTATTCCACAGCATCTAAAATTAATATATTTTAAGTTTTTAGTCACTTACTTATTATTCTTTCCCCCACTGGGCTGCAACTCTGTTCAGGACTCTAGGATACCATCTTGACTCAGAAGCATCAAACATACTGTACAGAGGGGAGCGGGATAAAGTACAAGGGGTGGGGTTATGTCTGCACAAAGCACAGCTAGGGCAGAGCTGGGGTCAGGGAAAGGACAGCAATCCCAGAATGCAGAGTGACACGGTCAGAAAACACTTCCTGTTTGCAGGCCATCTTGGATGTTTAAAAGCGCATAACATGCAGTAGATGCAGGTAGGATGATTTTTAATGTGAGCAATATGTGTGTAAAGGGTGTGGGAAACATATAAGATATGCTATTATTCAGGGTGAAGGTCTGCTTTAAGGAAAAAGAGAAGGATAGGGAAAAGGAAACCCCCAAAGCAAAAACCTAAAGAGACCAGGCCTTCTTGGCAAAAGACCGTATTCCTGGCAAAAGACTTTGTCACTTATGTCTGCAGATAAAGATGGGGGAGGAGTCTGTGGCCATGTTTAAGGAAATGTTGGCCATTAAAAATGAAATGGTTACAGTTTATGAAGTAAACTTCTCTTCCCAGGCAGGGGCATTCACTGCCACTGTGATTATTCCTTCCATGCAGACACAACCTGCCCGGGAGACACGGCCTGGTATCTCGTTAAGAGGTAACTTTTCCCCACACTCGCTCTTGTCTGAGTCTGCGCCTTGCTGCGGCCAGAGCGAAAGGAGTAGTGACTTTTAACAATGCTCACTTGTCCTTCTTCCCGGATTTCACGTCGGAGGTCCAGAAGCTACACTGCTCCTTTAATGGAGTCAGAGAGAGGCTCCGAAAGAAGAAGATCAACATGCTGTTTCCTGCGAGGTTGCGAGTACAGGATGGGGAATCCATGAGGTTCTTTAGCTGAGGAAGCTAACGCGTGGCTGGACTCCCTCCCAGGGGCCTGACAGCTCGGGCCCCGGACCAAGAAGGGGGGTCCGCTCCTCCTTGAAAGCTTGCTGAACACCCATACGAACTGACTGAGTCCTACGATCAACGTTAGCCTGACTGATGTAGGGTTTGGTCGGGTCAACCCTGCCCGGGTATTTGAGTTTAGTTGTTAAATTTGGTTAAGAATGCCGACTCTTTGCTTTGCTGCCTGAGTTGTATGCTATTCTATGTGGGTTTCTACATGGGAGCTGTGGCTCTGGATTCCCATGGCGATACTGGCCCCCCACTCCCTAATGCCTATGCCTATCCTTTGTTCCTGTCCCTACCCCCTTCCCCTCCCAGTTGGTGCTAGTCCTCCCCCTTTTTTCCTGGTTGTCCTATGGAACCCTGGGAATCCACAGCGGAAGGCCCACTGACCTGTAACTGTTTAAGGTGATATCATGTGCATAGACCCTTATAGGGTTGGGTCTTCCGCGTCTTATATGCAACTTGTTTCACCTGTGTTGTAGATGGTTAGATGGTTGGAAGGGGATGAGATGTTCGCCAAACTCGGGGGTTGGTGGAGCGGGGTGGGGAGGTGAAGCTGGTTAGTCTTACAAGGGTTGTTGGTTTTATATGTTTAGATGTCGTGTGTGGGTATGAATGTTGTGTGTATGGAGGCTCGGGGGAGGCTGGATTGGTTGGACGAGGGGGTGGGGAGGCGAAGAGAGACACTCTTGGAGTTAGGGACATTGAACCTAATGTCATTAGAGAGGAATGACGGAGTGTAACATTCTTTTTTGGAATGTCAGGGGACTTAATGATAAGATTAAGCAGACGTCGGTCCTCCAGTTCATTAAAAGATACAAGCCCAATATCGTGATTTTGCAAGAAACTTAGTGGGCCAGAGAGTGCTGGCTCTGAAACGGCCCTGGATTTTCCTATCGTATAATGCACTGTTCTCATCCTACTCCAGGGGTGTCTCTTGGTGTTGATCTCAAAAGGCACGCCATTTACTTTATATTCTAAATATGTAGATCCAGAAGGATGTTTTGTGATCCGTCATGCCAGGGTGTTTGACTTAGAGGTGACAATAGTGGGGCTATATGTTCCTCCGCCATTTGACATTCAGCTCCTTGAGCGTATCACAGGAAGGGTGATAATGAACCCCACAGTGTCACTGCTGCTGGCAGGGGACTTCAACATGGTATTGGATGGGGACTTGGATAGGCTCAGAGGTGGTACTGGTGCTGGGACTCGTCTGGCGGGCTGGGCTGAGGCGTTAGGCCTGGTGGAGGCCTGGAGGTGGAGACATCCGAGGGAGAGAAGGTGATCCTGTCACTCGACCACACATAGGTCTCTGTTCAGGATTGATATGACCTTCTCCTCGTCCCAACTGCTGCCTAGGATACGGTCCTGTGAGTCTCTTCCTAGGGAAATATCAGATCATTCCCCATTCCTGATCGCAGTGACAATGACAGACATGCGCAGGAGTCTGGTGGGATGGGCCCTGAACCCGTTGTGGTTGGATGTTCAAGCAATTAAGGAGAGCATGAGGTCTACTGCTGAGCTGTTTTGGGAGTGTAATACTGGGGAAGGGCCAGTGGAGGTAAAGTGGGACGCCTTTAAAGCAGTCATTAGGGGAGGCGCTATAGCAGCAGAGATGGCCAGGAGAGGGAGAGAGAGATGGGGGAATTAGAAAATAAAATGGCCAGAGCGGAGGAGGTGTACGCAGCCTCCACCAGAGACGGAAGGGAATGTAATCTGCTCCTAATGGAGACCCCCTCGCTGCTCCTTAAAAAAGGGAATATTTTCGATAAAGAGATAAAAGTGGCAAGACACTAGCATTTCTGGCTAAGGCGGAGAGTGCGCCTAATACTATAGTGGAAATATCCTGTGAGGACATAGCTGAACAGTTCCACTTATTCTACTCAGAGTTTTACTCTACAAAAGCGTCATACTCCCTCAGTGAGCTAGATGAGTATCTAGATGAGGTCAGTTTCCCAACTCTCCCCCCGGAGGATCGGGAGGTTTTAGATAGTCCTATTACTCTGAAGGAGGTAATGGCCGCTATAGGAGCCCTTCCAAATCGGAAAGTACCAGGTCCAGATGGGATCCCGGCAGAGTGGTATAAGAGAAACACAGAGCAAATAGGGCCTAGGCTACATGAGGTGTTACAGCGGGCGTTGGAATCAGGAAGGTTGCCGGACTCTTTTTCTGAGGCCCATATTGTAGTAATACACAAGGAGGTGCCAGGGTCTGGGGCGAACGGCAGTGACACGGACAACAGTTCTTCTTCAAATCAAACGTAATTTATTGAAAATAAATGCTCAACAGCCAAACTCTCTTAACATCAGAGAAGGTTGCAGCCAATACTGCAGTACAGCAAGCGGTTAACTCACCAGCTCCAGGGTAAGATAATGCAGCAAGCTGAAAGTCCTTGTTCTAATAGGTCCGCTTACAGGGCATACAAGTCCACGCTGTTAATCCACAAGTCCAAGTTTGGGTGACAGCAAAGTCCTTCGGCTGCATTCAGTTCTGTCAATCTTTGTGGGTAGCAAGTGGGCTCCTCTTCCCAGGCTCTTCAACAGCAAACTGAAAGTCTCATCGGCTCCTTTTATTTAGCCTCATCACCTGTGTGAGACCTGGGATTAGGGAAAAAACCTGTAACAGACTGGGGATGTGGACTGGGATCCTGTAAACCCGGTATGGATTGTGCCTGATTGAGCCAAGCAGGGGAAAAATACACACCATTCAGGACATTCCCCATACACTTTACCACATACCCCCCCCCCTCTTCTTCAGGCCCGAGGTCTGACAATTTTCACCGACCATACAGTATACTCTGGACAAAGCATCCGCATTCCCCTGTAACTTCCCCGGCCTATGTTCCACTTTTTGTAAGGAGAAAAACCATCTGGTCACGCTTGCATTTCTCTCCTTATTCTGTTTCATACAGGCCAGCAGAGCATGGTCTGTCATCAACACAAACTCTCTACCCAACAGGTAATACTTTAGGGCCTCTAACGCCCACTAAATGGTAAGACACTCTCTTTCCACTATAGCGTAATTTCTCTCTGCTGGGGTCAGTTTCCTGCTCAGGTACAATACTGGGTGTTCTTCCCCATTCATCTCTTGTGATAGAACTGCCCCCAAACCTGAGTCAGACGCACCTGTCTGTACCAAAAACTGTTTGCTGAAATCCGGGGACACCAGGACGGGCTGTTTACACAGGGCAGATTTTAGGCTTTGAAAAGCCTTTTCTGCCTCTGGAGTCCATTCCACCATTACTGACTTACGACCCATTGTTAAGTCAGTTAATGGTGCAGCCATTGACGCGAAATTAGGCACGAACCGACGGTAGTAGTTGGTTATACCTAGGAAGGCTCTCACCTGTTTTTGTAAGTGGTCTGGGCCAGTTCTGTATTGCTGCCACACTTCTCAGGCTTTATGGTTAAGCCAGCATTACTGATGGAGTCTAGGACGGCCTGTACCTTGCAGAGGTGACTCTTCCAATCAGATGAAAACCACATCATCCAGGTGTAATCCCGATGTGGTCTCAAGATCATATCCATCAACCTCTGAAAGGTAGCAGGGGCCTCATGTAACCCGGTATCACGGTATCACAACATACTGAAACAGGCCTTCTGGAAAATGGAAAATGCTGTCTTTTCTTTGGCGTCCTCAGACAATGGAATCTGCCAATACCCCTTTGTGAGGTCCAGGGTTGTGATGTATCTGGCCCTCCCGAGCTTTTCAATCAACTCATCTACCCAGGGCATAGGATAGGCATCAAATTTTGAGACCTCATTGAGTTTTCTGAAATCATTACAGAATCTCCAGGTCCTATTGGGCTTTGGAATTAGGACAATGGGACTTGACCAGCCACTAGAAGACTCCTCAATGACGCCTCTCTAACATGTGCTTTACTTCCGAGGAGATCGCCTACGTGCTTCAGGTATCCTGTATGGGTTAAGGTTTACCTTACTGTAGGGTTCAGTTTTAATGTGATGTTTTATTAGGCGAGTACGGCCTGGCAGGTCAGTAGAAACTCCCTAACCTCCTGCTTCTGGTGTCCTGACAAGGTCTCACCTATTTTGACCTCTTTAACTCTAGCCGGAGTGACTACTAAGGCTTCACGATCCTTCCACGACTTGATCAGATTTATGTGGTAAATCTGGTAGGGCTTACTTCTACCTGGTTGATGAACTTTGTAGTTCACCTCACTCACCTTCTCTACAACCTCATAGGGACCTTGCCACTTTGCCAGCAATTTACTTTCAACCGTGGGCACTAACACCAGGACCCGGTCCCCAGGATTAAAGGCCTTCACCCTGGCCGATCTATTATATATTCTGCTCTGGGCTGCCTGAGCCCTTTGCATATGCTCCTTGACTATAGGCATTACCTTTTCTATTCGGTCCTGCATCTGGGCCACATGTTCAATTATTCTTTTGTATGAGGTGACCTCCGTCTCCCAGGTTTCCTTGGCTATAGCTAACAAACCCCAGGGATGCCGACCATACACTAGTTCAAAGGGCGAAAACCCTGTAGACACCTGGGGTACCTCCCGGATGGAAAACATGTGATACGGCAACAAACAGTCCCAATCACGGCCATCCCTTTCTACGACTTTCTTTAGCATGTGCTTAAGGGTTTTGGTAAATCTCTCTACTAACCCGTCTTGTTGGGGGTGGTACACTGAGGTGCGGAGATGGGTAATTTTAAACAGCTTGCACCGCTCCTTCATGACCTTTGACATAAAGGGCGTGCCCTGGTCAGTTAGAATCCCTTTTGGAATCCCTACACATGAGAACATTAGAAACAGTTCGTTAGCAATACTCTTAGAGGCCATATTTCTTAACGGAACTGCTTCCAGGTAGCGGGTAGCATAGTCTAAGAACACTAATATGTATTGGTGTCCCCTTACAGACTTCACCAAATCCATGGCAATTCTCTCAAAGAGGACCTCAATGATGGGAAGTGGCACCAAGGGACTTTGGAAATGGGATGTTGGGGTACTTAACTGCCACGTAGGGCAGGACTCGCAGTACCTTTTTATTGCCTCATACACCCCAGGCCAAAAGGACCTTTGGAGAACTCTTTTCTGGGTCTTATTAGTCCCCAAATGTCCTCCAAGCACATGACTATGGGCAATCTCCAGCACCATGCGACGGTATGCTTTAGGTACCAGAAGCTGTTCCACAATTTCATTATTAATTTTGGAGACCCGATACACCAAATCCCATTCAAGGCAAAGTGTGGAAACTTCCGGTCAGCTTCTGGTTCCTGAGGTACGGCAATCACTACCGTGACATTTGCCCTGGCAGTCCCCAGAGTGGGGTCTCTTAATTGTTCGGACCCAAAATTACCCCGAGACATTTCTAGGTCTAAGACCCGCTGATTCGGCAGGGAAGTCTCGTCGTCCTCACCTGCTAACACCTGTATTGGAAATCGGTCATCGCTGCAAACCTCAGAGGTATCCACATTTTTACCCGATTCAACAACAGGGAGGGTTACAGGTTCTGCCGGAGATTCTTCGCTGGCGGCAGAAGTGTTACCCCTTTTCCACAACTCCCAGAACAAGGGAAAATCATGACTGACTATTACTTCGTACATAAGGCGTTTTACCTCGCTGACTTCATAGTTCAGTGTTCCAGCAGGGGTCTCAAACTTACCCACAGCTACAAGGTAAGCTACGATATCCCCGTGGATGCAAAGCACTCTGACATTATTTTTTGGTATATAACCCCCAACCACAAGGTTGGCCCGGACCAAGGTTACCAGGCTACCTGAGTCCAACAGAGCCTTCACTGAGCAGCCATTCACTGGCGGTACAAGCGGGTTCTGCGAACAGGGACCTTCAGTGGCTAGCGTCACAATCCATGGGCGCAGGGGAAAAGGGCCCATCAGCGGCTATGTGTCCCCACTCATGGCACTTCCAGCACTGGGGAGCATGGAACCTCCTTACCCGGGCTTCCTCCCTAGGATTAGGGGGTCTCTGGGGGTCAGGGTCAGTCTTTCGCTCAAAGTCCAGAGCCCTGCCCCCTCTTACATCCTTCCACACACCCCCAGCGAGAACTTGCTTACCCACAGTAGTCAGGGGCTTGATGGTCTTGGAGGGTGCTGGTGCTGTAGGGGCATCCTGAAGGTAGTCCTCAGTTGCGATGAATCTTTCACCCAAGTTGACCAGCTGCTCAGAGGGTCTCCTTGTCCAATCCACCATCCAGGGTCCGGAAGTGGTCCACGACAACTTTCTCCACCATCTGCGCAGGTGTAGAACTCTCTGGATCCAGCCACTCCTGTACCAGATGTAGCAGGTCATGCATCTGCGACTGGCCAGGCTTATCAATGGCAAAAGTCCAATTGTGTACTTTCCTGGCTCGAAACGCTGGCATGACACACAGGCGAGCAAGGATCTCCATTTTAAGTTTGGCATTGTCCCGTACATCTTGTTCCCTGAGGTCATAATATGCCTTTTGTGGCTCTCCTGCCCGTGCAATCACGTCTGCCCACTCGGCAGCTGGCAGCTGCTCTCTCTCAGCCACGTGCTGGAATACAGTGAGGTAGGCCTCGACATCATCATCCGGAGTCATCTTTTGCAGGACGGCTCTCCTTTTATTTAGGCTTCCCAGCAATTAGCCTCATCACCTGTGTGAGACCTGGGATTAGGGAAAAAACCTGTAACAGACTGGGGATGTGGACTAGGATCCTGTAAACCCGGCATGGATCGTGCCTGATTGAGCCAAGTAGACCACTGGACTTTTGTGCATCGAATAGGCCCATATCGCTTCTGAACCAGGACGCAAAGGTGCTGGCAAAAATCCTGGCACTAGATTAAACAAGGTAATACTCCGACTGATCGGGCCGGATCAGTCTGAGTTCATGTCGGGGCGAACAACGGGGATTAACCTTCGCAGGTGGTTCTCTAATCTGCAGATCACACACGATAATTGGGGTAGCAGGGCGGTGGTCTCCTTGGATAACGAGAAGGCCTTTGACTCAATTGAGTGGTCCTATCTGTGGGCGGTACTGGTCAAATTCGGTTTGCCGACCAGTTTCATTGATTATATATAGGTCTAATGGAATCTTTTCCAAACCGCTCGCCCTGAGTAGAGGAATGAGGCAAGGTTGCCAGCTCTCGCCACTGCTCTTTGCCCTGGCTATTGAGCCCCTAGCAATTATAATAAGAGAATCCACTGCGACGGGGGATGGAAACTGAATGGCATTGAGGAGAAAATTTCCATATACGTGGATGACATACTGGTGTATTTGACAGATTGTTGCGGGCCTTGGATACCCTGTTAGATACATTAGGGAGATTTGGGGCTTTTTCGGGGCTTAAAAAAAAAAATGGGATAAAACTAGCCTAATGCCTGTGGATGGAGTGGATAAATTGGTGGTGTCCCCCCCCCGATCGCGGCTAAGGATTGTGAGCCAGTTTAAGTATCTGTGGTAGCGCAGCTGAAGGGTCGCATAGCGCAGTGGGCGAACCTAGCTCTCTCTAATATGGGCAGGATTAATATCTATAAAATGATGTGGGAGCTAGGAACATTGGTGAGGCACCCTAGGTAAAATGCATATGCGACTAGGGGGCTTGGACCTAAATAGGCCCGGGCTGGGATGATATATCCGGGCCAGTAGCTAGGCTGCGCCTTCCGCTCATGATGGCTGGTCTCCCCCCCTCTAAATACTCTTGTGCATAGTTTCTGGATGGATAAATCTCCTGTACCTCTGGGGCCTCGGAATGAATGAAAGTGTGTGTGAATGACGTCCTTGTGTATTAAGGTATCTGTTCATTTTGTGTTGGTGCCTGTGGCACCATGTTACTGTATTGCTGTTGTTGTATCCTAAAATGCAAAATAAAAACTTTTTTTTTAAAAAGAGCAGAAACGGGGGGTGCGCGCTGTCTTCCCCGCATCACCAAACATGAAGGGAACACCACCGCATGCAAGTTTTATTTTTTTTTTATTAAATCATTGCTGGCCTCTGCCTTGTACCCGCCCCTGTCTGTAGCTCTGCCCTAGGCACGTGTCTACCTTTGCCTAGTGGCGAATAAGGCCCTGTCTGTAATGTTGGAAGGCCAGGCCTCCCTATAACAGTGGTGCCATGTGCAGTTTAAGGCATCAGCAGCGGGAGTCAGAAAACCAGGGTTCCTGGGACTCCTGGCACAGCCCACCACAAACCAATTAAGGTCAGGACACCATAGCACTATGCAGACCAGACCCCAAGACAGTCCCCACTGTGGAGTCAACAGAAGAGCCAATCGGGGAGCCAATGGGGGAGCCAAAGGCAGAACAGCATTGTCACAGCCAGACCTGCTCTTTGTCTGGCCAGTAGCCTAGAATCCATCTGTTCTGGGCATGGGAGTGGCCATAGTGGCTCCCCCTTCAGCCAAGATACCACCCAGCATACCACAGCATTGGCCACTCACCTTGAGTGCAAACTAACAAGGGGCAAGTTGAGTGGCTGATTTAATGATACCCAGCTGGAGGTTCTGCTGGATGGTGCTGCCAAAAATTATGATTGATTGGCTGGATCCCAGTCCCACTCAACCCCCAAAGTGTTGTGGGAGCAGTAATGGTTAAAGATAGCTTGCAATATAATGGGGGTGGGGCCATAACCCAAGGATGGGGTAAGTGCTGAACATCCAGAGGGCTGCTTGCACAGGAAACACTGGACAACTCATCCTTATCTTTGTTTGAATCTAGCTTGAAAACTGGTGGACTCCCTAAAACTCTACAATTTACCCATGCTGAGGAGCGGGTGTTGGGGATGCTCCACCCCAAAACCTACCAGGGTATGTCGGGCACCATGGACACCGATATCTGCCATGTGCCCACCAGTGAAAAGACTTGTTAGCAAATTGCATATTGGCAGAGAAGGGAGTAGGCCAACCAAACATGCCACCCACCAACCTTAGTTCCCATATGCAAAGGCAACTTTGAGGGCTTGTCTGCACAATATATGTTGTGTGACTCCAACACAAGAAATTGGACCTATTCCAAAAAGGGGCCACATAACAGAACTGAAAAATATATTGCAAATGCTACATTAACAATAAACAGGCAGATCCACTACAGCAATATACAGACTTAGCCACAAGCCAACCGCCAATCAACTCACCACTCTCAAAATGGGCGTATAAACCAGAACTCCTCAATATAAATGTGTCATGGGATGAGCCAGGGATGCCGGCCAAAACACTGAAAAAGCAAAGATCCGGCCCCACAACACATTGGACATTAAGTGAGTGGCCCATCTTGCGGTTGCTGAAAAGAAGCCAGAAATAAAAATGGGTCACTAGACTGGCAACAACAAATGAACAGCAAATATAAAGTAACACAAGGGACAAATGGGACACAGTAAAGCTGTTTGGGGGACGGGAAGGTAGGTTAGCATCAAGATAGGAAAGTGGGCTACAAGGAGGAGCAATGTGGACTGAAACAGACTGAGACACAGGAAAGCTGTTTGGAGAAGGGGAGGCTAGGCTAGTCTCATAAGAGGATAGTGGGCTACAATGAGGAGCTATGTGGACCTAAACAGACTGAGACACAGGAAAGCTGTTTGGGGGGAGGGGAGGCTAGGCTAGTCTCATAGGAGAAGAGTGGGCTACAAGGAGAAGCTATGTGGACCTAAACAGACTGAGACACAGGAAAGCTGTTTGGAGAAGGGGAGGCTAGGCTAGTCTCAAGAGAGGAGTGTGGGCTACAAGGAGGATCTACAATGGGAGGGTGCATACAATCGATGCCACTCATGACACTTCCAAGCTGCCATGCTGTCATGGAAAGAGATGAATTTCTAATGCAGGACAGCCATGCCATCGAGAAATTTATTGAGGGCACGACTGAGCAAAGGTTGGGATATGCCGAATAAAAGTGCCCCTAGCCTCTGGAAGGAGCCAAAACATTGGAGGCAGCCAACCAATTTGGTTATACCTCCAATTGCAATTTTTTTGTGACAGGGGCCAACCATGACCGCAAGCAACTGTACTGTGAGTAAAGCTTTTCAGGAGAAAGACAGTTTAGTTGGGTTAATTCAAACAAGTGTTGATCGGTCATCTGATCGATTTGCCTAAGCGCTGGAAGGTACATGGTTAATAGTCACCCCTGCTGCAGGCGCTAATACTCTTCACAGAACTTGTCAATAAGCTGCATCATAGGTGCGAAGGATGTAGACTGTATTTTCACAAGCAACAAAAGCAAAGCTAGCAAAAATATGGAGTAAGTTTGAACCGGAAACCTATGGATTTATAGGTAAAAAAAACACAAATTTGGGCTCTGAATAATGCACAAGTAAGGCAAAACCCGTAGAATTACAGATGCACGGGCGCCTTGAACCATATTTATACGCGAACACTCGGTTTGGCGTATGCATACGATAAATACCAGCAAAAAACCCCACAAAAACAAGGCTCTGAATCACTCGACACAGAAAATAGACCAAATATGCACCTTTGACATCATTCCCGCTGGCGGGATTGTGTGTGAGAGAGGCTCTGAATCAGGCTGAAAGTCTTTATACTGTTGTAACTTTTACACCCTATCTCCTATCCATTTTCCAATTGGAAGATATGCATGGTTTTCTAAATATCAAAAACACTAGCTACATTTCCAACCCTGCCATACAGAAATTCATTTGGATAGTTTGGTTAGTATAAAATCCAATGTATGCATATAAAAAGAGCAAGAGAGCCCTCTAGTGGATATAATCATGTATGTTTAACTAAAAACCTGTTATGTCGGAAATATACCATTCTACCACTAATTAAATAACAGCCAAAATTCATTTGTTCCTGGTTATACTCATTTCTTTCTGTTTAAATGTGTATGTATAGAGATTTTTTTCTTGCTTTTAACTGTTTACATTCTTTTTGTATTACCTTCAATACTATTAAGAGAAGAAAAGTGGGGGCGTGGCCGCGGCATGGCAGCGTGAGGTCGCATATTGTGAGGCTCCTACTGACCCCCTGCCCAGAAGCCCGTAATACGGGTATTTCCAAGTTACTCATCTTCCCTCCTTGTCCCCCACACAATGGGGAAGAAAAGGGGTCACCGGGAGAGCACTGGCGTCGGCGGAGCGCGAGGAATTACCCGGTTTCTCAGGCCGGACCTCCCCGGGAGCCGAACCAAGATGGCGGCGGACCAGCCTGGAGGCGCGATGAAGGAGGATCGGGAGACGCCAGACAGCCGCCATGCGATGCGGCGCCAGGAGGAGGAACTCAGCGGGACGGGACCGGCGACCGTCCCTTCATCACCACACCCAGGCGGCAGCGAGCAGGCGGGGAGTGCCGGTGAGCGCAATGCCGGGTGCAGCGGAATGGCGGTGAGTCACCCGGAGGTCAATATGCCGGAGGATCGGGGGCTGCTGGGCGGCCGCCGCGAAGGGCGCCGCCGCGAGGAAGGACCCGGAGCGACGGAGCCGCTATCTGCCCCCTCCCCCCCGCACCCAGGCGGCGACGAGCGGGCGGGGAGCGGCAGTGAGCCAGACGCCGGGCGATGCGGGACGACGGCCGCGGCTGAGAGGAGCCTCGGGCGTGCGGGGCAGGCAGCCCCGGAGGAGAGACTGGCTGAAGCGCCCTGCAAGGTACTGGGGTCGTCGGGGAGGCGATCGCCTATTGTCACTCAGGGGGACTTGGCAGTCGGGAGACGGGATGGGGTGCGTAGGCCCAGCCCGAGCCCTTCCCCCAGCTTGGACTCTCCCCCCCACCTGTTCACACCGGTCCCTGCAGAGGGAGAGGAGGGAAGGATCTCCCCGGCCTCCTCCTTGTCCAGCAGCGGAGGAAGCAATGAGGACAGGAGCCCTGTGGAGCAGTGTCACTCCCGGAGGACACTTAAAGGGACAGACACATGGAACGGCTGTCCCCGGTGGCGCCCCCCCTCTTCTCCCCCACAGCATGGGGATTGGGGCTCAGCAATGGAGATGCTCCCCAGTGACGACGGGACACACGCGCTGGCCTTACAACCTGACCAGGAGGGCATCCCCGATCCTCGGCCAATATATGGGAGTCGCAGTGTGCAGGGGGGACCAGAAACCCCTGACGCGCCCGCCAGGCGTGATCTCCTGGCTGGCGGCCCTCGGGAGCCATGCCCCGTCTCTCAGCTCTCCGGCGCCGGGGGCGGGAACCCCCGGGCCCTTCGTACTGCGGCTACACCGCCTTCTCCAAGTGCCGGCTCCCGGACGTCACAACTGAAAGGTGGGGAACCATCATGCAGGGTGATTGCACAGGCACCCCAGCGGGATCTCGACCTGGACCTGCGGTCAGTGCTCCTTTCCCTCCCCACCAAGGCGGACTTGCAGGCGATCCCCACCAGGGCTGACATGGAGACCATGATCTCGAGGATTGAGAAATCGTTCCGGAAGGAGCTAGATGCCGTCCAACACAACGTAGCGGCAGTGGAAGATCGGGTCACGACTCTGGAGAACGCGAGAGATACGACTGAAGAGCGCCTCACTCGCCTGGAACGCGCAAGCGACTCGCAAGCAGCCCATATTTCCCACCTGAAGTTACAGTATGATGATCTAGAGAATAGAAGTAGGCGGAACAACCTGCGCCTCCGGGGGCTCCCTGAAATTCCCCAATATGCAGACCTGGAATCGATAGCCTCCTCTATTTTCAACTCGCTCCTGGGGAACCCCCCGGGCACCGTCATTAAACTTGACAGGATCCACAGAGTGTCTGGCCGCCCTCCGGGCAACCCGGATGGACCCCGTGATATCCTGTGCAGAGTCCATCACTTCAAGATTAAAGAAGACATCCTGCACAGGGCCTGGGAGGCAAGACAAGTAGTCCATGACCACAGGCCGATCACCATCCTACCGGACCTGTCCCGCTCCACCCTCTGGATGAGAAGACAGTTGAAACCTTTACTTCAGAAAATAAGAGACTGTGGAGCAGTTTACAGGTGGGGATACCCATTCCACCTCATCATTAGAAAGAATGGAGGCTCCTTCACTCTGCGGGCTCCTGGAGACCTGGATAACCTCTTTGTGTTCTTGGACACTACCCCGATGGAGGTTCCCAACTGGCTGGACTTTCTTGCCTTCCAACCTTTACCTCAGAGGATCCGGCGGAGGGGGGCCCGGCTCAGACGGGGGCCACCGAGGGGGGGGAGCCCGCCCCCTCCCCTGGAAGAATAAAGATCCATCTGTCTTTGGTCCCTCGACGCGACTTTCCTGATGTGGGACTCTGAGCCCCGGCCCTTTTAGCCCTTCTCCCTGGACTTCCGGAGTGACTATGCAGCGCGTGGGCCCCCCTCCCCGGGCCGGCTGGGGCCGCTGGGCCTCCCCCTGGGTGTCGCCTCCCCCCTTTGCGGGCCGTTTGTGGGCGGCCTGATCGGGCCCGGGGGTGGCTGGCCCCCGGTGCCCTCTCGCGGTGACTGCCGGTTGTGATGTGATGGGTCCGGGCGCGGCGCTCCTCCCCCGCCCGTCGCCGGGGTTGGCGCCCCTGCTCGGGCCCAGGCCCGGTGCTGGGCGGCGCCCCGGGGGCGGGTGGGGGGGCCGGCGCTCGGCGCGGCGGCGGCCCTTTGGTGGGCCCCTGGTGCCCTTTGGGGGGGGGATTGTTGAATGAGACGTGCCGGCTGGCTATTTGGCCCTGTGGTTGCCTCCTCCCTTGGCCGCCGGGTGGGCGCTGTCGGCGTTGGGCCGCTACCGGTGGCCTGGGGTTGGGCGGTGCCTGCGCGGCGGCCCGGGGGGGTGGGGTCTGTGGTTGCTCGAGGGGTCCTGACCTGGGGGTTGTCCTGGGCCGCGGCGCTGCCCGGGCGCTTTCTGGGGCTGGTGGTACTGGTGCCCGGACTTCTTACGGGGTGTGCTCCGGTGCCTGGGCTTCCCTCGGGTCGGTGCGACGGTCTCCCGCGGTGGGTGCCTGGTCTCCTCGCCGTGTTGGTTTTGGCGGCCCGCCCGGCGCGGGGGGTGCCCGGTCCCTGGCGGTCTCCCTTGGGGATTATCGGGGGCGACGTTGCGGCCCGGCCCCTCGGGGGGGGCGCCTCCCCCTCGGCCCCGGGGCGGTGCTGGCGCCTGGCCTGTGATTCGTGGCCCGCGCTGGTGGGCCCCGGTGGCTGTCGGGGTGGGCGTCTCTCTGGTCGCGGGCCGTGCCCGGGCGGGGGATGGCGGATCGGTGTGGGCTGTCCTGGGTTCTCGGAGAGGGCTGGGTGGGGCCTGTGACACGGGCGAGGTCGTAGTCGGGGACCCCCACGTACGTGTGGGCTGACACTGTTAATTGCTAATTGCAACCTAGGTTTAAGGTGTGATATAAGTGAATAGATTTACCTGCTGCTCACTTTTGGAGGGGTTTTTAACAAGTCTGGTACATACGTGAGGGTTGACACTGTTAATTGCTTTACGTTACCTAGGTTTAAGGTGTGACATATGTGTATTGTTTTACTCGCTGTTCCCTTTAGGAGGGATATTAATAAGTCTTGGACCGTCCCCCGGCTGGGGGGCTGCTTCGGGCTAGGGGGTCGGGGACCTCCGTTGTTGTGCCGTGCCACAGTTTTTTCCTTCTCTTTCTTTTCTACTCCCCACATAGGCCGCTCGCCTGGGCCCCTCTGGTCCTAGTAGGTGAGCTTTTTCTACTTGTTTCTCGTTCCTACGTTCTCTTTTCCCCTTCCTACACCCCCCCTTCTTTCTCCCCCCTCCCCCTTCTCCTTCCCTTACTCCCTGCCTGTCCCTTTCGCGGTTATCTTTTCCCCACCCTTCCTTTCCGCCCACCCCTCCTCCCTGCCGCCCACGTAGCCTCCTCGGAGCCGGCTCCGGTCCCCCCTCCCCCCCCTCTTGGGGCCTCGCTCCCTCCCCCCACCCCCCTTCCTTTTTTTTTTTTTTTTTTTTCCTCCTCCTCTTACCCCAGTGCTTAGCGTAGCAGGCCGAGATGGATCTAAAGATCGTCTCTCTGAATACCAAAGGCCTTAACATCCCAGAGAAGAGGAGGATGTGCCTGAATCTGTTCTGGAAGAAGAGAGCGCAAGTAGTATTTGTCCAGGAGACCCACTTCCAGAAAGAAAGGGCTCCCAAATTCTCGGACAGGCGCTTCCCAACGGGATTCCACTCCTATTCCCCGGACTCGAGGTCTAGGGGAGTGGGCATTTTGATTGCTTCGTCCCTCCCTTGGACCCTGACGAGTAGCCTGTCAGATGCGGAAGGTAGATACATTTTCCTCAAAGGGAAGCTGGGCGGCTGAGATTGTACCTTCGCAAATATCTACGCCCCCAATTCAGACCAAATCCGCTTTATAGAGCAGACGCTTGAAACTCTACAAGGGTTCTCAGAGGGCATGTTGATTTTCGGGGGTGACCTCAATGTTGCCTTGGACCCCCTCTTGGACGTCTCCAGGAGGGCATCCCATCTCTCCTTCGCTGCTCTCAAGAAACTAAAATCAGCCCTTCGCCTTGCCCAGCTGATGGATCCGTGGAGGGTACAGAACCCGCGCTGTCGGGACTACACATTCTACTCTTCCCCTCACGATTCTTACTCCAGAATCGACTACCTCTTCGTAGAACATAGACATCTGCAGTTGGTACAGAGGGCTGAGATCGACCCAATCACAATATCGGACCATGCCTTGATCTCTCTTACGATAAAAATTCCTGAATGGGTGTCTTCACCTGGAACCTGGATCCTTAACGAATCTCTGCTCCAGGACCAGGCCATTCTGACTGAGGTCAGGAGGGAGCTGAGTGAGTACTTCTCCTTAAACGATACTCCCGAAACAACTCCCCTCACCCTATGGGCGGCACATAAGTGCTATATCAGGGGCATTCTCTTGAAGATAGCCTCTAGGAGGAAAAAGGAGAGGGAAAGACAGGTTGGCGAGTTGATGGAAAACATATCGCGACTTGAAGCGGAACACAAGAAGAAGCACGCGGTCGGGACTGGCCAAGAGCTGGCGCTGGCAAGGGAGAGGCTGAAGGATATTCTATGGGTCAAGGCCAAGGCCACTCTTCTGAAGGTCAGGCGTTCCTTCTACGAATATGGTAATAAGTGCAGCCGCCTACTGGCCAGGGCGCTGAGAGAACAGAGAGCCAGTAACTCTGTTCTGCATATTCTGGGCACAGGAGGGCGCTCTTTGGCCAATCCGATTGAAATCACCAAGGCCTTCAGGGAATTTTACCATAAGCTTTATAACCTATCCGGAGAGGCGGGCAATCGTGCCAACATCCTGAGTGAGGCGCGTGATTATGTGGAGTCCTCGGGTCTCCCTGCGTTAGACCCGGGTGTCGTGGCAGCGCTGGAGGAGCCCATCTCCGGACAGGAATGGACCCAGGCAATCAAGGACTCACAACCAGGCAAGTCCCCAGGCCCCGACGGGTTCTCCCTGTCCTACTACAAGTGGCTAGGAGATATCTTGACCCCAAGGGCAGTGGCAGCGTTTAATTCTATCTCCCCTGACCAAAACATTCCGCCCGACATGCTACGAGCCCAGGTCACGGTAATCCCAAAACAGGGTAAGGACCCCCTCCTCTGTGCCAACTACAGGCCCATATCTCTGCTGAATGTAGACCTCAAACTATTCGCGAAAATTCTTGCAAACAGGTTGATAACTCATCTTTGTGGGCTGATAGATGCGGACCAGGCAGGCTTTACTCCAGGGAGGGAGGCCAGGGACAACGTGACCAGGGTCCTTAATTTGATCCACCTGATCCGTGAGGATGGGATTCCTGCTATGCTACTCTCAACGGATGCAGAGAAAGCATTCGACAGGGTCCATTGGGACTTTATCCGGGCCACACTTGAACACCTGGGTCTGCAGGAAAACATGAGGTCCCGGATACTGTCCCTTTACTCCTCCCCGTCAGCCTGTATCAAGGTTAATGGAATGCTGTCGGAACCGTTCCCAATTACGAATGGGACAAGGCAGGGTTGCCCGCTTTCCCCAATCATATTTGTTCTCACTTTAGAACCCTTCCTTCGTCGGATAAGGGCTAACCCTGACATAAAAGGGATAGTGAGGGGAGGGGCCGAACACAAGGTGGCGGCCTTTGCGGACGACTTGCTCTTTTGCATCACCCAGCCGGTAACGTCTTTGCCTAGCCTGCTGAGGGAGCTCAGGGAATACTCAGAGTTATCAAACTTTAAAGTCAATCTGCAAAAGTCCGAAGCGCTGAACGTGTCGCTGCCTCAGGGGTATCTAGGAAACATCAAAGCTAACTTCCCTTTCCGGTGGTCTACGGGGGCAATCAAATATCTGGGTGTACAGATCACGCCCCACCTTAAAGACTTATACGCCCAAAACTTCCCGCCACTGCTGAACACTATCAAGAGGGATCTCAATGTCTGGAAGGACAGAACGTTATCGTGGTTCGGCAGGTGCAACGTTCTTAAGATGAATGTTTTGCCACGGCTGCTCTACCCCATTCAGGTGCTCCCCATCCACCTTCCATCCTCCTTCTTGAAATCCACCCGCTCGGAATTCATAAAATTTGTGTGGGGAGGCAAGAGCCCGAGGATCGCCCAAAAGACGCTCTCGCTCCCCAAGATGAGAGGGGGGGTGGGACTGCCAGATATTAAACTGTACCATGCAGCAGCCCACCTTACCAGGATCGTGGACTGGAATCTTCATGGTGGTCAAAAGCGCTGGGTCCAACTGGAACAGACGTGGTCCCCAATCCCATTGGCGGGCCTCCCCTGGTCTGCGGGCACTTTGCCGAGCGCCCTCAAGGCTCACCCAACAATAGGACCCACCCTCCAAGTATGGGCTAAACACTCCCCCAGAGAGTCAATTGCTCCCTCGCCATCCCCGCTCCTCCCGATCTTAGGGGCATTGGACTTTAAGCCATGCCAGATCGATGCTGGGTTTGGTGGGTGGAGGGCGCCTGGCAGAGGGGCCGCCCGCGACTTCCTGGAGGGCTCACGGTGGAAGACCTTACAGGAGATTATGTCTTGGGGGGACCCCCCCCTTCGGCCGTTCTGGAGGGCGCTCCAGGTCTCCCACTATTTGGGATGTCTGCCCCCTCCGGGGGATTTCGGTCGGGACCTCTCACCCTTTGAACGGCTATGCACCTCATCGGGACCTATCAGGGGAGCGCTCTCTACTACATACCAACTGCTGGTGGACCCGGGTGAGGATTTCGTGCCAAGCTACATTAGGGCATGGGAGGCAGATCTCCAGGTCTCTTTCCATCCGAACCAAATCCAGAAAATCCTGGAGCTGGCGCAGCGCGCGTCAATTTGCAATACCTACCAGGAGACAGGATACAAGATCCTCTCCCGCTGGTACAGAACCCCCCACATGCTGAGTCGCCTTTTCCCGTCGGTCTCACCCCTCTGTTGGAGATGTGGGCAAGAGCAGGGCACCCTTCTCCACATTTTCTGGGAGTGTAGGGAAATACAGACATTTTGGAAGGATGTGGTGAAGTGGTCCGGTAAAGTGGTGGGTGAGAACATCCCGTTATTACCCGAGACCCTCCTCCTCCACGCAACTGAGACCCCAGTTGGGAAGTACAGGAAGTCTCTTATCATGCACTTGATCAACGCAGCCAGGGCGTGTATCCCGGCCCAATGGAAGTCTCCTTCACCGCCTTCCATCGGCTCTTGGATCCGGAGGGTTGAGGACATTAGGAGAATGGAAGACCTCACGGCTGGCCTCAGGCGCTCGGAAGATAAACACTGGCGTTTGTGGCTGCCGTGGAACATGTTCATGGAGTCCGCGGAGGGCAAGGCGCTCTTCGCCGGGGCGGGAGGCTGATATTATGCCCAGCCCAATATTATGCCCAGCCCGATTGGAAATGCTCTCACTCGTGAGGTGAGTTCTAGGCACGTTCTGCCCCCCCCCCCCCTCCCCTCTCTTCCCCCTATTTTTTTTTTTTTTTTTTCCTCCCTTTGGGGCCCCACCGAGGTGATGGGCCTCGCCTAGTATTATGATCCCGTGGTGATTATACGGGGCAATGTCTGGACTCGGGTACGGACGCGCGTCCCGGCCGAGGGTGGGCGGCGGTGGGAGGGGCTCTGTGGCCCCTCTTAATTGCAAACCTTCCCTCCCCCCCCCCCATTATCCCCTCTCCTCCCATACTCTCCCTATCCCACCATCTTTCTTCCCTCCCCCAATCCCCGTTATCTCCCTTCCCAAAATTTAGAAAATGCGGTGGGCGGGAACGGGGAGGCGCATAGGCATGGACAGTCGGGTGGGCATACTATGGGGATGCGTCCCTGCGGCAATGATTCTACAATGACTGTTTTACTATGTGATGCAAACTAATGACTGCTTTGTACTGCTCTGTGTGCCTTCTTGTCTCGTCTGCTTCAATAAAGATTTATTGTTAAAAAAAAAAAAAAGAGAAGAAAAGTGGCAAATAAAATATTATTGTAATATATGGTCCATGAAAGTATGCTGTCTAACCCAGGAAGAAACAACATTAGAGGGAAAGTCTGATCTAAATAGCCTGTAAAGGGGAGGGTGAATGATGAGTATCTGCAACTTTCTTTTGTGACTCCTGGGCTCCCTGAAGTGACCCTCTGCTGTGCTGTTTATAAATCTCTGAAAGTTGTGAAGCTACATCTTGTGCAGCTGGCACATCCACCTGAAGAGGCAGATCATAAAGATGTGTTTCCAGGTTAGTGGTTAAAGTGCTTAATATTATTGTATGCAAACTAGGCAAAAGGTAGTAGACGCACCCAGTCAGCTTGAAGATAAGAGAAGTAGCACCTTAGGTACTGTTCATTGCATTTGGCTGTTTGTTTGGGGATGGTAAGCAGAAGAATGAATTAAAGACAGTAAATAGATCTTGGAATGGGTTAGATCAGTAACGTACCCCACTGGAGAAATTCTTGTAGAAATTAAGTATATAAAAACACAGAGCAATAGGCAGAAAAGCTGGTCAGGCGATGCAGTAAGATGATAGACAAAATCTGTGTCCCAAAGTGCATGAACTTCACACTGTGAGGTAGCTAAAACCAATCCACCACCAGAAATATAAACTCTTACCAGCTATGGAAAGATAAAGAGATTTCAAAATATCCAAATCGGCAGCAAAATAATTCCAGGTGAATTCCCTTTAAGGCATATACTCGCCAATATTGGTAGCAAGACAAATATCCAAATTTAGGCAGAAGCACATAGAAAGGAATGACAAAAGGAACCAAATCTAGTGTAATTCCGCAATACTCAAAAATCAGCAGCATTTAAGTATGATCCAAATCTCACCGGCCCTGGAATCCGACAGCCACAGGGAGAGAGATCACAGAATTAGGGGAACCTCTTTAAAACGTTGAAACTCCGCCACTCGCCACCGCTGACGCGATTCGTCGCCACTAGGCAACTTGTCAAATTTGTTTGTGCGTGCATTTTATTACTATCTATTAAATTTTTGAGCATTGCGGAATTACACTAGATTTGGTTCCTGTGACAGACTCTCTGTCTTTTGGATGTCATCACTATTCAGTTGCCCACCGGGTCATTCACTGGCCTTTTCTTAATTAGGTCATTGTATTTTGATACTGTTACAGGCAATGTCATTGTATTTTGACTGCCATTGTGTATTGTTGATTACGTCACAGTCAATGGCATTGTCCTGATTGATTATAATTATATTACAGCCTGCTATTGTTCTACTGATTGCGTCACCGGCAGAGTTGAGGGATTGTTTGCCCTGCTGCTATTGGTCGGTGTGTGTGTCATGCAATAGAGACTTGTGTATATAAGGCCTAGAGTGGCACTAATAAAAACACTTCATCTTCACCCTCAATACTGAAGTTCTGTCTCTTATTGGGGGAAACGCTATATTACAATTCACTAGCCCTTGTAAGGGCTGTTCCTGTTTCCTCACGGACGACTCTGGAATTCCAGCAGCACCTCTTACGATTGGGAAAAGGACGTCTCGGGCGGTGAAGCCCTCCGGCGATAAGGGTTATCGCTACAATTGGTGGCAAGCGGTCGGATGGTCCTTTCTACCCAGAGAGAGTGCTACCCTGATGGAGAGTCAGTATGACAAGTTCCTGAAGGATCTACTCGAGAGCCGGGGAAGGTCAGCTAGCAACCGCCCACGTCGGGAACTGATAGCCAAGCTGAACGAAATGGATCGTGCAGCAGTGAGGACCGAAACCAATATAGAGATCGATGAAGACGCTGCTCTCATTCAAGCGGTTCGGAACAGATTGTTGGTCTATGGCCGAATCCATTACAAGAACTGATCAACCAAGTCTTCGCCGCAGCGGAGGCAGAGGCCAGTAAGCAAAGGGAAGATCGGCGACTCGCAACCCAGCAGCATTTAAGTCCTTCCAGGAAAGTGACGATGAGACTGACGGATTTTTGGCCGATTTTGAACGGCAGTGCGCTTTACACCGGGTACCCACGGAGAAATGGGTCACCATATTATCAGGGAAAATCTGGGAAAGCTTCCGATGCTTTCCGGGCCATCCCTGATGCGGACTTACCACACTACCATCTGGTAAAGGAGGCTTTGTTAGCCCGGCACGCTGTCACCCCGGAAGCCTACAGTTGTTTTTACTAGAACATTTTCTCAATGCCTTGCAACCAGAGCTGAGAGTGTGTGTACAAGACCAGCACCCTGTGAGTACATGTGTGTGTACAAGACCAGCACCCTGTGAGTACATGTGTGTGTGTACAAGACCAGCACCCTGTGAGTACATGTGTGTGTGTACAAGACCAGCACCCTGTGAGTACATGTGTGTGTACAAGACCAGTACCCTGTGAGCACATGTGTGTGTACAAGACCAGCACCCTGTGAGTACATGTGTGTGTACAAGACCAGCACCCTGTGAGTACATGTGTGTGTGTACAAGACCAGCACCCTGTGAGTACATGTGTGTGTACAAGACCAGCACCCTGTGAGTACATGTGTGTGTACAAGACCAGCACCCTGTGAGTACATGTGTGTGTGTACAAGACCAGCACCCTGTGAGTACATGTGTGTGTGTACAAGACCAGCACCCTGTGAGTACATGTGTGTGTACAAGACCAGTACCCTGTGAGCACATGTGTGTGTACAAGACCAGCACCCTGTGAGTACATGTGTGTGTACAAGACCAGCACCCTGTGAGTACATGTGTGTGTGTACAAGACCAGCACCCTGTGAGTACATGTGTGTGTACAAGACCAGCACCCTGTGAGTACAACTGTATGTGTGTGGGTGTGTGTATCATCTTCACCCTCAATACTGAGTTCTGTCTCTTATTGGGGGGAAAAGACAAGACCAGCACCCTGTGAGTACATGTGTGTGTACAAGACCAGCACCCTGTGAGTACAACTGTTTGTGTGTACAAGACCAGCACCCTGTGAGTACATGTGTGTGTACAAGACCAGCACCCTGTGAGTACATGTGTGTGTACAAGACCAGCACCCTGTGAGTACAACTGCATGTATGTGTGTGTGTGTATCATCTTCACCCTCAATACTGAGTTCTGTCTCTTATTGGGGGGAAAAGACAAGACCAGCACCCTGTGAGTACAACTGTATGTGTGTGTGTGTATACAGGCCCCGTAGACAAACCAGTAATGCAGATGGATTATCCCGGCAAACAGAACTCTGCCCATAACAAGAGTCCGGACAGCCCCACGTTAACCCGAACAGGGTCAATCCGGGTCTGCCGGGTGTTCCACAAAAAGGGGGCATTGTGACAGACTCTCTGTCTTTTGGATGTCATCACTATTCAGTTGCCCACCGGGCCATTCACTGGCCTTTTCTTAATTAGGTCATTGGATTTTGATACTGTTACAGGCAATGTCATTGTATTTTGACTGCCATTGTGTATTGTTGATTACGTCACAGTCAATGGCATTGTCCTGATTGATTATAATTATATTACAGCCTGCTATTGTTCTACTGATTGCGTCACCGGCAGAGTTGAGGGATTGTTTGCCCTGCTGCTATTGGTCGGTGTGTGTGTCATGCAATAGAGACTTGTGTATATAAGGCCTAGAGTGGCACTAATAAAAACACTTCACCTTCACCCTCAATACTGAAGTTCTGTCTCTTATTGGGGGAAACGCTATATTACAATTCACTAGCCCTTGTAAGGGCTGTTCCTGTTTCCTCACGGACGACTCTGGAATTCCAGCAGCACCTCTTACGATTGGGAAAAGGACGTCTCGGGCGGTGAAGCCCTCCGGCGATAAGGGTTATCGCTACAGTTCCTCTTGTCATCTTACTGCATCGCCTGACCAGCTTTTCTGCCTATTGCTCTGTGTTTTTATATACTTATGCTTTGTGTTCCTTCTGGAATAAGGACATTCACACTTTGAGCATTATTAATGTGGACTTAAAATTGATAAACTTTTCTATGAACTAAGCGTGGTGTTATGTATTAACGTTTATATCCTTGTGAATATTTTTACATTACTATTATCTTGTAGAAATGAACAAACCCCAGAAAATGATGGACCCCATCCTGGGAGGAAGCAGTTGGCCAGTCAAGAACAGCAGAGACCTTTCCAGGGTCCATTATAAGCCAGTGGTCCGATATACTTAGGCCCAAAAGCTATATAGAGGTTTTGCTAAATTCACACTTTCAGACCTTTGCGTAAAGGTGGTTTGTCTGAGCCACTTGAGGACTTGGAAGACATGGTATAGAGATGAGGCGAAGACGAGGATGTCATCTATGTAAACGATAATGAAAATTTCCAATAAGTCACAGAACATGATATTACCAAAATGTTGAAAGGTGGCCTGAACCTTCCAGAGCCCAAAAAGCATAACCACATACTCATATGGGTTGATTCAAAGAAACATGTAACAGCTTTGATTTTGGTGCCGATCATCCTATTTTTCCCGTCCGCTCGTGCGTTCGTATGAACTTGCGAGTGATTCTATAAGCAAATACGTTTCTATCCTAAAATATACGTCCGTTCGTATGGCAGTTCGGGAATCAGACCTATGTCAGTTTCCATCCTGAATTTTCCGTTTCATTTCTCAGGTTGCAACATTGGTTTTGCCCTTTTTCCTTTTTTGTCTGGACGTAAATCCTTCTGATCTTGCGGCTCCGCACTACAAACTTACCTCATTAAAGTGCATTCTAAATATTTGGTCTTATATTTTTCTTTATTTCATTCATTTTGCAGTAACCAACCATTAATGAATGCATTTGCATAAGTAAATCTTACTTTGTGTAATTTTTAGTTAACTTGCATTTTTTACTTGTGGATTTAATTTTAATATTTATGCTTCAAATGGTACAACTTTAAATTTTTAGTGTGGTTACCCACACCCTCTACATACAGATTGCTCTCAAGTATTAAAAAACACCCAGCAACTTCTGCATGTTATGAGCCTAGAAACAGCCAAGATGGCAGCTCAGGTATTATCGGGCAGCCTGCAAACAGAAAGGGCCTTGTGACTGTGTTGCTCTGGATTCTTTGATTTCTGACCTTTCCGTGCCCCCAGCTCTGCTGTGTCTGTGCAAAATACAGCAGTAACCCACATCCTGCACTTTATCCCGCTCTCCTCTCCTCAGTAAGTGTGATGCATCTGACCAAAGATGTGCTTAAATAATTAAACAAAGCAAAGGTAAACAACTACACCAATAAATGCAATCTAAAAATATTATTCTAGTACATCAATTTAAAAATAAATAACAAAGGTCATAAGTTTCTTTAATTAACGCAAATATATTGCCAAATAAAGGTTTACATGCAAAGGACTAATTAAGGTCCACATTAAAATGCTTTTATAAGGCATACATGAATCAGGTATGCATTGCCATACAATTTATGGCCTCGGCCATGCTGATACATGCAGTTCATTGCAGCTCAAGACGCGCAGACTCCTCCACATAGCCAAAAAACCTGTTCAAGAACAGCAATCCGACTGCTAAAAGGTGTCGGCAGTGGCTTTCTTTTAAAACGTATTTAGAGGTTTGAAAACTGTTCTCTGAATCACACCGAAACACATCCAATTATCCTAAGTTTTACGTTTTCATCCTAAGTTTTAGGATTTGATCCTAAGTTTTACGTTTTCATCCTAAAATTTAGGAACGAACTTGCGATGATCGTAAGAGCATATACGCATTCGAACGTAGGCTCGTGCGAGTCGGAAATGGCCAAAAAAACAGGAAAAAATGACTAACACCCACCCAAACTTACGATTCTCGATCCGAAATCAATTAACTTTTGCTCTTTGAATCGAGGGGATAGTGCTCATACCATGTCTGGAATCCTATTTTCCACTAGTCCCTTTCTATAATCTTTATCAGGTTATTCACCCTACAGAGGTAAAGCATAGAGGACCCTTTGGAACAGTTCCTGAATCAGAGAAATTTGGTACCTGTTTTTTGACTGTAACTTGATTTAAGTCCTGGTAATCGATACAGGGTTGTAATGGCCCACGTTTTGTTCTCAATATTTCAGCACTGGCTGGGGAGTTAGAAGGGCTGATGAACCCCTTCTCGAAGGTTCTCGTCAATGTATTAGTTTAGAGTGACAAGTTCAGGATCAGACAAGGAGTGGATCCTGCCAGATGTAATTAGAGCACCTGGCAGAAGGTTGATGAGACAGTTGTATGGCCTTTGACGTGGAAGGGAAGCTGCCCCCTCTTTATCAAACATGTCAAGATAATGATGGCATCCTTGAGGAACCTGGTTCCTGATAAGCTTTTGGTCACTAGATACAGTCAGGGCCGGTTTTAGACAAAATGTGGCCCTAAGCAAAATTAAATCTAGGGGCCCCAAATTACTCCCCGATCCAATGGAGCATGCGTAGGCCATGCCCACACTGCGCTACACCTGTAACCAGACACACGCCAACCAAAAATGAAGAATGGAGCTGAGTGCACCAATTGGCTGTGCACCCACACATGCACTGTAGGACCAGGGAAAGGTTTTAATGGGCATCCTGGGGGTTTCACACAGCATGGCATCCGAAAACGAGATTCCCTGGGGGGAAATCTCTGCTTTTGTCCCCTTTAAAGATATCCAAGAACAGCCCACTTCTGGCCAGGAAGCAGGCTTCCTGTCAGGATCAGGGGGGTAATTTGTTTTTTTATTCTCCTTACATGACTAAGTGCAGCTTGAGACCCTGCTGGTTCACCATAAATTTACCTGCTTTCTTGGTCCCACGGAGCATGCATGGCTTGGGCCCCACATCTTCACAATCGGCAGGGCCCAAGCTGTGCAGCAACCAGTGAGTAGAGTTTTATGGGGAGGATATGGATATTGTTTGAGGTTTCACAATGCAGGCCAATGACAAGGGCCTTAGGAGGAATATACAGTGGTCTTTGGACCATTTTAACATTTGAATGTGGATTATATAATTCCAATTAAGGTGCGCACTCAATGCAGATCAAAATGAAATATCAACAATTTATAATTTCAAAAAATCATGAATTTATTAAATTAAATCACATTGCAAACAAGAAAATTAATACTGACACATGATTAAAAGCTTGGTCTATATACCATTACTGTGCAGCTTTAGATATACTTTAAAGTGCATAGATATATCCTTTATCAACTTAAAAACACTCATGAAACATTTGAATGTGGACCCTGATGACTGTAAGGCTTCCCCAAGAGCATATCATTGGGATGCCTCAACCCCCCCACCAGAAGTTATCAGGGTCTACATTCCATAGAACCCCCTCGCCCTGTGCATGATTTTTGAACCAAAGCACACAAAGATCACCCACTTGCCAACCCTCAGAACAGTCCCTCCTCTCCAAGCCTTGCAATCACCTTGAGCCAAAGGAGCTGCTGCAAGTGCCGACAGGGAGTCCAAGTGCCCGGCGAGGCCACTGTACCCCAACAGATGCCACACTTCTGCACTAGTGAGGAGCTATAAGGTGATGTCACTCCCAGCTGCGTTGCTCAGTAGGTGGAGGGGTGGTGCCAGAGCCTGTGTACTGCGATCGGATTATATTCTCTGACCCTGCAACACAGGCGTGGGGGCTCTCTGGAAGGGAAAGGGGGCCCATGCTGGTCTAATGATCTAGGTGGCTGTGGCGACCCAGTGTCACTGGAACCCCTTTGTCTTCAAGTGCAATCCGAGTCTGGCAACAACTAGCGTCGGCAGGTGCGTACACGCAACGCACTCTCGCTGAGAGCCCGACAGTGAAAGTGGCAGCAGGGGGTGTGAGGAAGGGTTGCACCGCTCTATAATGAACCACAGACTGGGGGCCCCTTCTGTGGATGACCTCCACATGACCTCCAGGAGACAGGATCTGGAGAACATCGATGGCCGCCGCACTCCTAGCGTAGGTTAAGCGCTGATCAGGTGGGTGCACAGTTAGCGGAGATACCACAGATCCAAGATGAAAAATAACCAGCACTCCAAAGCGATCTTCACAGATCAATCAATTGTATTCAGTAAAAACACATCACAATGTATTGTCAACGTTTCAGGGGTGTAGCAGGACCCCCTTCATCAGGACATAAAGTAACAACAAGAAGAACATGCAAAAGACACTTAAGTATCTAATTGGGCCAATAGGAACACAGAAAAAAAAACGCCTGACATCATCAGTGACGACAGCGGTGTGTCCCAAAGGCCCTGCTCACAAATGTAGTAAGGTATGAATAATCAGAATGGTAACATGAGTAAAGATAAACTGTAAGAATGCAAACAAGTAAAGTAATACAGCAAGTTACCAAATAGCCACCCCCGTGGCTTTGCCCATCTGGCATGTCCCATCGTTTCGTTGGCGGTGGCGGGGAGCGCCAAGCAACCGCCTGCCTCGCTCTCTCCGTGTAAGGAGGGGGGCGGAAATGACGTCACCTGTCCGTGCAAGTCTGCCCGGCAACAGGTGATCTGCGCGTCCTGTGGCCAGTGATTGTTGCAGGGACAACGCAAAGCTAGCGCTCTAGACGAAGCTGCCGTTGCTTCGTCCAGAGCGCTAGTGTCTCCCGACCTTGTAGCGGCGCACACCATGCAGCAGGAGGTGGAAACAAAACTCATTGAAAAAGGGACTGTGAACACTAAAAATAAACAGACAGCGAAATAAATGGTCAACATGGGCAATATATGAGATGCAAGAGGAGGGGAAAGGGGGGAGAGATTGAGGAACTGGGAGTAGGTGAGCAGGTGAGGAAAAAGGGGATTAGGATAAGAAGAGAGGAAAAGGCAGAGGACCCCGAGCCAAGGCTCAAGGAGAGAGAAGAAATAGAGCAGACTGGGGAACAAGGGACAGTGCAGGTAGGTAAGGCAGCACAGGGGAAAGGGAGGAGCCAGGTAAGAAACAATAAGCAAAAGATCAGGAAGGGAAGAAGGGGCCAAGCCAGACAAGAGAGGGGGGGGGGGAGGAGAAGGGGGAAGGAAGAGAGGGAGGGAAGGGGGAAGGAAGGGAGGAGAGTCAAAAGTGAAAAATGAAGAGAGAAAAGGAGGGAAGGGAATAGGAAGGGAGGGGCATGAGAGAACAAAGGGAGAAAAAAAGGGGGGAGAAAAAGGTGGAAAAAGGGGGGGAAAGAAAAAACGGGGGTTTGGAGCGGAAAGAAGGGAGCTGGCATCCAGGGAGACCGACATTAACCAAATACAAACATATGGCACCAGATACAATTAACAGCGGTCAAGGAAACATTGGAACCCAAACAACATATTGAGGCCCCGGGCTTTAACAGTTTCCAACTTGTGGATCCAAAAAGTCTCTATCTGGAGCAGACTACGTTCTCTGTCCCCTCCCCGATGAGGTTTGGGGACATTACCATGTCATGTAATTCATGTATCTGGTATTTACAATGAAGAAAGTGTGTGGCAACCGCCGGTTTATCTGAGTCTGTAGGGTCACCACGCTCTGCTTTTGCTTGTAGCACCCTGATACCACTCCTGTGTTTCTGAAACCGTCATTTGAATGGACCCACAGTTTTCCCCACATATACTAAACTACAGGGGCATTTCAAAATATAGGTGCAGAATCCTTTAATCCTAAACTGCCGTTCAGTGTGTGGATGCAAAAACACCTCACCCGTGATCAGGGAATTACACACCTTGCAGTTCAGACACCGATAGCATCCTGTCCTGGAAGAGAAAGCATGGATATATATATAAATATATATATAAATATAAATAGCTGCAGCCGCATCCTCAGCATCTGCAAATGAGGTTCACTCCCACGGAAAGCCATTCATATAGGCCAGATGCAAAGGGATGCTGTCGCTCTGGGCCCTCATTGCAAAGCTCTGTGTACAAACAGTGCCGTTTGGATGCAAGCCTGTGCATTCGCCATGGGACAGGGAAAGGTACATTTTGACAGGTGAAATGGGGGTTTCACATAGCGGGGCATGCCAAGTTGGTACACAAACCAGGCAAGAAAAAAAAACTGAGAATCCTGCTTTTTGTTTTGCTTGAAACACACAAATCTATAAAGAAGATGAAATGGAGAGATATTGCAGAAAGCAGCAGAGGTAAAAAGAAATAAAAACTGGCAAAATAATACATTTGGAGAGAAACAAAAACAGGATGAAAATAGAAAATTCCAATTGTGAAAAAATTAAAAGAAAAAAAAAACATTACAGTGTCGGGTTTGAATACTACACTCCCTGGTTTAAAAGTTTAAGTTGTGATTACTGCAAGTGTCTGTGCACAGTTTCATATTCCCGTTTAGGGATGAGCGAACCGGTTCGGACGAACCGGAATTCGCTCCGAATTTCAGGGAAAATTCGATTCGGCACGAACCCGAATTTTTTTTGGTTCGTGCCGATCGAATTTTCCCTGAAATAAAAAAAAAAATGCCGGCATGGTGGGAGCGGGCAGGCCGGCCACGCTGTCAGCGGGCGGCGGAAGCCGGCCCGCTGACAGCGCAGCCGGCCTGCCCGCTCCCACCATGCCGGAATTTTTTTAAAAAACAAACACTTACCTGCATGGTCGGAGTGTGGAGGCCGGCGCCGCTCTCAGGCGCCCTCTGATGACGCGTCCTCTGATGACAGCTGAGAGCGGCGCCGGAGCGTGGAGGCCAGACTGAGACACAGGAAAGCTGTTTGGAGAAGGGGAGGCTAGGCTAATCTCAAGAGAGGAGTGTGGGCTACAAGGAGGATCTACAATCGGAGGGTGCATACAATCGTTGGCACTCATGACATTTCCAGGCTGCCATGCTGTCATGGAAAGAGATGTATTTCAAATGCAGGACAGCCATGCCATCGAGAAATGTAGTGAGGGCACGACTGAGCAAAGGTTGGGACATGCCGAATAAAAGTGCCCCTAGCCTCTGGAAGGAGCCAAAACATTGGAGGCAGCCAACCAATTTGGTCATACCTCCAATTGCGATTTTTTTGTGGCAGGGGCCAACCATGGCCGCAAGCAACTGTACTGTGAGTAAAGCTTTTCAAGAGAAAGACAGTTCAGTTGGGTTAATTCAAACAAGTGTTGATCAGTCATCTGATCGATTTGCCTAAGCGCTGGAAGGTACATGGTTAATAGTCACCCCTGCTGCAGGCGCTAATACTCTTCACAGAACTTGTCAATGGGCTGCATCATAGGTGCGAAGGATGTAGACTGTATTTTCACAAGCAACAAAAGCAAAGCTAGCAAAAATATGGAGTAAGTTTGAACCGGAAACCTATGGATTTATAGGTAAAAAAACACAAATCTGGGCTCTGAATAATGCACAAGTAAGGCAAAACCCGTAGAATTACAGATGCACGGGCGCCTTGAACCATATTTATACACGAACACTCGGTTTGGCGTATGCATACGATAAATACCAGCAAAAAAACCCACAAAAACAAGGCTCTGAATCACTCGACACAGAAAATAGACCAAATATGCACCTTTGGCATCATTCCCGCTGGCGGGATTGTGTGTGAGAGAGGCTCTGAATCAGGCTGAAAGTCTTTATACTGTTGTAACTTTTACACCCTATCTCCTATCCATTTTCCAATTGGAAGGTATGCATGGTTTTCTAAATATCAAAAACACTAGCTACATTTCCAACCCTGCCATACAGAAATTCATTTGGATAGTTTGGTTAGTATAAAATCCAATGTATGCATATAAAAAGAGCAAGAGAGCCCTCTAGTGGATATAATCATGTATGTTTAACTAAAAACCTGTTATGTCGGAAATATACCATTCTACCACTAATTAAATAACAGCCAAAATTCATTTGTTCCTGGTTATACTCATTTCTTTCTGTTTAAATGTGTATGTATAGAGTTTGTTTTCTTGCTTTTAACTGTTTACATTCTTTTTGTTTTACCTTCAATACTATTAAGAGAAGAAAAGTGGCAAATAAAATATTATTGTAATAGATTAACTATAGTCCATGAAAGTATGCTGTCTAACCCAGGAAGAAACAACATTAGAGGGAAAGTCTGATCTAAATAGCCTGTAAAGGGGAGGGTGAATGATGAGTATCTGCAACTTTCTTTGTGACTCCTGGGCTCCCTGAAGTGACTCTCTGTGCTGTTTATAAATCTCTGAAAGTTGTGAAGCTACATCCACCTGAAGAGGCAGATCATAAAGACGTGTACCCAGGTTAGTGGTTAAAGTGCTTAATATTATTGTATGCAAACTAGGCAAAAGGTAGTAGACGGACCCAGTCAGCTTGAAGATAAGAGAAGTAGCACCTTAGGTACTGTTCATTGCATTTGGCTGTTTGTTTGGGGATGGTAAGCAGAAGAATGAATTAAAGACAGTAAATAGATCTTGGAATGGGTTAGATCAGTAACGTACCCCACTGGAGAAATTCTTGATAAACATCTTGTAGAAATCAACAGGATGATTCATTAATAGCGCCAGGTAGCGACAGATGAGCGACAGTAGAGTTATTTTCACAGCGCACGCTAGTATTCGCTGTGCTTGGCCGTTGTTCGGCTGTTGACACCGACCCAGTCGGTGTGCGGTAATGTTGAATACGGGGTTATGAGTTGCTGTTTGACAGGTTCCGCGCTGTATGGGAGCGCATGACAGCGAATGGCCATAGCAAACGGCTCCCAGCATATTCATTAACAAATCACGCTCCAAAAAAAATTCTCGCGCTGTGAAATGCTTGTTTAAACCCCAGAGCGCTGGCGGTGATTGGGTTAAAAGTCGTTTTTTAACCCCCAAACAACCATATTTTTAGAAAAAAAAAAAACATGTTTTTCAAAACAGTTTGTAATATGAATACGTTAATATCAGACCTGTAATATCAATTCTGCACAAATTGTTTTTTTTTTTTTTAGCTTAAAAAAAATATCTAACATTGCAGAAGTGGTCACAGAATGTTTTACATTAAAAAAAAAAATATATATTAGCAATTAATTATGAATATTTAAAGATTGCTCTATTGAAATGCATTGGAGAGCGCCAGGTAGCGAGAGGTCATACCTGTCGCTGTTGAAGGTCGCTCGCTGGCGCTGTGGGGTGAGGCTGGAATAATGATGAATGATTCGCTATCTGGCGCTCTGTCAGTCGCTAAGCAGGATCGGCTTCATAAATGTGTGATTGCGGAGGGGAGCCGGTGTTCTCGTGGCGGTGAGCGTCATTACCGTTCGCTCACCATTCGCTACCTGGCACTATCCCTTGTTAAATAAGGGCCCAAGTATATAAAAACACAGAGCAATAGGCAGAAAAGCTGGTCAGGCGATGCAGTGAGATGATAGACAAAATCCGTGTCCCAAAGTGCATGCACTTCACACTGTGAGGTAGCTAAAACCAATCCACCACCAGAAATATAAACTCTTACCAGCTATAGAAAGATAAAGAGATTTCAAAATATCCAAATCGGCAGCAAAAAAATTCCAGGTGCATTCCCTTTAAGGCATATACTCGCCAATATTGGTAGCAAGACAAATATCCAAATTTAGGCAGAAGCACATAGAAAGGAATGACAAAAGGAACCAAATCTAGTGTAATTCCGCAATACTCAAAAATCAGCAGCATTTAAATATGATCCAAATCTCACCGGCCCTGGAATCCGACAGCCACAGGGAGAGAGATCACAGAATTAGGGGAACCTCTTTAAAACGCTGAAACTCCGCCACTCGCCGACGCGATTCGTCGCCACTAGGCAACTTGTCAAATTTGTTTGTGAGTGCATTTTATTACCATCTATTACATTTTTGAGCATTGCGGAATTACACTAGATTTGGTTCCTCTTGTCATCTTACTGCATCGCCTGACCAGTTTTTCTGCCTATTGCTCTGTGTTTTTATATACTTATGCTTTGTGTTCCTTCTGGAATAAGGACATTCACACTTTGAGCATTATTAATGTGGACTTAAAATTGATGAACTTTTCTATGAACTAAGCGTGGTGTTATGTATTAACGTTTATATCCTTGTGAATATTTTTACATTACTATTATCTTGTATCAATTAACAAACCCCAGAAAATGATGGACCCCATCCTGGGAGGAAGCAGTTGGCCAGTCAAGAACAGCAGAGACCTTTCCAGGGTCCATTATAAGCCAGTGGTCCGATATACTTAGGCCCAAAAGCTATATAGAGGTTTTGCTAAATTCACACTTTCAGACCTTTTCGTCAAGGTGGTTTGTCTGAGCCACTTGAGGACTTGGAAGACATGGTATAGAGATGAGGCGAAGACGAGGATGTCATCTATGTAAACGATAATGAAAATTTCCAAAAAGTCACAGAACACGTTATTACCAAAATGTTGAAAGGTGGCCTGAACCTTCCAGAGCCCAAAAGGCATAACCACATACTCATAGTGCTCATACCAAGTCTGGAATCCTGTTTTCCACTAGTCCCTTTCTATAATCTTTATCAGGTTATTCACTCTACAGAGGTAAAGCATAGAGGACCCTTTGGAACAGTTCCTGAATCAGAGAAATGTGGTACCTGTTTTTTGACTGTAACTTGATTTTAGTCCTGGTAATCGATACAGGGGTGTAATGGCCCACGTTTTGTTCTCAATATTTCAGCACTGGCTGGGGAGTTAGAAGGGCTGATGAACCTCTTCTCGAAGGTTCTCGTCAATGTATTAGTTTATAGTGACAAGTTCAGGATCAGACAAGGAGTGGATCCTGCCAGATGTAATTAGAGCACCTGGCAGAAGGTCGATGAGACAGTTGTATGGCCTTTGACGTGGAAGGGAAGCTGCCCCCTCTTTATCAAACATGTCAAGATAATGATGGCATCCTTAAGGAACCTGGTTCCTGATAAGCTTTTGGTCACTAGATACAGTCAGGGCCGGTTTTAGACAAAATGTGGCCCTAGGCAAAATTAAAACTAGGGGCCCCAAATTACTCCCCGATCCAATGGAGCATGCGTGGGCCATGCCAACACTGCGCTACACCTGTAACCAGACACACGCCAACCAAAAATGAAGAATGGAGCTGAGTGCACCAATTGGCTGTGCACCCACACATGCACTGTAGGACCAGGGAAAGGTTTTAATGGGCATCCTGGGGGTTTCACACAGCATGGCATCCAAAAACAGGATTCCCTGGGGGGAAATCTCTGCTTTGGTCCCCTCTAAAGCTATCCCAGAACAGCCCACTTCTGGCCAGGAAGCAGGCTTCCTGTCAGGATCAGGTGGGTAATTTGATTTTTTATTCCCCTTACATGATTAAGTGCAACCTGAGATCCTGCTGGTTCGCCATAAATTTACCTGCTTTCTTGGTCCCACGGAGCATGCATGGCTTGGGCCCCACATCTTCACAATCTGCAGGGCCCAAGCTGTGCAGCAACCACTGAATAGAGTTTTATGGGGAGGATATGGATATTCTTTGGGGTTTCACAATGCAGGCCAATGACAAGGGCCTTAGGAGGAATATACAGTGGGCTTTGGACCATTTTAACCTTTGAATGTGGACCCTGATGACTGTCAGGCTTCCCCAAGAGCATATCATTGGGATGCCTCAACCCCCCCACCAGAAGTTATCAGGGTCTACATTCCATAGAACCCCCTCCCCCTGTGCATGATTTTTGAACCAAAGCACACAAAGATCACCCACTTGCCAACCCTCAGAACAGTCCCTCCTCTCCAAGCCTTGCAATCACCTTGAGCCAAAGGAGCTGCTGCAAGTGCCGACAGGGAGTCCAAGTGCCCGGCGAGGCCACTGATGCCCCAACAGATGCCACACTTCTGCACTAGTGAGGAGCTATAAGGTGATGTCACTCCCAGCTGCGTTGCTCAGTAGGTGGAGGGGTGGTGCCAGAGCCTGTGTACTGCGATCGGATTATATTCTCTGACCCTGCAACACAGGCGTGGGGGATCTCAGGAAGGGAAAGGGGGCCCATGCTGGTCTAATGATCTAGGTGGCTGTGGCGGCCCAGTGTCACTGGAACCCCTTTGTCTTCAAGTGCAATCCGAGTCTGGCAACAACTAGCAGTGGCGGGTGCGTACATGCAACGCACTCTCACTGACAGCCCAACAGTGAAAGTGGCAGCAGGGGGTGTGAGGAAGGGTTGCACCGCTTTATAATGAACCACAGACTGGGGCCCCTTCTGTGGCTGACCTCCACATGACCTCCAGGAGACAGGATCTGGAGAACGTCGATGGCCGCCGCACTCCTAGCGTAGGTAAAGCGCTGATCAGGTGGGTGCACAGTTAGCGGAGATACCACAGATCCAAGATGAAAAATAACCAGCACTCCAAAGCGATCTTCACAGATCAATCAATTGTATTCAGTAAAAACACATCACAATGTATTGTCAACGTTTCAGGGGTGTAGCAGCACCCCCTTCATCAGGACATAAAGTAACAACAAGAAGAACATGCAAAAGACACTTAAGTATCTAATTGGGCCAATAGGAACACAGAAAAAAAAACGCCTGACATCATCAGTGACGACAGCGGTGTGTCCCAAAGGCCCTGCTCACAAATGTAGTAAGGTATGAATAATCAGAATGGTAACATGAGTAAAGATAAACTGTAAGAATGCAAACAAGTAAAGTAATACAGCAAGTTACCAAATAGCCACCCCCGTGGCTTTGCCCATCTGGCATGTCCCATCGTTTCGTTGGCGGTGGCAGGGAGAGCCAAGCAACCGTCTGCCTCGCTCTCTCCGTGTAAGGAGGGGGGCGGAAATGATGTCACCTGTTCGTGCAAGTCTGCCCGGCAACAGGTGATCTGCGCGTCCTGTGGCCAGTGATTGTTGCAGGGACAACGCAAAGCTAGCGTTCTAGATAAAGCTGTCGTTGCTTCGTCCAGAGCGCTAGTGTCTCCCGACCTCGTAGCGGCGCACACCATGCAGCAGGAGGTGGAAACAAAACGAATTGAAAAAGGGACTGTGAACACTAAAAATAAACAGACAACGAAATAAACGGTCAACATGGGCAATATATGAGATGCAAGAGGAGGGGAAAGGGGGGAGAGATTGAGGAACTGGGAGTAGGTGAGCAGGTGAGGAAAAAGGGGATTAGGATAAGAAGAGAGGAAAAGGCAGAGGACCCCGAGCCAAGGCTCAAGGAGAGAGAAGAAATAGAGCAGACTGGGGAACGAGGGACAGTGCAGGTAGGTAAGGCAGCACAGGGGAAAGGGAGGAGCCAGGTAAGAAACAATAAGCAAAACATCAGGAAGGAAAGAAGGGGCCAAGCCAGACAAGAGAGGGGGGGGGGGAGGAGAAGGGGGAAGGAAGAGAGGGAGGGAAGGGGGAAGGAAGGGAGGAGAGTCAAAAGTGAAAAATGAAGAGAGAAAAGGAGGGAAGGAAATAGGAAGGGAGGGGGATGAGAGAACAAAGGGAGAAAAAAAGGGGGGAGAAAAGGGTGGAAAAAGGGGGGGGGGAAGAAAAAGGGGGGGTTTGGAGCGGAAAGAAGGGAGCTGGCATCCAGGGAGACCGACATTAACCAAATACAAACATATGGCACCAGATACAATTAACAGCGGTCAAGGAAACATTGGAACCCAAACAACGTATTCAGGCCCCGGGCTTTAACAGTTTCCATGCCGGCATGGTGGGAGCGGGCAGGCCGGCTACGCTGTCAGTGGGCGGCGGAAGCCGGCCCGCTGACAGCGCAGCCGGCCTGCCCGCTCCCACCATGCCGGCATTTGTTTAAAAAGCAAACACTTACCTGCATGGTCGGAGTGTGGAGGCCGGCGCCGCTCTCAGGCGCCCTCTGATGACGCGTCCTCTGATGACAGCTGAGAGCACAATATAGTATATTGCACAACAGCCTTGTAAACTATTACCTCGCAGCACAGATAAGGAATCACATAAAGGATAACACAGATAAACAGATACCATCACATATAAAAAGTATGCTCATAATGCCCATAGTCCAAGTCTCGCAACCTGACAGCCTTCTTCAGAGGTATGTCTCCTATCCTAACTAGCGTGCTCTTTATACACTCACTGTGCCTCGCTCCCAGGCGCCACATGACTCAGGATGACGCCGAAGCGCGGCCGCGTCACTATGAGTCACTTCCCGTTCAGCATCGGTCCCGGTAAACGTGCCAAACCACTCTCACTGGCAGGCTGTATACAGCCAACCACAGTGTGGAAGCGCGCATGCGCATGGGGCCGGCGCCGTCAGGAATCGTCCAACTTAAACATCACAATACTGATTAACAATAAAGCTTAAGTGCGCAGCCGCATAAGACGATCATTTCAGGAGCATCATTCCAGCACATATTCCGGGAGTCGTGCACCAGTGTGAGCATCTCCATACCTAGACATATAAAAACACATATTATAAACATATAATTACAACTCACATCTATGGGGCTACAACTTATAAATCAACCTCCATCCCAAGATTACTCCTCCATGTATAATGTGATCCATCTCCCCCTACGGCATCATAATATCTCCCACCCACACTAAACCCAAACTCCCTGCAGCTATAATAAATATCAATTGAATCTTCATACATATCGAGCTACAAAAATCACAATCATGGTTGTCTACTATATCACCCATTATATCCCTTACAAGTCTCAATATCACCCTTCAAACTACCCCAATGTACAATATCAATTCAATGCATAACTACTCATATCTCAAAATGTGGGGTGTATTTTCACAAAAAGGGTGTGTGGTCACATTCCTCGTTCATGCCATGAGGTGCTAAAGCATTAAGCTCATATAACCAAAATAATTCCCTTTGCTTTGGGATAGTCTTCTCCTCATGTCCCCACCCCTCTTAAGCGGTTTAACCTGCTCTATAACCATAAATCTCAACTGTGAGATATTATGTCCTGCTGATAAAAAATGTCGGACTACCGGTGAGGTTGGATCTCCTCTCCTGATAGAACTCCTGTGCTCTGACCTCCCTAGAAGTCTGGCCTATATAGACCATCCCACAGGGACATTTCAGCATATATATCACGAATGTTTATGAAGACTTTTACCATATATTTTTTACCTGTCCGTGGATGGAAAAAATCTTTCCCTCTGATGACAAAACTACACTGAGCGCAATTGTGCATTTCTTTTGGTTTAGGTAAACCTAACAGCTTATTTTCCTTCACTTGGCGGCCTATTTGCGTATCAGCCCTAATTAAATGGCTCCTAATATTTCTCAGGCGTCTATAGGTAAATAAAGGAGGTGCTGAAAAAATGGATTATATCGTAATAGTGACTCCCTTCGTACCCTAGAAGCCTTCAACTTAGCTTCTTCTACAACAAATTCAGGATACCCTCTATCTTTAAAATCCCTTGCCATTCTATCAGCTTGAATATGGAATGTTTGTTCATCATCTATAATTCTTCTCAATCTGAGAAATAGGCAATGTGGGATGCCCTTTTTCTGCATCGGTGGATGGAAGCTATTAAAATGTAGGTAGGTATTTCTATCAGTGGGCTTTTTGAATATATCAGTGGTGATCCTATTAGCTTCTAGACTTACATTGACATCTAAGAAGTGCACTCGTTTCTCACTATGATCGATTGTAAAGGAGTTGGAGGGCAGGCACTACACCCATTTTCTACATATTGCGTGTGGGGCTGCATTGTGACAATCTTGAGGAGGGGGTGATACATCTACATCGCTGGAGCACCCCACTTATAGAACTCCAGCAATGTTTACCTGCACCTTGATGCCTTGGTGAAATGCATCTGTGGACGCTGTCTCTTTCACAGCTACCAGTCAAACCTGGACCACGTGACCGACGGTGGGGTGGGGATAAAAAAAAAATACCTTACCTGGTCCCTGCAGCAATTTTGATCAGCGATTCTCACAGCAGCCCAGGTTACTTCTGCATCACACTTGGGTGGCCCTGGCACAAAAATGTATCTACACTGCCCTATGGTCTGCCATCTCTAGGATCCCACACCCAATGCTAACATTCTACCTTCTGATGTTCCCACGGTACCCAGTCATTTAGTTAGGCCGGGCACGTGGGAGCACACACTTCACAGGGGAGACGGGGATGTGGCCACTGGTGCACCTATGCTGACAATACGCTGAAATCATCAGCTTTTTGCCACGCATTAATATGTGACACATAATGCGCTGTTTGTACGAGCATCGAGCATGTGCCAGGGGCACTGTGAGGGGTGAGTGAAAGTGGGCGATATGGGAGGTTCAGTTCAAGCTCATCAGTACTGACTACAAGAAATTGTGGCTAATGCACTACTACTGCTAACAATCACTTCCTGACCTAGGTGGACAACACATTTCCTTATTGTCATTCCGGGTCATATTAAAGATCTGGTGAAGTGAGTTTACCTTTGAGTGTCGTCTGAAGTTTACACCAGAGTGAGCTGTTTTACTTGAACACACAAAAAAATTCTACAAAACATTTCTGTTCTGGTAGTTCTCAGATAATAACCTGTACCTGTGATGGGGCAGGATATTTTTTTAATTTGGAAACTGCAGCACCCTATGGGCTATGCAGAACGATTTGGTAAATTCTTAACATAGCCTATAGGGTGCGTGCTGTTGTTTTCAACCTTTGAAAATAATGGAGTTGATTCAGAGCCTTCGTGGACACTCCCGCTTTTGTGAAAAAGTAAACTCGCCAGTGTAAATTCTCATAAACTCGGGTGATTTTTTTATTAGGTCTCGCAAGCAGACGAAAAATCACACAAAAGGAAAATCTTTCACCCAAAAATTCTTGCTCCAAAAATGTGTCTGATTAATCAGAGGAGGGGGAGGCAAGAATGGGAATTCTCACTGCAGAACAGGCGAAAAGGGGCTCTGAATCAAGGGTAATAGCCTCACCTCAATGGAAAAATGATGCTCCTCACCTGTCCCATAGGTAGGTAATTTATTAGAACAAAAATGTTGTATAGCATGTTTTTACGCGTACAAGTAAAAAAAACACTGAGATGTAAACTTTAGTTTACACCAGAAAGCACAGCTTCACCAGATCTTTAGCATGATCCCAGACTCTTTTATTGCATTGATTAATCACCCTGCAGTCTGCCATGACATTCTAGGACCAACAACACAGGAATGATGAGATATAGAATTTTCATTGATGAAGCAAACACTGCAAAGCAAACACAATTAATCAATTATTGTGAACATTCAAAACAGACAAACCAAAACATTGCCATCATCTTTGACAGCAAAGGATTCTCCAGGGACAAATGCTTAGTATCCATAGGAGCTGTAGTCACGTTGAAGATTATGACTTACAGGTTAGGACATCAGGGAATAGCTTCTTCCAGGATTTGGTCCTCACTGGTTGAATTCAGAAACTGAAATGAATACTTTACTGAAGGACTGCAAGCACAGTAGGTAAGAGAACTGACAGAGCTTTCTCTACTGCTTTTAATAACCAGAATATTTAACGTTTTTAGCACTGGAATGTTTTAAAATCATATGCCATGTCAAGTGATTAGTTTCCAGACATACATGTTTTTATATGTAGAATATTTCCTAACTTAAAGCACTATTCTCCCCTTTACCTGACAGCTGATTCAGTGCAGCAGCGACAGAAGCTAAAGAGGCAGCAAAAATCGAGCCGCTGCTTCTCTTCCCATCCTTTGCAATGTAACAAGCAGGGTAGATTCTTTTTGTTACCTTATTAAGTGCTGGCTGGTTGAATGCTGTTTTACATTGTAAAAGCCAGGCATGTGGCTGCTGTTTACAATGTAACAATGGCAGCCCCCTACTAAGTTATATTGTGTAGCAACTGGATGCCTCCCATTGCAATGTAATCAGCTCACAGCCAACTCACAGATTTATTAGATAGAGAGATTACTCAGGACAATGCCACATCTTTATATTTTCATTCTTTTTCTTCTGGAAAAGGAGATGTGGTGGGCGCTAGCAAACAAGAATATCATGGCACTTGATCCTGACCCGGAAAGGATTTTGACTATCCTAGGTTTTGTTCCATGTCCTGCTGTGTGAAACCCCCCAGATCGCTCAGAAAAACTACGCTTTTCCTGGTCCTATGGGGCATGTGTAGGCTTACATACATGACATTTTGACAATAACCTGTACCTGTGATGGGGCAGGATATTTTTTCCATTTGGAAACAGCAGCACCCTATGGGCTATGCCGTACGATTTGGTAATTCAGAGCCTCCGTGGACACTCCCGCTTTTGTGAAAAAGTAAACTCACCAGAACAACGCCAGATTACTCAGAATAGAACAATTCCACATCTTTATATTTTCATTCTTTTTCTTCTGGAAAAGGAGATGTGGTGGGCGCTAGAAAACATGAATGTCGTGGCACTTGATCCTGACCCGGAAAGGATTTTGACTATCCTGGGTTTTGTTCCATGTCCTGCTGTGTGAAACCCCCCAGATCACTCAGAATAACTAAGCTTTCCCTGGTCCTATGGGGCATGTGCAGGTTTACATACATTACATTGTGTTTTATTGACCTTAACATACACTTTATTTTGTTATGGTATATTACTCAAAGTGGACCAAAACCCAGGATTTTGACTATCCTGGGTTTTGGCCCTTGCCCCCGGGCAACCCCGATCGGGGATGCCTCACTGTGTGAAACCCCCCAGGTCACCAAAACCAACTCATCTCTTCCCGGTCCTTCGCCACATGTGCGGCTACTCGTCCAATCAGCACGCTCGGAGCCACTGGCGAACGGATTCCTGGGCTGTGCGTTTTGGTCCACTTTAAAGCAGAAGTCCCAGCGGTTTCTTCTGCCCCACTCTCTGGTTCCTTTCCCCAAGGCAAGCTCAATAGGCTCGATTCAGAGAGACAAAAAAATACTTCCGTTTTAGTGCCGATCTGTTTTTTTTTTAAAATGTTTTCGTTCTCGTTTGAGTGTGCGAGCGATTCTATGCATGCATTGCAATCATTCTGTAAAGTTTCCGTCCGTTCGTACGGCAGATTACGAATACGAGGATGTCATTTTCCAGCGTGACTTTTCCGTTTCATTTTCCAGCGTGACTTTTCCGTTTCATTTTCACATGTTACAACGTAGGCTTTCATTTTTGCCCTTTTCCCATCGTATCCTCCCACGAATCCTTTGCGTTTCCCGTTAGTTTCTGTTTCCTTTTTTCAATAAATAATCGTCCAGACGGAAATCCTTAAGATCTTGCGCCTGCGCACTACAAACTTAACTCATTAAAGTGCTCGCCTACATATTTGCCACCCTCACTTCTACTACAATGTTTAGCTAAATCACTTAGCACTATCCTCCATTTTCCCTTTTGGACCCTTAAAGCTCACCCAAACCACTTAGCACTATCCCCCATCTTCCCTTTTGGACCCTTAAAGCTCACCCAAACCACTTCACGATCATGTGAATATTCATCTTTAAATATTTCTGGTCCCATTAGATTTGTGTTAATGTATTTTGTAAATGAAATGACACTGAAACATTTTTTTTTATTCCATCATAAAATATCAAATCTTAAAAAAATTTGAAAATTTCAAATTTTTACAACTATAAAAAACAAAATACATAGCAATGGCAGGCCACAGAACATTATTCTTCATCTGTGGTCCCCAACGAGTTGCGCAGCTCCTGCATCTCGCCCACCAACTGAAGGACCCTGACACTCAGTTATGCCACTCTGGCACGTGTGGTCCCTGTTGAAAAACGTAAATTAAATTATTGGTATAACCTTGTTGGGGTCATACTGCAGTGCCCCCCCCCCCCCCCCCCATATGGTCCAAACACCGAAATCTGGACTTCAAAAGCCAGAGGGCCCTCGCCACCACGGCCCGGGTTTTGCATAGTGCCCGATTAGGGAACCCCTGGCCCGCATTCTGCAGGCAAAGAACAGGCATCAGGAGCAAGGACAGGAGTGGATATCCAGAATCCCCTGAAAGAATTTAAAAATACTAACATAAAATACACATTCTAAGCTACAATATTGTTTAACGAGTTATCAAAGGCTAAAAACAGCCATAGGTTAAGACATTAGTCATCAACTATATTCATTGCCATACAGTGAAAATGGATTGATGGAATGTGAGCAAACTTACCCTGGAGCCATCCACCAGATAATTCTCCTGACTCAAACTGATGAAATAAGCCGGAGCTCTGCAATATATAAGCATCATGGGATGACCCTGGATGCCCTGCAAGAACACTGAGGAATCTCATAGTTGGACCAAACACTGCTTGTATGTTGTGCGAGTGGCACATCTTGCGGTTCCTGCAACCAAATATAAAATAATTACTCATAGCAAAGGTAACCGAAAAACAATAACTCCTACAACAAATTAAGATTCAAGTTCAACAATCCAAATATAATTCACAAAGGACATAAGTCTAAAAAAATATAGCAATTATATGGATGTGTGGGAAAATAAATGTTTACATGCTAAGGACTAATTAAGGTCAGCATTAAAATGCATCTATAAGGCATACATGAAATGTATTGATTCAGGTATGCATTGCTATACAATTTATGGCCTCGGCCATGCTGATACATTCAATGCCTTGGTGCTAAAGGCGCGCAGACTCATCCACATAGCCGCAAAACATGTTCAACAATAGCAATCCGAGCCATCAAAGGTCCCGTAAGTGGATTGGAAATGAAACGGATTTATAGGGAGGTGGTCCGTCGGAAATCAGCTCTCTGAATAAGACGTAAGCCCATCCCAACAACGTAAGTTTCTGAACGAACAAAAAATATCAGATTTTGTTTGGAAAATGATCCGAACTAACGGAAATGATCCGATTTGCTTCCGTTCATCGTAAGCGCATATACACATTTTCCCGAACATTCGTACGAATGAAAAATGAACGAAAAAAGGCAAAAAAATGACAAACACCCACCCAAACTTTCACAGACAGCTACGGAAGTCCAGACGAATGTGTCTCTGAATCGAGCCTAATGTCAGGAAAGGTCTGGATCCCTAGCCGCAGTACTGGTGGCACTGTTTCACCTCAATGGTTGCAATTAGAGATGAGCGAACTTCTTGAAAGTTCGATTCGGGCGATTCGCCGAATTTCCCCAAGAAATTCGGGTTCGCCCGAATCGAACTTTCACGAATCGCTCATCTGAAAAAAAAAATGCCGGCATGGTGGGAGCGGGCAGGCCAGCTACGCCTGTCAGCGGGCCGCCGCCGGCCCGCTGACAGCGTAGCCGGCCTGCCCGCTCCCACCATGCCGGCATTTTTTTAAAAAGCAAACACTTACCTGCATGGTCGGAGCGTGGAGGCCGGCGCCGCTCTCAGCTGTCATCAGAGGACGCGTCATCAGAGGGCGCCTGAGAGCGGAGGGCGCCATCAGAGGACGCGTCATCAGAGGGCGCCTGAGAGCGGCGCCGGCCTCCACGCTCCGACCATGCAGGTAAGTGTTAGTTTTTTAAAAAATGCCGGCATGGTGGGAGCGGGCAGGCCGCTGACAGCGTAGCCGGCCTGCCCGCTCCCACCATGCCGGCATTTTTTTTTTTATTTCAGGGAAAATTCGATCGGCACGAACCAAAAAAAATTCGGGTTCGTGCCGAATCGAATTTTCCCTGAAATTCGGAGCGAATTCCAGTTCGTCCGAACCGGTTCGCTCATCCCTAGTTGCAATGTTTCTGTACAGCCTGACCAGTAGGTGGCTCTCTTAGGCACTCCTTGTGGGGTAAGTGCTCAGCTGCAGCAACAAATCATCAGGCTTTACATCGGCTCCACAGACAAGGCTCAGGGCTCCAGTATCTGTCCTTCTGCCCTCTGGTTCTCCCATCCATCCTCTCTCTGGCCTTTCAGGTACTAGCCCTGTCTGTGGAATCTATATTGTATTGTTATGGTGTGCTGTTAGGTTTGTATTTATATTTCTGTGTGGTTTTGCTCTCTGTTCAGTTTTGTATTATATATTTAGTTTGTATATATATTTCTGGATGTGTGCTGTGTTTGTATTGGTGTAGGTGCAGGGTCATAGTATATAGTTGTGTTTGCTGTTCTGTGCTTCCCCTTTATCACAATAAATCACAATTTAGTTACAACATCAGTGTCTATTAATTGCTGGTCACAACTTGCAGATCTGTGACAGTATACTGGAGTCCATAAATATGATAGCACAGAGATGTCTCCTGCTGACTTAGATAACTATGTTTATTTAGCTGAGGAAGAGATCCCTGGTTTCTAGGAGGAGTTCTCTGGGTATAGCAGGGAAGGCTTGTTGGGGTTAATCAGGCAGGCACATTTGATCGTTGATTGTTCAGGCTTCATTTATATTGTAGTCTAGACTGGCTCTAAGGCCAAAAGCCAAACTCACTTCTACCCCTGCTCAGTTACCACTGCAAACTGCTAAACCCTCAGGCATCATTGGCAAGAAAACCTCATTTTCCACTCCTATCTCTTCAGCCATCTCCTATACTCTAGTCACAACATACAAACCCAAACCTAAAATCAAAACAACACAGTGCTCAAAACATCCTCCAGGCAGCATACATATGAGACCTCGTGTCCACGCCTCTTGATAGGGAACACCTGACTACCAGATTAACATAAAACTTGACTCCTCCTTCCAGTCCCCAATTGTTTTCGTGTTCCTCCTTGAGATAGGGTGGCCAAATCTTATTTTTTCTCCTCCCTTTCTTGTGCTTCTCTCCCTTGGGGGTTTCCTTCCTCTCTCCCCCCTTTATTCAGGTTAGCTAGAGGGGGGTGACAGATCTTTTTTTCCCTATAACTGTGGAGTGTGTTCTGTTACTTTAAGAGGCAGAGAGGAGGGGATTCTGAGATGCTCAGTGTCAGATTGGGCGCTTCCCTCCCCTCCTGACCCGTGCCTACCTCTCCTCTTTGTCTTCCGGCCCCGCTGCCTCATCAGCTGCTGCCGCCACAGTCACTGACGCCGCTCCCCCTATCTCCAATGCGACTGCCTAGAAGTGATGGTGGCACCTTTTTTTCGCTCCAGGGAGAGTATGTTGGTCTCTGGTGCACGCACATGCTCTCGACTTCTGTTTATATGAAGGGGAGGTTGCTTATTGGTCTTCTGCTCCCGGCGGCGGTGACATATTCTATGCGCCGCCGGGTTTCCTGTCTCATAAGCACGTGGCTGTTATTTAAAGGAACAGCATGTGGCTTTATTACTTACAAGCTACTGGCCTTCCTCTTTTGATGTATACACAGAGAGTTAATGAAGCTTAGAGGATAGTGCTCCGAGATCCCGGAGTCAGTTTTTCCCTCTCCTCAGCCCAGAAATGGTGGACCAGATGGAAGAAATGTGTATTTCCTTCCAAAACCAATGGGAAATTCATCTTTGGATCTCATTAATGCGGACAATAATCCATCGGTCACTCTGTGTGCTGCCAAATCTGGGAAGAAGAGGTCCAGCTCTGCCCCGGTGAGTTGCTGTTTTCATTTTATCACCATGGTATATATATATTATATATATATATATATATTTAGGGTTTAGTTATTTATTCCCCCTCTTCTTCTTCTTTTTTATGTTTTTAGACTAAAACCCCTGAGAAATCAGCCCTCAAGGTAGCTAAACCTAGTTCGGGATCCAAGTCTAAGAAGAGTTGAAGGTGTCCGATGTGTGATGTCAAGCTTTCGGACTCCCATAGGAAGCCTTTGTGTAACTCCTGTATGGAGAGAGTGGTGAAAAAGGAACATCAGCCCAGGATGGCGGATATGATGAAGGCCATTAAGGAGCATATTTCCTTCTCTATTGAGAGCCTTAGATGCCCAGGGGATTTTGGGAACCAGGGTAGCCTTTGATCCGGCCGCCCAGGCCTGTCGACCCCCCCCCCCTTTCCACAGGTATTCTGGTGGGGCCCCCTATTTGTTTCCATCTCAGACATGCTAGAAGTTATTTCAAAACAGGAGGATTCTTCCTCTTCTGAAGTTGAGGATCAGGCTTCAGTTTGTGAGGCTCCCACTCCAGGAAGATTTTTATTTCCCCCAGGGGAGTTATCTTTATTCTTGCACATGATTTAATAGTCTATGGGCATTGAGGAAAGGGTTTTGGGCCTAAATCTAAACATGAGGGATTTTATCTAGACTTAAGGGTCGATTCAAAGAAACATGTAACAGCTTTGATTTGGGTGCCGATCATCCTATTTTTCCCGTACGCTCGTGCGTTCGTATGAACTTGCGAGTGATTCTATAAGCAAATACGTTTCTATCCTAAAATTTACGTCCGTTCGTATGGCAGTTCGGGAATCAGACCTTTGTCAGTTTCCATCCTGAATTTTCCGTTTCATTTCTCAGGTTGCAACATTGGTTTTGTCCTTTTTCCCTGGACGTAAATCCTTCTGATCTTGCGGCTGCGCACTACAAACTTACCTCATTAAAGTGCATTCTAAATATTTGGTCTTATTTTTCTTTATTTCATTCATTTTGTAGTAACCAACCATTAATGAATGCATTTGCATAAGTAAATCTTACTTTGTTTAATTTTTAGTTAACTTGCATTTTTTACTTGTGGATTTAATTTTAATATTTTGGCTTCAAATGGTACAACTTAAAATGTTGTGTGTGGTTACCCACACCCTCTACATACAGATTGCTCTCAAATATAAAAAAACACCCAGCAACTTCTGCATGTTATGAGTCTAGAAACAGCCAAGATGGCGGCTCAGGTATTCTCGGGCAGCCTGCAAACAGAAAGGGCCTTGTGACTGTGTTGCTCTGCATTCTTTGATTTCTGACCTTTCCGTGCCCCCAGCTCTGCTGTGTCTGTGCAAAATACAGCAGTAACCCACATCCTGCACTTTATCCCGCTCTCCTCTCCTCAGTAAGTGTGATGCATCTGACCAAAGATGTGCTTAAATAATTAAAAAAAGCAAAGGCAAACAACTACACCAATAAATGCAATCTAAAAATATGATTCTAGTACATCAATTTAAAAATAAATAACAAAGGACATAAGTTTCTTTAATTAACGCAAATATATTGCAAAATAAAGGTTTACATGCAAAGGACTAATTAAGGTCCACATTAAAATGCTTTTATAAGGCATACATGAATCAGGTATGCATTGCCATACAATTTATGGCCTCGGCCATGCTGATACATGCAGTTCATTGCAGCTCAAGACGCGCAGACTCCTCCACGTAGCCAAAAAACCTGTTCAAGAACAGCAATCCGACTGCTAAAAGGTGTCGGCAGTGGCTTTCTTTTAAAACGTATTTAGAGGTTGGAAAACTGTTCTCTGAATCACACCTAAACACATCCGATTATCCTAAGTTTTACGTTTTGATCCTAAGTTTTAGGATTTGATCCTAAGTTTTACGTTTTGATCCTAAAATTTACGAACAAACTTGCGATGATCGTAAGAGCATATACGCATTCGTACGTAGGCTCGTGCGAGTCGGAAATGGCCAAAAAAACAGGAAAAAATGACTAACACCCACCCAAACTTACGATTCTTGATCCGAAATCAATTAACTTTTGCTCTTTGAATCGAGGGGTTAGTTTTGGAAGTGTCTTTGGCCTTTTCCGGTTCATAGTTCAGTTAGGGATACTATTTTGAATGAATGGAAGGACCCGGTAAGGAAAATGTTTAGGTCTCAAGAGGAGATATCCCTTCTCAGGGAAAGATTCTGATTTTTGGAAGAAATGCCCTAAACAAGATACACCTTTTGCGAAGGTTTCTAAGGGGGTGGATTTAGCTTTTGAGGACTTTGGGGTCCTCAAGGATCGTTTGGATAAAAAGACGGATTCACTCCTGAAGAGAGCTTGGCAAGCTGAATCCACTAATGCACTAAGTCCAATTTTGGCATCTACTTGTGTAGCAAGGAATTTACATTTTTGGCTTCAGCAGTTGAAGTCCTGCTTAGTCAAATGGACTAGCTTGGACGAAATTATTAAAGCTTTACTTACATACTATGTTACTATGTTACCTCCCTTCTGAAGGGCAGGGAGGAAAAATTTGCTATCAGAGTCTAGCTATCATGTTGTCAAGAGGGGTGGTTGTGTCAGTTCCTCTTAGACAGCAGGGGGCAGGCTTCTATTCCAGAGTCTTTCCGGTGAAGAAGGTGTCAGGAGTATTCAGGTTTATTCTGAACCTAACATGGCTCAATCTCATGGTTCGGTACAGACATTTCCGCATGGTTCGGTACAGGACCCTCCTGGGTCCTTCATGATGTCAGTTGACCTGAAAGATGCTTTTTGGCAGATCCCCATAAGTCCTTTCGTCCAGTCCTTTCTAAGGTTTGCAGTAAAGTCCGGGAAGTGGATCTTTCACTTCCAATTTGTTTGCCTTCCTTTTGGCCTAGCATCGGCTCCCAGACTTTTTACCAAGGTTTTAGCTGAACAGCTGGCATATCTGAGACAGAGAGACATTGGCATTGTGGCTTACCTTGACGATCTGTTCAAGCAGAGAAAAATTGCTTCAGGATCTCGGGTGCACAATGTGGTTATTAGAATGTCTAGGTTGGGTTCTGAACTATGAAAAGTCAAGTCTGGTCCCCTCTCAGGTTATGACATATTTGGGGTTAGAGATCAGCACCATTCGTCAAATTATTGTCTTACCTTCCTGGAAGATAGAGACCGTCCAGGAAGCTGTCCGGTCCATTTGTACCAGTCACTCGACATTCATATGTCAGACGATCGGTCCTAGGATATCTAAAATCAGCATTTCCTGCAGTAAGATGGGAACACTTCAGATGCACATCATGGCCAATTGGAGCGGATCCCAGGATTCCTTGGAAGATGTAATTCCAGTTCCCTGACCGATAAAGAAATCTCTGGAATGGTGGTTGGCCAGAGACAGATTTGTCAACAGTCTAGCCTGGAGGGACCCGAAGGAAAGAATAGTAACAACAGATGCTTCTGCCTGGGGTTGGGGAGCCCATTGGGGGGTCTGGTCATTCTTCCTCAAACCTGAGGAAATTAGTTGCAGTGGAGGAAGCATTGTGGGCATTGGGACATCATCTGAAGAATCGTCATGTCCAGATCAGATCGGACAAAGCAACTACGGTAGCCTATCTGAATCGCCAGGGGGAAACAAGGTCCCCTCGATTGCTATCAGTGGCAATGGAAATAATAATAAATAATAGTAATAGATTAAGTAGTTACCGGGGGTAGCCATCTTGCCACGATTTTGATAGCCCTGCTTCTGAAAAAAACACACATCAAAATACCCTAAATATCTTAGAAAAATGTTTTATTTATTACCATAAGTGAAAATCTAACAGCTATAAGGCTGGTTTCACATCAGTGCGCATACGGAGCACTTGTGCTTTCAGACGAGAGCCCTGAAGATATTATGCCCCCCCCCCCTCGGCGGCACTGATTTAAATGGGCCAATGAGCCCCATCATTGTATTTTGGGCAAGTAGCTCTTGGTAGCTCTTGGTTATGTGGGCTAATCAGCCTGTGAGTTATTGCTGGGCCAATAAGTCAGAGGTTTCCTGGCCAATCCCGTGCATCTAAGCCCTTTTTGGGAGTTTAGAGTCACATTGCCCATGATAGTGTGCTGCTGGGTGTTATATTTCCTCTGCTATGCATTGTTATCTGTTGCCGACATTGCTTTGCCTGACCATTCCTTTTGATCGCAGCTTGGACCAACGCCTGTCTGCCCAACCTTGAACCCATTTAATCCTCTGTACCACTAACTCTCTGACCACCCGGGTGACCCTCGACCCGTCCCTTGCTACTCTCCTTGGTGATTCGTTTCTTGAGGGCTGTGAATGACTCCAGCCATCCTGACATCACCTGGTCTGGTCTGTGGTTCATCTGCCTTCACCCTGTAAGTCTGCATCCTTTGTGCTATCTAAGTCCTGGGGGTAACCGTGTCCGGTGAGGCGTATTCTAGGCGAACGGGGGCTTGTCTATAGGCTAAAGCAGCAGCTCTCGTCGGACTTCTCTTCCTGTCCCCCTGCCATCAGTCACTGTGAGCTGCCATGCCCCCTTTATTGCAGTGAATGGAGGGGGCACGGTAGCTCACCATGGCTGATGGCCGGGGGCATTGCCACGTCGCAGGGAGACAGGAAGATAAGCCCTGTGTGTATAGTCCCGGGCAGTAAGGGACATGGATCCAGCTTTTCAGGTAAGCATTGCTGCCCCAGACTAGGAGCAATGGTCTGCGTGGGAGAAAAGGTGAGTATAGCTTTTTGCCTGAAAATTATCTTTAAATGTCAATAGAAGTCATTGAAGTTAGTCACTGACTCATGACTAGTATTTTCATCTTAGCTAGGCAGCAGGTCACTGTGACTTCTTCCTCTAATGTTAGATGTTGAAAGCTGATATCATTGTTTCCATAGTACTGTTGAAATGAGTTCTATACTTTGCAACATTGAAGTATAGCAGTTGTGAGGATGGCAGCTGCAGACTGTGACGCATGCAACAACAATGCTCTAATACAAACAGCAGGAGAGTTTTGTATTTTAGAGAAGTCTATGCATTTAAATAAGCCCCAATGAATGTGAATGGCAGTTTTCTCTCCTAAAAAAGGACTGGGTTTTCTCACCAGGCTCTGAATTGACCCCAATATCTGTCACAGGTATCTTTTAAATCTGTTGCTGGCATACAGCCATGGTGGTGGCACTTGCTTGGCATCCTGGGCTCCACATTTTAAACTAAGGTCACAACATGCTTTTTTGTTATGTTTTAACCTTTACTATATGCATGTTGCTAATATTAAAGAGGACCTATAGTTAACATTTCCATGTGGTTGAGTTCTTATTTCATTATCCTCTGCCAGTGATCCTTCCATGTATTGAGTTAAAGTGATCCTATACCCTAATAGAAAGTTTATGTTGTCCCCTTCTATCCCTAGCCCAGTGCCTCAAAACAGCTTGTGTTTCTTGATTTTTACTAAAGCATTTGCCCTATATTCATAATAACACTAACAGGAAGCAGTAGGCTGTCTGAATGGCAGCTATATACTAATTCATTCAATTTCAAACTAAACGGTCACATAATGGCAGTTAGATTGTAGTGCTTTCAGATTTATTTCAGTTAAAACAATTGATAGGGCTGATCCCCAATGCTGAGCTGTGTGTACTGTTACTGAATGTATCATGGCTGCAAAGCACCAGGGGTTGAATTTTGAGTTTGAATTGATAAGATTTTTTTTGTAAAATGTACACCGTATTTTCCCCATAAGATGCCCCTCCACTCTAAACGCACACACAATGCAGGGCAGGGTTTGCTGCACTATCTCTGGGGTGGGGGGATTCTGCATGCTGCCTGTTATTTGGGGGGGACTGTGCCACACTCTGTGCTGTTAGGTTCTGGTAGGGGGTATTTTAGCAAACCATATGAGATAGAATGTTATTCTTATTTTCGTCTCCTAAAACCTAAGTGCTTCTTATCGTCAGATGCGTCTTTTGGTTTAAAAAAATATGGAATGTATCTACTTTGTGTGCATTGGGTATTAAAATTAAATTAATATTGACTTAATTATAATTTAATAAAATGATCATAGATCATGTACTATAATTGGTAGCCTGAGGTTTTGTACATATATATTTTTTTTTCTAAGGCCTATAAGAACATAACCATTTTAGAGGTTTCAGTTTGGCCAGTTTGGGGGTACTTTAGCCTGGGGCTGGCTGGATTGCCTCTCCCCGAAGTTATATTTGGTGTACAGTTTTGGTATTGTCCTGTTGACTGGCACAATTAATACTTAGGGGTTTATTTATCAAGCCATAGCACCAGGTAACAAGTGGGTGCGACAGGTAACGACAGGTAGCAAACGGTGACTGCCGGGTGCTGTACGCAATACCACATTTATCAAAGCAAATCTGGTGCGCGACTCTAACAATGACACGTAACGACCGATTCATTATCACAGACGGCTCACAGTATACTGCCGGTGGTCTGGCTTCCATACCTGGCTCTGGCCTGGTATTACCTGTCGCTACCTGTCGCTCTCCTATACATTTCAATGGATGTTCCTTTTCTTCTGTTTAAACAGGGTTTTATTTATTTATTTTTTAATTATCAAATAATTGTGTCACCTTACATGGCCTAGAAAAAGTCATTTTTGAAAACTTTTTTGATTTATAATATTTTTATGCAGAATTGTCCTTACATGTCTGGTATTAAAGTGTTCATGTTACAATGTTATAACAATGTAATTCCATATGTTATCGCTTTGTTACTAGTGGATATATGTTCAAAAACAGACTTTAATCACACAGCCTCTGGCGCTCTGGGCTACAACGACCCAGGGGCTTTTTTGTGAGGCTTTTTTTTTTATGAACATGGTGTGAGTCAGTCTCACTGAGCTGGTGCTACTGTTCACTCCCATATAGCACTGTACTGGTATTAGAGCGACTCACACTATATATTTATCAATGCCAGCCAGCGACTGAGGCACTGTAAAACAGCGAACCATGGCCGAGCACAGCGACTACTAGCGGTCGCTCTCAATGCCTTGCTACAGATACTCATCTGTTGGTACCTGGCGCTAGTAATGAATCAGCCTGCCAGATTTTTAGGTTTTTGGTAGAAGCAGTCTTTTTGTAAGTCTGTAAATCATTAAAGGGTAATCTCCTATTATAGTCAGCCCTAATGAACTGGGTTTTTTCTTCCCCTTTTCATTTTTGGCTATTATTGCTTTCACGCTATAGAGTTCAGTGGACATAGGGTGCACTGGAGAGATGGAAGCTCAGTGCACATTTTTGAGTACTGCGTTATTTCTGCATTGCACCATAGTCTATGGCAGTTTTCCACTTTGTAGTGTATAATCAGCCGATATCTGACCTCTCTCCTTGGCCTGACCCCAACATCCAGTTGGGGTCCACTACAAGAAGTCCACTACAAAGTGCGCTTTGCCAGCTACATACCAACAGCTTCAGCCAAGGCTCCACTGACCATGTCTTTCCCAAGCCTAAGGCTGTCCCTGGTCGGTCCTACTCCCCACACCCCTGTCAGTGGTTAAGCCCCAGTCAAGGAGAACCCAGCTATCTGAAAAATATGTAGTCATGCAGCACTGGCTTACTTTCCTATGTGTACTGAGTTATGACATTGTACTGACAATTAAAACCAGAATGCAGTACAGCGCTCATATATTGAAACCAATGGCCTGGATTTCACTGCTCTTTCATCACATGAAGTATTTTTACTTCACACTGAAAAAAATGAAGTGTTACTTAAGTGTGATGGCAACTTGGTAAACTTTCATGAGTGGAATGTGGATCCTGCATTGCTATCCTTTTAAAATATGTTAGTAGTCTGGTTGCCATGCTGCTGAACCCAGGTCCGATCAGGACAAGGTGTCCCTCTTTTCAGGCTCCACTGGAATTATCATTGTTCATAGTCTCAATGCATTTACTATTGATGTTGGTGGATCAGCCAAACAAAAGTCATTGTCAGGATTGTTTCTTTTTATGGATCTTACCACAGAGAAAATACTACTACTATTTAAATAGGACTATAAATAAAGGACCCATGTATTCAGAGAGGTAAGACAATTGGCATTTGTATTGCTATGTGGAGATTGTTATGTATGAATGTAGGGGTTTGGTGAAAGGACATGCAAGTGGAGTTTGTGGAAACAGTGACTATCCTAGTTGTTGTGAAATATCTTCAGTGTGTTATTGAAAGAATTCTGAAACTATTCATTAGGGTCGGTTCATGGTTGGTGCACAAAAATTCTCAGGCAGAGAGCAAACAATTCCTAGGCTCATGATTCATGGCTGCATGCACATGCTGGGCGCACGTGCGAATCACGTCAAATGGCAAGCCTTTGGGAGAAGCACAAATTGCCTCTTCTTGCGTCAATTTGTGCTTCCACAAGGAAAATATGCTGTTTCGAAGCACAAATGGCCCTGCCCTATGCGCATTTGGCCGGATAAAAGCTCAATTGCTTCCGATGGTCCTCCGTGTTTCTCCCCTTTCTTTTACTGTTTCTCCAAAGTGATTTGATCTCTCCAGGTTCGGTGTTTTCTGAAAAGCTCTAAAAGCATGAAGGGAGGCACACCAATATCTCAATCAATACACAGGACACAAAGTACAAGAATACTTAAAGATGAATGGAATAGAGCATCAAAAGACAGTCCTACACACACCAGAGCAAAATGGGGTAGCTGAAAGAACAGAACCTTGAGTGAAATGATCAGATGTATGCTCTAGACTACCACAAAAATACTGGGGTGAAGCAGCAATGACAATCACTTATTTGCAAAACGGAGTCTTTTCAAAAACAGTGGAAAAAACTCCATATGAACTGTGGCACAATGAGAAACCAAGTGGAAAACGCCATAAGAGTTTTTGGATGCAAAGTGTTCATCTACATTTCAGAGAAAAAACGCACCAAACTACAGACAGAGCATTCGAAGGAATCTTTGTTAGACAAAGTGACAATCTTAAGGGTTACAGAATCCTAAATCCCAAAACAGACAAGTTTACCATTAGTAACAGCATAACTTTTGTTGCAGATCTAAAAGATAATGTGATGACAACTGCTGAAGTACGGTTGAAGTGAGCGTAGAACCTACCAGTACTGAAGAGCAGGCACAAGCAAGCTCAGACACAGAACCAAGATGCTCAATGAGACCACTTGTACATCTTTCATACAAGGCAAGCACTGCCAGTGACACTGGACCCGCAACCTGGGAAGACATATCTCAGCTTTCAGAAAGAGAAGCAAATTAATGGATAAAGGCTGAAAAGGAAGAAATAAAATCTATGCATGACACTAAAACATGGACACTTACAGAATTACCACCTGGAAGGAAACCCATAGGTTGTAAATGCACTTTTAAAGTGAAGTACAATGCAGATGGCATAGTGAAACAAAACAAAGCAAGACTTGTAGCCAAGGGATATTCTCAAAAAAAATGGATAGGACGTGGAATGGATGATGAGACTTTTGCTCCATTAGACAAACATGCTACAGTAAGGACTTTGTTGACCGTAGCCGCCACAAGGAAAATGCAAGTGAAACACTGTGATGTGAAAACAGCATTTCTAGATGGCAAATTAATGGAAGACATCTACATGGAATAACCACCAGGATTCATAGATGAACAAAAGCCAGACCTACCGGTAGTATGCAAACTTCAGAGGTGTATGTACGGTCTGAAGCAAGCCACCAGCGCATGGAATATGAAAATAAACAAAGTACCTACACATGAGGACTTTCAGAGGAGTAAAGCAAACCCCTGCATATACACAAAGAAACTGGCAAACAGATGGATCTATGCGCTTATTTACCTGGACAATATCCTGATTTCATTTGAGCAAGAACGAGATGAAGAAGAAATTCTGCAAACCCTGAATCAGCACTTTGAGACCAAATATGTTGGAAACTTAAAAATATTAACTCGGCATTCAGACTGAGAAAGGAAGAAAGCACAAAATGCAAGAAATAATTGAAATATTTGGAATGGAAAATGGCAAATCTGTAAAATCTCCTATAGAAACCAACTACCCGAAGGAGATAAACAGCCAAGATATGCCACTACAAACTAACTCTCAGTACAGGAAAGCAATAGGGAAATTGCTGTACTTTACCACCGCTACAGGGCCTGACATTGCAGCAGATATTAGAGTTCTATGCAGAAAGGTTTAAATGCCAAGTAGGATGGACTGGAATGCTGTAAAGCAAGTCATTCACAATCTTAAAGGAACTTTACATTACAAGCTAAAGTTACCAGCAAGTGAGGAAAGAATCCTGACAGAATATGTGGATGCTGACTGGGCCGGTGCCACCAGTGGTTACTTCTATCAGGAGATGCTGTCAGTTGGACTAGCAGAAAGCAGCTCTCTGTTACACTCATCTACCGAAGTACGTTGCAGAAGCACAGGCAAGCCAAGATATATATGGTATATGGATGTTTTATGGCTGAGGTAACTGTTAACAGACTTGGATCAACCACAGTTGGAACCAATGAGAATCTTTGAGGACAAGCAAGGATGCCTTGCACTTGCGAAGATGGAAAGTGTTAGCTTTGAGGGATCTGCAAGAACAGGGACTTCTTGAGTTACTTTATTGCCCTACTGAGGATATGACAGCAGATATCTGTCACTGGCAGACACTTGAGGCTTACAAAGAAGATGGGTTTTAGCGCTCCGGGCCCCTGGCCCTACACTGTTCGGCGGAGGGGGATAATCCCCGCCATGGATGTATCCTTTATCCGTGTGGGATTACACTAGAAGATCACAAGCTGCCTGTTATGTTATATCATGTTATGCAATGTTGTGCTTATTCGTTATAGTGCACTGTCTTAACTATGCTCAGGATGCAGGCAGATCCTTCATTTGATTGTTCCCACACTCAATGAATATGAGCTGCCCGGTTTGTTATGTATTGTTTTAGTTAATAAGTTGTACTACTTAGGTGGTGTTAAAGTGGACCAACACCCCGGATTTTCACTATCCTGGGGGGTTGGTCTACTTCCGCGGGGCACGGATAAGCCGCCTCTCGCGCGCCCTGCTAGAGGGACGCGCGGGAGGCGGCGGCTTATCCGACGCTTGTCCGTCGCCGATAAGGTACGTTTTTAGGGGCTTTCTGGGGCGTTTCACACAGCGGGGCATCCCGATTTCGGATGCCCCGCGGGAAGGGAGCTGATCGGCCCGGGAATCTTATAGATTCCCGGGCCGATCAGGGGTGGGTGTTGGTCCACTTTAAGTGGAAGAGACGTTTTGCTGTCTTCCCAGGTTGGTAACTGGAGGGCCCGGCGTCATAAAGAGGCCGGGGCCACGGTATTAGTAGATCGAAAGCGGAGTTGCTGGAGCCCCGTGGTGTGGGTGTGGGGCTGCATTACCCCTGATAGTTTTCTTTTGCAAAGGGACTTTTTGTTTTAGTGTTTTTAGTTTTTGTTTGTGTTGTGTTCTGTAACATTCCCATTTTCCAGGTTCTAACTTTCCAGTTCCTGGTAACACTTTTTTCATAGGTTGTATAACATTTACGTGATAAGGGGTCTCTTTACGCTATGTCAGCTAAGCACAAGTCAGCTGTTTAACGCCTCTGCTAGTTTCACCCGTAGCAGTTTCAATGATCGACAGGCAGGGTGGATAGTGTGAACGGTTCAGAAAAGGTTGTTAAATCTCTACTGTGTTAAGGGATCCGATAGTATAGAACCCTGTTACTGTTCCTATTCTTTTTTCCTCTGCTCTCTTTTGTACACACCCCCTCCCCCCTTTCTTCTTTTCTTGCTTTTGTCTCCCCAGCCCTTTCTTAGCCCACCCTCCACTCAGAACCCTTAGCCTCTTGCCTCTCCCAGCAACTAGACGGGGGACTGGTGGCATGGCTAACCTGAAAATTTGCTCCCTTAACACCAAGGGCCTCAATTGGGTTGATTCAGAGAGACAAAAAAAGACTTTTGTTTTTGTGTCGATCTGTTTATTTTTTGAAATTTTCCCGCTCTCGTATGAGTGTACGATTCTAAGCATGCATTGCAAGCCTTCTGTAAAGTCTTAGTCCGTTCGTATGCCAACGAGAATGCCATTTTCCAGCTTTCATTTTCCGTTTTTTTTTCTCATGTTACAACGGCTTTCGTTTTTGCCCTTTTCCATCCTCCCACAAATCCTTTACGTTTCCCGTTAGATTCTGTTTACCTTTTACAAGAAATAATCGTCCAGACGAAAATCCTTACAATCTTACGCCTGCGCACTACAAACTTAACTCAATAAAGTGCTTGCCTACATATTTGGTTCACTCACTTGTGCTACAATGCTTAGCTAAATCACTTCACGGTTAGGTTCTTCTTCTATTTCTCACCCCTAAACGTACCCAAATTACTTGGCGGTTAGCTTCTTTTTCCATTTCTCAGGCCTAAAACTTACCCAAATCACTTCGCGGTCAGGTTCTTCTTCTATTTCTCACCCTTAAAACTTACCCGAATCACTTTGAGGTTAGCCTTTTCTTCCGTTTCTCACCCCTAAAACTTACCCAAATCACTTCGCGGTTAGCTTCTTCTTTCGTTTCTCACCCCTAAAACTTACCCAAATCACTTCGCGGTTAGCTTCTCACCCCTAAAACGTACCCAAATCACTTCCCGGTCAGGTTCTTCTTCTATTTCTCACCCCTAAAACTTACCCAAATCACATCGCGGTCAGGTTCTTCTTCTATTTCTCACGCCTAAAACTTACCCAAATCACTTTGCGGTTAGCTTCTTCTTCCGTTTCTCACCCCTAAAACTTACCCAAATCACTTCGCGGCTAGCTTCTTCTTCCGTTTCTCACCCCTAAAACTTACCCAAATGATGAAGTGGCGCAAGTGGTTGCCACGCAACGCGTCAGTGCTGGCATTGTGAAGGTGCATGTGGACTTGGACAGCATGATCTGGTAAAGTACATTGTTTCATAATTATTTTTGCACTTTATATTGAGGCTCAATTGATTTTTGTACTAGAAGTGCAACCGTGCACATTGTGACTACCTTTTATATATATGCATACCATATACATTAATCCAGATAAATATATATGAATATATTCATGCCCGGGTTCTTATCCCTTTTATCACATTTTTCACACTTGTAATCACACTGAAAATTTCGGCTCTCACCAGTATTTCTTTTCACCACTGGGACACCTATGTCCCTCTTTTTGTGTTGCTTTGCTTTTTATCACTGTTTTCTTATTGTTCACTTCTGCACGTTTTCTAACACTCTTATCACAACTCTACAGCACCTGAGGGATAGCTCGCGTGGCATTGAATATATCTTTCATTTTCATAGATATTGTTAATACCGAAATACGTATGGAAATGCATATATTGGTGACAATAGCCTGCATAATTGCATTTTATTAGAAGATATGTACAGATGCTTTTGTAAAAAGTCCATATAAGTCCCGTCACACCCCACAAGTGGGGTTTTAATTCATGTATTTTAAACGTATGTCTTGTTTTCTTTTTCTTGGCTCATAATAAAAACTTTTTGTACAGTAAGATAATTGCCTTCTGTTGAGCGGCCTATCATGTACAGATAGTAGGGAGGTACTGGCGAGCTTGGCTGATCACTCACCATTCCTGTTCCTTTACCCAAATCACATCCCGGTCAGGTTCTTCTTCTATTTCTCACCCCTAAAACTTACCCAAATCACTTCGCGGTCAGCTTCTTCTTCCATTTCTCACCCTAAAACTTACCCAAATCACTTCGCGGTCATGTGAATCTTCATCTTCAACACAAAACGAATGGGCCAAGAAAGATGTAATGTATTTGGAAAATAAAATGACACTTTTGGTTTATTTTGTTTTCATACAAAATGCCATGTTTTATGGCTTTTTTTTTTTTTTAATTTTGCAGTAAAATGTATAATCTTTTTTTTTTTTTTTTTTTTTAAGAAAATATAACATTTTACAATTTTTTAAAAATATTAAAATTCCAAACTATATGCAAAGCAATGGCAGGACCCAGAACATTAGTCTTCTTCTGTGGTCCCCAACGAGTCACGCAGCTCCTGCATGTCGGCCACCAACTGAAGGACCCTTTCACTCATTGCTGGCACTCTGGCACGTGTGGTCCCTGTATAAAAAACAAACATTATTTGTTGGCAAACACATGTTTCTCAGCTGTGGATGGAATGTTTTTTAGGTGGCAAGCTAACTCATGATGCCATATGTCATTATGCTAAGTAATCTAAGGAAGAGGTCATATGTCATTATGCTAAGTAATTCATCTAAGGAAGAGGGCATATGTCATTATGCTAAGTAATTAATCTAAGGAAGAGGGCATATGTCATTATGCTAAGTAATTAATCTAAGGAAGAGGGCATATGTCATTATGCTAAGTAATTAATCTAAGGAAGAGGGCATATGTCATTATGCTAATGCCATTGACTTTGGCTTTAGGTATCTTGGTGATCATGTCAAGTACCACATGCTCAAAATAATGACATTGCAACTTACTTCGTTGGTGGCCGACGTCTGCGTCGGGGACCACCCTGGGTTCTGGAACCTGCCACTGCTGGGAAGTTGAGGCTGTAGAGACATGTGAAATAGGGTCACTTCTAATGTCTGAGTCAACAGTAAGCAAATGATAATTTGAATGTGTGTGTGACATCACCCACCTTCTCCATGTGCCTCCTGGGCCTGATCTGCAGCAGACTCTTCCACAGATCCTTCACCCGCTACATATTCAGCTAGAAAAAGAGATTAAGGGAATCAGCTTTTGTTTAAATAGCATGTATGTGTGTGCACTTACATGAAGAGTCACATACCAGAGGCTAATGGCTCCGTTGCTTGGTACGACTCCCTGCCCACGCCGTGACGCCCCTCCTCTGTTGAGAGGTCCAGGGGCTGGTCAGAGCCCCCTACAGAGGAGGGGTAGGACCGTCGCCCTGGAGATCCACCACCTTCACTTGGCGCTGCAGATTCATGCAGCACTGGCCGGCCTGTGCGCCTCCGGGTGCGTCAGATTCGGTACTCCATTTCCAGCACTAGAAAAGAAAAGCATTTATAAAGGCCTACCTTCTGTATTAGTTACATCTAGCATGCAATCTCTATGTACTTACTTGGGAAATGGAGCACGAAAAATGTTTTAGATCCGACCAATTCTGCATGATCTGCGTGTGGGTGAAGGTGGTGTCCATCTTGTGCTGGGTCCTGGAAACGATCTCCAGGGCGACGGTCCTCTTCTCAAAAGAGTTGGGCAGGTAGTCGTACCTGCGCTGAAGCATCGTCTAAAAAACACAAAATAAACATAGTTTTTAGATCAAACTGCATACAAATATCTGTCACAATTAGATCAGTTGACTAAATGACATTCCCAGACACATTTCTAGCCTCAAACTATCCTTCTAGATGTTAGTGAGTTGGTTCGAACATGTGCGCACTAACGTCTGTTTGCCACAGAGTTTTACAAACTTTTACACATAACTGTTTATTCCTTAAGGCCTATGCATGCATTTAGATGGCAAATCAAAGTTATTACAATACACTTACGAGCATAATCAGCTCTTCTTGTTGGCGGGTGAAGATCGTGGGCGCCATCTTTCTTCTTGTCCGCAGCAGATAAGTAATGCCCCGCGTAAGCGTCATACCCAGTCATTAGTATTTGAAGGGTCCTGGACACACAGCTCATTCTCTTTGAGAGTCTCAACATGCCAGCTAAAAAACCAGTCGGGAAGGCCAAACCAGGCAATGAGGCCAGCAGCAAAATGTCACAACGGCCTGAGGAGCCTTCTTCACGCCCAACCACTCGGTCACAAATACCAACACCGAAGGTGTGGGAAACGCGCAGCCACAGTGGCCAGGCCAAGGCGACAATACCCGTTAATAGTCCGTTAAGCACAAAACAACCAGCAAAGCAAAGGAGGCACCGGCACAGGTGGCAAGCAACTATCCATATGCCACATCATTGCCTGCAAGTTCAGTGGCCCCCCAGGCAAGGACCTCAAGTCCATTTCCAAGTCCAGTCCATTCTTTATCCAGCCACCTGTCCAACATTTCAACACAACAGAGCCAGCCCAGAATGTCCCCCGAATTGCCTACATCCAGAGATGAGCCCGAACAGCAAACAATAGGCCAGACATTGTGGCGAGGACAGTTGAGTAGCAGGTTTGGTGAGGCCCAAACTCTGGCACTGGCAAGTGTGCTGACCCTACATTATGACGAGCTACATGGGCGAAAATCCAAATCTACAAGCAAATTGCGAAAAAATGAAATCTTGGAGGAGCTCACCAGACAGGTCAATGCAGTAGGGGAGGAGCTTAAAGATGTGGAGGAGCAGATACAGGGCAAAATTTCTGACCTGAAGTATGCAGCACGGAAGAAAGAAAATAAATGGCGCAATTACAGGTACATATTTGAGTTGTGCATTTGTCTGCTTCTTGTATTGTCAACAATTTCCTAAATTTGCAAACCTATATTTTTCAGCTTAAAAACTGGCGGAGGCTTCCCCACAAAATTACAGTTTACCCGAGCTGAGGAGATGGTGCTGTGGCTGATACATCCCATGGCATTAGAGGGCCACTTGGGGCGACGGGACACGGACATCCCTACTATCCTGCAGGCTAGTAATGTTAGTGTGTATGTGAAATGTTTTAAACGTGTAAAATGAGTCTCACAGGCATATATGAACACATGCCCCTAGGGAGTGGCTTGTAGGGGAGGTTACAGTTTTAGCAGGGTGTGTAATGTCTGAGGAATGTTCATTTTCAAATTTGCCAGCCCATACATGACCTTGGAGAGTATTTATGGTCACTATTAAAGTCTTAATATTAGCAAACCACTGCCTGTTATGTGATTCTACTCAATCATATCCAACACTTCCTTCTTTGTCTTTAGGCCACTTGGGTTTTATCTGTGCTTTGGTCTCAAATACTTCATCTGGGGTCAGGGAAAGGTCTACATAGGAAGAATGCCCACCAGCATACTCCTAAGCCAAATGCTATTTGCAAGCTGAGTGTGGGTCCCTAATGGCCCTTTAGGGATGTGTGAAGCCTCATAACATGCAGTACATGCATGTTTGTATTATTTAAGGTGACCAATGTGTATGTACAGGGTGAGTCATACATATAACAGATAATGACATTCATAGTGAAGGTCACCTTGGACCATTGGGGGAGTTGCCATTCCTGCTTGCCCACGTGTTTTATTAAAGCATATGTAAAGCATATGTAAAGCATATATAAAGATCATCAATGGATATTTGGGTGTTTACGTGCCTTTTTATTTACAATACAGCCCGGCATCAACCCTCAGCAAGTGTGGAAGCCTTATCCAGTTTGACCACACCGTCATTTTCCGTGCTGCCTAGGAGCCAGGACCAGATATATAGGGTAAGTGGACTTTCATGAATCTGCTGATGCACGTGAATGCACATGACTAATTAGCATAACTAAGATATTTATTGACCAAACTGAATCTTTTTTTGCACATGTCCCAACAGACCCACACACTGATGGAGGAAACCCAGGAGATGGAGGAGGATGCCACCTTGATGGGACCTTCACAACTGACCCCCCTGGAACATAATCTGCCACGGTTCCAACATGCTGCTGCACCAAATGCTCTGCAGCAAAGTGAAGCTGGCAGCATGCTGCCAGTCCATCGTAGGCAGCATGCAGAGACTGAGCCTTCAGTCCCCAGTGGTAGCTCTGCTGCAGAGGATTTGCCGAGCACATCTGCGACTCTTGCTCGCCCTAGACGTCCAGCATCTGCAGGCACTCAAACACGGGGAATTGGGAGACGTAGTCAGCAACGTCGACCAGTTTCCCTGGAGTCAGCGTGGCACCATGAGAGGCGTTTATTTCGCCAGGTGACTCAAAGAACCACAGAGCAGCTTACTGCACAATTAGATACATTAAATAATACATTCACTTCCATGCTGACAGAATTTAGGACGAGCAATGCCCCAGCGGTTTCTGGGTCCCGCACACGTACGCAAACGCGTAAGCATCATACCCAGTCATTAGTATTTAAAGGGTCCTGGACACACAGCTCATTCTCTTTGAGAGTCTCAACATGCCAGCTAAAAAACCAGTCGGGAAGGCCAAACCAGGCAATGAGGCCAGCAGCAAAATGCCACAGCGGCCTGAGGAGCCTTCTTCACGCCCAACCACTCGGTCACAAATACCAACGCCGAAGGTGCGGGAAATGCGCAGCCATAGTGGCCAGGCCAAGGCGACAATACCCACGAAGTCCGTTAAGCCCAAAACAACAAGCAAAGCAAAGGAGGCACCGGCACAGGTGGCAAGCAACTATCCATATGCCACATCGTTGCCTGCAAGTTCAGTGGCCCCCCAGGCAAGGACCTCAAGTCCATTTCCAAGTCCAGTCCATTCTTTATCCAGCCACCTGTCCAACATTTCAACACAACAGAGCCAGCCCAGAATGTCCCCCGAATTGCCTACATCCAGAGATGAGCCCGAACAGCAAGCAATAGGCCGGACATTGCGGCGAGGACAGTTGAGTAGCAGGTTTGGTGAGGCCCAAACTCTGGCACTGGCAAGTGTGCTGACCCTACATTATGACGAGCTATATGGGCGAAAATCCAAATCTACAAGCAAATTGCGAAAAAATAAAATCTTGGAGGAGCTCACCAGACAGGTCAATGCAGCAGGGGAGGAGCTTAAAGATGTGGAGGAGCAGATACAGCGCAAAATTTCTGACCTGAAGTATGCAACACGGAAGAAAGAAAATAAACGGCGCAATTACAGGTACATATTTGAGTTGTGCATTTGTCTGCTTCTTGTATTGTCAACAATTTCCTAAATTTGCAAACCTATATTTTTCAGCTTAAAAACTGGCGGAGGCTTCCCCACAAAATTACAGTTTACCCGAGCTGAGGAGATGGTGCTGTGGCTGATACATCCCGTGGCATTAGAGGGCCACTCGGGGCGACGGGACACGGACATCCCTACTATCCTGCAGGCTAGTAATGTTAGTGTGTATGTGAAATGTTTTAAACGTGTAAAATGAGGCTCACAGGCATATATGAACACATGCCCCTAGGGAGTGGCTTGTAGGGGAGGTTACAGTTTTAGCAAAAACAGAATTGCAGCCGAGTGTGGGAAGAATAAGTAATTTACTAGAAAGTAGAAATATATTATTTAGAAATGGTGGGAAATTATTTTGTAAGGGTTTGTGCTTTGCTAAAGATCATGGTTAAGGTCCGGTTTAACATGTCATCAAGGGGTAAAAACAGCCATAGGTTCAGACATTGACATACATATTCATAGGCATACATTGAAAAGTGAATTACATTATTTGCGTCAACTTACCAAGGAGCCATCCACCGTAGAATTCTCCAGACTCAAACTGACGGTACAATCCAGATCGTCGCAATATGTACGCGTCATGGGATGAGCCTGGAAACCCGGCGAGAACACTAAGGAACCGCATGTCCGGGGCCACCACTGCTTGGACATTCAGGGAGTGGCCCATTTTGCGGTTCCTGGGAAAAAAGAAAAACAACAAAAATTAGCAATGCTAGGTAAACTACTCAAACACTAACTCCTAACATCCTCCCAAAAACATGTTGGGCAATACAAATAACACAAAGTACCTAAGTATTTTTTAGCCCAAAAAAGGATATGTATGTTGGATCAACTAAAGATTACCTTGAAAATGACTAATTAAGGTCCACATGAAAAATGTTTGGCTTTGGCCGACATGAAAAACATTGATGAAGCTAAAGACGGCCAAATGTATCACATGAACAATTTACAAGGAGGGATTAATAGATATATAGTGTAAGCTATTTCACAGGGACAATTTACAAGGAGGGATTAATAGATATACAGTGTAAGCTATTTCACAGGGACAATTTACAAGGAGGGATTAATAGATATACAGTGTAAGCTTTTTCACAAGGACAATTTACAAGGAGGGATTAATAGATATACAGTGTAAGCTATTTTACAGGGACAATTTACAAGGAGGGATTAATAGATAGTTAAAATACAATTTATGTAAACTATATAAAAAAATGACCGATTGAACCTACCTATAGATGTACTCGTCGGCTGCTGGAGAGACCAATGCAACGTGGGTGAAATCAATGGCACCCATGACGTTGGGCATGTTGGCGATATTATAAAATGCCAGCTTAAGCGCGTTCCAGGCTACCATGTTGTCAGGAAAATAAATATATTTCTGACTAATGGTAGCCATGCCCTCCAAAAACTTGGATAGTGCGTGGCTCAGCGTAGGCTGGGACATCCCCACAGAGAGGGCACCCAGCCTCTGGAACGAGCCGTTCGCCAAAAATGGCAGGCAGCCAAGCATCTTGGTCATACCTGAAATTGCTTGCCCCTTCCTTGTGGTGCGGGCTAACCATGGCCGCAGCTCACTATACAACTTATGGAGAGAAGCGCGATTAAGTCTGGTCAGCTCGAACAGCTCAACGTTATGCATGCGATCGATATGCATGTGTCGCAGGTGCAACCTGGCCTCGGCCCTGCTGATACATTCAATCCCCATTAGCTGGAGTTGGTGATGTTCCTCCACAAACGCACAAAACATGCAGGCCGGTGGTCCCTCGGCAATCAGCTCTCTGCTTGAGACGGAAGCCCATACCAATAATGTAAGTTATCTCAACTAACGCAAAATATCAGATTTAGATGGGAAAATGATCAGAACTAACGCAAATGATCCGATTTACTTTCATTCGTCGAAAGCGCATATACGCATGAGCTCGAACGTACGAATGAAAATGCAACGAAAAAAACTAAAAAAAATGACAAACACACACAGACAGCTACGGAAGTCCAGACGAATGTGTCTATGAATCGAGGCTAATGTCCCACAAAAGAGAGCCAAGATCCTGTACAGGTTACACAAGGAGAAGGTGGACATTATATTATTTCAGGAGACCCACTTCTGTGTCGGAAGGTCGCCTGAGGTTAAAAATAAATACTACACTAGATGGTATCATTGCCCGAACCCGGTTGCTAAATCCAAAGGAGTATTGATTGCCATTCACAGAGGCACCCCTCTGGATCCGCTTGACTCAAAGGTGGACCCGAATGGGGGGAGAGATCTATACCCTGGCGAATATGTACTTGCCCAACCAGGATCAGGTGGGGGCAGGAGTTTTGTTCCTTCGCATCCTGGAGGGCTTCACGGAGGGAGTCATAGTATTGGGAGGGGACTTCAACTTAGCCCTGGACCCAAGGTTGGATACCTCGCAAGGTAAGTTGGCAATCCCCCAATCTAAACTAGCTACATTTAGAAAAGCCTTAAGCTCTCTGCAAGTGATAGATGTGTGGAGAGTCCTAAACCAAGGGGCGATAGACTACACATTCTTCTCACATGCATCCTACAGTAGGCTCGATTACATCTTCGTTAGCCACCACGCCCTGACTAGAGATCTGGGGCATCAATAGGCCCCATTATCTGGTCATACCATGCCCCAGTGTATCTTAATCTGCGCATTCCCAGGGGGGTGAGGAAGCAGTTTACTTGGAGGCTTAACGATAACCTCCTTAAGGACGTTTTGTGCTTAGCAGAGGTTAAGGACTCTATAAAAAAACACACACTTTTTTGGTGACCACCATGGGGCAAGACTTAAAAAGGAGAGAACGCATCAAATCCAGGCCACCTTAGATCATATCTGGTCCCTTGAGCAGTCCCATAAAAACACGTCCTCTAATGAGGATCTACTGAAGTTAATTGAGGCTAGAGAAGCATTAAAGAAGCTTTATGACCAGAGCTACCTTAAATATAGGGATAGATGTAAAGCAAGGTTTTAGGAGTTTTCCGATAAATGTGGGTAGCTATTGGCCAGATCTCTTCATCCCAGACAAGACTTGACATATGTCCCAGTTGTTAAGGATAGGGAAGGATGGGAACTCCACAAGCCTAATCAGATAGCCAACGAGTTCTGGAGGTTCTACACGGACCTTTACAATATAGAGAGCTGCTGGGATTCTCTCCCCACAGAGGAGTTAGATGGGCGTATAATGACTTGTGTAGAGGAGACCGCAATTCCCCACCTGTCAAGCGAGGTTGGGGAAGCTCTGGATAAACCCTTTGAGGTGACGGATGTGGGAGCGGCCATCGGGACGACCCCCCGGGGAAAGAGTCCATGCCCAGACGGGTTCACACCGAGGTTCTACAAGGAGCTGGGAGGGAAGCTGGCCCCCTTCTTGACCAAAGTGTTCAACAGTATATCTGAAACATGCCCCTTCCCCAAGCAAGCCTTGGAGGCACACATATCCGTCATCCCAAAGCCCAAGGACAAGACACTAATCGGAAATTATAGACCAATCTCCCTAATAAACGTAGACATCAAGATCTACGCGAAAATTATAGCTAATAGATTACAAGAGCCCCTGGTGGAGGCCATTGATAGAGATCAGGTGGGATTTGTGAAGGGGAGAGAGGCTAGGGACAATACCTCAAAAACAATTAACCTAATGCACTATGCACAGTCCCAGTCTATTCCGTCCTGTCTGCTTGCGGTGGATGCCGAAAAGGCATTTGACAGGGTGCATTGGAGATTTCTGCGGGCGGCATTAGTACAGCTGAGGATAGCCCCGACCTACTGGGGAAAATTATTGCTCTCTACGGTGGCCCCACAGATAGAGTCAGGGAAAATAGGTTATTGCCATCCCCACTTTCCATCGGCAATGGTACACGTCAGGGATGCCCCCTTTCCCCACTGTTATACGTAATCGTCATGGAACACCTGGCGCAGGCCCTGAGAGCAAACCCCACAATTAAAGGAATCCCTTGTGGCGGGAGGGAGTGCAAACTTTCCTTGTTTGCTGACAACCTCCTGTTATATACCTCATCCCCACACATCTTCCTGCCTTCTATAATCAAGGAATTTGAAAGATTCAGCCATCTGAGTAATTTTCTTTTACAAAAATTTTATTAAGTTTTACAGGTGTCATACATTACAAATGACAATTATGTAAGAACTGGATGGAAGTGCATATAAAGGTCAAGATACTCAAAAAGATAGGATATGCTTAGTAAAGGTTACAGACTGGTAAAAGTAGCTTAAGAGACATCCGCTTACCCGTAGGTGTTGACTATGCTGTAATATTTATAGATAATACGCTGCGGTATCCAATAAAAATTCCCTTGTCGTACTAACGCAGCTGATGGTAACTGATCAAGAGAAGCTTATGGACGAAACACTAAGTTGTCCAGCACTTAGTCAGCCTATACCGTCACATATCATTACTATCTCTATGTAATCACTAAAGGTACTAAAGGAGACAAAGAGAAGAGAGGAAAAGCAGACAGGAAGAGAAAGAGAGGGGTAGAAAAGGGAGGGGGAAGAGAAACTCTGGCAGTGTATGGACATATACTTCCTGCATAGCAGGGCGTTCTAGACAGGGTGTATCGGGTCTGTTTGGTTTCGAGCTAACCCTATAAAATCTATCCAGGGGGACCAGGTCTCAAGATATTTGTCGTAGGTGTCATTCTTTATGGCTGTCATTTTTTCATTACTCATGGTGTCTAAAATTTTGTTCTGTATTTCCGGCCAGGGAATATTCGGGGACTTCCAGTTCCTAGCAATAGTGGTCTTGACTGCAGCAAAGATTTACTGGGCTAATTTCCATTCAGATTTGTTCAGGGTGCTAGGTTTATGCGACATAAGAGCTTCCCAGATATCCCCTTTAATGGTGGTGTGCAAGACATCGGATAATAATTGGTACGTTTTATCCCAGATAGCTTTGGCTATGGGGCAATACCACCAGATATGTGCCATTGTCCCTAGGTCCTGACATCCTCTAAAATATTGTGGCGGGGTAGAAGCAGAGAAGCTGTGGATTCGGACTGGGGTGTAGTACCATCGAAATAATACTTTATATGCATTCTCCAGTACCACTGTGTTGCTGGAGGCTTGGTCCCAGATTCTCTGCCAGCCGTCTCCGTCTTTGGACATGCCCAGCTCTTTTTCCCAAGCTATCATATAATTATGTTTAAAGGTGGGCGGCTGAGTCACCAGCACATCATATAAATAGGAGATCAGGCCGCTCTTAAAATGGTCCCTGATACACCTGGTTTCAAAATCTGTACTCCGATATGGAGGGGGAGCCCTTTTCAATAGTGTTTTGATGAAATGCTGGAGCTGCAGAAACCGAAATGTTTCCGCTGGAGGCCTATTTTCCTCCGGCCCAAAGTCTTGAGGACTCCTCATCCCTCTCGGGGCACAGAAGCCGTCCACTGTGATATAGTTATTTTGGGTCCACCACTTGAAGTTGGCGGAGTGCGAGACGCCCGGGGGGAACAGCGGGCTCCCAAGTATAGGGGAAGCTGGTAAGTGAGGGCAGGTGAAGTCACTGCTGACTCTGTCCCAGATTGATAAGGAGAATGACAGGATTGGAGGAAGTGTCTTTGGTCTCAATTCCCTAGGGGTCCATAATAATGCTGCTGGAGAAATTGGGCTGCAGCTCACAATATCATTCAACACCCAATGAGGTTTATACCTTGGTGCGTGGAGCAAGACTAATGGTGCTATCTGGGCTGCTATGTAATATTTATGGATTGATGGAAAGGACAGGCCTCCTTTTTCCTTTTTACAAAACAGGGTTGATTTGTTCACCCTTGGTTTATTCTTATTCCAGATGAACGACAAAAATTTCTGCTGTAATAGGTCAAGGGTGGGCCTGGGGACTGGAATAGGTAGGACCCTAAAAAAACATAAGATTTTGGGCAATATAGTCATCTTAAGGGCTGCTATGCGGCCTAGCCACGACAGCCTGACAAACTGCCAAGCATGAAATAAAGTATCTAGCGATTTAAGAGCTCCCGGGTAGTTTGCCTTATACAGATCTCCGCTGTTAGCTTAATCCCCAGATATGGCAGCCTCTGAGTCCATTGCCACGAAAAGTTCTGTGTGATCATCTGCTTGGTATGACTAGCAAGTGAAACATCCAGAGCCATGGACTTGGACGTATTCAGGTTAAGGCCAGATATTTGACTGAACCCATCAAAGACCTTGAAAGCATTAGGGGCTGAGACGTGGGGATGACATCAGCAGCATCATATCGTCAGCGAAGAGGGATATCTTATGTTCTTGGGAGCCAAAAGGGATACCTTTAATTGAGGAATTTTGTCTGATTTTCTGCGCTAGTGGTTCTAGGGCCAGGACAAATAGGATGGGAGACAGAGGGCAACCTTGCCTGGTGCCCCGCTGAATAGGGAAATTAGGCGACATGAAGCCTGAGTATCTAACGTGGGCAGCTGGTTTGGAATACAAGGCAGAGATCCAGGATAGAAACCCAGATCCAAACCCCCATTTATCTAGGGTGAATTGGAGATATTGCCAGGAGATGGAGTCGAAGGCCTTCTCCACGTCAAGGGAAAGGAGCATGGCTTCAATACCCTGAGACTTAACCCTATGCAGGAGCTGCATTATCCTTCTAACTCCATCTCCTGCCTGCCTTCTGGGGATGAATGCCACTTGATCTTTATGGATGACGTCTCCTAAGAATTTATTTATTCGGCTCGCCAAGATTTTGGTGAGGAGCTTTAGATCAATATTCAAGAGCGAGATGGGTCTATAGTTTTCCCATAGTTGCTGATCTTTCCCAGTCTTTGGGATCATTACGATCGAGGCTTTTAACATTTCAGGGTCCATGGGATTCCCATCTTTTATAAAGTTGAATAGCCTAGCTAGTCTCGGGGCGACCACAGGGGCTAGCTTCTTATAGAAGAGAGCAGTAAAGCCGTCAGGCCCGGGCCTCTTACTATTTTTCAAAGTCTTGATTGCCTCTAAGACCTCCTCTGATGAAATGTTTTCATCTACTAGTTCCCTCTGGGCTTCCGAAAGTACTGGGATCTTTATGTCATCAAAGAAAGTTTGGGCTTGCTGGACACGTAGGGAGGGAGGAGCCTTGTATAGGTCTGACAGGCCTGCAGAGAATTCGTCCACTACCGCCTGAGGGTTACTGGTCGTAGTGCCCAGTCTAGTTTTAAGCCTCACGGGGGGAGTGTAGGGGTCCTGACACTTAAGCTGGGACGCTAACAGGGTCCCTGTTTTATTTGCCGAGGTGTAGTATCGATGACAGGATTTTTTATAACGCCACTCCGCTTGGTCAGTCTGTAATAGATTTAATTTAGTCCTGGACGTTTCCATTTGGCGGAGGTGCTTGGAGTTGGGCAATGATTTAAAGGTCTGGACATCTTTTTCATATTGCGCCTGCAATACTGCAGCCAGAGCTACCCTCTCCTTTTTTTTCCTGGAGGCTAGGGCAATAAAATGGCCTCTCATGACAGCCTTAAATGCTCCCCAGACCATGGGAGGCGGGGTGGCCTGGGACTCATTAGTGTTAAAATATTCAGTAGCTTCCTTACTGGCCTCCTCCACTAGTCTCCTGGATGACAATAAGGAATCGTTAAGTGTCCATGCAGAGGGGTTAGGTTTGGAAGCTAGGGAATTGCAAGATATGGCTACTAAGTCATGATCTGACCATGGGATCGGATAGATTTTAGTTAGCCCTATCTGTGGGAGCAGAGAGGGTTGGATGAATATATGGTCGATTCTAGTAGATATTCTGTGCGGGGCCGAGTAGTGAGTATAATCTTTTCTATGCGGATTTCGGTCTCTTCAGGGATCGATCAGGCCAGCAAGGGAGATCATATCTGTGAACCTCTTGCTTTCTAGAGCTGTCTGAGCGTTTGGGGGGAGGGACCTATCCAAAGCTGGGTTCAACGTCAGATTAGAATCACCGCACATAAATAGGGATCCTCTACCCTGGGATTTCAACAAGGAGCACATTTGTGACAAAAAGGGTGTCTGTTTATCGTTTGGGGCATAATGAGTAAGAAAAGTTACCTCATTGTCCTGCAGGGTGCCTTGCAGCAGGAGGAACCGACCATCTGGGTCCGCGACTTGTTTGGTACAGGTGAAGGGAATACCCCGTCGGAAAGCGATGAGGACTCCCTTCCGTTTACTCTGGCATACTGCTTGGAAAAAAAGGGGGTATTTAAAATGCAAAAGTTTTGGTGTGGAGGAGGGGGTGTAGTGGGTCTCCTGCAGACATACTATATCCGCATGTATGGAATTAAAGAAGGTAAAAGCTCTAGATCTTTTGTTGGGTGAGTTTAGGCCTTGAACATTGAGTGATACTATGTTTAGTGGCTTAGTCATGGTCCGAATAGAAAGGTATCTCTGATGTAGTAGGACCCACTGTCCTACCAGAGGTTCTAGGGACGGGGTGGGAAAAAGGGGGGAGGGAGGAGAGGGAGGGAAAGAACAGAAAAGGTAGGAAGAAAGAAGACAAGACAAGACACATACTACAATGAATACAAAGATAACATTTTTGGTTCGCAACCAATTGTGCAAGCTTAACAGTCCGAAATTCTGGGAAAAATGTTCCCATTTTCGGAATTGAGGGCGTACCAGTAAAGGGTCGGGAGGTCCCACTGGTATGTAATCAGAGCAGCTAACTAGATAAAAGTGCTATAACTTTTTCAAATATGATAAACTGAGCGGGCAACAAGTCATGTTAAAACATTCCCCTAATGGGTTCACTACAGATCTCAATTCCATCCGCCTTCCCCCACAGGCAGAAGCAGGAAAACAGCCCCGCACATAGCATAGCTCAGCAGGTGCAATCACCGTTTGCAGCCAGTGGCCGTATGTGGATCTCAAGGAGCAGATTTCCATCAGTGAAACCTACCTCTACCAGCAGGGGACGGCGGGAATCTTACAAACCCCTATATAAATGGCATAACTATGTACATGAAAAATTCACTAGGCGGAGAATAAAGGCAAAATAGGGACCCGCAAGCAGTTCTCCAGGTGCCAGGTTGCGCACAGTGCTTCGAGCGGTCCCACGTCCGGCAGCCTTCCTGACGAGTTTGGAGGGGATCTGGGTAGTATGACTCAGGCCCCAGATCGTCCAACTACACCAGGGCATGTGGCGCCCTGTAGGGAGAAGCCAGTAGACAGTCAGTGTCAGACAGATGCAGGCAGGTATAGAAAAATAAAAAGGGGAGGAGGAGGTGCTGACACCTCAGCTCTTTGTGACCGGGTGAAACATTTGGGAAAGCAGGCGTTTCATAGCTGGGGTGTGCCTTGCCTGTGCATTTTGCTTCGGTGATGGTGTGATCTGCTGGTTATTTCTATACCCCGGTCTAGGGGTCCTCGGGGTGGTGGGAAGCGAGGAAGTCCCTGTATCAGAATCTGGGAGTTTCATATCCATCGCTTTAAATCTCTCAATTAGCTCCGTTGGGGTGGAGACTTGCACAGTTCTGCCTTGGTGCATGAAGGATAATTTAAAAGGGAATCCCCATCTATAGCGGATCCCCCGATCTTGAAGTGATTGGAGGTAGGGACGGAAAGCTCGTCTCTTTTGGATTGTGATTTGTGACAGGTCTGCATAGATTTGGTATCTCTGGTTCTGGAAGGTGAGAGGTGCCTTCTCCCTAGAGGCCTTCAGGACCGCCTCTTTGGTCTGATAATAATGAAAGCGAACAATTATGTCGCGTGGCGGGCCCTCTACAGGTCGTTTGGTCAGTGCCCTGTGCGCCCGGTCCAACTCCAGCCTGTCAGCCGGGAGATCAGGGACAAGGTCCCGCAGCAAGGCTGTTATGGTGCCCACTGGATCTTCCATGGTTTCTGGAAGGCCTCGGAATCTGAGGTTTGACCTCCTGTTCCTATTTTCCAGCTCTTCATTCTGGGAGTTAAGGGAATTAATTTCTTCCTGGAGCTGATCCAGAATGTTTTTGTGCTCATCTAAGACTTGTGTAACATCGTCCATACGGGACTCCAGGGCGTCAGTGCGGCCGCCTATGTCTCTTATTTCTTTAAGGAGAGTCTCAGTATGTCTGGCTGTTACAGCTGTAACCTCCTCTCTTACTATAGATCGGAGCTGGGACAGCAGTGGCTGGGCATCAAGAGAGGGCTGTGCAGCATTATCAGGGGCAGGGGGGAGATGTGGCCAGCTGTCTGAAGAATCAAGAGAGATATCATCTCCACTCACCCTCTCAGCTTCCTCCCTGTTGGACCCCGCACGTGTCTCCTCTCCTCCTCTGCTCACACAGGCAGGTGCTGCGGCCGCCATCTTGGTTCCAGGGGCCGCCGTCTTTCTCCTCTCCGTCTGGGCCTTCTTCCTGCCCGGGGCTGCACTCATCCCTCCTCCGCTGAGCCCCCACCTCTTCACCGAACAGGGGATGTCGTTAAGGTTAGTGCTCGGGCTGTAGATAGCTGCTAGGACCTCCCGATCGTGCAGAGCCGTCTCAGCCTGCGGCCATTCGTCACGGTCACGCGCGCGCGCCCCCCCATCTGAGTAATTGTAAAGTTAACTTTACAAAAACAGAGGCCCTAAACATTTCCCTCCCCAATGATGTTCGCCAGCTCTTGCAAACGAACTTCCCCTTCAAGTGGCAGAGGGAGTCCATTAGGAACTTGGGAGTCCAGCTTCCTACAGACCTGGATAGCCTATATAGGTTGAACTATGCCCCGCTCCTTTTCAAAACCCTGGAGGGGCTTAAGTCGTACAATAAAATACAGTACTCTTGGCTGGGACGCATAAATATACTCAAGATGGATATCCTGCCACGTTTCCTCTATGTATTTCAAGCTATCCTTATAGTATCAGACAGGGGCTTCTTTGGAAGCCTGAGGACGGCCTTTATAAAATTTGTGTGGAATGCCAAGAAACCAAGAATTAGTTACTCGGTTCTAACAAGGCCCAAGGGAGAGGGGGGTGTCGGTCTTTCAGATCTCAAGAGGTATCACGCGGCAGAGATCCTAGTTAGGCTATCTGATACAACAAAACAATCAAACTTTGGGTGGATATTGAAAATAGTGCCTCCCCTCTGAGTCTCACGGCGCTTGCATGGATAGAACCCCCTTCAAGACCCAAAAAGCATAGCCTGAATGTACTGATGCGATCCCTGTTGACCCTATGGGACTCTTTGCTTAAGAAGGAGCGGCTATCGCAAAGGCCGGGACCACTTACACCACTGTTTGATAATCCCTCTTTCCCCCCAGGAGTGAGGATAAGTAAATTCCTAATCTGGGACAAATTACAAGAGACCAGGCTCAGTGATACCTTGCAGAGTAACAACCCCCCAAGCCTGCAGGAACTTCAGTCTCAGGGTCAGGGTGAGAGTCTGTTATGGCTCCTTTACCGCCAGCTCACTGCTTTCCTCTGTTCCCACTCCCCGATGACCTTACTTTCTCAGCCCCTGACCCCTTTCGAGAGAATCTTGAGGTCTGACTCTTGCCCATGCCCTGCTCTTGTCTATTAGGTCTTGCAGGCAGAGGAGGGCTCTACTGAGAGGCCTGGGTTTGTTAGGAGGTGGGAGTTGGAGATGGGTCGGGAGCTGGGGGCTAAGGATTAGGAAAAGTCTTTTACACTGACCCATAAGCTCTCTTTGGCATGTAAGGCTCAGGAGAAGAATTACAAGATATTGGCTCACTGGTAAAGGTGCCCAGTTGATCTTGTTAGATTTGGGGGGGTCGACTCGGGCACATGTTGGCGGTGCGAGAGAGCGGAGGGTACCATAATACATATCTGGTGGAGTTGCCCCCAGATAAATAGGTCCTGGAACCAAGTGCTCTCGGTGTATAAGTTCCTAACTCTGGAGAGTGTACCGAATGAACCTCAGATTACTCTGCTGTCCATGCTGCCTGGGTCGATCTCAGCCACAAAGACACTTACTAACGGCAGCCAGATCGGTAATCCCTCGACATTGGCATTCCCAAAACACTCCAAGCATCCTAGAGTGGCTACAGGAAGTGGAGAATATCAGGAGAATGGAGGAGCTGGTGTTGGAAGGCGAGGAAGATGGGAGGCAGAGATTCAACACGACTTGGTTGATCTGGCTGATGTCCCAGAACACACCGGAATTTCGGGCAATGCTTTCATCAATGTAGACAGATAAGAGCTGGGACCCTTGGCGGAAAGTGGCTGTAGAAAAGACATGAGCAGTTCCAGCGGGGGAGGCCAGGGCTGCCAGATCCCCCTCGCCACCAACCCTCTGTGCCCATTTTTCTTGCCATGTTTCCCCCTTCTCTATTCTCTATTCCTTTCTTCTTCTTTTCGTTCCAAATGTCTTCCCTCCGCTCATTTACCTTTGTCTCAATGTCGTTGGTCTTCTGGATTTTCTACTCCACTCCTTTCTTAAAAGCACACATAGGGAACCTAAACCCCTAAAGTGAGTGTGTTCCGCCTCTCAGAACCCCAGGACAACCCGGTCTTGCATGGATCCAGGGGAGTGGAGGGGGGAGAGACACACGAAGGGGGTATGCTGCTGGTGTTTTAGAAAGTAGAAAGGTGCCCCTCCTACGATGTTCAAGATGACTGTAGAATACTATTTAGATATTATTGTATTGGGGTAAACGAGTAAATGAGAAAAAGCTGTACATTTCTATTGCTGTATGTGACATTTTATTCCTTTTTACTTTTACTTGTACTTTTGTTTGTATCTTATATTTATCTTTTCAATAAAAACATATTGAACAAAGAAGATGGGTCTCATAGCCTCAGCTGTTGAGAAGGGGTGTTGGAGAAACTGTACAACAGACTTCCAGCTTAGTCTATGCTGAAGTTACTTTTGCTAGATTTACTGCAGTTTAGAGCTATGAAAAGGTATGACACTTAATGGCACTGTGACCAATGCTCAACTGTAGAGTCTATGCATTTTACTGCTGTGTTATTTCTTGCAATTTCAGTTTCTCTATGGCTGGAACTTCCTTTCTCTTTCTGTCTGTGTTTAGCCACCATGTAAGGTGACATTCACTTACTGCATTCATGTTATACCACTAATGTCTATCTGGATTACGACTCTGCTGCACCCAGCACTAGCACTCTGCAACAACAACATGTGTCCAATGCTCCATCTCCCTCTCAGGGGACATAGGGCAGCAGACTTGTGTTTGCAGGGATCTTCTCATTATCATAATAATACTACTGTAACTGTGTCCTTTAAAGCAGAACAAAACTCCAGATTTAGGCTTTCTAGACTCTAACTTCTAACTCTGGAAAATCCCAAACTGCATGTGAAGCTCCCCAGTTCGCCCAGTAAAACTCACTTCTCCTCACTCCAGCAGCACATGTGCGGGCTCTTGTCCAATCAGAGCTCCTTGCCTTGTTTACATAATTCAGTAGGTGGCCCTGATTAATTTTGGGGAAGCCAGTGGCCGGGCCTAGGATCTTTAAGATTCCAAAGCCAGCCAAGGTGGGTTTTGTTCTGCTTTAAAGTCAACCACTCAACAATTACTGTTCTTTTGTATCTTAGCTAAGCACAGCTCCAGAACTGTGACTTTTGCCTCCCATCCGTTACAGCTAGCAGTTAGTTAAAAGCTGACACAAGTGTTTACATAGTGTCAGTATTTTTTCAAGTACATCTTTTAGGAAAATGGCGATTACAGGCTGTGATGCATGCATCAACAATGCTCACAGCAATACAAACAGCAGGCCAATTTCGCTAAGCATTTGTAAGAAAAGAAAAAGTAAGGGTCATTAGAGCAGAAGTTTATCTAGATGCTGAGATCTTTTAATGTTAGTAGCTGTCTGTAAAAATCACAATACAATCATGGTGGTAGCAGCTGTCCTTTTGCACTTCCTTGAATTCTTTTGGAACTAAACATTTTAAATTATTTAGTCTAGTTTCACAAATTTGCACTCTTAAAACATTTGAACATTCTTATTGGAATTTTGCAAAAGTTAAAGAGGATCAATAAGAGAAATCTCATAGTAGCATATTTTAGCATGTTCTGCATGTTATTGTTACTATCTGATGAAATATGTTACTTTGCATATCATACTAAAGGAACACATTGATCCAAACTTCCTAAGGTGAACATACATTTTTGTACAGAAGAATCCTGCTGTTAGGAAAAGAATGTTAGGTTCACTTAAACCACCTCCCTAGGGGCATCCTGATTTATCCTCTTGCACCCATCGGGTTTGGTGGGGAGTGCTGGCTGGGGTTTCTGCATTGTATGCCCTTCTTTTTTACTAGCCAAATCTGCCGGAGTGTGTGTGTGTGTGGGGGGGGGGGGGGGGTAGGCTTCACCTCATAGTGTACTTTAGATAACCTTTTATAGGGCCTAAGTCCTTTTTTAATTTAGGCCCTCTTTACAACAGCACATGTGATGATAATTTTGTGGGGTTCAAAATTGCAAATACTCTTGAATTACTTTTTTATTTGATTTTTAGATATGTATTTATGTTGTTGCCAATTGGGAATGGCAAAAGAAGGGGCGGCACTGACTCAATACTTATAAGGGTGTATCATTATATAGGTGCAGTGCTCCGTGGGGTAAATCCCAGTAAGTAAACCAAACAAGGGGAGTGGTCCCCAACCACCCCCAAATCTCCACCCCCAGAGACTGGCACTTGCACTCAAAATATCAAAATATCATTAATTTATTATAATTAATCCATTAAAAACATAGTTTTAAAAACAAATATACTGTGCCATAACTTTGTTGCGCCACCAGGGGGAGCACCAACTCTGACTCTACCTACACATTTGGGTCGATTCAAAGAAACATGTAACAGCTTTGATTTAGGTGCCGATCATCCTATTTTTCCCGAACGCTCGTGCGCTCGTATGAACTTGCGAGTGATTCTATAAGCTAATACGTTTCTATCCTAAAATGTACGTCCGTTCGTATGGCAGTTCGGGAATCAGACCTATGTCAGTTTCCATCCTGAATTTTCCGTTTCATTTCTCAGGTTGCAACATTGGTTTTGCCCTTTTTCCTTTTTTGTCTGGACGTAAATCCTTCTGATCTTGCGGCTGCGCACTACAAACTTACCTCATTAAAGTGCATTCTAAATATTTGTTTTTTTATTTTTCTTTATTTCATTCATTTTGTAGTAACCAACCATTAATGAATGCATTTGCATAAGTAAATCTTACTTTGTTTAATTTTTAGTTAACTTGCATTTTTTACTTGTGGATTTAATTTTAATATTTTGGCTTCAAATGGTACAACTTAAAATTTTTTGTGTGGTTACCCACACCCTCTACATACAGATTGCTCTCAAAAATTAAAAAACACCCAGCAACTTCTGCATGTTATGAGTCTAGAAACAGCCAAGATGGCGGGTCAGGTATTATCGGGCAGCCTGCAAACAGAAAGGGCCTTGTGACTGTGTTGCTCTGCATTCTTTGATTTCTGACCTTTCCGTGCCCCCAGCTCTGCTGTGTCTGTGCAAAATACAGCAGTAACCCACATCCTGCACTTTATCCCGCTCTCCTCTCCTCAGTAAGTGTGATGCATCTGACCAAAGATGAGCTAAAATAATTAAACAAAGCAAAGGTAAACAACTACACCAATAAATTCAAACTAAAAATATTATTCTAGTACATCAATTTAAAAATAAATAACAAAGGACATACGTTTCTTTAATTAACGCAAATATATGGATGTATTGCAAAATAAAGGTTTACATGCAAAGGACTAATTAAGGTCCACATTAAAATGCTTTTATAAGGCATACATGAAATGTATTGAATCAGGTATGCATTGCCATACAATTTATGGCCTCGGCCATGCTGATACATGCAGTTCATTGGAGCTCAAGACGCGCAGACTCCTCCACATAGCCAAAAAACCTGTTCAAGAACAGCAATCCGACTGCTAAAAGGTGTCGGCAGTGGCTTTCTTTTAAAACGTATTTAGAGGTTGGAAAACTGCTCTCTGAATTACATGTAAACACATCCGATTATCCTAAGTTTTACGTTTTGATCCTAAGTTTTACGTTTTGATCCTAAGTTTTAGGTTTTGATCCTACAATTTAGGAACGAACTTCCGATGATCGTAAGAGCATATACGAAATCGTACGTAGGCTCGTGCGAGTCGGAAATGGCCAAAAAAACAGGAAAAAATGACTAACACCCACCCAAACTTACGATTCTCGATCCGAAATCAATTAACTTTTGCTCTTTGAATCGAGGGGATTGTGACTGTTTCTAAACCTATCTACCACATAAAAATATATAAATAAATTAATTAACAAAGTGTCTGTGCTTTTAAAGTGCATCCATCTCAGCAGAACAATGACTTACACGCTTTAATCAGTGCAGAGTAATAAAAACCCAATTAAATTGAGGAGTGCAATAACACAAATAAAACAAGTAAGAGAAAAAGTTCTTACATACACAGAGTGTAGAATGGCCCCCCCGGGGCTATGACCCACACGTTTTGAGTCCTTACGACTCTTGTTCACTGCCAGTCATTAATGCTTCCTCTCCGCCCCGTCATTGACGGAAGGTATGTGGCACCAAGGTACCTGGCCTTGGTGCAGTAAAGCCGTGGAGTTTGTTTCCCAGCATCAGTTGCTAATGGCAGTCTGGTGCTGAAGTTTTAGTATAGCCAAAAGGCTAACCAGGGACGGTTTTACTGGGATGGAGTAGAGCAGGGTGGGGCTCTATCCCCTACCCAGGTCCGGGTTTTACAGGCCGCATAAATAGCCTGGGGAGTCAGCTGTGGGGGGGGGGGTGTCTGGAGCTGACGTGTGAAGTGGGCCTGGCTGAAAACTCCTGTGCAGGCTGGCCTATCTGATTAGTTTCTGCTGTATTTTCCTGAAAAGGAGATGTAACCCAAAAAGACGTTCTGTTTATGGATTTTGTGTGAATAAACACGGATTTTAATTTGGTAGAAGATGTGGGCAAAACAGTGAGGCCATTGCTAGGAGCAACCGACGGAAAAGTTTATTTTTTTTTGATGTCCTACATTAAGCCTGCCAAGCTGTTACCTGTGACCGCAGACAAAATGGAGGCTGTCGTAAAAGCGCTCATAGAGGTGAATCTGCAGCAGCGCGAGCAGCAGCAGGAGACCAACCAGCTTCTGTTACAACATGTGATGGCGTTGGAAGCTGCAGGAGCACTCACAAGTGTCCTGATGCCCGGAAAGCTGTTCGCATAACGATTATGAAAATGACCCCTTCGGATGATGTCGAGACCTACCTGGCGGTGTTTGAAAAGGTGGCTGCAAGGGAGAAGTTGCCTCGTGACCAGTGGGCTGACGTCATCGCTCCCTTTCTGGCATCTGGACCCCAGCAGGTGCTGTTTGATCTTCCAGACGACCAAGCCGCTGATTACCCGACTCTGAAGGGTGAGATACTGGCCAGACTAGGGGTGAATGTGTGGATTCGGGCTCAGCGGGTGCATCAGTGGAGCTATCAGTCGGCAGAGCCCGCCAGACCCCAATACTATAAACTGCTGCACATGCTGCAAAAATGGCTGCAACCAGGGATATTAAGCCCCACTGCCATGTTGGACCACTTGCTGGCGGACATGTTCTGGAGAGCGTTACCACATGCTCTCCAGCACTGGGTTGGCCAGGTGTCCCCCAGCAACGCTCTAGAGATGGTGGACCTAGTAGAGCGATATGAGGCCACCAGGAACTTGCAAGGGGGTGCTACAGGAACAGATTCAGGGAAACCCTGGAGGTCCCCGCCCCAGCCCAGGCGAGTGGTGTCCCCTAAACCTCCTCAGGACCTACCCCCCAAAGTCCCTGCCCCGATGTTGTGTTGGGGGTGTAAGGAGCCGGGACATATCAGAGGCAATTGTCCCCACCAGGGGGAGCCCATGGACATGAACTTTGGTTACCGCCCCTCAATGTATGGCAGGAGACTGTGTGCCGCCGGTGTCCCTGAGGTTGTGGGGAAAAATCACCTCTGTCAGGTGAAGGTGGGGGATACCCTGGCTGTGGCCCTTCTGGACTCGGGGAGTATGGTTACCCTGGTGAGACCTGCCATGGTACTGCCCGATGAATACACGGGACGGAAAACTGGGGTCTTGTGCATACATGGGGACTTGAGAGATTATGCCACAGCACAAGTGACTCTAACCACCGTGTCCGGCAGCTGGATCCACGAAGTCGCCATTGCCGCTAAATTCCCGTATGAACTTATTATTGGGAAAGACTTTCCGGGGTTCATGTCACTATGGACCAAGCTGGGAGTTCCGGAAACCCGCGAGGCGGGTGTGTCCCCAATAGACTGGCCCTACTTAGGGGTGACCCCGGAACCTTGGGAACCGGAGTCAGAAGCGACAATGGTAGGGGTGACCGCCACTATGGTGGAAGGGGGGGAGTCAACCCCACTGAGTGTTATGGTAGGAGATGTGGAAGATTTGTCAACAGGTCCAGAGTTGGCAGATCTCCATGTCTCCACGGGTAGTTTTGGTACAGCACAACACCAGGACCCGACCCAATCTCGGGCCTGGGAGAATGTACTTGATTTAGAAGGTGAACCACAACAGTTAAGTTAAGTTTTCCTCGCTTTGTGGTTCACCCGGGTATGCTGTACCGGGTAAACAAGGTACATGAAGAGGTTGTGGAACAGTTGGTGGTACCCAATCCTTATCGCAAGCTTGTGTTGGATTTGGCCCACCAACATGTTCTAGGTGGACACCTAGGCCAGCAGAAAACCCAGAACTGAATTCTTCAACAATTCTACTGGCCCAGTGTGTACAAGGAGGTGGAGAGATATTGTGAGTCCTGCCCAACATGTCAGATAACCAGCCCCCAGCCTCATTACCGTAGTCCCCTAGTTCCTTTCCCAGTAATTGAGGTGCCCTTTGATTGCGATGGATCTGGTGGGTCCAGTGCCAAAATCCGCTAGAGGGCACCAACATATTCTGGTAGTCTTGGACTATGCCACGCGGTATCCCGAGGCAATGCCCCTGTGACACACCTCAGCCAAACTCATTGCTAAGGAGCTTATGGAAATGTTTTCCCGAGTGGGTATACCTAAAGAGGTCCTGACGGATCAAGGTACCCCTTTTATGTCCAAGGTAATGAAGGAGCTCTGAAAGTTGTTGCAGGTGAAACAATTGCGGGCGTCCGTTTACCACCTGCAAACGGACGGCCTGGTAGAAAGGTTTAACCAAACTTTAAAAACCATGTTAAAACGGGTGGTCGCCAAGGATGGGAAGAATTGGGACTTGCTTCTGCCCTATCTGATGTTCGCAGTGGGAGAGGTGCCCCAGGCCTCCTACTGGGTTCTCGCCCTTCGAGCTCTTATATGGTCGGCATCCTCGGGGCCTGTTGTGTATAGCCAAGGAGGCTTGGGAACAGCAACCCACACCTCACAAAAGTGTGGTAGAGTATGTTACTCAGTTACAGGAATGGATAGAGACCGGGTTGCCGCTGGTGAGGGAACATATGGAGGCAGCACAGCGGGCCCCAAGTAGGGTTTATAACCAGCAGGCTAAGGTACGGAACTTTAACCCAGGTGACAGGGTTTTGGTTCTGGTGCCCACAGTGGACAGTAAATTTTTGGCTAGGTGGAAGGGTCCCTCATGGTGGTTGGAAAAGTTGGGGAAGTGACTTACAAGGTACATCAGCCCGGGCGGAGAAAGCCAGAGCAGGTGTACCATGTAAACCTGCTAAAGCTGTGGAAAGACAGAGAGACCCCTGTGGGTGACAGTCCCCGACCAGGTATGTTGGTGTGGAGCTTCCCGTCCCTCAGTCTGCTGTTAGAGAAGCAGCAGTCGAGGTGAGAGCTCACGACAACCTCTCCACCAAACAGGCCCACCCTGGGCGCACTTCTGTCATCCAACATGACGTTGTCACGGAACCTCAGGTCAAGATCCGGTTGAAGCCTTACCGAGTACCTGAGTCCCAGCGACAAGCTATTGCGGAAGAAGTGCAGCAAATGCTCAGGTTAGATGTGATTGAAGATTCAAAGAGTGAGTGGGCCAGCCCAATAGTCTTGATTCCCAAGCACGATGGTACGTTGCGGTTCTGTAACGATTTCCGCAAACTTAACGAAGTTTCCAAGTTTGATGCCTACCCTATGCCCCGAATAGATGAGCTTATTGAGAAGCTAGGCCAAGCCTGGTATTTTTCTGTTTTGGACCTCACAAAAGGGTACTGGCAGGTACCCTTGACTAAGTATGCCAAAGAGAAAACAGCCTTTATCACACCAGAGGGACTGTTCCAGTACAAGGTATTACCCTTTGGTTTACATGGCGCTCCCGCTACGTTCCAAAGGTTAATGGATATTGTCCTCCAGCCACATTTTCGGTATGCTTCGGCATATCTGGACGATATCATCATCCATAGTATGGATTGGGAAAGTCACCTGCCCAAAGTCCAAGTTGTAGTGGATTCCCTCAGGAGGGCTGATTTGACGGCAAACCCAAAAAAGTGTGCCTTAGGATTGGAAGAGACTAAATACCTGGGCTATGTGGTTGGGCGAGGAGTGGTCAAGCCCCAGGTTAACAAAATAGAAGCCATCCGTAGCTAGCCACGTTCTAACTCTACCCGCCAAGTAAAGTCATTTCTGGGGTTAGTAGGGTATTACATGAGGTTCATTCCCAATTTTGCCACTATAGCAGCACCTTTGACAGACCTGTTAAAGGGACGCAAGTCTGTCATGGTGAGATGGAATGAACAGGCCGAAAAAGGGTTCTCCACTTTGAAGTCTACCCTGTGTGGGTCTACGGTGTTAGTGACACCCGAATTTAAGAGGGAGTTTATAGTGCAGACCGATGCCTCCGAGGTAGGTCTCGGTGCGATACTGTCTCAGGAAGTCAACGGGGAGGAGCAGCCCGTTGTCTACGTGAGTCGCAAGCTGACACCCGCAGAGACCCGGTATAGTATAGTGGAGAGAGAGTGCCTGGCCGTTAAGGTGGCCCTTGAGTCTCTTCACTACTACTTGGGGGGAAGGTTTCGTTTTATTACGGACCATTCTCCCCTCAAATGGATGTGCCAGGCTAAGGACCTGGAGCTGATGTGTGAAGTGAAACTCCTGTGCAGGTTGGCCTGTCTGGTTCATTTCTGCTGTATTTTCCTGAAAAGTTGATGTAACCCAAAAAGAAGTTCTATTTATGGATTTTGTGTGAATAAACACGGACTTTAAGTTATCACGTTCGCCTCTGTGCCTCTATACTGCAAACATCCAGCCGTCTACTAGAGCGGGTCCCCACACAAAGCAGAGCGTCACAAAACCCACCAGTCATGTTTTGCAGATCTCCACACAGATGCACAGGTGAAGTAACTTGTGCTTATACAGAGCTATAGAGCTGGCTATGTGGAGATCCACATAGCCAGTAGGTGGCCCATGAGGACAAGTTCAAGGAATACTGCTTCAAAGAGGAACACCACCTGGGAATTTAACTCTCCTGGGTTTCTCTCAGACAGGACATTTGGCATCCCCAGGTATCACTCAGGAGACTCCCCTTTCCTCAATTCCCACAGCGCAGGCTTAGATAGCTTGATCGGTTTCATTGGGCTTCATTCTGCTCTGCAAGCCACATAGTGGCCTCTGATGTGCCTCTTTGAAGAACACGAGAAAATCATAGAAAATGGATCGTGTTATTTTAGATTTTTATTTCACATAAATTGTTTTATTTCTTGTCCACTGGGTTGGTTTATGTGAAGAGTTTCCCAGATGAGGTGCAGATGTTTTTCAGTTAGACAAAAACTTTTAACAGTTTTCTTGTTTGTTATGAGGGTTACCAGCAACCATTTTAGACACAGCAAAGCAGTGTTTGCTGATGCACCCTCCAGCCCCCACTCCCCTGGTGCCCATACCCCGCCTGCATGCCCTGTTCTCCTTAACTGCACAACACTTCCACAGAGAATCTAGGCCTTGCGACTGAAGCCATAATGTGGTCCAGGGTCCCCTTCTTGCTTTTGGACTTCCAGTCCACAACAGGAGCTCAGACTATGTGACCGTTGGCAGCAAATGGTATGGTGCTAATTTTTGTTGAGGGGGTGTTGATATGCTTTAAAGAGATACTGCAGGCTAAGATAATTGTTATACGACTGAGTCGGGCTACATTTGGCTCTGTCCTAAACTGTTTTCCATTTTTATAGTGAAGCAGAAATGGTTGAGATATCAGGGTTTACATTCTCTTTTTCATTCTGTCCCCCATTCAGCTCAGCAGAGCGGGACAGAATTGCTGGCCCCTCCCTCCTTCCCCTCCAGATTCATCACATTGCTGTCAGTGCAAAGAGCTGATTATTATTCAGCATTACAGATCCGAGGGCCACACCCACTTTTTTCAGAAGAAAAATAATGAGGTCAAACTGTAATATCCAATATCTCAGCCATTTCTTCTTCAATTTAAAAACAGAAATCAGTTTAGGACAGTGCCAAATGTAGCCTGACACAATGGTGTAACAATTACCTTTGCCTGAAGTAGGACTTTAAGTTTGCACATTTTACATTGTGTTTGCTTTTGCGCGTTTTACAAGGCATTAAAACAGGGATGTCAACCTGATTCATTCATGAAGGGTAATATTTCTCCAGTCCTGCACTTCACAATGACCATTTACCTTAACACCCCTGGACCTAGATTATTAGAACTCCTATTGAACCCAGTTAATTGGCTGAGGCAGTTGTCTTCAGGGACAAGGCAGGAAAGGGGAAAAATCACCTTCCAGGAATGGGTCAGTTTGGCGTCTCTGTAAGCAGTCACATAGCAAACACGTCCATTCAATTATGGGGGTACCTGTTCCCTCTTGGCTGGACGCAGAAGTGCAAACATAAGCTGGCCTGGAAGCTCACTGTCAACAGCAGACAACATTATGCTTCAGCATGTAGGACAGTGTGTGATCAAACCTGCTGGAGGTCAGGTATGGGTGTAAATTTGTATACAAAAATATTAAATGGGCCAATTATTATTGGAGAGTTGATACAATTAGCTACTGTGCTACAGCACAAAATGTAGCTCATTTTCTTATTATAAAACTTAAAGAGGATCAAAACCCCTAATAAATATTCCTCCATTTTCCTGGTATACTTACTGATCGAGCAGTCCCACAGTGTATGAGAAGGATAGCCTCCAGGCAGTGCTTTATGCTGTGTAATGAATTAAGTACATAGATCCTTGTTTACCATCAGAGCCCAGTAAAAAGCACCGGGAGTGGCTGGAATCCCTTTGGTCAATCCCCTTTGGCTATGCATGCCTGTGCCAGCCATTCAGATAGTCCTGGCATGTGCGTGTGTGTGGTTCAGCTGGTGGGATGAGGTGGGTGCTGCCAAGGTAAGTATTCGGTAAGTATACCGTGAATTTAACAAAGGCCGGGGAATCAGCTGGCCCTGAAGTCTTTTAGACTTCAAGTCTAAATTGTTTTGGTCCACATTAACTTATATTTTACTGTATTAGTCCACATTAGCCCTCACTTCTATTTACACTGATGAAAATCTTACTGCACCTAAACTTCTTTAAAGCAGAACAAAACCCAATGTGGGCTGCACCAGAATCTAAAAGACTCCAGGGCCGGCCACTGGCCTTCCCCTGAGGCAGCCCAAACCGGGATGTTCTGCTTGCCAATATAAACGCTGGCATCCATAGCATCTTTGGGGTATGCGCACACCACTGCGCACACCACTGGCTTGAGGTGAAACTGCTGGGGATGCAGAAACTTGCCACAAACAGCCACTTGACAAACATTTCATATGCACAGCAAACAGCTGTGATTGGACTAGAGCTCACATATGTGCCGTAGGACTGGGGGAAAGTTGAGTTATTATTGGCAATCTGGGGGGTTTCAGAGAATTCCTGGTTTTGTTCCCCTTTAATCATAAACAAACCCCTCCCGGAGACCCAGCAACAGTTCATGTCTCCACATAGTAATCTCTACATCTTTCTCTGAGTATTAATTACTACTGGGCTCGGCGGGTGACATGCTGGTAAAATGACACATTACCCGCACCCCTATTTGGGGCATCAGGGGTGCGGAAGGGCCCGGTGCATACTGGTTTGACCCCAAACTTTGGAGTTCAGGTTCATCCATCACTAGTTATGAACAACTTTGCCACCATGAGCAACCATATTATGGCCCTCCAATCTATGCCACAAGTTGTTTCTGCTCTAATAAGAGGTAGCTAACTTTGTTCATGCAGCGTAGCAGGGCCTGTTTTCTGTCTCTAAGGACTCATTCACAACTGTCGGGTACCACATCCGTCCGTATGATTGCGGAAGATGCAGAGGTAAAATAAATTACACCATGGCTCCTCTATGGCCCTTTTCACACCTCTCTGGTGTGGTAGGGCAAATTAAAACATAACGGCAAAAAGTACCGTTTGCTGCGTCCAGGACTAAACTGCACATGCACCGAGTCCATACTCCGTCCTATAGAAATCCTTTGTGCACAACACAAACGCAATGTGAAAACGCAAATTTTTCATTAAATTGCATCTATGTTTTTCATTAAAAAAAAATTATGTGGGGGCCCCTCCCAAGGGTTACCAGCCAGCACACCAGTCAGAGGGACTGGAGCGCCAGCCCCTATTCCCTTTTGCATGGGTCCGCTGCTTCTCCAGGGGTGAACACTGGGCCCGCACCAACTGGCACCTGGCCATCGAGGGTACAGCAAGTAACAGCAAGTCATTCACCACCATACTGGCATGTAGTTTCATGCCCCCCTACCTAAGGGTAAGAGAGGTGGTAAGTTACCTTCCGACATAGTGCCGACTGCCTTGCTGTTACCCTCATCCTATTACCTGTACCTCCAACGTCCCAGGGAGCCCAGTGTTCACCCTGGAGGAGGTGTACTGCAAGCTATTAACGTAAAACGTGCCAATGCATACAAAGAGGTGTGAATGTAGCCTAACATATCGTTAGAGCATTTGCAATTTGTAATTAGAGGAAGGAACTTTGAGGTTATTGAGGTTATGAATAACAGAGTAAGAGATATAAATAGAAGAAGGAACATGCACGGCTAATAACATTGATTAAACTGTCACCATCTTCCCTTGCTAACATGCAAACACTGTTCCATTTCTCACTTCTGTTAGTATGATGTGCTATACTGTATCTGTAGTTCTCACCTTGCAAGGGAAATCTGTTGCTACACTATTGTGTATACTTAAAGCAGACCAAAACCATTTAGGGTTTTGTTTTAGACTCCAGGACCGAACAATTCCCTCTCCCCGATGCATCCCAAATTTGGATGTTCCTCCACTATGTGAACTCCCCAGGATGGAGGTAAAACATATCATTCCGATGATCCCTAGGTGCAAGCACAGGCCAAGGCGGCATCACCCATGTCTCTCTCACTCCCATGTCAGGCCTGTCTGAAAGGCCGGCAAAGGTGCGCACAGCCAGAAGGGGCAGTCGGTGGGTGGCTCCCTGGCAATACATTCATTAAGAATACATTGCAGAATATTTATATTCATGCCAATATATTCTGATTGGCTGGAGCATGGACACCATAATATATATGGTGCCCAGACTTAACAGATGGCAAGGGATCTAGTGGTGAGCATTTTGATCCAATGACATATATGCCTTCTTATAGAAACATTAAAGTGAATGGAGAGGGCGTGGCTGTGCCCCTGTGACTGATGGTGGGGGGTGGAAGCAATCACAGAAGCGCCAGTGCGGGGGGTTCAGGCCTAGGGCAGAGTGGGAGAAAAGTTAAATACCCTTTTGTTTTTTTTTGTTCGACAGGTCTCTCAGGTCTTTCAGTAAACACTAACTGTGGGTTTCATGATTCAGTCCCTATAAAAAGTGGTTTTCTTCTGAACCCTCTTCAATTTGAACTGAGGTAGTACCTTGGAGTTACCAATATGGTTTTGGAACCTGCTTAAGCCTCTCACAGTGAGATTGAGACAGTCTACTTTGTTTACCACTGTGCACCAGAAGTAGGTCAGACTTTCAAATACTACATTCACGCCAGTTATCTGGCCACTCAAATTCAATTCGATGCCCATTGTCTTTTTGTCAATATATTTCAGTCCCAAAAATTATAATAAAAAGCAGAGAGCAAAAAGGATATGAGAATTTAGTCCATAAATCCAAGCTTGAGAGGTGATCCCAAAGCGCATGCACAACAATACACATGTGTCCTCCACCTATTTATATGCTCTTACCAGATATTGGAAGATACTTCAGCATATCGTGCAAATCCATACAGAGGATGTTATAGGTCAAGCAAGGACAAACACTGATGCCAAATTATAAGAAGTTGAGCATGCAAAGGGAAGCAAAAGGAAGAAATCTTTTGTACTCCCATTTAAGATATAGCACATTTTTTACTAGTTCCAATATATGCACTTACAAAACAAATGGTTAAAAGGTTTACAGCGTATACAAAGATATGCAGGTGGCTCTCACTGGCATCACAGAACACCACTACGGCCACTCGTGGAGAATGTGAGGTAAGTGATTCCAAAAGGTCTGCCTTCTAGTAAAAAAATACGCCAATGCCACCGACGACGCGTTTCGTTGCTAAGAGCAACTTTCACTGAGGCAGCCTTTTGTGACATCATAAGTGATGCCAGGGAGATTTCAGAGAGATCACACCTCTAAATATAAAAGCCAATCCCCGGAGGCACATCATGGAGTCCCTGGCCAGGAGGCAGGACGAACAGGAGGGTACCTGTGTTCCCACTCCCACTAAATAGTCACATTTTACAGGCTGGAGGGGGCCCCAAAGAAAGAAGAAGAGACGGCACGGGATCAAGAAGACCCACCGGACCTCAGGAAGATGGAGCTGGCTGGGGATAGAAGACAGGTGAGTATAAGTTAAATTAAGAGCAATAAAATATTTTTTGTGTGGTGTCTTATTCCTTTCTCACTTGGGAAGAGCTGATAAGGGGTCCATAAGACCCCTATACCAGTTCACCATAATCAGGAGCCAGCATGACACCGGCCGGGCTCGGCGGGTGCCATGCTGGCAAAATGACAAATTACCTGCACCCCCATTTGGGGCATTGGGGGAAGAAAGCTCCCCTGGAAGAGCCCCAAGCCAATACCTATTGACACAAAGGCTTGTAACTTGCAGGGACAGGGGCCGCCAATAGTGTGACCTCTGAGCTCTGGGTTACAAACCCTTTTGCTTGGTGTCCGGGCTGGTAGCTTTTGGGAGGGGGACCCCACGTTTTTGTTATCTTTAAATGTAAGAAACCTTTAAAAAAGTTAAGTGGAATTCAATAAAACAAGGGAATGTGACGACAAAAAAAAAGTTGGTCAAACATTTTGTTGGTAGATCCAAATTGTATCTAACGAAAAATGCTAAAAAAAAAATAAAACATGCAAGTTTACCAGAAAATCATAATGTGTGTAAAAGCCCTATTCCTCCCAATTACAACGGTACCACATATGTATTGATAGAAACCCTTTCCTGTCCAGGAGACCCCCCAAACTGAAAAGAGTGCTTGAAGGGATTTTCAACGAAAAAACAACTATTCCGTACTCCTTGCAGTTTTTCCACAAAAACACCCCTTTAGATCTGAAATACCCCCCCAATACTATATATATATATATATATATATATATATATATATATACTGAAAGTACACACCTTAAGCTTTCTAGGCGTACCAGGTTTGATGTTGTGGCCACAGATGTCCAGGTGGAATCCATTGACAAATGTAGGCTTTTCACATGGTTTCTTGACGACAATAGTAAAAAAACAGAATCAAACCCACATTGTTTTGAAAAAAAAACTTTAATCTTAAAAAACACACCAAATTGGAAACAGCAAGGTCCCCCGAACAGAACAATACCCAACATGCATAGCTACTTGCAAGGGTAGGGTTACCAATCACCCCAAAGTTAAGCATACGCATGAAGGGCATTTCACTTGAAAATTCCTACTCTGCGGACAACATTCACACCCTACGCATTTTCAACCAAAACAACACTTTTCAATTAAAATACCCCCCACAAACCATATATCCTCTGAAAGTACACCCCTTAGGCATTCTAGGCGTACCAGGCTTGTTGCCGTGGGTGCAGCTTTCGGGGCGCAAACCTTCAAGGAATGAACTGGTTGCACTGGATTTTGCTAAAAAAGAAGTTAAAATGCTAAACCAAAGCCACATTTTCCTAAAAAAAAAATAGGCCAATCATAAAAATACACACCAAATTGAAAACGACAACGTCCGCCAAACAGAACAATACCCAACATGCATAGCTACCTGCAAGGGTAGGGTTACCAATCACCCCAAAGTTAAGCATACGCATGAAGGGCATTTCACTTGAAAATTCCTACTCTGCGGACAACATTCACACCCTACGCTTTTTCAACCAAAACAACACTTTTCAATTAAAATACCCCCCACAAACCATATATCCTCTGAAAGTACACCCCTTAGGCATTCTAGGCGTACCAGGCTTGTTGCTGTGGGTGCAGCTTTCGGGGCGCAAACCTTCAAGGAATGACCTGGTTGCACTGGATTTTGCTAAAGAAAAAGTTAAAATGCTAAATCAAAGCCACATTTTCCTAAAAAAAAATAGGCCAATCATAAAATTACACACCTAATTGAAAACGACAAGGTCCGCCAAACAGAACAATACCCAACATGCATAGCTACCTGCAAGGGTACAGTTACCAATCACCCAAAACTAACACATGCGCTATGGAAAAATAACAAAACAATTTCTTACCTTACGCTTCCTGCAAACCCTACAAGCTCTCTGGGGATACGCTTTCTACCACTATCGGGAAGCAACTTTATAAAGTGCTTCCCAACTAATCTGGCCTGACTGTCGTTACTAGGCATATCTGGTTCCTCCGCAGTATCCCCAAACAACAAAGCAGGGAGTAACTGCTACTGGTATTTAACGTAAGATAAATTGGAGCCTGGCACTGCTGCCTTGAAGGCAACAAAGCTGTTGTAAGTTGCCATTTGGACCAAATGGATATCAACTTTAGTGTACCAGGCTCTAGTTTTTCGGGTGGCGTTGTAATAAGTTTATATTTGGTCCGTTTTATCAACGCCACCCATGAATTTATTATAATCTTTCATGCAACGTGGCTTTTGGGGCTCGGGGACCACGTTGCCTTACATTCACAACTGACTCATCATGGAGTGTTGTCAGTAGGAATACATTTTTTTTGCCCATGTATTTCATGGCCAGGACCTCATCGCTTCTTAGAGCGTAAGACTCCCCCCTTTTTAATTTTTTTTCAAGTAGTGACCTGGGCAATCCTTTGCGATTAGGGTTGATGTTGCCGCAGGCCGGGGTATCCAACGAATAAAGGGCGTGAAATAAGGGGATGCTGGTATAGAGGTTGTCCACATATAAGTGGTAACCTCTACCCAACAGTGGAGTCATGAGGTCCCAAACGATCTTTCCACTTATTGACAAATCAAGGGGACAACTAGGGGGGTCCAGATAGGTGTCCTTTCCTTCATAGATTCGAAAATATTTGATGTACCCGGTCACACTATCGCATAATTGGTAAAATTTAATCCCGTAGCGGGCATGCTTGCTAGGGATATATTGCCGAAAAACAATGCGCCCTTTGAAAAGCAGTAGTGACTCGTCAATAGATAATTTTTGGCTGGGGGTTTACACTACTGCGAAGCGATCTGACAGGCTGTTGAGCACACACCCACTGATCTCTGACCGCCCGCCCGCACCCACCGATCTCTGACCGCCCGCCCGCACCCAGATCTCTGACCGCCCGCCCACACCCAGATCTCTGACCGCCCGCCCGCACCCAGATCTCTGACCGCCCGCCCGCACCCAGATCTCTGACCGCCCGCCCGCACCCACACACAGATCTCTGACCGCCCGCCCGCACCCACACACAGATCTCTGACCGCTGGCACGCACCCACACACAGATCTCTGACCGCCGGCACGCACCCACACACAGATCTCTGACCGCCGGCACGCACCCACACACAGATCTCTGACCGCCAGCACGCACCCACACACAGATCTCTGACCGCCGGCACGCACCCACACACAGATCTCTGGCCGCCGGCACGCACCCACACACAGATCTCTGACCGCCGGCACGCACCCACACACAGATCTCTGACCGCCGGCACGCACCCACACACAGATCTCTGACCGCCGGCACGCACCCACACACAGATCTCTGACCGCCGGCACGCACCCACACACAGATCTCTGACCGCCGGCACGCACCCACACACAGATCTCTGACCGCCGGCACGCACCCACACACAGACCTCTGACCGCCGGCACGCACCCACACACAGATCTCTGACCGCCGGCACGCACCCACACACAGATCTATGACCGCCCGCCCGCAACCACACACAGATCTCTGACCGCCGGCACGCACCCACCCACAGATCTCTGACCGCCGGCACGCACCCACCCACAGATCTCTGACCGCCGGCACGCACCCACACACAGATCTCTGACCACCGGCACGCACCCACACACAGATCTATGACCGCCGGCACGCACCCACACACAGATCTCTGACCGCCGGCACGCGCCCACACACAGATCTCTGACCGCCGGCACGCACCCACACACAGATCTATGACCGCCGGCACGCACCCACACACAGATCTCTGACCGCCGGCACGCACCCACACACAGATCTCTGACCGCCGGCACGCACCCACACACAGATCTCTGACCGCCGGCACGCACCCACACACAGATCTCTGACCGCCGGCACGCACCCACACACAGATCTCTGACCGCCGGCACGCACCCACACACAGATCTCTGACCACACACACACACACACACACAGATCTCTGACCACACACACACACACACACACACACACAGATCTCTGACCCCACACACACACACAGATCTCTGACCGCCGGCACGCACCCACACACAGATCTCTGACCGCCGGCACGCACCCACACACAGATCTCTGACCGCCGGCACGCACCCACACACAGATCTCTGACCGCCGGCACGCACCCACACACAGATCTCTGACCGCCGGCACGCACCCACACACAGATCTCTGACCGCCGGCACGCACCCACACACAGATCTCTGACCGCCGGCACGCACCCACACACAGATCTCTGACCGCCGGCACGCACCCACCCACAGATCTCTGACCGCCGGCACGCACCAACACACAGATCTCTGACCGCCGGCATGCACCC